>JAHEWK010000010.1:1374203-2748406 GCA_020740775.1 Ilyonectria destructans
CACGTCTGGTTCAACGCCTTCTTTGAAGGGCAAGGCCCGGAGCAGGATGGTCGACCATCGAACAGCGGTGTGTTTGGTATCGAGTGGGAAGCCATGGATGGCATCAAGGGTTCCAGTAGAAAGGGTTCTCGCGCAATGGATCGCATTGCAGTTGTCTGGAGAGTCCCAGGCACCGGCAGTGCGGAAGAGGAACAGGGTGAGGTTGTCATGGAGCCGGCTGAAGGCCAGCCCGTGCCGCAGATGAAGGCAGCGGATTGGGGCGGCGCGAACAAAGACGATCTTGACAAGAATTTGGGTTTGCGCGTACAAAGTAATCATAGTGTTGATGTGAGCAAGGCCAGCAGTATGAAGAGCGAGGATGGGGACGAAACTGCGAAACAACCCCAGGATGAGGATACAGGGTCGATAGAAGGTGTCAAGTCGAGCGGACCAATGGGAGAGGATCTAAGATCGGATGATGAAGGAAGCAAGGGCTTGGAGAAGGACGGGACAGAGACGAAAGAGGATTCAGAACTCAAGGTTGGAGAAAAGGGGCCGGGAACAGAGGACAAGTCATAGAAGTGTGGATGGCGAGAGGGCTTTCTTTAGCATGTATGATGTACAGTTGGAAGGAATTGCATACTATATAATTTAGTAGTAATATCATTGAATACATTATGGCATCGATGGTACTATTGCTGATCTTGAAGGCTGCGCAGGGAGAGTTACGATGTCATCGCGTCATCTTTTTGCTCAACATAATGCGAGGTATTTGCATGATGACACCCCGCAACACAAACTATCGAATAGGCGTAGAACACATAAACTAAACATTAAATATCTAGAGCTAAGCACTTTAGGAGTTAACATAGTATTACCTCAGTGGAGTGTTGGTTGTCGTCCGTCACCGGGCGAAGCATGACTGTGCCTGTTTAACAACTGCACTACACGAGGGACCCTGGCCGAGCGAACGTCCACGAGCCCCTGCCGACATATTGTTGTTTCATCGCACTCGTCACCCCGCACGTCCATGATTCCGGAGAAGATCATTAGGGCGTTAGTCAGCGTGGGGTGGAATGTGCAGAGACAACACGGTGGAGATGCAGAACGGGAATCGGGTTTCTATTGCTTCGACCGACGCCCGACGAACGAGTCTTTGAGTAGGACTTGGGTCACCGAAATGAGAGCCTCATGAGAAACTTATACGTGCCCAGAGCTTTCTTCAGCTATACTTCAACACCTGTTGATGAGGTTGCTACGACGGGGCCCACGTGGGGGACGTTGTGGGCGCGAAGCGACGTCCCGATGCCCTGCCCCTCAACACCAAGCACCGACATCCGCGTAGGTCTGAGCGTCATCTTGATGCATCAGGAAGCGGACTTCTTATTCCCGGTGAATCCTTGGCCTACCCGATGGCCGGATCCCTGGACCGCGGCGACAGCCGGACAACTAAGCCATATGGCAGAGTTTAATTCGTATCAATCAGTTCAGTTGCGACGGCTGGGATTCATGTGGATAGTCCCATGCATATCGTGAGATTCAGCATCGAAGATCGTCATCATGCCAGCATATAGACAAGGGTTTTCCTTGTTCAAGAGAATAGACGTTGAGCAGTGTTGGTGATGTATAAAAGCAGGATAGAGGCCTTCAAGGCCAAGTACGAGCCTCAGCCCGGTCAACAGCCCTTCGGTCGCGAGCAGTTCGATCACCTCCTCGGTCACTGCGGGGCCATATGCGATTATCCAGCCAACGTATTCAGCCCGTAGCTCGTCGAAGCGTACCCGGACTCCAAGGTCGTTCTCGCAGAGCGCGACGTGGATGCCTGGTACAAGAGCTTCAACGAGAGCGTCATCGACGTGCTGCACAACCCCGACTGGTGCTTCCTTGCCACCATTGGTGCCCGGTACGTCACTGAGGTGAATGCCCTGGCCACAATGTGGGTGAAGCACGTCTTCCGCACGAAAAGCAAAGAGGGGCTGCAGGCGAATGCGCGGGACGGCTATCGCAGACATTACCAGACGATTCGGGATACCACGCCGTCAGATGGGTTGCTCGAGCACAATTTGAAGGATGGGTGGGAGCCGCTGTGCAAGTTCCTGGACAAGCCGGTTCCCAACATGCCATTTTCTCATATCAATGACAAGGATTCGTTCCATGAGACGTTAACGATCATCATGTAGAGAGGTGCAAAGGTGCTTGCGAAGAGGTTATCGTATGTCGCTATTCCCGGGGTCGTTACAACGACTGCGTATTTCTTGATGAGAGACGGTTCGGCAATGGGGTTGTTTTCTCCATCAGGCATGTCTAGGCTGTGAATGTTGAGTCGCAGTAACTGAACGTGTTAGATCAAGGACTATTGGGATTGGTCGAGGCATTAAATGGGTATCAGGATAGAATAAATAGATAGTTTGGCAGACAGATGGCCAGGACGTATGTGTGCATCAATAATGTCTCCCTCTTCCTCTGTAGTGGCGTTCTCCTCGATACCCTCCATATGGGGCGCCACGCCGGTGATCTCCTCGGTCCCTGTGGTTGTGGCCGTGATATCCACCTCCCCTGTGGCCGCCTTCACGCTGAGGAGCCGGAGGAATCGGCTCCTCAACCTCGATCTCGTACTCCTCAAACTCTTCGTGGAAATGCTCCCGAACAGTTTCTTGCTCCCTTCGTGCGCTCTCGGGATCAAACACAAACCGCATGGTCCCGTCCTGCCCACGCGCCGTCCGCCTTCCTGATGCGTCTCCAATCATATTTGATGTCGTGACAGGTGAGGTTGCCGAGGCGGGGGTGGAAGGCTGTGGATCTTCTGCTTCGCATCGGGAACAGTGGAACAAGTATCGTGGCTCAAAGGCCTTCTCAAGATCGTTGTTAAGTCGGATCTTGATGTCGATAATCTTGTTGAGGTCGAACTGTGCCCCTAGCTTCGTTGACTTGTAATGCTGAGCGTATAGGTCCAGGATGTCAAGCATCGTTTCCATGACGGCGCCGCGGTGGTATTGGGGCTGTTTAGCTGCGAATTCGTGGACCTTTTCTACAGGCTCCTCTCGCATCAAGGCTGTGAGCTCCACAATGGCCATGACCATGGAGAAAGTCGTTCGCTTTATGGGCACAAAGGTCTTATACATGTCGATGCACATATCGTAGGCGGTCGCGAAGAACTCTTTGCCATCTTCCTTGCCCAGGATATTCCGGACAACTTTGACGAGCAACTTCTGAGGGTACCGCGTTCGGAAATCAAACCCGATTGTTTCGAGAATGAGGCGTTCGAGACAGATGATGATTTTGCCCGGCGAGTCGAAGATCTATGCTGGTCAGCGGCTAGTAACAGCAGGCCGTTCCGGAATGCGTACCTTATCATCGGGTGTCGTCGCCTTCTCTGGGTTTTTGACATTGTATGCAGCCGCAAGAATCTCCTTAGATTTCTTGATGGTATCTTCCACCTTGCATGCCACAAAAAGAGAAGCCAGAGCGGCATCCTGGTAGTTGTACTCGGCGTCGCGGAAGTTGAGTCGAAACTTGTGGAAGTACGTGCACGCTGTATCGAAGGACCGGACAGGCCTGGCTTTCGTCAGTACTGGTCGCCAAAGGGCTTTGGGAACGTCTTGTCCGAGAAAAGTCCTCTCCGACAGCTGGGAACTCACAGTTGTAGGTACTCCCTCACATTCTCAATCAGCTGCACACCCTGAAGACGGTAGCTATCCTGTCGCGCCGGGTCGCAGCCGTTGTCCTTGAGCATGCGCCGGAGCTTTAGCTCAGTGGTGTATTGGTTGGAGCTGGAGATGAAGCCCGGATGAGGCCCGACCTTGGGGACGCTGTCGCCATTGGTCGCGCTTGGAGGTTGATCTGGGTTTGAAGGCGCCATGATCGTTTTTTTGCTGACGAAGTTTTGGACGTTCGGGCGGCCGAGAGTTGCCCGACTCGGTCTGTCGGCTGCCTTTCTGATGGCTGTCAATTTCCCAAACTGATCTTCTCGAGTGTATTGGCAATCGGATCTGGTTTTCTGGGCGTGCCAGCGCAGTGCGGTCGAGATCGATCGTGATCGTGAGGGCGCTAGAGAGGCGCGGGAAGGCTGCGGCGGTCGGAGCTCGGGGAGTCGTTCGTTCGGGGTATTTGTTGCGCTGCAAGCACTCCGGACAATTGAGGCAGCTGGTTTTCAGCGCTGAGCAAGCTCTCGTCGTCGTACAGGTTTCGTGGCGGGTTGTGTGTCTGGGTTCAAAGCTGGTTGAGGTTTGGAGAAGCTCACGTTGCGACAAGGCTGAGGCGCTAGCTGTGGCGTTCTTTCACCAGCCACACTTTGCGGAACCAATCCCTTGACCAATGCGAACCATGCTGGTCAGATATTAGAACCTATTAAACATGGCCAGTTTCGTCGAAGAAGGAAAAAAGTACATCTTCTGAACAGCCTGAAAAATGGCAAACTCATTTTACATTAAACAAACATCGCAGCTGCAATGGTTTTTGTGGCGAAGGATATAGGGTAGGCTTGGACCAACTGACGGACGTTCTTAGAGAGGATGGACACCTGATACAGAACATTCGGCGTCCTTAAGGATGATGCCCACATTAATTATGAAAATATATTATTCAAACTATAATGTTTTCTGTTTCCAACTCGATTCAGATGGTCCAAAACAGCCCCTAACCAAAGGCTTTTTATGCTCCTCGACTGAAACGAGCCCATCTGAAATCGTTCTTGCCGCCATTATAAACCGGACGCGACTTGGCCTATATAGCGAGGAGACTCACTCATAATGCTGTAAATATTTTTAACTAACCCATTCGAAATTGCGGTAGAGATACAAGTCTAAAGCAAATCCTATTCCAGCTTAACCCACTGGGAGCCCGGCTTGAGATCCAGTCACTCCAAATGAGGAGGATAGGTACGGACAGCCAAGATTTAGTGGAAGCGATTATTTAAAGCCTGTCCGAGAAAGCCAGCGGTGGAGCGGAAGAGCTGAGGAAGAGTTTCCCTGAGCGATGTGAACTGCTGGCCGTGCATCAACATTCGGATACTAAACACAGCGGCCGCTGGCAGCCCCACGAAATTCACAAGGGAGAACAACAACAGATCCAAGTTCTGAGCCTTCCACCATGGCATGCGCATATCAGCTGTTTGCAGGTGCATTGGTCGGGCGACTCGTAGCTCCGAGTCATACATGACCTCCTCGATCAGACCGGCGGCGAGGTGCTTCCTTCGAGATGCGGTACGGGCGATATTCTTCATACGTTCGACATTGCGCATGAAGGATTCGTTCGTTTCTTCGTTCAACAAAGTAGATATGTGAGCGGCAACCTCTTCAGCCGTAAATGTGTTCTTCTCAAGCTGCAAGCCCACACCTGCTTGCTCCATTCGTACACCGTTAGCAAGCTGGTCGAAAACAAAGCCTAGTACTATCACGGGTATGCCGTGGTACACCGCTTCGTTTGCTGAGGAGCCGCCAGCGTGAGTGATGAAGACCCTAGTGTGAGGGTGGTCTAGTATGGCGCGCTGCGGTGCGAATCTGGGGACCAGGAACTCTGGTACAGCCCCGTCAACCAATTCGCCCAAGGTGAAAGACTTTCCTTTGGCTCTGGAAACGGTTTGCCCGCGATCCAATCTATCAACATTGGCCTTGTTCAAAGCCCACACTACGCCGTTTACAGAACCAACATTAAGTGCCCGGACCAACCCAGCGAGTAACTTTTTAAAAGCTGGCTTCGGCAGCACAATGTTGGTGCCGAGGGCGACGTAAACAGTCCGGTTGTGAGTCTCAAGAAAACTGGCATGTCGCTCATCAAGGCCTGGATACTCATCTGCCAAGATAGGTCCCACGGCGGCCACGAGCGGTGGCAGGTCCTTGGGAGTCTCGAGGCCAAAGAATGAGTTGACGAGCACAAGATGGTGTGGCCTAGGACCGCCAGGTAACATGGGGTACTTGGCACCATTCTTCCAGCGGAGATTGGTAAACCAGCCAATCCAGGTAACAAAGTGAGGCACCGCCCAAACCACAGCCAGTTCGTTGCGCAGTCGTGACCACAGCGAAGCATGCTCTGAGGTCAGAGTCACATCAACCTGGAAGCCAGGTTGGCCGGGAATGTATGGTGCCGGCGCAAGCAGGTATGGCATCTGTGGCCAGACGAGTGCGATGGGGATATCGAGCTCGAGCATCATATCTTTGGTAAGGGCCTCGGCGAAGAAGTCGGCGAGGATAAAGTCGGGCCGTGTCTTAGGGTCGATGCAGAGTTCCTTCATACGCTTGTACGTCGCAGGCCAGAAAGAGTCCCAGAGGTACTTGGACTTCCACATACGGAAACTTCCAAGCGCGTCCTCTACTTTCAGATCAACCATGCGCTCCCAATGCTCACGGAACTGCTCTTCCGTTGGACCGGGCCCGAGGTTGTAGACGGTCTTGATGAAGCCATAATTCTTGGTCCAGACCTCCTGTCCGTCGTGGGTAGCAAACTGGATTGTATGTCCCCGATCGGCGAGGACTCGACAGATGTCCAAGACAGGTGCTATGAGCAACTCAAGTCAGTGGTCTATTTGGGGTTGCACTCGATGATGGTCCATACCCGCGTGCGTAAAACCGCCCGATGTCACTAGGGCCAAAATTGTCCTTTTGGGGGTATCTGGACTCATCATGCGTCTGGGGTAAGAGATATGTTCAAGCTTGGGAAATTAATTGTTTGCATTGCGAGGGTTATGTGGTATAATGTAAGACTACGCTTCGGGCTTTACCGGCTGCGACACTTTGGTCGTACGAGACCTCGCAGTCTCATGATCGAGGACGCAGGGGGGATTACCGCGCCGCAAACGAATAATTACGTATCATGTAGGCTGTATCCACCTCGAAGGATTCTTGTTGGGATTTAAAAGCCCATAGATGGTGCGAGGCGGGTTCCGCAAAGCCCGCGCAGCCGAAGCAGCAAATCGGAACTATTTTGGATCAACCAGGTTTTAAGTTAGAGAGTGGCTACACCACAAATTGGGCTGACATGGCAGATAGCTGAGTCTGTCTCTAGATATATCTTGAAAGTGTAAGGGATTGCTCGCTAGGGATTCAGTCAACTCTCGGATGATTTCCCAGTCAAATGGATTACCCTGGACAATTCCCCCAGGTAGCAAGTTTAGTCTATAAATGCTACGGCGCGGAGAACTCCCAGGCTGTTCCGTTCTAATAAGATCGTCTTTCAAGAATTTACCAACAAGCATAAGCTCCAGGGTGATATACATGCAATGGCTTCGAGAGCATCGAAATTTGGCCATGCTAGTGTCAACTACGGCTATAATTGGCTACATAACTAATTTGAATGTTTGATTGCGTCTATAGCTGGTCACTGCTCTGGTATTTTGAATGATTTACTGATTCCCGGAGGAGATCACGAAAGAATCATGGCATACCTTCCAAACTATTCGTCTTCCAACAGCTGCTTGAGCTTTCATCAGGCCCCGCCAGAGAAAGCCGCATATTATGTCATTTCCCAATACTCGGTCAGTTCCCGGCTGGTACACGTACTCCTTCTTGAGATCCGTGAAGCGTGAGGACAGGATATAGAAGATGCTAGTTTCATCACGCTCTTTCCATTCTCGACGCTATTTGGTTGGGAACCGTGTTCTTGGGGGGACCTCACACCAGTTCCTGGGGGTGGCAAGCTAAGTAATTGCCAAGTCGCGGGGTCTACTTCAGATGGTGACTTGTGAAGTGCCTCTTTGGCCCAGATTCGATCAAGAATCTCTCGATCAGAGCTTTCCGATGGCAGAGTCAGACTATCTGAAGCGGCAATGTTGCGGCAGTTGTTGGCCCACAAGTTAAAGATGGTAAGAACTGCCACACCGTCACAGGTTGAATGCAATGTGGCACAAGCCAGAAGACAGGCACCTGGGATGAAAATTGCAGCTCAACAGATACGAGGGCAACGTCGTGCATCGGGCGCTCACTGCCTCGGTGAAACTGTGCGCCGAGAAAGTCACACATCCTATCTATCCTCGGATCGTCTACCCGATGTCAGATATGGAGGCTGCATTGCGACAGATGCAGGCCGGAACCCATATTGGACGACTCATCCTCGTCCCACAACCCGGAGATCAGGTCAAAGTCATTTCTCGCCTCCAGGTTGTGAACTTGGCGAGCAATTCCAGCACGTACCTAATCACTGGTGGTCTCGGTGGTCTTGGTCGCGCCATCGCACCCTGGATGGTCCAGAAGGGAGCCAAGAATATTGTCCTCGTTTCTCGAAACGCCCAGTCGCATCCTGGTGCTGCTTCTCTCATGCAGCAGGCCAAGGCCAATGGCTGTAATCTGCAAGTTCAAAATTGCGACGTGTCGGAGGAAAATAGTCTGCTGGAGCTTTTAGGGGACTGCGCTCACACAATGCCGCCGATTCGAGGAGTCGTCGCCGGAGCCATAGTCTTAAACGCAAGTTTCCACCCTTGTCTCTCACATCTCATCCCATGGTGTCACTATCTATACCCAATGTTGCTAACTTCCTGTTGTAGGACGCCATCCTGGAGCGAATGACATACGCCCAGTGGCGCCAGACCACCCTTCCCAAGGTCGCGGGCACGATGAATCTACATAAACACCTCCCCAACCAGTCTTTATTATGCTCTCGTACTTTGCTGGCGCCTTCGGTCATTTATCTCAGGCCAACTACAATGCTGGAAACACATTACAGGATGCCCTTGCTCGACACCGGACCTCACTCGGCATGCCCGCCGTATCGATCGACCTAGCTGCAGTTAAGTCAGCTGGGTTTGTAGCTGAGGCAGATGACGCAGAGTGCGAGCGCATTCTGAAGAGCCTAGGCGAGGACGTCCTCGAAATTGACCACGTCCTGCGGATCATCGAGACTGCCATCCGAGAGCCGTCGCGGGCCTCCCCTGATGATTGTCAGATCATCACCTGCCTAGCTCGTTACGGATCCATCATTGAAGGTTCAGCAAGTAAGCGATATCGCCGGTTTGCAACGGTGAGGATGGCGGACCGGACTGCCGTCTCCGATGGGCTGGCTGCAGGAAACACGGCGGATGCCACCACTGTGCTGATCCACACGTTTTCAAGTAGTGGTATTTCGCTGGTGGATGCGGCGAAGGCAATCGCTCAGGCGATCATTAGCAAGCTAGCAGACATCTTCAATATTGCGATGGCCGAGGTCGACGCCAGCTTGCCAATGTCGCACTACGGCGTAGACTCGTTGGTCGCGGTAGAGTTGAGAAACTGGCTGGGAAGTGCCGCAAAGGCCAAAGTATCCATCTTCACCATTCTCCAAACCCCCTCACTCACCGAATTTACCCCATTGGTAGCCTCAAGCAGTGAGTTTTTGAAGACAGAGGTATAAGGAGCCCATGGAGTCAATTTGTATATTTAGCTAGGAAAATATCTCAGCGGAATAGCACAGTACGCAATCCCGCTTTGATGCACGGCAAAGTGACTGTGGTCACTGGACTAATGCAAACCAGTATAATGACCATACTGGGGAGGTTCGGGATAGCAGCTTGCCAAATTGCGAGGGTGTATGGCTAGACACGCAATAGAAAAAGCAACAGGGCTGGAGGGTTTTGTAGTGGTTTGTATTGCTATTGCTCGAAAGACTTCTGGAGAGACTTCTCTGTATACGTTGGATGTTCCTTATCCCCTTCTCTCAGGTGGAGCTGTCTCAATTCGGGCCTTTGGCGTGCCTCTAGTGGTGGATCCTGCCCCTTGCAAAAACAAGCATCCCCAGGGAAGATCCAAACAACGGTCATTTGCCACCAACGCGACCGGGCTGACGAAGAAACAGGAGATCGGACAAGGAATGGTTTCATTTTTGTTATTGATTTCTATCTAATTTAACACCTTCTAACGCCTGTTCTAATGTGATCCGTTCACAATGAAACATCGAGGCCAAGCTTTTTGTTCACGGGGCTTGACCCACGGGTTTCATCGCTGTTCGAATGAAACGACGCCATGCAAAGACTAATCGAGATGTTAGCTAGTGATCGCATTTGATTGGAAATCTCAAGCTCGAGATGGCAGTGGAGGGAGTCAAGAGCGTACCTGAATGAATCATGTTGTCGTCCGAGGCCGTTGCCACCAATTTCGATTCCAGTTCTTCGACGCTGACGCTTGAGCTTTGGGTATATGAAAATGATTGTTCGAGTCGTCTATGAATCGTGGTCGAAGGACTTGGTATTGGTTTGGCCGGCCCGGTTCCGAGTTTCTTTATTCCAGGTCGATTCCGGAGACGGTGGGGACGTGAGAGTCACCGGCGCGAGGCTGGAAAGAAGGGAAAGGATGAGCGGCAGCCAGAGTGGCGCAAGCGATGGCGATGATGGCGGAGGCGTTCATTTTGATGTTGTTGCGAGGAAACGTCGGTAATGGATTGAGTTGTGGGTGTGAGAAAGACTGGGTTTTCGTGTCTGAAATGGTAGAGTATCGAAGAGATGAAATGAAAGATGGAAAGACTGTTTGACCTTGCTCGCGGAGCTTGGGAAGGAATGTTATTTGAGTGATTGTGTGTGAAAGTGAGTGGGTTGGATTGGAATGTTTTCGAGTTCGATAGGTGGCCGGAACCTCGCTTTTGACCGCAACGGGCCATCGGATGAAAGCCACTGTCTCGAACCACTCGTCGTCACCGAAAGGGGCGTCGTCACCAGCTTCGTGTCGTGGGGTAGAAACAGGGGGGATCAGCCATACGTCTCCATCCCCACTTGGGCCGAACGCCTCTAACAGGCCCACAACCCCCTACGCATGCGGGTTTATTGAGGGTCACAGCTGGTGATGTTTGACAGAGACTGAAAGATGTGGGCACCCGTGGGCCGTCGATTACACGCCAATGGGATCAATTGGGACCTGGCCAGCCCGACGAATGGAAGTGCCGTCTCACCCGCTCGTGGAAGACTTTGCATTGTTTGTGGTTTGGTCGATCTCGCTGCGTTCGCAAATTCTGAAACGCCTCCCCGGACCAGATGATATGCGGCAGCGGCTACGGCTCTGTGGGCGGGTCGACCCCGGGAGTCGTCCGTCCTAGGAGCAGTCCGTTCTGGCTGTGCTACGCGTACCGACCAGCTTGCCATGCAATCGTAGTGATCATCGCGGCGGGAATTAACCCAACAGTAGGCCTCCCGAAGACGCAGGGACCCGCCTCGACGGCCCTGCGCTAGATTGCCGGGTCGTCGCCGGGGCCAGAGACGTAGGTACCACGCGGCAGAGCGGCGCGGTCGAAGATGATGCAGTGGCGTAGACAGAGGGATGCGTAAGAGGTGAAAGAAGAGAGCTCATGGCAGGAATTGGATGAGGCGTCTGGCTGACGATGGTTGTTAGAGTCTGTCCAAGTCGAATGGCATCCTGGGAATGGGGAAGCTTACACGGAAACTCTCGCGTACAGAAGAGCACGGTTCCACAGAATGAAGCGCAGTCGCCCATATCCCTGCCCAGTCGCTCGTTCTTCGTATTTTCCGTATCCACATTGCCATCCGTTCATCGTCTCGCTTATCGTTATCGTATTCAGTCACGAAGTAAGAAGGCTTTACGCGGATGTGATCCAGCCCTGCACCATCGAGTTGTGGAGTTGGCTCGCAGACGTCTATCGTGATTTAATACTATATAACTTTCGACTATACACCTGGAAATAAATACAACAGTAGTAAAATTGATGCGCAACGATCGTTTAAGATCAGATGACCTTTCTAAGGATGACTCTTGCAGGAAAACCCCCTGTTGGTTGGGTGATTCGGGATGACTCAAAGGCTCAGACGGCAGGAGGCCGCAGTATAATACCCTACAACCGAGTGTTGAGAACTGCCCAAATTCACAACCACGGACCTCAGGGCTAAGCAGTGTTCTTGGTTCCATCGCCATTGCTATACGATGTCAACATTAAAAAAGGAACGCCTCGAGTCTTTGCTCGCCGAGCTTGGCGCAGATGCGATCCCAGCTGCCGCAGATCTCCCTGCTGTCCACATCCAAAGTCGACCAACCGACATCTATCGTGCTTATGTCGTCGACATCCTGGCAAAGGCAACCGATTGCGAAGCCTCGCTCATCTGCGACGCTGTACAATCGTCGAATACGCTTCCACACGGTGACTTTTTATTACCGGTACCCCGTCTGCGAATCAAGGGAAAGAAGCCAGACAAACTGAGCGCCGAGCTTGCAGCAAGCTTTGATGGACATCCGCTACTCCAAAAGCCAGTGCCTAGCGGGATCCATCTACCGATCTTTTTTGCTCCACGACCTCTCCCACGACTCCTCCTCCCGTATATTTTCCAGCGAGGGAGTTATTACGGACACGACTCGGTCGTTGGCCTCCGTGACCCATCCGCGCCCCACCTCGGCCGCAAGAAGGTCATCGTCGAGTTCTCATCGCCTAACATCGCCAAGGAGTTCCATGCGGGGCATCTGCGTAGCACCATCATTGGTGCCTACATCGCGAACCTGTACAAGAGCATGGGCTGGGATGTGGTCAAGGTAAACTATCTCGGCGACTGGGGCAAGCAGTTTGGCCTTCTGGCCGTCGGCTGGGAGCGTTTCGGATCCGAGGCAGAGCTGGCTCGCGCGCCCCTCAAGCACCTGCTCAGTGTGTACGCTCGCATCAGTGCCCTCTTCAAGCCGGAGCAAGACGCCAGCAAGCGCGCGCGTGACCAAGGTCTTGATACAGCCGAGGTTGAGTCGCAAGGGCTGTTCGCCGAGCGCAACGCCTTCTTCTCCCGTATGGAAAATGGAGACCTGGAGGCAGTCGCGTTGTGGGAGCGCTTTCGCCGCATCAGCGTCCAACAGTATGAGTTGATGTATGCCCGTCTCAACATCGAATTTGATGTGTATTCTGGAGAGTCACAGGTTCAAACTGCCTCTATGGAAGCAGTTGAGAATCTCCTCTGGGAGAAGGGTGTGTACGAAGAGAAAAATGGGTCGTGGGTAATCGATTTCGAGAAGCACGGCTCTAAAGGTCTTGGCTTTGCCGTCGTGCGTGGACGCACAGGAACCACTACCTACCTCTTGCGAGATGTTGCTGCCGCGATTGAACGAGAGCAACTGTACAACTTTGACAAGATGATCTATGTCGTCTCCACGGAGCAGGACCTATACTTCAAGCGTCTCTTCAAAACCCTTGAACTCATCGGGCGCGCAGATCTGGCTTCCCGCTTGCAGCACATTAACTTTGGCAAGGTGGAGGGCATGTCTTCGCGACTCGGTAATGCCAAGTTGCTCGGTGACATCCTCGACCAATCCAATGAAGCAATGCATGAAGTGATGCGCCGCAATACCAAGAAATACGCCCAGGTTGTCAATCCGGGGGCGGTTGCTGAAGCCGTGGGCATCTCCGCAGTCATGGTGCAGGACATGTCGGGCAAACGTATCCACAACTACGAGTTCGACATGGCCCGGATGACGTCCTTTGAGGGTGACACTGGACCTTACTTGCAGTATTGTCACGCCCGTCTAAATTCCATTTTGCGCAGGGCAGAACTCACCAGCGCGGATCTTGCTGCATACCTGGCTGACAACCCAGTCGCGCTGGAAACAGATCTCGCCGAGAAACAGCACTGTGTCGACCTTTTGCGTCTGATGGCCCAGTACCCCGACGTTACCGCTACGGCTCTGGGGAACCTTGAACCATCTACGATATTAACCTACTTGTTTCGTTTGGCACACCAGCTCTCGTCCTGCTACGACGTGTTGCAGGTTGTAGGAGCTGAGGGAGGTCGAAACGTGATGCTTGCCCGTGCGGCCCTGTACGAGGCAGCTCGCCAAGTGTTGGAGAATGGGATGAAGTTGCTTGGGTTGAGCCCTGTCGAGAGGTATGACCCTGTTGCTCTTACTAGTCGCTCCCGTTCTTGGCATGGCGATCTTGCGCTAACCGTTGATCTAGGATGTAATGCTGAACTTCAGCCATGGTAGAGCAATGGTGCGTGGTAGTTCGGCTTATTATGGAGAAGTGCGGGCTAGACATGGGGTTTTTAGCGTCTTACATGATGTTCTCCTTCGTGGGCCAATAATCATGGCCATTGAGACATTGAATACTAATTATTTGCGACATTCGTTGTGTCAGGAGATGGAGAAACGCTGGAGGATTTTTGATCTGAAGGACTCGGCCACAGGTCTACCGCCGTTGAACGCTCAATCCACTCTGTTTCGACCAGTTTCAGCGAAACATTAGCGGGCCAATCACCCAAAAATAAGGAGCATATTCCTCTATGCTCCATCACCTCCACGTAGTGCTGAGGGCGGTGCTTAATGCAAATTCTCAGTGGGCTCTAAATATGCATGCGTATTGCCTTGGCTGAAAGCAAGTTTACTACCGGTTTTATTCATGTCTTAGACATCTATCTGCTAATTGTAGGTACACACGCAGTAAGCACAGAGCACGGCATGAAGCTCGGCGCAGATGCAGCCACAGCCAAGCCAAATGCGGAACATCTCCACGCCGGGCTGGCCAATGGGGAGCTCCAAAGCTCGGGCTGGTGCCTTGCCACTGGCTCCCGTCGCATTTACCAGCGCCGGACGCGGGATGAATGCTGACGCCTAGATTCATCCTCAACCACTTCCCCGAGGGCTCTTCAGTTGCACACGAAGCTTCTGTTGCGACTCACATCCCATTTTAACACATCGCCATGTATTCTTCCTCGCTGCTCCCGCTGGCCACGGCTGCTCTCGCGCTCGCCGCTCACTCGCATGCGGCTCGCACGGCTGACGACGATTTCGACGACACTCCCCTGCCGCTCGTCATCTGGCACGGCCTCGGCGATGCCTTCAACGCCGACGGCATCAAGCAGGTAGGCGCCCTGGCCGACGCGATCCACCCGGGCACTTTTGTGTACACAATCGCCCTCGGCGCCGACGCCAACGCGGACCGCCAGGCCACCTTCTTCGGCAACGTGACCGCCCAGCTCGACTCGGTCTGCGAAGCGCTGGCCGCCCACCCCATCCTCTCCACGGCCCCCGCCGTCGACGCCATCGGCTTCTCCCAGGGCGGCCAGTTCCTGCGCGGCTACGTCGAGCGCTGCAACTTCCCTCCCATCCGGAGCCTGGTCACCTTCGGCAGCCAGCACAACGGCATCACTAAGTTCCGCGACTGCGGCGGCACCGACTGGCTGTGCAAGGGCGCCATGGCCCTGCTGCGCTTCAACACCTGGAGCAACATGGTCCAGTCGCGCCTCGTCCCTGCCCAGTACTACCGCGACCCGCAAGACTACGACTCCTACTTGGAGAACTCCAACTTCCTTGCTGACATCAACAACGAGCGCGAGCTCAAGAACGCCCAGTACAAGGAAAACATTGCCAAGTTGACCAACTTTGTCATGTACATGTTTGAGGACGACACCACTGCCATCCCCAAGGAGTCGTCCTGGTTCGAAGAGGTCAATGGCACCGAGATCACCCCTCTGCGTGCCCGCAAGATGTACCAGGAGGACTGGATCGGCCTCCGCGAGCTCGACCGCAAGGGAGGTCTCAAGTTCCGGTCTGTCACCGGCGAGCACATGCAGATTACTGAGCAGGTCCTCAACGACACCATGATCGACTTCTTTGGCCCTTACAAGAGAAGCTTTGATTCTGATGCCACTGCCCCTGATGCCGTCTTCGAGTCTGAGGAGCTGTAGGTTTGTTACTGTATTCATTGTGATTTATGTTGGGAATATGCTTTGGAATCGAATTAGAGTGTACATGGGAATCATGGGTCAGGCTAGCGTGTAAACACATCATCAATAACAATCTGCAACGCAAAGTCTGCAATTCTATGTATTTTCCACCCTTTCAACGCCCAACACCAGTGCCTGATTATGCGAGGTATCAATCCATAGCCTTCTTTGCCACCACCTTCTGCTTTCGAAGCCTGCTCTTGCGGTCCGAAATCTGCTTGTCCAGCTTGTTGTCATCGCCCTCGGGCAGCGGCAGCTGCTTCTTGGCCTTCTTCTTGGGCGCGGGCGACTCAGCCTCCGAGGTGCCGTCAAGCGACTTCCTCTTCTTGCCAATGTTGGCCTTCTCGGCCGCCTTGATGGCCTTGGTCTCCTCGTCCTCAGCGATGACGTCCTTGTCGTCCAACCAGAGCTCATCGGTCAGCCAGATGGGCAGGGCGGTGGACTCGGGGCCCTTGATGTAGATGCTCTTCATGTTCCGCCACTTCTGGGGAACCCACTTCTCGACTAGGGCGGTGGCCACGGCCTCG
This sequence comes from Ilyonectria destructans, assembly GCA_020740775.1. Taxonomy (NCBI): domain Eukaryota; kingdom Fungi; phylum Ascomycota; class Sordariomycetes; order Hypocreales; family Nectriaceae; genus Ilyonectria; species Ilyonectria destructans. The sequence continues at coordinate 1,390,305 of JAHEWK010000010.1, forward strand.
ACGTTGGCGGCGACTTGCTCGGGTGTCCAATTGGAGTAACCGACGCGGACGGCGGTGTTGGTTGTGGGGGCTAGGCTGACGAGGGCTGAGCCGAGAGCCTTCTCAACCTCCTTGGCAATGTCGGCGGGTGTGCCGGCGTTGACGGTTCCCTCCGTCTTCGTTCGCTTCGCCCGCTTGCCGTCCACCTTGGGGGCCTTGGCCTGCAGCACCACGGGGATGGGTCGCTTCTGTGTAGTCTTGAAGAAAGTCTTGCCGAGTACCTTGGGTAACCGGTTGATGATGCGGTCGTCGCCGAGGAAGATATCGTGCTCCGCAAAGAGCTTCCTCTGTGCCTCGTACTGACCGTACTTGGCCTTGAGCTTGCCAAAGTCGATGACTCGGGTGATGCGCTTGGAGAGCTCAGCGGGGAACTCCTCCGAGGCGACAATTTCCTTGTAGGCACGCTGGGGCTCGGCAGTGATGAGGCAGATGGTGGTCGACTCGTCGGTGTTGAGAGAGTGCGGCAGCGCAATCTTGCCGGGCTGGAGGCGGGCCTTGTCGGCGATGTGGCGCTTGGTGGTCAAGGTCAACCAGATGGGGGTCTCGAGCGGCTCATCGTCATCCTCGAGGAGGTTGCGCTTGGTGGCTTCCTCCTGCTTCTGCTTGGACGCCTTCTTGATGTGTGCCAAGAGAGCCTTGGAGGCTTTCAAGGTCTGCGGGTTGGTCAGCGACACGATCGACGAGCTATCAAGGCGACAACACAAACCTGGTCGGGATTAATTGAGGCCAGGGCAGAGGAGCCAGCGGCAACAACATCTTTTGAGGGCGCCATTGTCGCGATCGCAAAATGTCTGTTTGATGGAGAATCTCGAGATCTTTTGATAGTGGGGGCTCTTATCAGTGCTGGAAAATCCAAATTTTTTCTACGGTCGGTGGTTGGGCGACCGGAATATGCAAGCGCCGAGCTCCGGTCTTGGCATTTGGCGCCACTCGGCTGGAGACTTTCGGCCCACTTGTCTCACTGACGGCATCACAAAGGCACCACCTCCGGAGACAAAATATACACAGCATCGTGCGAGTTCAACATCCCTGCAACTTGGTGACTGATTTTCTGTGTCAAGTTGTACCTGGAACCCAAATTTTGTAATACTTGCATTTCGGTGATGGCTCCGACAGCACAGGACAAACAGGACACCCATAGGCGGGCCTCTTGTGAGCAATGCAGTGGGTCCCAACCCCCAAACCAACTTGACTACCTACTTTCACTGCTGACTGTAAAAGGACAAAAGAAGTTGAAATGTGACGGAGGGTATCCAGAATGTGGAAGGTGTGTTAATGCCGATGAATCTTGCAAATACTCTGCGCGTCGGCCCATGGGCCGGCCCAAGAAACGAAAGGTCCAGGAGGAGGAGGATCAGGCCAGTGCCACGACAAGTAATGACACCCCTCCGTCATCGGGCGAAAGAGAAACTGTCAATGATTTGAGTGCGGGGATGGACTTTAGCGGGCTTGAGTTGTCACCTCAAGCCGCGTTTGATTCGGGCATCGGTTCAACTGATTGGGGGTATGTCGATTCTCGCCCTCACTTCTCCGCAGCGACTGTTGTCTAACTGTATTCCAGATGCGACACTAGTGTCTCTGTAGGCACAGATCCAGCACTCCTAGGTATGGGCAACTCATCTGGGAAGCCGTCCTGCTCTTGTCTCGCAAGTCTCTATCTGTCCTTAGAGGAGATGCGGTCCGCAGACATCACCCCGTTTACGTCCGGGCTAGCCCAGCTTCGGACAGTTACTGGGAGAGCGGCAACCATTCTTGAGTGCCAAATCTGTCCAGGCGAGTTCGTTTGGGCCATGCAGAACTCCCAGTTGCTGAATACCCTACTTGTCTCGATTGCGGAGACTTATCGGAGACTTGTTAAGTTCATCGAGGAGGAGGCCCAACGGGCAATCAACAACAACGAATCCAAGACATTTTTCATCAGCGAAACTCGGCCGGGAAATCCAGAGATGGAGATGAGAGATGGAAGCTACATTCCTCCGAGTTTTCCTCTCAGTCTCAGTCCCGAGAAGTGGGAGTTGCTCGCAAAAGAAGTCGTGAAGGCGGACGTTTTTGGCTCGTCCCATTCGACTTTCACTTCTTTCGCGACTTTACTGCAGTTGATGGAAGACAGACAATTAGGGTGGCACTCGGGTGCCTTGCCATCGTGCATCAGTGTGGGACATCACCTCCGTCACCATGCACCCGACAAGGAACCTATGTGTGTGAGGGTCGTTAGGCACACAAAAAGTCTCATCAACCAGCTTTCACTTGACAGTTGAGAGTCTCTGCCATAAATCGTCGAGTCAGACCGACGGAAATTTTCCAAGATATGGGCGCAGTTAACACTTCGAAGACGCTCTACCCCTGAAATATTGGGTGCTGTGGGCTGTGGGCTGTTCTTTGTCAATTTTTGCAGTGCCTTGATTCAGAAAATTCGAGAGCCTCCGAAACGATAGTCTAACAAGTCTTCGTGAATTGTCCTCATTCTCGATCTACAGACCTGACCAGGGGTGCACCACAACTGCCGAGCTGTATTTGAGCAACATGTAGAAGGATTGAGATGCTCACGCACCACCGGAGAGGTTTATTGTTAATTTAAGCGAAACGGTAATGAACTGGGCTTATTATCCTTATCATCTTATTTTCATGGAAAAATAATAGCTGAAGGGATTTATTGTTCTTAGTTTAATTCAATAGGTGTGTGTGCGAATAGCAATACTCCCTTTTTTACAGACATACTGGCCTTAGGCCCAGGTCGACACACCATCCATTGCGGTATCGGCGGGAGGAGCACCACTGCTCCCCCTCCCCCCCCCCCCCCCGGCCCAAGTCCTTCTCCTGGCACCCGCCCCCGGTGCCCTCCTCCTTCTGGCTCCTTTTCTTCTTGGGACGCCGGGGCTTTTTCACCCGGTTACTGGCCTGGGCCCCACCACCCTAGCATCGAACTGTTAGTATGGCAAATCATAAATACAAGAGGAGGCTGAGTACTTACCATCACGAGGGTGGTGCCCAGAGGGAGGAGGGCCGAGCCCCCGACCAGGATGGTCATTGTGTTGGCTATAGAGGATTAGTATGACAATGTTGTCAATACAGGTAGGGAGGCTACTTACGTTGGTGCCGGCACACCTCTGGCCGGTGGCCCACCCGCCCGCAAAAGCGGCAGGTGCCTTCTGGCTTGCCTCTTCCATTGTCCTAGGACTGGCTGGCGCCGCCTCCGGGGCTGGCGCCGAGGGAGTAACACTCCCTCGTAAGGCTGGCTGGTGTGGCCAGATTGGGTGGAATTGAGTTGTTCGCGGGGATGTAAGAAGGAAAAAGAAGTCAGCCGCAGCGGGGACAGCGAGAATTAAATACCCTAGTGGCCGTGAGTCAAGGCCGGAAGCCGAACACGCCGGACCCGGGGACGGCAGTGATTCATGGCCGGGGGTAAGGACGGGCCGAGCGCGGATGGTGAGGTTCTAAGGCCAGCATCGCGATGAGGTGTCTCGAGACGAAGCGTTCTCGAACTAAGATACGCGCATAGAAAGAGCAGGCGCGAGTTAGCTGTGGCGAGGAGGGACTATGTAGCTTCTGATGAGGAAGAGCGATGGTGGTCCTCCCCCTTGGTAGTCAAATGGAGGGTTTGGTGGAGAGTTGAAGTTTCTATAACTTTGTACAAGTCAGAATAATAGAATAACAGACCTCCTTAGCCATTGTCATTCCCCTAAACAATAAAAAAGAACCATAAGCCTCATTAGGCATTATTCTTCACTAAAAATAAGGAAAATAAGTCTCAACTATCAGTATTCCCTTTAAAATTCAAGTTTCATCGTCTCATCATTTCCAAGATATATTACTGTTGGTTAACTGCCTCTCGCTTGACGCCATTTCTCTCCATGAATCGTTAATAACCATATCATGAACCCAGTCACCGAAATAAACAGACCAGAAATCGTACTGAACCAGCCGACCCCAATAGTCTGAATCGCCGGCAAACACACAGCAGTTCCCGCAGCAGCGAACAGGAATCTTGACAAATAATTCCCAGCCACAACCACAGAGCTCTGCCCCTTGTCTTGCATCACATCGATACAATACGTGTTAAGACTCGGCATACAAAAGAGCTGCGCAAAACCTTGCAGAAACATGACGATGACCACAAAGGGGATACCCCCAAACCTTTTCTCCACGCTCCATCCATACAGAATCATGCATGCCGGCACTACCACGATCATGACCAGTATTGACGCCTTGAGACGATCCTCAGGAACTCTGCGTCCTCGCTTTTCAATGTTCCGGGCAACCGTATAATCCGACCAGCGGCCGCCGAAAAAGCTGCCAACGAGGTATCCTCCTCCTGGGGCTAAGTAGAAGAGAGCACCCTCGAGTGGTGATGTGAGGTCGAATCGTGGGTTCAAAACGTGTCGAATCGGTGTGAGTAATGAATACTGATTCCAGATAAGGGCGGAGACTGCCAAAGCGGTGATCCAGAGGTTCGGGTAAATAACCAAGGGTCGAATTACCATCATCGGGTTGACGATGATCCCCAGCTCGATAACAAAGTTCCAGACTCCTCCTTCGGTGCTTATCGGCTTCAGTTCGTGGATCGTCTCAGGTAGAAGAAATACCACCAGTACTGTGGCCAAGCATGAGAGTCCAGTCAGAATCCAAAAAATGACCCTCCACGATGTGAACGTAATGACAACTCCACCGAGTAAAGGCGCCATGGTTGGGCCAACCAAGATACCCGATAGAAACCAGCTCAGAGCCCGTCCACGTTCAGTCGGAGGATAAATATCTCCGATGACAACTGAACCCACGACTAGATACGCCGTCCCTTGGAAGGCGGTGAGCATACGGAAGGCGAAAAAGGCAGCCAAGTTGGGTGCCGCCGCTGTCCCGATGCTGCAGAATATGAGCATCACACTGCAGATGAGAAAGATCCAGCGGCGGCCGAAATAGTTGGAGAGTGGGCCCCAGAAGATGGGGCTGATAGCCATGAAGACGAAGAACATGGCATTCGAAATGTTGATGATGACACTGGTGGTTTCAAAAGCCAAGGCAATCTCGGGAATGGCTACGAGGAGGGCTGTCGAGCTAATGGGGGTAACGAACCCGCAAAAGCAAAGAGTGACGACTATCCCAAGCTTTCGCATTGGGCTAAATCGACTGTAAACATCGACTGTCTGGTCTTCCATGACTGTCTGCCCCTCCTCTCGGGCGTCGTTGTTCTGGGGTTGGCTTGAGCCTATCGGACCCTCCAACTCTGTCGCTTCAAGTCGGGTTGAAGATCGAGCCTCAACTCTCTCACCGCTTCCTTCATGAGCCGATTCTTCGGGCATGGTTGATTAGTCGGTGGTTCAATCAAGTGGCTTCTCTGATGTTTCGAATAGTCCCTATCCGAGTGTTCAGGCCACCTTGGGTGTGATCAAATCTCGGCGGTGGCAATTGCTCAGGTACTTTGAAATTCCCCTGTCGCTGTTGACCATCACAAAGATTCAGTAGGATGGAAAGGAGAGTTCGATAACGCACAGTCAGAATGGAACTGTGACAGGTGCTCCATCCTAATAAAGAAGGATCTGCTCCGCAAATCGCTTAACATCTTCCATTCTGATTTGTTCTTCGGCAAAGCAACGCGATATCGGCGGATTGTGACTATTCCCGTCGGCGAAGATGAAAAAAACTACCGAGACTCCACTCAAGTGCTACTCAAGTGGGTAAACTACTACGCCCTTGTCCGGAAACAAGTCCGGGGATATGTGGGTTCTGATGTCAACTGATTTAATGTCACTCTCATTGGGTCTTATCACCTTCCATAGAAATGGGAGTCCTTTCTCACAACTCGTCCGCATCTTGCTATGATTGTTATTTTAATAGTGCATCCCGCTGCCGAATTCTTGATGCATGTCACCCGCTGGCTAATTAGGGCTGCCGTCAATTCCTAATCAGACGTACGGGGACTTTCTTTGGGATTAAATTTTATTTATACTTCATAGAGAAATATTTCCTACGACGTGGCACTTAGATAGAGCTAGTTCTGGGTAGTGAAGGAGATAAAAGTGATTGAAAGAATGGTCGAGAGTGCCACATCCCTCCAGACGCCTAAAATGCCTCATGGGAAGGAATACTACATATCTTGACACGGGTGGGCTAAAGTATTCATCTCGATCATACGTTCCCTCGCCACGATAAAAATTCGGTTCCCCAGCATGCAACAGTTTAAAATTGAGCATTTCACGCGTAGGGTTCAAAACCCAGCACCTCGGAATCCAAAGAAGCCACGATAACTTGTAAGATCGTTTCAAGTAGATTATTTATTGCGTATGCTCCAAGCATCAACCCCGGACGTCAAACTTCATTGATGTGCTTGCATAGGTTCCCTAGTTGATATTACACCAAAAGCTTCATCACAGCCTACATTAAGCCATCTAAGGTAACAAATCGTTAATACACTGCCTCGGTGTATTGTATTCCGTCTCATCAGTCTCAGCCAAGCATTTTTGTGATGTTGGCATCTCTTGGGCAGGTACTTCGTTCGGCGTCATTTCCCCAACAGTTGGGCTTTGACTGGACAGCGGCGGGACTGAGCCTTCCAACTCGCATCGTGGGTCCCGAGGAATACAGTCGGAGTGGAGTTGAGCCTTTTCGTATTTCGGCTCTTCTTGGGGTGGATCCTCTAGAGCGCTGATGTTCTTCTTCGGTCGTTGACGACGCCAGAAAAATAAGGCAGCGAGGAGGACTATAATCACTACAACCACTGCAACGACTGGCCCAACTATCACAGCTTCTAGGAGAGTTAGCGGGTGGTCTATGAGAGGTTGCAGTTGTTCTACCTTTATTGGAATTGGAACCCGAGGATTTGGGTTGGTCTGCCGAGCTTGTTTGCGAAGGGGCTGCTACTATATGTCAGACACATGATTTAAATGTTACGTGTTGATGCGACCCTACACTGAGCTTTAGGTAGATCTTTGAGACCAGGCTGAACCATCACAGTGTGGACTTTGCCAGTAGGGTCGGTATAAATAAGTGGCGTACAGATTGCGCAAGGGGTTGTTGATGTTGCTTCGTCGGTCGTTATGGTGGTCACGATCACGGTCGATGGTTGTTCTTTGCCCGATGAGTTGACCACTGTTATCACTGTAGATATGAAGATATCTGAATTGATTATCGTTGTCGTTGGTGTAGAATCGTCGCCGTTGCAATAGTCGACAAATTGCTGAAACTCTGGACCAGCGTAGTCCCTGTGAGGGGTGTTACTGGCGTCGGAGTTGGCTTCTATACAAGAAGTACAAGTGTGAAAGTATGCCATGAATGCAGAGCCATCAACACAAAGTTCTGAGGTCTTGCCTTGCGACAGCGCGATTTTGTATGCATTGTCTTTTGGGGTTTAGCATGATACCCGGACGAAAATACACAGCAAGGGAGAAAGTAGGGGCCAGTCTTACTGCAATCGTGATAGCATATTGCTGGAGTTATGTCTCGAGGAGAAAGAAGCAAATTGCGAAGCGATGAGGCGGCCTCGCCAAGGGAATCGATATCCCGAAATCGGAGGGCATGGCGAACGAAACTCATGATTACACACACTCAGGCCTCTGACCTGGACGAAATACTGAAAGAGAAATGGGAATCTGTGGGCTGGTTCAACCCCGCTGAATTTATAATGCCTGACCGCTGATCAGGCTCTGTGTCTCGGTTTGGACCCCAACTTGTGGCTGCCTTTGCAGATTGAAAACCAGTAAGGTTGGTGAAAGTGGTATGACTGCATGCTGCAGTATTCCAGCTGAAACGCCCATACCCACCCATTTTTTCCAAATTTAGTTCATCCCTATGCCGTGAATCCAACCTGAATAACCTTTTCGTACTCTTAAGTTGTATTTCAAGCATAAACTAACCACCTATTCCACACGATTCGTCTCGTAGCGAACACATATTTCATTTATCGCCATCGCTTGCACCAAATCTCACTTCATTTGTGATTTCCCAGCCTTCTTTGAGAGCAAACTCCACAATGTTTCCTTTCCCCAGTAAGAACATCATCTGCAGCCAAGAAAAAGCCACGTCTCGTATTCGCTACATCAGCCCCCATCTCTGCGTTCTGGTTGTGATTGCCGGTTGACTTGGCAATACTTATGCCCTTTGATCCACGCCCTGTTTTAGACGGACTGTCTGGCACATTGATACCTCAGCATAATCTAAACTGTGACTCGACGTTTCAACGCTCTGGAAATTTCCAATAATGGCCTAACTGTCGATATTATTACACTACGACAATATCCGTAAGTATTCTTTGTATCTGGCCTATGTATCTCAGAACGATGGCCACCTGGATTATGCACCGATGTTAAACCTCCATCCCTTATGGGGAAAATTTCCCATAGCAAACAGCATTGCACACACTGAGATGTCTTGAACGCGAGGGTTTCTCATGCACCATCCTTCGTCAAGTTGTCGTGTCAAAGTATCTCTGCTCTCCGGGAGTTGGCCCGGAATGGAAGTTTCGTTTGGGCAGGCGTGTTGTGTGCGTCTGCCGTGGCAAAGACAACGACTGTATGGGGGGATCGGGAGCCTATCCTCGAGTTAGTAGACACCTAGTCCAAGTTGAGAGCAGGAAAATTATTTTCTTGTTCATCAACCAGCCCATGTGTTCAATTCAGCGGCAGATTCAGCACGCACATGCATTGTATTATGCCATGGTATGAGGACGTAAGATGACGAAGGCGTGTCGTGCCCCTTCTTCATTACACAGGTCGGCTCAGGCGAACACGATCTCGATCATATGGGGACCTCAACAAGTTGCCATGGCATATTTGGACTGTTGCAGCTGAAACTCCACCGTACTCAACTTGCTGGGCGTCTCCCGATCTTGGCCAACCGGAGCCCTCGACTAACGATCGGTAAAGTGTGCAAGGTTCGCGCCTGGAGTATGGAGAAAGGCCCCAACCCAGGTAGGTAGGTAGGTAGTCAACGTGAAGTGGGAGGTGGAGGCGCGCGAGCTTGCGCAACACTTGGTGCCCAGGTAAGAAGTGCTCCGTAGCATTTCCCTTGATATTCACTCTCTCTTCATCCGTACCAAAATCAAGTACATGGATTTATTTCCTTTCTCAATGGATCACCACCACATGGACATTGTTCAAGTTCCAGATTCTCCCCTAATTTACACTCAATTCTGATATACGCTCTTAATTCTGCGCAGCCACAACATTCCACCAACTCCTTCTCCCCGAGCATCACTTCACATGATCCATCCAGCTTGATCTCACCACAACATCCTCTCTCCTTCCAACTCCACTAAATGACCTCATGTGCCCAACTTCCAGGCCCTTTGCCGCCAATCAACTTATCCCTACCCGTTCCCTTCTATCCATATACTCACTGCCTTCACAATGAGCATGTATCAGATAAGACAATTGATTACTTCAACCTCCTTTGTAGAAATGGAGGATCTCAGCTATGGAAGGAAATTGCCGAGAGTGCACTTCGCTTCCCATCTCCATGAGATGCGCGCTGGCAGGAACTGTAATTTTGATATTCTTCAAGTGGCTGCAGCTAATACCACTACACTGACCGTGGCAGTCACCTCCTCCTCCTCCTCCTCCTCTTCCTCTTCGCCATCAATCGCCGCTGTCGTTACTGTTTCAACCACCAACACTGCCAACGGGAAAATAGCCAACAAAATGTGATGCTTGTGGCTTATGGGAGCACAAGCCAACAGCCTGGTGGATGCACCAGTACCAAAGCATCGGCCAACACGGCCGCAGTGGTAAGTGCAGTGACACCTGTCTCGAAAATGCAAGTGAGCTCATGTGTAAGCAGCACAGTCAACGAAGCCCTCCGGCTCCACATCCGACCTCGCAATACCCTTCCTAGGGTCACCAGATATTTTACTCGCTACGAAACGCCCGGCATCCCTATCATTCGAACCCTAAGAGATTGCATCACGGCCTTTATCAAACGCGCTTTGGCATCTTACGGATCACTCTTCAAAGGGGACCTTGACATCTTTGACGAGGATGTGGGTCGAAAAAACAAAGTCAAGAAGAATTTACGGTTTAGCCTACCTGCCAATGCCTGGAGATACAGCAGCCGGTCACCCAGCGTCCCGGCGACTTCCCAGGGGAACCAAGTCTGGGGTGTGCATGTGTGAATTTCTTTGGCTCCCAGTCCATGACACAGACAGCCCTGCCCTGATGCTTGTGAAGAATGGCGAGCCCAGACATAAATGTCGCCTTACTTTAGTAACAACTCAAACCCCTTAATACGGCCAAACAATGGACTTTCTCCTACAAGCCTAAGTAGTCAATGAATACGTCGAATTATCCCACTTGAGGATGCGGAGTGTGTCATCTTGGACTCATACCTGCGATGTCAGCTTTAAAGTGCAACCAACGTGTCGCACGGCATAGGGGCCCAAGAGTCACATCTTCGTCACTAGCATAGTTGAACTCGGCCAGCTACGATGGAGTTTCCTCTGAGGTGCTAAAAAAAAGGGACATCGTATTCATGGTATATAGGTGTGTAGAGTAGACTGGCTTACGAAACCGGTGGCCAGCGTTCCTGCGTTCCCTTGGAAGAGTCCAACATGAGGCTGGGTATCGAGAGCCTGTGGCTGAACTTCGATCCAAAATGCATCCGGTGATCGGACGGTCCATGGCAGTGATCGCAGAGGCATGGATTACTCCTGATTAAATGCTGTCACTCCCGATTAGGTGGGCAATGAATCACTGCCGATTAAATTCAGTCACTGCCAATTAGATGAAATCACTCAGAGGCAATCACTCCCGATCAGAGAGATTGATGCCGTGAATCAAATCACTTCATAAATCCCCCCCGCCACCTTTCCCCTTTTCTTCTTTTCTTCAGCCAACCCAAGTGTAGGTGATCGAACCATTTCTTTTCCTCCTTGCACTGTTGCACCACCCTTTCACCTTCACCTCCCCTGCATCATCCATCCACTTCTCTTTCCTCTTCTTTCCTTATCAACTGGCCACTCCCCGAAACTTCATTTCGAAGCTCAGAACTCCCTAGCCCAGCCCTTCAACTTCACCTTCGTTGTTCCTTCTTCCTTCTTCACTTCACTACCCTTCTCTTGCCTGTCATGAACTGCACTAACATTGGACTTTTGCAGACGTTTTCTTTTTTCATTCAAATATTTTTTAAACATGGTATGCTTCCCTCCAACTCCTTCTTCACCTTGACACACATACTAACCTTTACGTCAAGGCTTCCGATCCTGCTCCCGCCACAGTCCCACCCGCGCCCGTTCCAGTTCCCGCACCCATCCCCGCGCCGGCTGCTGCTGCTGCTGCCACCACGACCACTGCCGCTACAACTCGGGGGCGAGCCAGTAGGCCCACCTGCCGCTATTGCGGGCGGCGGGGCCATCGTTCGGAAGTATGCCGACACCAGCGTAAGTAGCCTCCTCTATTGGCAACAATATCATACTAATCCTCTATATAGCGAACACTATGACTGTGCTCGCGGGGGGCTCCGCCAGGTACCCCCCGGGAACGACAATTCTGGTGGTAAGTACTCGGGCTCTTATGTTTATGATTTGCCATACTGACAGTTCGATACTAGAGCCCTGGGGCTCCAGCCAGTGACCCCGTTGTCTTGATCCAGGGGTCGCCGAAGAAGAACAAGAAGAAGGGCACTGGGGGCGGAGGGTGCCAGGAGAGGGACTTGGGTCGGGGGCCTGAGCCAGGAGGTGGTGGGGGTAATGGTGCTCCTCCCACCGGCGCTCCAATGGAGGGCGTGAGGGCATGAGGCCAGTATGTTATTGTAAAAGAAATTCAACTGCAGTTCTCCGGCCGGTCATCTTGACGTCTCTAGAATTTACGAGGCCGGGGAAACCCCATTGCATGCCGCATTGAAATGATCAAGCAATGTCTTTATGTGCTCCACATCCAGCAAGCTTGACCAAGACAGCAAAGATTGTCAGTTAATAAACACCAGTGCTTCCTCTTAGCCGCAGTCCCTCTAGTTCGGTTGGTTTTGAGGTCATGCTTAGGCCTCGAACGAAAACCGGGCTTCACCCTCTACATTCTACGAATGTATCTCCAACTTGATGTTCACAAACGGGGTGGTTGGGATATTTATATCTATTATTTTATGTTTGCTGGTACACGTGTCTTTATTCTCGGGGTCAGAGTTCACTGCGGAAACTCCCAGGAGTCGTCATTCTGACGGGCGGATGGTATACGTATGTTAACAACTTACCACAAACTCAACCAATCGGAAGTAGATTCATCTGATCAATTGATCATCCCCGATGGCGCAATTGGCTGTAAGTACATATCTGAATGACCCACACTAAGAAGCGTACTAACGAGAAGAAAAGAGCGCGTCTGACTGTTACATCAGAGTTAATCAGGAGGTTGATGGTTCGAGCCCATCTCGGGGAGTTGGAAGATCTTTGAGTGCTTTCTTTTTGACGGTGTTTCGGTGGGCATTTCGCCCCTCGTCAAAGGAGGGCTCAAACCCGAGATCTCCACCACGATGCGCCAAGTCACGTGTCGCTTGCTTTTTGATCAAGTTAAGAATTGAATGGATTCGGTACCCAAATGTACAATGAATGGAATTTCGGTCTTTGTGTTGTGAATGGTTGCTTGATGTTGGGGTTTAGTGACTGGATGTAGATTCGCCCACAGACATAACCTGGACAGGCAGTAGGGTTAGAAAAAATACATGCATGTAGTTATTTGATAACACCTATCGAGGTAGGCCTAACCAACACTCAGTCTATTGAATCTCCCTGGCCGCTGGCGCATCACCAGCACGTGGCCGCATACTAAGAAACTGGAAATCCGGGCCAGGAAGGGAAGTGGGAGAACTCCGATTAGCATGGAGGCCATCTTGTTACCGGTGTTTGTATTCTCGCCACAAATGAGGAATCCGGCGATAGACATTAACCCTGCGTTCCAAGGTCGTCTCTCGGTCGGTGGTAGGTGCAGGTGGTGTCGGAGGTCCGATTTCCTTACTGGGCAATCTCGGACAGAATTGGGTTAGCGGCCGGGATGCGGTGGGGCCGGGCCGGACCGGACCCATGTTATCGAGGCAAAAAGGAAGGAAGGAGGAACCGGCTGGGTTGACCACGACGCCGCCCGCATCTTGACAACCGCACATCCACATATAGATCTATATATCCACGCACGACGGGTTCCTCGTCAACCAACGCCAAGAACTTGGTGGAAACATGCCGGGTTAGGGCAAAAATGAAGGGTCTGGCCGGGGATTGAACCCGGGACCTCTCGCAAGCTAAGCTATAGGGTTTACCCTAAGCGAGAATCATACCGCTAGACCACCAGACCGGATCAACTCAGAGGAGCTGTTGTGGTTGAATCACGTGATGGTAGACGCTTCAGGATTGTCGTATACAGAGCTTTCTGATGATTATCTCTAGCCTTTAAGATGGTGTTGTGAAGGAATCTAGCGACGTTCTAGTATTCAAGAGAGGTACATTGGCACTGGAAATCGGATATGACAACCGTGGTTAATTAAATGAGACAGTCTACGGCTTTTTTTTTTCCCTCCCTAAGATGTATGGATATGTCCGTTTGTTGGTTGCCTCAGCGAAAACTCTCCAGCCTGCGCCCATTCCAACTTGGTGCGATCTTTCACCCACATCCCTCATCAACAGCCAATCACAATCCGGTATGGTGTAATGGCTAACATTTCGCGCTCTCATAACTTGAGAGAAATTGTTCCGCGGAGCTCAGGGTTCGATTCCCTGTACCGGAGTGCAACTTTATAATTGTCAATTCGCCCTCTTGTTAAGAGCGACCGACTTCTTTTTGCTTGTAGACGATCCTTACTTGGGCTGAGGCGATGTCGACGAAGCACAGAGAGAATGGTGACAAATACTCGTTGAGACAATTTCTGGTATCAATTGTTGACCTCTTTTATCTTGCGTGAGTGAATTGGTAATTGGCTGACTACGTTGGGGGTGAAGTGAGAATTGCCGATTCTTGAGTTTTTGTGGTCATGAAGTTGCGCCGGGATGTGGAGGGAGGTGAGTGAACTGCGTGGGGTAGCAAAAGACATCGTTCCTTGAAAGAAGGTCGAACGGATATTGTCAAGTCGCTAATTTCCTGGAGCCATCGCCAATCGCTTTTAGGAGAGGGTGGGAAACCGGGGGTAACGTGGAAAGAGAACAGTCTACATCGAAAAGTGTTCTAGGCGGGGGAGAGCGTAGGTGCTCGTATGGAAGAGAACGAGTCTCAAAAGAAGCCCGGCCGGGCAGACAGACATTCGAGTCGTACATACGTAACTTATCATGTGTGCAGTATGGCCGCCCCAAGAAGTGATGGGAAAAGAAGAGTGTCTTATCTGATCAAGGTAAGTGTTTAGTTGGTGTGCCAGTGTCAATTGGGAAGGAGGTCACACGTGACATCACACCTCCAGCAAAAAGAAAGGCCGGATGCAACCAAAACCTCTCTACCAAGACGTTCAAAGAAAAAAAAGTAAATCGTAACATCTTCTCCCCGAGATGGGCTCGAACCATCAACCTCCTGATTAACAGTCAGACGCGCTCTGCCTTCTTGTTAGTACGCTTCTTAGCGTGGGTCATTTACACATGTACTTACAGCCAATTGCGCCATCGGGGACACGTTTTTAGTTGTGAGTGTGAATTTAAATTGCTACTATAAGGACCCGACCAACTATGCCGCACTAAGATCATAAGGCCCAATGATCATAGCATCAAAATAAGTTAAAACCGACACATAATATCCTTCTAGGAAGACTGTCCTGCTTCAACTAGATGTTTACGACTTTGCCACAGGGGGCGGTGAAACAGTAAACAAGGTCCTCGTTTGTGCAAGGTATTAAAGCTGGGCCTTGTTGCACCCCGTGGTACAATTGGTACCCAGCACACTGGGTGGCAGAAACTGGATCTTAGAATGGAATGCGCTCTTTCTAGACCCAAGTATATACGCAAGCGAGCACTGTTGAAGTTTTGCCCGCATAGTCGCGATGGAGACCAGTCCATGGACACGTGAAGGGGTGCGAGAGACAAATAGTAGTTGGATTGCATTCGGACACGGTCGCGATGTGAGCGGCTCTGTAAACGCTTGAAATGTAAGAGGTGAGTGAGTGTAGGGATGCTGAAAAGTATGTGTTCAAGAAAGTTGGCGCCGGGAATGAGAAAAGAGTGAGGAGGACATAGGGGAAAGACTGACTGGCTCATGTTGGAGAAGAGGCACCCAACAGGTTCCTAATCCAATCAGAGAAGGGGAGTGGTGAGGTTTATTAATGGAAGATGGAGACGTCAAGTAGTGGTGTGAATCGAGCATTGTGCACAGAAGAAATGAACCGTTGATTCAATTTACGAAAAGACTCATCCCGGGTGGGTGGCTGGAGCCTGGTGTTCATTGTGGCTGTTGGAGGTAGGGACTATTATTCTATATCATGTCTCTTCTCTAGCCTTGGCACGAAAGGACCACTCAGTCATAGGCGTTAGGTGACCAAGAGAAGGCAGCAGCCAGTCAAACGGGAAGGATTATCAGATGTCTGCCAGTACCGCTAATCCCCAAGAGTCACCTGTTGACCACTCCATTGTCCGAACTCTTGTGATAATCTTACCTGCCGTTGGCGGCGTGGCTGTGAGTGTGCTTTGCACACGTTCGAGTTTGAGTTATTGAATGAACCGCGCTCCGAATATTTGGATTCGATACATCAACTGCTAATAGAACGCATAAACTGTAACCCGTCTAAGTTTTGATACAAGTTGGACAAGTTAATGTTGTCGAGATGCCGACCAACGCACAAATGGTTAGAATAATAGCTGCTCAGACACATGGCCGAATAGTTCATAAAAGAAGATTAGATTATGGAGTATAATTTGTGATACAGGTCAAGATGCACGCTTGCAACGCTTTGAGCGCCATGGAAATAATGGGGATGTTGGAAACAGGCCAGGCTGACAACATCAATGTTAACAGACAGAGCAGAAGTCTCAATGGCGTCCTTGTAAAGCTAGTCTTGCTCAGTGTAATGAACCTCCCCCAATGCTTATTTTCTTGCGGTAGTCATTGGCAGCAATCTGACGGAAGAAGATCAAGTCGTGCTTCTCAAGGCGAGCAGCGAGCTCAAAGGTCGTGGTGGGTGCTGTGGTTCGGGCCAGAGTCGCGCAGGGCTTTGTAGTCCTCCTCTTCAAGAACCGGGTCGTGCTTCTTGAGTCAAACAGCGAGCTCCACAGACACGTACTCGAAGGCAAGATTGGGTCGCTGACCTTCGACATCAATGAAGCCGAGGTCGGAGTGGGAAACATCAAGAAGTTCTCGCTGCAGTACTCCACCTCGGTGACAGCCTCCTTAGCATCTTCCTACATAAACGTGAATACAATTAGGCTATTATTACTCAGGTCCGCCTTCATTGTAGTGCAGTTGTCATTGTCTGGGTTGAACTTCGTCCACCCCCACATGCGGTCATAGGACACACTGAGAGCTACATAGGTCACGAAAGGCGTGGGCTTGGTGCAATTGAGCTGACCACCACGTCATCAAGATAACGCTTCCGTAAGGTCTCTAAGAGCCGAACTGCAATGGCGCTGAAAGGTGCAGGTACTGTTAAATCAGTAGACGTGGATACGGTGCCTGAAGCGCACCGGGATGCTGACGCGGAGACGTACCTCTTAGTCCGAGACGATCTTAAACCACCTGCACAGCACAGTCTCTATTATGGTCGTTGAGATCGCAATGTCTGCAATCAAGCTAGATGTCAAATTTAAAGTGAGATTTCAGGCCAGCAATCCACACCCTCGCTGACAACAACAACAATATTAGCAGACAGAGCGGAAGTGTCAATGGCCTTCTTGTGAAGCTTGTCCGGCTTGGATATGGCAATTAACTTCTCCCAGCATTTATCATTGCGGTAGATGTTGGCAGCAATCTGGCTGAAGGAGATTAGGTCGCGCTTTGCAAGACGAGCGGCGAGATCAACGGTATCGTAGCTGTCGTGGTTCTAGGCAGAGTCTCATAAGGTCTTGTTGTTATTCTCCTCATAAGTAGGTTCTGGCATCCTCGTTGGTAACATGCGTGTTCTACAACTAGACGTTGACAAGAAAGAGCTTGATGAGTATCAAGTCATCATTCTCCCAAACCATCTTTACGATACGGATGGCGTCGATGCAGGCGGTGAATATCGCAACCAGGTCATTGCGGGACGTGCCTCAGGTTCAGTCCCCATATCGTTGGCACCCGAGTTAACGTCATAGTGAGAATCGTATGGAATTTCGTCGGTGTTCCAAACCTGCGAGGGCTAATGAGCGGTCGCGTGACATGGTCACCCCATGTACGATACCGTAGGTGTGCAAGTGAATTGATGGAGGCATCTATATAAAGAAGGAATTTGATCTGGGTAGGGATTGCAGTAGTCCGTCCGGCGGCCAATATTAACGACCAGGTGATGCTCAAAAGCCTTTCGCTGACGCAGTAGCCGTTCAGTCTGAGGGTATCTAAAAATACCGGAATAATAGAGGAACTCCTCTATGAAGCGGTGGTAGTGTTCCGGGTGTTGTTGGTTAGGCCCCAGCTTGGGGGCGACTGTGAAACGATGCTGAGAGAGTACCGCCAGATTTCACTGCCTTCACCTCCCCCTTCACGTCGATCTCAGACACGCATCTTGCAGACATGAAAATGATATGAAGAAACTCCCCCCAGTCCCCATCCCCTCGAAAAAAAAGAAAGAAAAAGAGCAGTCAACCCGGGAACCTGGATCGAGGCCAGACACCGTATTGCGTCACTGGGGAAACGAGCAATAGCCAGTACAAGTTAATCCAGTCATACCATTATGCCAGTCGACCTCGTTCTTTTTGGAGGTGGGGATTGTTATTCTTCACTGTTACGTTCTTCTAACGTTGGCCCTGTAAAGCTGAATGGCCACTCGGCCACGGCCGTCGGGCAACAAGGCACAGGCAGCGGCCAGTAATGATAGAACAACTTGAAGACTTCGGCAAGTACTGCAAATTTCCAAGAGATCCCTTCAGCAGCGGTTAGGAATTTCGCGACACGCTTACTTTCGGGCGGTGTCGTGGCTTTGAGCAGTCTTTACCTTGGGAAGTGCTGGATCAGACAAACTCGCATGTATTGGATGCTGAGTTGTGCCTCAATGACTGAGAGTGGAAATATGGTTAGCAAGGGTCTGATCAACTGCTACGAGTTCGAAAGTTTGAGACTTTGAGTGGGTCAGAAAGAGTCTTGACACATTTTCCTTATGCTGAGTCTTTTGGAGCAACGCTTAGCCAATGCTGCATCAATTGATTTCCTTTGTTGCACCTAGCTCTTTGAAAATCTTGACGACTTACTGTATGATCTTATGGCTCTTGCTCATTTAGTGTCGATTGCTAATCTAGTGATGGTAGGCGCCCGTATTGAAGCTGGTCTCAAGTGGTAAACACACGATCTCTACAGACCAAACAGAGATGATGTAGGTATGTGCGATTGTTTGAGCTAAAATATACCCTTTCCTGTTACAATGTCTACCTAAAGATGAGCTGTGCCTTCATTTTGATGTAAAGTTGGAAACACAATATCGACGACTGGACGGAACACTAAAGGGCACTGTCCCAATAGTAATGCAGGTAGGTCTAGTGGTATTTATATCCAGATATAGGATTTTGAATGATAGCGTTTCTTTTTCTGTCTCATAAGAGTCTAAGGGTCAGTCGTTCGGATGACGGTGGCTGCCGGAGCCGGTCGGTAGTGGGGCCGGGTCTCCGACTTCTCGGGTTGACCGCTTCTGGTTTCTCAAAGGTCTACAGACAACCCTCGGACTGTGACGAATGCTCTTTCTCTTATGGTGTAAATTTAGTTGTCCAATCGGTGTCGTAACCGCAATCAAAACATTTATACACAGATTTGAAATCGATGCAAAACACCTAAGAAAGTGGCAATTGATCCCCGATGGCGCAATTGGCTGTAAGTTACATCGATACTATTTCATGCAGGTCCACGTACTAACAAGAAGGTGAAGAGCGCGTCTGACTGTTAATCAGGAGGTTGATGGTTCGAGCCCATCTCGGGGAGACAGTGGAAGTCTCAACATTTTCCTTTTTGCGTTATTTAATGCTCTTTTTTTTTCTCGCGTAACATTCCTGGTTAGACATCCTCCTCCCATGTACCTACTTCCTGTTAGATTTGATGAAGAGTACAAAGAAATAGCCGGGATAATGGTTGGAACCTCTGACTGCTGTTCTTCATCCCTGATCCGGCTGGTTCTGTTGGCTCTGCTGTACCACACACCAATTCTTTTGGTGGTGGGCTCGAGCAGGGTGGTTGGTGCTACTAGCCCTCCTTGTCCTGAGCTGATATAATTCCCGTCAGGGCATGGGAGTAATTGACTCGTTGGTACGTTTCTATTTGTTGCCGACATGATATAAAACTGAAAACCAATTGCGCCATTGGGGATACATGTTTACTGCAAAATTCCTTCCAAACTACAACCACAAGGACCAGCCAACCAAGTTCCCTACCCTAGGTCGAGAGCTATATCCTGCCTCGGGGTCATCGCAATTCTAACTTCCAGCTGATTCAGTACTCACTCACAATGCTGTTCCCAAGGCCCCTGATGGAGGTGGAGAATGGATCTTGCAGAAGTCACGTTGAATATATATATGCCACTAGTTCCCTTGACTAATCATTAGGTCTTCAAGGCCATCATAGCTTCTAATAACTACTTTGTGAAGGAGGCACTATAATGCCGTAGCAGCTCTTGTCACTATGGTTCCCATATTGCCAACAGCCCTTATCAAGAACACTGTATTAAATTTTACCAGATGACTCTATACCCTCCCATCTCTCGGCATAGCCTACTTTACTTATTGTTCCTTACCCTGCTGTTGGTGGTAACATTTGCTGTCCATTGAGTGAGGTTTGCACCAAGTGTGTCTCCCACCAACAAAGAATGCAGAACCCGTGCACCTAGGGCTCCCAATCGTCAAACTTTGAATCCTCAGTCATGGCCAAACCTGACTCATTGTCTTGGAAGCTGGGGGTGACTTGATCTGCCACTTGGGTGCTGTAAAGTGCATCTTCTGACGTCTCTGGAGATGGAGGGTATATATGCTACAAATTCTTTGCCCAACTCCAACCAATTGGAACCGTTCCTCCCCTGTGGCTTAGTTGGCTGTGAGTTACATCAACATTCCATGCAGGTCCAAGTACTGACAAGAAAAACAGAAAGCGTCCGACTGTTATTCAATAGACAATCGGGAGATCGGAAGTTCGACCCTTCCCGGGGGAGCAGTTTATTTCCTTTTTGTGGAATTTTCAGTTTCATTTTTGGTGGGTGAAACTAGCAGCATTTTGACCTACAACCCCTGCAATAGAAAGCGGGGAGCTCAAGACTATAAACAAGAGTACCAGTTATTCTAGGAATCATTGGTCTTTGGGGATTATTGGTCTTTAGGGATCCAAGGCCAAGGCGGGTTCTTTGGCTTTTGCCGAGGATGGAGCTACCAGATGCAGGCCAATATCGGCAAATTAAAGGGACTAACAGCATTGTTAGTAGTACTTGCTGACGCTGCAAATGAGTTATCTTCTTGCCAAGTTGAGTAGACTGAACAAACGCGTCTTGGTTGCTGTTCGGTTGCAAAGGCGCTGCGAAGGTGCTGCGAGAGGCTAGTTGAACAGAAGAAGAGAGGAAGAGACTCTGCAGAAGTCCTGTTGAACTCGAGTGGTTCCGAATAGAGTCTGCTTTCTAACTTGAGAAAAATACAAATTATTTTTATTTAAGGTGATTTTATTAAACGGATATTTGAGGTGCGTTGTTGATGATTATCTTAGGATTGGGGGCATGTGGTTGTGTGCAGATCAGCTGGTATTCGGGGATCTAAGTGATGGGAATACCAGAACATGATGACCTTGACTCAATTGTGTGATGTTTCCTTGATTATGTATCCGCTGGTTACGGATGGATCTATTTGAAGAAATATTCTAGCTCCTCCCAGTTCCTCGGCGCAGTGTCTATCTCCAAAGCACAGCGCGTCTAATATCATCATCTTATCGGGTATCCAGGTCCAAAGTAACGCCCTTCAATCTTCATCGAGCACAATCACCGATTGTCCCAGAGGGCTTGGGTCAACAAGGCCGCCATTCAAGGCGGATAGCCTCGTCGCAGCCAAACTAGGGGAGTCGCCACCTTTGCTCTTGGTCGCCTTGGGTGCCCGAATCTCGACGGCGATGGAACTGGAGCGCGACCGTTTGGAGCCTCTGATAGAAAGAGACGGGTGAAATGTCGGAGGGGGCGTGAGGCCAGGGGTCATGCTGGAGGCAGGTGTTTGACTAGGGGAGGTTCGGAGGCGGGAGAGCTCGTCGGGGCAAGTGTCAAGGCTCGAGTCGGAGGATACGTCTTCGATTATCGGGTTGGTTGAGAGTTCGATATCGGAGAGGGTTAGGAAGGGGATGTCTATAGGGACAACGACAGGAGACACGGGCATAGTGTTGGCGACAGTAGCACCGACTTCCCGGCCACGACGCTCCTCGGTCAAACTGCAAGCCCACGCCTCGCGGAACACAGCGCCCAAGGCAACAGCAACCTCACGCGCGACACTGTTGCCCACGATGCGGTACTGGTCCGCTGGCGATCCCAGCAGAACCTCGTCGTCGCGGAACCCCTGCGCGCGGCGGGCCTCCATGATGGTCAGCACGCGGCCCTCGTGCCAGTGCAGCGTACGGCCATTTTTAGCGTCGCTGGGGCTCTGGCTCGTCACGACGGTTTCGATGAGGCGCGCGGGAAACTGGCGGCCGTAGGCGTTGGAGTTAGGACGGGACCGGCCAAGGGAGCCTCCCGTGTCTGGCGGGAAGACGAGACGCTCGACGGGAGTGATGACCCCGGAGCCTGCAAGCTTGCGGTCGGGGCCAAACCAGGCTTGGGCGAAGTTCATGCCCCATGGTTGGATGGGAATTAAGTTGACTTTGAGGCGTAGCTGCTTCGTAAAGCCGAGGGAGATGCGGTGATCAGGGAAGGGCACGCAGATGTCCGGCTTGGAGTCGTACACCGGCGGGAGGTCGGCCGTTGCGGCGCGGGCGGAGACGAAGTCGAAGGGGGTAGCGTCTGGCATGGCGCGCTCAGCCATGGGTTCACCTGTGGGTAAGTTGCCCAGACTGAGCGATTTGGTGAGAGGAGGGTGTGCGTGTGTCGGGCCGGGACGCCGTGGGAGTTGGAGGCCAGGGGCGGCAAATGCGAGGAAGACGCGAGAGCGACGCTGCGGGGAGCCGCAGGATGAGGCGTCGAGGAAGAAGAAGTGAGTCTGGTAGCCCAGGCCGACGATGGCGCAGATGAGTTGGCTAAAGACGTCTTGATCCCGGTTGGCCTTTTTCTGAACGATGCCCGGGACGTTCTCGAGGAGGCCATACCGGGGGCGATAGAGGTCGATGAAGGAACCAAAGGCCGCAACAAGAGACTGGTTCTTGCGCTGGGCGAGCGTCGTTTTGTCGTTGGTCAAGTGTGAGAAACCGGGGCATGGACTGCCTCCGGAAATGAAGTCGACGTCCCCAATGCGCGGGACGTTACGACTGAAGCGGCCCTTAATCGCCAGCCGCTGAAGGTCGTCGATAGATCCGAGAAAGGGCGAGACGGCCTCGGGTGCCGAGACGTTGGCCATGTATGTATGCATAGCCTTGGTGTCGTAGTCGTTGGCCCAGCGCATCTCGATGCCGCCTCCGTCTTCGAGGCCACGTCCAAAGTTACCACCGCCACAGAATAGATCCAAGCCGCGAAGTCGGGTGATCTCCTCTGTCGGGTCGTAGCCCTGTCGGAGAGAGAGGGGGGATGATGTCAATGGGGTGTATAGGACATCATTGGAATATTGGTCAACAGTTTCCTCGTGGGTGATGTAGAAGAAATTACCAACTCCGTCCCGGTCGTATGGAGTTGGGATCGGTTTTCCAGTTTCGAAGAAGCGTACAAAGCACGGCTGTCGAATACGCCGCTTCTTGACTTCGACAAGCTGCTGACTGTAGACAAGCTCATTTCGTCGAGCAGCCTTTGCCTTGGGGTCAACTTGGACGCGCCGCAATAGTCGCCGGAACCTAAATATCTCCGCGCCTTCTTCCCTATATGAGGACACGAACTCGCATGGCTCCGACCGACCTGTTGATTTATCCAGAATGACTAGGAGCGTCTCGCCCGTTTGGTACTTTGGTGTGCGGCTCGCCTTCTTAGTATGCGCGCAACACATGTGGTCCTTCTTCAGCGTGATCCATTTGCGCTCGGCGTGGATGTACGTCTGGCGACAGAATAACTCGGCGCTCGTGGCCGAAGTGCCACCAAATTCGACATCGTGGACGCCGAGGACCTCTTTCGCGGTAATCTTGGAAGATTCGCCGCACGAGCAGTGATCCGAGAGGAAGAGTTCGTTGTTCCACGGGTATTTCATAATGCCGCAGAGGGTGTCAACGGCGCGGTAGTACCAGATGACATCGAAGGAGCGTTGGCCGCGGCGGTCGACGTGAACATGTTGCACAAGGGCAAACCACCGGTCGACGTCGTTGAAGCCGTGCGACACGTCGCGTCGCCATCGCGTGCCAGAATCAGCTCCGTCGCGCTGTGTAGAGATGGTATCGCCGGGCTTGATATCTCGGATCTGTTGCGTCGCCGCGATGGATAGGCACTTAGCCGTGTCGTGGATTGGTGATGGCAGTTCAAGGTTGCGCTGCTGGATTAGTTCATTGCGCAGCGTCTGGGTCTCCTTGCTCAACGGGACAGCCTCGAGGCGATCGCCGAAGGGTAGGTGCGCGAAGCAGTCATAAATATACTTGGTGACAACCGTAGAAGGGTTTTCCGTCTTATTCTCTGCCTTGTTCTCGTAGGGCTTGTAGTAGCAGCCATGATTCAAGATCTCCAACCAGAGAGTGTGGGTATACGTCTTCCCGTAGCCCAGCACACCAATAGCCTCCTTGTGCAGAAAGTCACGGTTGGCGATGACGGAGGCGCGGAAGTCGTCACGGGGAAACTGCTTGCGCCAAGCGACAAATTCAGGGGCCTTCTTGTGCACCTTGTTCATCCACGTACCGAAGGTGGAGCGGAAGTGGAAAATGGTCACCTTGCGACGATTCTCACCCATGACCTTGAGAAAGTCGACAAAGTGCTTGGCCAGGTCGGCCACCCACAGGAACGGGTTGAAGAATCGGCGGTATTCAAGGGCAGGCGTGCGAAGGCGATAGTAGATCTCACTATCACTGTTCAAGTCAGAACGGAGCCAGATCTTGTCGCGGACGGTGTGTTTGGACAGGGCCCCGTAGTTGCCGATGGGAATCGCCGAGATGGGGACTCGTCTAACAAAGTAGGCCGTGTTGCCGACGCTGAGCTGACCGTCGAAGAAGAAATCCCTATGGCCAGTCTTGGTGTCGAGTTGATGGAGAGATCGCATCTCCTCTGGGAATTGCGGGTGGTCTCGGTAAATGGCAAACTTGTCGAGCTGGAACTCGATGGATTCGACATCCTGGCCGGCCTTCTTGGCGGCCCAGCAGAGAAGGCGGACAGCCTCTCGCTCGGATTTGAGAGGGACGCCTGGTTCGAAGGGTTCGTAACACGAGCGGGGGCTGATCAAGGTGCTTTCCGGGAGTTGTACGCTCAGAGAGCCGCTCACGGGGAAGTCCGGAGTGTCGTCCACGACGAGGGGTTCGGAGTCGTTGGGAGTTTCCAGGCGATCAAGTCCCGGCTCGACGCTCTTACTGTGGCACAACTGCAGGACGTCAAGGGAATAATCGTTGATTTCCGGGGGCAGCTCATCTATGCAGGAGGTCGGACAGGTAGGCGGGCTGAGGGAGGGAGCAGCCGTCAGGAGGCCGCTCTCGTGTGCCATGATGTGGTTGACGTCGAGTACCCGGGCATCATTGTCCATGAACCCGATTGACAGGGACTCGATTGCAAAGAGGTCCTGCTCACTTTGAGTGACCGTTTGAAACTCCTTTTCGAAGATGCTCTCATCTCCTTCCACCGAGTGGAAAGGATCGTCGTCTGTGACCAGCCAGTCCATGATCTTTGAGAGGTCAGATGAATAGATGCTCAGTACAGGTCCATGTCACATACGACGATTTGTTGCGATTAAACTCATGCTATCGCCAATGCATGTTCCTTATAAGAAAATGCGCAATCCAGGTGATGATGATGAGGTGAGGTGAGGTGAGGTAAGGTGAGATGAGAATGATATTGGTCCGCAAACAAACGCGCCTCCAAAAACGAAGTCCAAAAAAAAGGGTGCGTACACAGCGGCTACCACGCGCCGCACTGCAGGGAACAGGGTGTGCCGTTTCCTTGTCCAACAAGTCTATGCGGCCTGCTTAAAGAATGAAGAACCAAAAGCGGACCAAAAATAGAGGGACTCAAAGAGAAGATTGAACCACTGGGCCAAGAACCGCCTTTGAGAAGCCTGGTGGAATGGCTGTGTCCCACGACACACACGCGCCCACTTTAGGGATAACGACGCCAGGAACAGGAACAAACAAGACGAGGCTGGGGCATGTCCCGTTCAGGTAAGACGGCGGCGCCGGAAACCCAGCAAAAAAAATGAACAACAATGCACACCCGGTTACTCAAGCAAAGTAGCTCAAAGGGTAGCCGCTCTCTAGACGAAGGCTTGATAAAAGAAGGTGCTTCCAACGAGGGCACGCGCCGCGCGACGCTTCCTTTGTCGCTGGCGATGTGATGCGATGCAATGCGACGCGGCAGACGCCCTCGAATGAGGTTGGTCGAGTGATGAAAGGGAACGAGTGGTAATTTGATGGACTCGAAGCACTGGCTCAGGACGCACGTCACTAAAACACTAAAAACACCACATGGCGCTAATCCGCTTGGGGCAAGTCTTGAACCCCTGTACTTTACAACGTTGATTACCACGATCGCTCACCTTCAACTACAGCTTGGTGTATCTCTCACTCCATTTAGATGTCATCTCCAGTATGTATTCTTCTATCACAAGGTTCAACATCGAAGAAACGCTACCAAAGACTGATGGTCATAACCTTCTATCTGTATATTCCACCACAACGCCTTGAATGCATCTTGTCATAAGCCGTAGCCCAGCACAAGGCCGGGTCTTCCCAATCAGATTCCCCCTCTTCACCTCCTTCATCTTCGCCGACGGAACCTGCTACCAAACCCTGGCCCTCCCTTGGATCCATTATTCTTCAACTTGAGCCGCTGGAAGTTTGCATGGGCCAGCTCATTGACCTTTCTTGCCGCCTTCTTCACCGGTCCTGGCTTGCTCGCGGCCTTCTTAGACTTTTTAGTCTTCTTTGCCTTGACATTCTCAAAGTCCGATCCATCCTCCTCGCCAGCCTCTCCCTGCGTCTCGGGGATCGGATCCTCGTTCTCATCGCCGACCTCCTCGCCCTCTCCCATGTTTTCTGGGCGCCTCATTCGTATAGGCTTCATGTTGGAGCGCTTCGTTGTCCGCTTCTGTCCCTTCTTCTTGAATACCCTCAACGAATTTGAGTTTCCATCTCGGCCCATGACTCCCTCATCTAGGCTGTCGTACAGACCCTCATCGTCAAACCCACCAAGCGGAAGCTGTCTGACTTGACTATCCTCCTCCAACACGTCGTCCTTGGGTTGCGGTAGAGTCGGTGGCTTCGGTCTCGATATGCCATTTTCCTCATCCTCAATTTCTCGTAGAGCATCTAGCTCGTCGTCCAGATGATCCTCCTCAACTTTTCGTAGACTAGCAACAATCTCACTCAGTCCTCTTACCATCGGCTTGCGTGGTAATCTCAACGGTGCTGGTGCATCAAACTCGCTATTCTCATCCGGAGCTGGGAGAGAATGACGTTTGAGAAAAGCGGGCGTGTCGAACTGAAGTTTTGAGACTGAGCTGGGTGTGACGGCGTCAAAGTTCCCGTCTCGATTCTTCTGTGGTGTCATGAAACTGTTCAACCTCTGCCGCTTGCTCGACGACATGGGCGTCCGGCCCAATCTGGCCGTCAACTCGTCGTCCATGGCGGCGGATCGCTTGCTTGGTGTTGCGTCGATTCTGCGTTGGGCACCCCCTTTTCTGGGAGAATCCCTTCTCGATGGTGTTCCCAACTCCTTTTCCACCAGCAAATCGAACAATCCCAGAACACGTCCATCGCGCTGGGGGGTCGGGCCAAGAGATGTCACGGAAGCTGGGCTGAAAAGCTTTCTTGAGATGGCCGGCGAATTCATCAGGCCCTCGTCATGGTCGACATTGCGGTTCTTGGAAGGAGTCTCGAATTGTTTGGTACGCTTGGTGGGTGTCTGGGCCAGGTGGATGTCGGACCTGCGTTTCCTGGGCTTGGGATCCTCTTTCGCGGACGGTGGTACCTTGCCAGAGAGGATATCGCGGACCTTGTTGTACTGCTTGTACTTTTGGGCTGTTCATCGACGAGTCAGCGCAAGGCGTCTTGTGTGGAGTCTCTAGACCATGCCACCTACCGATTTCCGGGTTGGCCTTGATGTCTTCCCTTCCAGGCTTCTGGCCCTTGTGTGTCTTGGCCCAGTCGCTTTCCCACGACTTCAAGTCGGCGCGTAGTTGTTGTGATTGGGCGTCGTACTCGGCTTTGGTTGCGTCGTCCATTGCGGTATGCGGTCAAGGGGGTCGACGGAGAGGTTATGGAGAGAATATGGAGAAGGACCAGGAAAAGGCAAAGTTTGGAAGTCGACGTCAAAAGAGGAGCTTCAATGACGGGGTTGTGGGATTGACATATGACAAGAGGGAGATTCGAGTGGGGAATGTCGCGATTTCAACACGAAGAGCAGACTAAACAGTCGGACGCGGGAGCTTTGGACGCGTTAAGTGCAGGGTGTCTGCAGCGGGAACGTTATGGCGCTTGCAGGGGTGGCGCGGCACTCCCGCCACAGGTACGTACCGCTACGCCACTGGTCTTCAAAGACTCATCCAAAGGCCCCGCGTTCGACTGTTAAATCGTGTCTGCGACTGAAGCCCAGGCTTCAAGTCTTCCATCTTCCACCTCGTCTGCTCCTCATTCTTCTCCCCCCACTCTCGCGGTCGCAGCCCATGCATGCCACGTGCACAGCCGGCTGCGTCACGACCATGGACCCCGACCATTCCACCGACGATCTCCAGCGCCGAGTCCTCCAGAGCACCCTCGACGAGATCTCGACCCGACAAAAAGACTCGGCCGATTGCTGCGTAATCTGCCTCGAGGCCGTCAGCGAAGCTTGCGAGGCCCTTCCGTGCCGTCACCACAACTTCGACTATCTCTGTCTCCTCAGCTGGCTCGAGCAATCGCCTAAGTGTCCCCTGTGCAAGGCGACTGTCGCCCAAGTCCGCCATGCCCTCGACGAGCCAGTCGCAAAAGTCTACGACGTTCCTCAGCCTGCGCCTAGCCCCTCTCCGCAAAATTCAAGAACATACACGTCTTCAAGGAACCACCCCCATAGGCCTCACTGGCGACGCCCTTACCGCGACCGACCTCACGACACCACACACGAGGGCGTCTCTCGCGCAGTTACCCAGCGTCGCGATGTATACCGCCACAACCGCTACTCCAAGCATGTAGGCTCAAACCGAGTCTCCCGATACCGAGAATTGACTCCCGCGCTCTTTCACGCAGACGAGGAGCTAGTTTCACGCGCCCGGATGTGGATTCGCCGAGAACTACAAGTCTTTTCATTCCTCAGCATAGACGAAGCGCCTTCCACGACGGCCCACCCCGAGGACACGAATGCAAGAACCGCCCAAGTGCGGAGAAGAGCCAACAGCGCCGAGTTTCTCCTCGAGTACATCATTGCCGTCTTAAAGTCTGTCGACATCATGGGGAGTGGGGGCCAGGCCGAAAATATGCTGGCGGATTTCCTAGGGAGAGATAACACACGATTATTTCTGCATGAGTTGCGCGCATGGCTGCGAAGCCCATACACCAAGCTTGAGGATTGGGATCGGGCAGTGCAGTACGACGATTCTGAGACCGCAAGGAGCAGCAGGCCCGAGATAGAAAGAGACGCAGCCACTGAGACAGGGTCTGTGGAGAGCGGACGTCATGACACACACTCTGGAGATCGCCAGAAGATAAAAGGAGATTTCTATCGTCCCAGAAATAGCCGGTCAGAGAGGGAGGGGCCTTCGTCTAGACATGAACCATATGGTCGGGGACGTAGAAGACTAGCGCGGGACAAACATGATTAACGACACTTAAAGAGTTGGAATATTAGAATTGGATTTTATAGAAATGATACCCGGAGAGCAATCTCCATAGACGACGGATACGCCAAATACAACAACAATTAATTCATTCCCGTCTCCGCTAACCATGCCAGTTATTGTCAGCCGTATGGCCCCTGTCATGAGGGGGGATCGCCAACAGCAACTCCCACAAGACACCCTGGATTACGGAACGGACACCATCGTCAACAATCGGCGATTCCGGCATATTGAGTTCATCCGTGTCCGCACCTTCGCCGTCTGTGGGGCATCATGTGGAGTATCGCCCGGACCCGGGACGGGGGTGATTTCTCAGCAACTTGCGGAGTTCCGCCCACTATCACGGGATGGCCTAGAACGGTGTCAATCGCCGCGTGTTGTTTGCCTTTAAATGAAGAATTTTCCTGGAGTCAATTCATGCTCAGAATTAACTCAAAGGTCGAAGAAACATCATTCCTTCTTTTGTTGCCCTGCTGTCACCGATCGGCTACTCGCACCTAAAACTCTGCCAGACATCACCAACACACTCACCCACCCCTTCACAATGGCCTCCCTCGCCATAACCGCCATCTCCGACCCCGTCTGCCCCTTCTGCTACCTCGGCCTCATACGCCTTAACCGCGCCATCGAGCTCTACCGCAAAACCGTGCCCGGCGCCTCCGCCACCCCCATCACCATCGCCTGGCACGCCTTCCAGCTGGACCCCGCCGCGCCACGCCGCGTCTCGCAGCCCCTGGCGGCCAAGATGGCATCCCGCTGGGGTGCGGACCGCGTGCCCGAGATCCAGGGCAAGCTGCGGGACGCGGGCTTGCGCGGGGGCGTGCAGTTCAACTTCAACTCACGCATCGGCAACACGATTGAGGCGCATCGGCTGGCGGCGCTCGCGAGGCGGATGGATCCGCGCGGCGAGGAGGGCCTCCAGCACAAGGTCTCGCAGGAGACGATGCAGATGTACTTTGAAGGTGGCGGCGATATTACGAGCACGGATGACCTCGTGGGTGCGGCGTCACGGGCGGGTATCGATGCGGAGGAGGCGAGGGCGTGGCTGGAGAGCGACCAAGGGCTCGAGGAGGTTCAGCTGGAGGTTGATGAGGCGGTCAGCATGGGCATCAGGGGAGTGCCGCGGTTTATTGTCAACGATAAATTTGTCGTCGAGGGGGCGGATGATGTAGGCGTATTTCTGGAGCAGCTTGTTCTTGCCAGCCAGGATGCATTGGGAGGGAATTAGAGGGATAGGGGTTGGTATAAGAGGGTGAGTTGACAAGACTTAGCGATATACATTAGAATTGTATGTAGAATTGGCGGTTTAGCTCAGTTGGTTTGGTTTTGGTTAATGAGAGAGTTCATTCGCTCATAACCCTCATTCTCTCCGTCGTATAACCATCTCGTCGCATAACCATCTCGTCGCATAACCATCTCGTCGCCTAACCATCTCGTCGCCTAACCATCTCGTCGCCTAACCATCTCGTCGCATAACCATCTCGTCGCCGTTCAGGGGTATATCCTCACATCATTCATCCTCCTCAGCAACTCACATATTCATAAGCCCCCCCAAATCCTTCTCCATTGCCCTCAGCCTCGTCTGCAGCTCCCTCTTCTTCAGCTCCATCTGCCTCGCCTCCTCCTCCTCCCTCCTCAGGTCCTCCTCCGTCCACGTCCCAGCCTCCTCCTCTTCATCCTCCTCATCCTCCTCGTCTTCCATCCAATCCCGATTCATGCTCGCCAGCTGCTCCGCCTGCTCAGACACACGCGCTTCGTAGTATGCCATGGTGTTTTTCCCGTGCGCATACTTGCTCCGCAGCGCATTGATGCGTTCTCGTGCTCCCGGGAGCTCGTAGACCCCGCAGAGCTTCTCGGCGCCGCGCAGCAGCACGCTTACGTCCACATCACCCTTGCGGTCCTGCTCTCCGCGGCGGAGCTGGTCGTGCATCTGGCCTCCTAGGACTGCGGACACAGCGGTGTGGCGCCGAGGGTTGTGCGGGGCGCCGGTGCGGGTAGGAGGGCCAGTTGTGACCTCTCCCGAGGCGACGTTGAAGACGGTTTGACGTCGGTGGGATGACTTCTTCTTCTCAGGCTCTGTAGGTTTCAGGGTCGTAGATGGTGGTGGGGGAGGAGGCACAGAGAAGAGAGCGCGCTCGTGGGGTTCGGTGTCGCGGATGAGGGAGGTGATGTCGTGGTTGGAGAGGAGGGCGTTCGTGAAGATTTTGGGTTGAGGGAAGCTATTGCGGCGCAAGTTAAGGTTAGCCAGGGAATATCTTCTTTAAAGCAACATCTTGAATTACATACGGGAGGGAGTCAATCCCTTGGCATGAGAAGCCAATTTGCTCGAGGTGTGCTGAGATGAGAGACATGGTGAGAGTTGGATTTGGCGGGGTCGCTCAGCGCGTCGTGGCACAACTGGCTTGGGGTTTGTTGATGACGTCGTCTAGCTGAATAGAGTATTGGAGTCTCTTTTTGCGGCTCTCAAAAGCCTGGAGATTGAAGTACCAGTTCAATCACCGAAAACTGGTTGTCGCAAGAGTCGGTGGTTGTGGGTGATGATTGTTGTGCTCGAGTGTCGATTCCAGCAACCAACCAAAACAATCGACACGCGATCGCCAAGACGTTATCGATAAGCTGTGTAGCGGGGTCAGACCGCCACTTCCCCCAAGCAGATAACAAGCTCTTATCGGAAACTGACCTACCCTAGACCATTAGCCTATATTTTGCATCACGTCATGTCATGCTACCGCGAGTCTCACCCGACCCGAAGACATCCCCATCAGCGCTAACTAACCTCCCATCCATGGATACCCATGGTTCCTTCATGGCCCTCCCTAATCTCGAACAACACCTGAGAATCTCCCCTTCGCCCTAGCCCGCGCACAAACCACTTCCCCCTCTCTCTCCTCCCCGTATTGTGCTCTCATCCCCAATACCCACTTCCCGAAGCAGAAGGTGCTGCTGAAGCATGAGAGTGCACCCATCTATGCAACTATCATCACGGCATCCAATATTCCATCCCACCTATACGCCTAGACTCGATAGTTTCCCCATCACAATACAAGCTATGCAACGTGGTCATTGCCGGATCCTTTCCCCGGCCTCCCTAATGCCAATGACGCACACGCACATGATGCATGTCTGTCATCCCCTTAGCCAGGTCACCCACCCCCATCCCACCCCCGTCCAACCCACCGGTGTCACCGCCTCACTTTTGGCAAACTACTGGACAATCGCCTGTGGGCCACAAAGCCTCAGTGGACCAGGTCATGCAACTTCTGTCGAACCGGGTACATTGTTGAAATCTCCTGGAATCAATTCCAGTCAGGTCTGGCCCAGCAGAACTGGACACGAGACCCAAGTCTATCCTAGTCTAAGCTTCAATCGACAGATCATCAACAATCAAACCAAATACAACAACAATCAAAGTCCTTCAATGCATACTTTCCCCACTATGCGCATATTCCTGTGTCCTCCAACGATGCCATCGCTCGTAAAAGCATCCGACTGACATATAAAGAAACGGTCTATAAGGTATCGAACGAAAATGCAGGGTCGGCGGTTATCCAATTGTTGCCTGTGCCCCTGATGCTGTGCCCTCCGTCTATGCAAATGCCAAACATCAATCTCCCAAATCAAATGCTCATTCTCATCCGGCTGGCCCGTCAATGTCCTCGTCAGGGGCGAGTGTCAATGCCGGACCAGGCCCGCAATGCCACGGATCATCGTCAGATCCCTTGAAGCGTGATTGACCAGTCGAATAGCCCGGTAAAGGCAGCGTCGGGCTCGTAGGTTTTTCAGGTAAAACGTCATCATCATCAGAGGGACCCCGGGTCTCCTCTCATTCTCGTAATTTAGTCATTATTCATGTCTGTCGCGGCTCGTGGACAGCGTATCCGGGTCGTCTAGCCTCGCGGCCGACCTTGGCATCATTTCGGCTTCAACTCGAGTCCATCTCCATGATTTCCATATCCCAGTAAGGCAATTCACGAGCCAGATCTCGTCCCGCAAGAAACTCGTCCTCGCTCGAGTCGGGCTCGTCGAGCTCCTCGATTCGAGCGGGGGGCGGGTCATGGAACAGGAGGCTAGTGCGTTGCATCTTTCTTCGCAAGCGGCGGGCGCTAGACCCGACATCGTTGACGTCCAATGCTTCGCCATCGTCGTCAGAATCGCTCAGCTCGCTGTGAGTGCGCTTTCCGAAGCTGCTTCCCATGCTCATCCGACGGAACTTCCTGAGCTGCTCCCGGCGCCTAAGGAAGGCCTCCTCGTCAAAGTCGTAGTCAGCATCGCCTCCAACAACTTCGTTGTCTGAGGTCTCGTTGCTGCAGTTGAGGTTTTTAAGATCCTGCATCATGTCCTTGTCGAGTTCCTTGGGCACTTCTTTGTGCCTTGATCTGGACCGGCTGCAATTCGACTCAATTTCGGTAGGTTGCAAGATATCGAGGCCTTCACATTCGCTGTCCATGGGATCAACGTCTTCGAGAGTGAAGTTGCAGATGACCGTTGTTGTGGCGGCAGTCAAGTGAGAGGTCTCAGCCTCGTCAGATACATCAGAGTCATCTTCTGAGTCCTCAGAGTCGTCGGAGTCGTCGGAGTCTTCGGAGCTTTCCGAGTCTGCCATCTCGTCTTCGGAATCAACAATGTCCGGTACCAGACCCGGTCCTGGAGCGTCGGGCACGCTGCCGATGCTTGCACTCTCCGAGGAGTCGTCATCAGAGTCGTCGAGGTCGTCAGACGAGGACGACGAGGAGCGAGGGCTCAATTGCTCAGGGCCGAGGGTGGGCTGGTAGCTGAACTGGTGACCATTTCCGACGGGTTTAATATTAGGGTCCTCGTTGAGTGGCTTGAAAATGTCACGAAAGTCGGGCTGGCGGCGAGGCTTGAGACTGTGCTTGCGAGAGGCGGGCGGCGAGGTGGTGGGGGTTTCGGGTGGCGAGGTTGGGTCGGCGGTGAGATGCTGATCTTGCTGGGCCTGGGCATGATGGAGGTCTGGCGTCGACGGCCGACGCCGTAAAGTTCTACTCCTAGGCATAGTGGAGGTAATGCTTGTCGTGCTGTTTATATTTTACCCGTCGAGAGTGAAACAACAAAAAACGTATATATCGTGGGAACTCCCGGTGGTGGTCCTGGATGGTTCCGGCCAAGTATCGGAGTCGTAGGTCAAGGGCGGGCGGCTTAGACAAGACAAAGACGGGAGCGGGATCTTATCAATCGAGCTCCTATGGTTGGCGTGGGTGTGGGGTAATGGAGGGAGGATCAACCAGCGGTAGGTAAGTACAGAGGGTACAGAGGGTACAGAGGGCCGCGGTGAGGGCGAAGGGTCGGCGGATTGCGAGGTACTGGGCAGTACAGTACCACGAGTAGAGAAGGGGAAGAGGAGAGGGAGACACAAAAAGCCGATCGAAAAAAAAATCGGTGCAGTTTTCGGTGCAGCCGTTAGGTTGCTGCTGGTTGCTGCTGGCTACTGCGGTTCTGCTAGGATTCTGCGCGGGGCTGCCAGCAGAGCATCGCAGGATGCAACGCACCCAGGTAGGAGGGGAGGGTGATTGGGTCTTGGGCGAGTCTGGGTCCTCTGCTGGGTCCCTTGGGTCCTTTGGGTCTTCTGGGTCGGGCGGCTTTGGCTCTGGTGTCAGGGCTGGACTGGGCCAAAGGCAGGCGGCCGGCTTGGGCTTGGGCTGGGCTGGACGAGCGCCGAGCGGGCGGAGGAGGGGGCGCGGAAAAGAAACGGGGGACCCAGAAAAAAAGGTGGAGGGTGTGAGGGATGGAGGAGGGATGGCGGAGGGAGGAAGGGATGAGGGAGGCTTTTTGGCGTGCAACGTCAGCTTCCTTTCAGCTTTCGATTGCGGCAACGGCCTAAGCTGCGATGGGGGGGTGAGACGGCGAGTTGCAACAGCAGTGAGAGCGTCAATGGCGGTCGTGGCGGCTGTTGCAGCGTTGGTGATGCGTTGCTGTTGCGCGGGTGTTACTGTAGTGGTAGTGGTGATAGTCAGGGAGTCAAGCCCCAAAGAAGGAACCTCCAGCACGGAGAGGATGATATGCGACGGGTGTTTGGGATCATGATAATGTGTCTCGTGGCTGAGAGACGTCGATTGCTGCGCGGACGCTTGGCGGGGAACCAGGGAGCCCGACAAAAAAAAGGCTGAGGATGAGCTTCTTAGTTGCGGATCGGCTTTTGCTTTTCGTGGCTCGTGGCTCGTGGCTCGTGGCTCACTCGCTTGTTGCTGCTGCAGCTGTTGCCGTTATTCGGTGGTTGGCGGGAATTCCCCTTCTACAACCCAACGGGACGCTGATCTCGTCGTCGTCGGGGAAGTGGGGGACGGGGATTGGACGTCGGTTCCGTATCGTTGTCGTCGTTCACTTGAGAGGGGATCAAGTGAAGATGACAAGAGAAGAGAGAACGAGGAGAGGATGGAGGGAGGAAAAAAAGTTGTGACGAAGTGGAGGAGGCGAGATGGTGTACCTACCCAGGCAGGCACGGCGATTGAGAAAGGTAGGAGGGAGGGATGGTGGCTGATAGGTGCAGCAGTAGTAGGCCCGCACAGCTCAACGGGCAGCAAGGACCGGTACGGCACGGTACGATAGAGAGAAGAGTACTGGAGTACTAGAGCACTGTATGTAGGCGGGCGCCTCAGCTAAGGTCTGGGATGCGATGCGATGGTACGGTATTAGCGCGACCTCTGTGATAACGACCGACCGACAAAGGCGGAAGGAAAGGCAAACGGCCAGGGTGAAGTTCACACTAAGCGAAGCGTTTAGTTATGGCTTTATGCCACTCTCCTTCTGTCAAAGGGCCAAAGTCTCACACTCTGGCGGCCTGGTCCTGGTCCTGGCGGGGGGGCACTTGACGGCGCCGAGTCCGCACTGCTTGCTCTGGTCACTGGAACGCGACAGCGCTGTAAGGAGAAGCAAGGAGAGGCCCTGTCTCTGGCGGACAGCACGGTTCTGATTCTGGCTCTGGTCTAGCCAATGCCGGGTCCAAAAAGACGACGACGGGGACACGAGCAGTGTGTCTCTGACTGTCTGCGGGTGCCTCTGCGGAGGGTAGCGCCGGGGCCGGGGCCGGTCTTCGGGTCCAGCAGGGGGGCGAGGGGACGCCGCTGGGTGGAGACTGTGGGTTGGTGGTTTTCGGCGGGCTCGTTGCAGTGCAGAAGCAAGAAGCAAATAAATAAATAAATAAAAAGTGCTCCTGTGAGACAAGATGCACGCTGAGACGGACGTGGGGAGAGAGACACAGCAGCTGAGCTGAGGAGAGACTAGGGGGGGTTGGAGCTTGGGCTATCTTCTTGGCCTGAGACAGAAATGGTCAATCGGGGAAAGTCGACAGTGACCCCCACGGCTAGGAACTGAAGATGCTTCCGATGTCTCGGGTCGGCAATTTTTCGGTGGACAGGTGAGATGAGAGAGGGGGGGAACTTGACTCGGGAGTTTGAGGGTGACGAGTCTGTGTCTGTCTGGAGGACGGGGATGGTCTGTCTAAGGTACAGTAGCTAAAGGTGCGTGGTGTTGTGGGTGTGGGTGGGTGTTTTGTGTGTTGCAATCTTGTGGGAAGACGCAACGGCGGGTGAGAAATGAGGTAAGATGAGATGAGACTAGTAGATCTCGGTCTCGGTCGCAAATCTAAGATAGAAAGATAAAGAAAAGCAGTCCTAGTCCTATACTGACTGACTGACTGAGCTGAGCCGCGGCTAAAAGGGCAAGCCTGAGCAACCCTTGGAAACCTGTTAGTCTGATTCTCCGCAAACTACCTAAGAAGCACGAAAACAAAAAGTCCTCCGCAGTAGGTGGCAACAGCTCCGCCATTTATAGTCGGGCCCCGTCCAGTTTACGTTACTCAACGTCTCTCTCTCTCCATCTCAGCCTGACCGCACTCGCCGTGAAGTGCAAGACTAATTATGGACCGGCCCGCTCCCATCCCCAACCGACTCCCCACGGCCGCGGCTCTCGATTGTCCACGTCGATGTCTTTGTGTCCGCCTGTCTCACCTGGCTGGGCCTGTCTCACCTGGGGAGCCTGCTAGCTCAACGCAAGCCAATGCACGAATACCAGCCGGTGGATGAGAAGCTCTAGTTGGTCCCAGCACAATGGGCCACCGCCACTGCCAACGTCAACAAAAAAAATTGTCACAAACCAGTGGAGGACAGACAGGAGCGTGCAGCAAAATAACTGGAGCCCATTTTTGAGCGAAACATAGAAAAAAAATTATCCAAGGCACAAGCACAGAAATACTACGGCGGCCGTTAAAAAGAAAAGGCCTCTCAAGCCCCGGCCGGGCCTTGGGCGGATCCATCCGGTGTCCGCCAAAGCCAGACCGGGGAGGGGCATGGAGCGTCAACACCAAATCGACCGAGTCGCCTCCTGCGGGCTTGGGCAGCAATGCTCCTCGCTTGTTTGTATTTACCCTTCGCTTCCCGCACAGCCCGAGTACGCACACGAGGCAAAAGCACGGCGAGGCGGGTACAAGAAAAAATTTGAACAGTAACCCGGAGCCGCGATTGGGAATCTGGTCGCCCGGGGCCTGGCTTATCAGAGCCGTGCCTGGGGCTTATGACTCCTTTCCCGCGTGGGTACTGCAGCTGTGCTGTGCGTTGGGCTCGGCGCTCTGCGGTAGTTGGCTGACAAGTACATGCCGGCCTACATGATCCAGCAGCGCCGGCGGCAGCTGAATGGCTGAATTCGCTCCGTTGTGAGACTTGGGGCGAGGTGTCGGTATGCTCTGGAGTGTGTGTGACTCTTCTGGGCAGAATTTGCCAGATGGCCAAGCCTGAGTTGGCAAGAGAACAGGAACCCAAAAGCGAAAACACGAATTATCGGTGTGTAGTGTGTACGAGTGCATATACCAATGCTGTCCAGTTGTCTCGATTCGTCGTCCAACCAGTCAACAACTCGTGCCCAGTTTCTCTGACCACCCTCATCTGGACATCAATGACCGGGGCAAACCTTAGTGGAGGGAGGTTGAAAATGATCCCCTTACCCAAGAGACTAAACAAGTACTTTAGGGTACCGGTACCCAGTGTGTGGTACCGAGGCGTAGCCTAACGGCCAGATATCGTCATCCCGCATCTGATTCGTGCTACAGGGTAGCTGACGTGGGTATTTCACATGGCATTTATGGCATCATTGCGTAGCACCAGTGATCGGGGTCGAATCGCGAGCCCTAGGGCTTATTCTGAGATAAGATTTATCGCAAAGAGAGGAAAAGATGGCCATCGGATCGGCAAGGATGTGTATCATGACCCCGATATGGTTATGACAAACGGGTTGAATTTGTACTCCTTTTTCCGATCCATTTGGTACAAATCGGATATGGCATCCATTGAGAAGCTAGAGAAGCACGACCAGAAGGCAAGGATAAATCACCTCATGTTGCCATAAAGATGATCTCATGGCTTTAGCTTTCCCGTCTCCCGGGCGTTGGACGTACATGTGGCTGCAGCAATTAAGCCGACTTGCACGTGAAAACGGGCAGGCTTGCGACTGAAACACAATGATCGACTTTATTCTTCCGAAAAAAACTCAATTCAGAAGCCTTAACCCGTGAGGTAGATTGAGAGTTCTCAAATATGATGATTGATCCAACACTAATTCATTTGCTTCGGACCGCGCGTGTGGTCCGGGAGCAACGCTTTGGGAGCACACAGTTCTAGACACCACCTGGAGAGTGAGATAGATCCTGGCTCACTGATGCAGACAGCCACAGAATCAGGTAAGCATCCCGGATCCGACCGTCCGTTAGATTCCGGGACGTGATTTCGTGCGCAAGCCCGGAATTATGTGATGCGACAATGCGGGGGGAGGTGTTGGGGTGATCCGGGAGGACAACCCATGACATTCGACACACGGCGCTGGCCAAGACGGCATGTGAGATATCAAGGATCTGATTCCATCAAAAGAAAATATTGGATACCGAAGTACATGGCCAGCGTTTTTCCCAGCCGAAATACTCGCAGGACGGAGCAATTCCTGTGGTCCGGAGCGGAGACGACCCAGACGGGAGGGAGACGGGATGCCCCGCCATCCACTTTGGAGAGGTCGAGCCACAGTGGCTTGGCACTAATTAACCCGAGCTCTGAAACTCAATGACATCGTCCCCCACAGCCACAGCGCGTGCCAAACAATCAACACCAACATCCAACAACCCAACTTTGCCATTCTCACGCCTGGCGCATTCTTACACGCACAATGGTAAGAGTTTATACTGTCCACTGCAAATATGCACTCAGATCGCAAAGAATTAACACTCCCTCTTTAGGCGCCAGACCCAGAGCCCCCAAAGCGCAAACGCGGCCGGCCCTCAAACGCGTCCAAGACCGCCAGCGCGTCGCTTGACCACCCTGACGACTACGAAGCCGATGTCGAAGAACCACGCCCAAAGAAGCGAGGACGGCCCAAGAAGAGCCTTGATGAGCCTGAGCCCGAGCCTGCGCCACCCGAGGAGGACAAGCCTCGACGCGGGCGTGGCCGGCCGTCACTGACAGCTGCCGCAAAGCCAACAAATGAACCGGAAGAGCCTGCGCCGCCCAAGCGGAAACGTGGCCGGCCGTCACTAGAGAAGCAACGGAAGGGGGGTGGAACAGAAGAACGACCTGACGACCAGGAACCCGAGGAGGCGGAGGATGCAGAGCGGGAAGCGCAGGAAGGGGAACAACCCGAAGAGACCCGGCCGCAACGCAAGCGAGGTCGCAAACGCGCGCAAGCAGAGAAATCACAACCTGAAGCCGAACCTGAGCCAGAGGCCACCCCAGAGGAAGCACCCCGCAAAAAGCGAGGGCGCCGGGCCCAACCGGCACAGAAGCCCCCGCAGGAAGAGGAAGCAGAGGTGGAAGTGGAGGAGGAGGAGGGACAGCCGCTGCGAAAAAGGAGCCGTCGGTCACTGCGCGACATTCCCCACGAAGACGCCAATAACAAGGGCAGCAAGGCCGGGAGGTCCAAGAAGGGCGGGAAGCAACCTGAAAGGGCCGACGACGCAGAGAACCAGGAGGAGAGCCAACCGAGGAAACGCGGTCGAACGTCAGGGGGGAGGAACTCGACAGGACAGAAAGACAAGCAAACTCGACCCCGTCGATCTCGAGGCGAGGAACAAGACCAGAAACCAGACCAAGAACAACAAGAAGCCGCCCCTAAACCGAAAGGTCGTCGTCGTCGCTCCAGTCAAACCGCACCCCCCTCGGACGCCGACGACGACGCCCCCCCGTCGCCCCCAAAGCCTTACCTCCACGTCGCCTCGCAAACCCGTCGCATCCGCTCCTCGACCATCGCTGCCAAGTGGTCCCCCCTCTCGGGCGCCTCCATCCCCGCCGCCTCGGCCGTCCTCGCCGTCGCCCACCAGCCCATCCTCCAGCGCACCGCCGCCACGCGCCAGCGCCGCCAGCACGCCGAGGCCGCCCTGCACCTCGTCTCCCGCCGTGTCTCACGCAAGCTCGCCCGCGGCATGCCCTTTCCCCCGGCGTCCGTGGCCGGCGGCGGCAAGCCCGGCCGGCCCTTTGCGAACGCTGATGGTGGCCGCGCCGCCGAACTCGACTTTGAGAGCGTGCTCGATGGCCGTGCCGCCTTGGAGCGGCAGCTGGGGCCTGCGTTGCACGCCGTTGAGCTGTTGAGGCGCGAGCGAGCGAGGATGGAGCGTGAGCTGGAGCACGACTACGACGCGTTGCGGAAGCTTGAGAATAGCGCAAGGGCGCAGACGAGAGAGCGGAATGAGCTGTTGAAGAAAGCGCACGTTTTGGCACCGACATCACGACCGACGCCGCAGGAAGCTCGCGACCGATCCATCATCACGACCAGCGACTCCTCCGGCAACGTCTTCAAGGTAAACCACCTCCAACTCCCAAACACAACAATGCTAACCATATACCCCAGAACCTCGCCGACCCCGACCTCCAGCCCTTGGCACTGCAACTTGCCGGGCACGTTGATAGCATCCGCGGCAACCTCCAACAGGGAGACGGCATCACGCCGCAGTTGGCACGGACACGGGCGGCGCTGCAGGATGTGCTGATGCGATACCTAGACCAGGAGGCGTACGGGCAGGTGATCCTTGGATAGGCTGGGACGAGCAATGGCTATGAATTGTACGTGACGCGTTAACGATGGAATGAATAGAACATCGGGACGGATGAAATGGAATAAATGGATATCAGGCATATTAGGATAATACCACAATCCCACAACGATCTCAGCTTGAATCAAGATCCTTTTCAAATTACATGGCGGGAACCTAAGGTTCATTGTTTACCTCTACGTTTTACAAACACATCACAAGAGGCGTCACGTCAAAAGACATCGCAAGTCACACCAAGCCATCACCATTTGAAAGGTATGTACACAGAAAAAGACATTTATAGATGATCAAATATTGAACCCAAGCCAATGACACGGAGGGATCCTGAGCGGAACCCTCCCCTTCGAATCACCGAACCCCACGTCTATCCATCAGAACGCGTTTTCCTTCACGCCGACCACGAGCCCCAGCAACAAAGAAGAAACAGGAGAATTGGCGCAAGTTATGTAGTGTGGGCAAGACAGAACAAGATCATGATTCTCATTGAATTGAATTGGAGAAAGAAGCAGCAAAAAGATTGTCATACATCTAGGAGAGTAGTCTCCCCAAAACCCGAGGATCCTTCCTCCACTAGATTGCCCAACATAGCGCTTACTTAGCTGAGCTGTACAACGGCAAGGCATACACATGCGCCTTGGCTAGGCATTTATCGGACGAGACGGGCGAAGCCGGTGGGAGCGGCGTAGCCACCAGTGAAGGTGCTGTTGACGGGGTAGGGGACAACAGTGACGGTGGCCTCGAGGGTGGTGGTGAGGTCCTCATCGTCGCAGTAGTCCTCGTCATCCTCATCATCCTCATCATCGGCGGTGCTGGTCTCGGTGGTACCGTTGGAGCCCTCAGCGGTCTTGCTGCCCTCGGCGCCGACAGTGCCGGTGGAGTCTCCACCGACGGTGACGTAGATGGTAGAGGCAGGGGCGGTAACGGTCACAGTCTTGTCACCGCAGGCGCAGGTGCCCTCAGCGGTGCTATCGGGGACGGAAGAGCCGTTGGCACCGCTGTTGTCGCCGGCGGTAGCGGTAGCGGTGGAGTCGGCCTCGACGATGGTCTTGGTGACGGTGGCGGTCTTGGTGCCAGTGGTGGTGGTGGTGGGCTCAACGGAGGAGCCCTTGCCGTTGCTGCTACCCTCAGTGTTCTCAGCCTCGACCTCAGAGCAGGGGACGGTCACGGTGGTCTGGATGGTGCTGTGGATAGTGGTGGTGGTGACCTCAGCATCGGTACCGGTGCCGATGGTGAGGGTGACAACCTTGTCGGTGACGTAGTCGCTGACAATGGTGGTCAGCTTGGTGTTGTTCTCACCCGAGTTGTCGGAGTCGGTGACACCCGGGGCAGGGTAGCCGGTGCTGATGGGACCCAGGG
The DNA here is from genome assembly GCA_020740775.1 of Ilyonectria destructans. Lineage (NCBI taxonomy): Eukaryota > Fungi > Ascomycota > Sordariomycetes > Hypocreales > Nectriaceae > Ilyonectria > Ilyonectria destructans. Next base: position 1,432,811 of record JAHEWK010000010.1, read on the forward strand.
AGGTGGTGAGAGGGGCGGTCAGAGTGTAAGCTCCGGTGATACCACCGGTCTGGGCCTTCTCAATGACGGAGGAAGAGATAGCGCCAGCCTCGGAGACGGGGCAGACAGTCTCGGTGAGAACGACGGTGTCGGTGACAACGACAACGGTCTTGTCGGTCTCGGGGAGCTGGTCGAGAGCGGTGGTCTGGTCCCGGGCAGGGCAGTTGGTGACGGTGGGAGCACAGCTGGTGATGGTGTGAACCTCAGTGGTGACAACGGTCAGGGTGGTCATGCCGTAGTCAGTGCCGTTGTCTCGTCGGTAGTGCATGTGTCGGGGGTAGGAGTAGGCGTTGGCCGCAGCGACCATGCCGAGAGTTGCAACAGCAGACTTCATCTTGAATGTGTTTTGGGGGGAGTGCTTGGGGAGTCTTTTGAGAGTTTCGTCTATACGAGGAGTTTCGGGTAAAAGGTGTTGTAGAAGTCGATTCTACAGAGCAGCGAGCAGAACACAGTTTTGCTTCACTAAAGAATGGGAAAGTTGGAATGTGAGAAACGCTGGTTGCCGAAGGCTAGAATGCTCGAAGGATCGTAATGGCGAAGCCGGAAAGAATGGAACAAGTCGCAAAGACTGAGTAAAAGAGAGTGTGAGTGTGATAGACAAGACTGGAGAGCAAGAGCCGGAGTCGAGGCAGACAGCGTTGGATATTAAGAGAAACCAGAGAAAAAGTGGCGTTGGGTCGGAGCGGGCTGGCGTTTTTAGACTGTTGGCCTCGACCTCAATCAGGATTAAGACTCCAGCAACCACAAACACCGGACTGTGCCTTGATGCGCAAGAACCAGGATGCGGGATGCCATGGCCCACTGAGCACCCCCTTGGATTTCTGCAAGGGACGACATCCCGGGGGCCCTTAATCAAGCGTGTGGCCGGCGACTCCACTGGGGCGCCTGGGGTGTCCCGCCGAGAGGATGCTTGTCGGCGTGCGTACGTGCGCTCTGCTCGTCTGCCATGGATTCATGGATGGATGCCATGGATGCTGACGATGGATTTCCATGGGCCATGGGGTTGTCAGCTCGGCAGCGGGTGTGGTGCAGTGGGGCAGCTTAGCGGACGGGAGGGGCCCATCTAGGGACCGAGCAGACCCCGGGCATGGATGGTGAGACCATTCTTTTTCTCGCAGGTGCTGGTGAGGCCCGTGTTGGTAGCGGATCGTGGTGGATGAGTGGATGAGTGGATGGGTGGAGGTTGTCGATGAAGGACGTTGGAAGAAGGGGTTGGCTCCCGGGGTGGTGAGCAAGAAGGTGAGGGGCCCCTGGCGCTTAACCTAAACAGGCTTGGTTCAGGGGCCCGCGCCATGGGTGCGACTGGGGCTTGGGGGGCTGTGACGGGGGAGGCTTGGGGCTTTGGAAGCTGCCAGGACGCTTCTGTCTGACCATTTGCTAGTGGGTAGCTTCAGGCCTCAGCGCTCATCAGCAAAAGTACACCGTATCTAATTGTGTTGACGGCTCGCCAGGCCTCCAGTTCCCCAGGCCTCCAGCTCCCCCGAAGGGCCTTGTGCCTGTCATCGAGCCGAAATACGCAGTCGTATTACGGGTCGGCGGCGGTCAACGAGATGTACACACAACCCGCGGCAGAGCATGCCGCCTTTACGAGTGATGCTGGCAAACGCCAAGCATCGCGTACGACGGCTGGGTACGAGGTACGGGAGAGAATTTTCCATCCTTGGCAAGCCTCTGCTACGTCGTAGCACAACACACACGCATTGGGGGGCAAACGAGGGCATTGGGCAGTGCTGGGCGGGTACCTGCTTGCCCGCGCTGCCCTACAGGCTCACAGAGCAAAGAAGCATCGATCGACCGATGATGATAGGGCCTCTATGCCGCCTATGGTGACTGATCGCCACCGACATTCACCAGTGGGAGCCGCCAATTGGCTGTTTCACGCAGCTTACTTGCTTTTGTGTTGCTTGATCCTCCAAACGCCCACTGGCAAAACCCGAAGCCAAGGGCGCCAGGGGCAAAGGTGTGAGCTCCTTAGCGCCACCACGTCACCTTTTATGCAGGTACCGCACAAAACCTGAGACGCCACGAGGGCCAATCGATGTGCATTCCAGCGCTCCCGAGCTCCCGAAGACGCCTGCAGCCCACAGCCACCTTTGTTTGATGGCTTGGGATATAAGCACGGGCGTCCCGCTCAGCGTCCAGCGCAGCGAGGAGAAGACGCAGCCAGGCGTTGAGGGACATCTGCGACCAGCAGTGTGTGATTGACCGCCGGCAGACCAGCACCCGAGTTTGAGGAAACAAAAATAAAGGCTTGTTGCTTACATGTGCATCGCATGTGCGATGTGGCCGCCAGCTGATTTGCCTGTTGGCCTGTTTGCCTCACTTCATGCTGTCTCGCTTGTACACTATTTTCTCACCTGTCGTATTCTGCCACCTCAATGCAAACCGCGTATTCACCGGGGTCGGTCGGTGAGCGTTGGGCCTCCAGCCATCCCATCCTTGGCACCGTATTCCCTGGTCCAATGTTGGAACAATCTCGAAAATACTCACGTTGCCAAGCGTAAGGCAAGACCTTGTCCATGACCTTCTGTTCCATAGTAACGGTGCAACGTTGACTACAGGGCCACTACGATAATACCAGTCAAATGCCAGTCAAATGCCTGTTACTCGCTTGTCTAACTTCCGGTAGCTCAATCCATCCGGGCCTGCCATATTGCCTCCATATTAACTCTCCGGGCCTGGACCCGACCGTGTGCACCCAACGGCCATCCTTCCGGGGTGATATCGGAAGCCGTGAACTGAGGTGAAGCCGCCATCATTTCGGCATGGCCAACGTGGTGACACTGATTCCACGGGGGGTTCGTGGCGTCCAGGATCCAGCAAACCGCAACACCGCCAAGAGCACTGCCTTCAACGCCATGATATTGCCGCGGTTGCAGGTAATCTGATATCTCATCGGCGCCATAGGACAGTGGGTCGGATCTACGTTTCCCATGCTGCGGCGGTCCGAGACGGCGGGAGTAAGACGGGTCAGTTTTGATCTCCAAACCGAGTTTCAGTAAACGGCTGAGGGATGAATGCCAAAAATAACCTGAATCAATCGCGAAGATCTGAGGCTCGGAATTGGGATCCGGCCATTCGCAAGACTTGCCTGAGCCATACTATACTGCGAATGCGCCAGCCATCTCTAAATCCATGGATCCAACAATCTTAACCTTCAATGCTTATGCTGGTCGTGCTCTATCTCGATGATGAACACCACGGTTCACATTGGCCCCATTTGGCGCCGGCCCTCACCAAAGTCCTTTCGCCTCCAACAAATTCTTTCCATGGAACGGCGAACCGCTACTCCCGATCTTAGATGAGTCAGATCCCAACCAGCATCCACTCCGTCGTGCAACCGAAACCCTCGGCGCCGTCTGGTGGGCTGGTGCTCCTGGGGTAAATGCCTCTTTGGTCTTGCTGGCTCCGCCACTGCGGGCAGACAGGCTGCTAGAAGGTGATCGACGCGGACACCAGATACTGATGCGGCGCATGGCATTTGGCATTCGGGATCTGTCGTCATTTTTGGCTTTCGCAAGATTCGTCTCGTTCGTCTCATCACCTCATCATCCCATCAGCGTACCGAGCACTATAATTCTCAACGCCATGTCCCGGCATATTGAAGCTGTCTATCCTCTACAGGCTGTGCACGCCGGCTATTCAAAGAGGGATGTCACTGATTGAATTGCTGGGGAGTTGCTGGATGGGGAAATCACCTTGCAGGGAGAGACCCCAAGGTTTGACACCTTCCTCTCGCCCCAACTTCTAGCCTTGCAGGTTTTTATCAAAATGGAAGGTACGGAAGTACTTTTTCCTTCCTCTAAGCAAGCTCTCCCCCTTCACTCATTTCGCTCGTCATTTCGTTCCGACTGGTCAAACGCAGCCCATCACAACAACAATCACAGGCGCCCGCCACCAACTCGCGCATCATCCCATCCGTCGGCGTCCGGCAGGGCCGCTTCCCCCTTGAATCCGCCGGGCCCTGGCTGCTGCCCTGCCCTCGTCGTTTCAGCGTGAACCCTTGTCCTCGGCGTCTGTGCCTGTCGCAGAATAACGTCCTCGGCCCCACTTGCAATACATAACCACACACACACACACACACACCAACATTTTTATGCTCGCAGCGACCACACTAACAAGCTTCGCGTTGTCAATCCCAATTTTGCTTGCCGACCTGGTCTTGGTCAATCTTCAAGGGCCTTGATGAGCTTGCCAAGCTTCCAAGCTCCACAACAACATGGCCCATTAACCAAATGATCTAGATCCTCATCACCGCAAGTGCCAAAACGTGTACGTAGCCTTCTCGAAGGAGCACATAATTAACAGCGCAATTTGATGCTAGTTATACCCTTTAACGATGGAACCCGACGTCTTAGATTTCGACTCATGATGCCGACCGCTTCATCTATTTAGATTGCCCGACCTGGAATCAAGTCCGTGGTCACAACTGCCGGTATTCGCTAGAGCTACACGATAACGATGCTCCCTTACCATCTTTTCCCGGCCCACAACGCCCTCGCCCTGTTTCTTGTCCTCGATTGACGCGGCATAGAACTGGACGAATACCTTACGTGTACCTTGGTCACATACCCACCCATTCCAGGATTGTCCCGCCATTTCATTTCACAGTCCCCTCCATCCAGCAGGAACGACACCGTATAGCCTGCCAAGCAATCCGCCTGAGCCGCCGTTCTCTCAACTGACAAGTACTCCGCGGCCAACGGGCTTCGTCTGAGCCACAACGGTGGTGATGTTCTCGCCGCGATGGTGGAGGTTGCGTAATCATACGAGATGCCCCAACTCTCCCGTAAACTCCACCTCGTACTTGCATACATGGCGACTTCGTCGTGCCACTATTCAAATCAAGCCTTCCGGTCACCGCTGGCAATCCTGGTTGGAATTCATCTCATCTGCAGTCCCCAGCTCGCTTTCGTTACAGATTGATTCTGCCAGCGAAGAAGCCGACCCGTCGGGTTCGTCTAATCCTTGATGGGATCACTACCACACCCACCTGCACTGACCAGGGATACCGACATTTAGACTCATCGCCCACCCCTGGCCATGATATCCGATCGAGCAAGTAACGAGATTGCCAATAGTCTGACATAGAGTGATGGCGTGGGTGTCCCCCGAATCTGAACCCATCGCTCATTCGACCTCCTCGATCCTGGGCCGTGGCCGCCCAGCCGCGTCGACCAACGTCCCGCTGGGGTTTACGTGGAGGCCGGCCAGGCTCGTCAATTCCGGGCCGCTCGGCAGGTTCTGGCTCGGCATCATGCTTGCCAACTGCCAAGTTTCCAGGCTCTCAATCACGTCCTTGGCATGCTGCTGAACCAACCCGTCGTTGTCGGTTCCCGCCACGTAGCGGAGTGTTCTTAAAATGTCGTCTCGACTCTCATTCGTGAGGCCGAACCCAAGACTCCTCCCAGATTCCTTGGCAGTGTCCAGTGCCCTGACGAAACTGAGTACGTTCAGAATGGCTGCGCGTCGAAGAATCGCCGTCTCCATCTCTCGTTCCATAGAAAGCACACTGATGCAAAGGTCAACGCTGGCGGAGACCAATGTGGGACCAATTCCGCCGATATTGGTCTCGATTGCAGTGCCAAAGATAGATAGTGCCGATGCTCGTATCCGTACGTCCTCGCTACCTCGCTTGCTCTCCCATCCCTGGAGAATTTGTGCCAAAATGTCGTTCCTCTCCTGGTCCTCCTTGGTCATCTCTTCGTCTTCGTCAAGCAGGTCACCGGCCCCTGCGTCGTCGGCTTCCTTTCTCTTCATCTTCTGTAGCTTCTCCTCGCGGGCTTGCTTGGCCATGGTCTTAGGCCGATATCCACGCCGTCCGGCAATTGAGAGCAATGTCTCACTGACCTGTTGGGCAACATCACCCGTGAAGGTGTCTCCGAGCCGTTGGACGACCTGGAGTAGAGCCTCGCCAAATCGAAGCCGGACATCGGTTGATGATTTCTCTTGGGCGTCGAGGTAGTGTTCAAGTAACTCTTGGACAGTTGCTTTGGGATGCTTGTTGGCTAGCTGGGTAAAGACCTTGATCACTCGTAGGTTGATATAGTCTTCGTTGTCCGCAAGCAGATTCGACATAAGCACAGTGATTGCTGGGATATCCAAAATTGGACTTTCCGTCATGATGAGACTGGACAAGAGGTTGAGGCCTTCCGACACGACTGGGGGTGGGTTGTCCGCCCCTCCTGTGACATAATTCATCGCCAAGTTGTAAGTCTTTCGATCCTCGACCTGGCGGTTACTTGGCAATGAAGTCGGCTCATCGGGGTCATTCAACTCGTCTCGATATTTCAGGAGCAGCGAAAGATTCTTCGCAGTCGGCGATACTTGTGCTCGGTCTGCTTTACTCAGTCTGTCCAGGGAAGTCTCAACGATCTGCAGTTCGTCCGGCTTGATGTGTGATTTTTGAAAAGTTGGTGCCGTGACGACTAGATTGAGCAAACTGAGCACCACGGCCATGAGATCGTCTCCCAGCGATGACTTGGTATCGGCCTTGAAGACTTGGCAAATGAGCTCGACGAGCTGGTCGAAATGGCTGACTAGTTTCTCTGGCGCCTTGTCGATCAGTTTCTGGAGAACTGTGACTTCTACTAGATCCTGGACCGGAGACACTGGTGTTTGATCTTGGTCTTGGATAAGGATGTCGACTTTCGTGTCATCGTCCTGCTTGCCTGCCGTTTGGATCCAGCGTCTGAGCAGATTCAGAAAAATAGACGAGACTTCCTCAGCTGAGCAAGCCGAGGTGACGAGACTGACCAAAGTCGTGGACTTGTCTTCCAGCTCATTCCAGTTCAGATCAATACCAGGTTTATCGAACGCGCGTGGTTCTACCACCTCAATATCACCCTTTCCTGTGAGGCGATACTTCCAAGGTCGTTCTGCAGTTTCGGGTGAACCTTTGCAGAGGAGGTTTTGGACGAGAGGCATGACATTATCCGCATTCCCAAAAAGTCTCAAATAAGCCTGCAGCAATGTTCGGGCGGGGTTCACAAAGTCTTGCTCCGTGAGGGGTAGGGAGTTGGACCAGGAAACTAGCGTCCAAAGTTGTAGCAGTACTGGCCTGAGAACTCGCTTGCATAGCCCTGGGGATGGGTTGGAAAGCAGTAGAATACTTAGGCGTTGAAGAGAAGTCTTGAGCGGTCCGGCTTTGACGAGGATTTTGTCCTGGCTGAGGTCAACGATTTCATCCTCCTCCTTGATCATGACTGAATCCTCATTCTTGTTGAGAGAAGGGTTCAGGTTTTCTAATAATGGCTGGACGAAGGCATCCCATCCTGCAGTTCCTGAACCTGGTGTTAGTCTTCTATTGAGAATGATAACATTGTGCCTGCTTACCCGGTGCACCGAACTGCTTCCTTCCCAAAATCCCGTACCCAACGACCTGTGCAGCAGTCTTTGCAAGATCCAAACCGCCCTCTCCATCCATGAGCCGGAGGAGCTGGTCTGATATGCCGCTGAACCACGCCTGGGGCGTCATACTCGCAGGCACTGACGACAGCAGCCTTGTGGCGACAGCGACGGCTTCATGGGTGATGCTGGCGCCTTGTTTCTCCGGTGCACTGGAATCAGTGGCCTTGCCGACGTTGCTGGGGTGCACTGAGAATACAAACTCCATGGTCCCGCGCACGCCGTCCTGCCGCAGCGGGAGACGGGTGAGCGTTTGGAGCAACGGGTCGCGGAGCCATGGCGGGAGCACATTCGGCTTGATCAGGGTATTTAGAGCAGGTAGAAGCGCCCAAGTCTCCGTGCTTTATTTAAGTTAGTATTTTGGGAAATTTATGAGCTTGGTTCGCGGCCTGTGGGCGTACCTCTCGATGACTCGGTTGTATTCTTCAAGCCCAGAATCGCGGGCAGCGGCATCGAGATTGGGCTCAAATGCTTTCTTGCCGGCTCCCACTATGGTTTCAATAACTTTTGGCGCAGAATTCTGAGAAGAGGATGAGCTCGCCATAGTTACGGTGAATCCCTCCTTGAGCCTGGAGGTTTAATTTGGGAGAGGTTTGTCAGGTGCCTTCTCCAGAGTTCTGTCTGCGTCTTCATGTGCTAGCAACACTGTATTTTACACTGTGGGGAGGTTGGACGCATGTCACGTGTACCCGCGCGTCGGCTCAAAAGTGGGTCCCGCGTGCCTGGTACCTTTACTTCGCGTCGGCGCGGTTGGATGCTCTCACCTCAACCATCACCAACAACCACGCGGTTCTGTTCAGCGACTGGGTTTGTTACTGGAGACTCGACTCTTGCCGGAAGACTCATCGATTTTCGTACACATCAGGTATCTCGATATTCCTGACTTGGCCAGCATGAGCTCCTTCATTCTCTCAACGCGTCACGCCTCCCCCACAGTCCTCCGACTCTCGTTTTCCGCAAGGAATGTCTATCGCAGACCCCCCTCCCAGGCTGGTTAACCCACAATATGCCGCTCTCGAGCCTGTATCAGGACCTCGTTGAATGCCGCAGGTGCTTCTATTGTGGTCTACACTGTCGTCCGATGACGGGACGGCCCAGCCTAGCCGGGGGAACGAGTTTCGGAACTTAACCCTAAGAAGATATCTGGTTTTCAGTATTGCGCTCCGTCGTTGGAAACGCCTTCTAAGTCAGCCAAGCACCAAAGGCCATGACGCGCCCGCTGAAAAGTGGGACGATCGGTCGGCGGTCGCTGGGCAGACGGACCGGCGTGGAAAACAGTCCAGTCACCCTCGTGGTGCGCGAGAGGATAGGCGCTATGAGTCGTTATGGTAAGAACCTCTGGCCTGAGGACGCTCGTCAGCCCTTTCCACTGGAACCAGTACATTGGTCAAGAGTAGGCCGTCATGGAGATGCGGTCAGCCTTCGGAGACTGGACGATGCAGTTGAAACAAACTTGGCCTTTTGCCAGACGACTCGATCCCACCATAGCAGTGAAGAAGTGGAGCCCCGGAATGGCTTCAAACAGTCAGTTGCGTGTTTCTTTTCAACCATTCCCGAGCAATCACCTGTCGGAAACACCTGCTGGTTAGTTCCAGCAGGTGCAGTGGGGATGCTGTGGACACACAGAAAGAAACTCAGCAACTGACCATCCATGCCGACCGGTAGAGCTCCCGGCCCTTTGGAACTGCAAAATGGTGATCAGATCGATGCTCGCCGCATCTGCCCTCTCCCTTGGCTCCATCGCTCCCATGACCATACCCCGGCAACAGCTAACGGTGTGTGACGCCTCGGCGTCTGGTCTGACCAAGCGCATTAACCTCCAGCCGTCGGTCTCAATCCGTCGGTTAGGAAGGACGCCAGCCTACTGTCAGGTACCGAACGGTTCTGACAGGTCCCTCGGTTTCATCTTGAAAAGGATGGCTTGAGATGATAGGGCGGTTTTTACGGATGTCTTTTGTCCGCCCGTTAATGCCCTCCTTTGCAGCTCTTGCGAGCACGGTGGAGAGGAAACAAAAACCAATCCTTGTTGGCAGCGCGAATCAAACAGAAGGAGCCAGCTCGGCCAAGTCTCGAATTATCTGGAATCCATGGTGTTGCGTCGACTTCTGGCAGAGTCCTGTCGGCGAAGGCTTCAAGCTATAATGGGTTGACAGCTCGCGAACAACCTCCACCTTGGCATTCTCTCTCTTTCTAAAACGGCGCCCGCGGTTGACGTCCAAAGCAGCACCGGGACCCATCTCGAGTTGGAGTCAAGGTTTCGTGCTTGTCTGGTGCTGCCAAGGGCCCGGCTATGGGTCAAGTCGAGGATCCAGAGAGTCAGGGTTGAGGTTGGGTTGTTGTCTTGGATCTCTTGGACAGGCCGCATTGGATGAGGCAGTCTTGGTTGCCTTCTCGCCAGAAATGGTGTTGGAGGCAACCCCCCTCGGACAGGGGATAAGTCTCCCTACTCCTGTCAATTATTGATACATGTACTAACATACTGAGCAGGAGAGAAAGAGCGAAATGCAGCCACCACAACACCATGCGACCCAATCTGACAGTCATTTTGCCAACGTACCCCGCCCAGACAAGGGCCGAATTGTAGAACAGCATGTTGCCTGCTACTGGTGGTAATGTATTATGCGTGATGGTCTAGATCGAGATGCGGATCTCACGGCATCGTTAAACAGACGCTAATGATGTCATTGATTACTTGAAACGCCTAAACTAGCCTGGGACCTTTGAGCTCGTAGGCATGTTGGACACTAACCAAGATCCAAGTGACAATTTTGAAGCCAGCGGAAATTGCCACGAAATTGAAGTAACTGACTTCCCAAATGTGTGGTAGTACTGGGTAGAAATGGGCCAAACGCGAAACTTGGTATGCGTGAGGTACAGGGAGGGGGACCAATAGCGTGGCGATTGCATGTCTGTCGTGGTGATGTCACAGCTGAAAGCGGGCCAGCACATAAACAACAACAGCTAACAGAAGTGAGGCGCATTTCCTTGCTTTTCACGGGAAAGCCTCCCGCTGGCGCCAATTAAATCTCCCATTGAACTTCTTCTTGCCTCGCTCTCTCATTGTGTGATGTGACCCTCCTCAACACAACGTTCTCTACCGATCGCCATGCTGAAAGCCGTACTTCTGGGCCTCGTGCCCGCCGTTCTAGCCATCCCCGCGCCGGCTCCAGTCGCAGAACCAACGGTTCCCGGCGTGCTGGTCGTGAGGATACCGGAGCCTACAGCTGCCCCGGATCTTATCGAGCGAAACGTACTCGACGACGTTGAAACCTATGTCGACGGCATCATTAGCGACGTTGCGAGCAAAGTCTCGTCACTCGTCGACTCGGGCATCCTCGATTTCCATGGCCTTCCTACAGGCACGGCTGTCGAGAAGACGCTTGGAATCTCGGATGGTGACTTGGATGCGAAGCCCACGCAGGTGTTGAACATTCCGTGAGTCGAGCTTCAGCGTATACGCGATTCATGGTACGAGCAATGTTGACTGGTTCATAGCCCATACGCCAATTGGACAAATGAGGGGTGGAGTGTGCGAGTCCACGGGAATGTTTACAAGCTCCCCAACATCAGCCAGGATAAGGTTGACGACCTGGCCAATGTCTTTCTCATTGACACGTCAGTCGATAAGCTCTCCGACTCGGAGAAGGCCCAGGCTCGTAACCTCACGCGGTCCATCTTCGTGGTGCAGCAAGAAGACGAGAGCGTGACAGTTGACTTTGTCACCAACTTTGTGGTCGCTAACGGAAGCAGTCTCGTCAGCGCGGTAGGTTGTTGCGGCGATGTGTGTATGAGCATAAGTGGCTAATGTTTCGGTTGTAGAAAGGAGGATCCCAGAAGATCAAGTTGCCACACAACACCACCGATCAAGGCGACTTTGATACCTTCGTGACACTGCGCAACACGAGCGGCTCGGGTGGATATTTGACCCCGGGCAACGAGACGTCGCGGATCCAGGCCATCAACTTGTATGCGGAAGGGACAAATAACAATGGCAACGCGACCGCGTATCTCGTCCCTCCCGAGGGTATCACCATCATTTCGGATATCGATGACATCCTCCGGGTAACCAAGATCTATCAACCCAAGGAGGGCTTGCTCAACACGTTCGCGCGTGCATTCACCCCATGGAAGAACATGCCTGACATATACGCCAATTGGTCAACGTCGTTACCAGAGATGCACTTCCACTACCTGACCACGACACCAGAGCAGGGCACGCGCAACTACATGGACTTCATCTATGACACATACCCGATGGGCTCATTCGACACACGGCCGCTCAACTTCTCAGACGTGTCGGCGACGTTGTCGATCCGACGGTTTCTCCTCGACAAGGTGTTTCAGACGTTCCCTAAGCGTCGTTTCGTTCTGGTCGCCGACACCAGCAACTCTGACGTCATGAAGGACTACCCAGCCCTATACAATGACTACCCTGGGCAAGTGCAATGCATCTTTCTACGGAACACGAGCGCAACGGACGACGGCGACAAGTTCCCGTACAACACGAAGGGTTTCAAGGATATTCCGCAAGACCGATACATGTTTTTCAAGGTGCCGGACGACTTGACAAACCTGGACATTGCCAACGGCCACTGCTACAACAGCTCGATCAAGCAAAACGTGACGTTTGACTACCAGGGGTTACCGTTTGGTCTGTCGAACGATGATAGCGCGGCTTCTGGGGGTGTGGTGCCGAGGCTTGGGACGGTTGCGGCAGCCGTGCTTGTTGGTCTGTTGGCGGTATTACTCTGAAAGCCATCATCTCGTTTAATCAGCCATCATGGGGCAATGGATTAAGAAAAAGGCAGCAACGACGAATAAAACAGCGTGAGATTTGTTACAGATATGTTGATTGGTGCTGGAAGGTGATTCCACAGACGCCGAAATGCCGAGGTGCGCTTCGGGTCCAGGGATAAGGGCCATGCCGCCATGTACAATGTATGCGCTCTTCTGTCATCCACTGCATGAGAGTATTGTAGTATCCACTAAGTGAGGGTATCATAGCAGCAGTTGGCAATGGGACTCTTTGCGTACCCACGCCGTGATCCACCCGGCATGTATCCGTATATCCTCTTGCTCTCGCATATCCAGTGCGTCCTCCCCACTTACACTACCTCCCTTGGCAGATGGTAAAAGCGCAGAAAACCACAAAGGGACCACCAATGCACCAGGGGCCCTCCGGAAAAGGGGACTCGCGCTGCTGACCGCTCGCCGGTCGCCCACAGTGGTACGGTTTGGGAATTGGGCCAGGCCGGGAGGCCATGTGTGGTGGCTGGCGCCGCGTCGATAGCCGACATCGCAAGAGAAGCAAAACCTGGTGTTTTACCGGGCCGCCAGGGTGGAAGTCGTTCCATTCCCGTTCTGGAAAAAAAGGTCTGGCGGGCAGGACCAGGCAGGAAAACGAATGAGCGTCACGAATGGCCGGTGGGACCATGCCACTGCGTTTCTGCTCTGTGACCATGGGACAGCAACCCCCGAGCCAGGCGGGACAAGCCCATGGGGAATGGGCTGATGCAGGTGCTCGGGGGCGCAGGGCAGAGGGCGACGGGGCCGGACAGGGCGCTCAGGGACCCGGAAAGGGAAGTACAGGACACGACAGGGCATGACAGGGCATGACAGGGTTCTGGGCAGATTGGCAATGGGCATGGCCGTATGGGTACGGACATGGGCTTGAGGGTGGAAATGGGGTAAATGGTACATGGCAAAGACGAAGGGCAAAGGATGAGGGGTTAGGGAGGGGTGCAATGGGTTACCAGCAACAATACGAAATTCCGCTACAGGGCTGGAACTTTGTCGATCTTTTTCTTTTCTTGTCCTGCATAAGTATGTGCTATGTAGTAATGGTAAACGCAAACTGGGTCTCGTTCAATGCAGGGCCGCTCAGTTGGGGAGCGAAGTCCGGCTGCGGCGGAGGCCGATGATACACACGCGAACATCGAACGTGGGAACATCGAACGTGCAACGTGGATGTGGCTTGCGGCTTGTGGTTGGCGGCTTGCGGTTGGCGGCTGGCTGGCGGATGGCTTGCAGTGAGGAGCCTAAAGTTACAGGCTACCAGACCAACTAGATCAGAGTATCGACAGCTGGCGAACGAAGGGCGACGGAACGGGACACTAGTCTCCACCACTAAGTTAGAGCGTAGGTTTTTGTGTGTCTTGGTCCCCTGATGGTTCGAGTATGTAGGTCCCTTGTGGCCCTTGTTGCAGCCAACTAGTTGGACCCGAGAGCAATACGGCACGACTCCGCGGAAGAGTTCCTTAGTTCCTTAGTGTGCGCTTACTCCGTGGAGTCCAGCTTGGTTTTTGCTTCTTTGATTGCCAAAGTCAGCAAGTATCGACGCACTACGTACTTACCTACCTAAGACGTCCATTTCTAGACCAGGGAGTGGCCAAGAGGAAGGGACCCCCCATGGCTTTCCCGCTGTCAGCCTGGCATAGTCTACACCCCACTAGGGCTTGATTGGACGACATGAGCTCTTGCCATATGGCTAGCACTCCCTCTCATTCACAAATCTGACAATGCCAATGTCTATTTTCACTTCTGTACAAGCACACCCTTCCGTCACTGCCGCCAACCTTCGTCATCATATCATCGCCATGGTTCAACTAGTGAACAAATAGTGCTATGCAATTGATCGATCCCCTCGTTTCGTTACCGAGGCCGTACGCCATGTTCTATCACTGTTTCTGCAACCACGCAGATTCACCTGAATCGGGCAGGCCCTCTATCGTCGATGCCGAACGAACCAGTAAAACTACGCCTCCGGATTGCAGGCGGATCTTGTCCATCACGAGCATCAAGCATCGGCATTATCCATCTCCTCCACCACTGGTTCGGTTCCGATGGGGTCCCGCCCGTCAGGTGTTTGGCACCACACCAGCAGACGCGTGGCGCAGGGTGGAAACCGTTACGCTGGTCCGCTTCCAGCAAAGCCGGCCGTTTGACCAGCGGCTTCGCAAAGGGAGACGAACTGGGGGCGCAGCGACTTTGGACGCGCCGAACGGCTCCTCCGGCCCCGGTCTTTGAGCTGGACCATGCCGTGGTGGACTCCGGAGGTTCCTTGAAGGTTCCCTGGGGGCTCTCTGGTGCTTTTTTGGTCGTCATTCCGTGTGGCTCCTGGGGCGGCCCCATCTTCATCCTATCCATCCGTTCATCGCGCGAGGGATCTTCGTCATTTGCCCATTTCACAGCTCGATGAATCGCATACCGTTCTTGGGCAGCCCATTCCCCCATCGGGTGGGTCCGACGGACCCAGGTACCGAGCACACGACGACGACCGATAAGTAGACGTGCAGGGATCATCAGGCGAGCTGCCATCGTGTGGCACGCCACATCTCGCGACCCAGAACCCTGCCTGGCACCTTGATCTGATGCCTCGACCTGATCTTGTGTGCCCTGGACCGATCACTGACTCGCCAAACCCGCCACAACAACGGTCCCACGAGGGTCCCACGAGCCTCACATCACATGTCATTGTTCCAAAAGCCTGCCACAGCACGGCGATGCACTACGATGCACTACGATGCATTGAGATGAGCTGCCCTGCAATGCACTGCACCGCAAGCGGGCATTTACGAAGCAAAAAAAAAAAAAAAAAAGTCTCCATGGTGAAGAGTCCAAGTAAGAGGTCAAGAAATCAATTTCCCGGCTCCATGCCGCCTAATAGCAAGAAGCAACCCATACCAGCTAAAACAAAAAAGTTTAACAGATTCGCGCCCAAAAACAAAAGGCCATCCCAAGAGTTCAAATACAACAAAAATAATAGACCGGAATAGAGTCCCCCGTCCTCCAGAGCCGCCAACTCAAAGCGCATGGGTATCTCCTGGGGGGTTGTTTGCTCGTGGTCGTTCTCCAGCCACCAATCTCCCGATCCATCCAATACTTAGCGTCGCAATCGCAACCGTCCTTGTCTGCTGCATTTTTCCCGTCAGAATCCCCGAGTTTGTACACAGAGTTGTACACTGTACACGCCCAGGATGGTGCACGTCCATCCGGTCGGTGGTCGAGAGGGCTTGCAATTTGCTGGTTTCCCCCGCTGTCATTGTCATTCATCCATCTGCCCGTCCATCCGTTTTCCCTTGCCCGCGCCAGTCCTTGCGTTTGTCGATAATTATTCCCAAGCTCTCGTCAGATGGCGAAACGTCGAGGGTCCCCCTTCATGTGTGGTCGCAAGGGCTCGCTGGGCTCGCTGGTTCTTAAAACCGGTGATGTGCCATTATCCCCGGTATAACTGGCATCGCACTGGTCACAGGGATTGACGGTGGTGGTCGATTGGCTTTATCCCTAAGCGTCCAGTCGTCGCCCGGCTCTGAAGGAGCGACGAGCTCCATGACGGTGTATTGCAGGATGCCATCCAGGACGCGGGGCACGACAATATCTCGCGGAAGACCCCAGGTGGGCAGAGGGAGTTCTTCGTTGTCCCGCCCATCGGCCTTTGTCACCAGCACGTTAGCAAAATATTTGGTGGGGGCACCCAGCAAGATGGCCAAGCTTACAAGACATGAAGCGCACGGCGCGTTATTTACCCAAACCCAATTTGGGCAGTTGTGAGTATAGAAGTACTTGCATCGGTACTTGTAGAAGCCACCTGCGCCGCTCATTGTGTTGGAGGAAGATGATGACGGTTCGGAAAGGTGATCAAGGAGGAATTGGAAGATGTGAGGCAATGGCTGAGGTGGATTGAAGAGGTGAGGAGAGGATCTTATATGAACTACCCGCTGGCAGCAAGCGATTTGAATTCGATGACTAGGACGAAGAGAGACCTAGGCTGGGGAAAGGGTCGAACGATGTTCTTGTAGTACGCTGATGAAAGGCCGACGGCCAACAGGTCAAGGATCCCCAGGCTGAGCGGAGCTCCAGGGCGGGAACGGACTGGCATGATCAAGGTGCGTGCCGTCGCCTTTACATAGACTCGGACACTGCTGACGTCTTCGGACAGCTAATCCAGATGGCGAATGGCCGTTGACGTCGCAATGCCATTTTTCATGGGATTGACTGATGGCGCCCCAGCGAGCTTGAGCCAAAAACCCCCGCTGGCATAACGATGCGGTGGGGGGACACACCAGTGACAGACAGGGAGCCCCTGCGGTGCGTCCGGAAGAGGGCCGGTGGGACTCCATGAGCCCTTCCATGAATGTCTGTCGTCGATGAACAGCCAGGGAAACCGAGGAGCGCCGAGACGACGACTTTTTGGGGGCTCTTGCCTCTCGGCGGTTCGCACGGTTGAGTATCTGGACATGGTTGGACGCTCCAAGTACACCAAGACATGCAAGCCGACTTTGCTACGGCCGATGTAACGCGGCACACGGGATTGAGGGTATGGGGAGGCGTACAGGGCCGACAACTTCATACTAGAGGGCCGTGGCTGGACGGGCAGCTTTGTGTCGAGCAGCACAAGCCGGGCATTAGCACAAGCACGAGCAACGAGCACAAGACGGTACGCACAGGGGTGTGGGAGGGCGCGACACGTCCCGCCCGAGCTCTGCGTCCTGGTGTCAACTTTGCGATCGGATGGGCTGCCGCGAGACTACGACGTACTACGTACTATGTACAGCAAGCACCAAGTCGACGGCGTGTGGTTCGTCTGTCCAATCGTGGGGCCATGGGCCGAGGGCTCGAACGGGCGTAGCGGCCGGCGGAATGGCGTGAGGTAGGGGGCCGATGGATGACAGGGCGTCTCTGGGGAAGCACACAGTCACACACTACACTGCCCATCACCTCAGTGTGCGAAGTGCAGAGTTGGTAGCTGGCACATCATCGCCCACCCCTCCTTCGCCCCTTCACCCCCTCCCTGATACGATGCTGCTTGCCTTCCCCGTTGCACGGCGTTGAGCGTTGAGCCGGCAATCACAATCACAATCATCTGGCAAACAGGGGCCAGAACCGGCGAGGCGTTGGGACATTCTGATGAGGGGGGGCCGCTCGCAACTCGCCGTCAAGCCTGAAGCCACTTATCAGTAGTGGGTAGCAGCCAATGGCCCGTCTGCCGTGGTCGTCCCATGTGTCGTGCCATGGCTGCGACAAGGCACCACTCTCATATTGGGACTTGTGGAGAATCGAATCGCGGTTGAGGCTGAAAAGGCTTCTGAAAGACACCGGCTAGCGAGACCAGCGCCAGCAGCCGATGGGAAAAAGCAAAAAACACGAAAAAGGAGGGGGAGTGACGGATCCACAGGCGCGTGGCGTCGCGCTGGAAGTGGGTATACTCCGTCCTGGACTCATAATTGCCGGCTGATGGTTTAGCAACGCCCGTCAGGGCTCATGGGAGTTGCCGCCCTGGACCTGCCTTAGCCCGGGCTCTGGGGGACAAAGACGAGAGCCCGGTCGTGGTCAATTGTGATTCTGATGATGCTTATGCTGGTCGACGGATGCAATTTGTGACCAGGGCATACAAATATCCACCGGGGGTGAGACGCCTAGGAATCGAGGCGAGCTCGAGTCAAGTCCCCAGCCGCGGCAGCAACTGTTGAAAGACTCCATCCGCAACATCACGGCCCGCCTTTTGGCGTGTCCCGTTGGCTTCGGCTCCGTCGGGAGCCGCTATTGGAGCCACAATCGGCCAGCTTCCGGCTTGTGCTTCCCAAAACCAAAGCTGAAAATGAGACCACGCAGCCGATGAGACGAGACGAGAGACTAGCAAAGTGCGGACAAAACGCCTCGGGCGACCGCTATGCAGCGGGCGAGCATTGCAGGCCGCCCGGAGGTTGTTTGAGACAGACGTCGACTTGATGCAAAACGACGCGCAAACGGACGCAGCACCATCAATCACAGCGCAGCGCAGCGCCCAGAGTCCGGCTTAGGGGTCCGTCGACACGCGGGTCACACTGATGATCCTTTCCCTAAGATCATCCACCACAAATAGAGCTCCCTAGCAGGGGGGACCTTCCAGGAGCTATGGCCTGCCTACGCTCCGATGGCTTGATGCTCGGTGGCCAGGAATAGGCCTGCACCGAAGAGGGCGACAGCGGCCATATTCCCCGTCTTTTTTGCTCTCAACGGGCCCTCGTCTGAGCAATGCTCGTACTTGGCTTGAGCTCCCCCTCCCCTCGTCGTGTGTATGATGTCGTTGTTGTGTCTCCGGGTGCTGTGTTTCTATGTGATGCGTGGGAGCACAACAGCTCCTTTGTTGTCTGTCCAGTTGTCTGTCCAGTTCTCTGGCTGTCGAGCTTGTCTGTCTACTTCGCAGCTAGCTTTGCCTTGTGATTTTGCCACGAGTCGGTTTGCTTGGGGTTATTTGCCCGGATTTCCAGGAATGGCAATTCTTTCGTCGCGCCTCCACTTCCCGGAATCTAACGCATCTTTCATTCTACTGCCCTCCCACTCACACGCACTCTCGCCCACACACCCGCCTTAGGCTGGGTTTCGGTGTATGTGTGTACCTTGACTGGTCGTTGATACTTGGTGGAAGTGTCATCGCCGTCTAACCACATGCTTTTAGGTTACCGTACCTATCACCCCCCTTGATGGAATTGATTTATCAAATTCAGCCGACCGCAGCACATGGACCTATCTCGTCAACTAAGAAGTCGAGACCGTGGCAATATCTCCAACTACACGCCGAGTCACCCGCCTGGAGTTCGGTCTCGATTGATCCATGGCCAACCACCGTATCCGCCGCCGGATTTCCCGCCAGCCAAGTCTCGCGACTGGGGCGCTGGTTCCACGACACAATCACGTTGTTTTCGTTGGCATCCGGTCCCCTCGCAAACCCTGGCGGGGCTCCGGCGATTCCACGACATTCACCACGCATGGGGTCATCTTGATACTGGGCTGGGGCTGCGGGCTGCGCTTCCCTGGGGTGGAGAGAGTCGAGGGAGAGCCGGAAGGCCTTGTTCGACCTCGGCTCTATGCTAATGCTATCCGATATCTTTCTTGGACCAGCGGCGAGCAGGCGATTGCTAACCCGGAGATGATGGGCATGTTTCTCCGTTCCTGTTCGCCTCGTCTCGTTCTCGGCCCTGTGCGCGATTCCTAGTTCACCGGTTGCGCATCCACGACGATCCATCACTTCCTGGCCTCCTTCCTGGGATCATCTCCTGGGATCAACTCTTGCACGTGCCCTTCCCTGTCCTCAATCAAGAGAGAATCTGCAACACGTCAACTGGGCTGTCGTTGGGGGTTTGCTTCTAATACGGTGATACTATGCACGGAGTCTAGTGCAGCCCCGTCTTGTGCAGACGACGATGCCATTCCCCGATCCGACTTCGACCTGGGACATTCGCCTTGTTGTCTCCTCATTGTCGCCTTGCTGCGAACATGGGAGAGCTCCACCAACCCCATCACTTTACTCCGGCGTCCTGTCTCCTCCCCCGCCGCAACACGTCTGTCATCGGGCCTCATCGTTTCAAATGGCGGGGGAGGGTGAGGGCCGCTCTCCAGCGTGTGTGTTCTGCTGTCCCTCAAATGCCCTAAATGCTCAGATGCATCAAATGCACCGAACGCCCTAAATGCCCCTTCGAGGCCTCACCGACCCCCACATGCGGCCAGGCTACATACTACGTACGTCCGGGGGGCGGGCGCTGTCGACGGGCCCCGGCTGCCTCGCTCGATGCCTTGGACATGGAGTTTTGGGGCCTTGTTGACAAGCACTGCCCGTACCCAGCTCCCCGGGAGTTGGATATGTAAGTATATATCTGCCCGCGCAGGTGAATTGCTTTTTCGATCTGCCCGCCTCCACAGCTTGTCCCCCGGCCCCTTGTCTTGTCACCGAGTGCTCTCACTCCCCCCCGGGCTAGCTTCTTCGTTTGATACACCCCCTCCACGGCCCTCCTCCTCCCATCCTCACCTCCTCCCCTCCCATCGAGCTCTTTGGCTTGGCCGTGGCGAAACGGATGTCGTGGAGATGCGCCCCCGGCTGCAAGCCCGCAAGATGCAAGGATGCCTTATTAACCCTGGTGCGCTCCACGCATCACTGACGTCTGCTCCATAGTTGCCCTCTTACTGTTTTCCTTTTTCCTTTTCCCTTTCCCTACCTGTCCCCGCCGTCCGTTCACCGAGGAGCCCGCCCTACCAGACCGTGGTGGGCCTCATCAACGGCCCGAGTCCCTTGTCCTGCCAGGGCGGGAGGCAATGGAACGGCACGGAGACCGGGGCAGCCTGATAACCTTGCCTCGTCCATGCAACGCAATCGCCGATACGACGGCGCCTGAGAGAACAACAGGTTCTGACAGAGGCCACTGACAGACGCCATTGCCCGAAGTGGCCGCCTGCGGGCGCCTCTGATTCATGTAAGTCTGGGGCTGATCGAGGGTGTGGGTGTCGGTCGGATCTATTTCTTCAATCGGTCTTTGTTTCCTCTAACAGTTAAGGTGAGTTACGGCTATGTATGTATGATATGAGCCTCCTTCTACCGCTCCCGCCCATTCCTGCCTCGTCTACACTTCACGACTCTGATGCAATCTCCTTCTTCTCCCTTTCCTCCCTGCCGCATACGTGCAAACATACATACATACATACGTGCATACGCACACATACACACACATACGCACATACATATACACATACATACACACATAAATACACGCGCACGAGTAAAACAGGCTGACATCGTTCCGTTTCGTTTCATCTCGCAGGAAGCAAAACATGCCGCACCCCCGTGAAACCAAAAAGAATCGGGGAGGCGGGGAAAAGAGAATGACAATTCAACAATAAGTGGCTGCCGCATGAAACTCCGTGACCGTAACTCGACCAGTCAGCAACTGTGCATCTGTGCATCCGCAGTTGGGCTGGGAGGTGCTTTCTTTTTCCTTTCCCACCATCATCCCGGTTGGTCCATAAGAGCCGCCACGGGAGATAAAATCAAGGCTCCCGCAGGACAAGACGGCATGCGCAACAAGAGTGAGGCGGTGTGGGTATCTTTCTATCACCGTGCTTTGTTTCGGGGGCCTCGCTCGTTGGGTGCATGGTGTGGGGGACCTCTCATCGTTCCGTCCTCATCGCCTCCTTGCGGCGCTTCTTCTCAGCAGCTCGCGCTAGGGATCGCTTGATGTCACCCTGCTCGAAGCTGTCGAGGTCGTAGTAGGTGGGCGCGATTTCCTGTGTAAGCCATGTTAGTAAGACGCATTCTGGGTTCCAAGATGACTTATCATTCTGACAACGAGGGAAACGGGCTATGCAAGAGAGGGGAGTAAAATGCCACATACCAATAACCACTCGGGTCGAATGCCTGTGCAAGTTCGGATATATTGCTTCGATGTCAGCACGAACTCGTTGTAGAGGACCCAGTCGAACTCAGTGCGGAGCACCGTGGAAGGGTGGATGAGAACGGCCTGGTCATCCTTGACGGTACGGTAGAGTTTGCCAGAGCTCTCCTTCATGGCGACCTGCATGAAGAAGCCGGAGAGCAGAGCGCGGCGGATGTTGTTGTAGTAGTTCTTGTCCTCGAAGGGAGTCGATATTAGCTCGAGGCCATGCGTGTCCATGATGCGCTTGAGCTGGGCTCGGACGTTGTCGGCACTGGACAGATGACGGAACGACAGGAAGTGCTCGTGGCACCAGTTCTTGGCCGCGCTGGGGTCGTTGGTGGACTGGCCCTTGAAGGCGTGGTAGGCGTTGAGGAGCGTCAGGTGGTCACCGTCCGGGTGGCTGAACTGCGCCTTCATCTCATCGGCACGCTTGCGGTTGGCGGCGGGGCGCACGAAGATCTGGGGCACCGAGAGCAGCGACGTGATAGACAGGATCTCGTTGGAGCAGTAGAATTCGGGCGACGAGATGAGCATGACGGCGAGGGCCGGGTCCAGGGGGAACGCCGATGCCAGGCTGCCCAGCGTCGTGAGCTCACCGTCGTCGTCGAGACAGGCGAGGTAGTTGAGCTCCTCGAGGGCACGCATCATGGTCTCCGGGGCGGGGGGATCCATGAGGTCGAAGTGGACGAGATCCTCAACGCCGAGCTTCTTGAGTTCCAGAACCGTGTTGGAGAGGTTGGAGCGGAGAATCTCGGGGTAAGTTTGCTCAATGAGCTCCTTCTTGAAGGCCTTCTCAGTATACAGGCGGAAGCACTTTCCAGGCTTGGTACGACCAGCACGACCAGCACGCTGCTGGGCCGAGGCCTTGGAGATGGGGGAGACGAGGAGGGACTCGACACGGATTCGAGGGTTGTAGATCTTCTGCTTGCTGAAGCCAGGGTCCACCACGTAGACGATGCCGTCAATGGTCAAACTGGTCTCGGCAATGTTGGTCGACACAATCACCTTCCTGCCGGGGCGGCCTCCGGAACGAAGGGGCTTGGGAGCCTTGTCGAAGATGCGCTGCTGCTGGTGAGGAGGCAGAGTACCGTACAAGGGGTAGACAGCGAGGGGGCCGGCATCGACTTCGCGTATCAACTCGTCGCCCTCGAGGCTGATTTTTCTGCACGCATCTTCAATCTCGTCCTCACCAGTCAGGAAGAGCAAGATGTCGCCTTCGGGTTCGGAAGCATGGATCTGCAGGACGGTTCGGATGGCAGCCTCGACGTAGTCACGCTCCGGCTCGGGGGTGTAGAAGATTTCGACGGGGTGGGTTCGTCCAGGGACAGCCAGGAGCGGCGCGTCGTTGAAGTACTTCTGGAACTTCTGCGCATCGAGGGTGGCGGACATGATGATGATCTTGAGGTCTGAGCGGCGCATGGAGATCTGCTTCAGCAGGGCCATGAGGATATCGGTGGACAGGGTTCTCTCGTGAGCCTCGTCAAGAATGATGCAGCTGTAGCGCGACATTTCGTGGTCGTGCATGGCCTCGCGCAGCAACATACCGTCGGTCATGTACTTGAGGATCGTCTTGGGGCCGGTCATGTCCTCGAAACGGATGCTGTAACCAACCTCCTCGCCGAGGTTAACGTCCATCTCGTCGGCAACACGCTGGGCCACGGACATGGCAGCGACTCGACGGGGCTGGGTACAGGCGATGAGTTTGCCAGTGATCTGGGGGAGCTCGTCGTAGACGACATACTGGGGGATCTGGGTCGTCTTTCCGGAACCAGTCTCACCGACAAAGACAAGGATCTGGCTCTCGTGATACCGTTTGAGGAACTCTTGCCTGGAGATGCGAGGTTAGCAAGGTTGTCCGCGATGGATTGAGCGGTTCGCGCGCAAATGCGCGAACACTGGAAAGGGACAAGACGAACCTTTGCTTGTGGACGGGGAGATCGCGACGGCCCTCGAGGATCTGGAAGTACTTCTGAGAGTGCGGGCGGCTAGTGAAGGGGTTGTACTCTGAGTCCTCGGCCTTCTCAGCCTCCTTGGCGGTCGTCTGATGGCGCTTCATTCCGGCGAGAGGAGAGTCCGGCGACACGTCGTTGCCGTTGCTGCCGTTGTCGTACATGTGGGCGAGGTACGGGTTGAATTTGGCATCAGCGCCGTCTTCCTTCCTCGACTTCTTCCGGGAGGAATCGTCGGCGTCGGCACTAGAGCGCTTCCCGCCCTTGACGTCGGACATTGTTCTTGTGTTGGAGAGCGGAGGCGGTGCAGGAATCCAACCGGGGGAGAAGAATGCGCGGCGAGGCTGAGGTTTGTGTTGACATCCCCGTCTGCCTGCCAGAAAAATTTGGCGGGACGGAGGCAGGTTTCTTATCGATAAGCGCACCGGCTCCGGGGTCACAGTGCGAGGAGTGCGCAGGCTGCAACATGCCAGACTGTATTACCTGTGTTAGGAAGGAGCGATATGGCATGGAGAGGGTTCTGTATGTTGCGTATACTAGCACAATATCTATTTCTGCCTTTCTTTCAGTGAATCTCTCGTCGTAATGTCCGGTTTCTCTCGATACTGCAGAATGGATTGGCAAAGTGCTGGCAGCAGGCGCACACTGTGTCTAGTTTTCGGGGTCCTCCCACTCTCTCTGAGACTCACCGCGAAAATCGTCCATCTTGTGCGAATTGAGCTCACATCAACCCCAGGCTTTGAGCTCGTGTCCATGCAAGACGCCTTATCAGGTCGATTCTGACAGTTTCATCAGCGACATTATTGCCATTTATTCTCGGACTGTCGCGGGGCGATAGCTGCGTGTCTTCTCTCTTGTCCATCACACAATTGTTTGCTTGGCGGGGTGATTTACTCCACCATCGGAAATCTCAGCCTTCGTGAGGTCCCCCACCACCACAGCCTCACCAACATCCGCCGCGATACCTGCAATGGCTTCTGACGGATCCGGCTTCAACAAGCCTGAAGGCTTCGGCCCCCAGCGGCCCAGCTTCCACATCGGCCAGCACGACTCGGCCCGCGAGGCGCCCCTCACTGACTTACAGTACGGCCATCTGCTCAACCATGGTGTAAGTCGCCAGCCAACATGCCCGTCGCTGACCCAGTGACGCCCGAGGGCAATGCCATTGACTGCGGATAGCTGGGCTTTGTGACGACGCCCATTACCAACAACCACTTCCGCGACCGCGTCTTCGCCCTCGTTGCGCAGCATCTCGCGACTCTCGCCGGCGAAGGAAACTCGCCCACCACGATTGCCACGGCTGCCCGCGAGGATCCCATCCTGCCGCCGCTGACGCCCAAGGACACCGGCCTGTTCCCCAGCGCCGCCGTCAACACTTACACAGCGTGCATCAGTCCCTGGATCGACCTGTGCTCCACCAATCCTGTCGTCTCCAGCATCTCCCGCCAGGTGCTCAACCTCGAGGTCAACTACGCCAACTTCTGCGGCGTCCGGAGCATCATCGTCCCCGGGCCCCAGCGGGATGCCTCCAAGGACGGCGGCAACCAAGGTCTGTCCCAGTACTCTCGTGCCGTTGAGGAAGCTCTTACCATCGGTGGCCGGGTGACTTTCCTGGTCCACATGCCCATGTACCGGGAGCCTGGCCAGGAGTCTCAGATCAAGACTCTCTCGTCTCTCCAATCTCAGCAGCCCCCCAAGGTTGACGAGAAGGATATTGATCTCTTCACGGCATGGGATTCGTGGCATCATGTCCGAACAGTCTGCAACTACAACACAAGGCTCTTCGTTGGTGGGTTCCCATACCCCTTTGACACTCTTACGCTTGCTGACTGGCCATTTTTCAGCGCTGCAAATACCCCAAGTCATGCCTGAGAAGGACCTCCAGGACCGCTGGTTCGCTGAGCCTCTGCACTACTTGACTCTGAGCCACACGGTCTTCCAACTGAACAAGAGTGGCTTCCCCGTCTTGTCCAAGCATCACCAGGACCTCATCTTCTCGTACCTCCGTCTCAAGAATTTGCCATGGATTATGCTCTGCGATGCCGGCCCCGATGTCTCTTACATCAAGGACGATGCCAAGTCCTTGCTTAACAGCGATGGAACACCGTCTCCAGACGATTTTCCCACCCTTGCTGACGCTCAGGAACAAACATTAAAGAGGTCCAAGAGCGCGACAAACGCTTACGTCGCCTACCTCCGATGGCTTGAGTCCCAGCAGCCTCCCTTTTCCGTTCTGGAGGGTCCTACCTTGACTAGCTTCCAGGATTGGCTTCAATCGCCCCTGCAGCCCCTGTCGGACAATCTTGAGTCGGCCACTTACGAGGTCTTTGAGGGCGACCCTGTCAAGTACAACCAGTATGAGGCTGCCGTTTACGAGGCCTTGACGGAGTGGAAGACGCTTAACAAGCCTACCTCCAAGGAGGGCGCCGTCGTCGTTGCTGTTGCTGGCTCTGGCCGGGGCCCTCTCGTCACCCGAGCTCTCAAGGCTGCGGAGGACGCTGGCGTGGCTATCGACATGTGGGCCGTGGAGAAGAACCCCAACGCATATGTGTACTTGTTGCGCCAGAACGAGATGGTCTGGAACGGCAAGGTCAAGGTTGTCAAGACGGATATGCGCGCTTGGAAGGGGCCTGTTATCTCAGAGTCCGCCGAGGGTCCCGTGTACGGCAAGGTTGACATCCTCATCTCAGAGCTGCTCGGCTCCTTTGGCGACAACGAGCTGTCGCCCGAATGTCTTGACGGTATCCAGCACGTCATGTCCAAGCCCCACGGCATCTCCATCCCGAGCTCTTACACCGCTCACTTCAGTCCGATCTCCCACCCCAAGATCCACGCCGACCTTCTCTCGCGCGTGCCCACCGAGCCCAACGCCTTCGAGACCCCCTGGGTCGTCCGGCTCTACGCCCTCGACTTTGTGTCCCAGAAGGTACCGGGCCACCCGCGGTTCCAGGAGGCCTGGGAGTTCTCGCATCCCATTCCCGACACTACGCTCGCGGCTGTCGAGGCTCGGCGATCCGGAGGTGTGGTGGGCGGCGGCGGCGGCAGCATGTCCGGCGCGGCTGGAGCCAACGACCACAACTCGCGGTATTGTCACCTCACCTTTGTGTGCCGGACTAGGGGCGTCACACACGGTCTGGCGGGCTACTTTGAGTCGACCCTGTACGAGTCGCAGCTCAAGGGAAGCGAGGGCGAAAAGGTGGAGATCAGCACGCACCCGGAGCGCATCGATCAGAAGAGCAAGGACATGATTTCATGGTTCCCCATATTCTTTCCCCTCAAGGTAAGCTTATGCTAGCTTAGTTTCCCTTCATACTCCCCAGCACCAGATAATGGGGTTCTTACACATGTTCACGCACTAACACCAACATTCACAGAAACCACTTTATTTCCCCGCCGACACGGAGCTGGAGATCAGCATGTGGCGGCAGACGGACGACACGCGGGTGTGGTACGAGTGGCTCGTTGAGGCCTGGACTTGGGTCGGTCAGTCGCAACGCATCAAGGTGGGCTCGTCGGACCTGTGCAGCAGTCGCCAGGTAGCCTGTCTGATGTAAATATTTCGAGCCAACGAGCCGTAACGAGGAGATGGATTCATGTAGGGCGTGCGGTTTGGATGTGAAATGTGTGGTTTTTTTTGCCGCGGGGCGAAGAGAAAAGTTTGTTTGTAGACGGGGAGTCGTGTGTGCTTGTGACTGTGTTTCCCCCTCCATGTGATGTTCGATATCACGACCGACCAGCACACGACATGGGGTCTCTTTGCTCGGTTGATGCACCCCTACCAGCAGCCATAAACGCCGGTTCCGAAACCAATCTCAGTCTTCCTAGACCAATGACTCCAAAGACCTCCCGGAACCAAATGCCATGCTGGTCATCCGCCTCCTCCTTTCGTAAGTGTAGCCCCTTCGCTCGCATGGTCTAGTTTGTCGTTCGCACGTGAGTCGTTTGTTTTCAGCCCTCCATCCTGACATCGCCGCTCTCGCCCTGGTCTGCGCCTCGGATCCAGAGAACGTTGTTACACCTATGTCACGATACGTCAGTTTCAGAAGCTCCTAACATGCGTTCCTTCACTCCCGAGCAGAACTCCGACGGTTTCGGTGGCAGCTTGGAGCGATAAAATAGGCAACGGGAGGTATTTACCGGATGAGGACCTGGCCAAGGGTACCAGTCATCTTCTGGTCAATGTACTCCTCGGTATCTCGCAGCTGGATGTTCATGTAGCTGTCGATGCTGACCAGTCTGCCCTTGTACTCGGTCTCGCCCCACTTCAAACGAACGACGATGTCCTTATCGACACTGCGCACCAAGTCAGCATTAGCATTGGCATCTCTCGAGAAGCGCCGCCGAAGTCGTCGACAGTCGCGGGGGAGGGCGGTGGGACATACAGGTCCTGAAGCATAGGGCGGGGGTTCACGGGAACGAACTGTTGGGTTCTTGTCAGTCTTGGCGCCATGGACAGAGCGAGGGGAGTAGAACGTACACTCATCTTGAGGGCGGGGCGTTGGTGGGCTTGTCAGGCTGGGATTGGGAGCCTTGTAGTGGAGGAGCGCGACGAGACGAGGCTGGCAGCTTGGTAGTGGTGGTGTGAATTTTTGGCGTCGCAGGGACGGGATCGGAAAAACCTTTCGGGGGTGGGAGCTGCCTGGTCCCGCTCAGGGTGTCAGTGCCCCTCCAGTACAAGCGAAATGCTTCAGATGGGATCTCGCTCAGCCCTGTAACTTAAGCTGCATGTGGAGCTCCTACAGCTGTACGTATAAATCACATAACGATATGTCCACTAAGAAAAGAGTTCAAAGGGAATTATGTGTGTTTACTAAGAGATTTAATTACACATGATTCCGCTGAATTTATGCTCCCTTTAGGTAGGAACTAAAGTCCTTAAGCTTGGGAGACAAGATTAAGGATGGGCCAACAGAGTGCATCGTGTAGAAGTAATGGTAATACAGTAGAGTGTCAGAAATGCCGACCTTACAGGCGCGACAGGCATAGGGGCTTAGAAAGCGTGATCCTAGAAGAATTCGGGTCGTCGTAGATGTGGATGTTAATGTGTCCCCATTTACCCCAAAGGCACGCTACTTCTTGATGTGAGTCAATTATAACCGTCGTTCCAGGACTAGAGTGAAGGGGTAAAATACCACCTGTATTGAGACATTGATGCTACTGCCGATATTTGAAGCTTAGTGACGTAAGGAGAGGAATAAAGTACCTTAGGAATTAGGACTCGTGACTCACGGCAAGAAAGTGACGGAATCTTGCATCTCAGCTGAATGCCACGGCCCATGATGCCGGGACCAGGATTTCCTTTTTCGATCACGCATCTCCATCTCTGCTGCGCACGAACTATGCAAAACCGCAAATAACACGGAATTGATTAGTCCTAGACAAGGCGGCTCGCAATGGCATCCCCATTCCGTTTAGGCATCGCGATTTGACGGCCTCGTGATTGTTGTTAGTCCCCTCGTTGGCAGGGCGTCCCTGGTTCTCCCGGGACAAGACGCCTCGTCGCACGAAATTTCTCGGAACGCCATGGAGGCTGGTGGCTTTGGGCTTATGGCTGATGGCTGAGCTTTGTTCTGTGCAACCACTGAGCTTTGCAGCGAGGTGTTTTTTATTCTTGGGTAGGTTTCCTGACTCTTGTAGTACATACTTGCCTGGGCCATAGCATTAATCGACCTCATATATAAGGTGCGGAGTTGTTCGCCCTGTGCCCTTGGTCTCGGTACATCAACATACTTCTATTTATCAACGACACCTACCTCTCATCCAATCCATCATCACCGCACTCCAATGTTCAGTAACTTTCACCTCAGCTATCAATGGCTCTACTACAGCCGGCCGTCGGGTCCTCCCTCGCCCATTCCCGACGGTCTCGAGCGCCACTGGCTCGACACCGCCCAGGGCACACTTGAGATCCTCTCCGCGAAGCCCTCGACGCCCGCCACTGGCCCGCCCGTCTTCTTCTGCCATGGCGGCATGGGCGGCGCCTGGGTTTGGACTGAGTACATGCAGTATCTCGCCGCCCGCGGGGTCCCTTGCTATGCCGTCTCCCTACGTGGTCACGGCGACTCGTGGTACCCTTCGTACCTGCGCATGATGTTTGCAACCTCCCGTCGCGTACTGAGTGACGACCTTGTCACCGCCATTGAGTGGGTGCAGGCGCGCGAGAATAGCGAGGTCGTACTCGTCGGCCATTCAAGCGGCGGCGGACTCAGCCAGGGCATCTTGTCGGAGGGTAGGGTAAATGTCAAAGGATTAGCCTTGTTAGGTGCGGTGCCGGCCTATGGATCGTAAGTCCCGAGTCCGATACATGATTGAACCTACTGAGTGTCATATGCTAATGAGGATCGTTCAGGATGGGCGTCTACATCAACTGGGCCAAGCTCGACCCGTGGTTCACAATTCGTCTCATTTTCCACGGCTGGCACTCAAACTCGCCTCTCTCGCACCCGACCCTCACCCACCGAGCCTTCTTTGGCGACAGCTTCCCCCTCTCGGCCGTGATTCCCTTCCAGCGCCGCATGAACCGGTATGAGAGCTACGGCTGGCCGTTTAGCATGATGAGGCCGTTCGCATCAGCGAGCTCGATTCTGCGACACATCCACAACGGCGGTGCCAGCGGGGCCAAGCTGCTTGTGATGGCAGGCTCGCAGGACAAGCTCATGAATGCGCAGGTGACACAGGAGACGGCAGCGTTTTATCGGGCGGCGGCGGCGGATCCGGAAGGCGAAGGAGTGCGGATGGAGATTGTGGAGGGCGCGGGACACCACTTGCAGAATGATGTGCAGTGGGAAGATGGCGCGGAGAAGCTGCTTGCTTTCTACAAGGGCATTGCGTGATGCAAGGGTAAAGAAGCTGGGTCAAATATGTTTGAAAGGATTGGGTCTCGGGATGCTTATGATTCCTCCGAGAGGAGCTCCTCTGACCGGTTTTGGTGTTTAGGGTAAGCGGTGTTGCGATGCGATTGTAAACTATTGTATGTTTAGATGGTTGGCTGGAATGATATCCCTTCTCATGTTACCACTCGCGAATTCTCGGAAAATCAACAGCAATAATTGATCTTCGGATCTCATCCCAGAGACTATCGGGCTGATTACCATTGTACGGAGGTTCACTGGCCTTTGGGTCAAGATGCCGACGAACCTCCGAACGGCATATCTCCCCATAGTGGGGGCCCTCGTAGTGAACTCCCCGCCGCAACCGGCCCCTTGTCGACGCTGTAGCAACAGAGAACCCCGGAGATGTTTGCCCATAATAAGAGGGGAACGGGGAGGGGAGTTTCTTAGCGGTGGAGAATGGAGACTAGGATCACAGCCAGACGTCCCAGCGTGACTTGCCTCGCCCCAGGAATTCCGGGAGTTCTTTGCTAGAATCCACCTGTTCTGCTCTATCCTACTCCTCTCCTTCTCCCAACAGAGTGTGTGCGCTACATTTTTGCTTCTCGCTGCCAACTGCCACACCACGCCCCTCGGCCTGTTTCCGAGTCCCCCGTTCCATCTTTGCACCGACGCCGACGTCCCCGGAGTCGGAAGACCGCCCGTAGCATCCCCCTCGGAGCTCCCGCCACTCGGCATCACTGCCCGTCCGCACCTTCCCACTTCCGCAGGAGGGGTGGCCATTCAAGCTGGCGTTTGCGCAGCGGATCGCCTTTTCGGGGGTAGGAGTGGGAGCAACGGTTCGTCCAGGAGGCGTCAGAGCAGGTGCCACGCGTGCAGCGGCAGCAGCAAGTGGTGTGGTCGGCGTAGCAGCCAGAGGCAGAGTTAGCAGCAGCAGGCAGGTACGCCTCAGCACCCTCCTGTTTAGATCGACGATGGAGCCCCGCATGCCGGACCTCTCCGCCGACAGCCCCTCCTCCGCCTCCTCATCAGCTTCGGTCGCCGCATCGGCCGGGAGGATATCCCTTGTTTCGCGACACTTATTGCAGACGACTTCCTCTTTATCTTTATCTTCCTCTTCTTCCACCCAGACCTCGTCCTCTCCCCAGCAACAGCGCCGATACTCTTCATCCTCCACCATGTCGTCTCAACCACCCCATGCCACTCTGCTCATTCCTGGGCCCATCGAGTTCGATGATGCTGTCCTTCAGTCCATGAGCCACTACAGGTAATGACATCCTTTTTCATTGGATTGTCGCAATGTCGTCTATTTGTGCTGACGATTGCCCTTGTTCTATAGCGAGAGCCATGTTGGCCCCGCCTTCGTCAACACCTTTGGCGAGACCCTCACCATGGTTCGCCAGCTGTTCCAATCGACCGATCCCGCTGCCCAGCCCTTCATCATCTCCGGCTCCGGCACCCTGGGTTGGGACTTGGTCGCCGCCAACCTCCTCGAGGCCGGCGAGAACGCCCTCGTCCTCAGCACCGGCTACTTTGGCGACGGCCTCGCCGACTGCCTCCGAACATACGGCGCGAACGTGGATAAGATCGACGGCGAGGTCGGCGGCCGACCCCAGATCCCCCAGATCGAGAAGGCCCTCTCCGAGAAGAAGTACAAGGTTCTCACCGTAACTCACGTTGACACCTCGACCGGTGTCCTGAGCGAGCTCAAGGACCTGACTGCGGCCGTTCGCCGTGTGTCCCCCGAGACTCTCGTCGTTGTCGATGGTGTCTGCAGTGTTGCATGCGAGGAGATTGCCTTTGACGAGTGGGGTCTGGACGGTGTTGTGACGGCCAGCCAGAAGGCCATCGGCTGCCCAGCCGGTCTGTCCATCTCCTTCTTCAGCAGCCGAGCCGTGGATGCCTTGAACAACCGCAAGACCCCCCCAGCTTCGTACTTCGCCTCTATGAAGAACTGGACCCCTAGTGAGTCCCCCATTTGAAACGAGACCAGCTGGAGCTTGTCACCGTTGCTAACCAATGTTAGTCATGAAAAACTATGAGGCCAAGAAGCCCTCGTACTTTGCCACTCCCTCGCCCCAGCTCATCCACGCTCTCCACACAGCCCTGACCCAGATCCTGTCGAAGCCCCTCGCCGAGCAGTTCCAGAAGCACATTGAGGTGTCGGATAGAGTCAAGAAGGCTGTCGCAGACCTCGGCCTGAAGATTGTGGCTACTAAGAAGGAGGACCAGGCACACGCCATGACGGCCATCTACCTGCCCGAGACTATCCAGATCGCCGACGTCCTACCCAAGTTGGCCGCCAAGGGTGTGGTGTTCGCGGGTGGTATCCACAAGGCGATTGCGACGCGGTATATTCGATTCGGACACATGGGTGTCAGCGCGGTATGTCATTTTCGGTCGTCATTGGAGAAGAAGAAGAAGTTGCTAACGCGTGCGGTGAATAGCTCAACCCCGAGCGAAAGGATATCGACAAGGCTCTGGATGCTCTGCGGGATTCGCTTTCCGAAGCTGGATACAAGGTATAAATGCCGGGCGCTTGGAATAGAAGAGTTTAGGAGTCATCTTGAAATTTGTCGAATAGAAACGGCGTGCAGGATGGAAAACACAACGCAAAAAACTTGGATAGCTCTGGTTGAACTGATTCGAAGAGTGTGTGGATGTATGTGTCTGTGTGCATGTCTCATGATTGACGATTGTAGAGCTACTGCAGAGCTACGGGCCGGCATTCGGGTGGTTGGAGTTGGTGGATGGACTCTGCGAACTAACATCAAAGCATTGGGAGGGGCTCCATCATCAAAGAAGCTCCATGAATATTCAAGAAAGAACTTGCTAGTCGAAGGCGAATCGAGTCATGTGTGATGCGAATACCCAGCTGACCCCCTCTCTGACCTGAGGAGCACGGAAGTCCTGAGGCCGACAGCCGTGCAAAAGCAAAGACGGACTTAAAGATGAGCTCTGCGATCGATCGAGGCGGGGTGGGAACCGGTTGCTTCATGGACAACGCAACAGACACACAGAAGGCTGGGAACGAGAGGTGGGATTTTCATCACATGTACCCGGTACCTGGGCCACAGCGTCATGGTTGCTGGGCCGCGGGCTGGCTACTTGGTAGGGTGGCTGAATTAGCGGTGTCGGGTTGCCGGGTTAGATGTCGCCGGCTTGCTGGCGGCGCGGACCCACGGTGGTGGGCGAGGTCTCGGGTACTTGTGACGAGAAACTGCCCCTCCCCTCCGCCCCGCTGACAAAATCAATCGCATGTCCCCTCCCGCCGCTAGGCGTTCAGTTGGCTTTTGGTTTCAGGGCGGCAGCTGTCCGCTACGGGCTACGGCCACCACTGGCCACTGGCCACTGGCCACTGTGACGACCACTGTGCTGAGTTGTTACCTGTTACCTGGTGATGCCTCGAGGCGGCGGGGCTCGTCCCTCCACTAAATCCGGCCTCCACTGCTAAAGTCGGGGCTTCTGTAGGTACCTATCATATCTCCCCATCACTCTTCGGAACCTCTCTTCTCACCTCACCTCACCGACGTCGTGCACTTCCCATCCACCCTCTTTCTTCCTCCTCCTCCCTCTCCCCCTCCGTCGCGTGTCTCGCATCCTCGTTTGGTTTCCCACGACCGCATCCGCGCCCTCTCCCACCTCTCTTTTTACGCGTTTAGACCGAGCGCCGCTGCTGCTGCCGCCGCTGTCGTCAAGTCCCTCGGCTGTTTCTTCTTCCCTGCCTGGCTGGGGCTCTTTTGCTACATCTCCTCCCTCCCCCGCCTTGCCCGCCACCAACAACCAAACCGCCCGCTCCCTCACAACGCTCCCGCGCGAGCCCGCCGCTGAGAATGGCCATCTCTATTGACGAGCTGGACATTTTGGTCCGCTCCTTTTACGAAGGTCGCGGTGAGCAGGTATGTGCTCTTGCTCCCCGC
This sequence comes from Ilyonectria destructans, assembly GCA_020740775.1. NCBI lineage: Eukaryota > Fungi > Ascomycota > Sordariomycetes > Hypocreales > Nectriaceae > Ilyonectria > Ilyonectria destructans. The sequence continues at coordinate 1,467,139 of JAHEWK010000010.1, forward strand.
CCGCTACTCTCTTTTTTCTGCGTGGCCCCGCGCCCCAGCCTTGCACACCACGCAAAGAGCAAAGATAAAGAAGCTGACCCGTCGCCGTCGTTGTTGTAGCAAAAAACCGCCCAAGCTGCCCTCAACCAGGTACGAAATACCCCTCCGACCTCGAGTCTCAAATGACGACCCCGACTGACTTCGTCTGCAGTTCAAGGAAGACCCCGATGCCTGGCTCATGGTCGACAAGATCCTCTCCGACGCGCAATATCCCCAGACCAAGTGTGCGTCGACCCCCGCCTCCCCGTCCCGCCCACCGGCTATGCTTGGTGTCAAAACCACAACCACAAGCCAATACATGCGAGAAATCAATAAGAAACTGACAGCGTTCGACAGATTTGGGTCTGCAGGTTTTGGACAATGTCATCATGACGAGGTGGAAAGTCCTCCCTCGGGAGCAGTGCCAAGGTCCGTCCTCCTCACCACCGCAATGCTTCTTGGCTGATGCTGATTGTTTTGCCTCCAGGGATCCGAAACTTCATTGTCCAGTTCATCATTCAGTGCTCGAGCACCGAGGAGTCATTGCGCTCACAAAAGACTCTGCTCAACAAGCTTAACCTCGTCCTCGTTTCCGTCCTCAAGCAGGAGTGGCCGCACAACTGGCCCACCTTCATCAACGAGATCATCTCCTCCTGCCACTCCAACCTATCCATTTGCGAGAACAACATGATCATTCTGCGATTGCTCTCCGAGGAGGTCTTTGACTACTCTGCCGAACAGATGACCTCCACCAAGACCCGCAACATGAAGCAGACCATGTGCGCCGAGTTCTCCCAAATCTTCAACCTCTGCCAGGAGGTCCTCAACACCGCCACCCAGCCCAGTCTCATCATGGCTACCATCGAGACCCTCCTTCGCTTCTGCAACTGGATTCCCTTGGGCTACATTTTCGAGACCCCACTCATCGAGACTCTGCGAACCCGCTTCCTGTCTACCCCCGAGTTCCGGAACGTCACCATGCAGTGTCTTACTGAGATCGGCGGCCTACAGACCGGCGGTCCGGGCCAGCCCAACTCATACGACGAGCAGCTCGTCAAGATGTTTACCGAGGTCCTCAGTACCATTGCTAACATCATCCCGGTCACTTTGGACCTGAAATCGACATACCCTAGCAGCAACTCGAAGGACCAGGAGTTTATCCAGAACTTGGCGCTCTTCCTTTGCAACTTCTTTGGAATGCATCTGAACGTAGGTCTTGCCCGTCTCTAAACCAGCTAAGTTTTGAAACTAACTGGAGGAATAGCTCATTGAAAACCTTCCCAACCGTGACTATCTCATCCACGGCCACTACTACCTCATCAGGATATCGCAGATAGACGACCGCGAAATCTTCAAGATTTGCCTCGACTACTGGCTCAAATCGGTTCAGGAGCTCTACGAGGAGATGCAACAGCTCCCCATCACCGACGTCAACCCCCTTATGGCCGTCGGCGGAGGCGTCTCGGGCAGTGGTGCCCCTAACCCGTCCCTCCTCATGAACTACCCCCTACGGAAACACAAGTACAATGAGGTTCTCTCCAACCTGCGAGTGGTTATGATAGAGAAAATGGTCCGCCCAGAGGAAGTCCTGATTGTCGAGAACGACGAGGGTGAGATTGTTCGAGAGTTCGTCAAGGAGAGCGACACCGTGCAGCTTTACAAGACGATTCGAGAGTGCCTGGTTTACCTGACTCACTTGGATGTGGTTGACACCGAGAATATCATGACCGAGAAATTGGCCCGACAGGTCGATGGAACTGAGTGGTCTTGGCACAACTGCAACGTCCTCTGCTGGGCCATCGGCTCGATTTCACTGGCCATGAATGAGGAGACGGAGAAGAGGTTCCTTGTTACCGTCATCAAGGACCTCCTCGGCTTGACAGAGATGAAGCGCGGCAAGGACAACAAGGCCGTTGTCGCCAGTAACATCATGTACATCGTCGGCCAGTACCCCCGCTTCCTCAAGGCCCACTGGAAGTTCCTTAAGACGGTCGTCAACAAGCTGTTCGAGTTCATGCACGAGTCTCATGAGGGTGTGCAGGACATGGCTTGCGACACGTTTATCAAGATTGCTCGACAGTGCCGACGCCACTTTGTTGCCCTCCAGCCTAGCGAGCAGGAGCCATTCATCGAGGAGATTGTTAGAAACATGGGTAAGATTACATGCGACTTGACTCCCCAGCAGGTTCACACCTTTTACGAGGCTTGTGGGTACATGGTCGCGGCTCAGGGCAACAAGCACCAGCAGGAGAGGCTGCTTTCTGACCTCATGGCCATCCCTAACGCTGCCTGGGCCGAGATTATCAAGCAGGCGACGATGAACCCTTCCATCCTCCAGGACTCTGAGACCATCAAGGTTATTGGCAACATCATGAAGACCAATGTGTCGGCTTGCTCGTCGGTGGGATCCTACTTCTATCCCCAGATCGGCCGCATCTACCACGACATGCTGCAAATGTACAATGCCACGAGCACTCTCATCTCGGACGCTGTGGCCCGAGATGGCGAGCTCGCCACCAAGATGCCCAAGGTCCGAGGTCTTCGGACCATCAAGAAAGAGATTCTGAAGCTCATTGAAGTCTATGTTGACAAGGCCGAGGATCTCCAGGCTGTTCGCGCCCAGATGGTCCCCCCTCTGCTGGATTCGGTGCTTGTCGACTACAACCGCAACGTACCCGGAGCCCGAGATGCCGAGGTGCTCAAGGCTTGCTCAACCATTATCACCAAGCTCTCTGTAAGAAACCCTTAACACTAAATAACACGCGTTTGGTTTACTAACTGTCAACAAGGCTTTGATGGAGGACCAGGTCCCTACTATCATGCAGAATGTGTTCGAGTGCACTCTGGAGATGATCAACAAGGATTTCTCCGAGTTCCCCGAACACCGAGTCGAGTTCTTCAACCTCCTGAGGGCCATCAACTTGCACTGCTTCCCTGGTAAGTTAGAGTGGCTGTTAGTTTCTTTCGGATCTGCTAACCAGACACAACAGCTCTGCTCAAGCTTGACAACAACCAGTTCAAGTTTGTTATTGACTCTTGCTCGTGGGCGTTTAAGCACGACAACCGAGACGTCGAGGCCGCTGGATTGAACATGTGCCTGGAACTTGTTAACAACATCGCTGAGAAGACCGATGTGCAGACGGGCAACGCCTTTTTCCAGCGATTCTTCATCACCATCCTGCAGGACGTTTTCTTCGTCGTGACCGACAATGATCACAAGGCTGGTTTCAAGACGCAGTCCATGCTGCTCATGAAGCTCTTCTACTTCATCCACCCTGCTGATGGCACCCAGCCCAAGATTCAGGGCCCCATCTACACCCCCGACCAGGCGCAGGCTGGCACCAACAACCGGGAATTCCTGGGCAACTTTGTGGCTAACCTCCTACAAAATGCCTTTCCCAACCTCCAAGCGTACGTTATGACGATCATCAAGTGTTGGGCGAATACTAACACACTAACCTTAGGTCTCAAATCACTTCCTTTGTGGAGGGCTTGTTCACTCTTAACACTCAGTACGACAAGTTCCGCCTTAACCTGCGTGACTTCCTCGTCTCCCTCAAGGAGTTTGCCGGCGACAACGCGGAGCTGTTCATTGTCGAGAAGGAACAACAAGAGCGGGATGCCAAGGCTGCCGATATGGAACGACGACAGAAAGTCGGCGGTCTGCTGAAGCCTTCGGAGCTGGACGACGAGGAGCTCTGACTGAACGAAGAGCTGCGGACCGAATTCGCGCCTCGACGGGATGCTGAGAGCTCGTCAGCTGCCCCCGCCACGGTTGGGGCCACGGACTTGGCCGGGGATGGCTGGGAGTTTTACGATCTTTGAGCGTTACTCTCCCATGAAGCTGTCCAGGCTGGCCACATCCTCAACCGCTGGACAGCTCCGTCTCTGGATCCTCCTCCTCAACCGATTTCCTTCCTGTAGTGATACCAAACCCCATAGACGAGTCCTCGCCGCTCATCCCGGGGGTGCGTCTCCTTTTTCCCTTTTTTACGGCCGGCCTACCTAGAACGATCCCTGTCCGGCCTCTTCTTCCCGCACATCGATTCTCCTACCTCGTATCTTAACCTCTCTTCGTTGAACTGGCCGGGCCGATCCAGCCGGTCCCGCTTGGGAGGTGAGAGAGACGAGACCGGTTTGATTGAATGATGAATCAGTTTTTATGAATAAACAAAGAAAGAGAACGAAATACAAGTTTACAAAAAACCGGTGTGATGGGAGTGATGGAGGCGGACTAAGCAGGGGCTGGGGAGAATCGATGGATAGCGGGACGGCAGGGTGGATAGCAAGCTAGCTGGATGAATGGATGATGGATGAGTGACACGAGGAGGTTAGAGGTTTTTTATTTAGTCGTCTCCAGACAATAAGAGACATAAGTCAATAGTAGCAAAGTATCCATCAAGTGTATTGATTATATTGGTCAGTCGCCTTGGTCATTGCGAGCCGAGGTGAAGGCGCCATTGTGATGTTCTCGTATTCTACAGATTAGAGTGGATACAACTCGCGATACGAGAATGTGGCTTATGCTATGGTAATTCCTATTCGTGGCTTTGTTCCTGCAGGCGGTAATTCCCTTTTTCTCTCGAAGATAATGCGATGCAGCTGCGCAAAGTCTGTTGGTCAGGTATGGAGCTGGCCTGTTTCAAGGGATGAATAATTTCGATGGCGACAACTAAGCCTAGTGTCTCTTTCTGCGCTCCTATTCTCCAACGCCCCTGAAGCCCCTGGCTTCCGTCGCGGCTGTGCTCGTCCGCCCTCGAAGCGTCTTGAGTATCGCTTCTTCGCGTAGCCCAGTGTTCCTGAGACTGTGGCCTCCCAAGTGCCTGTATTCTCTTGCTAAACACCTTGCAGCTACTGCGATCTATGAGTGTGGGATGTCCCCGAGTTGGTTGATACCAAGTGTTCGGGTAGTCCCATGGGCTGATTGGGGCTGAGTCTTCTAAGTGGATGGCTGCAACTTTGCTCAAATGATGCAGTTCTATCGCGTGTTCCGTGCCATGGTGTATTGTTGGCTCGGGGAAATCTCGCCCAGGGGTCTGTCTGCCACATAGAACGACTCAGCCTGCTGGTTTGCTTTTGCGAGGGGTAAAGAGTGTCGATGATATTCTAGGATGTCTCTTGGCGTTCATCCTTGCTCGATACGCAGCACCTCCATGGGCCAGCGCATGGGCTCTTGCCAGAAACTACCCAGATAGTCTGAAATGAGGTGAATAACAGCCGCGCCCGCATCACCAATAATCCACGACCTGCGACATCGATGCAGTAAGACACCATAGTAAGCGAGAACGAGTAGGGCCTCGGGGCGGTGTTTGCGCAGTGCGTCCACATACTCGGCCGAAATCACGACAGGGAACGCAGTGGCGGCGTGAATATTGTCGTCGTCCGGAAGACTGGCGTGGATGTTGAAGGCCCACTGTAGAGCCTGACAAGCACTCTTGCATGCGGCGACAGTTGCAGGTGCAAGATCCGACGTATTAATAAGACGTTCGAGCTCGGCACACTCCGTGCCAAGGTGGTCTGACATGGAGGCTATCCTGACGTTGTAAATAAACGGATGGAGTGCGGACTCGAGGATGACGTCGTACGAGTTACCGATGATGGTGCGGACACCGCGGTGCATGTGGGTGGACTCGATGAACCGATCGATGAAGACATGGTAACTGGAGCGGTAGTAGGTCAACGTCTCGTAGAGCATATGGATGCTGAGGAGTCCGGCAAAGAGGAAGCGCGGAATGGTGAGCCTGTCGGTGTTTAAGCCGCTAGTTTCCTTGGTGTCATGGTTGAACCACATCAAGGCGCGCGTCTGGAGCTCCGTGGCATCGCGGCGGTGGGTAACGGAGTTTTCGGGTGAGTGCATGGCTAGGTGATCGGCGCCGAGGGCGAGCAGCTGGTCCATGGCGTAGGGGGCCTCTTGGGCCCATTCTATGGCGATGTTGATACAGGGCGGCATGAAGTTCATGGAGTTGATCATGGCCGTCTGGACATGGTGGAAGAGAATAAGATGCTTCGCAGTGAAGACGGGCTGCGGCGGGGCATCTGGCAGAGATGACGAGGGAGAGCCGGCGAAGAACTCGTTGAACGAGGGCAAGGTGGGAGGAGAAGCATCCTCGGCGATGGGGAACCCTCGAGCGCCATAGACCGATGGTAACGGATATTGAGACGGGTAGACGGCTCCGGAACTGGTCGTGCTATCAGCAGGACTCCGAGCTGGACTGTTGATGCCCGTAGCAGCGGGAGTCGTAGCTGAGGTATGCGTCGAGGTGTAGGTGGATGCCGGCGTTGACGCTGAAGCGGACGGAGATGCCGAGTGTGGGAAGGAGCAGGTGCGTTCACTGACAACGCAGTTGCTGCAGGACGGACGGGCTTCGTCGCACTTGATGTGGCGACGCTTGCATTCCCAGCAGCCGTTGCGCGACTTGCGATGTGCTCGGCGCAACTTTGCGGTGTTCGTGGCACTTGAGCCCGGACGGGAGCCGGCGCCGGACACGGAGCCGTCGGGCCCCGAGGGACGCGGCGACATGGCAGGGGCAGTTTTCCTCAGGGGAGTGACGCTGGCCACTTTGGCGAGGCGGCAGGAGAGGTCGAGGTCAGCGAGAGAAGGAATAAAGGCGATCGATCATGGTCCTGTCCTTGAGGCGAGTGAGGCGTCCGGGGCGGTTCCTGGGTGTCCTGGGCAGGTAGGTGGTGTGCTCGCGATGGTGTGTCTAGTGTGTACTTCGGAACGGGTTTGCAGGGCAGGAGCAGAGTGGCGGCCACCGGCTTAAAGAGGTCGCGTACTGGGCGTCGAATGTCTTGTCCAAGTTGGGGATTTGGAAAAGAAGAGCAAACGGCGGTTAGCCTGGTACTTGGGGGACACAGCCATGACATGTACCTGAACTTGGACGAAGTCGGTAGGCGTGAGTTCGTGTTGGGATATAAGTAATTACCTTAGCAGGGAAGGAGCCCTTCCGAGGAGAGGAGGAAAGGGCCCCACCCGATGCGCCTTCCCACACTTCGCACCCTTCCCACTGCGCGCGCCGAGAGGTGATTCGTCCGGTCGTAACAGGGCTCAGTGGCTCGGCAAGACGCCGTAGCCGTGCCCCCTTGCCCTATGGGCTCCGTGGTGGGCTCCGGGGTGGGTTTCCAGTGGACGCCTGCCATTGTCCTTCCGTCCCCTGTCCAGACGTTGTTTGGCCCCTGTTCTGACCCCTGCTCCTTCGTTCTTTCTGTTCTCTTCCCTTGCTCTGCCCTATCCAGAATTAGCAATCGTCCATGACCCATGGTCTAGGCCCCGACGCTTTCCCTTTCCCCGTTAAATGCCTTGAAACAGTTTCTCCATCGACGAGGGGAAGAGCGCCTCATCGCCCGCCCACCACCGTATCCCACCAAGTACTCCGTACCTATTTCTCGTAACGTCGTAACTTCCCAAGCCGTCTCTCCGTCGCCGAAACTGACTTCACACCATCCCAACTTGTGCGCCATGCTTTTGCGGCGTACGTCACCCTTGGCGGCTGAGCCGCCACGGCCTCGGCCCATTCGCCTGTGCATGCCCGCTTGGGCCGTTTCATCAGCCAAGCCAGATCTGAGTATCAAGCTTATTCGATCCGACGGGATGGTTACCACCAGTCTTGGTACGGACGACGTATCTCATTTCCCCTCCGCCTCTCCTGCGATACTAGTCTCTCGAATGACGGACGCGCGGCCATGAATGTCATCCACGCATGCTCCAGACTCCCGTCGATGTCCCCCAGACAAGCTATCTGAGTTGTCCACATCCACAGCCACTGACGCCCCGGCGACGGCCCGTTCGGCTTTTCTCGTATTCCGACATGAAACACCCCGGAAGTCGATCATGAGGCTTGGCTAAGGACGTGAAACGCCACCTCCGTGATCGTCATTTGCTGTAGCAATAGGCGTGAATAGTTTCCAGACTTGCACCACGACCACTTCCCCGCGACACCGCTGCTCTAAATCCGAGGTCCGATGATACTGCTCCGACGCCATAGGTTAGAATAGCCGGAAGTCGGTCCATGGCCACGCTGCATCCATTTGCAGTGCCCTCGAGGTGACGCATCAGCTGCCTCAGTGGCGGGTAAATAGGTTACGGCCGCAGATTGCCTGGATCACCACCACCGCCAATGTATCGGCCGGGACTTGGGCAGCTACCTGAGCACTTCTGTCGGGTATCTAGACTGGTTGAGTAATAGAAATCATTTCGGAATTTGTGGAAGGGTATGATGTCGAATGACTTACACGGTCTACTCCCGAACAAACAGAACATAATGCTGGCTTGCGGTCAAACATGCTCGACGCAGCCTGACCTGTCGCACCTGCAAAAGATCGCTGAAATCTCCGGCAGAACATGTTTTCACAGGAAGTGATCCTGCGACTGAGGAGATTTGCCTGCCTGGATGCCGCCGACCTGACGTTCCGGCATCTTTCCGGAAAATATGTTCAAGTGAAGCCGCTCAACTCGAGCTCTTGTCGTCGCTTTATATACTTTTGATAAATCGCCTCCCCTAGGCAAACGCACCTTGGACTTCCCGCACACAAATACAAGAACCTATCCAAACTGCCACCCTCCACTTAATCCCCGTCGCAAACGTGGATGGCTGACAGGGAGAACTTCGGTATTGGCCGAATACGCGTTTATCGGATGGCGCCGGAATAGCCCATGGTTTTCGGAACGCCGTATACGCGTATAAGAGTCTTGGCATTGCTACCATCCTAGCTCCAACGGTCCAACCCTGGCGTATGTATCTGCAGTGGACGCGCAATTTGTCTGGGCAATCTGTACCCTGGAAGATTGTGGGTGGGATTTCTATTTACGTTGTTGGCCTATTGTGGTTGCACTTATCCAGTATTGATGCCGCTTTTGCTCAAGAGGGAGTGTTGCCCCGGAGGCGGTCTGTTCGACGTCGCGAGATACCCAACGACGTAGCTCTTTTACTTCCTTGAACCAAGCAAGAGGCTAGCACAAGATCCAATACCAAGGGGCAGAAATAGCTCCGCGGGGGTCGCTAAGCCAAACCACCACAGTCGAATCTCACGATACACGTATGAAGTTCCGTAATTTTGATAGCCAACTCAACGGGGTATATTCTGTCTAATCGTCGAATCCTTCAAACTCACTATCCTTTGTTGCCTTTGCCGCCTTTGCCGCCGCCGCAGCTTCGGCCTTGGCCTTGGCCTTGGTTTGTCTCCGCACCTCCAAAATCAAGTCGTTGAGCTCCATCTGTTTGGTCTTTTCATCGTCCGTCATGACCGACATCTTCTCCGCCTCGCGCTTCTTGCGCCGCTTCTCCCGACGTTCAACCCTATCGTCCTCCTTGCCGTGCTTGACGCTCCACGACTCGTTGTTCTTCCGCTTGCGCTGGTGATCTTCCTTTTCGACCTTCTCTCCTGACTTCTCGACCTCGAGGGCGACCTTTCTGGCCTGTTCCCGAACCTTCTCCTTGTAGGCAAATGTTTCCCAATCGATCTCTTGGCCTAGCATCTTGTCCCCAGTCCAGAGCTTCAACTCGGGCATTCGAGGCATGCGCAAGAGACCCCAGGCGTTTCCGAGATCAGTCCAATCGAGATCAGCGGCTCGGAAGATGGATGTTGCTTGGTGTGCGCCATAGCTGCGAGCCCAGCTCACGAATGCCTTCTGAGCCTTGTCGTAGAGAGCTCGGTCCTCTCGGACTAGGGCTCGGATCTTTTGGGTTGCCGTAGTAGCATCTTCGTCTGACACATTGATATCTGGTCTCTCTAGAGGTGAGATGGGCGTTTTACGGATATCCAAGAATTTCACGTAGTCTTCCTCTCGCCCGGGATGTAGCATAACCACTGCCAAACCTTTTCGGCCGGCACGTCCAGCTCTGCCACTGCGGTGTATGAAGACTTTGGGGTCTGAAGGAACGTCGATTTGTACAACAAGGTCGACTTGGGGGATATCTAGTCCTCGCGCAGCCAAATCTGTTGTCAAGAGGATCGTCGGGGAGACCGAGGTGAGGAACCGGCTGAAGTTCTTTTCTCGCACCTTGGCAGGGTGCTTGCCGTGTAGGGGCACCAGCGCAAACCCTTCAGGCAATAGTTCCGGGAGGATGTGCTGGAAGTAGTCCACGGCAGCGCAGGTGGAGAGAAAGACGATGGCCCTCTGGGGCCTCACGGGAAGCCTCTCGAGGAGCTGTGCCAAAGCGGGGAGTTTTTGGCTTGCGGGGTTGATCATGTATGCCATTTGCAAACTCGCGGGAGTTCTCCTGTCCTCGAGGATACCGCCATCCTTCATCTTAACCTTGACCTCGATCTTGACGGGATTCCGTAGACCAACTCGGATGATCTCTCCAACGGCTTCGCTGACACTGGCGCTAAACAGGCCTGTTCGGCGCTGTTTGGGAAGGTGTGATAGAATTTTCTGCAGATCGGGTTTGAAGCCCAGATCAAGTAGGCGATCGGCTTCATCGAGAACCAGGACTTCGAACGAGGACTGCGGACAATGGACATGTGGCGACGAGAGAAGCTCGACAAGTCGACCCGGAGAAGATATCAACACATTGGGGCTGTGTCGCAGGAAGAAACTGAGGTCCTGGGCCGTCGTTGTGGTACCACCGACTAGTAGCTGGGGCACAATGACGGGTGCTGTAGTGGCCGGGCGCTTCTCGTCCTCCTTCAGCTGTGGTAGGATCTCGGCGGAAGGGGCGTGGAATTGTAGAAGCGAGAGCAGAACGGTATGGATCTGAGCGGCGAGCTCTCGGGTGGGAGAGACAATGATGGCGGCGACGTGGTGTCTCTTGGTGGGCTCGCTGCGCAAAAGTTTCTGGACGAGGGGGATGAGGAAGGTCAGGGTCTTTCCGCTACCAGTGACGGCCTGAATGCATTTCATGATTAGTTTCAATCCTGTGTGTTCGGCGCAATTCGTCATACCTCGACAACAACGTCCTTGTTGACCATAAAGTGAGGAATGGTCGCGGCTTGGACGGGCGTCATCTGGGCGAAGCCCATTGTCGAGACTGCGTCGAGGATCCATTCGGCGAGGGGAGGATTGAGACCGTCCCAGGCGCGGGCGCTGCGCTTCTTCTCGACCTTGCCCGAAGCCATTGTGACAGACGCTACAGAATCTAGGGAAACAAATGTAACTGCCTCTTGTCTCTATAATGTCTGCCAAATTGTCATGGAGGGGCGACTGTCTTGATGCTGGTTGCGCGAAACATTTCTAGAAATTTTGATCTTATCGCCACGTGAGAAATGATTTATCTGTGGCGTAGGGTGTGGCTGGGTGGGTACTGCTCCCGTCTGGACCAGAGTTAGCAGGTACGTACTCCGTACCCAAGCATCCGGGGCCCTTGTGACGTTGCACGGCACAGCACCAGATTGGCTGCTGGTCCCTAGAAATAGCGATTTGATTCAGATGTGACGTGGATGGGTTGCCTCGCCGGTATTGGAGGAGGTCATACTAAGATTGTGGGAGGTCAAGGAACAGGAGAGACGAGACTGGATGTAAGCTGGAAGCAGGGAAGAGAGCAGGGAAGAGAGCAGGGAAGCTGACTGCCGAAGATGGCAGCATGATTTGTTGTTTCGTCTTCGTTTTTGCTCATCCATGGACTTGCTGTGTTGTCGTTACAGACTCACAACGAAGCATCCAACGTAAGCACACAAGATTGGTTAAAGAGACTGTCAGGATATGCCTCGGTTGCCCTAGCAGAGAAGACTTAATTTGGTAACTTAGACGCCATCCATGCCGTGAGCTGTGAATGACGGACAGTCACATGCTGGAAAAACAGCGGTGACCCACCGTTACCTTCTTCCAGTGGCTTCAGTCAGTGGACCCCTAGTGGGCCTCTCCAGTGACGAAAAGTCGACGCCACAGATACATATCTGCTGTTTAGTTGTCCGGCTGCTCCCCGGACCCCGGCCTAAGAGCAGAAAACCCAACTAGCAGATTCCGCTTGCGAAACTGGACGCAAGACATGCGCGAGCAGAAAAAAAAACTGCCAGTTGCAGATGTCACACGACTCTTTCTTCGACCGGATTTCCCATCAGCCCAGCTCCATTCCCTCTCGTCTTGCCCCATCAAACCTCGGGCTACCGCCGCAGCCACCCTATCACGGCGTAACCCCGTCCCCAAGGCCGTCCCCGAAGCCGTCTCCTCCACGCTACCTTACCCATACCGTACCTAATTTCACGTCCCCTACCTCCACCTTCAAGTCACTTCACCTCCCGTCCCGGCTGTCACAAGGCCGCGCCATAACTGATACCTGATACCGTATGTTGTTGTCGTGTGCCCGCTTAAACGCGAATGCCACCCCCTGCCACCATTCATCTCCCGACTACCCATCTTTCGCATCATGCCGCGGGGGATCCGACCTCCGCTGCATCCCTGTCGACCTTCAATCTGGATCCTATAGACGCTTTCGTCCGTCACCAAACTCCGAGCCCTCCGGAACCACGTAGCCCGCCGGCGTCCGCGAGCACCAGCACCAGCCAGGGTTCCAATCTCCTTCATCAACACCACCGGCGCCGCCAGAGCCAACCCAATCACGACCCCCTGGGCACCGCTCTCCCAAGCTCCAAGCATAGCCACGGCGAGTCGAGTCTGCGCCACCAACCCCAAAGCCACGGCAGCGACGAATCGGACGGCGACAACGACAACCACGACGACCTCCAAGATCAAGAAAATTCACCCCTTCGTCATCACCGCCTTCACGACCACTCCTCCCTCTTAAACCCGCAAGCCGCCAACGTGCGCTCCTCGCGCCGTGACAAACATCTCCACTCTTCACCAACAAACTCCTTCTGGCCCTCAGGCTTCGACTGCCTCAGGCGCATCGTTTTCGGCGCCATCCGCTGCCCGGCGCTCCCGCCCTTCAGCTTCACCATGTCTCTCCGCTCCGACAACGTCCCCTCGACGCCCCGCGTCATCTCACCGAGTCCCACGCCCTCCGAGCAAGATGCCCGCGACTATTCTGGCCCGGTAACCCGCTCCGCCGCCCGGAGGAGGACACCTACGCCGCAACCCCTCGAAGAGCGATCAGACGAAGATGAGCCCGAGAGCCCCGACCTGCGACGGGCACGAACCCGCAGTCGATCTCCCATCGGCGCCGGAGCCGTACCGCGAATGACGAGACGCACGAGCACGGCCGCGAAAGCCAGCAAGGTGGCCAAGTCGGTTATCGTGGAGGAACCAGTCGTCGCCAACGGCAAGGCCCTAACCACCAAAACCACCAACGGCCATCTCGCCCCGCCACAGCCGTCCACGCCCCTGGGCTGGACATGGCGCGACTTCAGCCGGAGTCCTAGTCCGCTGGGGCTCATCCCAATCCACAGGCACTGGAGGACTTTTGTCCACAAGCACGAGGTACCGCGAAAGGTGCTGCACGTCTCTATTGGCTTCTTCGTCGTCTGGCTCTACGTCACCGGCACTCAGCCCAGCGCCGTGACGCCCTGGCTCATGTCGGGTCTGATTCCCATCACCACCGTTGACTGGCTCCGACACCGTTATGCGCCGTTCAACCGCTTCTACGTTAAGGTCCTCGGGGCTCTGATGCGCGAGAGCGAGTATGCAGGCTGGAACGGTACCATCTTCTACCTCCTTGGCGCCTGGATCGTTCTCTACGGCTTCCCCAAGGATGTTGGCATCATCAGCGTCCTGCTCCTCAGCTGGTGCGACACCGCCGCCAGCACCTTTGGCCGTCTTTGGGGCCGATATACCCCGCGCCTGCGCCGAGGCAAGTCTCTCGCCGGCTCCACGGCTGCCTTCCTCGTCGGCGTGGCTACGTCGTACTTTTTCTACGGCTGGCTCGTCCCGACCACCGGCCCTTTTCCCGGCGACGAGGACTTTATGTTCAAGGGCGCGCTTTCGCTGCCCAAGGCCATCACTGAAGCGGTCGGTCTCTCGGAGGGACAGGCCACCATCACTGGGTCTCTGGCCCTTGGCGTCATGAGCGTGCTCTCCGGCTTCATAGCCTCTGCTAGCGAGGTGGTGGACATCTTTGGCTGGGACGACAACCTCACGATTCCCGTTCTTAGCGGCATTGGCATCTGGGGTTTCCTGAAGGTCTTTTCTTAGACGGAAAGGGATGCGGACGCACTCCACTTCAACAAGGAGTGATATCACATGGGATGACAAGAACGCAACCCCTTGATAGAATCGATGCTGGTGTCTGGCTTGACTCGCAGCTCATATGAATGACTGGCATGGCGTTGTGCACGAGGGGTTCATTGCTTCTTCTTTTGTTCTTCTCTTCCCTTCATTTCTTTTTTTCTTGCTGTCTCTTCTTTTTTATCTCGTGCATTCGCATCGGAATGCATTGAGAAAGGGGATTCAGCCACGGTCAACGGAGTCCTACACTACGGCATCTCTGCGACTCTTGTGTGTTTTCTTGTACTATGGCATAGGTTACCTTTGCGAAATGAACGGATGGGATGGAACCAAGGAGATGCATACGATCGGGCGCTGCATGTGCTCTTCATGAGATCAGGGAGAATCTTTCGGGTACCTTGCCTCGAACTTAATGTATGCAGTATCACGTCGGAAAGGATGGGCAAGTCCTCGTTTTGAGTTTGGATAGAGACGGCTGGGACGGCTACGGCATGAGAAATGGGCATGTAGACGGGTCATGGTCGGTCGGACGGTCGGTAGAAATGGCGAAACGCTCTCCTCGATTTTCATTCCATGACGGTTCCTTGGGATCGAAGACTATTGTGTCGTTCTGTGCATTTGTGCTTGTGCTGCCATGACCCCTTGTCCCGCGCGTCGGAGACGAGGAAAAGGCCAGGATAGGGGTTTGGTGAATGCGTGGCGGTGGCCTTGAGGTTATTTTGAGGCTCGTATTGGATGGCGGGATCCCAGTTCCCCCCATGTCATCACATCGCATCACATCACACATCACACGGCGCAGGGATGGGGACGCGGGAGGTTAAAGGTCGGTGGATAAGCGAGTCTGGACGTATCGCTATTCTAGGGTCTGCATTTGGAGGCACAAAGTGGTACGTTGCGAGAGTCAGGAATTCTCCGACTACAGAGGACAGGACATGGAAGGGCTTTTGGAGGCTGTTGTGATGACAACGTCGCACAAAACCAACCCGCCTGCTTTGACATGGTCTAAAGTCTCGGCTAGTCGTGTCTGCCAAACCATCGTCCGTCCGTCACCTGTCGCGTTTGTGCCGCCGGCCATGCCGACCTGACTTACACGGCAGCGCCAACAGCAGGGGCGGCAGCAGGAATGACACTGCCGCCCGAGTCCCGGGGTTTTTTTGGGGACAAGGCACGAAACGTCGGTGTTGTGTCTCGACCAGTTGAATGGGGTGTATGTGGGCGTGAGCAAGGAGCTGGAGCGTCATGTTAGTTGAGACGTGCCGATGTGTGACGGGAGGAGTGTTTCGCGACGGGCGATGGCACGGAGGCGGGAGACCGGAGAGTGATTTTTGGTTGTACGGCATTGTCAGCGGGAACAAGAGGAGTGGGAGCAACGGCAGATGGCATCAACAAGAACATTGGCATGGGCATCCGTCATTAAGCGGCAATAGTGACTCGGTCAGGCAGGGCAGAAGCATTCGTCGACATGTGAAGGGAGCAACAAAGTGTATCCGAGCGGGGGAACAGAGAGACGAAGAGAGAGAGGCCAACAGACTCAGACCAAGTTCTCCTCTGCAGAGATATGGCAAAGGCTACGTCACGATCTGCCGTAGATGGCAACGAACAGTTCCTACGCTGATACCGAGAGTGTGCAGTTTCCAGTTTCCAGTTGCGTGTGATAATCCCCGCTCATCCATCCCATGGCCCATCGCTCTTGTTTGCCTCGTTGACGCGGACACTACCTACTATGGCAGGTCGACTATCACTGCAACGAACGTCGATGCCATGAGTTGGTTCGCATGCGGTACGTATTTCCCCATCCAACACCCGTCCTATCACGTCCGGTCCTGTCCAGTTCATATACGTGGTTGGCAAACACAGGGCATTCCGCCCACACCAAATGCAATCCCCGCCACACCAAACACCGCAACGCACGTCACAACGCACACCCTCCACTACCCTAGCCCGGCCGTCCAACAAGACGCGTCTCCTGCAGCGAGAGCGGTTGCATCTGCGTGTGCGTTTTCCCCCTTCCGCTTCCACCTCCCGCATCGAACAATTTTTCCTCTTACAATTCTGCCCTATGAGACACTGCCCCATCAGCAACCTGCACCTCAAGTGTGTGCCTGCGGCTTGGAGGGGGGAGGGGCGCAAACGGGCAAAACGCACCGGCGCTGAGTTGTCCGTGCGTTGTGGAGGAGGCGTGTACGTCGAGTTCGTTCTATTGAACCTGCCTGGGGGCGTAGCGTCGCAGTCGGAATGGAGGAAAATGGAAGAAAAATGGAGGACGCGGAGACAGAGGATCGCTGTGCTTCTTTCTCGCTTGCCTGCCATGTACGAGCGATTGGGAACCGGGAGGCTTATTTCGGAGCTAGCTACCTTACAAGGGGGCGTGTGTTGTGCGTTGTTGCGTTGTGCGGTGCGTTGTGAGCGTTGGCGGGCGGAAGTGAGTGAGCGTGAGAGACGGGCGATGTGATGCGATGCCATGCTTCATGTACAATGTACCGGGTGCTGCCAATTTGCTGCACCGAGCTGCACCGCTCTGCACTGCGACACGGGGCTGAAAACTCAGTGAGGAGCTCTGTTGAGACAGCAAACGAGTAAGCCCAAGCCCCCTGCCATGAGGCTGGCCATAGGCTCGGCTCCAGCAGCACGGTTGAGGCGAATCTGACAATCTCGCGTCTTCAGCAGGCAGCGAGCCAGGGCAAAACCCAGCCGTTCGTTGCTCGCGGGCTGCCTCAATATCTCTCCGCCTGCGTTCACAGCCAGCCAGCCAGCTTCACTGGTGAGGCAGCCTCAAGCTCCATCCACTAGCTCCCAGACGCACAGCATCAATCGCAGCCGTTGCAAGTCATGCCACCTGGGGCAGAACCTCAAAAGGTTTCTCCGCCTCAGCGACCTCGCTCGTGTAAGCATCCCATTGTGCCGCCGGTTTGCCATACGGAGTAACAGGAAAGCTTCCGGAGCATACGTCAGTCCCCGGCATGGAATTGACTCCGCTCCCATCGATCGTCGTCGAGGACAGGCTGTCGAGATGATCGCGAGAAAATGGGTCGCGGCTGACTGGGATGATCCCGTCTTGGACCGGGAGTCCCATGCCTGGGCCCCAGCATTTCCCTTCTCCAGGTACGAACGCACAGCGTACAGCGTACAGCGTACAGCGTACTATGTATATATTAGTGTGCAGAGCACGGAGCACAAAAGCACAGATCGTCTGCCTTTTCTGGGGAATCACAGTATCAGAGCCTTTGCGTCTGCTGCAAGCATCCGTATCGTAGGTGCATTCCCCGGGTGGCGGGCGATAGCTCATGTCCATCGATCCTATCGGGCGTCACTAAGCCGGAAAGAGGTCCAAGTCGAAACTCTTCGTGGCGGAAGGCAGCCCGCAGGAGCAGACCTTGGAGATAGAAAAAAAAGATACATCTCTACAGTATGGGTGTCACCGTGGGTTCGCGGAGGAGGCGGCTGAGCAAGCAGATGCAGATTTGCAGGACAGGGTGCCCGACAGGAATGGCTTGATGAAGACTGATCGAGACTTGAAGCTGAGGACGACAGACACAGACACATGGAGCACATGGACTCCACGACAACCAGGGGGTAATGCAGATTGCCCATGCAGCCCGCCGCCCGCCCTTCCGCCGCAAGCTGCACGACGACGGGGAACTGCCAGCGGGCAACGTCGTCGTTTTGCCTGCAATTTCAAAGGCCGGGCCGGTCACCATCGCTGTCAGCAGCAAGGGGATGGATGATGAGAGGGCAAGGATTCAGGATTCAGGATACAGCATACAGCACACAGCATACATCATCCAGGATGCAGGAATGCCTTGGTGGACACTTACACTTTTTTCGTCCCCTCCTCATCGATCGGTGAGATGATTCAGCGCCATTTTAGCTAATGAAATGGTTGGTTACCTCTGGGACACAGGCTCGAATTAGCGGTGGGAAATTATATTGTACTTTCTGACAATCAAAATATTTTTATTTTTTGTTGGTGGTGGAGAAGTCGGTCTGACGTCGATGTTGCTCGGGGGAAACAAGATGACCAGGGGGTCCAAGCTTCGGATGGGAGCTCCGAGCGCGAAAAGATGGCGGTGATGACGACGGAGTAGTATCCAAGATGATGTTGGGAAAGTCAAAAACCGAGAGGCTCTTCATTCTGTTGTGTGCTTCTGGCCTCCAGTCCGGCAGATTTCGTTTCGTCACTAGTTGATAAGTGGCCATATATTGAAAGGCATTACCGGTATCTCGTTGGAGGTGGAGAATTGTGGTTGTGGTGGTGGAGGAGCTATCGCAGCTCTCTCGTCTCACATCTCCCTTGTTCCTTGCTCCCTGTTCCTTGCGCCTTGCACCTTGCGCCCCCCCTCTAGCCTCTCGTCCTACCATAGCCAAAAGCCAACAAACACCCAGCCCTGGACCCTGCCTGTGAGGGTCTCCCCAGGGTTAGTACCGTAGTGAAGGTGGTGGGAGTGGTGGATGGTGGATCTTGGGCGTGGTGGCTGCCACTGGCAGTGGCAGGGCGGGGGAGGGGCAATATTGGAACAAAGGTAGAGAGCGCCGGCTCCAGCAAATGGATGACCCATGAATGACCGATTTTTGTCCAATGAGATGGGGAACAAGTGCGTACGCAAGATCCTCTTCGCTATCACGGCCAATGGGAACCAGCTCCAAGGGGAGGGGAGTTTGGGGCGGACGTTGAATGGGTGGATGGATGGGCGGGCAGGCGAGGCAACCCAAGCGAAAGGACGTCCAAGCAGCAAGGAGATTTTTCGGTGCTGTCGTGTGTTAGTAGGTGTGGGTGGATAGCTTGGTTGCTTGGTTAGCTCTTCCTCCGTGTCACTGTGTCTGGGCGTCGTAGCTCGTTCTCTGGCGGAATGGGGATGAGATCATGGTGGATGGATGGGTGGATTAACTAGCAGCTAAGGTGAATAGTTGGTACACTACCGTGGATGAATGACCTACTGGGCGTGAGCTTGCGAGCCAACTGCCATTGTTGAAGACAGTTGGCGCAACTACCGTCGTATAGTTGAGCGTGGAGACGGCCTGGTAGACCTTGCGCACCCTGACGCGGAATCTATAGATCCAACCGTGCACGTACTCCATGCCCTTCCAGGAAGATGCACCTCGAGGATATACACGTCCGAAAGCGGAAATCACCTCGATAGGAATTCCGAACAGCGAAAAAGGAAAGAAAAACATCTCGCATGACGGGCACGGAGCACTGTGCTGTACGATGTAGGTACTTTGTCGTACTCCGTACCCAACCGACGGAAAAGAAAAAAATTCCCAACGCAAGATCGGTCAGATTGGCATCAACGATACGTTACCTACGGGACCCCTCTTTCCCATCTTGCTTGCCCCCCCACCATCCAACAGCAGCAAGCAGCAAGCAGCACGCTCACACGCCCCTCCCTCCCAGGCGGTTTTGTACGCCGTACTCCATCCTTGCCTGGTTGATCAGCCTGCCAAACCTGCGGCCCTCCTTCCTTCCCTCGTGCCTCGACCACCCTCCTGTCCTCCTGCCGACCCCTGGGCTGTCCGCCATCCAACCATTGCCGCTGGCATTACCTCTTCTGCTGTGAGGCTGCTGCCACCTCCATGTGTTGGCAGCTCCGGACCTGCCTGCTACCGTGCCCTACGTAACCGCCTTTCACGCCCTCCCACGCAGCCCAGCGCCCTCACGCCCCCAGATGGCTCCAAGGGTCCGGGCGTCTCTCCTTTGCCTCCTTTGGGCTGGATGTTCCCCGGAACATCCATTTCCCTTCCCCTTCCCCTCACATCCCTCCATTCTCTGGTAGATATCTTGACAACGCATCACCACATCACAGACCGAGCAGGCAAGAGGGAGAAAAATTGCCCGACTTGCTGCAGCTCTGCCTGATCCGCCGCCCTGCTTCTGTCCAACCCCCCAGCCCGGGCGGACAAGCACCAATCCCACTTGCCCATGTTCAATGTCTATCTCGGTCTCCGGTTGCGAGAAAAGTCGTCGAAAAAAAAAGGCAACCGGGATTGGGCGGTCACCCACCGAGGGGGGGCGTGTGGGTTTCTCGGAGCCAAGGAAAAAAATCCAGTGCTGCTTTTTGCTTCTCTTTTACTGTTCCTCTTCCCTGGTTCCGTCGTGGCCTCCGGGCCCATGGGCACTTCGCCTTTTTGGCTTTGGTTAGCGTCAGCGCGCTTGTTGCAAGTCTGGCCGTATGGATCCCCGAATGTGCAGACAGGTTGCAGGGCGAGATGCAGATGGCGGCGGATCATGGGCAACAAAGATCCATTGCCCCAATTCTCGCTCCCAAGGCCTCATCCGCCCTTGTCCCTGTCGCCCTGTCTTTGACTTTCTGTGTCTTTAGCGCCGTGAGTTCTTGGGAAAGACGGACCTCCGATTGACACTTTGATGCCCCTCCCCGGGTCCCGTTTATGACAAGGTACAACGACGTCTCCTCCAACGGCATCGGAACACGGCCGACGTCGAGCAGTGTGTGTGCGCGCGTGCGTGCGTGCGTGAATGGGTGTGCGCGTGGTGGTCTCTGGGTCCATCTAACCTGGATCATCCAGCCAGTCAGGACTCACCCGTTGGTTCGTTTGGTAGATTCCCTTGGTCGATTCCATCCTTCTATCGTCGAAAAGGCAGCAAACCAGCCCAGTCCGCTCCGGCATTATCCCTCACGTCACCGTCAGAGCCAAAACCGAGGCTAGTCTGGCCTTTTGCGCCTTGCCTCTCGCCTCTCGCCTCCTCTCCGCCGCCCTTCGATGTGCGAATGAAGACAATGCTACGCATCCGCCCGCAGCCTCCAGGGCCGGTCTAGACGACGGCAGTGCCATGGGCAAACGGCGTCTTTGCCCCATTCTGCACGTTGCTGCGATGCCCCCCTTCAGTTCTACAACCCAGGATGTTTTTTTTCGGTGGCCCTGGGCTTGTACAGTAGAGAGACCTGGACCCAACGGCTAGTGCAGCCACCGTGTGTCCGTCGATGGGCCCGGATATGCATGGCATCTCACCAGCATCTCTGCGCTCTCGCTCGTAAGGCCGGGGTTTGTCTGGCTGTCGTAGGCGTCTGTGGCTCCGCTCCCGGGCTCTGTCTGCCTGGTGTTCCAGCGTCCCAGCGTCCCAGCGTTGCAGCGTCACAGCGTTCTAGTGTTCCAGCGTTCCAGATTTACTCTGCTTTCCCCGGGCCCTGGCAACCGGCCCTGATCCTGACCACACACACAAGGCTCTTCTTCTCTACGCCCCCCATCTCACTTTTAACTTCATCCAATCGCTCATGCAACCTATGCCCTTACCCTTGAGATTTGTACCAGCCAAGCCAAGCCGAACCCTACCCGTGGGCGTCCGCCGCCGTGTGCCGTGGCCGTGACCCACGGAGCACGGTCCACGGTTTTGGTTGTGCTTTCACTACTTTCACTGCTTTCACTGCTCTTGCGCCTCTCGCTCTTCTCGGCATATGCAGATGCCCTTGCTAAGCTGCGAGGCTTGCCCGTCCGCCTTGCACCCCCAACTAACTCTCTGACACCCACAAGCCGGACAAAGTCTTGACAACCAGATGCCTGAGTCGTCTTTGCAGCCACGTTCTCCGGCTACATGCCCACTTGGTTCAACGGTTTTCTTTACCTTCACCCTCCCCCTTTCTCTCTCTTAGCCCCGTCCCCAATCCCCGTCCCCGTCCCCGTCCCCGTCGTCCCCGTCCAAAGTTCCCATGTCCCCAATTCCCTTCTCTCGTTGGTCCGGCTCCCAACGGCTGGTCCTCTCGACTATGTACTCTCTGGTTTGTACTTTTTTATCCAAAGACTCTGTTTGCCGCCCTGGCTGGTGCCGCTCCTAGCCTCCCGAGCCTTCCTAGCCCTCGTTGCCCTCCATGTCGTCCACGATGGCCCACACCTTTGCATCCCGCCATGATCGACTTCGTCTAGCCGCTGCTTCTCCTCCGCCATGTCATCATCTTGTCCTATCCTATGCCAATCCCACACTCCCGCGAGCGGGGTCACTCTCCGTCGGTCTAGCGAATGGTGTCGAGATGTGTTATCCTCCGTCTCCTCCAGGTAGACCGGGGAGGGTCTCTGAAAACTATAAAAGGGTGGATCTTGATCAGTTTGAATTCATTTTCTTCTTCTTCCTTTCTCATCACTCTTCAGCAAGCTTCTCACTTGAACTCCTGACTTCTCCGGCCTTCATACAAAGTCTCTTTGACCCGGTGTCCCTATTCCCAACTTTGCCTCCTTGACTTGACTCGACTTGACTCTAGTCAACCCACAAGACCTCCAAACACTTCACGGCCTTTGCCAAACTATCTTCAAGCTTCCCACTCTCCTCCTTGCCCAAGATACCTACCGTTTCTCTTCAATTGGTCATCATGCCTGCCCACTACTCCAACGTTGCCTACTCCATGCCCATGCCGGTTCCCACCAAGGGCTCCCAATACCCCACCTACAGCCAATACTCCGTCTCTCCCCCGGAGTGTGACGACTCAGTCAGCTCCGCCTCTGGCATTCCCTCCTACAGCAATGGCGGATACTCGGCCACTTCCAACGGCTATGCCGGTGGCTACGCCGACTACGACAGCACCGCCTCCACCAGCGGTGTCGACTTCCAAGAGTACATGCAGGACCGCTTCGCCAACTCTTTCGACCCCATTCCCCTTGACCGGAGCATGGCAATGCAAGCCCAGACGTAAGTCCTCGCCTTCCCCTCTCTTCCCTCCAAAACGCACCCTTGCAATCGCAGGGATCGGCTGCAATCTCACTGCGCACTTGTTCGCATTTGCCGTTTGCCGTTCCCCGTTTTTTGCAGGGTGCCGCCTCTTCCCCATGTCCGATTGGCGGCATCTTGCTAACTGAACGGGCAGATCCGGAAAGCTCAATGCCAAGCACCGCGAGCTGCTGGAGCTGCAGAAGAAGGCACAGGCTCGCCTGGCTAAGACGCGAGAGCGCTTCCAGGAGGGCATGCGCGACGCTCACGAGGTCCGAAGCGACCTTGAGTGGACGCAGAAGAAAGTTGGGTGAGTGTTTTCACATTCCCTGTAAACCCCAGTTCCTGGCCATTTGCGCGCGGTTACAACCGCAATTTTCGCAAATTGGCGGGGAGCCACAACAGAGTACTCAATTTCGGGAACTGGGCTTCAATTACAATTTCTACGAATCTGGCGCTAACCATACGGGAATTTACAGATCGATGAAGAGCAAGGCCTCGCGCAAGCACACCAAGGAGTACAGCAAGGCTCGTGCGCGATACCCATCCCCCGAGAACTAGGGGTCCAGGGTTCCATTTTGAGCCGCATCGGAACATTTAACGACACAAACTCACTTCTAGCGCGCGTTTCGTTTTTTCCCCTACCCACCAAAATCGCACATACCCACGTGGTTCCGCTGCAGGAACCAAAAGTTGATCGGATACCAGGATTTGTATTTAGCCTCTGTTTTTTGGGGATCTTTTTTTGTGTTTGTGCAGCTTTCACGCCCCCTCCCTAGCTAGACATGCATGAACGAGCGAGTTCATGCGGGCGAAGGTGACGTGACGTTAAAGTCCGGGCACTAGGCGCGGCAAGGCTGCGGGCCGCTGGGGCGGGATCTCTTGCTGCTTTTATCGGAGTTCAGACGGCGGGCGTGTGGGCGGTTCCGCTCTGACACGCCAGAAGGCCGCTGACGAACGGGTGTGTGGGGAGAACGGGCAGGAGGGGGGGAGGGAACGGGGGCGCCTGTTTCACGACTTATGGCTTATGATTGGATGACTTGGGATGATCTAGGGGCGGATGTTAAAAGTACACCACCTCCCTGGCGTCTGTGGGGGGGCGAGGGACGGCATGGTGGGCATGATGGCTTGCGTCGGTGTCTGCGCCGAGAACTGCAGGGGACACTCCTGTGGGAGGAGGCGTGAGGCGGGAGCAGCCGAAGGGGGGGCCTTGCCAGTTCGTCTTCGAGGAGCCGGGGGGAGGGGTGTGCGGGGATGGACGAGAGAGGGCCTTGGAAGCCACTGGACCAAGGAGAGGACGAGGATGGAAAAACACGAGCGTGCTGGAGAAGCATGTATTTCAAGGCGCTTGTCCTATTTGGGGGAGGTATCCAGGTTGATATTGCTCCTTTAGGTTAACGGGCAGGACGAGATAGGGAGGTTCACTACTCTCTTTGGCAGGATTGCGTGTCTTGGGAGGCCCGGATGTTTCCGCCGGGCCCAGGAGTTGGCGGTTTCGTAACAATCGAGTCTTGTTTTCCCCTCCGTTGATGACTTGGCCAAGGCGCTCCATCGACAGCCAGGGCGATGTGATAACCCCCCAATGCCGTGGCCGTAGTGTTTCCCACGCCCCTCCAGGCCATGTGCAGGCCACCGTCGATGTGTGTCATCATGTGATGTGCCGTGAGGTTGTTGTAGCCGTGGGGTGGTTCGGCCGTAGTGTCCAGGACGTTGGTCAACCCCTGATCATGTGTCACGTGACCATCCACGTGAAAGACATGCCACTGGAAGTGATGCCATGGTCCATCACGTCGGGTGATTGAGGGAGACTAGGCCAAGGAAACGTGCTTCTTTCCTCAATTCGGATTCTCAGGTGGGCTTAATATGGCGAGACAATTCAAGTCGCGTGTCCCCTCTCAAGAACTTGGCTCAATGCCTTCACGCCGGGGCGCCAGCTGTCGACGGACGAGCAACGCCGCCACCTCGTGGAAGCCAAGAGCCGACAGACGACAGGCCTCGAGCCTTCTCAAGACGCTCCCAGGGGTTTTCGTTGCTAGAAGGGTCGTAGTAACCTTCGTACCAGGGGCCCTGTGATGGCGAGTCTTGATGACGACGCGGTTGGAAGGGAGCTTGGTGGCTGGTGGCAAATCCTCCAGATGGCGCGGCAGGACGCTGGGGTAAGCTCGCCGGACGCACTTGCGCCAGAGCTGGGATATCGATGTCTTCGCCATCATCATCGTCGAGGGCAATCTCGTCAGCATTGGAGCGGTTGGTTGGCGCGGGACCCAGGGCCGTGGAGTTGGCGCCTGTGACGGAAGGTATCGGCTCGGAGCCGAGCGCAGCATCAGCGCCGGGGTTGTAGCGGCGCTTCTTGTTGGGGCGCTGGGCGCCAAAGGAGGCGAATCCCATGGCCTGGGCCATGAGCGCTTCGTCGTCGTCGGAGTTAACGTCGAGGTCGACCTCGACATTGGCGTCGGTCGCGGCAATGGAGTCGGGATCCATGACGGCGAGAGGGCACAGGCTCGGCTGCGTGGGCAGGGAGGGAGGGAGGCAGGAGGCTGAGTCTGAGCTCGAATGCGGGAAATAACGACGCGGGAGGGCGAGGGTCTGCGTAGCCGAGGATGCGGGTGAGCGAGAAGGATGCAGAAAGGCGAGATGGATGAGAGGAGGATGCGCCTTCGTGAAAATCCGGGGTTGGATCAGGCGTGGTGGGGCCGGGTGCCTGTGGCGTTGCGCGGCAGTTGGTTAGAGCCTCAACAAACAGCCCCACGGACTGTGGCGTGTGGCTTGGCTGTTGGTGGGCGAGCCTCCGCCGCTATGCCACAGGTCGTGACAATTGTCAGAGTATTCCTATTCGCACACGAGAATATTGCTATTCGCACACAGGTAAAAGCTTCTTTACTAAAGCATCAGCTTGACTAAGGTAGGTATCTATCTGCCTGATGTATAAGGTAGTCAAAGGTAGTACTAAATGTCTATCTTTCTTATTAAATTAAACCTAATAAATAAAATAAAATATTATTCCTAAACATACTAATACTAAATATTAGTCTTTAAAAAAAATTATATTCTAAACTACTCTAGGAGGATATTGTATAATTATTAGTAGGATTAAGAATATAGGCTGTAGACCCTTATTCTAGAGTGACATGCCAGATTCCGGTTCCTGTTCGACATCCTCTCTCCACTCCCTGACCCTCTCCTCGACCGCATATTCATCGCCGTCGTCCTCGTCATCCTCGTCATCATTCCCCCCAAGAAGTTCAGGGGCTTGAGCAGCACCCGACATTGCCGCTGCGCAGATTAGCACCCACTGAATATCAATCATCGACTTGAATCTGAGCGCCACGTCGATATCACGTCTGACTTTAATCAGGTCCCTTGAAACAATGCGATGATCTGTTCCGATACTGTGAGCAGCAATAGCGGCAGTATGAAAACAATCGACACATCCTTCAACACCGCAAGCATCACTATAGTAGTGAGTAAGCTTGCTCAAAAAGTCCTTGTTAGCATCCGGTTGCTCCTCCGGCTTGATTATCCGGGTTGCATCTCAGTTTAGACTGCGAGGCATCCACCGAAATTGGAGGGTGATTTCGGAGAGATTGTTGGAGTCTTCGACCGGTGTAATATCCATGCACTTAAAGGCAAAAAAGGCTTTCGACCACCAATAGTGAAGCAATGGGCTTAAAGACACCATATTCCAAGCTTTATCCGAAGAACATATGCCCTGTTGAAGGACATGAAGATAAGGATTTGTGGGGGAAACAAGGCCCAGTGCAAGACCAAGCCTACAAGCACGTCGCTGTCGATAGGGGGTATTATTCCACGTGTATGGAATAATATGGCAAACGTGAGGGTTTGGAGCTCCGGTAACAACACACCGCCCATGATCTTGTTTGTAGCATTTATCTCGCTCGGCGCGATCGCGTTGTGTTTCGCCCTGGTCGGAACCGCCTTGAGTAGATTGTCTATTAGGTGTTGAGGGACTGTTAGGTGTTGAGCTCGGAAACGGACTCATTGTCCAAGCATCAATAAAAGGCCTTTCGCCTGGTCTCAAGACTAGTAATCATCAGCGGCATGAGCTTGAATTGAATTAAATAAGATGTACTCACAGCAATCAAAGAGCCTTCCCAAATCCGCCAGAGGGAGTCCTGTTGTGTGAGGTAATTGACTGGTCGCCTGAAGAGATGTAAGAGGCATCATCAGCAGAACTGCAGTTTGAAGCGCAGTGAAGTTCGAATTGGAAAGCAGCCCTGAACCTGGCGTCGGCGCTATAAGTCGCTCTCGAAGTTTCTCGATGGCGAGGAGACGCTGTTCGAAATCGTCCATCGGGACAAGGTCAAAACGCTTCACATAATCGGGGCGACCGTCGAGAAGTCGGACGAGGTTGTCGATTTTAGAATCCTGCTCTTGCCGACCAGAGTAATACTCCAAGAACCTTCGGAACTTCTCGTCAAGAAACTCGTTGTCGCCCATGATGCCGTAGTTCTGGAGGTTGGAAAAGGTGGAATTTGCTAGAAAAGCTTGTGTTGACGATTTTTTCCTCTTTGCGCCAGCTACCAGCTGTTGCAAAAGGTAATTCGATAACTTAATTCACAAAATCAGTGCCTCGAAATGTTTGACAAACGATCATCCCTTATCTTATCGGGGCAAGCTCCTCGTTCTCTCGACAACTCCTCCAGCTCCAACATCGATGGCAAATCCCCCGAGACCAACTCCTCCTAGTAGCTCCAACCGCGGGAACTACTTTCGTGAGATTCGGCAGTCATTTCCAATCGGTCAGAGACTTCCCCGACACTAACGTGCAGCTAGATCGCAGGCGCACTTGTCGCAGCCGACCCCATCCCGAACAATCGCGCGCCCCGACGACCTTAGCGACCAGGAGAAGTTCCAACTAAAGGACTTGATGGAGGAGTGGATCATGAGTCGTTCGGTTATGGACCTCAACACTGTGACCGTCCCAGATGTGCTGTTTCGCAGTTTTCTGATAAAAATCTTCGAGCTATGGAACTCGAACATCACTGGAAACCCACTACCTTCCATCCCTGAACGCACAGCAAAGGAAACAAGCATTATGGTCGGAACGCTGCGAGAATCCCACCCGCCCTCCAAAAAACGAAAACATGGACAAGAGTCCCCCGAGATTCAGACTTCGCGCCTCGCTAGAGCACCAATTTACTTGGCCCCAACCCTGCAATATGGTGAGGAAAACGTTCCCTGGATGTGGTGAGATAGCAAAGGCCAGTTGGTCAACTAGGCGTTCGTTCAACTGAACCCTGGCCTGACCAGGAAACAAGCCAAGATCAATCCCATGAACCATTACGACGCCTGCGAACGACTCCGTGTCAAGAACGTCAACTCAGCGCTGGCGATTTGTCTCGCGCGCCGGCGCATCGTCTAATTCGCTCGGCGGGAGGACAGCCGAGCGAACCCGAGAGTTCACTCGGACGACTGCGCAGCTGGATTCGTCGAACTGGAGCTCATTCAGGACGTTGTTCACGGTATGTGGGACGATGTTGAGGCGATGAAGAACGAGGTTGAGAGCACTCGTTCAAATGAGACTGGATATGTGCTTTGATTGGGTGGTGGTTGTTGGTGTTTTCTTTCGTTTTACTGCTTCATTTGGGCATCTGGGAACCAGTCATTTGGGCATTGGGAATGGGCCCTTGGGAATTTGGGAATCTGGGCATCGGGTGATGGTCTGCTTTTGATTGGGGCGGTTTATCGCAAGCGATCACCGGGCAAACATCAGTCCAAATACTTGCAGATGTACCATCAATATCAACGGAGACTCTACATCCAATATTCCGATAACAACCTCTCGAGAAACCGAACAGCCGGGTTAATTAGAACAGGTGCTGGAATTTAGACATGTATGATCAAACACACATGCGCCTCCCCACGACTAGGAGACGCGACATGAGGACATTCACAACGGACATCCGACCACCGCGCTGTCTCCAGCCGGTGTAATTAATTCCATCGGGCATGCTGTTAATTGAATCGGATTTACAATAGTCGCAATAATGGACGCAATAGCAAACAACTCTAGAAATTGAATGCAAAAATCCATAGTCGCCCAGAGAGGGTAACACGTCATTCATCCCGCCACTATACTTCAAGAGTATTGCTATTCGCACACATATATATTGCTACTCGCACACGTAACTACATTCTTCAATTCTACTGATAATTATCTATTATTCTAATAAATTATGTATAACACTAATTCTGAGTATTTATTCTCTGAACTTTATATTTGGTTTTCTTTTTAGCTTTACTCAATATCATCAGATAGATTAAAGCCATACAGTATTCCCAAACAGTAGAGACAAACAGTAACTGCTACACCCAGCACCAGTAGATACAGTAGCTGAATAATAAGGTTGTTGCACACTGGTCTTTGCCTGAAGCTTCAATTCAACCCTTGTGACTTCAACCCTGCTGTCTGCAGTCAACGACCTTGCTGGCCCTAGGGTTTAGCTAAAGAGGTTTGTACTTGTGTGCGAATAGCAATTTTCACATGTACGAATAGCAATACTCTACGTCAAAGCCCTGAAATGAGGCCGTCGGACTTACAGGGTGACCAAGGAACTCCTCCAACATTTCTAGCTCATCCCGGCTTCCACCATATTGAAGAATTTAACGACGGTACTTGTTCCAGACAGCCGGCTCCCGAGATTGTTCATAAAGGCTGGTTAGTGTGACAGGCGGTCAGGGACTCTCGGGCTAGCTGGTCGCTAGCAGGGAGGTCGCTGCCGAGGAAGGGGGAAAAGCATCGCGTTTTCTTTTATTGAGATTTTTCCAAGAAGTCAGAGAGACCCAAAGAGCTCGAGGCTTATTGTTAGAGTCAATGAATTTGCTGTCTTTATTTTGAGAGATTTATTTGAGTCTATTTTGACTGATATCACAATCCCTGTCCAACCTCTGTCTTCCCCCCCGCCAAAATATCGGGCTGCCGCAGGTAATATTGAAGCCTTGCCAGCAGATTTTCTTGCGACCGACCTGATATTCTATCTCATGAGATGCTTTCATATTAGGAGACATAAGTCTCAGACCTATCCGACCTCATGCGCGTATTCTGGTGCAGCTTCGGGCTGACCATATAAGACGCCTGTGCGACAATATTCTGTGCATCTCCCTCTGGGTAAGTTAATGAGTTGGGTGTTGATTCCTGTCCTTTTCCGCTGCTAAATTAGAAACTATCCGCGGCGAAGAATTTTGCTCTGTCCAACAAACCTAGTCAGCATTGTCCGTTCTTGGATTAAGCAGCACTGGGGTCTTACGACATATGGGAATAGTATCCTGCATTGTAGCCAGAGAACGGATGGCTGAAATCTGTGTCGGGAGGCCCTTGATCTCGAGGGTTTGGGTTCGTTAAGAAGGTGAATTTCTCCTCGAGGTTGCTGAAAATGCTTGCCAGATCAAGGCTCCTTCGTCGTCTCCAATGTTGCGATTATACTGGCGCCTCAACTTGTCGATGTCAGTTCGTCTATTTAGGGAAAGCTTGATCTCAACTTCATCAAGCTTACCATACCTGCAGCGCGAAAAATCTTTGATCAGTTTGTTCAAGTACCTGGATGCTTCAAAGTCCAATGGCTCATCCTTGTCTTTGACCGCTTTGATGAGCGAAACGAATTCCTTTCTTCCGCGAAATCGGTATCGCACTCTCCCATAAGCCTTGCAACTTCATCAGATGCTTCCTTTGCTTCTTTTTCTTGTGAAGCATGCCGCCGTATCATCAAAACTTGGAGGTTTCCTTGAGTGGTTTGACCACATTCTCAAAACAAGCCACAAAAGGAGCGACGTTTTTTGGTGACTGAATTATGAACGTCGCGATATTCTGCCAACACAATTTTTGCGTTTTCGATCAACTCATTCACAGATACTAGTTATGGAAGGGCTGAGGTTGGATGGAAGTCGCCATTTTGGGAGACGTCAAGTAGTCGCTTCGCGGTGCGCTTGTCCCAATTGTGACGAAGGAATTAGATTGAGATTAGTTCAACAGATTCTAGATTAAAACTGCAAACTACAATAGCAATATGCCGAATGATGCGATAAGATGCTACAAAAAAGGGGGTCCGATGTGCTGCGTGACGTTATCTGGTATGAGTCTAAATAGCGACCCACTAAAACACCACAACCACCTTCAAAAGATGGTCATCTAGGACACAAGCTGATCGCGAACAGGTAGGTAAGGTGATGCACGAAGTTGCAGAAAAGAAATGTCAAATTTAAAGGAATTCAATAAAAAGATCATTTAGGATCCTCAAATTAGACGGCATCTGTTCTGTACGCAACATTGGTCCAGGAGTCCTAACTATTATCCAGTCATTTCTCAGTTCTTGTTGCTTAGTAACAGAGAGATGCCATTTAACTCGGTTTGGCTGTTCGGCCTCAATGCGCCATTTATGACAATTACATCACCGACCAAATGGATATCCTTGCAGTCCCTCGCAGCCCTTCGACCCCGACCCCGATGACACCGCTTATCGGGAGGGTCAGTTGGGACTGTGGACCGTTTCTGTCATTCGCTGACCGACTTGGACTCCTTGGCAAGGTGCCTTATGACTTGCGACATCCAACCGCAGCCCTTCACATCCCGTATACCGAGCTTCTGTATCCAAGCTCCAAGGAAGAGACCGAGAGCTTTTTTCTGACGTGGTTCTACTTTGGGCTCGTTGCTGAAGTCCTCGGCCTCAACAAGGGTCCTGGACGAGCTACCGGAGTCGGCCAAGAGCACGCAGAGGCTCAGTATGACACGGTTTATCGCGATGTTATTATGGAGGTAGATGGTGCTCGATACATTAACGGAGCAAAGATCTTTGAAAAGCTCGAGTCGCAGTTGGCCAGTTTGATGGCTGGAGAGGAATATATGGTGGCTCAGCTCGGGCATATCAAATCCTGCCTCTATCTCACCTGCCAAATGTTGAGAGCTATTCACAGCGAATTTAACGAATCGGTGCTCCTTGCCATTGCGGGTTTAGGCGAAATTATATCCTCAGCAGCTCGAGCATGTTATGGCCAATTGGTACGTCGTGCTGTTGCATCTGGAACGGAAGCACCGCCTTATTCGGATATGACCTCACTTGCATGGGGTCCGAAACACCTCCACTCCAGCAAGCCGCTCATGTCAGACATGATAAGTTTTGGCTGGTGTCCCAGTGAGATAGAACGAGTCACGCAACTGTATCGAGGAATAACAACTATGTTTTTTTTTTCAAGGCTCAACAAGGGAGGGGCTCGCCGAGATCATTCATCATGTACCAAGGTCCTTTGCAAAGCGTTCCAGATCGACCTTGCAACTTACAAGCTATCCCATGCGCAGCCAGGCTGTTCGTGCTCTGAGTACGTAATTGACATTGGAGAAGTACAGAGAGTACTGCGACATACAAAATCTTATCCTATTTTACGTTTTAATCAATTCGAGAATGGTCGCATCAGCCTCACCGTTGAGGAGTACAAGGCAGGAGATGAATACGTGGCGCTCTCTCATGTTTGTGGACCCAAATTCAAACTCTCTGCATCGCTAACATTCTTAGGTCTGGGCTGATGGACTTGGGAATCCGAATGCCAATGCAATCCAAGAATGCCAAGTAGTTCACCTGCAGGAACTGATAACAAGCCTTCAACGGGATATGGTGCCAAGCCAACATGCCTCGCCTGGCAGTAAAGAATATCGGCTGTGGATTGACACGTTGTGCTGCCCTACAGAACAATCAGGGAAAAGAATTTCTCTGGAGAGAATCCTGGATGTGTATCGCAATGCGACCCATGTCCTTGTTCTTGACTCTTCCATCTCGTCATATAGCTCGGAAACATCTTCTGCAGAAATACTGCTCCGAATTTTCGGCACTTCTTCATGGATGAGGAGACTATGGACACTGCAAGGCAAGCTCTTAGTATTTCAATTTTTTTTTATTTCATGTCACTAACTAGCCAGTAGAGGGGGCCTTGTCGAAGTCACTTTGCTTTCAACTATCAGACCGTGCTGTACATGACCATGCTCTTTTTGATCAATTGCAGCAAGCCGCAGCTGCTGACCCGCGGCTTTATCAAATTTCTAATGACGTAGAGGCAGAGGTTAGTGGCATTCTAAGGTTGACGAGTGTAATCTGCTGCTGACAATGGCATCAAAAGCTTCAAAGAGTCCACAACTACTGGGGCCGGCAGGAGAATGAAGTCTATGACAGAAAATCCAGCAATTACTTGGAATCAAGCCTCTATGAAACTCAATGGGCCCTCTACTTCAGAAGTGTGACGGTTCCATCCGACGAACCGCTTTGTCTTGCGACCCTCTTGTCGCTCAACATGGCTCCCATTGTTAAAACGGAGTCACACGAAGAACGAATGGCACTTGTCTGGCAGCAACTTGCGAAACTACACGGAGGAATTCCTCCGCGTATCATATTCGCTGAGGACAGGCCCATGAAACAGGCCGGCTTCCGATGGGCTCCGCTGTCATTACTTGGCTCCAACACGAATTCGGCGATTGATGCGAACAGCAGGGCAGTTCGGTTTCATACACCTAACATGGCTGCCTCCCACCTTGGTCGCCTGACCCCGGCAGGTCTTCGTGTTCACTTCCAGGGAGCTAGAATCAGGACTAGACCACTGGCTCCAGGGCTTCCACTCCACCCGTGGCAAGGATTGATACAACCCAAAGAGACCTACTTGTATGCCAAGCAGGAAAGCTCAGGTTTTTGGTTTCGCATATTTGATGCGGAGCTTTTGAGGTTACAGTCAATGCAGTCACTTTCTGGCGACGAACTAAATGAGTGGTATAGACTAGCGGGGGATCGACTCTGCTCCGCCCTCGACGAAGGAGATGCTGCTCTCATACATGACAATTTCTCGGGTGAAAATCACCTCACAGAGTCTAACAACGCCTTGCACACCAGTCTTTTGGTGCGCATAAATCAATCGGATCAAAAGGATGGAGGGGCACTTCAAGTTCGCTCTTTTCGGTCTGTAGTTATCGACCGTCTCAGCAGTTCTGAAGTCCTTGTTGCTGAAGCTTTCAGAACTTTGGCCAGGGAGTTGGCATCCGAGGACTTAACATTGAGGTTCCTGAATACTCCAGGTCGGAATGTGGAAGGGGAAGAGTGGAAAGCTATCAAAGGTGAGATGAAAACTAGGATGAAAGAAGCAGCAATGGAGTACTGGGATGAGACTCCTGATTTCCAAATGGCCGTCGGGGAGACAATCGGACCAGACATGCGGGAATGGTTTTGGGTAATGATCCCTATGTTGCTGTCGCATGAGATATTATTTGAGGACTTGCCACAGGACCAAATTTGGATCGTGGACTGACTTAAACACTTAAATAAAGGAGCTGGCGGAAGTTTATTGCTTTTTTTCCCCGCATAAATCCATCTTTCTAATCGATTCCTACAGACTTTTGATGTTTAGAGGCCCAGAACGAATCGACTATACGCGGTGTAACTCGGGCACGTAAAATCGGCCGAGATTCTTTGATTTGAAATGTTGACTTGCGTAATTGTCTTTGCTGAGTTACGCTCTGCTGACTTCGACGGTTTCTTCCACCTTCCTCCCTTCTCTCTCACTCCCTCTTTACTTCGTCCTCCAACCGACCCTCCCAACGTGCATTTTTGTCTCGCATCAGTTCCTTAGTGATTACTAGATATACTACACAAATCGAACATTGAATTAACTCAAATCGCGTCCTTCAAACCCCGGAGTCGCGGCCCTACCCCTGCTATCGCCAAAGTCGGCGGAGCATATCTCACAACCCAGATGCAACTACCAGGAAAGTAATTGGAGGCAAATGGACAGAAGTTTTTCTCTCGTGCTATCACTCGTGTATCTCACTTCCGAAAAAATAGCGCTTTCAACACTTTCTATGAATTTCAGCCACTAATGCTCCTCAACTCTATGAATTCTCAAGATCCTTTAAAAGCAGAGCGACAACTCCTGAGTACACTTCTTGGCAAAAGTCTTCGTCGTGGAAGTCAAGATTATGGCTGTGCAACTCGCCATCAAGACATCGCATGACGGCAGTCCCATAGTTCGAACTGCTCATCCATACCTGGCCTAGGAGCCTCTTAGAGGTAATGTAGTCCACAAACGGACTGGTCTTAAGCAGAGATATTTCTTGCGTGGTGCGTAATGATTCAAATGATTTGCCCAAATTTAGCTCAATCAAGAGCACCGCGAGACTGATCAATGTCGGATTGCGGACAAGAGGGGTTCCAGGAAGGTCTTTTTTGTAGGGTAGACCGTTGTTCGGAAAAGTTGCCATCACGAAAGGGTTGTCGTAGAGTTGGTAGCTTTGTTTTCGGAAGAAATATATTTCGCGGCTGCTGATCGTGTTGGGGAGCCAAGGACTGCCGTGGAGCTGGAGAATGCTGGAAGAGATGTCCACCGCAAGCCTCAGACGGTCTTGATATGACAGGGATAAAATACATTTGTTCCCCTCGAGAACCTCCTCTAAAGAGATAATAGACCAAGTCCGGGTATTTTCTTCCCATGGAGTCGGGACAGGATACACACCGTATCTTCTTGTGGTTTGGGATGACTTGTCGATAATAGTTCCATAGAAGTCAGTTTGTTTCTGCTTATGAGCCCTTCTTATCTTCTCGCAAAGGTTCAGGTAGGTCGCAGAATTGTCCAATGCTGTACTAGATATTCCCAATGTAATAGTGGGTATAGACGTAAGCACATCCATGGAGACATCTGTCTTGGCGCCTGTAGTATTGGTAGATGATAAAATTGCGGCTAAGCTGGAGAACCCAATGCTTCGCTTGCCTTGGGCTTTCATTATTTGTGTAGTAGGTGCTGGAAGTACTGAAGAAAACGATGTTGTTCTGGTCGCTGTGGCCGCCTTAATCATGACTTCTTCCCAATTTCGATCGTCCATGAGACGTCTACTAGGGTCGATAGTTGAAGTCTTGTACGACACCGCGAGTTGAAATTCAATGTGGTCCATTGTCCTTTCGTTGTCTTCATTTGGGGGCATGTCAGCTGAACGACTTTCCAGTCGTAAACTCAGGTCATGTTGGCAAGGACAGTCCAAGCTAGATTACAATGCTTGATATAGGCTTTGGGACATATCTCGGAGAATGGTGACGAGCTTCCCTCGAGAACGGACTCGTCTCGCTGGCTCAAGTTCAATATTTCGATCCGTTAGGTTTTCAAGGTTAGATATGCCTTCTCTGATTGTTGACAAGAGATCGGCGTATTTTGATCGACTCAAAGTAAAAACTGCCTTCTTGAGCTTCGAGACATTCGCCCCACGTTGGGAATTAATGCGTGTTGTCATATCGTCTACCGCGGTCTTGATGTCTCTGATGGTAGCTTCAAAGACGTCAAATCCTGTCCAGAGTCGGGCTCTAATTTTGGCTTGGGTGTCTGCATCTCTCCAATGATCGCCCACAGGGTTTTTGATCATCAGATCAATCCTGGAATCTGGGACAAGGCCGCAGAGCAACTTTTCGCACACATTCAGCAACTTGACCCTCTCCGTTTCGAGGTTGCGTGTAATGCTACGGAGCTCACGCTCGTACTTTGCATATCTCTGAAGCGTCGAGAGCCCCTCTCCATATTGCTGGATTGCGGTGACTACCAGTGGTAGGGCTCCGAGAACGAGTCCTGCGATCTCAAGGCCAGACATGACTTAATGAAGACAGAACGGATGAGATAATTTCGAGCACTAGCGGGACGAGGCTGTACTAAAAGAAGTCATCTCGCAGTAAGGATTACTCAGCTGCGCGGGGTATACGCCACTCGTCACAAGACCCAGGATGAGATTATTTCATAAGGCTGCAAGGTGAGCCAATTTATGGGTTGCATCTTGACTTGTTGCAATCGTTCAACGCTCATGTCAGTTCTAGCCCTCGGCCTAATTCCACTGTCTCGCTACTTAATAGCAGATAGACGACAGAGCCAACCACGAACTCCAGAAGGTGCTTAAATATGCAGGAAACGATTTCTATCCATGTCAAGAGCTGCCTTGAACTCTTTCAGAACGTTTTCAAGGCTTCGGAAATCGTTCATGCTGGCACCCCAGGAACCAACTTCTTAAGAGACGACCACACTCGACTCAAAGTGTGGTCAGGCAACATGGGAGCGCATAGTACCGGGATGAGTTCGCTCGATTACCGCCTCCGAGATTCTTCGCATATTCAGACCCAAATTATCCAACTTCTTGGTGATCTTGGCAAATTGCTTAAAGACGCGGCGGCAATCCTTAGCGGAGACAAAATTCCGTGGGATCAGCTTAGTGGCCTAGATGGGCTCGACACGGACGCAGAATCCGAATCCGATGATGGTTCCCTCGATACAGAGCTTGATCAGATTTCCGTGGATGTGGCCGATGTAGTCACTTGTCTTCTTCGCTTCAGCTCGACCATTCGGGATCCAGCTCCTCATGATAGGTTCGCAGAGGCTCAATCAATCGAGCCCTCTGATTCTGAGCTGTCTGATGTCCAGCATGTGCAATCCAAATTTAGCTCTATGGACTCGAGCATTACAACGAGGCTAGGAAAGGCTGTATCCAACCGGCGACAGTACTTCAAATACCGAAAAGTTCGCCATGCCAAATTAGC
Source organism: Ilyonectria destructans (assembly GCA_020740775.1). Classification (NCBI taxonomy): domain Eukaryota; kingdom Fungi; phylum Ascomycota; class Sordariomycetes; order Hypocreales; family Nectriaceae; genus Ilyonectria; species Ilyonectria destructans. The sequence continues at coordinate 1,504,415 of JAHEWK010000010.1, forward strand.
CCATGGGCCTAACCAGGGCTCCGCTATAGATACGACCCACGACAAACCTCAGCAAACCTTTCTCTCCTCTATCTCTGAACACCTTGACGAAAGCTCCAAGTCGACAGAATTTACGTCCGTCGTTCTTGAAGACGATGAGACTTCAGACACCGGATCTTCTGAAACCTCATCATCTGAAACAGAGAGTGAAAGCCGCCAATTTCCTCTATTACCGAACGAAGCCTTCAAGGGCCCGTTTCAATGCCCCTACTGCTATATGGTAATTAATGCGACAGACGGGGTTTCATGGAGGTAAGCTTTTATTGTCCACACACTGGAAAAACAACTGACATAATATTTGAAGAAAGCACGTATATCAGGACCTTCGACCATACATCTGTCTAGTGAAGGATTGCTTAACTCCCGAAAGGGAGTTTTCCAGTCGGCATCAATGGATGGAACACACCAAACACCATTGGAACACGTACAGGTGTCCATCTAGTTGTGACTTGAGCTTTCCTTCCATCCCCGAATGCAAGGACCATGTCGTTCAAAGCCACCCTGCTGAAGGAACCTCAACTGGCATAGATGCCCTCATAACGCTCAATGTCCAACCCTTTGATATCCAACAGGGCGTATCGTGTCCTCTTTGCGGGGATATCTTGAGCTCGCTTCGGCAATACCAAAAGCATGTTGGCCGACATCAAGAGCAATTGGCGCTCTTCGCTCTACCAGACTTAGAGTTGGCGGACGTATCCAAAACTGAAGACTATCCCAGTGCTGAAATGAAACCTCTAGATTCAGCAGGTCAGCCCTTGGGCTACCATGCCCTGTCACAATTTACTACCATGGACTCGCCGAATGCGGACAGCGGAACAGGAGCCAGAATATCACCCTCGGTCACTTATAGCCTGTCAAATTCGGGTAAAATGAGCCCTCGGCATGCGGATACTGGGGTAGGAAGCGAAGGCCAATCCTCGAGACAACATGTACAGCCGGATCTGAATAGTGGCACCGTTCCCGGCCGTGACGGACCTTTCTCCTGTCTCTGGCCCGCTTGCAATGCAGGTCCGTTTAAGCGTACCGCTGATCTCCGGAGGCATTTTAGGAACACGCATGCCTCGGGGATACAGGTTGGCAATTATCGCTGTGACTACCCACGCTGTGCTCGTTCTGGCGAGCCTTTCAACCGCCGCGATTTCTTCCACGACCACTTGCGCGAGTACCACAAAGAGGACATCCCGAAAAAGCGTGGTGTTATCGACGATGAATGGCTCGAGAACCGCTATGTTCCTTCAACGTGGTGGCGATGCGAACGCTGCCTCGTCCGCATCTACCTCTCCAAGCACGGTTTTGAGTGCCCAATATGCAACACATCGTTAGATGAAAAGCGCAAGAGGAGGCGCCAAGGGAATATTCACGGGGGGTTGAAACTTCAACTTCAATCTGAGAATTAAACCCTGCCAAAAAGCATTCCAGGTCGTGGAGTGTTGCTTGCTGTGGGGCTGCTCAAGGCGAGCGAGGTCAAGCTACTGACTAGCTTGTGTGGAAGTACATCATGCAGGTAGTCAAGAGGATAAAATAGTAGAGGGTTAGTTCATGTAATGGAACCGTGATCGGGCTGATGATCGGATCGACGTTGCATTGAGGCGCAATGGCGTTTTTGCCAATGCTAGATGAAGTTGTCTAAGGTCAAATACACATAACACGCCCTTATCCAAGTTCTGAGTCTCCGTGAGATCCCCCCTGGCTGAACATATAACCAGGTTTGTATTCCGAATTAATTAGAACGGCATATCTTTATACAGTATTGTTGTTTCAGAGTCAGCATGTGGCGCAACAGAGTTGCATATCTGCTAACGTTACTTGTCTCATTGTCGATCGTTTTCGAACTAAGCCACGCTATTATCGCTGCACCTCCCAGTTTGATCACCCTTCCACGTCAAGAACCTTCACAACTCCAAAAGAAACACTCAAACATCACAATGGCGGCTAATTCCGAGGGCATCACCCTCAGTCTGCCTTCTAAATACGGCTCCTCTCCGCCGGCTGCGTCCTCCGCGCCGACGCTGGAATGGCTCACCGCGACGTGGACCGTCACGCACTCAACCCTCTCCATGTGGCGCTCCGCGCGCAACGTCCGCATCACATACAACCGGCTCCCGGCGAACAGCAGCGGCGTCGCGCGGCTTGATGACCTCGTCGAGTACGAGCCCTCCAACAAAGAAGGCGTGCTCAAGTCGGTGACGGGAATCGACACGCAAGCGCCCGGCGGCAGCGCGTGCAGCTGGAACTGGCGCGGCAAGGGCATGCTGCTGATGATCACGAGCCACTGGGAGGTTCTGGGCTGGGGCGAGGCGACGACGGCTGAGGGCGTGAAGGAGCGGTGGGCGGTGACGTGGTTTGCGCCGACGCTATTCACATCCGAGGGCCTAGACGTGTACTGCGATCGCGAGGAGGGTTTGAGTGCCGAGACCTACACCGCCGTGCTGAAGGCGCTGGGGGCGTTGGGCGAGGCATCGTTGGTGGCGATGGTGGAAAAGGATATGAAGCCCGTTGAAATTCGCCTTCCGCGGGTCGCGGCTTGATTCATGGCTGCGTACGGACAAGCTAAGATGATGGGTTGATAGGTGTGTCAAGTTGGGATGTCATGTTTCTTGCGCCGGCCGAGTATCTTGACCTAGGTACCTACACAGCAGGGCAGCACTTTACTTGTTTTCGATTCCATGATTGATTTCCATAGACTTGAATTTCAGTTTGGGGGTATCTCATAAACTATTCACGGCTTCAATCTCTGGACCGGCATCTCCGACTTCAATCTCTAGATCGGTATCTCCGATGTCTCCCGCTGTCGTCTCGCGCGGGTGAACGGGAGTCCCGTCTTCGGTGCCGCTCGTCACCTTCCCTTCTCCTTTCTCTGCTCTTATCGTTTCTTGATTCATCCCGGTCATCATGGTGCTCATGTCTTTTCTTTCTCCGATCCTTCGACTCATCTCTGTCATGTCTGTCCTTGTCATGATGCCTCCTCTCCCTTGAGCGATGCCTGTAGTCTGATCGCCGAGAGGACCCGTCCTTGTCCCTCGTCTCTTCACTGTCTTCATGTCCCCTCCGGCGCTTCTCCCGGTGGCGCTCCTCCCGGCGAAGCTGCTTCAACTGCCCAGCCTGCTCCTCTTGGAATTGCTTGCGCTCCTTCTTCAGCTCCCGAACCTTGGATGCAGCCTGTTTCATCATGGCCAACGGGTCACTGGCGACAATACGCTTTGTATCTCGCTCCCTACGTTGCGGGTCCTCCCTACCCCAGACGTTCTTGAGTGGCGCTTCTTGTACGGTTGGTTCGGACTGCGAGTACCACGGGTTTGAGATGCCGTCCCTTCCCGCGGCATTGGAGAATCGCATCGTGTATTGATCTTCGAAGCTCTGTTTTTTCTTCTTGGCTTCCTTTTCTGCTTCTTCATTCTTCTCGGCATGCGCTCTGAGCTTTGCATCGCCCAAGAGATCGATATGGCCGGCATGATCAACAATCGGCGCCGTGCTTGTTGCCTTGCGCTCCGGCTCAAAGGTGGTCACAGCCAGCTCGTTCTTCTCTCTAGCTATTCGCAGCTCAAATTGGGTATCGTCTTCGTCCGGTCGCTTTCGTTTCCGTCGCATGCCGCCCGAGTGTGAGGCGCCTGGTGCGCTACCCGCAGGGGACTCGTGGGCCTTGGCCGGTTCGACATCTTCGATAGGGGGGGGAGCTTCGCCTCGTAGAATGGCTAGTCGGCGCTGCGCATCAATCTCTTGCATGCGCTGCTCCTCTGCCTCTTCCGCATCTTTGGCGGCGGCCTCGTCGCGACGGACGCGCGCGATGTTGTCGGCATTGTAGACGTTCCAGGACTTTTTACCTAGCAGGTGGCTGTGATGGTTTGGTCAGTGAGCCGTGAAGAAGAGCAGGAAAAAGGTACAGGGCTGTTTGGGTCTTACAGTGGCATCCTGAGCTAGGACCCAGGTTAAAATTGGGGCGCACTTAGTATTGGAAGATGCTTCGAGGTGTCATGAAGCCGAATTCATGACGGATCATCATTGTCTGGCGCTTCTGCCTTGTCTTGGTCTGGCCGTGACCGGAATGCGGGGCCGATCCCCCTCTAACTTCTAAGGCTGCAAGAATGGCGATGACATAGCCACTAAGCTAAGCCTAATCAGGCACTAAAGGTTACGAAACCCAGCTGAGACCCTGCGGCCGTCGCCCCTCGTTGGCGTCAGCATACGTGAAGCTCCAGCATGGCCACTCTCACCAACGAAACTTAGACTTGTCAACTATCAACACCACTCACATTCAACCGGCCCAAGATCCCCATTACTCCCTGACTACGGGATCCATACGCCCTTACTGCCGCTTCTTCCTCTTCTGAACCTCCCACACCGCCGCAATGTCGAGAGCCCCCTTCAGCGGGTTTGGCATCCCCGGATCAAACCGAGGACAGCCACCCCCCGGAGGCCAACAACAGCCTCCTCAGAGGGCACCATACGGTGGCAGCGATCCTTACCAGCAACCGCAGCAAGGCTACGGCGCCCGCTACAACGACCCCCGAGCACAGCAAGGCAGGCCTCAGGGCGGGCAAGGTGGACAGTACGGCGGCGGCGGCGGCGGCTACGCTGAGCAGCCTCGCTCGCCTGGCATGACGAGACATAACGAGAAGCCCCGCGGAGGCGCCCCCAGTGTTCGCGAAGAGGTTTCTCTCAGTGTTGTAAAACTTGACAAGGCGCTTCAATACGATTTCATCTATGGCAACAAGTGAGTGCCATGTAGCCTTGTAACATCATTGAGGCCACATCTGACATGGGAGCTTCAACTAGGTGCGCCGTTTCCCCCGAAGACTTCCCTCCCAACCGTGATGGGTCCGATCTATACATTCTCCTTCGAGGTGGCCAGCCCGTTGGCGAATTTGTCGTTAGTGCCACGCCAACCCCCGGGATCCAATCCCACACCATCAGTCTGTCGGATCCTCAGCGAACATGGACCAACATCACAATGAGGGACAACTTCACGGGACAGATGTACGACCCCTTTGCAACTGGAGGCAAGGCCTACCTGGGCTCGGTCGATCTCGAGATTGGCTTTGCCTTGCCCAACAAAAGGACCGAAGCCCCCTACGACGAAGACGAACTGTCCCAGATGTTCATCGACAGATACCAGAACCAGGTTCTGGCTCCGGGCCAGCGCATATTGATGGACGTCTTGAACATCCCCCTTCTCATTATTGTCAAGACGGTTGGTCTCGTCGACCTGGCCATGTCCTCGGATGACTCTGGCAAGCAGACCTACAGAGAACCCAACGCTCGAGGTATCCTGACGAGTCAGAGCCGAGTTCTCTTCCACCGCGATGGAAAGGGCGACTTCAACCTCAAGCCTTCGATGTCGAAACCCAACTCTAACGCCATCTTGGCCCCTGACTTCAAATTCGAGGATATGGGCATTGGTGGTCTAGGTGACGAGTTTGCAACCATCTTCCGTCGAGCATTCGCGTCTCGAGTCTTCCCCCCAGGTCTGGTTGCCAAGATTGGTATTCCTCACGTCAAGGGAATGTTGCTCTATGGTCCCCCGGGAACCGGAAAGACGCTCATTGCCCGTCAGATAGGCAAGATGTTGAACGCGCGCCCGCCCAAGGTCATCAATGGTCCCGAAGTACTCAACAAGTACGTGGGTCAGTCGGAAGAGAACATCCGAAAGCTTTTCGCGGATGCCGAAAAGGAGTACAAGGAGAAGGGAGATGAGAGCAGCCTTCACATCATCATCTTCGATGAGCTGGACGCTGTGTGCAAACAACGAGGCTCAGGGGCTGGTGGCGGCACTGGCGTTGGCGACAGCGTGGTGAACCAGTTGCTTTCCAAACTCGATGGCGTAGACCAGCTCAACAACATCCTTTTGATCGGAATGACCAACCGAAAGGACATGATTGATGATGCGTTGCTGCGACCCGGTCGTCTCGAGGTTCACCTTGAGATTTCGCTACCTGACGAGCAGGGCCGTCTAGAGATTCTCAAAATTCACACCGCCAAGATGCGTGAAAACAAGCTTCTAGATCAGGATGTTGACCCGGCGGAGCTTGCTGGGCTCACCAAGAACTTCTCAGGAGCTGAACTCAACGGCCTGGTCAAGGCCGCGGCGTCATTTGCCTTTTCCCGCCACACCGAGGTCGGTCAGTTGGCTGCTGTCAAGCAGGATGTGGTCAACATGAGGATTAACCGCGGCGATTTTATGAACGCCTTGACTGAGGTCCGCCCTGCCTATGGTGTCTCAGAGGCAGAGCTTGAGGATGCCGTCCGTTTGGGCATCACCCGCTACGGCCCCCATATCGACCCGACTATTCAGGAAATGATGCGCGTCGTAGGTATGATCAAGGATGACCCGAACAAGTTCAACACCTCAGTGCTTTTCCACGGACCCAGGGGTTCGGGCAAGACAGCACTGGCAGCACATATTGCCATGCAGTCTGGGTTCCCGTTCGTCAAGATGGTTACTCCCGCGGACCTTGTGGGATATCGCGACGAATTTGCCAAGAAGGACTTCGTACACAAGGCATTTGCGGACGCCTACAAGTCTCCCACTAGCATCCTGATTCTTGACGACTTTGAGCGCTTGATTGGATGGAACCCAATTGGACCGCGCTTCTCGAACACCATGCTCGAGGCCCTGACGACTCTGCTAGTGTCGAAGCCCCCCAAGGTGAGTCAGATTGATTCGAATACATTACCATTGACAAAACTAATATTGCTGTGCAGGGCCATCGTCTTTTGATCTTTGTCACCACTTCCAAACTCTCTGTGCTGAAGATGCTCGAGATCGATATGGATTTCGCGAAGAAGGTGGCAGTCCCCGCCGTGTCCAACGTGCGGGAGCTGGCGACAGTACTACAGGATTCTAAGGTTTTCAACACAGCCGACGTAGGTCAGGCGATCAACATTATCCAAGATCGCACGGGCTCGGATTCAGTAGGTGTTGGCATCAAACCTATTTTAGACTGCATCTATGAGGCACGGGCTGGAGGTAATGAGGATGTACTGGAGACGTTTACAGATCTACTCATAGAGAAGATTCAGGAGATGAGAGGTTAGAGTCATTAGATATGGATGGCAGCTAAGAGGTGGGGGGATGGGTGAAAAGACGTTTATCGGTCTGGTTCAGCGCCGGAGGACATTAGACGCAACATCTTTATAGAAGATGGACAATCAATGAAGAAGTATGCATCACGTTGGCATTACGGGACGCCATTTATTGGTAATGCTCTTGAATTTCATGATATTTACGCTGTTACAACACTGGGCATGACGATGCGCTGTGATGGTTTAGGTTTGTGTACCACATATAGGTATAGACGGAATATCGAAAACTTATCGAGTTCGCCGCATGCCAGATCGGGGAAGGGGTCGGTTTAACATCCATTTAAGGCTACCGGCGAGAAGGCAAAGGACAGGTGTGGTTTCATTTTGTATGTCACTGTCGTCCAAAAGCAGTCATACAAAACCCTAGATCTGTAGAGGAATGGATTCATGGCTGGGGATGGTCTCACCGACAAGAGGCCAAACTTAGAATTGAGTCAGGAACACTTGGATAGGCCCAAGCCATGACATGGGAATAAACCCTACGAGCTGCATGAGCACGAGGGGGACACAGTAGAATGCGGTGATCTTCAATCGATCGTCACCGCCTTTGTAGAACGACAGAATTACCGCATTGGGGAGTGGAACTTGGTTGACGGAGGGGGCTTCATTGGCAGTGTACGCGCGCTGGCCCAAAGTCACCAGGCCTAGGAATGACTCGTGGGGGTGCATGAACTGGGTGAGGGGCGGTGGGATGAGAGGTTTCCGGAGCGATCAGTGGTAGTGTCATGCAGGAAAACAGATCGTTTGTCAAGTCGGGGCGGCGATACCGTACCGGATCCATCAAAGACCGGCGCTTGTATAAGTTATGGAGTCGCCGCCAAGCGACCCGACGGGAGAGGAAGTTTGTTGGTAAGTGGAGGGGCCGTGAAGGAGACGGCGTTGAGAGCGGGCGGACGGGCGGACGGACGGGAAGCGGGATGGACGTGCCATGTGCGGTGCCATGCGCGGTGCCATGTGCCATGTGGGCATGGTAGCGTTTTGCGCATCGTGCCTCCACTTGAGCCAGTGAGGCCCAGCGATTCTGGCGCATTCCAGGGTGGAAGTGTTGGTCCTTAGAATGAGGCGAGTCGTGATAGTGCTCGGAGGGTGGAGAGCACGAGTGCTACGCTCGCTACCCTAGAGCTCCATGTGGTGTTGATTCGCTGGGCGGCACGGGCGCCGAGGGTTCCCCGGTGGGATGGCGTGCCATGCGGTTGGTAGTTGTCGGCGGATTTGTGGGATGAATGCATGGTTCGTTGGCGGATGTTTGGTTTTCCTTTGCTTCCGTCTTGTGAGACAGAATATGCAAGTACTATACCTACAGCAAGGCGCTCCCGTCTGCAAGGGCAACGGCTGTCAATCCGTGGCACTGGGCTGAAGGCTCTGGAGATGCCCGTCTACAGCCTGTTGGGTGACGGCTCAATCCCCGGCTGTGATGACGGGCATGGGGCATGGGGCAATCGTCAATGCGCATGCGATGGTGATGTGATGTGATGGGCAGTGGGTACAGTACAGTATCACTGGAGAACAGGACACAGAGGGCCCAGAGCAAACGAACAGCCCAAAAGAGGAGGGGCAGGATTGCAGCTGAGGTGCAATGGTTGGACAGAGCCGACTGTTGACAAGTGGAATGGTTGCATGGTTGCAGGTTGCATGAAAGGCTGTCCATCCCCATGTTCGTGCTCATGCATCATGCACGACGACGCAAGAGAGAGTTGAGACCGGAGAGCAAAAGAGATTCGTCGTCATCGGGACGTTGTTCTGGAACGACTTGGCAGCCCTGTTCTGCGGTGGTGGCACGAGAAGGTTTGGCAGCATCATGCCCCGGTCACCAAATCAGAGTGGCGCACATGTCACTTCAGGAGGCTCAGGAGGCTCTGGCTTGATTGACGATCCGTTGATCGATTGATGCCCAGCCATTGTCGTTCGCCACCTGGGCAGCTAAAGTTAGGTCCTTTGAGACGCTTCCGCTGCCGAGACGGGTCCGTACAGTACGGCAACTGTACAGGCCGAGGTGCCTTTCTTGGCCTGTGTCGGATGTTGGGGCCGTCCCCCTAATTAAGCAAGCAAGCACTGTACGAAGTACGATTTTGATTCTCCACGATTGGGAGACGCCATTGCAAACATGGGAGATCCCTGGGCCATCGCGTCCAGGCTTTTGGGACCCAACCAAAGGCCCATGCCGCAAGACCCATATCCTGTCCCCATCGCCGGCCCTCACTTTCCCACGGCCCGCGGGTATGGTATGGTAGGGGAAAAAACATGGGTCGGGTCGGAGATGTAAGTACTCCTGGGCAATTATGACGTGACATGACCCGAGGGCTGCCTCCTTATTTTTTTCCTTTCTTTTTCTGATACTCGTTCTGCAGTCCCCTATCAAATTTCGCTTTCGCTTTGTTGCTATCTGTCAGCCGTCCGTCTTGCAACCAACGGCGCATCCTTCATCCCAACTCGGCGTGCGCCTCGACAGCGCATGGTTCGCAGAGAGGGCCAGAGGGACGCCACTGGCCCAGTGGACCCAAGCCTCCACCAATGGCCGCGACCTGGACAGGCGTCACCCCGGCCCGGGAGAGCACCCAGCCCGCCTGCGAGCGCGCTGCAACCCTCCCCCCCTCCCCTGGGCTCCGGCAGCTCTCACTGGCCAATGTGGGGACTGGGCTGGTGGCTGGCCGCCCCGAGGTACCTGCTACATGACACCGCGGTCGGTCGCGTGGCGACGGCGGAGGGCCTCTCCGGGCGAACCGGTCCCTAGCACCTCTCCTAGCACCTCTCCTAGCACCTCTCCTGGCACGCCTAGCAGGTTTCTTTAGCACTCCCAGTGTCTCCAGCGGGCTGGCGCACCCTGCCGTTAGTTCCAGGTAAACGGTACCTATTTAGCTACTGCTAGCGCCTCTGGCTTGTCGAGTCTCTGTCGCCCCACTTCCTCTCACTTCCTCTTCGCGCGCTCATCTCATCCCCGTCCAACGTCCCCCCCTCGGAATAGCGCGAGCCAAGTCTCTGTGTGTGCGTCTGTGTGTCTCTCTTTTTGCCTTGGCTTGCCCTGCCTTGTGCATTTCATTGACCTGGGTTCGCTTTGCGTCTTCCCTGCCTTGCCAATGTTACTCGTGTCAGTCATACCTGGCTCCGAGCTCCCACGCCGTGTTTTGTTGTGCTGCGAAGCGTAGTGGTGCCTTGGTTGCTTCCGTGCGTCTCGCTCCATCGCCCTCTCCCTATCCCATCTCTCTCCCGCACCACCGACGATCACCACCACCGCCGACAACAACACCACCAAACTCGCGATACAAAGGCGACCGCGCCGCGAATGTCGTCCGCTCTCCCGTGATACCCAAACAAAAGGAAACGCCCGTTTGGCCGCTATATGGCGTCGTCACGTCTTGTACGTCTTGGTCCTTCATCGTCCCCTCCTTGCTCGTATCCCCATTTCCCAGCCCGGACCCGCTCTTCAGATGGGCCTTTGCTGGGGGACCTCGTTGGAAATCAAGCCAGGCGCTGAAGGCAATTAAACATTGCCAACACTCGTCCTTGGTCTCGGTCTCGCCGCGGCCATCTCATTCTCTCCTCCTCCACCCTCTCTCCCGTCTGCAACATCCTCCACGACATGCGCCTCGACGGCTGCCGCCGCTGCTGCTCCTCCTGTTGCTAACTCGATGCCTTCGCCTCCAGCTCCCGTCGCCTTGAGCATCGCCAGCTCTGCCCTCTCCTGACGACGACCACGCTCTCGAGCGGCCGTGCCCATGGCGACCCTCGTGGAACCCTCAGGCCCGCTGCCGCCAGCGACTGGCCTCAGCGCTCCGCCAGCCTTCCCCGTCTCCTCGCGCGCCCCGATCAAGGATCCGACGTCCACCACCACAGCGCCCAGGTCCGGGGCCGTCGCCGTTTCCACCACCACCATCCCAAGAGACTTTGCTCCCAGGGAAGCACCGACACCCAAGAGGCCCGTCAGATCGACCAATACACGCATGCCCCCAATCACCGCCAGGCCCTTGGTTCCTGTAACTGAGCGTCGATCCCACCAGCGACGACCTTCTACCACGCGAGGCCACAGGGAATCTCCCACCGCTGCAGACACCGACCAACCCAACAACCTGTCCAAATCCGACATCACCCCAGATGGTGGATCCGCAGGTCGCGAGGGCCGTCAATTCGCCGTCTCGAACGTTGGCAACAATGGCCGGATATATCTGAGGTACGTTAGTCTGTCATCGTTTGCAGTCGTTTGTCATTCCCTGTGGTATGCTGCAAACCAGCCTTCTCGATATCCACCTAGTCCACTCCGTCATCCTGCTCAGTTCTCTCGTTTTGTGGGGAGAGGTCTCAGTTGGTCCGCTCCCGTGATCCGCCCTGACGTGGATCGAGAGACACCACCACGCCGGTGCCCGAAACTCTGGCGCTGGTCGACGCTGAGCTAACATTCTCTTCTTTTAGACCGACTGTCCGTCCCGCCAACCAGCGATGTCCCCAACCTCAGTTCGTCTTCCCCATCACCCCGCCGAGTACCGCGGGCTTGGATCCCTTGGGTCACGATAGGTCCATTGAGGACCAGGGCAGCTCGCTGCACATCAGCCAGTGGTCATCGACGCCCGAGGCGTCTCCCTTCGTCACCAGTCAGACCTTTTTCGACCCGCAAGACTCCGGAAGGCCCGCAAAGCATCGCCGTGCTTTGTCCGACACAACGATCCACGAGACCGCTAAGGATTCGGAGACTGGAGACTTCAAAATTGTGATATCCAAACCGGGTGACGACCACCGGCCCCGCACAATGGAAGATATTGATCCCAATGCGATACCGCTTCTCGACATCAACATCCCTTCTTGGCGTATAGGAACCCCTCGATTTACCGTCAGAGGCACTCCTGTGATCCGCGGCTCCTCGTACGCTCCCACCGAGGATTTCCGTTCCAGCAGTGCCTCACTGCTGAATCGCCAGGGCGGGCTCAACAGCTCTCACCTCGAAATGGGATCAGGGCGGCCTAGCACCCTGGCCGTACCGGCTTTGCGCTTCTCTCGCTCCGCGTCTACCACCCCGATTTCTTCCACCCCCCGAGTGATTCGCACCGTCCATCCGTCATACATGTCGAACCTCAAGATAGAACCAGCCATGTTCGACAACTTGACCTTCAAGCCGGCTTGCGATGACCGAGCCTTGGTCAGATACTCCCCCGTCACGAGCGCCGTCACCGCCGCCACGCCGCCACGTCTGGTCGCAGAGATTACTTCTCCCAGTTTCCTGGACTATGAGCTGATATCCGACTTCTTCCTGACCTTTCGTGCCTTCCTCGAATCGGTGGATCTGTTGCGAATGCTGGTTGCGAGACTCCGATGGGCCCTGGGCCGAGACGATGAGACAGGCATGGTCGTTCGAGTCCGGACATTTGTTGCCTTGCGGCATTGGATCCTGAACTATTTCATGGATGATTTCGTCCTGGACTATAACCTTCGGGTGACCTTTTGTGAGTTGTTGAACGACTTTGTCGACGAGCTATCAAAATGCAACCGATCCCGAAAAGTACAACTCAAGATTCTCGGAGAACTGAAAAAGTGCTGGAGGCGGGTTTGTGCGCTTTACTGGGATGGTCCCGAATTTGACGACTCCCTGGAAGCATGCATTCCCGTTGCCCCCGGTGGCATCGCTGGCCACAGAGACCCGGATCTGGATCCGTCATTTTGGGACCGGGAGGATGCAGAGGCGCCCCAGCTGGACAACATGCTCCCCTCGAGGAGGAGCACCTGTGAGCGAACCAGCTTTGTGGCTGATATCTCTCGAGCCGGCCACGTTGGAGATTCGATACTCTTCGAAAATCGACCCAGCACTCCAGAGGAGCAAATCACACCAGATCCTGCCGAGTATCAGAACCCGACGTCCCCGATTAGTATGACGAGCGTGGACATTGTCTCGTGTTCGTTCCCCAACAAAGTTCTGCGATCTACACATCCTACCGGTCCCCATCCGCTGGGTGCTCACCCGGTGACCACAAGCTCAGTATACAACCAGACGGGCCAGGTCGCCACGACGCCTCGAGCTCTTGTTGGTAAACGCGTCCGCCCAACCGCTCAGACGCACAAGCGCAACAACAGCATGACCGACTCTCTGCGAGATCACAGTTCCGACAAGGTATCATTCAAAGACCAGGAGTTTTTGATGACCGTTCCGTACGCGGGGAGCCTTGTCCGAGGGAATTTGTTACCACCGGCCCAGGCGTTTGTTGACGTTGGGCCCGACGACGTTCCCAACAGTGCCAGACAGACGACATCCCTCCACCCGGATAGCCAAGAAATGGCCAAGGCAAGGGCGCAAGCGGGTGCTATGTCGGGTCATGGTATGAAGAAATTGCTGGGAAGCGTGAGACGTGCCTTGAGCACTAGGGGCCAGGGAGTCTCTCCGACGCAAGGAAGCTTCATCAACGTGGCGCCAATCGGCCCGCGTGGTGCAACCACGAACCGACTTCCTGGGACAGCTGTGGTCCCACAGAACCGACACCGATACAATAGCGCTCGGCCGCCGGTGAGAATAGACGTGCTTGGCGCTGAGGCAGCAGAGGATTTCAAGAACGCTGTACGAGAGGAGGCGGCTGCGGAGGCGGAGCGTCGTGGGCTCCCGATGGTGCTGCCCAACTCAACATCCGATCCCGCAGATATCGGCTACTCAGCTGCGCACATGGATTCAAGCACCTTCGACAACCTCCACCATAATCACAGACACCGACCTAGTAGCGACATGGGAATCACTGCTGGCAGCAAGTCCATTGTCATTGTGGACGACACGACCCCATTTGGTGCGGTGCATCGGGGGACCACCAGCGGACACCCCTCGGTCGATGCTTTTGCAGAGGCCTTCAGGCTCGGCGGCGCCGATCCCACGCCGCCTACCACACCCCCTGCACCTTCAATGGGAGGCACACCAAGACGTTCTTCGTATTTGCTGAACCAGCATGTTTTAGAGCCATGCCTCTCACAGAATCCTCTGCCGCCGTTTGTGCCTGATCTTGATACTCTCGCCCCTGGTCACAGCGCTCGCCCATCTGAGGACCAGACCCGAACCTCCTTGGCGACAACGCAACGCAGCGTTCGCAACTATCCTCCAGTTTCATTCCGAGGAGGGCACCGTCGGAACAAGTCAACCAGGACTCATCAGTCGCTCAACTCGATGTTGAACAAGCGCCGGTTCTCCTTTGGAAGTGGGATGGGCCATTCATCAGTGCGAAGCTTCGACGCCACGACCTGTTCTGGTGTCTCGGTCAATAACGAAGAGCATGGAGATCCCATACAGCAGCCTTTACGTGTTTTGCGACGACGGCCCGGTGGAGATCTGAGGGCAGCGACGAATGTGGGTGAGTTGGACCACATATCATTGCGGAGGTCGCGGTCAGTTGGATCCTTGACTACTTATTCCGAATCCATCCGGAGCTCCTACGTCCCGAGTCCTCGGGTCGACTCGTTTGCAAATGGCGAGATGGTTTCAATCGACCTCCCACAGCAACGCAAGGAAGTCTTTTCTCTCGGCCAGCTCGCCGAGAAGAAGCCACCGAAACGGGATCTGTCGTTGTTCAGCACTCATTCATCCAAGCCAGTCATGCGACCATCATTTGAGGTCGAGGCGCAGAAGCTCGCACAGATCCCCGACGATGACGAAGACGATGGCGGCATTGAGTCTGCGCTGATGAAGCTCGAGGGTAAATTTGTTGACAAGAAGCCAAGGGAAGAAGGAGAAGAAATCGACCCCGCTGAAATTGGAATCGCCATTGGTGAGCCGGAGATCAGGAAGCCAGAGACCAGGGATCCTCGTGAGAAGCTTGCCGTGAGGCAAACTTTCATGTTTGACCCTGATCAGGACGACCTGGATGATCTAGACGATTATGAGCCGATGGAGCAGCAGGGGACCTTCCTAACACCACGCCGTCCCCTGACTGAAGTCAAGTCTTTCCTATCTGAGACCTCCCACGAGTCGTATTCCTCTATCCCCATCTTGGATCGGGGTGGAACGGACGAAGGCCGAAGCACGCATGGAGGGCGAAAATGGACAAATATGTCGATCCTTGAGGGACCTGAGGACGATGCCACACCCAAACCAAACAAGTTCGGCTTCCTGGACGACGACGAAGCTGATTCGCGACACCCATCCTATGAGTTCGTGACCAAGACCGACAGCATTGAGGGTATCAGACCGGGTGAGACCGCCCCCAACGAGGAGGAAGAGGACGAGGACCAGTCCTTCCTCAACGACGACAGTGATCTATCGTCGGAGATGTCTGTTGATGCACTTGACGACGACGACTTTGGCACTGAGCATGACTTCGGTCCCAGGGTGAAACTCCCTGCCCACCCTCTCAGCTCTCCAGCCTTGACTACCGCGCCAAGGAGAAGCCCTCCTTCGCCTCCAATGACCCTCGTCCAAGCGCTGGAGATGTCGCCACCCCAGATGTTCGACGTGCCTGAAGTCCATGAGGCCCAGATATGGAACCAGAAGCCTCTTCCTCCTACTCCAGAGACGTCCCCGACAGCTCCATACCTCCATTCGATCAGCTCTACAGATGACCAGACCGCAACAACCGAAGCCCTTCGAATGGCACCTAAGCCCGAGCCCGCAGAGAACAACAAGTACAACGTTCACCTGCCGTTCATCCTGGCTTTTGACTCGGAAATCCTGGCTCAGCAGTTTACTCTGATTGAGAAGGATGCTCTGAACGAAATTGACTGGAAGGAACTCATCGACATGAACTGGAAGAATGCCACAAACAATGATTCTCGGTCCTGGGTTGACTTTTTGCGTAACACAGACGCCCATGGAGTCGAGGTGGTGATTGCCCGTTTCAACATTATGGTCAAATGGGCCATCTCTGAGATCGTTATGACCCAACATGTCGAGGAGAGGGCGCGATGCATCGCCAAGTTCATTCACATCGCGACTCACTGCCGGCGCTACCGCAACTTTGCGACACTCGCCCAGCTCACCATTGCCCTTTCCAGCAATGAAGTCTCTCGTCTCACAAAGACCTGGGCTCTTCTACCCCCTCACGACCACAAGACTCTGAGGGATCTAGAAAACCTGGTGACGCCCATGCGCAACTTCTACAATCTTCGAGCTGAGATGGAGGTTGGATCAGACTTGGGCTGCATCCCCTTCGTGGGCATCTACACCCACGACCTGCTATACAATGTACAGAGGCCGTCGGAGATTGCCGGCTCGCCTACCACCCCTCCCCTAATCAACTTTGAACGATGCCGCATCGCCGCCGCAGTGGTCAAGACCCTGCTTCGCCTACTAGAGGCGAGCACGAGGTACAAGTTCCAACCCATTGAGGGTATCACCGAGCGCTGTCTCTGGATGAGCGCCCTCAGCGACGAAGAGATCCGACGACACTCCGAAAGCCTCGAGTAAATTCCCTACTAAAACAATTCGCATCGTTTTGTAAACTACCAAACCACACGCACATTCTGTCGATGCTACCCCCCATCGACGAAGACGCATCAACGTTATGAATCTTACGACTCTCCGCGGCGACGGCGTTTCATCTACTATTAATGTTTTCATCACCATGACGGGATACAATACATACCACATACACAGCCAATGTGCTTCCTTGTATTTATAACCCCAACAACAAACGACATATATCACCACCACGGCCAGCACAGGGAGGCAGGGTTCAATGTCTGTCCCAGTATACAACATAAATGCCATCATCGTCACCATCATCGTCACAGCATCTGGCACAAGCA
Source organism: Ilyonectria destructans (assembly GCA_020740775.1). Taxonomy (NCBI): domain Eukaryota; kingdom Fungi; phylum Ascomycota; class Sordariomycetes; order Hypocreales; family Nectriaceae; genus Ilyonectria; species Ilyonectria destructans. The sequence goes on from JAHEWK010000010.1 coordinate 1,521,230, forward strand.
GGAGTTGGGAAATTTGGCCGGCCTTGTTTTTTCTTCTCGATTCTGACGGCCTTATATCCTCTTGGCTTTTCCGGCTTGGCTTGGTTTTGTTCCATACCCCGTTCCGCGCCGTTCATGACGGCTCTCCGTCGCGCTTTTTGACTTGTTTTTATCATTCCCTTCTTGGGAGTTTGAGCACCATGGGACTGGTTGTTTTGAGAACCATGTGCAGCGTTGGATGGGAGAGGAATAATGGATGGGATAGGAAGGAAGGACATGGGAAGGAAACTGCATAAAATGGGATGGATGGATGGGATTGTGGATGGATGGCTGGAGTAGATATGGGATTGACTGACAGTGAGGGGCTTTGAACCCAGGAATTGATACCACCTTTACGATGACTTGATCATTGATTGCACTATACTGTACCATATGATTGACGTGAGGTTTCATGATGTGTTTATGTATAAGGGCAAGACGACGAAGAACTAGTCTTATGAGGTGAGGATAGAGGTCGTAACTTGCACATCATTGGATGTTGTTCCTTTTATATGTCCAATCTTTTGGGTCGACAGACATGAAATCCCCAAGTTGCTTCGTCACTGTATCGTGAAATCGAAACACGCTGGTCTTCATGTCTCCTTGGAACTCATAGGCCGCATCTCCCCTCGATAATGGTCGGTTCTGTGGCTAGACAAGAGAAACAAAATTGTGGCCCAGAGCAGAGTTAATTGCACTTAAGACTCTGCAAGGTCACTAATACCAGATAACTTGTCATCCTAGAGAACTAGTTATCAGCTAGGATGGCTGTGGGACGCACGAAGAAAAGGGGAATACGAGTTTTCAAAGTCGACTGGACAGTTTGACACAACATCCGTTGAATTAGAACGATTCGAGTATGCGTATTCACGTCGTGGGGAGGACGGTAGGCAAGGGAATAATGCCAACAATGGCGATATCATTATCGTCCATGATCTTTCGCAATTCATACAGTCACATGAGAATGAATCAAGGCGGACAAAGGTTTCAATGGCAACTTTTTGGATCTTTTTTTCCTCCCAGTTTGGACGACTATGTAGCTTCTCGCATCAAAACCGTAGAACAAAGGCGGGACGACGATCAAGTCTAACCCCCTTAGCGATACAGGGCTTTCCCTCCCCCCCTTTCCGGTGAGTTCCGTCCTCCCAGCCTGAGCATCCGAGAACAAGCGTAGTCAGAAGCCCGACACAGAGAGAGACAAAAGAGGGACAATGGGCCAGGGGCGAGTATCTTTCCCTCATTAGCACCGCCAAGTTGAACCTTGGCCCCAAGATAAAAGTCAGCAAGCCTAGTAACGCCGCCGATGTCGACCAATCGCCATCACCACTGTGCGCTCGACTCAGCACCGCCTTGGGCCTCAGCTTCCTACCACTGGGTCTCCTTGGCGGGCTCAGCAGCAGCGGCCCACTCGGTGGTGGCAGGGGGAGCGGTGGTGGTACCGGCGGCACCCCACTCCTCACCGGCAGCGCCGTCCCAGCCAGTGGTGGCGGCACCGGCGAAGCCAGCGGCGGGAGCCTCCCAGTCACCACCAGCGAGACCAGACTCGATGGCAGCGGGGGCGGCCTCCTCCTCGGCGCCGACAACCTTCTCCTCCTCGACCTTCTCCTCGGCCTCGGCCTCGGGGTCACGGTCTGGTGCGAATGTTAGCAAGTCAAGTCGTTATATCAGGCTCAGCAGGGAGACGTACAGAAGTAAAGATCGACCATGACGTCCCAGGGGGTCTCGCGGTTGTAGATGGTGCCACGGAGGCGGAGGACCTCACGGGCGAGCATCCACCAGATGCAGCCGATGGCGTGGCGACCCTTGTTGTTGGTGGGGATGGCAACGTCGACGTACTCGGTGGGGGAGTCAGTGTCGCAAAGGGCAATGACGGGGATGTTGACGTAGGAAGCCTCCTTGATGGCCTGGGCGTCGGTGCGGGGGTCGGTGACGACGATCAGACGGGGCTCCTTGAAAGAGCGGGTGATGTAGTTGGTGAAGCTACCGGGGGTGAAGCGACCGGCGATGGGGGAGGCACCGGTGTGGGAAGCGAACTTGAGGACGGCACGCTGTCCGTAGGGACGGGCAGAGATGACACAGACATCGGCGGGGTTGTCAATGGCGGCGATGATGCGGGCGGCCAGGACAATCTTCTCCCTGTAGCGCAAGTTCGGTTAGCCATGTATGGCGGGGCATTGGATTTCGCGATCTTGATCTTGGTGTTTCCTTTTCGGCTGGAGGAGCTGCAAACGGGTTTATACGTTCGTCGCGCAAAGCAAAAGAAGCGCACCAAGATCAAGAGAGTGCGAATTTTTCCAAAACGTACCAGGTCTTGCCAACGTTGAGAACGTTGACACCATCGGCACGGGTCTTCCAGAGGTAAGACTCCATGTGCACCTGCAAGTTCTTGCTGCCAAGGTGAGCCTGAGCAGCCAGGAGCATCTCAATGTCCTGGCTGGTGGCGTTGAAGAGCGAAGGCAGGTTGGAGGGAGCCATCTTGACGGATTTTATTCCTGGCGGTTGAGGGGGGTGAGGCGGAAAAGGAGAGTTCGTGATGTTCATGGAAGTCGCAAAAGTTCGCGAGACCTTCTGAATTTACCAAAAATGTGTGTGGTGGGAGAGCCCTGATGGCGCTAGTCCCAGAGGGTCGTAGTGCGGTAGGATGCGGGACGTCCAGGCTGTCTGCACGTGATTGAAGCCACTAGTCCCATTCGGGTTCCGTGCGTGCCATCATCAGTCGAGATGGGCCGTGGCCGGTGGGAAATTTTGAGGTCCGCTCTGGGACATCATCCATCAGTCTTCAGTAGATCAATCCGCTGATTGATGCCTCAATCATGCCACCCAGACTACAGGCGCTGCCGCGCTTAGGCTCATTGAACCGTACGATAACCCTCGACCGCCAATACCGACCCTGCACCTCGACTTACTGACCAATTGTCTCTAGTCTGCCTCCGACCCGCGAAGCCCTCCACCCCGAACTTCCTCCCCAAAATCCAGACGGCCAACCTCTCCCTACGCGAGAGGAAACGCAACGCCAAGCAGGATCCCTACAAGTACGCCCAGGCCCAGCAGCGCAAGGCCGCCAATGTCCAGCGCCGCGAGGAGCTCCAGCGCGAGCGCTATGAGGCCGCAGGCGACCCTGTCCGTGGCAATCTCACACCCTTCGTCGAGTCCCTAGACTCGGCCGGCCAGGCCACCAAGCCCGTTGCGTCCAGTGAAGGCAGTGAAGCTGAGGCTGTGGCCCCGCGGAGGGCGGAGAAGTGGGCACCCGAGTTGCGGAACCATTTCCTGACTGAGACGGAGCTGGAGGAGGCTGTCAAGCACGCTTATACCCTCACCAAGCCAATGGTCGGAGTCGTCGAGTCACAGATGGAGCCGGGGACTGAGGGAGATAAGATGAAGCTGCATGAGCAGAGGCACGCCAAGGCTGTTGAGGCTCTGAAGCGCATCACGGCCATGAGCAACAGCAGCGGCAAGGACCGCTTCCACGCCAACGTGCGACGTATTGTCGACGAGTTCGGCCGCCACAACACAGACAAGGCCCTAAAGCCCAAGCCTCAGTCTATCAACCCTAGCACCGTGCCCATGCCCGGTCGCGCCGGCCCCGATACGGGCAGCTCCGAGGTCCAGATCGCCATCTTGACGGCAAAGATCCGGACCGTGTCCCAGGCCCTCGAGATCAACCGAGGCTATAAGGACAAGCACAACAAGCGCAATCTTAGGTTGCTGCTGCACCGGAGACAGAAGCTCCTCAAGTACATGGAGCGCAAGGAGAGAGGAAGTGAGCGTTGGACCAACATGATTGAGAAGTTGGGTCTCACGCAGGCAACATACAAGGACCAGATCGAGTTGTAGGACTGCTGTAGAATACCTGTTCTCTATGTACAATACAAAGCCACCATCAATGACGAGCGAACTTGCTTAAGCCGCCTTGCGTCTACCCGTCTCCACCCTTACGGCAGTTGTCGGACCATTTCCGTGACATTACGAGCTCAGTTGCTATACTACACAAAATCAAGCTAAAAATCGAAACATGTTTGGGGTGTCATTGCGGAATGCGAGAAATCAGAAGACGCTGATGTAGTTGCCAATGCGATCCTTCTGGTTCTGAGCTATGCACTCGGCAATCCAGGTGATGTTGCGAATTTCCTATCAATTGTTAGTTGCTGTCCAATCGATTTTAAAATGGGATCAGGGGCACGAACCTGCTCTCTGAGCTTCACCCATCCGTACACAATGGCATAGGTAAACTGCCTGGTGAAGGCACCCTTGGAGATTTCCATCTCCTTCTGGTAGAACATGTCCTCCAGGGTCTTTCCGTCAGCGTTGCCACCGCCCATGTTTCCGGGGCCAGAAGGGCCACCACCGACAGAGACGGCATCGAAGAAGGTCTTGAAGTCGTGCACACCGTCAACGGCCAGACGGACACCCTCGGGGTCCTCAGCGCGCGAGAGCATCAGGGTTCCCTCGGGGTACAGCTTGCCAAAGCTAGGGTAGAGCTTGCTGCGGTCCGCCTTGGTCAGGTCGGTGCCGAATGAGTTGAGGGTGATGTTGATGGCTCGGCGGTCAGCCTCGAACTCGAGGATCTCAGACATGACCTCGGCGGTGGGGGTCCCAGCCATGTCAGCGTGGGTGTTGACGAAGTTGTAGAAGTCCTCCAGGTAGTTCTTGTAGAGGGTATTTCGAACAATCTCGATGTTGAGCTCGTCGAGATCCTGGTGGCTCAGGCTGCCTTTGAAGTAAGGCGCCAAAGGCGTCTCAATCAGGACGCTGTTGTAGAGCTCCTCGATGTTGGTGGCGACGCAGAGGACAGGCATGGTCTCGAACCAGCCGAGAGGGTGGCATCGCTCAAGGAGCTCGCGAGTGTCGCGCTCATGCAGAGTGCCAGTAATGAGAAGGGCGACATTGTCAATCATGTAGCCGTAGGTGACGTAGTCCATGAAGGTCGCCAGCGATCCGACGACATTGGCACGGACATATCGGAACTCGGAGATGAGCTTCTCGGTCGTCTTGGCTGCGAGGCTCGAGGTAGATGGATTGGGAGGGAGGGATGCGAGGAAGTCGCCATAGGCAGGGCCGAGCTGGAGCTTGAGGTCTGGACGTCTCAGTACACGGGAGCGAGAGGGGCCAATACGGACGCAAAAACATACCGTCAATGGTCTCGCACTGGGTCAAGTTGTTGTAGGCCGAGCCGGTGAGCAGGCTGTTGCGATAGCCTCGCACAATGCCCTCGACGTAGCTGTTGCCAGGTCAGTTCCCAGTTGCATGCATGCCTCATCATGGAAGCTCTCCTAGGCTTCCACATACCCATTGTTGACGTTGAAAAGAAGGCCCTCCATCCTGACTGATGTGGAATTCGTTCGAGTCTAACGCGTATGAGGCTGGCGAGAAGATGCGCGACGTATTGTGTAAGCTGGGTGGACTTGGACGTTGGCGATGGAGGGAGCTGGATCGTCAAAAGATGCCGCCTAGCATTCCCAAGCCTGCAGCAACAACGACAACGAGCTGCGTCGACATGGCTTGCACGTGAGTGGCCGGGTATCCACAGCGAAGTGGGTACGTACCTGGAAGAGTTCGCTCGGATAAATGGTACTACCGGCATCCGACGGCCCATGCATGCAATCCACTTTGTGCACCAGCACCAGCAGGCAAAAAAAATTGGGTGGAGACTCTAGAGCTTCAACTGAAATTTTTCCATCGCCCAGCCCACCTCGCACTTTCCTTTGCAGCGTGCACAGCGAACGGAATTGTGCCTCGCGAGGAAATCACGACGTCAATCGAACAGTGCGATATTAACGGGAAAGAGCACACGAAGCCAAGATGTCGCTCTTTGTGCTTGCCGAGACGCCGGCAGGGTAAGTCGCGACCGTCGAGAACGGAGGCACAGCGAAGGTGCGACCCGGTCGATGGTTCATGGAATGCTAACAATTGGCAGCTACGGCCTGTTCAAGGCTACGGACAAGAAGATGCTGAAGAACGAGGAACTCGCCGCTGAGCTGGGACGTCCTGAGAAGGTCGTTGAGATGTGAGTAACTGGTTTTTTTCTTCTCTTCTCGACAGAAGCGACTCTGTCGGGATCGCGAAGACGAGACATTCTATCGTGTCTCTCTTTGGATCAAGACAGCAAGCAATGAACACAACTAACGCGTCTATCGTCCCTCAGGCTCAAGCTGAAGAAGTTCGTCAAGTTCGACAGCGCTGCCACCGCTCTCGAGGAGGCTGCTGCCCTCAAGGAAGGCAAGATTCCTGACCTACTCACCGGACTCCTCGAGGACCTCAAGGCCGAGAAGAAGGCGTCGATCGCCGTCGCCGACATGAAGCTGGGCACGGCCATCTCCAACATGGCCGACCTCAACCTCCAGCCTGTCTCAGGCTCCAACACCATGGATCTCTTCCGAGGCATTCGAGGCAACCTCTCCAACTTGATCCCCGGCCTCGAGGTTGAGAACATTGACCGCATGGCTCTTGGTCTCTCTCACTCCATGTCCCGTCACAAGCTCAAGTTCTCCGCCGACAAGGTCGACTCCATGATCATTCAGGCCATCAAGCTGCTCGATGATCTCGACAAGGAGCTCAACGTCTACGCCATGCGAACCAAGGAGTGGTACGGCTGGCACTTCCCTGAGATGGCCAAGATCCTCAATGACAACCTGGCCTACGCTCGCGTCGTCCTCGCTGTCGGCATGCGCACCAACATTGCTACCAGCGATCTCTCCGAGGTCCTGCCCGAGGAGGTCGAGGTTGCCATCAAGGCTGCCGCCGAGATCAGCATGGGTACCGAGATCACCGATGAGGATCTCGACAACATCAAGCTCCTGGCTGACCAGGTCATCACCTACACTGAGTACCGAGCTCAGCTGTCCTCGTACCTCGAGAGCCGCATGCGCGCCATTGCCCCCAACCTGACTGCCCTCATCGGCTACCTGGTTGGTGCCCGTCTCATTGCCCACGCTGGTTCTCTCATCAGCCTGGCCAAGTCTCCCGGTTCTACCATTCAGATCCTCGGTGCCGAGAAGGCGCTGTTCCGTGCCCTCAAGACCAAGCACGACACCCCCAAGTACGGTCTCATCTACCACTCCTCTCTCATTGGCCAGGCCACTGGACGAAACAAGGGAAAGATTGCCCGTATGCTGTCTGCCAAGGCCGCTCTGGGTCTCCGTGTCGATGCTCTCGGCGAGTTCGAGGACGATGTCGATGACGAGGAGCGTGCCATCCTCGGTCTGAGCAACCGCATCAAGTTGGAGAACCAGCTCAGAAAGCTCGAGGGCAAGCCCCTTCTCCCCAAGGGCACCAACGTCACCCCTTCGGGTGAGATTGTCGGTGCTGGCCAGTTCACCCTGAAGGAGTCTCGCCGATACAACGCCGACGCCGATGGTGTCTCTGACGAGGAGCCCAAGTCTGCCAAGAAGAGCAAGAAGTCCAAGAAGCTGATCCAGGAGGTCGACGAGGAGATGAAGGATGCCGAGGACGAGGACAGTGACGACGAGGCTGTTGCCACCCCTGCCAAAGCCAAGAAGCTCTCCGAGGCTGACTACGAGCGTCTCGCCGAGGCCGCCGGTATCTCGGTCAAGAAGTTCAAGCGCAAGTACGAGCGCGGCGATGTCGATGTCAACGATGACGGCACCCCCAAGGTCTTCAGCAAGAAGGAACTGAAGAAGGCTCGCAAGGCTGAGGAGAAGGCCACTCCCTCCAAGGCCGAGCCCGAGAAGAAGAAGAAGCGCAAGCACGACGACTCGGAGGATGAGGCCGAGGCCAAGAAAGAGAAGAAGCAGAAGAAGAAGAAGCGCCAATCCACGGACTAGGAGCCCCCGCGGAAGAAGTCGTAGCGCAAGCAGCGACGACGCTGAAACGGATAACGGGAGCGGACTGGGCCTCGTCCTGCTCCGCCTCCTCCTTTCTCTTACTCGTCTGGACACTCCCGATGGACCATTCCCAACACAACGAACGATTGGACGGTTCCCGATGTGTAGATATGTGATACCTGAGAGACTTTGGCATGGCAGCTTCTGGCTTAACTGTTGCCCACACCTTTTTCCTGGTTGGCTGGCGTTTGGGCGGAAGGGGCATATTGGCGTGGATGGTCATTTTTTCACTTATTTTTTGTGCTTTATCTCCTCCCTATCTCTCTTTTGTTCTAATGTCTTGTGATGTACTCATTTGACTGGATGTGAATCTTGGGAGAGAAGGGGAGACAGATGATGTATTTTGTGGAGCAGGGTCTAAAAAAAAGTCAAGTCGAGTCTTCGACGTTCAAAATCATCCGACATTGCTGTATGTGACTGTCATCGCCATCAAATGGTGGAAAGAAATCGCCTTCCACTTGAGGGTGCGAACGCTCCCATGACAAGTCACATTCCTCTAAATAGACTAAGTCAAAATTCTCAACGAGACGAAAAGCGATGATTAAATTCAGTCAAACTGCGCACTGTACGACAATTCATACAAGAAGAGTAATTTTTCAAAGAACGACTTGGGGTATCAATGCCCAGCACACTAAGCAGTATCCGTCCGTCCCATCCCCCTAATCCTGTGCCCTTTCGAGCAATCTGGGTATCCGTCAAAGAGGCACATCATCATCATCGTTTCCATCGAATCCACACATCTCAATCATGAGCTACCTCCTCGCAAAATGTCTTGAATAGACTGAAATCAAATACATACGACTGTGTTGTTGGAGTGGTTGGTATTAGGAGGTTTTGTCGACGGGTGGGTATCTGAACGGCGAGGCAAAAACAAAAAAAGCACGCGATAATCAGGTTCGGAGCACCGGCGCTCGAGAGTTTCCGGAGTCGATGGGGAAAAAACACTGCGCTTCTGTTGAAGACGAGAGGAGCAACGAGGAGTGCTTTCGAAATCAAGTAGACCAGCCTATTCCCATCGAGGAAAAACCTCAAGCGTTAGCCCGGTGCGCCGATAGAGGTTCATGACATTGTTTAAATGTTCTCCACCACGCGGGCATGCATGGCTTGTTCAAAGCCGGAATCCTGACCTCCAAAGTCATTGAGGGCATTATCATTGCCGCCGCTGGACTCGCCAGTAGTGTTGGAGGCCATGGCCGCGTTGAGGGCGTTGCCCATGGTCTGGTTGGCACCAGGCAGGAAGATGACCTTGCTGTTGGCCGACTTGGCCATGGCCTGCATAGCCTCGAGATAGCGGATCTGCATGGCAGGGGCGGAGCTGAGGATGTCGGCGGCTTGACGCATCAACTTGGCGGATTCAACCTAGGAGACTTTGAGTTAGCATGTACTTGTAAAGTGAAATCGAATCCACAGGGGGAAGGGGTGGATGGAAGGTACCTCGGCCTTGGCAGCAATGATCTTGCTCTCACCGATACGCTTGCTCTGGGCGGCCATGGAAAGAGACTCCTGGAGCTCCTGGCTGAAGATGATGTCCTTGATGAGCATGCTCTCAACCTGAACACCCCAACCGGCAGCAACATCCTCGATGATCTCGCCAATGGACTGGGCGATCTCCTCACGACGCTCAATGACATCCTGAAGGACGCGGGCACCGACAACGTGGCGCAGGGTAGTCTGGGTACGCTCCATGAGAGCCTGGCGGACATTGTTGATACCGAAGGCGGCGATGTGGGGGGCAACAATGTGGTAGTAAATGACCGAGGTGAGACGCAGTGTGACATTGTCCTTGGTCATGCAGATCTGCTCGGGGACCTCTGCGGTCTGGATCTTGACGTCGATCTGGATGAGGCGCTCACTGAGAGGGTTGACCTGGACCAGGCCGGGATCGACAGCCTTGTAGAAGCGGCCGAACTTTGTAACGAGGCCAACATTACCCTGCTGGACGTTCTTGAACGGGTTGGGGCAGATGATGCAGCAGGGGATAGCACCCATGGTTCCGACGACGTTTCCGAGAGCATTGACTGTGGATAGAGGTTAGTGTATGTGTTTATTTGACTGCAACTGCAACGGCATGTGTGACGAAAGTCCGCGACGGGGAAAGGCAAAAGACGTACTCATGGTGCCGTACCAGCCCTTGGGGTTGGCATCATTCTCGACAATGGTCGCATAGCTGCGCTGGAGATCCTCCTTCTTGGGCGGGATGACGGTCATCTTGGTCTGGGTCTGGAAGCCTCCGGTGCCCTGCTCGGGCGCCTTGGAGGAGCTGTCGCCGTTAACGGTGACCGCGGGGACGGAGGACGACATGTCTGTGGTTGTTGAGTGGTTGTCGCTCGATTGTGTTTGCTTGATCAGAGGCGTCCCGTCGTCAGGAGTATGGATGACTGGCGGCATGCGATTGTATATGTAACGTGTGAGTGTGGTAGCGTGATGATGGTGTGGGATGGAATATTTGATGTTTCGGGGCGGGGGAATCGATTGCTATTTAATCTGATGGTGCTGACCAGCCAGGTTGCCAGGTCATGCATTTCGGTGAATCACTGACGTACTGATGAAGGAAGTACGGCACCGGAACACCTGCCGACCGCTGGGACTGGAGAGGCACCAGTGCACCACCGACCCTGGGCGAGGAAAGCTGTCCACGGGTCCATGTGTCGCACCTGCCCTGGTGCTGCTGCTCCCTGTCGATAGCTCCTGCAGCGGGCAAGAGCTTCACGCAGGCCCCACACCGCCCTCCACTTGGCAGGCCGGCTGGGGCATTGCAGCATCCTTTGGGGCTGCCACTCAACCCACTGCGGCTTTGCCCACGCTTTTGCCCACGCCTTGCCCACACGGGCCACATCCAACACACATAACACAAACAAGTTCGCCCAGGTCCGCCTGCCGTCGGCGTGCGATTGGCCGCGCCTTCCCCCCCAAAAAACGGGGGTATTGTGCGGGGCAGACCTCTTCGGCAGGTGGCGTCGTCCATCGGATGCACGGCTCACGGATGGCGCCCACCCCACCGACGACCGTCGCCCAGGCTCCAGCAATTGATTCCATCACTAATGGTCACTGCCCGTGGGCAAGCGCGCCAGAGGGGCTTTTTCGCCAATCGCGAGATGGATTCAAAGCATTGTGTTGGGATACGACGAATGCGACACGGCGTAATAACATGTCCGCCTGCCTTCTCGCCCAGGCTGCTCGCCCAACTTTCCGCTTCATCCCGACCGTCGTGGCCACAGCTAGGTAGGCACCCAATCCACGCAAAACCGCTACAACGTTTCAAAGTCGCCTCGTAAAAAGCCCTCCATCCATTGCTCGCAGATGACGCCAAGGGGCCGTCTTCTCTCGGCTAGGGAGACATCCGGCGACGATTCGTCCACCCCCTGCTCTAAGAGACTGGGCACTCTCATGACAACCCACATTCCAGCCAACAGCGGCGATCAGCCAACTGGTCACCCTGGATCGTTAGAAGTACGTACTGCACAACTGCTTGCGATGCCCAACCGAGTCATTAATGCCGACAACTCACAACTCGTCGCAACGGATGCTTCTTTTGACACGCCGCGTGCGCTCGCTTCGGCCACGGTAGTATCGCAGCCTTTTCAACCTCGACCCACGATGCCGCGAAACCCGCTTGCCCGCCCTGTTGCCGAGAGAGGCCTGACAAAAGTGCTGCAACAATCTATTAGCTCGCTCTCCAAACGCGTCCAAAATTTCCGTCCGATCTACAAAGGTGGTGTGCCAAAACGACGTCCATGGCCCCATTCACCCAATCATGAGCTCGGCGCATTATCGTCGCCCTCGGAACTGCGGAGCTCTGGCAGCGTGACTTGTGCACTGCCTCCATCTAGCACAACCCAAAATCCCAATCGACGTCGGCCAAGAAGTATCCAGCTTGGCAACGACAATCGACTGACAAATTTTTCCCCGCAACGATCAAGATGTGGAAGTGACCGAAACAAGGCGTGTCTCCATAGTCCACCCACCGCAATTCTAGAATGCTTCTCAAGTACAGGCCTGGGCTATGGAACACTACGGCTTACACCTCGCCTCCTTTGCGCGCAGCCTTGTCCCTGGGGATATGACGTGGGTTCTTACTAAATTTCCACTTTTTTCCGGCTGTCATCACAATGCCTTCTGCACCCCACAAGGATCACAACTGTAATGTAGATCGAGAATATTTTGCCACAAATTCCCCTTTTCATTGTGGCAGTCAGCATCAGGCTGGCATACTCTCTAAATATTAGGGGATTGCTGGTGTTTATTTCTTTGGTATTTATTTCGCTAAGAACCGAAGATTCCTCGGCTTTGGTGACAACATCACGACTCCACATATTTGATCATTGTGGGGAGTGCCATCCACCCCTGGAATCACGAGACAGTCAAATAATCTCGACTAACGCTCTCATTAATTGAAGGCTGAGTCTCGCCTCATCTCCAACAAGAGACTCATTTCACTCTGCTCCGCCACCGCCGCACCCACTGTAACCGCTGGGACCAGATAACCTCATTCTCGGCCCCGGCCCCGCTTCTGCGGCCCCACACTCATCCTCGCCTCACGCCCATCTCCCTATTGCATAGTCAATGTAAATCTCGGCGAGAATATCCATTACCTGCACATCAATAACGCCAATCCTTCCCAAGATCGCTATCCCGGGGGTAACTTTCTCTAAAAGGTTGCCTGGAATTCATCTGATGCCAGGATTGACATACTCCGCCGCAGTAGTCTCTCATGTGTTGGTGGTACCTTTGGCATAGCCACGAACATGCTCTCCTGTTGGCCCAATGGTGGAATTTTAGAATAAGCCAAATAAAATAGCTCACATCAGCCTCTTTTTCTGGGCCAACAAGACCCTCACAGGGCAGTGCTTTGTTTTTTCGGCGGTTACCCTCAACGTCGAGGCTGGCGGTGACAACATGTGCAGTTCATCAGGGGTGGCCATCAATGTGGTTCGTCCCTTTCCCTCTTCTTGCCGCCACTGTGCAAGGCTTTTCGTACTCCAGGGCAGAATTCTTGACAGGAACTTTCTACTCCAGTGGCCAGCGAGCGCCGGAGACGTACGATTATCACATGGCGGTGCACTTTGGCCACTTCTCTAGTTGGAAACCCTGCAGCTCTTAGATTCAGTCATGTTGGTCAATGGACGTAATTGAATGCTTACATGTCTGTTATACTATGATACACCCTCAAGGCAGATTACACTCGCCGTTTGGCGGGCATCCGTCATCCGGAATGACTCTCTCCGCTGAATCTCGCATGGCCTACAGAAGGGCAACTTCCATGAAAGCTCGTGGAACCGAGCATGTTTCGTTTTGACAACAAGATCAAATCTGGTGCAAGCTCTCTTACATCCTGTTATCTGCAGTTGTAAAGTCGATCATATGCTGTAGGGTAAGGTCACCGGAAACAAGACAGGTTCAGCAAAGCATTGTTGAAACGCCACATATAAGTAATCAAACATAATAATTGATGAAAATTATTGTAGTGCAATCCAACTATCATTTTGGGGCGTGGTTTTGTAACCTAGTTGTTGCCTCAGCGTCCGCACATATCTTGGTGACGGTAAATTGATATACCTATGCGACAACAATTGAGGAAGACTAATTATATTCAACAAAAATGTGATATCTGCACCCCCACAGCCCTGATTCAATAGGATTGAAATGAACATTTTAAAATATATAAGAGAGTGAATTCTGAGACAGTGAACTACGTATCTCGAAATGAACTGCGCCTATGACGTTGCGTGCGGGTATCGCGATGCGCACGTGTCAGGTTCTTGTATCTTCTTTTCGTTGCCTGCCCTCATCAATTAACAAACCATCCCCGATGGCGCAATTGGCTGTAAGCATATATCTGAATGACCCGCATTAAGAAACATGAACTAACAAAATGCGAAGAGCGCGTCTGACTGTTAATCAGGAGGTTGATGGTTCGAGCCCATCTCGGGGAGTTGAGTGTTTCTTTTTGAGGTATTTTCGGATTTCTTTTTGGTGTGCACAATTAGTTGCATTTTTGGTGGCCCACTCCCCCCCCACAAGGCAAACAAGAGATCCAAGACCGTGGACGATGACAGCTTGTTTATGTAGTAAAATCCCTGGTGTGTTAATAAGTAATGAATATGGTAACTGGACTGACTTTATGGTGTTGGGTGTTGGGTTAGGTCGAGGCGTATTACTTCTGAACTAAGAACACGGGACAGCGTCCAACGTTGACGAGCTAACCTTGAGTTAGGAGTCCAAAGGCGAAATAATACAATTTCTTATATGATTTACGAGTTGTCGGAAAGCTGTGCAAATTGGAAACTCAGTGGTGTACCAAGATCTTGTCTCAAGTCAAGACAGTCAATGCATGACAACTTTCGGGACATGTCCATAGAGGCCTCTTTCACTGTTCAATTCCTCATGAATTTCTTAACATAGCTAATAGAATGAGGGAGTTTAAGCCTTGGGTGAAGTACGGGGTCAAGGTCATTGTTCTCGACGCCGCCCTATGCTATCACGACTTGCGCATAATGTACCCAAGGGAGGTTTCATTAACTAAGCTAGCCGTCTGGATATTTGAAACAACGGTCATGTCGAATGCAATACCCTGTTTAGCGACCCGCGCGAGCTCACCTAGCACACGCGCCCGAGCGCAGCCGGGCTGGCGTCTACGAGATGACATCCTCACCGCCATTAAACTTGAGAGTCTTCTGTATTTGCTTTCTGGTGCGAGAATTGTATAGAACTTCCAGTCAAGTAGCATCCTTTTACTACTGTCTTTGCATCACTCAGGCCATAACCACCAGTCAGTCACTGCCATTAAGGTCAAGAATCGATAGTTATATGCAACAAAGCAGGAAGCGATCTAGAGTCTTGCACAAGTGAAGATTTGATAGTCATATCCACTATGAGGGTCAGATAAGATGTAGAAAGTAAAGTGTATATCTCGTATGGATCCCTCTGAGCCGTTGTCTTATGTGAAAGTAATTGCTCAGAGGATGCGGTGAGTTGCACGCATCAACAAACAAGTCATAGATCACACCCAGTTGCAAGATATGAGGAAGGAAAGCCCTTGAGCTCGTATCTCATGGAAGTCTCAGGGTCAGTCGTATAGATGCACGTGATAGACGCCTTCGGCAGCCGCCAAGCTGCGGACTGAGGTCTGATCCAGAAGACTGCGAGGCCGAGGTCACGATGTCTGAGGGTGTAATACCTGATCCTGATATCCAAAGATAGCCACAGGTATGTCAAGCTGGTCCCAAAACGTGACCTTGCAGGGTGACTCTGTGGACTATCAAAATCACGAAATTCTCTCCACGTTTGTAGTTGAGTTCGGATCGCCCTGCAGAAATTATAAGCACGGTTGAGAGAGTAGTTTTGCATGCAAGTAGTAAGGGGTTGTTTGTGAATAGCAACACTCATTGTAAATAGCTAAGCGTGACCAGGTGAGATAGAGTCTAACCTGTAAAGTATCCAGGATTTGCCATTGTATTGATCCCGCCTTAGACCAAGATGAGTCGATGAGAACCTACTGGACGCAAGCCTCTAACATCACTTTGAGTTATTGGAACTTGAAGGCATTGGCCAGCTATGTTTTTGCATTATTACTTCTGACCATGTGTCATCGGTAACCGAGCAATGATACCACCGTAAGATAAAGGACTCCGCATATCCGGTTTTCCAACATACAAAAAGGGCAAAATTTGCTCCAGAAAATATGAGGGTACCTCGACCTAGAGATCTGTTGACGGTTTCGTAGAAGGAGCATTACCTGGGAGGACAGGATTAAATCGCCAGACCATGTGAAGGCGAATAGTGTCGGTCAGGCCCATCCCAGCCAAACCCGTATGTTAGTCCTGAAAGTCATACTTGTCCGAATCCTGAACCAACAATGAACTGCAGACTTGAGATTTATTCAACAGCAATTGAAACTAATGGCTGTCCTAAATCTACAATAGTACTGCTACGGGAGTGCTTTCATTGACTAGGCGTGGACCTCAAAGATCCGAGTTACGAAGGCTGGCGTAGGAAGTTTGACAACTTCAATGATATCAAGACAGTCACACAGTATAATCTGCGATCGATCAACTACCCAAGGCAAACAATAGCAGCAGAGCTTTCACTAAAATTTCTCAACCCATCAGGCGGTCTCATCTCTAAGAGCTACTCGCTGGGAGCGACCGGCATGGCGCAGTGCGCAGAGCTGATATGGAGACACACGGGTCTCTAAGGGCACACCTAAACTAATTTTATTAACATAAATAAAGAAAGACCTGAGGTGGAGCAAGCACTACTACATAGTAGAACTAGGAATACTATACTGTAGTACCTATACTTATTAGCAGTGGACCGGATTTGACCACTACTAGTTGCGGCAGTGGTTCTCAGCAGTGGGGTGCTGTAGAATAGGCTGAAGGACAAGGAAGCTTAGGACCAGGAGTGTATCCTGGCCGACGTCCAGCGCATCAACCGGGAATTCGAGTCTCTCCTCTTCAAGCACAATCCTGCCTATCCCCGATGCCCTCATCCGACTCCCTCCGTCAGCACCATCATCGCCGCCAGTGCCGTTTGTAGCGCCAAGTCAAATAGTAAACCCTTACTTTTAAAAACAAGAACTGAAATGTAGTATATTCCCTAAATACTAAACAATAAAGATCGGGGAGGCTGATTAGGTAGGCATTGAAAGATACCCCCTACTCACTGTATTACACTCTAGGCCGGTATGTACCTATGCCTTGGGAAGTTGTCAAACTTCCTGCGTCAGCCTTGGTAGTGCAGATACTAGGAAGTAAAGAAAAGCGAGACCCAAACAGATTGTGTACATGAATTGAAAGTATCTATTATGTATTCTCCTCCTATGGCCTGCACAAGACGCCTTGGCGGTTAACTTAGGTTTAAAATTGCGCGGACTGATGGAGAGTCGAAGGAATGGGGAAGGGGATCCAAATGTCCAAACTCAACAAGCATCCTCTATGGTACAATTTGCGATAAGTATAACGAACAAACATATTATTAAACGAAGCGTGCATGTGGGGACTATGGGGATTAACCTCGCCGGAAATCATATCCCCGGATTGATGGTCTTGGAGGTACTCTCGGTGCGGCTTGAAAAGCTGCCACCCCCGTCCGCGTGGAGACAAATACAAACTGGTAGTAAAAGCCTACTTCAATCCATACATGTCTTATGATAACTGCTAGGTGTTTTAGCACTACAGTTGATACGGCTGCAACATCTGGTGTGACACTTCCGAGGTTATCTCAGGGATCTCGAGATTTGCAATGATCCACAATACGAGCTACAAATGGAGCACGTTATGGCTAGACTCATTTCCTAGTCTGATAGAAATGTACATGCCATTTCTATGAGTTGTTTTGGATCCCTGGGTTGTTGAACAGAAACCAGACATAAACTCTTGGTTGTCGTGATGATGAAAGGCTCTTATACTCAAATTCGAAACGGGTCATCAACAACAACACAAGCAATTGGTTAATCCCCGATGGCGCAATTGGCTAGCGCGTCTGACTGTTAATCAGGAGGTTGATGGTTCGAGCCCATCTCGGGGAGTAACATCTTTCTTTTTGCGCGATTTCTTTTTGGTGTTTTGGTAGTGAATTGGGTTACATTTCTGGCGGATCCGCCTGGGATGTGGGGGCACGCGGAACGTGGAACCCGGGGAATTACCTTGTGTCTCAGATTGGCCTAGCGTGGAATGTACTACTACAATCCTGCAGATAGAGCTTCGTGGTGCTGCTATTGACCTAAGAAAGCCGGTTGTTATTCTTCTCGGTATTTCGGTATTTCACACCGGCCCCCCGTATGTGTACTTAAGTGACACCGCGCAGCCGTGTAAAAGAAGACTGGGAAACCCAAAATCTTTCAGTCTGTGATTCAGTTTATGATTCAGTGTATGACTCAGTTATGATTGTCATGTTTCAAAAGACCAGACCAGACTGCAGTCACTCGATCGAGGCCACCACACGGCATGAGGCGCAGGTAACACCCACAGCAAACCAAACAAGACTTCTTAAAATGGCATATGGTCGTAGTGATGCAAATCAAGAGCGTGATTTACTTAGTTGACATTATTTCGGGAATCCTGTGATCAAAGACGATGGATGAGTTTGCCGTCCGGAGCAAGACGTTAGCAGCACCTTAGCAAAGCCGCGGAACGTGATCACTTTTGGAGAAGGAGATTATCCAATCGATACTACCCACTCTCTGGTAGAACTTGATAGTGTTATGCACTACAAATTGTTTACAGAGCACGTAATACACAAACCCCGGATGACGAGATGCGCGGATTTGCTCCGCGGTGGGGCGGCGCGCCGGTGCGGAGCCCGACCAAAAGGGACCCACCCGGCCGCTTCATCTCACTTCGTTGGACAGGGATTCTCACCTTATCCTAGGCCAACAGAACAGAATATCATGTCACCCGTCATTTTCGCTTCTTTCCCTCCAAGGATCACCTTCTTTCTTTACTCCAGCATCAGCATGAGCCGTTGATCTTTACTCATGGAGCCCGATCCGCGAGACCAGAGAGTTGCCGTAATTGGCCTCGGTACGTCGCTTCACATAAATGGGACCACCTACTGACTAGCCGGACTAATACAGGGGCCATGGGAATAGTGGCTGTCAAGAACCTTCGAGAAGAAGGGTTTGATGTCACTGGATTTGAGCGGAGCAGTTACCTCGGAGGTCTGTGGCGCTTTACCGAGGATGAAGAGACACTGAGCGTCCTTGAGTGTGAGTTGCGATCATGACTCGTTAAATGTGTATTCTGACACGGCTGCAGCAACTGTTGTAAATGTCTCCATCGATCGGGTATGGAATTGCCCGGCGGATCCTCCAGGGATGGGATCGCAAAACTTACGATGTTAGGGCTGTTACACGGATTTCCCCTTTCGAAAGGGTAAGTCCGCCGATAGCTGTAACGTACCCCAGCTTATCAGACGCACTCCAAGGAACCCCACCTTTTTGCTCTGCTCAGCAAGTCAACCAATACCTCGAGAGCTATGTTGACCATTTTAACCTGCGACCTCACATGCGGCTTAACACTGCAGTTAAGCATATTGCGAGAGAAGAGTCAAATAAATGGAGGCTCGACTTTGAATTTGCACCTTCGGAGTATTATAAAAAGGTCGTCATTGCCACGGGACCGCATCATGAGCCCGTGATGCCGACGATCCAAGGTGCAAGATTGTTTTCAGGCAGGATAATCCACTCAAAGGCATTTAAGCGGTGGGTCGTTTAGAAATTGCGAGGTGACTGAGGGACGACTGACAGTTTCAAGACCAGATTCTTTCGTAGGAGAAAATGTCGTTATTCTTGGACTAGGCAACACTGGAAATGATGTCGCTGAAGAGTTGATCGGCAAGGCTGCCAGCGTTGCCATAGCCCACAACCATGGTGCAGTTGTGGTAAGTTAGATAACCCGAGTTTATTGTCATTCTAACATGTTTAGCTGCCTCGCGATATGGACAAGATTACAGGAACAAAGGGGCTTACCTACCGATTCTCACGCCTGATAGGCTTCCTCGAGACATGGTATCCCTCATACTCCGAGTATTTGTTCGACGAGAAAGCAAAGTTCATCATGAACCAGGCGTTTGGGAAAGTAGACCCATTATGGCATCTGGATCCAGCGCCCTCAATCAAGGTTGTCAACCCAGTTGTGTCTGACACATTGATCAACAGACTCAAGACGGGAGATATCCAATCAATTCCTGGCATCAAACAAATCGTTGGACCCAGGAAAGTTGAATTGCAAGACGGAAACATCATTGAAGTCGACGCCATCATCTGCTGCACTGGTTACAAGTACGGCTTCAACTTGCTTGACCCGCAAGTAAGCCCTGCTGCTGAGAAGTCCTCAGCTTGGCTTGATGCAGCCGGGTCCAAGGGCCGTCCTCTCCCAAGACTGTACCAGAATGTCTTCTCTCTGAAGGAACCCGATTCCCTTGCCTTCCTCGGCTGTGCTTGGTTTGTCACCAGCGCTTTCTCGCTTGCTGATATCGCGAGCATGTGCATCGCACAGGTGTGGGCAGGACACGCGAAACTACCGGCTCAGTCAGAAATGGAGAAATGGATGGATCGGCAGGAGAAGCGAATCAGTAACCTTGCACAGCGAGGTACAGTCATCCCAGCATCCGTATCAGCGCGAGACTGGTTGATCTGGGCCGACAAGACGGCAGGGATGGGCGTCGAGGAGCATCTGGGCTGGGGCTGGAATGGATGGCTTTTCTGGCTGAAGCACGGAAACTTGTGGAAGATGCTCATGGATGGGCCGCAAACTGCAGCGGTCTGGAGACTGTTTGATGGGAGACGAAGGAAGTGGGATGGAGCGCGTGCCGAAATTGAGCAGGCGAACGCCGCCAACATTGACGAGGACAAGAACAAGCAAGACTGATGACGTTTACGATCAAGGAACTGCTTGAGTTGGCAGGGGGAATGTGCATTTATTAGCATAGCGCAACGTATCTAATCTCTTAATATTGAATGATCGATCTTCTGCTCAGAGAGCCTTGAACTTTACCTGACACCCCAGTTGAGGTCGTCCCAGACGATGGACGGGGCTCATCTATGGAGAAAGGGATCCCCCGGAGAGAGATTGCAGGGGCAGTAATGTCATTCAAATGGTGAAACGTCGAGTCGGAATCTCAGCCGACCATGATTGAGTTGAAAACGGCACCCACAGCATCTTTGTCGGCGTATGTGAGTCTGTATGCGGGGAGCTACGCGCCGAGAGGATGGAAATATGGAAGTCTGATTATACTGAAACTGATATTAAGATTGTGGTGGTTGTGTCCGGATGATTCTGATGTTAGTAGAGTGACACGCCGTGATAGCTTCACATACCAGTAACTTCCAGACTCATCAAGTTACATCGCATCTCGGAGCACAAGTCCCCAATTCACCCAGAATAATGGAAGCCTCACACTTCCTTGAAGTCCTTGGGGTGACATTGACATTTGACAGCAAGCGCTTGGACAGCACTGTCTGGAAATGGCACCGGTCTCCTTCCTGACACTACTGTGCTTCTGGTATGTGTTCCCTGTCCGACTAGTTTCCGAATGCGGTTTTGGGACTTAAACTCTACGGTTTCAGAATCAACAGGGCCACAAATTATTGCCAGAAACGACACATGGGGCGGGGGGCAGCCATCAAGGAGAAAACATACAGGGAACACAAGATTGTCATTGCCTGCGCATGATGAGAGCGTAATGACTATTAAATTCAACTCTGTTTGAAGTACTAAGCGTAAAATAGAGATTATTGCTTTTCGCGCATAGGAACATGCAGGATAAACCAATATATCTTAGACTGACATACGGTAATAAAATTTATATTATAAAATAATTAAAATAAAACAAACAGTCATTGGAGAATAAATCTCAAAGCTTAGTCTTTTAAAAAATTTATTAGGATAATAGATAATTGTTGGCATTGGCGTATATAGGTAGTTATTCGTGCAAGTGGCAATAGTTGTGTGCAAAGAGCAATTCTCAAAAACTTTTGTGCTGTGTCCCCGATGCGTGGTACCCATACACCAGTCCACGATTCCATCTGTCATTATCACGGCCTGTGCGAAGTATTATATCGTACCAAATGGCGAGACCAAGGATCACCGGCAAAGACCACCCCTGAATTTCAGCGTCTCCCTATCTCCCTCTTCTCACTAGTCGTCCAGCCGAGAGAAAGAGATCGAAGGGTTAGGGAAGGGACAACTTCGAGAAAGCTAGCCCTTCCCCATGTTGTGACTCCTCTTGACCACAACCCTAACCACCACAACCTTCAGTCTCTTCCAGGCGACTTGAGCAATTTCTTCCAATGTTATAACCCACTTGCGTGGGTTCTTCTTCGAAAGCGGTTGCTCCCCCGCTGGTTCTAAGTTTCCCTGAGCAGATGACAGTCCAACTGGTGATTCGGCGACGAGCTTGCGTGGCTTTCGGGTGTTGCGAACGTTGCGAGTCGACGCTTGGGTTGCTGTTTCGGAAGTCCCCTGGGAGGTGGCCCTTCGTCAGAAGGCGACATATTGAGGTGCCCCTCCCGTTGAGGGTGATGAAATAAAGTGTATGTGACTCTGCAGTAATTGAGATAGATGCAAGGTCTATGGAATGCAGTTGGTAGTTGGGTAGGGTAGGGGATAGAGTTGTGGGTGGCTGGTGAGGGGTCGGGGAATGTAGATGTTGGGTATGCGGTGGGATGAGTAATCTTAGAGTTGACCTCTGAGAATTGTATTTGAGGTGGAAGAAGTGCGATGTATATTCTGAGTTCCAGAGCTGGGCTTTAGGAACTGCAGTTCGGACGTGGGCAAGGAGGTTGGCGTTCTGAAGTTCTGCAGCTCTGGAGCGACTGCATACATTTGGGCTTCCACCATACTTCGTTGAATTGCCAGGCTAATGATGAGGTGTTATGGGGAGAAAGGTGTCGTGACCTTTCTAAAAGGTGCCAGTTCGACGACAGAACTCGTTGGCTTTGACGCCACACTCAGCAAGATGACGGACGTCAGGGAGCTTCGCACGAGGGAGACCGGAGAGGATGATAAGCTTGTCCTGAATGGAAACCATCGTGAAAGTGATTCTGCTGTTGTGATGACATTCCAAATCGGGCCGTTAACGTCGTTCAGACTTCAGAAATTGTCGTACCGTGGCTCTGAGTCGGGAGGCTGACTGTCTCTGAGAATCTGGACGAGGGCG
This sequence comes from Ilyonectria destructans, assembly GCA_020740775.1. Taxonomy (NCBI): domain Eukaryota; kingdom Fungi; phylum Ascomycota; class Sordariomycetes; order Hypocreales; family Nectriaceae; genus Ilyonectria; species Ilyonectria destructans. The sequence continues at coordinate 1,543,750 of JAHEWK010000010.1, forward strand.
TCTCTCTGAGCCCAAACCATGATCATCTTGCCCGGCTTGGGGCGTTCTCTCCTGTTCATCACCAGCGCGGAAAAGCAGTGGAAATGGGCTTCTGTCCCACCATTCTTTCCTCTCCAGTCCCACCTAGTTCTTCATCACCACGCTGAAGAGGCCAATCCAGCGGTTCTTTCCTCCCTTTGGCGCCTTCCAAGAGTGGCACGATGATTGATGTTGGCCTCGAATTCTTCTAGTTTACCCGATGAGCTGCGTCGTTCTAAGACACGACTGGCGGAAAATGAACTGGCTGTTGGCAACGTTCAGAACTCGGCCGTTACCGTGGCTCAGAACCCGGGGGCTGGCGTCTCCGAATTAAGCCTTTGTCGTCTCTGGGATCCAGGGGTTGTAGTCGATGGGAATACCGAGGGTGTCTTCGCACAACCGAGCTGATGTCGTTCAGCAGGCCAGTCCTCGAGATGGGAGTGCTGGCTGATGACATTATCTGCTCAAGGTTAGAGAAAGAAACCGCTTCAAGTTCACAACACGGACGTACCAACGTATATATATTGGAGTTGGTTGTGTGCTGGGGTGGCACTTTTGTCCGGAGTTGGTGGCTGTGCCCAGTTCAAGCCTTGAATGGGAATTCTTCCGATGCCTCGATTTCCTCCTCGTTTCTCCCCATGAGATCCTTGCTCTCTTTCAGTCGGTTTTCGTCGATCAAAGGGCTGTACAGCTGATGCTCATCACGCCGGTGTTGGTATCGTAGATGAGGTACGGGCCGTGGCCGACATAGAGAAGCGGTATGGCATGCTCAATACCTGCCCTGCCACGGCGGGGAGGCCAGGGTTGAAGCCGGTATATAATAAATGTTATGGATAGTCTTGAGTACGTGGACGAAACCTCCATTGTCGTGTGTTGTTATATCCTGGATGGTGTAGAGATGAAGGAAGGAGCCGGAGTTTATACCTGGGACTTTGAGTGACATCTCTATCTTGAATGAGGGCGATGTTTGTTGCTGAATGTTGGACTTCGGTTTGCAAAGCATTTCGTGGTTTGAATCGGGCAACACGCACAAATTAGCCCAACAAACATATTGTCAAATAAAGGGTGTATTTTGTTTGCAACATGAAAGTCCGCATGCTTTTCAAGACACTAAAACTACGTAGCTCGTATTCCAATCCCCGTGCACAAACTGTGACAGCCCTTCACACATCCCTCCGCTTGATCCAAACTCTGAACGGTAACGCAGGGTGTGATGACACCGGCCCTTTGGAAATTGGTGGAACGTTCCACTTTCCGCGCCCTACTGGCTTGAAGCTGTATAGTGAGATGATGACAGCAGTGTGGAGGATCATCTTCCTCAGGGTAAACTCTGAGTCATCGCAGAGCGTCAGGCTCCCGTCTTGGTATGGGTCAGTACGCTTCAATCGCTCGAATGGATGTGGTGACTTACCATATGGTTTCACAGAGCCTGTGTTTGCTACTTCAACCTTTCCGTCCGCGCCGTCCTGAAGATGTCGTGTTGCTTGCCATTCATGAGGGCTGGGGAAACACTTCGGGTCAGAGTGATGAATCTCATGCAAGACGTGCGCGTAAGTTCCCTTTTTGAGTACGTAGGTAGGCTGTCCATCTTCCTTGAGAACCACATCTTCTTTGAGCCACTTTGCAGACCAGCCTCCACCATAGAGTCTCACAGTCTCGAGGTAAGTAGCCATGAGTAGCGGGCATTTCGTCATCAGCGCGTCCAGATTGATCGTCTCGACCCTAGGCGGGACCCAAACTGAGGCTCCAAATTCGTGGCGAGGTTGGACGATGTTGACAAACGGAGCAATCTCATCACGGACCTGCAAAAGCAGGACGGGATCTTGGTAGAGTTCAAGGAGAGACCAGGCGGTGAGAGGGGTGGAGCTTGCGTTTAAAGACCAGAGAAGGGCAAGATCGTAGGCAGCGCGGACATCAAGCGACAGCTCGTGCTTGCGGAAGATTTCGATTCGCGACTTGACAAGCTGGCTGGCGTTGTGCAGGTCTTGCCACTTGGGTCCCGGATTCTCGCCATTCAGAGACTTTTCCCATGCCTCATGGTACTCCCGCATGAAGGAGAGCAATTGTCGCAGAGGGGCTCTTGCTCGCTGACCACCCACCCATGGAACCCAGACGGGGATATTCCGCGCCAGCGCGATGAACCAGTCGTCAAAAGCCCAGAGTTGTGGCCACGCCTGGGGGAAGTTCTCAATAAAGTCGGTTCCAAAAACAGATGCGTTGGACGACCTCGCAATAAAGGTCTTTATCAGCTCCATGTAGTCGGCCTCCATGATAATCTCGCTGGGATCTTCCACCCTCTCTGCTCCGGCCACCTTCTCCCATTCCATCTGGTCAATGGGGAAAGAATTAAAAGAGACCAGGTCAGCAGCTTGCTCGTTCAGGCCTCGGAGAGCCCCATCGGTCAAGACATTCAAGTGAGAGTTGGTGAGGAATTCCTTGGTCTTTTCCTGGACCTCGCTGGAGGCCTTGTCGTATGCATTGAGGTCTTTGTTGGAAAGGCCGAAGTTTGATACCATCAAGCGGCGAACGATGGCCTGGTCGTCGGCGATAGAACTTGGCTGTTGAAGAAGGGCGTCCGAGAGATCTGGCTTGAATACGAAGGTGTGGATGTTGCGAAAGACTCGGATCGAAAAGACACCTTCTGGGTACCGGTTCCGCAGCCTCATCAGCGGGTAGATGGGATTGAAGAAGATCCGGGGAAGGTGGCCGAGAAAGGGAGTCCAGTAGGGCGCGAGAGGAGGGGTCTTAGATTCATCCTTGAAGGAAGATGAACCTCCACTGATGAACCTGGTGGTGAGAAGCACGGCGATGAGGGTGGCAATGATGCCGAGTGAGGTCGGTTGTTGCAGGGTGCGGATGAGGCCCTCGTCAAGGCCTCCAGGTACGGCCTCATCACCATCCATCTCGAGGTGCGCGGGTTGGAGTCTTTGATTCGATAGATCTCGTTGAAATGGAGATGTTTATGAAAGAACAGGGTTAATTCGAGGCTGTATGAGTCTGGACATTGAGAATGTGGCTTGGCTCACTGTCGCGTTGAGGCGACTTGTCAATGTCACGGATGATTTTTGTGGTGTCGATCCAAGCTGACAATGTGTGGCTGCGTTCAGTGGTTGTCAATGCGGCGCGACGTTTCCTCTAATAAGGGAGGGCTATCGTCTTACAGGCAGTAGTGCACTGTAAATTCCAGCTTTTAGCGGTGCTGACGAGTGTGCACTGCCCCGTCAGCGAGGTGGGTATCGCTTTGTGGAGGCTATGGAGCGTGGTCAGTCTGTGTGAATGATGACGAAGTATTAATTATTGCCCAGGGCACTGCACAGCTGAAAGGATTGACCGCTTATTTTATGCCGATTTTCTTCCGTTTAAAAGCTCTCAACTTCAAGCGAGAAAGCCCGTCGTCCCGAGTTCGGACGTCAAAATGTTGCAGCAAGCAAGGCGATGGCGGGGCAGCCATCCACTCTGATCTGCTCGCTATCCCTACTTAGTGTCTAATTTTGGACCGTCAATCATCGAACCGGGAAACCGGCTTCCGTTAATACCAGGGTTGCGTGGTCTAACGGCTATGACTGCGGATTCTGATTCCGCCAGCGAGGGTTCGACTCCCTCCGCGACCTTTCTTTTTGGAGGTTAACCCTCCTGTCTGTCCAAGTTAGGACCTTCATTTTTGTTCTGCAGGCGGCGTTTCCATCTAGTTGAGCTGAGATGGACAATTAAATCTTCCTCTTCGTAGGAAACTCTCTTTTCTCCGGACTTGGACTTTTGTGGGGACTTTGACTTCCATGATGGAGAAGCGCCTTGCGTTGCAGTTCCAGACAAAAAAACAGGGGACCACCAGTTTTGATGAGATGTGAGCACCCTTCGACCTCTCATCTGCCTCGACCAAATTAGCCAGGACCTCTCTCTACCTTGATGGTTGGATGCGTCACGACCTAGGCTCCGCTGGAGATGAAACCGGATTCCGCCCGTCTCCGGCGTTGCGTTGGCCATATGACGAAACTGAAGAAACAGCCATCGTTCTGAAAGACACGTCTCGCTTTCGATGATGACTGCGTCTGTGGTTCACTCATCATGACAAGTCCCACCCTGGTTTCTTCCTCCGCGGGGCATCCGCGGATACCCGCACGAGAGCAATCTCACCATGCAGATTTGCTCATGGCCAGGCTGCGCATTTACGGATATCATAGGTAATTAAACGGGATGAAAAGAGGAGGTGAGAGATGAGAAACAAGCCACGTGTGACTCCAACTGGCGAAGTTTTCCCTTGACATGGCGCGATCTATGTTCAATTGCACCATTGCTGGGCAACTTGTACCATGACATTCCTGCAACTCGCTTGGTATTGCTGGATTCATTTTGCAGCAACACCTTGACAGTCATGATAACTCAACCAACTCCAGTCTAAACCAAAACGAAACCTCATCTAAAAAGGCACCAACAATATTATACACGACGACTACTATGCGATTAAGCTTCCATTTGCGGACCGATGTCGTGAGTGATTATTGCTCCGATTCTCGGCTGCCTCAGGCGTCAAAATCGGTTGCATCATCCCGCTAGAGTCGGCCTGGAACCTTGCGAGCCTCTCTAGCTGCGTCACATCTCCTATAAATAATCCTCCCCTGCTGGCACGCGACTGGAATATCCCTCCTCCCCTCCTTCGGAAACCCGATCACCAGCCATCGCGGGATCTTTGGCGGCCACGGCACTGCGCCGTTCTTGTTCTGTTCTGCTCGCAATTCGTTGCCCCTCGCTGCCCGATCGGCGAAGCTCCCGACGCAGCTCCTGAAGCAGCTCCCCCGCCATTCCGAATCCCGACGCCGTCCACACCACGATGCGACCGCCGAGCTGAACCGCCACCATGCTGCCTCGACTATTGTACCGCTCGCCGCTGGGTTGCGCTCGGTACAGCCTGGTGACGATATACTCGCGCCCGCCGTGGCTGCCCCAGCGACCCAGCACCGTCCACCCGTTCTGGACCTCGGCCGCCGCCCGCTACGATCAACCTCCGGCGTCCGGCGTCGTCAAAAACGAGCCGATCAAGACTCCTGCCGTAAAGGCCAAAGTTGTCGCCGCTTCCAAAGCCAAGTCGCCGACCCAAAATGACCCTCTTGCGACAGTGGACAAGTCTGCCTCCGAGCAGCGCAAGGCCGACTGGGCCATCATGAAGGAGATGAGTCGGTACTTGTGGCCCAAGGACAGCCTGGATACCAAGCTGCGGGTTGGTCTGGCCGTCTTCCTGCTGGTTGGCTCAAAAGTCCTAAATGTCCAAGTCCCCTTCTACTTCAAGAGCATCGTCGATTCCATGAACATTGACATCGCTGCTGTCGGAGGTACCGCCACCACGGTAGCGGGTGCCATGATCCTCGCCTATGGTGCCACACGAGTCGGTGCGACTCTGTTCCAGGAGATGCGCAACGCCGTCTTCGCATCTGTCGCTCAAAAAGCCATCCGAAGGGTCGCATGCAACGTCTTTGACCATCTACTGCGCCTAGACCTGTCCTTCCACTTGTCCAAGCAGACTGGTGGCTTGACGAGGGCAATTGAACGCGGTACCAAGGGAATCAGCTTTCTGCTGACGAGCATGGTCTTTCACGTCTTGCCCACTGCGCTGGAGATTGGAATGGTGTGTGGAATTCTCACCTGGCAATATGGTGCGCAGTTTGCTGCCATTACCGTTCTCACCATGGTGAGCTACACTGCATTTACCATCTGGACGACTGCCTGGCGAACCAAGTTCCGGCGACAGGCCAACGCCGCTGATAACAGGGCTTCGACAGTAGCTGTCGACTCTCTCATCAATTACGAGGCCGTCAAGTACTTCAACAACGAAAAGTTCGAGGTCGCGCGCTATGACAAGGCTTTGCAGCAGTACGAGAAGAGCTCCATCAAGGTGGCCACATCCCTGGCCTTCCTCAACAGTGGCCAGAATCTCATCTTCTCCTCCGCGTTGACGGGCATGATGTACCTCGCTGCAAACGGTGTGGCGGCCGGCTCCCTGACGGTGGGTGACCTGGTCATGGTGAACCAGCTCGTATTCCAGCTTTCCGTACCGCTCAACTTCCTTGGCTCCGTCTATCGTGAACTGCGACAGTCTCTTCTTGACATGGAAACTCTCTTCAACTTGCAAAAGGTGAACACTAGCATCAAACAGAAGCCCAACGCCCCGCCCCTCGTGCTCTCCAAGGGAGGAGAAATCAAGTTTGAGAATGTCAATTTTGGGTACCACCCTGACCGCCCAATCCTGCAGAACCTGTCATTGACCATCCCCGCTGGCAAGAAGGTCGCCGTGGTTGGCCCGAGTGGATGCGGCAAGTCGACCTTGCTGCGGTTGCTCTTCCGGTCTTACGACGTTCAGGGCGGTCGTATTTTGATCGATGACCAGGATATTCGGGATGTCAACGTTGACTCGCTCCGGAGATCCATCGGCGTTGTCCCCCAGGACACTCCCCTTTTCAACGACACTGTCGAGCACAACATCCGATATGGGTCCATCGACGCGTCTCACGAAGAGGTTGTGGCGGCCGCCCAGCGGGCTCGTGTCCACGATATTATCCAACAGTTCCCCGACGGGTACCAGACCAAGGTTGGTGAACGTGGGTTGATGATTTCCGGTGGTGAGAAGCAGAGACTCGCCGTGAGCCGACTATTACTCAAGGACCCGCCGCTGCTCTTCTTTGACGAGGCAACTAGCGCCTTGGATACCCATACTGAGCAGGCTCTGATGGTGAACATCAACGGCATTCTCCGGGAGAAGGGCCGCACTAGCGTCTTCGTAGCACATCGCCTACGGACGATTTTTGATTCAGACATCATTATTGTCCTTAGCGAGGGCAAGGTTGCGGAGATGGGCAGCCATCGCGAGCTAATTGACAGCGCTGGGATCTACGCCCAATTATGGAGTGGTGAGTTATTAACTAACAAGCAATCCGTGGCCATCGCGCTAACTATATGACAGCTCAGGAAACCATGTTCCATAAGAATGGAAATTCCCAGAACGAGGGTGAAGAGGAGGAAGAGATTTCAGGGACACAGCGGGAGACAACCCGCCCTCGACAGTAATAGCTGTTTGTCGTGTCATGGAGATCCACGCCACACCACCAAACAAACTTATTAGACAATCAATAGAGTTACGCAATTCTGCTCAACAAGGATCAACTTGTCAAAAGCGGACGTAAATCCAACATGCTGGGTAGATGTGGAGCGGTTCGACCGGTCCCTACGAAAATTGCTGCGATTTCGGCCGGCGGACGGAGCCGAATGGGAGAATGAGTCCGTGATGGCCTCCCGACGAGGGTTGTGGGTTGCATCGGCATGGTTTCCAGCGTGGTTTTCAAGACCTCGAGTCCATCAAGAAGGCAACGTTGCCAGGGCCTCGTGAGCGAACTATACGAAGCATGCAGATTGGTAGGACGACTGTGGGTTTGGCAGGTTGACCGATTGGTCGTTGCGTCGTATCCATCCACTTCATGGCATCCTTCCAGCCTTACGCGAACTAGTATGTGAGAGCTCGAGATGCCAGGGCTAGTAACGAAAAATTAAGAGATGGGGACACCTTCTCCACTGGTGATCTGATTAGATTAGATCATCCTTGCGTTATTCGTCAACTACACCCGACCAGTTCATGTAGGCCATGACGATCTCTTCCAACGGCGGCCGACCGCCGACTTAGCCGTGGGTTGTGTCTTGGCTGCTGATCCAGACAGTGCCTACATAATAGTTCGACTACAGCCGCAATTGGGTTCGACCAACAACCCGTTCTAATCAATTCTACATTTTTGTTTCCGCTCTGGTCACCATAGTGCCGGTTCAGCCATGTCCGGTGAAGACAAGATCGTGCCCACGCCGGCCCAGCCCGAAAGGGTGAACTCGGGCAGCGAGCACCTGAAGCCGCTCTCGAATGTTGGCGATGTCCTCCAGTCCAGAGGCGTCACGCGCATGGAAGCCGTGTACCGCGAGGCCAAGTCGGACCGCAGGACGCTCTGGCTCGTTGGCATCTCGGTGCTGGTCTGCGCGTGGGCGTACTCGCTCGACTCGTCGACGACATCCTACTACAGCGTCAGCGCCTCGTCCTTCTATAAGCAGCACAGCTCCGTGCTCTCGACGCTTTCTATTGCGACCAACATCATCAGCGCTGTCTCGAAGCCGTTCATCGCCAAGTTCTCCGACATTACGAGTCGTCCGTACACGTATATCCTGTGCATCTTCTTCTACACTTGCGGATACATCATCGCCGCTTGCTCGCGCACGATCTCGGCCTATATCGTCGGAGAAGTCTTTGTTTCCATTGGAAGCTCTGGCCTTGATCTCACCAACGATATTATCGTGGCTGATCTGACCCCGTTGGAGTGGCGAGGGTTTACCAGTTCGATGCTGTCCACCCCCTTCATCATCAACACGTGGTTCGCTGGCAAGATTGTTGCCGCCATCGAGAAAAAGGAAGAAGGCTGGCGCTGGGGTTACGGAATGTTTGCCATCATCATGCCCGTTGCTTTGGGACCTGCTGTCGCCACTCTCATCTATCTTGATCGTCAAGCTAAGAAGCACGGCATCGTGAACATTGCTTCTAGCAATGCTGCTCGCCGGGCCGCCAGGGAGATGGCCGAGGAGCATGGTGAAGAGGGGCCCCACGGTGTCATCGTTGCTCGTGCCGCTGACGAGTCCCAGTCGTGGACCGGAAAGCTCAAGCAGAACCTGGAGGAGATTGATGCGTTCGGCTTGTTGCTGCTTGGCTTCGGCTGGTCATTGCTTCTGTTGCCGTTCTCGCTCAAGACCTACGCTGAGAATGGATGGCGTAACCGATCTCTCATTGCCATGATGATCGTCGGTGGCTTGCTGCTCATCGCCTATGTTGTCTACGAGATGAAGTGGGCTCGTGTGCCGAGTGCCCCTCGTCGGCTTGTCTTTAACAGGACTTTCATCATGGCGATTATCATCGACGGGTTCTATATGCGTATGTTGTGAACCATTATTTATCATGGGTGGCACTGACTTTTCACAGTTGCTGGAAACATTCGTGGGCTGTACTTTTCTTCGTACACTCTTATCGCCAAGGACTGGACTTACCAGAACTGGGTATGAAGATCAGCTCCTTGAACAACGCAATGAACTAACACGCGGGTAGGTGTACTACGGCAACACACTGACATTGGCTCTCTGCATCGCAGGCCCCTTGGTCGGCCTAGCCCAGCGATGGACTCACCGATACAGGGCCATCCAAATCGCAGGTCTCTGCGTCAAGATTGTCGGTATGGGCATCTTGCTTGATGGAAGACAGGCCACCAACAGCACCGGCGCCCTTGTCATGTCCATGATCCTGATCGGTTTCGGCGGTTCCATGTCCGTCGTCGGCTCGCGTGTTGCCTCCCAGGCTTCGGTCCCCCACCAGGACGTCGCACTCGTCATCTCACTCCTCTCGCTGTGGTCCAAGATCGGCAGCGCCGTCGGTGGTGCCATTGTCGCCGTCATCTGGTCCAGCAACATGCCAAACCAGCTCCGTGAGCACCTCCCGGCGTCTGCCAACGAGACGACAGTCCAGACGCTCTTCAGCAGCGTAAAGTCGACCCGGACGCTCTACGAATTCGATGATCCGATGCGCCAGGGCGCCATTGTCGCATACCGAAACACCCTGTATTACTGCCTCGCCCCGGCTCTAGGACTTGCGTTCATCCCGCTCATCGCTGCCTTCTTCCAGACCAACTTCTTCCTGGGTAAGCAGCAGAATGCGGTAACGAACGTAGGCAACGACGGCTTAGCGCTGGAGGAGAAGGACCGCAACCCAGAGCCGCTCCCACCGGCCAAGAACAAGAAGGAGGCGTTCCTGAGGTTCTGGGCTGGCGAGCGATAAATCTATCTCGAGATGCCAATGGGAGACTTCGGTTTAATGATGGGGCAGGTCCTAATGTCGAATGCCTGTTGTGTCAAGAGGTGTGTAGTGTTGACTACCATCTGCTAGCTAGGCGACCTGGGGAGTTGGGCCTGTATGAGGTCTCGGCTGCCTGAGGCCACAGCTGCCATACGCGACCGTGGGTTTCCTTCAACAGGCTCTCAATGTCCGCGTCGATCTACAATAGATGGGCTGTAGTTGACGGAGAAGCAAAAGCATATACCAACATCCTCATTCATTATTCTTCGTTTCCAGTATTCTAGTGCTGACGCAGCTATGAAGTTGACATTTCTTCTCTTCAGATGCATTGATGAACGATTTTTGCATTCGACGATTGGTTAGGTCGAGCTATATGGCCCTCCAATTAATTATCCAAGTTAAATTCTATTTTTGCTATTCACACAACTACATCATCCCAAGACTATCAAAATTATGCCATGATCTTTATATAAATACTAGGTAAAGTATAAAGTCTTAGCTAAATGCCTTCATTGACAGGCAGAGTTATTGGTGCGGGTTGGTTTGGCTGTAGGGTAAGTCCCCGGCCACTCTGCTACTCTGCGAGATGTGTTGCGGAGAGTTGGTATAGGCATGCGTAAACGATATTTGCAATTGCCACTTGAATAGAAACCGAATACTAATGAAGCCATCTTCTGCGAATGCAATGTGGTGCCAATGAAACCAACAGCCTTGCCATACCATGCATGTCAGGATACCCCACTCGCATACCCGTCTCTCCGCCAGTTCTATCCACCAAACCCTTCAACACCAACTCGAGTTCATCAACGCCAATGAAACAATGAAAATCCTTCTTCACTCTCACTTCCCAGCCGGCCATGCATATCCCATGCAGGCCGTCGCACAGGAGCTGGTCCGGCGGGGCCACGACGTCGTATGGCTGACAAGTGCCCGCAACGAAGCGCTCGTCCGCATCACGGGAGCGGCCTTTGTCCCGACCGAGGCCATTGACGTCGTGGATGCTCCGCTGATGGTCGAGAACGAAACTGGCCTGCTTGATGGAATCTACAGCCGCTTGGTGTCTCGCGTCATTGCTCAGGTGAGCGACTATCGCCGAGTGCTGCTCGACTTTGCCGCGGAAGTGCTGCTCGTCGACGTCCTGCCGCACGGCGCGAGGGCGCTGTACGAACTTGGCGAGATCCCGGTATATGCGACACTGGGAGTCATTCCAATGTACATGTCGTGCTGGGGCGCTCCGCAGGCAGTGTCGGGAAAGGCTCCTCCATCGTCTACGCTTGGGCTGCTCTGGAATCACCTCCACCACCTCTTCAGCCAGTGGATACTCTTGCCACTGCATCTGCGGCCGGTGATCAACAAACAAAGGAGAGCGTTGGGCCTGGGCAATCTCCCTTACGGCGAGCCCGCGGAGTCTTTCAAATACAGCCCCTTCTTGCACATACAAGCCTCGTCGCCGTCCCTGGAGTTTGGCCAACGCCCGAAGCAACCCCAGCAGAGAATACACACCCACCACGTCGGACCCCTTGTCACATCTGTTGTAACCACACCGAAACAGCTTCCGCCATGGTGGGATGACGCCGTGAACCACCCACGGGTTGTGGGCATCACTCAGGGAACCCTGGCGATGGATCCAACGTCGTTGATCGTACCAGCTATCCAAGCTCTGTCCGGCAACTCGGACCTGCTACTCGTGGTCGCTTCACCGCACGAAGATGAAATCCGATTCCGAATTGGAGACTTTCCAAATGTGCGTTTTGCTAGATGGATACCCTACCACTTGTTCCTGCCGCAGCTCTCTCTCCTCATCACAAACGGTGGATATGGAAGCATCACGCAGGCCCTGTCTCACAAAGTCCCGCTGATCTGCGCCGGCCAGACCGAGGACAAGAAAGACACGGCTGCCAGAGTCAACTGGGCAGGTGCGGGAATAGATTTGAAGACAGACAGTCCTTCAACCGAGCAAATCCGGAATGCTGCAGAGCAGATCTTGGCCGATCGAAGCTACACGGAAAACGCTGCTCGTCTCGGGGATGAGCTAAACGAGCTTGGGGGGCAGCGTAGGGCTAGTGAGCTCCTGGAGGAACTTGTCCAATCTCCTAGCTCTCGGATTATCCTCTAGCAACAGAAGTTCACCCAGACCAAGCCGATGCCCGGGCAAATTTGCAGGATGCTCCAGGATGCAGATCAGGGTTCGGCCGCCGAAGACCCACTGAGCATTCGGCGGGGAATAGGCGGCCAGCTCCCTTGGAACAAGGACGAAGTAGAAATTAGAGTTAGAATTTGGGTTGATGCTAGAGTATGCGTATAGATGTACGGCTTCGAGTTTAATATGGGCGAATTGAAGATGTGCCTATGTTGGGAATAGGAGAGGCCACAGCAGCCAGCCCGATACGAGAGCCAAACACAGGCAGTAAACTGATAGAGATGTTCCCTCAAGTCAACTTTATGCCAAGTGTTGATAACGTATGGGGCGACCCGCTGCCATTCTCATCCAGAGCGACAAAGGCTTTCATGGTTTCCGTCCAAGTTCCTGGTTGTGTACTTTTGGCCATCGGACCCTTGAGAGAGCGCTCTCGTTTTCGTGTGAATCGTTCGGGAGGGGGATCGCTTGGTATTCTCGTCGAAAGAGGTATCTTACGGGGGTTGGTAACTGTGCCGAGTTTCGCGTTAGGACTCTGAACTATATGAGTACGACAGTGGGGTGAGGAGGGTTCTGAGCAAACCTTGTTTGGCTTGAGTAGAGGAAAGGCTTGAAGCTCTCTTGGACCAGGGGGATCCGGCGGACCATTGCGACGTCGATGGCTCCCTAGTAGCAATTATCGGCTCGTTGGGGTCTGGGTATCCGAGTGAGAAATACCACAGACCTCCACCGCTTGGGTCAAAGCGGGTGTTTCTGGAAGAGTGGGTGCTCGAGTCTTGAACCTTGACCTCTGAACTGGTCCGCAGAAGCTCCGGAGGATGAACCACAATCAAGAGCCATCTCCTTCCTAGCGAAAACTATTCCAAGGGTTGGAATCAACCTCACCGTCTTTATTATTCTCCGCCTTTCCTCCTCAGCAAGCTGTGGACTCGGTCGGGTGGGTGCGTTAGGTGAGTGTCGGAATGGGAACGTCGGGGATTTTCGGACAGGTGTGCCTCAGCATCTAGGGGAGTTGGTATGAACCGAAGAGCTTCGAGGTTCGGTATCACGATGGATTCTTCCCATTTCAAACTTGGGGTCGTGTGAAATGATGCCTAGGATAGCCTCGGTCAGCTAGAGCTTGATCACGACAGATTCTCTCCTTTCGAAACGCCTCTGGCTCACCCCCTTTCCACATTGGTTCGTTTCTCTTCTTCGTATGCCTTGTGTAGTGTGTGAGTCGACAATGCAGTCGATTTAGGTGTGTTGGAAGTGTCTGTTGAGACAGTTCTTCGAAATGGGGGTGTCGATGATTTTCGGTCAACCGCGCCTGAGGTCTGGTGAGTAACATGGCCTTTGGAATTCTGGGGAATCGAATACGTACATAAACGATTTGAAGCATCTTGAATAGATGTACTCCTCCGAGCCTGCCTTTTTAGCATCGTGGATGTCGGAAGGGGGGGGGGGGGGGGGACCATCGCCATTGAGCTCGCCCAGAATGGATTCAACCTTTTCGATCTGCATTCTCTGCGTCAGCTCATCTCTGGGCCACCTCCATGCGACTTGGACTTGGGATTCTATATGATGCGCTGTCGGCTTTCGGATCCATCGTGGTGGCTCGTCGTAGCAACCTCGATCGGGGAGGGCGAGGGCGAGTGCAAACGCGATGTCGTCGTGACGCTTGGCGGGGCCTGTACGGAGTACACGTTAGAAAACCAGGCTACATAATGTGGCAGTCCTCCTGAACACAAAGAAATACTCCCGTAGACGGGCTTTTGTTCCAACTGTGGGTGTGAAGTTATTTAGGGAGGGGCACTGACCCAAGAGAACAAAGACCAGCCAGGATCCCAACCAGTTTGGTCAGAGTCAGACTTGCTGATTCCTGGCTTCTGTTTGTTCCGAAGAATATTGTTGAATGCCTGGTGTAGTTCTGGCATCAGGGTAAACAAAAAGAGAAGGGTGCTTCATCGTGAGGAGGGAGAAGATGGGAGATTCTGGAGGAAGCGGGAAAGGTGAGAGGGGCAAAAGACAGGCGTGAGAATCTGGTTCAAAGCGCGACGCCCTCACCGTGTATTGCAAAACCAAAAGAAGGGGTGGACGGACGTATATTAAAGAGTACAAGGTCTTCAGGGAGAATCAATCTTTGATACAGATATGGAATCGAGGTGACCCTTAAGCCTGCCAGCTTGGTCCTAGGTGCCGATGGGCCACGAAACACTGTCCCTGCAAAACTTGGGGGCAAAACATCACCAGAAACTTGGCCGCAGCCAGGAACACGAAGTTTCCACAACACGACAAAGAGAACCAAAGGAACACAGACGGATGAACCACGAGCAGGATCGTATTAAGCATCACTAGAAGAATGTAATCACTGGAACGACGAGAGTGGCATCCATCTCTGTCCTTTTCACACGCGTCGGACCCTCGCAACATCAAAACATCAACATCACAAGAGCATTTCACAACAGGAACATTTCACAGCAGGAGCATTTCACAGCAAAAGCATGTCACAATAACAGTCACCACCACCAAAACAGCTTCTTCTTCAAGCCGGAGCACAAGGCCCCGAACCCAATGAAAAAGAGTAAGACCACGATGGACTTAAGAAACCAAAAATTAGATACCGCCATACAGAGGACGGCAGGGGATAGCTAGATGTTAGCGACAGCAACGCGCAGCAAGAAAGCAAGAAAGCAAGGTGTCGAGAGCAAGGGGTGAAAGCAAGGTGATGATAGCAAGGCGACACTTGAAGCCGGTGATGAAAGCAACGCAGCAACGCACGCAAAAGCAAGAAGCAAGCCATCCTCTGTAGGTCCCTCAGCCGAGAGCAAAGGCTGAGTTCGCAGAGCCTGGCATTCTTGAGCGCCAGGCTCTACCGGCTGAACCCGATGATGAAGAAGAAGAGAAAAGGAAGTGGTGGGCGAAAGAGGGGCGAGATTTAAATACTTGGATCTGGGGCCCTGATTGGCATCGGGATCACTCCCCCGACAGGACCCCTGCCCGGCCGCCGTTTGCTCTGCGGGTCGATCACCCGCGCCATCGATCGTGCATGCAGCCTGACAGGAGTGGAGACGGAGTGATCTACAGGGCTAGATGCGAGCCCCAGTTGCCTGCGTGACTGGGCTTGGGTGTTGTGATTGGTATCGTGCGGCGTTGTGTGGGCGCCTGGAGCTGGTTCCATTTCCAGGCACCATCATTCCCGCGCACCACAGCAACATGAGGGAAATCTAAATAGCTTCACGGGATCTCTGAAAAAGTCTCTCTCTCCGAGGGTACTTTTTATTTTGATATTTGATGTTGTGGTGGCGTCCCTGGCGAGTGTCCTGCGCAGGTCCTCCCGCCCCCTGCGCGTCCCGATTTACACTGGGCTCCAGGTGCTTCCATGGTG
Source organism: Ilyonectria destructans (assembly GCA_020740775.1). Lineage (NCBI taxonomy): Eukaryota > Fungi > Ascomycota > Sordariomycetes > Hypocreales > Nectriaceae > Ilyonectria > Ilyonectria destructans. The sequence goes on from JAHEWK010000010.1 coordinate 1,559,131, forward strand.
CGAGCACAAGTAAATGCACAAGTAAATCACCAAAGCACTTGAATTTCTTAAATTTCTCTTGAGTAACAATGAGATGCTGTTCATGAGGCGCCTGCATTCTATTTACGTCTATTCCAGGGGGCTCAGCTCAGCGAGCACACTCTGCACTGTCTCGAGAACATCCCGAGCCATTGGAGCACCCGAGCATATTCCACAACGGGTAAGACTCAACTACTGATTGCTCAAACAAAAGGAGCAGCACTGTGATTCATTGCCACTCCTCTGAGCGCGTCGTCAGCTGAGTGCCTTAGGGCTAGACCCCGGGCATACTCATCCCACAGCAGGGCACATCTCGACGAGCAGGTGCAGCACAGGATTATTGTTTGCTCTCCGACGTAGAGGTATTCAAACTGTCACTCCGAGGTACATTTAGTATGTAGAAAAACCAGTGCAGGTACCTCATCTTGGTGAGTGTCCCGTGGTGTTGTTGCGCAGCCCCACCGCCGCGCTGCACCCCAGACGACCACGCCCACGCACACAATACGGCCACGCCCAAAATCAGGCTGCCAGCTGCAAGGCGAGTCGCAAAATGCACGCCGAAAAGGGAATTCTTTTCTAGTCACTCCGAGGGCCCCACACTGCCCCCCAATCCCTATATAATCTCGTCTTCCTCCCTTCCTTTCCTCCTTTTCCCTTTCCTTCTTCACCAATATTTATTATCTTTTCCTTCATGGCTCCCCTGCCCAGTCTGCCTTCTTGGTATGTCTCGGTTCTTGGGTTGAGGTCCAGGTCACCAACCCGAAGATCAATTCCGGGTTGAGGCCCAGGTCAGCGACCCGATGATCAATTCCGGGTCGCGGCCAGGTCACCGACCCGAAGATCAATCCCGGGTCGGGGCTGGCCCAACATGGGACCAGGTTTGTCTCTCTCATCCACCAACCTCTCTTCACTCATCATGGCTCACACTTCTTCCCAGCAAGAAGACACTCCCCGCGCTGGGTTTGTCCCTTGGGTCGTTGATGGCCGGCGTCTTTTGGCGTCGCCATCCTCGGCCCATTGGATCTGCCGTCATCACGGCCGAGTCGAGATGGCCAAGGGTAACTGTGAGTACTCCATCCGAATTCATCCCATTCTGCATGCTTACCCAGATCAGTGGCCATCCTCGGCCCATTGGATCGGTCGCGATTGCAGAGTGGAAATGGTCAAGGGGAACCGTGAGTAGTCTATCCGCACTCCCTCTATTCTGCATACTTACCTAGATCAGTTACCTTTCTTGTCTGGAAGCGCTCTGGAGAACGCACCCTCTTGAACGAGGCCCATTCTCTCCTGCACCACTACGGTGCGATTTCAAGGGTCGAGAATCTCGAAAAGGAGGTTCAAGACCGCTACCAACTTCCACTATCTGTGATTGTGGAATTTGAGATGTTTGATGCGCGGAGAGATGTTCTGTCGGTGAGTCCTACCCTCTTCCTCTTGCTCAATTTGCCTCGATTCTGATGGGTGTCCAGTCCAAGAGAATCCGGAGAGATTCTTGACCATTCAGAGAGGGAGAGATTCTTGACCATTCAAAGAGAGAGATTCTTGACCATTCAAAGAGATTCTTGACCATTCAGACATTCCCCAGCTTACCAACTCGACACTGTCGCGCACTCTTCTGGGAGCCGCAACTTGGTAACATGGTCACGTCTACTCTCACTTGGCTTTGGCAGCTTCTGGCCGACATGAATTTCGTGGGTCGCAGGAAAGGGTGGTGGAACGATCGAGATGGAGATCGATGGCATGGGCGGACTTGTTCTTTCGTATCACACAATGTAAAACCTCACACCCCCTCTTGATCACTCAAATGTTGTACTCGATAAAGTCTCTCGTGAACAATGCTCGCCATGAAACGTGGCCGCTCCCAAACCCACCAAGACGCGCTCACAAAATGATGTCTCGCGTTGTTGATCAATACATCTCCCCCTCTCTAGATCCCGTCCTCTAGAACCCATTGCTCCATCACTCCTCAATAACTACCATGCCATCGTTGACCTCGACCAAGCCACCCGCTTCCACAAGCACAGCCGTGCACCTGCCACTCGTCGGGCTCGGAATCTCCACCTCCATCTTACTCGACTCCAAGCACAGCTAGGCAAGAAAAGTCAGTTCATGTCGACTCACTTCGGTTGCATTCAAGAATCTTGGCTTACCAGTACGTCGCCCTTCTTGACGACATCTCCCTTCTTCACTATGACTTTGTAACACCGACCGGGCATCGCGGCCGTGACGAGTTCTCCTTTGACGTCCGGGCCCCCAAAGGCCAGACCATTCGTGGCGTCGTTGGCTTTGACGACGGGTTGGTATGGGCGACACAGATCCTCGACGAATGGCGCGCTCGCGATGGCTTTGGCCTGGCGGCCGGCCGTGGCTGCGATGTCGTCTTTGTTCTCCTCCAGCCACGCCTCGTACTGCACCAGATCCAACACCCCGTCGCTCACACGAACGAGCTCGTCCTTGGCCTTGGAGTCTAACTCGTCTTCACTAACGTGGTAAAAGGTGATGCGGTCAAACTGACAGAACATCCAAGGATTCTCGTCGGACTTGCTTGCACTTTCGACCTGTCCACTGCTTCTGCCTTGCTTGGCTGCAACCTGCTGTGAGTCCCAAACATCCACTGTGCGTCCTACTAACTGATACCCTCCCGGGGAATCCGTGGCATAGATGCACATGTACTGTCCGCCAATACCCACAGCGCCCCGAGGCGTAAACGACCGAGATGGGTTGTACTTTGTCCCGAATAAGCGATGCCGAGGATCGAGAGGAATAGCGCACGGCGAGCCCATGAACACATCGCCGAGACCGAGCACGAGAAACGTCGCATCTTTTAGCAGAGGAGCGATGTCATCGATGCCGTTCAGCTTCTCCAAGAACTCGATATTGCTAGGTAGCCACGGTGCTTCGCTTCGGATCGTCGCTGAGTACCGCTCAACGGCTGCTCGGTTGACGGTGTCATTGAAGGCGAGCGGGAGGTGAAACAGTCGTGACGGGACCTCCGTTGGCATATTGTATGACTTGATGTGCTCGACCAAACGAGCCACCATGGTCTCGGGAGTCACACCGCATTCATAGACGACGTGGAGGCTGAAGACTCCCGGAGTCAGTTCCTCCACGTCGGGGATGGGGTTCTTATTGTGCTGTTCGCAGAACGCAAAGATGCCAAAGCTTTGTCGCAGGTCAAATGCCGTCGCTTCTCCAAATTCCAGCAACATTGCACGATCTCCTGCTTGTCGGACAAGGATTTGTTGACCATCTTGATCGATACGACCGACCACAATCGGGTTTTCGGCGAGCGCCCTATCCAGGGACGCTTCGTCTTCTGAAACAGCATCTGGGGTTTGAAGCGGCATGAGCTTCTCGATGGCTTGGTCCAACTGCTCCTCCATCTTGAGAGCGTCCTGGACACTGACGACGGAGAACTGAATGGTATCTCCTGGTCGGACCTGACCCATCTTCCACATATCAGCTGACACAATGACGCAGAAAACCACAAACCCCCCGAGACTAGGACCGTCACAGGCCAATACGACGGCCTCGTCACCCGTGAAGCTTACGCTACCGACCGAGTATGGACTGTCGTGGATGTTAGACGGATGTAGTCCAGCCTCTCCTCCTGTCTGTCGCGCCCACTCGGGCTGTGGCCCTGTCAGCCGCACACCTAGCCGGTTGCTGTTATGGTGAACCTTCCACTCGCTCGAGAAGAGCGACTTGAAGCTATCAGAGGTGAAGAAGTCTGGCTCGCCGTGAGGGCCGGGGACGACCCGAATTGTCCATAGAGCTTTCCTCTGACGGTGAATAGGGATCGGAGGAGCAGTTTGAAGAACCCTACTCGAGTCGTCCGAAGAACTAAGAGATTTGATGGGTAGGATGTCTCGGGCGTGGAGCTTGCGACCTCTGAACCCCCCAAACTTGCCTAGCTCGAAAGTCGATCGACTTCCCATGACAACGGGAACCTGAATACCGCCTTCGACGGCCAGATACATGCGATACCCATACTCTACTGTCCCGATGGCCAGGACCTGACCCGGTCGGATGCGGATTGCTTGATTCGCTGCCACTGGCTCGTCGTCAACAGTAATGGGAGCATCGCCTCCAGTTACCGCAACGATGGTATCGCAGTGAAACCGCAGCGATGGGCCTTGGAACGTGCACTCAAGTCCAGCAGCGTCCAATGAGTTGTTGACCAGCCGATTCGCAAGTCTGAAAGAGAAAGAATCCATCGGACCCGCAGGTGGAACACCCACACTCCAGTAGCCAACCCTTCCGGGATAATCCTGCACGGTGGTAAGAGCTCCGGGTTGGAGGACTTCAAAGGATGGTGACACAATCTGGAACGTGTCCAGAGACTTTGTGGTGTAGTCGGCGGATTCGAACAAAGAGGACGAGACGATCTGGCGCAAATACTCGAGATTCGTCTCCACGCCCTCGAGGTGGGTAGCAGCAAGTCCCTTTGCCAAGTTCTTCAAAGCCTCGCGACGGTCGGCCCCAGAAGCAATAAGTTTGGCCACTAACGGGTCATAGGCAGTTGTGATTTCGGTACCGACCTTGACCCAAGTATCGACTCTGAGGCTCGAGGGAAACTCCAACTCTGTGACACGACCAGCACAAGGGCGGAAGGATTGAAGAGGACTCTCAGCATACAATCGAACTTCGATCGACGCTCCGCGGATAGTCAGGGGTCTGGCGGAGGAACCAAAGAGGTGTTCGACCTTGCCGTCGGCAATGTTCAGCATACACTCGACCAAGTCAAGTCCAGTCACCGATTCAGTGACCGGATGCTCAACCTGCAGACGTGTGTTGACCTCGAGGAAGTAGAACTTCTGTGTCTCGATGTCATAAATGAACTCGACGGTGCCCACGTTACGGTACTTGACCGAAGCAGCGAGGCGCACAGCGGCAGCCTTCATCTCTTCCCGCACGTCTTCTGGCACCATGATTGCAGGGCTCTCCTCGACCACCTTCTGGTGCCGGCGCTGCAGAGAGCAATCGCGCTCTCCGGCGGCAATAACACGTCCCGTGCCATCTCCCAAGATTTGGATTTCGATGTGTCGGGCGCGCTGAACAAAGCGCTCCAGGAACACACCTCCGTTTCCAAAATTAGCCGAGGCCTGTCGCTGAACACTTTCAAAGGTTGATCTCAGACTCTCTGCGTTCTCGCAGTGGCTTAAGCCAATTCCGCCGCCGCCAGCGGTACTCTTCAGCATCAGCGGAAAGCCAATACGCTCACTTTCCTCCAAGGCGTCTTCTAACGAGGTAAGTAGATTCTCGCTCCCTGGGACAGTTGGAACTCCGGCTTCAGCAGAAATCGCGCGTGCAAGGTGCTTCAATCCTAGGTCGGACATTTGCTTTGACGTTGGACCAACCCACTTCATGCCCGCATCTTCAACAGCGGTCGCGAAATCGGCGTTTTCGGCCAGAAAGCCATAGCCAGGGATGACTGCATCCACGGAGGAAGATTTGGCTAATTCGATAATTTGCGGGATGTTGAGGTAGGTCTCAGAGACTGAGCCTCCCTTCAGTCTCAAGGCAACATCGGCATCGCCAACGTGGGACGCTTCAGCATCGGTATCCGAATAGATGGCGACAGCTCGAAGGCCCATCTTGTGGATGGTTTTGATGATTCGAACTGCAATCTCGCCTCGGTTAGCAACAAGGACTGTGGAAATTGGTCCTTGTCGTGAGCCATTTGTAAGAGGCTTGGCCAGGTCTTGAAGATGACGGCTGTAGGCCCTCCAGCCTCCATGGCTGGTGATGTCAGTGGCATCTACCAGACCCAGTGGCTCACACACAAAACCATGTACCCAAGACGAATCCTTCAACTCAAGAGAACCGATACCCAGAGGGGAAGGGATTGTGGCCATAAAGCTTGCGAGGGCATATTTTGGTAGGTTCCAAACCTCAACTTCGATTTCTTGACCGTTCTCGCCTGACACTCTCTGCAAGCCAGGTTTCTTGGGTCCCGACGTCGAGTTCAGAGCAAACAAACGATAGTTCTTCGATGTTGTTGTCGTACTAAGAAGCTCCGCGCCACGAGATACGAGGTCTTTGTTGAGAGGAAATCCGGTGAGGTGTGCACCAACTACCGCGACCGGAACATATCCCGAGGGCGTGGTCGATTCAGCCATGGGTGTCTCCCGACGCTCAACACCGGTGGCTCCCAGAGTCCTCACCTCGTCCGAAAACCACTGGTGGGCCCAGCGAAGAAGCTGAGGTTCCTGCCAATTGTTGGAGATCAACGTAATGCCAAAGGGGAGTCCATCCGGTCTGAATCCAGCAGGTATTGAGAGTGCTGACCAATCAAGAAAGTTAACAAAATTTGTATACGTGCCGAGATAAGAGTTTTCTTCGATTGGCTTCTGCTCTAGCTCCTCCATTGTCGGAAAAGTCGGGGTAGTGGGAACGAAGATGCCATCAAAGTCCTTGAACGCGAGTTGGATCTGCCGAGTGAGATCTTGTCGGAGATATTCACCCGCAAATACGTCGGCTGCCGAAAGGGTTTGCGCTCTGATGACGATGCGTCGCACAACAGGATCCATTGCATCTTCAGGAACACTCTCAATGAAGTCCCTAATCGCTTCGTAACGCTCGGCGACCCAAGGGCCTGAGTAAAGGAGCTCTGCGAGCCGGAACAGCATCTTAAAATCGACAGGAACTAGGTTCCAGCCGAGGGCCTTTGCTTTCTCCAGGGCCTCTTCATAGGGTTTTGAGTGATCGTCACGGCCGAACCAATTTGGCTCGGAACAGATAGCCAAAGACGGGACTGTCCCAGGACTCCTTGTTCCGAAGCCACTCGATACAAGCATTGAAATTGCATCCGGACGCGGGCGAGAATACGAATCCTCAACATCAAAACTCTCAGCCACTGACAATACTGTCTCTGCATCCGCGACATTCAGGGTGAATATGGAAACACAATCCAAGGTCCTGCAAGCCGGGACTACGCCTCGAGCACTAAGAGCTCCGCGTGTAGGCTTAAGACCGATGACGTTATTGAAGCCCGCTGGGACACGACCAGAACCGGCCGTGTCAGTACCGAAGGAGAATGGCACAGCACCTCGAGCAACGACCACGCCACTTCCGGAGCTGGAGCCACCACTGACTCGAGCAGGGTCGAATGAGTTCGGCACCGCACCATAGGGCGATCGTGTGCCAACGAGGCCAGTAGCAAATTGGTCCAGGTTCGTCTTTCCAACGATGATGGCGCCGGCCGCTTTCATGTTCGCGACAACAGGTGCGTCTGAGGGGGCAAGGCCGGAACTGAAAGATGGACATCCGGCGGTTGTGATGAATCCCTCACAATTGATATTGTCCTTTGCTGCAAAGGGAACGCCGTATAGTGGGAGAGATTCAGCAGCAGGCCCAAGTGATTGAAGTCGATTCCACTGATCCTCAAGTTGTTGCCTAGTGGCGAGAGAGATCCAGGCTCGAGTAGTTGCATTTGCTTTCTGCTCTGCCTCCACAAGGGAGCAGAGTCGTTCAAGTCCATTACCGGAAAGTTGTGCATTTTTCCAGTCTGTTATGGTGAGAGGACCCGTAGCGTTATCCCCGTTGGTGTTGGCCATGACTGAGATAGGAGTAGGTATTGTTGTCACTGTTACTTGACGTGGCACGATGATCGCTGAAGTGAACGCTGAACTTATGGCCTCGAGAAAGACAAGCTTTACAGCAGACGAAGACGATCCGAAACCAATAGAATGCTTATAAACTTGGACGAGTTGATTCGGCTACCGTTCACCAGTTTCTTTGCGATTGAGCGGAACTGTCAAGATCGAAGATGTACCCAACTTCGAGGGCTTGAGTAATTAGCAGAATCTCACAGTTCCTTCATCAACTGCTGAGTACTATATATGCCTCCGAAAGACGTCAATAACCAATACACCTCACCATAGAGTCGAAACAACGCTCATGAAGGAAGGTGCTGCTGCATTCACGAGTTCGGGGGCCGGCGGCCGGTGACTTCCAAGATATGGTGGATTGGCCAAGAACGTCGGACGACTGAGAACAAGGTCTGGGCAGCAGGGAGTAGATCAAGTGCCAAGCGCGGAGAGAAATGGATGGACGTGCCTGGGTGCCACCGCGCACCCCACGCGTGAGAACCGGGGTGGAGAATGAGGCGTCCACCAAGCGGTGCAGACGCTTGAAGGACGGAACCGGTGGGTTTTTGCTAACAAAGGGACTCCGTCTTCTGCAATATGTCACAGCGTCACGGCCACATTTTGTGCATAACTTCAAGGAGGGAAACAGAGTAATCAAACCATACCTCTTAAATTCCAATGTCCATTTCAGACGGTAAATGAGTACATCTGCGTGGAAGCATCACTCAGAGACTCTGACAAGAACGTAGTCACTGGTAGTGGCTGCAGCGCCCCGAAATACGTGCTGGCCAATCAGAGCGATCGGCCGCCGGCGAGACGCAGCGAACAGCCTGGTGCACCCCAAGATTCTAGCCCGCCGGCGAAGCGCCTCGATAGCTGGGAACTATGGAACACGAGGCGGCTCTGTGCTTATCGTGAGCTTGGCCTGACGTCTGGTGTCACAAGGCGTCTCGTGAGTCTGGGCCGGGCGGAAAGGAGGCTCAACGGCCGCTGACAACACGCAAGTCGATCCAGTACGTAATGCCCAATGCATCGGGTTAGGGGGCGAGTGGTTGATGTTCCCAGCATGCACAAAGGTGAGAGACGAGGTTGCCAACAAGGAAAAGGACAAGGAAGAAAGACAAGGGAATATCTTGCGTCATCTCCAGGTCCAACCACAATATGGTACCTTCCCATTGACGCCTCGACGCTCCTTCCTTCCCCTCGTAGCTGCCATTCCCGATATGGCGCCGGTATTTCCGTTTCCCCGGATTCCCGACCCCGCGGGGCGTGTCTGGCCTGTTGGGACTCTGTCTCTCTTATCGCGAACCCGCACCCACAATCTGTAGAAAACGGGCCAGCACACAAGGCTGGAGATAAGCCGGCCCCATACATTTCATTATCCGCGGCGCGAGTCGTGTGCGCGCGTTCGTCTCTCTGTTTGAGCCCGTCAGATGAGCGACTTCGCCTCGCCCTCACTGTGCGCTGTCGTCCAGCGCAGCATTCGGTCCAAGGGTCCGCTTGCCTCCGCATCCCTCGCCTACTGAGGGCGTATCCAAGCCAGAAGATAGGCCGTTGCTCCTTATCGCAGTGCATCTAGCAAATCCCCGCGGGTGGGTCATGTCCTCCAATGTTCTCGCAGCCACTCGCTCGTGATTCAGCTTCCGCTGCCTTCATGCCAATGTCAAACGCGGCAGAACCCGGCGGCCATCCGGGAGGCGGCGGCGGCGGCAGCAACACCGGCGGCGGCCCGTCCACATCGTCATCGTCGGCTCGCTCTCGGCCGTGTGATACCTGTCGACTCCGCAAGACGCGCTGCGTGAGAGAGGAGGGCCAGCATCGTTGCGTGCTGTGTACCTTCCACAACCAGCCGTGTACCTTCTTGCGCGGGCCGACTCCCCGCCAGCGTCGCCTGAACCGGGACCGAGACAGACTTGCGTCGTCACGAGATGCCCTCGACGACCTCGGCGGCCGTTCTCAGGACCTGGACTTTGGCGATACGGCCGCCTCGCCGCCGCTGCAGGCGGGCAATGGCGCCGGCCCCTCTGGAGGATCACCGTCGTCGAGCCGCCAGGGCGATTCGGCCTCGACGCCGGCGAGTGTAGAGAACAACGCCATGTCAGGCCAATCGCCTTCTCAGCAACAGGTGACGGGGTCCAAGGACAAACGGGATGAAGCTCCTCCCCGCCCCAAGATCCTCAGCAACACTCTCGGTCTCGATCTCAAGACCCATGCCGAGTACATCGGCCCTACTGACTATCGCGACCCATTCTTGCTCGACTTGCACCGTCCAACCCTCCAATTGAACCAGGACGGGTCTGCTCCCCCATCTCTCGCAACCTTCTCCCGCCGTTTGAACCACAGAACGGTCTTCCTAGTCCACCCCGACGAATCTGCTGCGTCCGAGACCCGCCGCATCGCTGACTTAGATGCCATCGAGGCAACAGTACACCCACTGGGTCGCACTCTGGTGGATCTATACTTCCGCATTGTCCACCCCAGCTTCCCCATATTACATAAAGATGTCTTCATCAGCAAGCATCGCCTGTCACATCGACACTTCGCCCCATCCCTCCTCGCTGCCGTCTATCTTGTTGCTTTGGACTGGCAGTTATACGACAGTGCGCTCGCTGGTCGCGAGGTCGAATCCATCCCGGACCCAGCTGCTCTCGAGGAGTTGGCTGAGCGTACTATGGCTCAAGACATGCGTCGTCCAAAGCTGAGTACTCTAGAAGCCGGACTACTCCTTCTCCAACGCAACCGTCGCATCGTCGAGTCTGGCATCTATACCAACCCCACCTCGAGCCGCATGTTCACGGCCCAGCTCGTCGCCATGGCTCAGGATCTAGGCATACACATTGACTGCAGTTCGTGGTCCATCCCAGCTTGGGAAATCGGACTTCGTCGACGGTTAGCATGGGCTTTGTACATGCAAGATCGTTGGGGGGCTTGTGTCCACGGCAGACCCTTTCTCATCCAAGATTCCGACTGGGACGTCCAACCATGCTCCTCCTCCGACTACCCCGAGCTCGTGACAATGGACGATGGAAGTCCTGAGAGCAGCAACTCGGTAATTTCAATAGGGTGGGATCTATTTCTCCGTCATATCGAGCTGACTCACATCCTGAGCGACGTCATTCGTACTTTTTACAGCGCAGCAGCAACTCGCACTGGCGGTAGTATCGACCAGATGGGCGTCGTCGCCGCTGTTGAGTTGGCAAAGCCCCTCGTCTTCCGTCTACGCGAATGGCAGGCATGTCTACCTCAACAACTTCAACTTCAGAGCACAAAACTCCGAGAACTCTGTGCTAATGGAGCCCTGCACCTCGCCCACGCTTCCATCGAAATTGCTCTCCATCGGGCTCTCGTCCGGATCATGACCCCAGACACGCCAGGATCTCTCTACGACGTTCTGCGGTCGACTGCTCGAGCTAAATTACAAGGGGCTATCGAGCTCCTGGGATCATTGCGTCCAGAGCATACGGCCGCCTTCTGGGGAAGCCAGGCAGCATATCAGGCCGCCGAGGTCGGTTCATTGGCTGGGTTGCTCTGGGTGACAGCAGACTCATTCGACGAGATGGCATGGTGTGCGTCTCGTGTCGACGAGCTTAGATGGGCTCTCAGAGTCCGCGGTGCCGCTGCTCCATTCGCCAGGGAGGCGCTTCGTCTCCTCGAGCGCGATATTGGCGGACTCGGTATGGTAAAATCCAATTCCGACGTCATGTCATGAGCTCGGAAGTCCATTTGCTAGCGGAATGGGGTTGCATAACAGGGCCCAAGGCTCTGGTTCGGTGACGTTGGACAATTCACAAAAGTGAGCCTAATGACGGTATCAATAATTGTCGCCGTCGTCTATCAGATTGTACGACAATCGTAACTACACAACACCCAATACTTATTATGTCGTCAGACGGGAAGCGCATAATGCAATGGAAGCAGAGAACACAGCTGAGCCTGTACCGAAAGCAGAAATGAAGGGCAAGGAGGGACTCGTATCAAAGAGAGAAGCCTTCCGTACCACAGCTTCATTGTCGGCACCTAGCACGGCTAAGATCGCTGAAGATACCTGAATACCTTTGAGTGAGTCGGCCATTTTGCCCTCTTGAAGTTTCAGTACTGACAGAAAAGCTCAGAATCTTTGACCAGTTTCGATCATGACGTTGGATACTCTCACGACCTACTCACAACCACAATTGGGGGATAACAAATAGAACAGCATCCCAGAGATGTAGTGGGGATAATTCAAAATGGATTAAGTGTCTTTGAATTAGTCGGTGGCGCTCTTTACCGATCTGAATAGTGGTCAGACAAAGTGATACACACTTTGGAGCTGAATGCGACATTCATTTATGACGGGGCAGAAAATCGATGATGTCCATGAGGAAATTGCCATTGGATGGGGATGTATATACTTGCTGGAGGATAATGACGGAATGTCTGAGTGAATCGGAACGGGATGGATATTTGAAGCATAATACCCATAACTTTACTGGATTTTCTCTCATCCGACCTAGAAGTGAGGTAAAGGTTTCAACGAGATTGTTCGTGGAAAAAGAGGAAGTGTAGAAGTCAGCCTCAGTCGGAGACTGCGGGGTTCACCGAGATGCCGACAGTGTGCGTAGATGTGGAGTTGCTCAGACTGACAGGCTAGTATGAAAATGTGTTCTGCGATCATACATCTCCATCCAGTGAACAGGTAGCAGCCATGGCGCAACTCAAAGTGCTCCTCACAGGCGCGACAGGATACATGTAAGTCAGAGTCGCAATGCGACGCTGTAGCGGGACCTGCTAACTGTCGCAAAGAGGCGGGTCGGTTCTGTCGACACTGCTCGCATCGTCAAACCCACTCATCCAGGACTTGAGCATCACGGCCTTGGTGCGGAAGCAACAACAGGCAGATGTGCTCGAGGTGAGGGGCGTCAAGCCGGTTGTTTTCCGCGATCTTGACGACGTGGAGCACCTGACGAGCGTCGCCAGCGAGCATGACGTCGTAATCCATACTGCCTCTGGCTTCCATCTTGGGTCGGCCTTGGCCTTGATTTCTGGGCTGGGTGCGAGAAAGAAGGAGACTGGTGCTGGTGTGCATTATATCCATGTACGACACTGATGCGTACCTCTGCTTGACCTACTCGCTGACGGAAATCGAGACTTCTGGGACGTGGAACTTTGCAGATTCCTCACCAGCCAGCCAGGGAACCAGCCCCGCAGACATCTCCGACAAGAGTGATCTGTATGCCGTTTTGAAGCAATTGGAGGCACAGACACCTTTCTCTCAGCGGACAACACTTCTCGAAGTGGTGTCTGCGTCAGAGCGCGAGGGGGTGAATGCGTACATCCTCATGCCGCCCGACATCTACGGCCCTGGGACGGGTCTTTTCAACCAACATACCATGCAACTATTTGACTTTGTCAAAGGTGCACTCGACGCAGGGCGGGCGGAATATGTGGGTAGCAGCTCAGGAGGGGCGGGTCATGTTCATGTTGAGGATCTTGCTGCTCTGTACGAGATGATTCTCGGGCGCGTGCTCGCTGGGGAAGATGTCCCGGCCGGGCGGGATGGACTCATTTTCACGGAGACGGGGTATCACCACTGGTTGGACGTTTCCAAGATGATCAATGACGTTGGAACTCGTTCAGGCCTCTGGACGACGACGGAGCCTATACCCATCACCGTTGAGGATGCCGCGAAGAAGTGGATGGGAGGAGATCTGGAAGCCCTAAAGAACAGCTTTTGCCTCAGGTGCGCCAATTCAACCGCGGCGCCTCAGAAGAAACTGACAATGAAACAGGAACAGGACTATTCCACAGCTGGCTCTTGAGTTGGGGTGGAAGCCCCAGAAGACGGAGGATGACTGGCAAAATTGGATAGAGCAAACGTTTGAGATGGCTTTGGAGGACGGAGTGTAGAGGTTTCTTTGATGGGCTACCGATCTATGTGGAGTATTTTAAGCTCATATGCTAATCTGTACTTATTTCGGCTTTCCATAATGTCGGGAGACGGATCAGTTGCCGAGAAAGGAAGCTGTCGAGGAGCCTCCCTCTGGTTGGTGCTAGTGCGATACGACGGCCAGGGAAGGGAATAACCCTCCCAATCCAATTCCCCATGACAATTGCTCGCCATTCAGATACAGTAGTATCTCATGCAGCGGAACAAATTCCACCATACAGAATCGCAAATTCTGAGAAATACGAAAACGCTTTACAAAGGTTCATCCATATCATGGCCCCCCACCTGAAGCGTGCATGGATCTATTGAGCTCTTGCCCAATCCGATATGCCAAGGCCACCGACTTGCGTTGATTCGCTCGGTCCATTCGGCTCAAGTGCATGATGAACGACTCAAATGGGACCTTCCAGCTTGGGGATGTGCCGGAGAGACGGGCGATGAAGAACGTGGTCTAGTTCAGGTATTCAGTTGCATGGTAATCTGACCTTGTATCTAAGCTAGTCCCAGCCGACGTGGTCAAAGAAGACGGAAGAAAAAACCACGCTGTCAGAGTTTAACTGATTCAAGGCAAACTACCTGGACAAGGAAGCGGCAAGACGGTTTCCCAAGCGATTGATGTTTCAATTTGCGAGTAAATCATCAACCCCTCCATGGACAAATACCAGAACTGACAACCAACATTTAGAAGTTCTATTCATAAAGACACGCTACTCTAAAAAGGCCCAACTCTCTCGGCAAGGCCCGACTCGACTTGCATTGCCATGCAGTGAACTTAACACCACCGTTACCGCTTCCCGACCCATGCAATAATTATCAGGCTTCCGTCATCTTGGCAGCCTCGGGCGCAATCGTCTCTTGCGGAACCGAATCATCCTCATAAGGCTTTGCGCCCATGTTGAGCCAACAGCGCCCTGCCATCAGCTCCTCCTTTTCCTTCGACTCCCACAACAGCTCCTTCTGTCCATCGCCAATATGAATCACTGCGCGCTCCTAGGAATGTGTCAGTTGTGCTGCGGTCTGAAAACAAGAAGGGTGTAGCTCACCAGGCCAAGCGTCAACTCGATGATCCCATCCGCAAAGCTGGTCTCGAAGGTGAAGCTGGGCTTCTTCCCGCGAATGGCGAGGAGGACGTTGTCGGACGCAACATCTGCCTGTAGGCACGCGGATCGACCGTTGGGATTTGGAGTCTTGGTGTCGGCGACGTCTCCGCAAGCATAGATGTTGGGGAATTCGTCATTATCGATCTGGAGACTCGGCTTGACCTTGATGTGGCCGGACTCTGTGACGGTTTCCGGGGTAAGGTCCTTCAGTATTCCTGACGCAGGTTTCTGGCCAGTACAGTTGATCTGCTGATATTAGTTCTCTCCAAGCACACTGCTGGGATCTGCCCGGAAAATACTTACAAAAAGATCGCATTCAATCACCCTGCCAGACCGAAGGGTTACAGTGCCAGCCTCCTTGTCTTCGCCGACGACACGCTCATCCAGAATGACCTCAACCCCCAGCTTCTCAAAGGCTTCGCGAGCAGCTTTCTGCAAGCCCTCGCCGAATCGGTGCATACAAGCCTTGCGGGAGTGAACCAAGACGATGGTTTTGTCTGGGTACATAGATTTGGCGTCCGTTGCGACTTCAACGCCCGCAGCACCACCTCCGACGACGACGATTTTGTTGGCGCCCTCAATACTCTTCTGCATGGCCTGCAGGCGCTTCATGCTCTCCAGCTTTTCGGTGGCATTGGTTCGCGAAGGAAGACCTTCTTCCACGGCGGATCCGGTGGCGATGATGAGGTACTCGTAGGGGATGTCCTCGCCGCTATCCTGGAGCTTCACATGGGACTTGGTCAACGACGCGACACGGTCCTTCACCCAGTGGACGGCGCCCTCCGGAGCACCGGCCAGGTTGGAGCCGTAGGGGATGAAGGCCTTGTGCTCATGGCCCTTTGCGACGCAGTATCGGGGGAGAACCCAGGTGAATTGGAAGTGGGAATTTGGTTCGACGACGACAACCCGATATCGGCTGTTGGGCGGCAGGTTCAGGGCAAGGACTTTGGCGGCCTGGTATCCAGCAAAGTTGGCTCCCACGATGACAATATTGAGATCTCTAGTCTCGGCGGCCTTTACTCCCCCAGACAATAGAGCTACCCATCTCTCTCTAGATCTCGTGATCGCGCGTTGCCATTGTCGTCCAAAGTAGACGAAAGTGTACACCACAACCTTGATGAAGAGAACCGGCTTGTCCAGCATGGCTGCGGATGCGGTGCGGGATGTATAAATGAAGGTTCTTTTGACGGTTGGGTGTCTTGAAGCGGCTCAGCGAGAGAGAAAATAGGCCATTGATGGGATACGTCGGCCTGATAAGTAATCGGCCAAGCTGTAAATACCCGAAGGAATCCACGGACTGTCCATGGACGATTCCGGGATGCGGACCGGGCTATAAATATGAACCGACTCCGCGGCCGGCTGATGGGCTAATACGCGTCGGCCAGGCTGCAGCGAGCTTGGGCCATTCATAAGCCGGGTGCCGTGTCCATTTCTCTGTCATTGGGATGCTAATTAGCATGCTAATTGTCACATCTGTTCCAGCGTGTGCTCCATAATCGCGCTTCCCACTGAATTTGGCAACCCGTAACCTGGAGCTGATCCAAGTATCCAACCCGCACCCACTGCGCATTACGCCGCAAGAGCTTTTTTCTCCACGCTGTTGGGAACGGATTTTCCCAGGGACCCATCGCCAGGGATCTTGTATTCAGCTTCCAGGCCTCCGTCGTCGATCAAGTCCGAGTACCGCAGTGGAGGGTGCGGCGCATGCAGAGAGTGATGCACTGTGGGTCCGGGGTCAGAGTTATCAGATGATCTGATAATGCAGCTTTAACCGATCTCGGACTCGGCGTCACATTTTCGTCTTCAGTGTTGTCCTGTGACGACTGTCCCGGCCAATCCAATTCCAAGAAGGCACGTGCCTATACGAAGTACGAGGGAACAGCTACCGGTATCTCTGCCGTGATCGCGACGATAGTTGGTGTCACAGACCATGTAGACTGGCCTTCAATTACCTCGGTCACATCGATTCTACCCCCAAGACGACGGGGTTAAGCTCCCAGATAATGGATCTTACGGACTTGCCCTCCACAATCTACTCCGAGAGCTTAATCTCGGACTCGGCGTTTGTCTCTATTGGCTTATACCCAACGACCCACTCCGAGGCCGTCATCTCCGTCTCCGTCTCCGTCTCCGTCTCGGACTTCTCGACTTCGGCTTTCTCGGCTTCGGTCCTCTCGACTTCGGTCTTTTCAATCGAGACCTCCTTAGGCCTCCGAGGCGAAAGTAAACTTGAGAGATTACTACATCATCTATTACTCAAACTTAAACTCACCAGTGACCTTAGACATCCGTGTCATCCAGGGCACTGCAATCCGACCGGATATACCCCAGACAGGACTCTTGTACATCACACTAAACTTCAGACGCTCGAAATTGACCTTCCAGTACCGAACCAGTATTATGGAGGAGGACTCAATACATCTAATCGAATCCACCGGCTCAAATCATTCCCGCCAAATCCCAACATGGGGCCATTCGCACATCAATCTACTGGGGTCCCCAGGGCTGAACGCTTACACTCTCCACCAGGATGTTGGTCTGTAGACTGACCTAGCTTGAACCAATGCCTACCAGCTGGTATCCCAATGCGCCAGACCAACATGATGGATGCTCCAAGGGCGCAACGCCGAGGACTTCTGTAGCTTAGCTTGCAACTGAAGCCGGTATGAAGCTGGCGGATTCAGCCCAGGAGCTGTCCACCACGATGGGTAAAAACTGGGATTTGGTATACCGCGGCTGTGGTACAGACTTGCACCTCATCGCCCTGCCGTCGCTGGACTGGACAAATACGAAGAATCTCTACCGTTCACAGCAGGAAAATTCCAGGGCTTGGTGGATTTTCTTACCTGTATCAAATTCCCGCCCAAGGATGTAATTACATCAACGAAATCGAGTCATAGCGATCCTTTTGTCCGGGAAAAGAAGTTTATCTAATTAAACCATGTTCCAAGTACTGCTACAAGCAACCTGGTCATAGCCGTTGAATAATTTGGCTCAGCGCCGTGTTGCTCTGGATGTTGTATCGATAACCAAGGGTCAGGTGGAGATCAAGTCCGACGTCGCGCACCCTGGATTTGGAGCGCTGAATCCTCAAACTCGCATCACCCAAGGCTGCATTCTTCAAACGCCCAACACGACAGTGTTCTCGAGCTGACAATAAAATATGGATGTGCCTGCAGCTGCAAACGCTCTGGGCACTCTCGGAGCAGTAATCAGTCCCCTATTTCCCTGTCAGATGCCTTAGCTGATTTTCCTTGCGTGATTCCGTAGGTCTGTTGGTCAATCCAGGTTCGTCCCCTAATCGAGTCACTCTATTGGACGTGATCTTTCTAACATTTTTCTTGCTGTAGCTGATTCCTCAGATTGTGGTCAACTATCGCCGACACAATGCGACCGGTCTTCAGCCGTCGATGATGATGCTCTGGGCCTGGGCGGGCGTGCCGCTTGGTGTCTACAACATCGTCAAGGACTTCAATGTCGCCCTGCGCATCCAGCCTCAGATCCTGACTCTGCTTAGCCTTATCACCTGGATCCAGTGCTATTATTATGAACGGGTGAGTTGTTACTTGAAGACCGTGTGGGTATCGATGATCTGAACAATCGTTTCTAGAAATGGACAGTGCAACGATCGCTGCTCGTCGTCGGCCCCATCGCTGCTGTCATGGGAGGCATTCAAGCGGGATTGATCATCGCCCTACGCATCCCCGAGTCTCGCGGTGTTGAATGGCCTATGATTCTCATGGCGGCGCTCTCGGCGGCGCTCCTCGCGGCGGGTGTCCTGCGTCACTACTGGGACATCTATATTCACCGCACCGTGCGCGGCATCTCGTTCATCTTTGTGGCCATTGACGCCGCAGGCGATGTTTTCTCTCTCGTGTCCCTCTTCTTCCAGCCTAAGCTTGATGTGATGGGGGTTGTCATCTACGCGACCGAGTTTGTTCTCTGGTGCGGCGTTTTTGCATGTGGAGGCTACTACAACTTCCTTCCGTGGATCAAAAAGCGGTGGTTCAACCGGACTGCTAAGATGGCGCCTGTTACTGTTGAGGATGAGTCTCCATCGTCCGATGGTCGAGGCAATGGCATTACGCTACACGATATGCCATCGTCGAGCTCCGTGTTCCGCACAGCCTCGGTGAATTCTGCCAACCTCCGTGCTCGGACTGTAACCCAAGGAGACGATAACATAATGGAATAACCACATGGAATCAACAAAGAGGTTACAGGCCAAGTCCTGTCTTGGGATTCTGTTCTCAACATTCGGTTTCATTAGCATGACACCTATGATCGCAGATAGAATGCGCGTATATTTATGGGATGCACCAGGATCAGGGCGGATCATGAAAAGTCTGGCATGAATTGCGCCCCGTGTTTAGGCGTTGCCCCCCCCACAATGAATGCCGGCTAGGGTCGATCTCGGGGCTTGTTCCAGTGAATATGCGCTAAATCAAAGCGCCAAGTTCGCTGTACGGGAGCTCTGCCACATTCGCTTAACAGTAAGCTTCCTGGAAACAGGCCACTAGACGAGCAGGTCTCAGCCTCGCAAGGCTCCAACTCCTTTCGCAGTCGAACCCACCGACAATCCTGCCATGACGCCCCTCGACAACTCTCGAAGGCGCACCATTTGCTCTTTGTGACACGCGCACGTCGTCTCGCTACTCGCTCTCACCTTCACCCGCCATCGTGCCATGTTTGCGACACCATGCCGCCCCTCTGGACCCCGGCTGGCATGCCCGGCGCGCGGCGGCTGATGCTGAACAAGCGCTTCAGTCGCATCGCCATCTTCTGCCTTTGCTCCATCGTCGTCATCATCCTGATCTTCTGGCACAGCATCCATGGCAGCTACAACATTCCCGAGTACTATCCGTTTGCGACCACGAGCTACTTCTTCCCGGTCTCCATCGACCCGGCTGGGAAGAGCACAAAGGACCTATGTGCGTCCTTCCCGAACCACATTCTCGAATCCATCCAGCCGGTCCTGAAGATGGGCCATGGCGAGAACCGAGCCAAGATCGATGCCCAGCTCGACAGCGTGAGCGCTTGTTTTTCCAAGGACGACTTGCTCATATTCTCCGACCTCGACGAAACAATCCGCGACCGCGAAGTCATTGACATTCTCGCCGACCTCCCCGCCGGTTACTACGACGACAATCCCGACTTCGACCACTACATATGGCAAAAGGAGATGCGCGCGAATGGGACCCTAGATGTCGACAAGGAGGCGACCGCGCGCATCAACGGCTGGAGGATTGACAAGTACAAATTCTTGCCCATGATCGAGCGAGCATGGAGGACGAAGCCGAACAAGGACTTTTACTTTTTCCTTGAGACAGACACGTATGTCGATGCCCTCATATGACGCCGCACAGTCACGCTCAATGCGCTTGCCGATCCGCCACTAACTCTTTCAACAGATACGTCTTCTGGGACAACGTCTTCCGCTTCCTCCACACCTTCGATCCCGATACACCCCTATACATGGGCTCGCCCTCGCCCGGCCGACATGACGTCAGGAAGGACATTCAGACCTGGTTCGCAAACGGAGGACCCGGTTTTGTGCTCAGCCGTGGCGCCATCAAGGCCCTCCTTTCGCGCAAGGTCACCTCGTTTGGGCAGTACGTCGAGGCTCCGATCACCGAGAAGTGGCTCCCACTGCTCAAGGAGGACTGCTGCGGCGACAGCGTCGTGGGCTGGGCGCTGTGGAACGCCAGCATTTCACTGCAAGGCTACTGGCCCATGTTCAACCCGCATCCTCTCCACGGGATCCCGTTTAGCGACAAGTACTGGTGTCAGCCGGTGCTGACATTGCATAAGACCCTACCGCAAGATATGGTTGACGTATGGAAATGGGAGTTTGGACAAAGGCAACTGGGGGTAAGTGCTTGCTAAACTTGGTACCTTTTCGCCAATGCTAACAGTAACAGCGCCCGCTCCTGTACTCTGACCTTTGGGCTTTCAAACATCCTGGCGACCTTAATTCTGCCTCTGACTGGGACCAAGGTGACTGGGACAGCTGGATTGCCCCGCCTGAAGCCAAGATTGACTCCTTTGATCTATGTAAAAAGTATTGCGAGGATCACGACCAATGTCTGGAGTGGACTTGGAGGGGATTGGACGCGCAACAATGCGTCCTCTCCAAGGCTATTCGATTTGGTGATCCCAGGAAGTCTGAGATCATCCCATACCCCGAGGAAAGAGATGACAAGGGTAACTTGTTACCACTGCCCACGGATCTAAAAGACAGGTTCGTCGACTTCAGGTCTGGATGGCTTGGCGATAGAATCGACCAATGGAGGGCCAACAGAAATTGCTCCACGGTCCAGTGGGTGGGACCAAGCATCAAGAGGATATTTTAATGTCATGTGCTGAGACGGCCTCGTGCGATTTGCTTGGACAGGAAATTTGTGTAGACATACAGGCGTTGGAAATGCATTGCAAGTAGTACGCATATTTAAGGAGATTGGGCTTTATTTTAATGTCGTACATCACGGCCTTGGACGGACCGGCTTATGGCATAAACTGTATCAGTACTGGAGCATAAATACTAGGGCAGAGATAACAAGCATTATTTCTTTTGTCGTGTCTATGGTATAATACGTGAAGGTGTATGATTAAAGGGGGATGTCATAATCTAAGGGTTGTACGAAAAGCAATTCTCAACGTTTAATAACCAACAGATACTTCGTACTCTTCCTTTTAACTTTTGCTAGTGAACAATGCCACTTGCTTCTCATGTTGCCTCTTCCATAGGCGGTGGGTATCACTTAGAAAACGTAACGGAAGTAGGGGTTCTCCTTGTCTGTCAAGTCCTGGAATGCCAGCTTGGCTCGCTCAGCCTCGTCGACGGGAAGAGCATCTCTCCTCCTATTCTCGTTGCGCAGAACAAAGTACAGAGTGACTGACGCAAATATGCAGATGATGTAGCTGTTGGAATTGTTAGAGATCTACACTTCTGGTATCATGCTTAGGTATCTTACCAGATGATCAGACCCAGCCACAGCGCCGGGTAATGCTGGGCCTTTGTCGGCGACCAAACCAACTGCGGTCCAACAATGTTTCCCACGCAGTAAGCCACAAAGATGGTGGCGGCCATGAAGCTCTTCTTGGTGTGGCCTGCCACGTTGGACATGCCGATGGTGATGATCAGGCTGACGGTGCCGCCGAAGAAGCCGGTGATGGAGTAGCCTACGACCGGCGCGGCGGCGCGATAGCTCCACTCGCTCTTCCAGATGATGGCACAGCCGGCAATGACAGGCAGACACGTCAGGACGAGCATGAGGATGCGGATGTTGTTGAACTTGGAGCCCAGGTAGCCCGTCAGGAGGATGACGATGAAGCAGAGGCCGCCGAGGGGGAACTGGAAGAGAATCGAAGCAAGAGTCGACCACCCAAAGGTGGACACAATCAGAGGCCCGAATCCGCTGACGGCGCCGTTGACAGTGTATGCCGAGGCCATCATCAAGGCGACAAGCCATATCTTGACATCGCAGACGGCCTCCCGGAGCTGCGACGCCTTGAACGTGGTGCAGCGCACTCCAGTCTGTCCATGGCGAAGCCGCTCAACGGCGGCAAAGCGCTCCTCTTTGGTGAGGAACCAGGCGGAAACCGGCGAGTTTGGCATGACGAAGCAGAACAGGCCGAAGAGGAACGTTAGGGACCCGGCGAGCAGATAGATGTACTGCCAGCGGCGCAACCCGCCGGCGGTGATCTGGGCGAAGCCGTAGTTGAGCGAGCCGCCGAGGATGGTGAACAGGCCGGTGGCGGAGAACCACCAGCTCTGGCGCAGCGCCTGCTCGGACTGCGTGTAGAAGCCGGCCACGATGCACATGAAGCCCGTGGGGATGACGCTCTCGACGAAGCCCAGGAAGAAGCGCTGCACGTACAGGCCGCGGTGCGACGTCACGGCCGCCGTGAGCATGCAGATGCCCGCCCACAGGATCACGACGCCGCCGAGCACGCGGCCGATGTTGAAGCGCTGCAGCGCAAACGTCATCGGGTACAGGCCGGCGAGCATGCCGAAGTAGAACAGCGACGTGGCCCAGCTGAGGCGGCGCGTGTCGACGGCGGGCGGGACCGTGGAGTTGTCGACGATGGTGAGCTCGAGGTCGGCCGTCATGCCGAAGAGCACGGCGGAACCGAGGATGGCTTTGTCGTAGTATACCAGGCCGTCTAGAAAGGGCGTGAGCGGGATACGAGGAGGATGAGACATGGAGCTACTGACACCCGAAGATCATGGCCGGGATGAGGAAGAGATCGATCTTCCGCACGGCGCGAGCTTCGACGGCGGGATCGACCGTGTGTTGCTCCTCTCCGACCATGGCGATGGCTTCATCTTTGGCCCCGGTTGGCACTTGAGGCGTGCTGGCCTCGCTGTCTTGGATCATGACGAATTAACTGCGTCTGTTGGTCGTAAAATGATTCAAAGCTGTTACTTGCAGCTCATGCTGAATGAAGAACTGAAAAGTCTGGCTCCAACTAGGTAGTCATTCCGGATTCCAAAGTCCGGACAGCTGTGGTTGAGAGAGTTGAGTGGATTTTACGTCATTTAAATGGCGAACAAATAGCTCGCTCGCCGAGCTGCTGCTGCATTTCACAAGCTCGTCCAACGAGGGATAACGGCCTTTAGCTCCCGCCGGCTCGCTTGAGCTCAACCACTCATGGGCACATGTTGTGCATTGGCGATGTGCGAACCCATGGCTGGTGCGAGGTTTTTTTCTCCCAACCGTAGTTGCATGTCGGATGGAGATGGGTTGGCGGGCGCGGGCCAGTCAGGAGAGTCGAGTTTACACACTTGGGGTGTTAGCACGGAAATATGGTTCAATGCGAGTGCTGCAATGCGCCGAGAAATGGGCTGGAATGGCTGAAAATCGCTCTAGCTTGGGCCTGGGCTTGGGCTTGGGCGTGAGGCAATTCGGGAATGTGCTCCGGAGATAGAGTCAGGAGATGGAGTCAGGAGACAGACTCGCAAGACGAGGACACGAGAAAGAGACCAGTTGCAATGCTGAACAAGGCTTCCGTGTAGAAGCAAATGGGACGTAGATCATTACTACCTAAGGGCCCCAGGGATATCAATATCATATCATAACTTGGCCGGTCACAACCCGGCATTTCGTACACTCATTCTCACAGCTTGGACGGGCTCTCGTTGGGATCCTTGACCTCGACGAGGAGTTTTCCTAAAACCACACGCGTTAGTAAAACCGCTGACTAGTCAATTGGTCACCGTTTTGTCACTCACCGGTATTAACGCCCTTGTACAGGTCGACCAGGGCCTGCTCGGCCACCTTCAGGCCGCCCTTGATGATGGTCTCGTTCTTCTTCAGCTTGCCGTCGGCCACCCACTGCGCGATCTCGGCGCGGGCCTTGGGGAAGTCGGCCGCGTGGTCGAAGACGATGAAGCCCTGCAGCTTGATGCGCATCGTGATGATCTGCGCGAAGTGGCGCGGGCCTTGGGGCTTGGCCGCGTTGTACTGGCTGACGGCGCCGCACTCGACGAAGCGCGAGTGCTCCTTTGCGCGCAGGAGGCACATGTCGAGGATATCGCCGCCGACTAGACGTGTCGTGTTAGCGAGTTTCATACCGGGGATATGATTGACAACTCACCATTGTCAAAGTACACGTCGATGAAGTCGGGCGTCGCCTGCTTGAACTTCTCCTTAAAGTCGTCGGCCTTGTAGTTGAGCGCCACGTCGAAGCCCAGCTCGTCAATAAGCCACTTGCACTTGTCGTCGCTGCCGCAGATGCCAACAACGCGCGCGCCCTTGATCTTCGCGATCTGGCCGGCCACGCTTCCCGTTGCGCCCGCGGCGCCCGAGACGACGACGGTCTCGCCGGGCTTGGGGTCGCCGATCTGCGACATGCCCACCCACGCCGTCATGCTGGTCATGCCCAGCGCCGAGAGGAAGTCCTGCGGGTTCTGCGCGCCCGGGTACAGCGACGGCGGCTCGAAGCGGCCCTCGGGGAGGATGGCGTACTGCGTCCAGCCGGGGAAGGCCGTGACCAGGTCGCCCTCCTTGACGAGCTTGCTCTTGGAGGCGAGCACGCGGCACACGGATGCGCCGCGCATCGTCTCGCCGATCTTGACGGGGGGGAGGTAGGAGCGGACGTCTACAGCCACGGTTAGCGAGGGTATCGCGGGGTGTCAATGGGTTGGGGCAGGGCCACCTTTGAGCCAGCCTCTCATGGCAGGGTCCAGAGACAGGTACAACGCCTCGACCAAGATCTGGCCATCCTTCAGCTCGTCTGGCGTCGGCGCCGGGGCGATGTTCTGGCTAAAGGTCTGGCCGGGGATGATGTCGGTGGTGGGACGCTCAGCGAGCGTGATGCTGAGGTTATCGCGAGCCATGGTGTGTGGTGTAGGTCCGGGACCGGTATCGGATCTAGGAGGTGTAGAAGTATTGGTTAAACCGCAAAGGAGTGTTTAAATCGTGTCTAAGTTGATTCGACTCGACGAGTTGCTACAGCTAGTTCGCAACTTCTGTATTCATTCGCGGCTCTGGTGGTAGTTATATGTTCGCGTCTCGGTGTCGTCGGTGGCTGCATGTAAGTCCGGTCAAGCCGCCACCGCTAAGATCGCCGTCTGTCCGGGTCCTTTTGTACCTCTCTGGCGGCCGCCCTGTCTCTCCGCACCGACGGACACCTCTACTTCACCGTCTATTTTTTCTCCTGCTACGACCCAGCCGCGCAAGAAAGGCAACAACTCCAGCTCCAACAGCGAATGGCTTCGGGAACCCCGCGCAAGCCTCGCCCGCTCGTCCCACCATCCGCCGGCGCACCAACGCCCATCAGGGCAAATCGCCGGCCGGCCTGCGGCTCGGGGCCGAAGATTGACGCGGGCCAGCGCCTCCGACTGGCTGGAGGCGCTCTCGGGCGTGCGCTTGGGGGGCCGAGGACGGTGGGGAACACGGAGGGCGTTGTCACTTTGACGCAATACCGAGGCTCGCGGCTGCAGCTCGTTTGCGGCCAAGCGTGGAACAGTAGCTGCAAGCCGAGATACGTGCATTGACAGCGGGCGGGATACGAAAAAAATCCTTGATTGGCAACCATGCATAGGTGACATATTATTAATTTGCCCGACGGATAGATTGCTTAGCCGCCTCGATACCTTAGGTGCCGAGGCCGTCGGCCATTGAAACACACCGAATACGTAACTGCGATGCATCAACTCGGCCCATGTTGGTTCACACGTGGTGTCACTGGTGTGTGTGTGTGTGTATAGATTGCTCATGACTCTATAATGGACGTGATCAAGTAGATAAATAGACCGGCATTCCATGTATGCACTTTTGTATCCATGCGTATGTGTATAGATTTCTCTTGATTCTATTATGGACCTGTTTCAGTAAATAAATGAGCTATCAACAACTTAGAGAAAGATCAGTCAACTACTGCTGAGAAAACGAGGGCGGAGGTTTTGTTCGGCTAGCTCGGGCCTAAGTGGGGGCTACACGACTCCTCCCCCAGAACATTGAGTTTCTAAAGAATAGGTTCAGATAGTTAGAGTTTGAATAAAAATAGTAATTAAATGGCCTGTCATTTGAGCACTTGCATGTGTATGTGTGTGTGTATAGATTGCTCATAATTCTATGATCGACATGATTAAGTAAATAAACAGGCTGGCGTGCCATGTGTGCGCGTACGCTAAACTATGGGACAAATTCTATCTGATATAATATAATATGTTGGCAAGACATTAAATGAATGAATGAAATAGTCAAGGACATCAAGACGAGTAAATCTTTTCCCGTTTCCCATTTCGCCTCGCAGTTTCCTTCTAGTTCCCTTTCGCTTTTCTTCATTATACCGGGCACGGCGGAGGTGGCGGTTGTTTCTTCATTAGCTTGCTTCTCCTTCTCACACTCTTCTCCCGGATCGTGCCCAGCTTGTTGGTAGCAGTAGACTTGACTCGCTGGAGCATCGTTTCTTCCCTCTCCCATGAAGGGTCAACCACGAATCGCTTGGATTCGTCCTCGCAGTACCGCAGTGGCGATGGTGTTCCAAACTTGAACCGATGTTCCGTCTGCATCGCGAGTGTGTAGTCTTTTCTCATCTTGCTCTGGTGTGACTGGATCCAGAACATCTGTTCGTGCTCCCGGAGGTAGCGGTTGCCGTGGAAGCTGTGCAGCACCACCTCGCGGGACAGCAAGCCCAGCTTTCGGCGGTATTCCGACTTTTGGTAGAAGCGCTCGCTCAGCCATGTGACGTCTTCAGGTGTGATCTCGTCGGGAAGCTGGGGGGCCTCCGTCTTCATGTGGGCTTCGTCAGTGAACTGCGTCCATGGGCCGACCATGCCAAGGATGGAGATCTGTGCGCGGGCTAATGCCATGGGGTCGTTGGGTGGTACGACTTCTCCGTATCGCTGGTCAGGGTTGTTTACGTCGGTCAAGACGAGCGCCGTGGCGCCGACTTCGGTAGCGACAATGGGGACACCAGCCAGGGCTGCCTCGCCGATGGCGAGAGGCAGACCCTCAGAGATGGACGAGTTCATGAACAGCCAGGCGTCCTTCAGCACCTCCTTGGGGTTGCCGAAGCCGGCCAGGATGACCTTGCCTCCGAGGTTGTGATCAACGATAAACTTCTCCATCTCCAGCGCGTATGCTGGCTGACGGTCCTTAGCGCCGTAGACAACGAGCTTATAGTCAGTAAAGCCGAAGCGGTTGATGATGATATCAGCTGCCTGGATGGCCGCCTTGACGCCCTTGATGACCTGCACGTTGGACAACATGACGACGGTAGGCGTATCAGTACGGATCTTGTCGACGGGTGTAAAGGACTCCATGTTGCTGATACCGTTGACGATGGGGTCAATCTTGCGGCGGAACTGGTTTCGGTTGCTGATGGTTCCCTTCTCTGTGCCGATCTCGGCCTCCCACATTCTATAGGCGTTGTTAGCCATGTTCAGTGCATGCAGTGGGTAGTACTTACGGGTTGAATAGCGATGCGCAAGGGGTAATGACATCGGCGTGGAAGTAGGCGAGACGGGTAGCGAGACCCATACCAGCGAGAAGCATAGACTGCACAGACAGAGGAAGTTCGCTCTGGGCAGCGCTGATGTTAAGACAGCACTCACGCCACAGAATAGCGTGGTCCCAGATACCAAAGTTGGCACCACGACGGTACTTGAGGACAAGGCCGAACAGACTGCTAATACCGTGGTGGGTGCTCTGGAACACCTGGGGGCATTCTTCGGGGACGTTGACGGCAAAGATGAAGAAGTAAGCCTTGTAGATGCCCAGGCAAGTTCGGAAGTCAGGGATGCTAGGGCGCTCGATCTCGAAGCACTGAGAGGGGTTGGTAATGTTGCTGTCGTCGTAGTGCGTGAGCCAGGCTGCGACCCAGGCATCCTCAACTTCCTTGGACTGCCAGGTGAAGGCGTAATCCTTGAGCTCGTAGTACTTAGCCATCGACAAGAAAGTGTTGCTATACTTGATAAGGTCGGCGCGAGAAAGGCGCTTAGTGCGGGCGCCCTTTACAAACTCCATAAGAAGCGGCACGAAAACGCCCACAATATCTCGCTGGATATCAGTATCAGCCACCTTCTCGTCGACCTGCGACTCGAGGATGTTTTCGATGACACCGTGGTTAGCGGTACCTCCATCAATACCCCAGAGAGGCAACAACTTAAGTGACTGGACGTTTTTCTCAATCTGGAAGCGAGGGATACCGTAATCGTTGGCGCATTCGGAAAGAACGTGGTTGCGGATGGTTTTGTGTCCGTTGACCAGATCACGTCGGCAGTTGGAAACTCCACCAGGTGCGACAGGCCAGCATCCAATGTCGTTGAAGATGACCGAGACACGCTCGTTGGTATCGTTGAAGCAGTCCTGGGGTCGAGCGGTAACTTGGGTAGCATCGTTGCTGAGACCCATGGCGTAAAGATCCGAAGTCTTGATGGTGAGAAGTGACACTTCAGAGATATCCGTCTCGATTTCGATGGCAGCGACAATCTGGACAATATTGGCATCCAAGGCCCGGCGGGCCTCGTCAAGGCGGCCGGTGTCTCTGGCCTTCCAGTACTGACGAAGCAGAAACTCTTCGCGAAGGACGAGCTCGTCCATCCAGCAAGCTGTGACCGCATCGAGGGTACCACTCTTAAGCCAGTGGCTCCAGAGCTCGGTGCGGATACGCCAAGTAGGCACACGGCCATACATGCGTGAGCGCCACAAGACAATCCAGGAAATCGGGTTCATTGACGAGATAAGAGTGGGCGTAGTACCTGCGTAGCGACGCATCTGGCGGATCTGAAGCGTGCTGTGGTAAATGAGCAAGTCATCCGCATCGAAAGACAGATTCTTGGGCCGAGGCATCAAAGAAGACTCATTAGGGAAGATCTCGGGAGAGTTGAAGACAGAAATCTTGATGCCGTTCTCCTCCATAAAGGTAGTGATGTCTGGGTCGCGACGGTGGAGGTACTCGTATTCGCTGGTATACGTCTTGCTGCCGATCTTCTTGATAATGAGGCCAATGTTCTTGGACGGAACCCAAGTGTACTCCTCGGTGTTGACAGGATTGCCCCAGAAGACGGAGAGCATGTCATCGGAAGACGCGTGGGCCAGCTTGAAATCGGCGCGGAGAACATCGGCGTTACCCTTAGGGACAGACTTGTAGTGATATTGGAAGACGAACTCGGTCTCACCGAGGGTCCATGTACCTCGCACCACACGGCCGTACTTGTCATAATAACCAACACTGCGGGAGTCGTCCTTGGCAATAACCTTGCTCATTGGCCAACGCCCGTTGACGCCAGAGTCATACTGGTAGGTGGAGAAGCCGCCTCCGGCATCCTCTCTACTCCTGAGGCGGAGTTCATCGTCGTAGGTATCAGTATACAAGGCCTTGCCGTCAGCGGGAGCGTCTTTGAGAGCCCCAGCGAAAACTCGCAGCATCATGGTACCATTTTCGTTGGTGGAAGCGAAACCAGTGATGGTCTTTCGGGGCAGCTCGACGATGACAGAGTTCTTGAGGATCTTGCGTCGCGCGCCCTTCTGTGCAAGACGCGAGATGTTGACCAGAGCAGGGCGGTGGTAGATGAGAATCCAGTAGACCCAGAAGTTCTTCATCTTTCGGCAAGCATTCCAGATGAACACGAGGATGTAGACGAAGACGCCTCGTAGAGGCACGTTACGCAGGCAGTACACAAGCTCTCGCTCCATGTTGGATCCACCACCAGAGATGATGGCAACCCACTTGACAAAGACGAATGGGACCGAGATAATCTTGCTCCAAATACTCTGGAGGAAGGTCAAGGTCTTGGGAGTTGTGGCGATGACGACAGGTCTCAACTGGGCGGGGGTTTCGGGAACAGTGCCTTGTCCATCGCCGGCGAAACTGTTGACCTGGCTCAGTCTTTCCTGGCATTTCTGATAGACCTCGAGAATTAGGTTGATATGGAAGTCTTCAGTCTGCAGGTTAACCTTGGACAAAGCCGCCCAGTCGTTGAACACCGAGGACAAAGCAACTGGTTCGCCAGAGATGCGGCGCAGAATGGCAACGCGAACGTCTTCGGGGGTCGTCTCCCAATCAGCATCGACATCAAAGTCCAAGCACAGATGCTTCATCATCTCCATCTCAGTCTTGAGGACGAGGCGATTCAGGTGCTGGACGTCCTCAAAGGAGAGCTCAAATTCAATACGCTTCGACACACCCTCAGTACCTTGGAGGAAGTGCTCAGCCTGGACGGCCTGGTTGTGCGAGAGTCGGAACTCGGAACGGGCCACATGGTAGAGGATGCACTCGCCGATGACGGTGGACAAGAGAGGTTGCCAGGCGGGGAGAGACAGCTCAGCCTCCTTCATGAAACCGACAGTCAGTTGGAGAACACCGCCTTCGCGCGAGCTAAAGGCACTCATCTCGCCCAAGCCAGCTCGGCCAAAGTCCTCTCGACTGACGACCTTGACAGTGATCTTGCGATCACTCCACATCTCCAGCGCGGTTCTCATAAGCTTCCTCGACCAGGGCGCGGAGCCGCAGTGCTGGTTGGGGTATTCCAGACTGCGTCCCAACATCTTGGTGATCTTCTTGGACGGGATCTTTCCATCTTCATTCCAGAGCTTCATGCCAGAGAAGTTCTTTCGCATGTTGGCACTGGGAGCCTTCTCGTGCACTGACTCTTCGGCGCTGAACCTGTGCTGGACAAAGACTTCGGAATCGTCACCGCGAGAGCCGGAGCGCTTGCGAGTGGGCGAGGGAGCGGCCCAGTCCTTCCAGGTCCAAAGAGATGTTCCGACGGCAGCGAGAACGGCGGCCGTATTTTGCGCGATAATGTCCATGAAGATGATGAAGTCAGAATCGTCGGGAATCGTGGGAATCGCGTGAAGAACACAGCCTGTAATGAATCCGAGGACGGCGGAGCTCATGATGATGGAGATGTGGGTTGTGACGTTGGTTGTGAAGCATCTGTTGAACTGGAAAAGGATGGAACAAGTGTAGCCGAGGACGTACATGTAATAGAGGATCATTGCCTTCCAACCGTCAACAAATACCCACATGATTATCGTCGTGATACCAAACACAAACAAGAGCTTAGACATAATGTCGGACAGCGCCTTGACAATGCTAGCACGGCGATAGGTCTCGAATTCCTTGGCAAGTTTCTGAGCGTGGTCGAAATTGCGCAGCTTTTCCTTCGAGATAGTGTCACGGAGTCCCCAGTACTTGTACAGAGTCGAGTCAAGAAGCATAGCAGCCACACAGAAGTAGATGATAGCGAGACAGATACCGTAGCGGGCTCGGTCGTCGCTGTAAATGCTGGGGTACGGACCTCCAGCACTCCAGACCATCATGACCCAGCGGTCCATCAGGGCGACCAAGAACAAGCCCAGGGTCTGTCCGACATCATACCTGGCAAGACGGAAAAGAGTGAAGACGTTGTGGTCCTTGAGGCCTCTAACCAGCATGCTTTGTTGGTTCTTTGACTCGTTGAGCTGGGTGAACCAAGCGGTGCTGAACGCATCGGGGTGGTCACCATTGGGGTTGGTCTTCTTGAACAGCCAGTCGACATAGGGCATGCCCCTTGCAATTCGCCCAATGAAAGGATCGGCAAAGACCTGGGCAATCTTGGCTTCCCGGGTACGGCGTTGGTAAGACTCCAAGACTGCAACAAAGGTTTCGACTGCTAGTGCATCCTGATCCTTAATGTCCTCGTCGCATGACTCAGGGGCCAGTCTCGCCGTGTACCACTCGATGATGTCCTTCTGTGCAAATTTGGGAATGTTGTCCATCCAGTTAGACCATTCGTGGCAAAGTCGGCGGTAACGGTACAGCGTGACAAGCGTGTAAGTAAACATGATTGGGATATAGATCTCCAAGTCATGGCCGTTGACAAAGGTAGAAATGAGAGGCGAAAGCAAAAGCAGCGGCATATTCTGAAGGAGGACGCTGCGGCCAGAGGTAATGGGGCTGTTGAGCTGGTGCATGGCGCTCATTATGCCTAGCAGGTTGAAATGAGTTGAAATGCAGACGAGGTAGGCCACAAATACGAAACCGATCCCGATCGAAAACCGCACGGTGAACATGATCAAGCCGACAATTGAGATCAGGAGAGTTAGGAAAAATCCACCCGAGAGTCTCTGAACATGAAAGTAGACCATGTTGTCATACGCATAATGAGCAAGGTAGTAGTTTCCAGTGCTGCCCACCCAGCCGGTAACACCAGCCGTCAGCAGGAGTGAGACAAGCAAAGCGTAACCAGCGGCCTCGATATTCTCATTTCCCATGAAGGCAGTCATGAAGAAACCACGTCCAAGAAACGTGAGCAAGAGGACATCGACGATAGCGGGGACACAGAAGATAGACATGGCACCAGCCTCCGCAAATCGCTTCTTCCACTCCTGCATAATCTCGTGGGGGGTGCGCTTCATCTTGACAGCACCAGGGATGGGTTCCTCTTCCCCCATGATGAGGACGGGGGGTGCGGCATCGGGGCTGAAGTACATGGTCATAATTTCGTCGTTCGGTCGGTCAGCGGCAGTGGGAGGGCGATCTGCGAGGAAACTGCGGTACCGCTGGTAAACAATGTTGCCGAGGTTACGAGGAAGGAGGCCAAAGTAGATATCGCATTGAGATCCAAGAATCCAAAGCTCAGAAAAGACGGCAGCCTGGTCGGGCTGGGAGAGGAACATGGGGCAGCGATCGGTAGACTCGTTGTAAACCTCCTCAAAAGCGGCTCCGCGGAGAATGCTAAAGAAAATGATGGCGAAGAGCTCGGCGTTGATGTCGACGTGATCACATTCAGACCACGACTTCCATGGGTCGTACGCGCGGAGCAGGGCCTTGGTTAGGGAGTTGAGAGTCTCTCGTTGTCCGAAGAATAGAGCATCCTCGACGGCCTTTTCAGTGAGCTTGTGCAAGGTAACGAGATCATCGAGGGTAGGGAGTTCCGTCGCGCCTAGTCGGACATAGTGCTCGAGACGCATTCGAAGAATCTGTTGCATGGAAAGCGAGCCATCGAGCACCTTTTCGGCGCAAGTCAGAGTCCATGATGCCTTGGTGGTCTGGTCGATGAGGTAAGTCCAGCAGTACTCCTTCATCGCATCACACATGGGGTGATCCAAGCTGGAAACGCGCAATTTCTGAATGAAAGTGAGAACCTCGGAGTAAGTGGCACTCTCAATGGTGGACCTGATGCTCAACGGAATACCAGACTCGTTACTGTCGTTGTTGGCGCGCTCCAGGAGAAGCTCCTGCTCGTAACGTCGCACGCGGGGAGTTCGCTGGTGGGCCAGCCACGTGTGGAGAACAGTGGCTGCGTCGCTAGGAGCCTTTTGTGAGACATAGATCTCGACGCATCCCTCGCGAGCCTTGGAGACACCCCAGAAGTGGGCGTCACTGTCTGGGACGCGGAAACCAGTGTCCATGCCCTTGTAAATACGGACTTGATGAGAAACCAGAGAGTTGATGAGGTCGTGAACAGCGGGATTGCAGCCCTCTTTCTCAGTCATAGCCGAGAGAGTGGCCACCAAGGTCTGCTCCTCGCTGGCCTCAACGGCGTGCAACATGTTCAAATCCTTGAGGTGAGTCTGAGTGTCGACGATAGCTTCGTAGTGCTCTCCGTGAGGTTCGGAGGTGAGCGCGAAGCAACCCTTGCTCGCCAATGTCCTGCCATCGCTAGACGAGGTCCAGAAGCTGCTTCGAGGGGGCGCTAGATCGACATAATCAGGTGACGAGTGTGATTCAGGCTTTTCCTCGGCAATCGCTTGGAGTGCGGCGCCCAGACGTCGAGGTTTCAAAAGTTGAGATGCGCGGGGAATAACACGGTCGAGTTCGTCAAGAGGCAGCGAGGCGATTGTATCGAAAGGCGAGCCGTCGGGAACGTGGGCTTTCCTTGTCTCAGAGACCCACGATTTTTGGAGCTGTCTCACTGTCAGTCATGCTTGTCTCGGGAGGCAATTGAGACATACCTGAATCGTCTCGGCCCGGCGCAGATACTCGAAGCCACTAAGGGTCTGTGTCGCACTCGTGATTGGAACCTTAAGCATGTAATTAGGGTCAACTGGGCCATGCTCGATGACGGCACCGAAGTGCTCAGCCAACTTGACAGCTCTGCGGATTGTTGCGGGGTGAGGCCGACGTGCCCAGCGATCCAGAAAGCCGATGAAGAAGTCAGGCCTCTCCTCACGTTCCTTGTGGGCCCGCCCGATGATCTGTCGGAAACGCCGCGCCCTGAAGTAATCTCGTCGTTCGCCATTGGGAAGAATTAGGGCGTTCTCGACGATAAGACCAGAGGCGTAGGTGAGGCAGACGGAGTCGAGGGCTTCGGAGTCGTGTTCGCAGGAGAGAATGACGGGGATTCTAGAGCGATACAGTCGTTCCAGCAGACCGTCCATTTGCTCAGGCTTCTTCGCATTCGAACATGACAGCGCAAAGCCAGCCAAGCTGTTGCGAAGGTAGGTATCGGCGAGAAAGTCGGCGGTGGCCTCAATCTGGGAGGGTTCGAGGGCATCCGAGCCGAACGAGTCAATGTCGACACTGGCCAGGGCCATCTTGGCGATGACGCCTTCGTTGTTGGTGGTGCAGATGGAAGATCGTGAGTCTCCATCCTGTCCCGCGACGCTGCCCTTCATGTCCAGAGGCAGGACGACGAGGTCATAGGCCCTTGAGTCGCGGTGAACCGACATCGCCGACGACGCCGTGTCGGACAGGAAGGTGAACGACTTCGTCGGACGAAATGAGTGCATGGGAAGTCCATTATTAGTTGAGGAGGCATCGGAATCGCGCCGTCTTGTGCGGGTTCTGGAATCGAGGTCAGCGAGGCATCGTGAGGTTTTGGGACCAAGGAAGCACTTGCGTTGGGATCTTCCGGGATTGCAATTTACGATACTGCAGATAATAGTAGATGAGGAAGAGAACAAGAGGGACGGCGATGGCCGTAATACCCAACGTGAAGTTTATAAACTGGAACAGGGTCTTGAATCTCTCGCCTGCAGGCAGTATACTATTGCAGTACACCTCAAAGCGTGAGCCCACGCACACGGGGGTGTCCGGGTCTCCCCCGACAGGCTGAATGAAGGAGGCCATCCTGAGAGGCCGTAGAGGGCAAAGAAAAGAAAGTGATCTCGCACAGCAAACGCTGCGAAAGAGTCACTTAACGAAAGACTCGCTGTGGGCAGCAACAAAGAAAGACTTAGAACGGCGAGGACATCCCGTAAACGAGGGAAGAGACGTCAACGGCGTCACTAAGCTATGCAGCTGACAGCGAACGGAGAACGACAGATGGTGAATGAGGGTAAGTGCAGTGATGCAGTACGTAGTAGGTCACAGACTGACAGCAGGCGAGTTGATGGGCCGCCACCTCAGGGACAGGGACAAGCATCCCACGCGCCGGGTAGGTAGTCAAAGGAGTCCAAGGAGTCCAAGGAACCCGCCCCTCTAAGGGCCAAAAGGGCTAGTGAAATGCAGTACGATATACCATATCGGGACGGCGCTTTAGGCTCTTCCGTGACATGTTGGCCGGTGTCCACGATGCGCGCTTGGCCTCAGGTGAATCCTTACTGAAACGAGTCAGGGAAGTGCGGCGATTGGGAAGCCCGGACTGTGTGGTGCTGCTAGTGGATCACCGGTGGTCTGGGCAGCGGACTTGGAGCCAGGCGGTGGGTGGATTTTGGTGCGCCGTCGAAGAGACCCCAGCCGAGCCAGGATCAGGGACATGCGCGAAGCGGAAAATAGATTGGGCTCCCGTACAAAGGGACAACCAGCGCGACGCCAGCACGCTACTCCGTAGTACGACATCGTAGGTTGTGGGTGCCACTGCGGTGGACCGTGGATCTCGGCCTGGATTCCGAATTATGCAAGCTGAAGACGGATCGATCTCTGGCGTTCTGGCGTCAATCGGGGTAATGGAGAGACCGTAGCGTGGCCGCAACTTCGAACAAGATGGAGACCTGGCGGTGGTGATCGTACGGGACGGGAGGACTGGTGGATGTTCCGCACACGCCGAGAGGTCTCGGCCTTAGCATGCTACCTACCAGCTGACTGAGGGGCCCAGGTCGTGTTGGCAGGTTGCACTATTGCTGCTGCGCAGTCGTCGTGCAGCGATGCAGTAATGCAGCTGTACGGCTCTGCAGTGTGCAGCGTGTTGCTTGGTTCCGCTGCGTCGCCGCGGCCGAAAAGGGCCATGAGTCGAGGTGTAACAGCATGCTTGCATGATGCCCCCGCCCAGTCGTCATCGGCACGCATGTTGGCGGCTTCCAGCAACGCTGTAGAAGGAGGCGAACACCCAACAGCCACATCCACATGTGGGGATCTACAGGGGGCAGGAGCCACGGGGGGGAAAGGAGCCACAGGGGAGCCACTTTCTGCTCGGGCGCAACTTGCGGCGCTGACGCCACCAAACAACCGTATTCCACACTTCACACTTCACCAACAACCTCACCACGTCCACCGCTAATACAACCGGAGCGGGTCTCCCCCAAGCAGATCCAGGCACCGGAAACTGCGGGACTACCGGGGTCGCTCAGTAATCCGTTCGATTTCATCTTAAGCTGCACAATATGGGAATAGAGCGCAAAAATCCCCACGCAGTCCCACCGGCCAGGATGCAGGCCCCCTTCATTGGTGGCCCGGTGACATTTCCACGACCCAACCGCTTGCACCGGGACCGAGAAGGCTCGGCGCTGCGAGGTGGACTCCACTGGCGTCGCCTCACAGTCGCCCAGCCGTGTCAGCTACAGCTGGCCCGCAGGCGCCAGCACCGGTGGCTCGTGGGACGACCTGAGGCTGATTCATACTACTCCGACCCGTGGGCGAGCCATGAGAAACGGCATGGCAAACGCAGTAAACAATAGTCTAGTTTAGCTCCCTGTCAGGATCACCGACCGTCACAGGAACGTCAGCCAGCCAGCAGTCAGCCACAACCTGCAAAAGCACAATTCCGCCATCTTGAACGTGTTGCAGTCACAGGGCTAGAGTGGTCCGGCCGTCTTCAGAAAAACGAAATTTGATCAAACCCACAGCGCTCGTTAGGCCCGATTTGCTATATCTTAGCTGTAAGGCATGCCAAGTGTCCGATCGTACCCCGTCCACCACTCCAGCATCTTTTGATTTTCAGCCCTCCACTTGTGGACTTGCATCCTTAAGAGTACTCTTGTCCGCGCGTCTCACACTTTCTCTTATCAGGAATTCCTTCAAACCATTCCGCACCACACACACCGGGCTTATCAAACGCCGTTAGGCCCATAACACTCGTTACAATGCAAAACATGGAGGACGACTTCAACTCCCTCTCCCTCTCCTCATCCTCCTCATCCCTCTCCTTGGGAGGTACTGCTGCTACCACTCCTGAGTCCGACTATGAGAACCCATTCGCCAGCCATATCCGTCTGGAGACTTCCAGCAGCACCTTCATCCTCGTCATTGGTGGTCTGGGCTACATCGGATCACACACTTCTCTCGAGCTCCTGAAGGCCGGATACAATGTCATCATTGTCGACGACCTCAGCAATGCCTTCCACAGTGTCTTTACCCGGGTGAGGACTCTGGCCCAGAATCACTGCAAGCGCAATGGTGTTTCCATGCCCCAGCTTCACTTTCACAAGGTCGACTACCGCAGCAAGTCGATGCGTTTCCTCCTGGAATCGTACTCGGATCTCGTCTCTACCGCACCCAGCTCTCCTGGAGGATCTACCGGACTTACACGACAGTCTCGGATCACTGGCGTCATTCACTTTGCCGCCTACAAGTCTGTCAGCGACTCCATCGCCAAGCCTATCCAGTACTACCGCAACAACGTGTGCGGACTCGTCGAGCTCGTCGAGCTCCTCGGCAAGCATAACATCCGCAACTTTGTTTTCTCGTCTTCAGCCACCGTCTATGGTACCAAGGCCGACGAGGGACGCCCCTTGAAGGAAGAGGACCTCGTTCACCATCCGGAGACCTTCATCGACCAGAACGGCCAGCAACAAACCAGAATGCCCACGGTAGCTGGACTCCTCAGCCCTTACGCGAGATCCAAGTACTTTTGTGAGGCCATCCTTGCTGATATTGCGCTCTCCGATCCCCTTTGGCGCATTGTTGCACTGCGATACTTTAACCCCATCGGATGCGACTCTTCCGGCCTCCTGGGTGAGGACCCCAAGGGTGTGCCTACAAACCTGTTCCCGGTCATCACCCAGGTCCTGACTGGCCAACGAGAGGAGCTTGACATCTTTGGAAGTGACTGGGAAACCAGGGATGGAACCGCAGTCCGGGACTTCATCCATGTCTCCGACTTGGCGCGAGGTCACATCGCTGCTCTCAGCGCAAAAATCCCTGAGCCATTCCGCACTTTCAACCTGGGGACTGGCAATGGTACCACCGTGCAGGAAGCAGTCGACAGTCTGCAAGCCGCATCCAACCAGACCATCCCAGTCAATATGGCCCCACGCAGGGCTGGCGACGTTGGAGCGTGTGTTGCAGCCAACGAGCGAGCGGTCAAGGAGCTGGGATGGACCGCTACAGAGAGCATCAAGCAGTGCGCAAGCGACCTGTGGAACTTCGTATCCAGGGCTCATGCACAAGAGACGCCGAACCAGGTCTAACGGCGAAAAAAGCAAGGGTGCCGTTAGCAGTCACAGGCCTCAGGGGGGCCCCGACTGAGGGGTATGCGTTTTAGTGTTTTTCTTTGGTTGGTTGCGGCTTTTCCATTCAGGGAATGGAAATATGGAGTCACGGGTCAAATAATACGTCAACGGAGAAATGGATGGGGTCATGCCAAGGATATGGCGGCCAAAAACACAGCGACCTTGGCAGGGGAGGATGGGCTGCAGTTTGAAGCCTCCAAAGCCGCGAACCGCAACAAAAAAGAAAAGTGGGAGGCGGATTCTGCAGTTGCCAAGGCGAAGAGGCGGACCTAGATTATCCAGTAATATCTAATCGTTCACACAAGTTTGTTTGGTTGGCGCTTGTGAAGCAATTAGCAAAAGCTGTCCGACGGCGTTGCGGTATTGCGGACCTGCGACGTCCGGCGGTCTGGGCAGGGACGGAAAAAAACACGGGATGAGAAATGAGATTTTTTTAACCACCTTGACGCTGGTCCGTGGTGTGTGCCAAGAGGTTCCATTAAAGTTAGCTACAGCTTACCAACCATGTGTCTGGTACTGTGCTGCTGTACTAGGTACTGTACGTGAACAATTTTTATTTACGATCGCGAAGCCAGGATAATTAATCGTCGATTAACCTATGTACATAACGTCGATACCCGAATGGATCCCGCGCGCCGGTCCTCCAACCACATGCTTCTGACAACTCTACCGCCCCTGTCGCCTGACTCTCTAACGCACGGGGGTGCAGGGGGCATGCAGAACTGCCGCTACGGTGGACCGCTAGAACACCCGTGGACGCCCAAACAGGCCGGCGTCGTGGTAAGTCTCCTAGCGGACGCCCCGGGCGGCAAGGGGGGGAACCCTGAAGCGAACCACTGGCAGTCGCTGGCAGTCGCTGGGCAGTCGCGCGCTGGAGTGCCGTACGCGGACAAGACGTCCGGCGGCGAGGTGTCCCGTGCAGTAGCGTCGTCAGCCCAGAGATCCGGCCGCGTAGGCCTTGTACGCGGAGCGAGCTTGCAAGTTAGGGGATTGGGGGGGACCCGATGCCCCAGCCTTCAGAGCCCGGGGGGCCGGACTGGAATGCCCGTATTCCATGTGTATATCCGCGGCTGGTGCAATTACCGAGAGCGAGCTATGTTTCGTCCAAATCGTCTGCTTATGGCATGCTGTTACCAGCCTCCTACTGTCGTCATCCCCCACCGTCGCTGTGGCACTCGGTGGCGGACGCATTCAGTCAGCCTTCTTTCTTGACCTTGTTTCTTCCCACCTCTCTTCAGCACGCCGGCAAACCCGTGTTACCCGTCGTCATCCATGCACGATTAAGCTCATTGCTTGGCGACACACACCGGGAACACCTTGCATGAGACAGCACAGCGCTTGTTTTTTTTTTCTCCATCAGTTCTCCGTCATTTCGCCATCCGAGCTCGTATTGCCCCTGGAAGGACACGAGCTGCTGCACGTCCCGGTGGGGTGGTCTATGTTTGGGTTTTTTTCTATCTTTATCAACGCAGTACATACCCCGTTCTTTGACAGCACATCCGGTTGATTCGGACTTCGGCCCTGAATCGAGACGGGAGTGAAGGAAAAACATCATGGGCGAATGCATGAGCACCTCCGTCTTGGCGGCAGACGCCGCAGACCACCACCAGCCCATCGTTCTGGTCCCCCTTTACATCTACCCTCTGCAGGAGGCATGGGAGCCGCTATTCAACTTGGCACTCGCCTTGCCCAACGTCTCATTCGTCACCGTCATCAATCCCTGCAACGGCCCAGGTCCGGATGCGCTGCCAGATGCCAGCTATTGCGACGTCCTGGACAGGCTGAATTCGGTTCCCAACGTCCACTCGCTGGGCTACGTGCATTGCACCTACGGCACACGCCCTCTTGACGCCATCCAGGCTGACATTGACACCTATCGAGCCTGGAACGACAGGTTCCGGATCGACGGGATCTTCTTCGATGAGACGCCCTCGGATCCGAGCAGCGGCTTGGACTTCATGATGGCACTCTCGCATCACACGAGATCGACGTGGCAGCAGTCATTGGACCGCCCGGGCCTGGTCGTCTACAATCCCGGCGTCGTGGTTAGCCGTGCCTTCTTCGACGCCGCCGACTGGATCGTCGTCTTTGAGCAGTCGCACGAGCACTGGTACTCGCCCGACATCCAGCAGAACCTGCAGGCCGTGCCGACCGAGCTACGGAAAAAGTCCGTCGCCATTGTGCACTCCCTAGCGGAGAGCGACGACGACGCCACCGAGCTCACCAACGAAATATGCGCTCATGGCTTCGGCGGGATTCATTTAACGGAAGAGCTTGGCGGTGGTTACACAAAGTGGCCAGTCATGTGGTCTACAGTCGCCCACGCCCTGACCGGGAATTCGGAGTGAGGGGCGGGCGAGCGGGGGAGATAAGATCTTGGAAAAACATTGCCGCCGTTGGAGGAGGCAAGCCATGTCAGATCTTTAATACGTAGTGTGATTTTCAATCTTAATTCTATAGTGGCAAGCCATGCACGCCATGCAAGCCCGAAAAGCCCGGGAACAGGCATAGGAAATAAACATCACATCATCAATCTCGCCACAAGACCCCGACATCACCGCCATCGAACGACGCCACCGTCTACCGACCGTCTACCGACCAAAAACCACCAAGAGCCATTTATTCGCGAGTGGCTTTTGGGTGGCTAGCTGACCAGCCGCTGACTGCATAATGATGCTTGCAACTTGGCGATGAGTCGTTTCCGCGCTTGGCTCACATATCCGATGCATCCCCGACTCCCCGCGTCTCCCATCGCATGCCGCCGGAGTCAATTGCTGACGGCGGCACTTGGCATTTTGCCGACAGCGACACCGAGCCGCACCGCGCCGCACGGATGCAGGGGCCGCGTACACGTTGGTGTTTTCCCGTCCCCACACTTTGCCTCTCCAATAAAGAAATAACCGGGCATTTTCAATAGAGCGGAGAGCGGAGAGCAGAAGGGGGGTTGCATGCATGACCAAGCAAGGTGTAATAATCATCATTACAAAGAAAGTTCCTCAAAAAAATTACACTGTGCTGTGATGGAGTTGCAGCGAGCCCACACCGCAAGCGAAAAAGAAAATAAAAATTACCCAGTTTTGCTTATGCCGACGTATCCAGCTCCGTGGTGTACGTCTCCTTCTGCCCGCAGTATTCCACCCAGCCATCCAGATTCAGGTTCTTGATGACGGTACTGAAACCTGATGTGCCTGTTGAGTTCCCTGTTTCCGAGCATATTTCCTTGGTCACGGACGGTGCCACGTCGTCGGGCGTCCCTGCGGGGTACTCGATGTTGAAGACCGGCTTGTCCGCTCTGATGAAGGCGGCGAAGGTCTCGCACTCGGAGTACTCGATGCACTGCTCATTCACCGAGAAGTGCACGTAGTCGAGCACGTCGGGAATGATATCCCCGGCGTTCTTGAGACCCGTAGACATGCTGTACGAGCCCGCAGTCTCGGCGAGGAACTTGATAAAATCAACCGCGTCCTCGGCAGTCAAATCCAGGCCGTTGTCGTTTTGCTAGGATGCAGCCACTGTCAGTGAAACTTCATAAACAGAACACGAACTCCAACACGAACACCCTCTGCAATGATCGTCCGGATAATCCTGGTTCCATCAATGGATAGGGGCAACTTACGAAACCGTCGACATTGTCAGGATCAATCGCATCGCAACCCTTGCCCGCAGCAAACTCTATCCGCTTCTTCATGATGTTCCGGACGTTGTCGCTGCGCACGTCGACCCAGCGTTCGTCCGGCCATCCATCCATGACCTTGCCCAGGTCCGCTTTTTCGAAGTCGTCTTTGTCGTCTCTCCAGTTTTCCCAGGACCCGGCGCTGAAGTAGCAGATGACCTTCTTCCCGAACGCCTGCAGGGCGTGGATGGTGTCGGCATCGTTGTCGTAGACGTCAATGTCGTAAATCTCCACATCGGGTGTGACGACCGCGTCGTCTCCGATCTTGATGGGTTTCAGAAGGACAATCTGCCATGAATCCGCGACTGAGGGCTGCCACAAGGATTTTTTGCCGTCGGAAGAATTGCTTCCCTTGTTGTTGAATTTGCCCGTAAGGCTGAAGCCCAGAACCACGCCCAGGGGGATGGCGATGACCAGGAAGATGCCCACGACGGTGAATTTCTTCCAGAGGGCCCACGGTGCCTTGGGCGACCCTTTACCTGTGCCACCTTCCATAATATTCGGCCTTGGAGATAACTCCAGGCCTATAGGGTAGGCACCAATATTGGCGGTATTGTGAGGCTCAAGGGTACGGTATCACGATGGGGAGCGCTACTCCAAGAGGGCTACGATCTGCCGGCAACATGCGAATGAGGACTGTTTATTGGAATGCAACCTGACCGGTTCCCGAAAAAAGCATTAGCATCAAGTGCTTAGCACCACTCTTGTCAGCCTGAGAAGGCCACCCAAGCTTTTGGAGAGCCGTCGTCGATCCATACGACGATCCCCAACTCGCCGGGACGGCGCACATGGCATTGGACGCCACTCATCTCCAGAGAGCTGAGGCCATGGGAGAGAAAACTGCGTTGCATATCCCTGACTCGCCTGCCCCTGACATCAGGGGTCTGAGTGACTCGCCAAGCATATACTCCGTACCAAGGCCGTATTGCCTGATGCGGGAGCCAAACAGGCACGAGCTGAAACTGCCGTCCAGCCACACCGCAGGGGAGGTGGGTGCGGGTATCGACGCTAACTAAGCGCGGCTGCCAAGCGCCCTTAATGTAAGATTGGGCTAGATTTAGACACAGGGCAAGGGTGACCCTGGTTTTAACCCTGTCAATACGCCCCACCTTAAATCCAAGGGTAAAAAGAAGTCTTCAAAGCGAGAGTGGGGTCTCCTGATCGTATTGTTCAATGCCGGCAATGAGGAACAGGCCATGAGGAATAACAGGCTCACGCTGGACGCCGGGGCCTGAAGCTGCCGCCTGCAGTCCCCGCTGCAGCTGGCTAGTTGAGGCCTACCGCTGATGCCCCCTCACAGGCCCCCCTACGGCCCTACCGAGCCACCAATCTCTCCCCTCGCCACTGGGTTTGCAGCCTGCGAGCCGCCTGAAAACCAGTCCTAGCCCGGCGGTTTCGGCTCTCTGCCCGCTGTCTGATGGCTGCCATAGCTCCGTGGCTCATAGGCCCAGCTGGACTCATGCTGCCCCCCTTCGCTGTCCACGCGTCGCTGGTGCTTCGGCGAGCGCCCTCGTTGGCTCCTTTCCGCCCTATGCTCAATAGTGTGAACGATATGCAACGTTAGTGTATGTAGTAGGACGCCCATTAACTCTACCGTCTGGACCGTATTTTGTACCACCGGGCTCTGAGGCGCATCCTGCCAGGCCTGTTTAAAGGCAGTGAACGTGCTCTCTTGGCCTTTTCTTCCTCACCCACCTCTCGTTCACTCTTTCGACGATTATACGATAGACGGAGGCTCACCCTGGGTCGCTGCCACTATCGTTTTCCGTCTTCTTCTCCCAGTCATTCGTTTGTAGTCCGTACAGGACCCACCCGCAGCCATGCGTTATTCCTCCTTCGCCCTCGCGGCTCTTGGCTTCCTGCAGGCTGTTGAAGGCTCAGCCTTGAAGTCGACCGGCAGTGGCCTGAGCACGCCTGAAGAGGTAGCTGCCTCGGTCGAGAACACCGTCCACATCCAGATCATTGACGATGAGACCCTCGACAAGCGGGCGACGACCTACACCACTGTAGGTCTCACCCAGTCCCTCTCGGGCTTGACCAAGGGCGCCAAGTACGATGTCACCTACAAGTACTACGCCATGTCGCTCAAGTTGAGCAACTCGTGCCAAATCCGTGCCTACTTTGAGGGTGACAACTTTGGCAACTCGGCGTTTAGCAACTATGGCCTCCTCCTTACCGCGGGCAGCTATAGCGGCACCTTCACCGCATCTGCCAAGAAGGGAAAACTGGAGTTCGACATGGTCTGCAATAGCGCTAAGGGAAGAGTCTCTCTCGACACTGTCACCTACAAGCTCGCTGCCACCACCACGTCCACTACTTCCAAGGTGACCAGCAAGACGACCAGCACCTCCACCACCAGCAAGGCGACCAGCACCTCCACTACCACCAAGACCACCTCCACCAGTGTTGCTGTTTCGTCCTCGACCACCAAGAGCTCGACTACCAGTGCTCCTGTCGTGCGTGCTCTCTCCACCAGCACCAGCTCGTCTCAGGTGTCCAGCTCCAGCACTTCTGCATCAAGCAGCTCTGCTTCCGCCTCTGCTTCCATCTCCGCCGTCGGCAAGGCTACTGTTGATACCACCATCCTCGTCATTGCCC
Organism: Ilyonectria destructans; assembly: GCA_020740775.1. Taxonomy (NCBI): domain Eukaryota; kingdom Fungi; phylum Ascomycota; class Sordariomycetes; order Hypocreales; family Nectriaceae; genus Ilyonectria; species Ilyonectria destructans. The sequence continues at coordinate 1,604,088 of JAHEWK010000010.1, forward strand.
CTAATGCCTACAGTGCCTCTTCCGGCGCCGCCGGTCTCCTGGCCTATGGCATTCCCTATGAGGCGCTCATCGTCCCCAAGGAAGGTGTCACTCTGCCTACCTTGAACTCCTCTTCCACCCATGGAAACTATGGTGGTGTTATTGTCATGGATTCCGTTTCGTACGAGTACGATGCTGGTTGGGCTAGCGCTATCACTGATGCTCAGTGGACCCTCATCCATGAATATCAGGTCGAGTTCAATGTCCGCATGGTCCGCATCAACGAGTACCCTGGTACCCAGTTCGGTAAGTAGCAGTCTACTAAGTGCCACCGCTTGATCACTAACGCTCTCGATAGGCACCACCGTCGTCTCTGGTGGCTGCTGTGGCGACAGTGTGTCCCAGTCCATCAGCTTCAGTGACGTCTCTGACTTCCCTACTGCCAACATCAAGGCGTAAGTCTATCCCCAGCTATCCGCGGTCGGAACTCTGGTACTAACTACCACTAGCGGAGCTGAGCTGTCCACCACTGGTCTTTACCACGTCCCTGCCTCCATCAGCGACACTACCACCACTAAGGAGGTCGCCAAGTTCGGCGTTGCTACTGGTTTCGAGTCTGAGAGTGTCGCCGCCGTCATCAACAACTTCAGCGGCCGTGAGCAATTTGTCTGGTTCATTGGTTGGGCCCCTGACTGGTCCCAGACCTCTGCTTTCCTCCAGCACTCTCACGTCCACTGGATGACCCGTGGTCTCTTCCTCGGCAAGCGCAAGGTTCATTTGGGCTGCCAGGTCGATGATGTCCAGCTCAGCACTGAGCTGTACTACCCGGCCGGCGAAGAGTTCAAGATTGCAGTTGAGGACCTCGAGGCCCACATCACCTGGCAGAACAACATCAACGCTCGCATGCCTACCGGCTCCGACTTCTGGCTTGAGCTTTGCCACAACGGCAACGGAGACATCATCTCCTCCACTCTGTCTGATGCTGGCGCTACGACTTGCGACCCCGAGTATGCTGTCTACTATGATCTGGCCAACGCCACCGCCCTCGAGTTCGTCAAGCCTTTGGGAACTGGCGAGGACATCTGGCCCGATGAGTTTGTCGATTACTCTTGGAGCAAGACCTGTGCCGCTCTCGACGACTTTGCTTCGTGGTTCCTGACTGCCGATAACCTCAATCAGTTTGCTCACGTGTCCCACACCTTTGCCCATCTCAGTCTCAACAACGCCACCTACCACGACACTGAGCGCGAGATCAAGTTCAACCAGGACTGGTTGGCCCTCATGGGCATTGATCAGGCCGCCCGTTTCTCGCCTCACGGTCTGGTCCCCCCGGCTATCACTGGTATGCACAACGGAGATGCCATCAAGGCTTGGATGGACAACGGCATCACCTTTGTTGTTGGTGACAACACCCGCCCCGTCCTTCGCAACACCAACAGCGTGTACTGGCCGCTCATCAGCACCGTCGCCGACAACGGCTACGCCGGCCTGACCATCGTTCCTCGATTCTCTACCGCCATCTACTACAACTGTGATACTGCTGAGTGCACTACCAGAGAGTGGATCGCCACCTCTGCTGGAAGCGGCGACTACACTAACCTCTTGGCCAACTCCAAGTCGACCAACGTCCGCAACCTCCTCTCGCTCCAGGCCGATCCCTACATGTTCCACCAGGCCAACATGCGTCAGAGCAACGTTGACACTATCACCATTGGTACCCAAACTGGCTCTATGTCCCTGGTCATGTCTTGGACCGAGACTATGGTCCAGGAGCTCCTGCGTCTGACCAGCTGGCCCATCCAGTCCCTGAAGCACGATGACCTTGCTCAGTACTTCATCGACAGGAAGACCCGTGACGCCTGCAGCCCCAAGCTCGCGTACACCTACTCAAGCGACGGCACCAAGATCGAGTCCGTCACGGTGTCCGCCACTGGCAATACTTGCTCCGTCCCGATCCCTGTCACCATCCCCTCTGGCTCCGCTACTGCCTCCGGAGGCTCGCTCACCGCGGATGTTGTCGGTGCTGAGCCCCCTATCCAGTGGGTGACCCTGAGCGGCACTGCCGTGACCCTCACTCTTAGCTCGCCCGTTTCTTTTTAAGTCATCCCCCTGGTGGGACAAAAGTCTTGTATATGATGGGAACATATAGCTACGTATTAATTTTTAAACCTTAACATAGCTACTTGGTTATACACAACACCTGCCGCTTACCTTGGCCGGCCGTTGCTCCGTGAGGGTCTGACTGATTGTGACATGTGGTTAGTGGACGCCTCCGCAACGCCAGGACCGAGAAAGCAAGCCGTTTGACGCCTCATCCGGTGAGAGCGGCTAGGCAAAGCTGGCTACGCGTAGTGTTGCGTGTCAAAATCGTTCTAGACCTCCTCATTGAACTCATGACAGCTGCGAAAGCGACGGGAAATATACACTACCCCGTACTTGTCAAAAGTTGTTTGTCGGACCACCCGGCCACGTGGGCCTGGACCAACTTAGACGCCATCAGGTGTAGCGATGTCTCGGTTGGTCTGTAGCTGGACTGTTAGTAGACACAATGACGCACAAAACACAACACCATTGCTGCATAAATGGGGGCGTTCCGCTTTTGCGAGCTGAATTAGCACGGATATTTCCGGGTCCGGCTCTTCAACAGGCACTACGCAAATCGCCCTAACAAAGTACCGCTCTAGAGTCTAGGGTAGTTCAGGTGAATGATTGACAGGTCGTCGATGGGTCCAGACCCGTTCCTCAGCTGGACGAGGGAGACCCGATGGACTTCGGAAATTTCGAGACCCATGTACGGGAGACGCAGATCTTTAGCCTGGGGAAGAATTGGATTTGATTATTCCTGGTACGATTGTGGCACGATCTGAGCTAAATCGCACTATCGCAACAATCGTCGCGTGCTCCGCCCGGATTCACACGGCAATTTTAGTGCTTGGAAACAATTTGGAATACCAACTCAGCGTCATGTCGGACCCAATTCGGCAGTTTAGAAGCCAAGAGGCCTCGTACGCTCAGGAAATTACTGACCGAGGGTAAGTTGACTGATTGAGACTACCAAATCCGACTGCGAAGCATGGTCCAAGCTGGATATGTCAAGATGGCGACAGTTGGGATGGCTGAGAAAGGACGCAAAAACTAGAATGCTTAACACTACCGAACCCGATTACAAAACATGGTCCAAGCTAGATATGACAAGATGGTGACCGTTGTGATCGGCACAGAAATGACCCAAAACATGTGTCCCTTTCCCTCCCAATTATACACCGGAGCGTCCATGAATCCCTGTGTAGCGCAGTTAAGACTCTAGGAATTCTTAAAGGTCATCGATTTACTCACTGCAACAGCTGTAGCTGGGAGGAACACCATGGTTATCAACGCAATGGCCTTCATCTGCCTCGCATCGTTAATTGCCATGATCGCGTCTTTGCGAGCTAGATCCGCCAAGTCCTATAAATGCCAAGTCAGCTCATGTTCTGCCCAGAAAAGTCCATATTAAACCTTCTGAAATGCGAGTGATGTTGCTTCCTGAATCCCCTCACACCGCATTATCTTTTCCTCGAAAGCCTCTTTTAAAACCTGAATGCACTCGTCGGGACTGAGCAAGAATCCCCCCTCCCCTGGCGGCTTGAACATAGGCAGGAGGGGGCAAATCTGAAGTATCTTGTCGAATTGGAAGGTCCATATTTTAAGTTGTGTTTTGAGAGCATCTACTTGCGTAAACAGCGTGCAAAATTTGTCCTGGTGGCCTTCAGTTTGATGGTTTACGCGATTTGGTTCCTGGCTCTTTGTAATCGCGTCTCTCAACGCATCGATCATCTTGTCAACTTGGAGGAACCGCTGGATTTTTTCGAGTTCCAGAAATGCAAAAATGAGAACAAATGGATTGTCGATATACTCTCTGTTCTTATGGAGCCTGCGTGTCATGTCCTTGATAACTGATTGAGAGTCGAACCCCAAGAACAGGCCAAAGACTTGCCGGCTTTCGGGAAAATATGTGATACTCATCGCTGTGTAGTTACTCAAGATGGAGTCGACGCACAGTATGTATACTATTCACAAGGTCAGATAATATGCCCTTCATACAGGACTGTAAATGGGCATTGACCTTCGCACTTCTGGCCTTGGATGGAGCTTTGCAACATCTTGAAACTCGTCCGTGGCCGATCGATGGTATCTAGAAATATACCAGGTACATGCATCTGTTGTAAAATTCGCCGAAAACGGTTTCTCGGCACAGGCATGGATGATAGCAATCGGCGACTAAACTTCAAATCGTGCTGTAGCTGGAGTTTACGGGGGCACATCCTGCAGAGCCAATTGTCAGCAGTCAACAAATACGCGCGTGCACATTCCGCTGAGTCTCGCAAAAAGAAGGCGCAGAGGGAACTTACAGCAAGGAAAAGGAAGGATTCAATGTGCTGGAAATAGCTTGAACATCCTAGCAAACGAAAATTAGGTTGCTTTTTGGCCCAAGACTCAATAGCTGGTGAAGCCCTGCATGGTTCACCATACCTCGATCTCCCATGTGTCCCACTGCTTCTCAGACTGGATTTCGGAATTGTATGGTGAGTTCTAGGCTAGTTAGCTTCATTGAGAAACGACAACGAGAAAGCTCTGTGGTACCGATGATAGACTTGAGCTGGTGATTGAGTAGCTGCTCCGATAGACTGTAGGCTCGGTGAGCAAACGGAATGATTTATCTTTGGGACTAAAGTCGTCCCAAATGCAACTCATCGGAGTGGAGCGATACGGAAACCTTCTCCGTGACGTGGCTCGGTACAGAACTACTTTGCGAACTACGAAGAAGCGGAGTCCTTTAACAGCATTTGAGGCTGGGACTTGCGACTGCTGTGGATGGGTCACACAGCACCGGGACAATTTTACTCTCGAGCACAGCGCTGTCTTGAAACTCGCTCGGTTATGCAGCTGTATGGGTTTGATCTTGCTGCCCAACCAATATCCACAACTCTGACACAACATATTCGCCCAAGAGGCGAGCTGCAGGCTTTCGCTTCAAGGACCAGTAATTCGCGACTTCACCCATCCGAGCCAATCGCATTCTGGACGCAATGCGATAAACGTGATGGCGGGCTGCATATCAGTCTCGGATTGAGTCACCCATATGAGACACAAGGCAGTCTCAAAGCTCCTTGTTTGTAATTGCCACATGTATTCGCAACATATCTACATTGATAGATGAGATTTGTAAGTCCTGCTGTGCATTTTTCTCCTTTAAGTAGGAGAGGGCACGACCTTGCGACTTGTGTTCCATTCCATCATCTCTATCAACTAAATTTCTGGGTTTCCGTTTATTACGCATCATCATGTCTGGGCAGCTCAAAGAAAAAAAACCTCAGGAAGCTAAGAAAGACGAAGGATGGATTCTCCAGCCTGATGTTCACTTCAATTCTTCTAGGCCCCTGGAAGAGACAGCCAAGCCCGAATTGAATAATATCATCGGAGAGAATCAATACAAATTGATAGTAATCAAGGCGCCATTTCTACAGACTAAAACTACTTGCTAACATGGAATAGCTCGAGGAATCCGATGATCGCGCCCAACTCTGGGTGAAGAAACTATTGGACGCGGTATGCCTACCCTATATTTCCACGGATATTCTCACTGACCGATAGAATAGGAGCAATTGAAGCTTGTGCAGGATCTAGTTTTGAAATTACGACGTTCCCCCAGTTCGGAGGAGTCTTGATGGCCAATATTCCTTGGTATTATTAGCCAGGTAGAAGTTCTAAATAGAACCCGTCTAATCTTGACCACTACTTGCCAATCACCTGACCTCGCCAATTTCAGATGAACTTGAGGCCGGAGTACCAACTCTCATAGTCCATTTAAAAGCTTCAGCTTCGCGTAGACTCCTTTCGAGGTTAACCGGGTCATAGGGCTGTCGGTTTTTAGCGGCCCACGATCTAGTCCAGAACACCAACGTCAGCAGTTGTTTGGCCAGGAAAATACGAACGCTGGAAAGATTCTCAGCTAAGAAAAGTAGAAGTGTTCTGACCTGGAGCGCACATTGAGCTCGGCTCCACTCCTGCGTGCGATTATGGGGGGAGGCCAGCTGAATGAAGACTTGTCGTATTGGAATGGCTGCTCAAAGTAGGCCACATCTCGTTCAATCATGTTGTCAAGCTTCTTGACCAGGTCAGATATGACTATGCGATCCGTGGGTAGCCTTGGTTTCCCGACCAATCGTCTCAGATATAACCTTTCGCACATCTTCGAGATGGCACCCGCCTTGTCTTGCTCCCGTTCGTTGGGAACGAGCATGTCCTGGACGGTGAGATCCACAAGGTCGTGAATGAATTTTGGGGTGTGTGGCGCATCGTGAACTTTCATAGCCCACTAGAGAAGTCAGTAGAGAAGCTTAGTGTAGGGGGGTGGATGGAAGTGGAGGGCTGAAGACATACGTTCAATACACCTTGAGCGATGGAGACCTCAACACATTCGCCAAAGCACCATCGAGGTAAGGAGTAGCAATCATAGAATGTGTTTGTTCTCATGATATCCAAAACAAGACTGATGGCCTGCCTCTCATTATTGAACTCGAACAATCCCGGAAGGCCAAAATTCAGCCAGACCGTGAACTCAATGAACAAACAGCCCATTGCCCAGATGTCCAAGGGTCGCCCTGTGGGCCAGTCAAGTCCAGTCTCTGGAGGAGCGTACTTATGCCACGTCTTGCGTGAACTGACTCGATTGACGGAGATTGATTTATGATACTGGGCGAGGCCAAAGTCGGCGAGCTGGAGGAATCCAAACTCGTCTTCCTCACCATTCCAGTTTCGGAAGCAGAGAATATTCTGGGGCTTGATATCACCATGAATACCAAATCTCCGAGGATCTTTGTCAGAAGGCGCCCGGAAATCCGCAAACTCATGCAGGATCTGTAACGCGTGAGCGAGGCCATTGAGCTGACGAGCCATCCAATTTGAGATTCTCTGCCTCAGTGCTGCATCTTGGTGCGGAGTGTATGTGCACCAGAATTCCATAAGGTTGTGGTCGGCACAGGGGAAAATGAAGTAGAACGTAGGGCCGCGTTTAGAGTCAACCTCAAACGTGGCCAGCAATTTTGCAATGTGTTTGGTGTTGTGTTCATGGCCGATGCTGTTCAGACGACCGAGGACGCTGGCCTCGATTTGGAAGGGTTTTCGATCTGTGGAGAACAGCCTTTTGATGGCAAAGATTTGGTCTTTGCCGCGCTTTTAAGATGTGAGTTAATTGAGTTATCGCAAAGGGTGCACATTGAGCAGGTCGCAACTTTACCTTCTGCGTGTGCAACCTCAGATTGCCATGATGTTTGGGAAGCCTGACTTTCGTGACGGATGAGAATGCTCCTTCGAATTCCTTCCTACGAACAGGAATAAACGGAAGCGCCACATTCTTTGGGAAGAAATAGTGCCTACACTCGTCGCCGTAGTCCTTGAAGAACGGCGCGCTCAGCTTGAGCTGGTATGTACCGAAATCCTTGATGCTTTTTATGGACCAGCTCTGGAAGCATGGATGGAGAACGCTGCTGTTGGGAAGCCCAATGTGGTGTATGTTATCGCGGTCTCCAATGCTCTGGAGTGGAAGGAGGCTATCATGCAGCTGCTCCTTGATGAAGTGCAGAATTTGGTCATGTTTCTCCATGAGAATGAGAATCGTGAAGACCTTGCGGTATGAGGTAAAGTCGATGTCTGTCTTTGAAGAGGGCATCCCGCATATGGTTTGGGCAGTGTCAGCCTTCTCACTGTCATCGACTCCTAACTCACACTGATCGAGGATCATCCGAACGCGATTCTCCGTCATGAATGACCAGACTCTGCCGTCGGACAAGAACTCATCAGTGGTGTAAGGGAAGAGCGCCGAGGATCTGACTAGCCTCGACAGAATCTGGCTGACACCTGCCAATGTGATCACTTCATCTTCGGGCGGGAGCAAGGCTGTCTGTCCGGAGTACAGTGTGACATCTCCCGCCGTTGCCTGTGTTTTGGCGACTGATTCGGAGGTTTCTGGAGCACACTGCTCCTTTTGAGTCGGAGGCTGAAGTTCCTCTGGAGTTCCATCTCGAGGCAACTCAGCAGGAACGGGAGTGTATGCGGGCCTAAGGGTTGTATCGGCTGGGCTGCCGGTACGCGCTTCTGTATGATCAAAGAGAGAGCCCACACGAAAGGCATTGTCTTCAAAACTCGCGGGTAAATCTTGTGGCCCAAACTTTCGCGCTAGATACTCCAGCATGTAGTTTCGACTCTCAAGAGCACCAACAGGGGTTGGGAGACCCGTAATTTCGGTGGAAAAAGTTGACCTGGTTGAAACCTTTGGGGGATCGTTTCCTCGGATCGCAGCTATCGCTGGGACCGGCGGGGAGGGAGCAGTCTCTTTTTCGGACTCATGTCCTGTGGGTAGAGTGGGTTTCAACAAGTGCTCTGAGCTGTCTGATAGCTAGATTGGGGTCAGTTAGTTACCAGAAAGCCTTCTACTTCATGCCTATCGTACCTGTGGGGGATTTCCTGCCGGACTAGAGACAAGAGGAGAGAGTAGTTTAGATGCCTTTATCGAAAGAAACTTTGAGGGAGCCATTTTGTTCGATGCGGAGTGTGTCTCACGGAACGGCGAAATACGCAGTTCCCTGTCAAGGATGAGGAGGGTGAGACTGACCACCCCTACCTAAGACAGTGGTTAGCTGGTTCAACTTTGCTGATATGCTGTGGCTTTGCTCACAAGATGACTGAGAGGATACAGGAAGAAGAAGAGAAAGGAATGTGCGGAGAGAGAGTGATGATTAAATAGTAAACAAAGAAACCAAGCGACCGAGAAGGATTGGGTGGCACCGCGGGAGTCCTGAAAGAAGAGAAGTGATTGACGGCGCCGGCCTTGCAGAAGCAATGATGCAAGACATGCCAGAAGATGCAGATCAACAGGAGGCGTACAGAATGTCACGGCAAACTAAGAGTCCGTGACACTGAAAGTTGCTTAGGCAAACGCATTAGCCGACAGTCATTCAGTGCCTAGCCGATGCCGTTTGGCTTCATGTTTGTCGGTGAGATGGCGAAGCGGGACGCCATCACATGAGAAGCGATCGCATAGTTTTTGTATTCAGAAGAAAGACAGTTTCTAAAGAGTTGAATAAAGCATGGCAGAATTGTGAGAGTGCAGAAAGCTCCAGTCAAAGAGTTGAGTCTCATGTGTCTCGGTAGCTAAGAAACTGTTGAATGGGTTCCCACCAGCTCACACCTGTCAGCGAGATGACGCCGGTTTGGCGTCATTGTTGGAAGATTCCTATGCTGGCAATCGGCAACAAACAGCTTGTGTTTGTTCACTCCACAAGGTCAGTGATTCATGACTTTTGCGGTTGTGCTGTTTGCCACACCCTGTGCTGAACTAAACAGCCAAGTAAATTGGCATAGCCCTTTAGACTGCGTGCGATTAAGGCCGTTGGATGCACTGAGTTGAGATTATAGCTAAGAGGGTATAGACGTTCCCCGACACATGGACTCCTACCTACCTTCGCCTAACATCAAAGTACAGTACTGCCGATCCTTTGTGAACAAAATTTGAGTAGCTGCAAACTTCACGGCACTTGTGGATACAGTACAACTAATGCGCCTTGTCACAGACAAAGGGATGCAACGTCCGCGAATCAATGCGCACTGAACTCCGGGTTGAGAGTCCCGAAGCAGCGTTTGTCAGTTGCTATGAGATGAGCGACTCAGTGCGACCGGTTAATCTTGGGCCTGAGAACATGGTGAGTTGGCTCCAGCATTCTACCTCAGTCATAGCTCGCCAGGTGTAGATGAATGTCATGTCGAATAATAATCACCATGGTGAAACGTGCACGTCCACCTGCATCCGGTTATGGAGCAGGGGCGTAACTTAAATACCAGGTTGTGCAATTGAAGCCGCGGATCAATCGCAAACAACTTGGGCACGAGGCGGCGGCGACTTGTTTCAGCCAGCACAGCCCGTGACCCTGTGTTGCATCCAATTTATTTTCTTTCCGATTTATCCGGATATTCGATCCGAGAACCCACTGCACGTGGCCGTCGGAGCATCAGCGAAGCTTGGCGATGCAATTGTCGACGAAAAACTGGCGACTCGCCGATCCCTTTAAACTTGACACCGGCTGTGGGGTTTCACGACGCGGGAGTGACATGTTGCGTTTGTCGATGGACCACGGCTTCGACGAACAACTGGTAGGTTCTAGGGCGAGAGCGACTGATTCTTCTTCGGTACCATGCTGTGTTCTAACGGTGTGAGTTAGTCTTTACCGGGGAGGGGATAAAATCTGGCGACACGAGCGTCTAAATGTCGAGAGGCCAGGGACATTCAGGTCTCGGCCGTGTAAGAGGCTCAGCCGGGCCCAGACTCGGATAGATTCGCTTCAGGCCGCAGGGGACAAAATCTGGCGATGACAGCCGCGACAAGCAGTTTTTGGACGCTTCAATGTGACGAGAACGCGCCCACAAACGTTCCATTGCATGGTTTCTTGGGGAGATCGATCGGGCCACGGACGGAACAGGTTTCTCCGCCAGTGCCGGGGTGACCTGTGCTCATCTATCACAACCCCGGCGGCTTGGTGGTGAAACCAGGGCCCGAGGCGACCGACCGCTAATAACCCCTGTCTTCGCCTCTCCACGAAATTGAAAGGAGCGTGTAGCATGTATCAGCCCTACAAGTGGCCTCAGTTCGTGCATATTCACTCACCTAACTTCCGAGTTGGTGCTGGCGGTGCAAGGAGGGGAAATTGATCTCGGATAACCTGGCAAACCCAAAGTTGCTCAACAAAAGGGCCGCCATGGCCCCCTTCTATGGCCATCGCCAACTGCTTCCATCAGTGTTTGTTCTCTTCGTCTCTTCGTCTCTCTTCGTCTCTCTCTAACCAGTCGCTCCTTTTGACTTTGCAAGTCTTCGAGATACCCGGTGTCATCTCGATCCATTCATTCATTCATTCATTTACTTCGTGTATCACTTCTGTCTGCTCTGGCACTCCTCGGCTAGCACCAGGACCATTATTGAAACTTCCACATCTCGACGTTGACTATCGCAACTATGAAGTTCCTTGCCCCCGTTCTCTTTGCCATTCCCGCCGTCATGGGCCGGCACTGCAAGCTTCGTCACTCCCACTCCAGCGCCGTTTCTGTGCCCGTGAGCACTGCCGAGGCCGCAATTACCACCGCCGTTCTCGCCCCGTCTAGTGTTGCCGCGAAGCCCGAGACTGAGTCCGCTGCCGAAGACCCGGTGACTACTGTCATCTCCGTCTCTGCTCCCAAGACGACTCTGGCCACCGCTGTGATTGCTTCGTCCTCCAGCTCCAAGTCCAGCGCTGCCGCGAGCTCCAGCTCGGCCGCCGCCGACGAGTCCAGCTCCGGCAACGATGAGCTCAGCAGCGAGGCTGTCACGGGATCGTCCACCTTCTACGGCGGAAACCTGTCGGGTGGAAACTGCATGTTCACTACCTATACTCTTCCCTCTAGCATCTATGGAACTGCTTTCTCTGGAGAGATCTGGGACAGCGCTGCCCACTGTGGTGCTTGCATTGAGGTCACTGGCCCCACTGGCACCATCACTGCCATGGTAGGTTTGTCCGTTGCCTGCTTCTAATTAATATAACTAATTATTGTTCAAGATTGTCGACCAGTGCCCCGAGTGCAACGCAGGTCACCTCGATCTTTTCCCCGATGCCTTCAAGGCGGTTGGTGGCACTGACGGTATCGTCGACACTTCATACAAATTTGTCAAGTGCGGCATCACCTCGCCCCTAATTCTGCACAACAAGACCGGCACGTCTGCTTTCTGGTTCTCCATCCAAGTAGTCAACGCCAATGTGCCCGTCAAGAGCGTCGAGGTCAGCACCGATGGTGGCAGCACTTGGCAGTCAACCACCCGCCAGGACTACAACTTCTTCGAGCAGTCCAGCGGTTTTGGCGCCACCACCATGGACATTCGTGTCACTAGCACCACTGGAGAGACCATCAAGGTCAGCAATGTTGGCGTCACCCCCGATGCCCAGTACACGGCGGCTTCCAACTTCTAAACGCAAGCATAACCCACCGGGAATGAGCAGTATCTGTTAGTACTCTGCCACCACGGCTCCTGAGGCCCCAAGCGCATGTATCGGGCAGCAGGAACTGTATCGAATCTACCCTTGGTCCTGACGGAGACTTGGTCTCATTATGCCCTTCCTACCGGACTTCCACTTGGATGCCGTCTTCTTCTTCATGTACAAACTTGACAGCAGCCAAATATTATGCCTCGGATTTAAGAGGGCCATTGATGAATCATGGGGTTAATCTCGCGCTTCTGGTGAATTGTTCCTCGTTTGACTGTGCCAATTGGTGAATCGATAGTGTGTTCGTGATCTCCATACAGAAGGATGTAAGCGGAAGGGATAAACACTAATCCTTTTGATGATATACTATGTGTTTCCCAATTTTTATGTGCACAAATGATACCAGCGTGTAGTGTTGTGTATTTGTTACTCGTGTAATGTGTGGTGTGGTGTAATGTGTAATGTCGCGCGATGTGTCGTGTTGTGCGGCAGGGAGAATATATAATCTGAACCTACTGCACAACCTTACCCAAAACCGCCCCCTAACCCAATCAACGATGGGCTTCAACCAGAAGATTCCATACACTTTCATTATCGAGTTCCAGCCTATCGCGCAACCTCATAGACTCCCAATGGCACCAACGCCGGTGACTCCTCCCGACCAGTTTAAAACCGGGCGGCGGATGGCATTTGCCATAACTGAAGGCACCATTGAGCGCATGCAGAAGGAATACAAATACGCTCCAGACCTCAGCAAGCCCATCGTTAATACCGCAATTCTAGTTGTCGAGGCCTGGCGCACCATCCGCCCCCCTTCGAAGTCCAACGGAAACGAACGGCGGTGTGGTGTTCGTTTGATGATGTTGGAGACTCGCCTTCGGGGAGTTTCCTATACTTAGCTTGTTTCTCGACGATAATATTGGAACGTCGGGAAGGAGTATTTCTATTTAGCACACATATGAACATCTTTTCACCTATCCCTAGATCATGTGCCTAGCCTGTTTGCGGTTGAAAGTGCTCCTTAGGCTAAAGGCTCAGCTTATAATTTAACCATGCAATAAAATAAAATAAAATAAAATAAAATAAAATAAAATAAAATAAAATAAAATAAAATAAAATAAAATAAAATAAAATAAAATAAAATAAAACACAACGTCTTATTGGGAGAGATGCATGCTGAGAACTAGGATAAATTTCCTCTGCTGAAATACTACGTTAGGTACAGTATTAATGATTCTCTTTTGAGTTCGGGCTTGTGCTTGCGTGCAGGTAGCAGGATGCATGCGTGCGAAGAACATCACTCTCTGGAGAAGCCCCAGTCCCCACTGATTCAATGCGGCATTAGTTTAACAGTAACACCAAATTCGAAGACTTGGTTATTGGCGCAAATGTGAACTCACCCTTTGTATTGAGCCGGTTGAATTGGTGAGATTTTGAGTTCTCTACCCACATTGTTGATCCCACGTGGATCGACCGGATACTACTTTAAAAATCACCACATTCCATGCAAGCACACGGAACAAAGTGATCTGATAGGCTCGCATAAAGGCAATTCCTCCGAATCGTCGATGGTGGCTGGAACTGCTCGTGGATGTGAGACTGAAAGCTGCGGACTGCACGTGGCGGCACACCACTAGTAACCAACGACGTTCCCATTATGAGGTGACAGTGCATAAGTTTGGTGATAAGACCATGCTTGTTTCACTATTGATGCTACGTATGGTACGGATGCGGTTAACAGAAGTTCTTGAACGCAAGATGCTGGACCTAGAGACAAATAGCCCGGGCCGTCCGGAGCATCAACCGTTGGCCGATTCAGAGGTTCGCTGAAGTCATTGTTAAAGCAGGGCCAGAAGATTCATTTGGAACAGTAGTAATGTGAGTTGAAAGCTGGAATATTGGAAGCTTTGGAATCCCGTACACTGGCGTCATCTCATGATGAGGGGAGGCCGACTGTCCCCACGGGACCCCCAGATATCTCCATGAAAGTACGACCAAACGGTGCTGGATGCGAATCAACCCAAGATTACTCCCCAGGTCCATTTTACCCCGAGCACAACCACCACGGGGAACGAGAAACTAGGCGAAATTCTCGGCCCTTTCCCCACAGCAACACGCGACTGTTGCAGTCCATGACTCTGTCGACCACATTGCCGCCTAACATTTTACCCAATGATGGTTAAGTGTTGTCCGCCTCAGGGAGCCCCCTGTGGATGATTGCGTCTCCATAGCCGGGGATAATTCCCTCGAAACTGACATAATCCGGATCTATAGCGTGAGGCTCATTCATGGTGAAGCCCAAATGCCATCCTGAGCAAGGACATGCTGAGAAGGCAAAGTGGAGCCCCGTATCTTCTGGGATGGTGGCTGAGTGGAACACCCCGTTGGGCGATCAAAGCCCCAAGAACAATTGATGCGCTCCAATAATGAACCACCGCTGCTCGCAAGTTCGCCGCCGAGGTTATTCTGTGACGAAATGTTGATCGATGGTGTCGTTTCGGTGGTAAGGAGACGCCCGGCTCGCGGAACCCGGCACTCGCGGCTCTGTGGCTAGCTCTGGCACAACGCGCGCTTTGGTGCTGGGAGGGTGACATCGCATGAACAGGGAGGCCTGCTTCCGCTGATAATGATATCATTTCTCGGAAATATTGCCCGCCAGAAGCTTCATCGAACAGGTCGCTGATTTGAGCCTCAAGCCACCTCGTGGCCTGACCGGATTTGGAGCAGAACCCATGCTCGCAACTGCGAGCACTCTCGAGTCTTGCACATATCTAGACAGAATTGAGACGCGACTTACCTTGAGCGTCAGACTTGGAAATCTCCTTGGACCTTGATCCTTGGCCAGTAACACGGATAAAGCCCGAGGCGGGGATCCAGACGAGCGTCCCCCGGTGGATTCCTACGGGCTTCCATCTTAGCCACTTGGTATGAGGCTCGACACGCCACGCCCACACCGGCTGCGTTGCGGCCGCTATCTTAGTGTGGTAGTCAAACTGGGCGATCCTGGGGCCCCATCATCCTCCATTGCGGTGCCCCAGGCGGCTTGCAATGGGACAATGGATGACGCTGAGTCGAGCTGGAGGGCTCCATTGAACGCTGCAATACGATACGTGCGCTTCTAAGACCACTCCACTGACGGCGCGATCCTTGTAGTCGTTCTGAAGCTTCCATATCTTTATAAAGATCGAGCATCACGGCTAGAACCTGGGGTTTTGTGACTGATCAGCACCAATTCTCTCCTACCTTAACCAGAATCTCCAAGAAGTACAGCGAGCGACCTCTTGCTTCGCCATGTATCAAATTTGGAATATTTACGGTATGAAAAATACCCTCCATCTATGCTCATCGACTAACACGGCCATGCAGCGCTTGCCGCCATTGGCACTATTGGTGGCATGCTCTTTGGCTTCGACATCAGTTCCATGAGTGCCTGGATCGGCTCGGACCAATACCTCGAGTACTTTAACCATCCTGGATCGACTGAGCAGGGTGGAATCACAGCCTCAATGTCGGCCGGTTCCTTCGTCGGCGCTCTGGTTGCTGGTGTCCTCGCTGATCGACTTGGCCGCCGCAAGGCCCTCATGATTGCATGTGTTTTCTGGGTCATCGGTGCTGTTGTTCAGTGCTCGGCCCAGAGCGTTGGTCACCTCATCGGAGGCCGTATCATCAGCGGTCTCGCGGTTGGCATCACTAGTTCGCAGGTGCTTGTGTATCTTGCCGAGTTGGCTCCGTCTGATATCCGTGGTCGTGTGGTCGGCATTCAGCAATGGTCAATTGAATGGGGTAAGTTGCCACTCTGCCCTGTGGAGATGACGTGACTGACGATGAAAGGTATTCTTATCATGTACTTGATCTCGTACGGATGCTCCATCAACATTGATGGCCCCTCTGCATTCCGCATCGCTTGGGGTATCCAGGCGATCCCGGGCTTCATCCTCTTCATCGGCCTCTTCTTCTTCCCCGAGTCTCCTCGATGGCTCGCATCGCACGACCGCTGGGAGGAGGCTCACTTCAACCTTGCCCACCTCCACGCTGGTGGTGACTTGGACAGCCCTGTTGTCATTGCGGAGATGGAGGAAGTGCGGGAGGCCGTTCGCATCTCCCAAGAGTCCAAAGACATTGGATATCTGGGTCTGTTTGGTCCTAAAATCTGGAAGCGCACTATGGTCGGTGTCAGCGTGCAGATTTGGCAGCAACTTTTGTAAGTTTTCACCACTTCTTCAATTTGGGCGTGTGCTAATGTCGGGCAGGGGCGGCAACGTGATGCTTTATTACCTTGTGTACATCTTCAACATGGCTGGAATGGTAAGCATCCAAATATCACCTTTCATAACACAGAAATACAGTTGACTAACGCGATCTACTAGAGCGGCAACGTTGCGCTGACCTCTTCAATCATCCAATACGTCATCTTCCTTGTCACTACTGGAGGAGTGCTGCCATTCATCGACCGCCTTGGCCGAAGATGGCTTCTTATTGGTGGAGCAATCACCTGCGGTGTTCTCCATTTCGCCAGCGGTGCCATCATGGCTTCTTACGGACATGCCGTCGACAGTGTAGATGGTAAGAATACCCTGCCCCAAAATCCTGTTCCAAAACTAACCAGCTGTAGGAAACGACATTCTGAGGTGGTCCATCTCCGGCGCTCCGGCCAAGGCTGTCATCGCTCTGGCTTACATCTTCGTTGGCGTGTATGGCCTTACCTGGGCACCAGTTGCTTGGATCTACGCTGCTGAGGTGTTCCCGCTCAAGTACCGTGCCAAGGGTGTTGGTCTCGCCGCCGCAGGTAACTGGATGTAAGCGCACTGTTCCCACGACCCAGATCTTCAGATAAGTTACTGACACATCCAATAGCTTCAACCTCGCGCTGGCGTTTTTTGTGCCCCCCGCTTTCACAAACATTAAGTGGAAGCCTTATATGATTTTTGGAACGTTCTGCATTGCCATGACATTCCACGCCTTCTTCACTTACCCGGAAACTTCAAGGAAGACCCTGGAGGAGGTTGATCTCCTGTTCGATAGCAACGTACCAGCATGGCGCAGCGCCTCGGCTGGAGGTACTTTCAAGGAGAAGGTTGAGGAGGCTAGGCGAACTGGTGGTCTCAAGGGTGTTGAGGATGACGAGGAGACGGCAGCTCAAGTTGAGACTGCCTAATTCGGCGGCAACCTGGACAGAGCTCAGATGGAGAACTAGATAGTGATTAGGGGAGGACTGTATAATACGACTACTTGGAAGAATTTCGCGGCCGTGGCTGAATGTAAACTCCAGCCGATTCGAATTGCGGCTCACCATCGAATATTAAGGACGTCATTTATTTTGCAGCTGGGTGGGGATCCGGATTGGCCCCAGAATGCCAGTCTCCCCGGTTTCGCTACCAGATGACGTTTCAGGCACGGAACTGTCATAAACCATCCCAACGACATGACACCTCTGCAAACTTAGCAGTTCCGGTTATCGCAATGATGACTCTGACCGAAAAAATCCGATTAAAACTGTTGGAGAAATGCATCAGCAGCGAATTACGAGGAGTTCGCATAGATGACGTAAGCCCGATCCCGCACGCAATTGCCCCTCACTAAGCCTAAATTGGCCTTAAAAAAACTGGTAGCCCCACCGCGGGGAAGCAAGGAGGCGGGAGCGGGGCGAATTTTTACCGGGAGAGTCGAGCTTCAATTGCTGTGAGTCAGAAATGCCAGCTTAAAAAACATTCGATTCCCAGACACAACTTCCTGACAGTGCTTCGATCTGCGACCATTCCACCTCCTCGTCCTTTTTTAAATCGCCAGATTGGTAAGTACTACATGAAGTTCTCGCTGTCGAGTCAATTGGCTCCTCTGACCCTTCCTCTTCGTTTTCGTTGTGGGGCGGTGAGCTGGCGCATCCGCAACTCTGCCTCTCGGCGCATCACCACATCACTACATCACCACCACAACAAATCGAGGCCAATTGCTAACAACCACCGGGAAATCCAGTCAATCGCAATCATGCCCTACCCTGCTATCCTCCTCCGCGCCGAGCAGAAGCCGCTCGAGCACCGCTCTTTCTCCCCCGCGGTCATCAAGGCCCTCGTCGATGCCGGCTACCCCATCACCGTCGAGCGTTCCTCCACCGACCCCAACTTCAAGCGCATTTTCGAGGATTCTGAATACGAGGCTGTTGGTGCTACTCTCGTTCCAAGCGGTGTCTGGCCCGATGCTGCCCCCGGCACTATTGTTCTTGGCCTGAAGGAGATTCCTGAGGAGGACTTTCCCCTTAAGAATGACCAGTGAGTTCCTCCGCCAGGCTACTTGCGCCAGCATGGCATTGACCATTTTTAGCATCACCTTTGCCCACTGTTACAAGCAGCAAGGTGGGTTTGAGAAGGTTCTCGGCCGATTCCCCCGTGGTGGCTCTACCCTCTACGATCTTGAGTGGCTTGTCAATGAGGTTGGCGTGCGCATAAGCGCCTTCGGGTACCATGCAGGCTTCACTGGCGCCGCGCTGGGCATCAAGACCTGGGCATGGCAGTTGACACACCCCGGCGAGAAGCTCCCTGCTGTGGCCACCTTCACTGAGGGTCGTGGGTACTACCTGAACGAGGAGGAGCTCGTTAGCCAGATCCGTGAGGATGTCGCCGCCGGCGAGAAGGTCCTTGGACGTAAGCCCACTGCTATGGTCCTCGGGGCGCTTGGCCGATGTGGCTCTGGTGCTGTCGATATGTTCATCAAGGCTGGCATTGCCGATGAAAGCATTACCCGATGGGACTTTAACGAGACCAAGGATCGCGAGGGTCCCTACGAGGAGATTGCCCAGCACGACATCTTCCTCAACGCCGTAAGTACCGACGTACTGCTTTCTGTTTCATAACTAACAAGCAACTAGATCTACCTCTCCAAGCCCATCCCTCCTTTCGTCAACGACGAGCTCCTCGCCAAGGCTGGCCGCAAGCTGAGCGTCGTCACTGATGTCTCCTGCGACACCACTAACCCCCACAACCCTATCCCTATCTACTCCATCAACACCACCTTCGACGAGCCTACTGTGCCCGTCGTGGTTAAGGATGACCAGAACACGGCCCCTCTGTCCGTTATCAGCATCGACCACTTGCCCTCAATGCTGCCCCGCGAGTCCAGCGAGTCTTTCAGTGAGGGTCTCAAGGAGGCCCTGCTGACCCTGAACGAGCGCGCTACCTCCCGTGTGTGGGCGGATGCTGAGAAGCTGTTCCAGGAGAAGGTGGCTCTGCTCCCCGAGGCTCTGCGCACCAAGGAGATTTAAAAGATTATGGATTTTGTTTGCTTTTAGGCTGGTCGGTTGGGTCGGAAATAGAACACTGAGGAGTTACACAGCCAAGACGGGCCGCATTTGCAATTCACGATAAAGTCGTCAAACGTTAGCGTTGCACTCTGTGATCGGTGGACCTAATGCTGCGCCATACTGTCTTGTTGGATTCTTAATTATTTTCAGAGATGTATAGATATATATCTCTCTTTGTCCCCGGGTGGGTTCCCGTGGTAATACGCCTTGACCGATGAATCGCATCTTGACCCACAAGTTGTCCAAACCGGTGCTGATACTCGACGCCTTGAGAAGACCCTTCCAGTCCCACACTGATCACTCGTGAGCCGACCGTGAATTTCCCGCCCATATTCACGACGACGCAGCGAGCGACCAACAACCCGGATATAAGGATGGATCCTTGTCCTTTTAGGCAACCAACAACCCCGACTAATTTGCCTGTGGCTTTGACCATTTGGCTGTCTGTCATCTCTTCATCCCCTTGATTATCATTTCCCGTCAAACTTGGAGATAACCTTTTGCTCTCTTTCAAGTATATAATCTTCACCGATTGAGATTGTCGCGATGGCGTCACACATGAAACCAACTTCCGATGACAACTTTGCTCCTCCCGCAAAAAAGGCTCGGATCGGAGATCCACTTTCGTTCAAAAGGATCCGAGTCTTCTCTCAGGGAGATATCGACTCGCTATATCCACTCATTGTTGCATACATCGAGCGCCCATCTCTGGCAGATTCGGTTGTGAAGTTTGCAATCGACGTCGAAGGATGGCCAAGCTACCCCTTCGGCGCCGGGTTCGGGGACACATGCGCCGAGGTATCGTCTCGCCCGGTGGATGACGATGCGCACGCTGCGATTGAGGCATACGTCCGTGACATGGGTCTCGGAGACGTGGCTCTCGGAGTCATGCTGCCAGCATTGGAATGGAAGAAGCGACAACTGAGGGACGGAGTCAAGGAGTCGAGGGCAGAGAGCAACGCACATGTGCGGGACTTTGCGACCACTGCTTCGACGATCCTGCTCTCTCTCTGCAAGAACATCACCACGCTGTATTTGGGAAACTTGGGATGGTGGGAGTCGCCACTGCAGCTGTACCTGCTACTAACAGGAATGTATCGTATTCCTCGCCCAGGACTGCGAAAAGTGAAAAAGGTCGAAATCATCGCTGGCGCAACCGACTACACCGACGAGAGACAGTATGCGCTACTACACTATCAGACATACTTCAACTACATTTGCCGGCTGCCTGCGCTGGAATCAGTGGTGTTTGACGGAGCTGGTGATATCGAAGGCGAGATGCAAACGCTTCCCAGACGCATGTCAACCATGAAGAATATCAGCATCACTCATGCCGATATCCCAAGCAGTGCCCTTGCCAAGATCTTGCGGATCCCCAAACATCTAGAGAAACTCACCCTGTCCTTTGGGGGCCTGATGTTTATCGACGGAGGGAGCGCTATGGTCTACCCAAGAACTATCGGTGAACATCTGTCGAGACACAGGGAAACACTCAAAGTGCTGGATCTTGATATCGACTATTCCCTCGATGGCCAGCATGAAATGATCGAGGATTCCGACTCCGACCAAGAGGAAGACTCGGCTTCTCAAAAGGACCCCTTGAGCTCTCTTGTGCGAGGTCTGGAACGCCAACGGCTACCCCAATCGCCGCCTGATCTACCCAAAAAACGCAAGTACGGCTACGGTCTCACCGTAGGATCTTTCGACGACTACCAAGCGATGACCCATCTCAGCATTGGCGTCAAGGCGCTCTTGGGTCCTACGGAGGGCAGTAGACTAACGGAACAGCCTCCTTTTCGACTCATCGACGCGCTCCCTCCCTCGCTCGAGTACCTGTGCCTCTATGGGTACGAGAAGGGCGAGAACTCGGATGTCGATGAACATGTCGACGAGTTCATGGAACAAAAGGAGGAGCGCCTACCACTTCTGAAGGAGGTCGAAGGTGTGGACGAGAGAATCGAAGATTCGGCGTTGTTGTACAACCAAGATGATGAGGATTCGTTGTGGGAGCGACCAGAGCGCGACTTTGACTGGATCAAGGCGTGAGATTCAGCGGCGACGGCCAGCTGTGGTGTTGTGATGGCGTGGGTGCCTCAAATGTCTTTTTGAGCGAGTCGATCAGCACTTATCAGCACTTTTATTGTTAGATTCAAGCGATACGTAGAAAGTCCATTGGTTCTTGTGTGATTGGGTAACAACGAGCGAAGCACAGCAGTGCACAATGCTTCAATTGGGCCCAAGTCGCCTTATTATTTCTGTGCCTACCAAACAAACGCCGCCTACGTATCAATCCAAAGCACCTCCAAGGTTTGTCCCGAGCAAATGTTTCAGGCGATTAATAATTCGACCGTGATTAATAAGCTCAGGCTGCACGTTTCTGACGCGTTGACTCCATGCTCACTCACCTCCGCTCCGCAAGCCGCATCTCATGCTGACTTCCGTACCGGTCTGCCTTGCTATGTCCGCTAACCCCGCTGCAAGCTCCCATTGATAAAGTGTCTTAGAGCGCATCTCAGACTGATCAATTGGCATAATTACTCTCTGGCATTTCAATTTTATCTTTATTTCATCATCCACTCCACCATGGCCTCTCTCGCAAAGACTGTCGTAGGCACGGGCCTGACGTCCGGCCTCGTAAGCTCAGGTCTCGCCCCCATTCCCCACACTAGCTAATCGGCGGTGTATCAGGGTTTCGAAGCTCTCAAGCAGCTGCTCGAACAGGCCCAGCCTTACAAGGTTATCCTCGGTGCTAGAAACACGTCTAGCACTCAAGCTGCAATTGATGACCTCCAATTCGACAAGGCAGCCAACGGCGCAACTGTCTTGCCACTGGATTTGTCAGATCTGAAGGGCGTCAAGTCCTTTGCTGACCAGACGCTCGCGAAGCTGGGCCAGACTAAGATCGATTACTTGCTGCTCAACGCTGGCATCAGCAACGGTGCAGAGAAGCCGGGGCCGAATGGCTCCAAATGGTGTGAGGCGTACATTGTGAACCATCTTTGTAAGGCATACACCTGAATCCAATTCTAGAGTACTCCATCCTGACCTTGATGCTAAGCACAACACTACCTTGTTCATCTTCTTCGAGAGAAGCTGGTTGAGTCTAGGTCGCGCATCGTGTTCGTCTCTTCCGGTGCGATCCGTAACGTGCCCGATACTGGTGAGTAGCCATTCTGTTGCTCTCCCATGGCCATCATTTCTCACATTGCGCAGGTGTTCTGGACAACGACCTCAAGGGCGGCTCAGGTGTAGGTGGGCGAAGCATCTACCCCGAGTCCAAGTTCACGCAACTTCTGGGCGCCCACTGGTGGCGTCGTCACCTCGCTGGCACGAACGACGTGGTTGCGGTTTCGCCTGGCTTGATTCCTGGCACTGGACTTGGACGGGGCAGCGGGATGACTTTAAGTAGTGACATGCCGGACGCCAAATCCGTCCCGGAAGGTTAGGCCCCTGAGGATGCAAGCGAGGACAATATGGCTAACTTGATGATAGGCGCACAGAGTATTCTCCGCGCACTTACACGCACCGACATACCCGAGGACCCAGAGCGGATTTTCTTGACGAGTTGGGGTGAGTGGTGGGAGAAGAGCGTGTACGAAAACAGCCTGGATAAGAGCCTCCAGGATAAATGGAGCCCCAGCAAGGAAGAGATTGAGAAGGAGGAAGGTATTTTGGCCTAAAGGGTTGGGCATTGAACGGTACCTGTTGTGATTGTGAGTTCACAATTATTGTCGTTTTCGACGTTGATGTCTAGCTGGGCATATGGGAGTACGATGCCAAGAGCTATGGCTCATTCGTCAACCACAAATACAATTGACTTTCGAAAACAGAGACTCTTGCTCGAGACTTGCGGTGAAAGGTGGCGTTCGTGTGGTGGTTGTCGTGGCAAGACGCCCGCTGACTGCGCCGATGTCGTTTGGATAGGATGTGGGATGTTACCCCAAGCTTACGTACGGGACAACGAATGGTGAATATACGAGGAATACGCGGTAGGGATCTTGAGTCATGGGGAGCAAGTGCCTTGCAGCGGGATCCCGCGTAACCCAGTAGCCATATGTACTTGCCGCAACGCCTCTCCGGTAAGAGACGGAGCAAAAGGCAGAGACGAGGCAGCCTGGGATGCAGGGCGATTGAAGGCGATTCTTCATTGGCTTCAAGGCATATAAATTCGGTTTATCACACATTGACAGGCGAAATGTGCTGCGACCAGTGCCCAAGGTTAAAGGCAGCGGGAAACCATACCGAGAGGGGGTGCTGTCAGCATCTTATGGCGCGCAGTTGACGACGCAGCCATTGGGCGAGTTTTTGGGAACCGGCTGGTCTGCGGGCCGAATGAATGCGTTTGTCTACGCGAGTTGACGCACAAAGCTGGATTTGGAGGTGTGGTCGAAGTGACTGGGCGGCTGAGTAGATGACTCTGGCGGCGAGCGCGCCGTGGCCCCATCAAGGCGTCGTCTTTTCACGTCTCACGATAGTTCGCAAGGCGCGTCGTCATATCGTCAAAGGGCGGAGGAGGTGAGGTCGAAGCTAGAAGCGCGACTTGGTGGCATCTCGGATGAATCTGAGCCCGATCTGGGAGTGTCGTCGTCATCGACTGAGCCAGAGATTAACAAGTGGACTTGGATGGATCAGAACAGCGCCCGGAAAATAGTGACTAATCGTGCGGTGGGCTGCAGTTCGGAAAGCAGCTAGACAGACGCACAGGAGAATTAGAGAATTAGAGTCATCAACAAAGTTGAAGATGTGCTGGGCTCGTTCGATCTGAAGTCAGCAGGGGATATCCTCTCAATCGTGCTCGTCAACGGCCTTACAGGGCATGTGAAGTGCCCTTGTAGCGCATCCCTGTTGTTTTGCAGTGAAACGGCCCGCCATTCCGCCCGTTGATTGGCTGAACGGCCTCGCACTCGCATTCGCACACCCTCTAATTGCCACCTGGGGACACTCTGCTGCGGCCCACTGGCACCCATCCCTCTCAGCCCTGTAGCAACTGGCCCCGTAGGCGATCGACGCGCTGGAGCACAGCCCCAGGCCCACTGAACAAAGTCGCTGCATTTCCGTAAAGGGATGCCCAAGCGAGTCCGAGCCGAGACCCGCCGGTGCCTCCATACGCGCATCCATCCACACCAGATTGGGTGCAGGGAGCCAAGCGTATCAGCGACGAGATGTGAGATGCAAGGCCGTCATTCCTTTTTTAAGAGAATGCGAGTGTGTGAGTTTGCTCTGCCCATGGTTGTTGCATCCGTATACATATATCGTGAAGGCTTCCCCTTCCGCTGGTACGACGTGGAGATCTCATCTAGATTACCCCCATCGCCGACACAAACATCGGGAGCATCCATCGGAAAGCCACTGCTCGGAAACGACTCACTTCCTCTGATCCTCCTTTGTTTCTTAACTTCTTCATCTTACTTTTCTCTGATTCTTCCAATCGTACCATCCATTCTCCATCGTCTAATCCAACCTCTAAGCCGCCATCATGTCTTCCGACACGCAGCTTCCGCATAACGTCATCGTCTTCGGCCCTGATGGCAACTGTACCCTCGACCTCTGCCCCCTCGAATGGAGCGTCTACAAGTATCAGCCTAGCCTGGCCGCAAACATCACCTTCATCATCCTCTACGCCATCGCCATGGGCGTCCACGTCTTCCTCGGCTTCCGCTGGCGGGCCTGGTGGTACATGACCTTTATGATACTCGGTTGCATCGTCGAGATTATCGGATACATTGGACGCATCATCATGCACTACAATCCCTTCTCATTCCCGGGCTTCATGATACAGATCGTCTTCGTCACAAGCGGCCCCGTCTTCTACACTGCCGCCATCTACGTGACGTTGGCCAAGACGTGAGCATACCGATCCTCTTCCTCCTCCCGGCTGCGCTAACCACAATCCATAATCCAGCATCCAATACTTGGCTCCCGAAGTCTCCCGTATCAAGCCCAAGCTCATCTGGTGGATCTTTATCCCCGCGGACATGGTCTGCCTGACACTCCAAGCCGCTGGCGGTGCTTTGTCCACCGTGAGCCAGGGCTCCAGCCAGACCGGTGTCGATATCGCCATGGCTGGCCTTGCCCTCCAGGTGGCCGTCCTCGTTCTATTCTGTGTCCTCATGGGCGACTACATGTTCCGATACACCCGCTCCAAGCCTGCCAACCCCCTCAGCCGGCGCATGCGACTCTTCTTCGGCTTCTTGAGTGCCGCCGTCATTATGATTCTCGGCCGATGCGCTTACCGATGCTACGAGCTGAGCGAGGGATACCAAAACTCGACTGTCATCACTGATGAAGGTCTCTTTATTGGTCTAGAGGGAGTGTAAGTTTCTCCTACATGCTGCCCAAGATTCTCTGCTGACCTTTGGAATAGTCTCATTGTCATCGCCGTCTTCTGCCTTTGCATTGGTCACCCCGGCTTCGTCTTCAACGAGAAGGCCATGCTCCTGAACTCACGCCAGACTTCCGATGAAGATACTACATTTGAGACCAAGTGATTTGATTCGTACGATAAAATTTGGATACTTAATGTTACTATGCTCGCATAGGACTGCGCATTGGACTTTATTTTGTACCGAAGCTTCAAATTTGGAGCTACGATCTGTCTTGATAAGCTATGTACCATAGGCGAGCGAATACCCTTTTATTTGTGCGACAGCAACAAAATCCACGGCCGAGCCCAGCGGTTGCGTTCATTCATGTTCAAGTTGTCCAGCAGTTCTCCAGTGTCACCCGCTTTCCCTGATTACTTTAACCCCGTCACAGCTCTACCTTGCCAACAGGATCCCACAGAGCCGCTTCCGGGAGCGATTCCTCACACCCGCACCAGCATGAAGTGTCACAGCTGTCGTGTCCCTTATCTCGGAGAAGTCTGCCACTACCATCACACCGATAATTGTAGGGCCGGGCCTGACACCAACCGTGGCCCCAGGCGCACTTCGTCTCGCAGCGATCCTGCGGTCTCGCAACGATCGTCACCGTCTCCGTCGCCGAAGGCCCCTCCGAACGCGACTGCATCCAGTGATCATGCGGTCTCGCAACGATCGCCGCCGTCTCCGTCGCCGAGGGCCCCTCCGAGCGCGACTGCATCCAGCGACAGCTGCAATTGTCCTCACACACGTTGTGAACCCGGTCTTGGACGAGGTTGGAGGTCGTGTCGCAGCGGTAGTTGTACGGCGGGTCTCGACACCAGATCATGCCTGGGTAACACGATGCCACATGTAGGATTGGGGCTTTCGAGTCATGGATGCCGGAGGAGTTATTTTCTGCTGCCACTAGGGCGAATAAAACTATTTCAAGTTAGGAAACCAGTTGCAGATGGACACGAATGGGTGCTCACTGAAAATGAGGTTCTTCATGATGGTGGATGTTGATGGCGGATGTTGATGGCGTAATGTGCGACGAGAGCTGTCCGGGCGGTAATATTGTCTTGAAGCAGAATCGATTCGAACGGAAGGAGCTGAGGACCAGTTTCTTGGAAACTGGGGCGTGCCATTTATTCGAATGGGAAGTTGACGAGCACCCGACGCAGCGTTCCGTCACGATGCCGCGACGTACATTCAGTGTTAGGGGCAAAGGACCTGGCACGTCAACGTTCAAGCTTGCTCGCAGCCATTCAATGCTTTCACATAGGACGCATTCTTTGCGACTATCACCAAAGTTCGTCTGTAGGCAAATTGGGGGCCTTAATCGTGACTGACGTATTATCAGGAAGGAGTCTCCGGGTTGCCAGTCCTGGAATCCATCGAGCTACCTCAGCTAGAAGCATTAACATATGCCCAAGTTGTACCACTCTGTACTACGCGGTGCAATATGGATCAGCCTAGTTTGTTGCAGCAGAGTCAGGTCACAGATGAGAGCCTCCCGATAGTCCGTTGTTAAGCCAAGGTGGCTGACAACGAGTGTAACCACTTCCCCGCAGAGCTGCGGTTGTGCGCCATCAGTGATCAACAGTGGAAGGTTGTTTTGCATGAATTTGGTGATCAGCGTTTGGTCTTATGAGGAGGTTCGGCTGGAATGCATGCAGCACAGGCGCAGAGTTGAGTTAATCGAGGTGTCGGAAGATGAAGTGTCGTCTCGGAACTTTGAGGTGGCCAAGAAGCCTCTCTTCCAAGAATAGTTGATGCAGTTTTGGGGTGGAATCTCCAAGCAGACGTACCAACAACAGCACCAGAACGCTAAGGGAGGCCATAGGAAACTGCGCGCCTCTGCGGTGCCAACCATGCTCGCGGGGGTTCGTCGGGGTTAAAATGCCATCCAACTTTCCGCCATAACCGAGTTGATCGATCTTTGCAG
Organism: Ilyonectria destructans; assembly: GCA_020740775.1. Lineage (NCBI taxonomy): Eukaryota > Fungi > Ascomycota > Sordariomycetes > Hypocreales > Nectriaceae > Ilyonectria > Ilyonectria destructans. The sequence continues at coordinate 1,631,691 of JAHEWK010000010.1, forward strand.
TCCAGGATCTCCTGCTTCAGCCGCTGCGATTGGGTCTTTGAGTAGGGCCGGTGACCTGAGAAGCCGTCGTTTGCTGACGAGAAGCATTACCCACAGCACGAGAACCAGAACGCAGGGAGCAACAGCGCCGATGCACCAGGCGGGCGTACTCAGAAATGTACCCTTTGCAACCAATATCAGGACTCCAAAGGCATTCAAAAGCCCAGCAAGTCCAAGCATCTCAGCGGCCATCCGGATCTCTCTGTTCTGCATCCCTGGGTCGATGTCTGCGAAGACGCGCATGCATTCCGGAACTCGAAGAAGATCCTGACACTGGCGACCCAATCGGACGACCGTGTCTCGTCGTCCGACAATGTGTTTGTCGATGAGGATCACACAGACTGTGAGAAAACCTCTCACGATGATATTGAGGCAGAATTCCCCCATGCATTCCTCAGCCATGTTTTCGATGATGAGTTCAGTGCTGGCACTTCGAGTAGGTGGTTTGCAAGGGCGTGGTTATTTGGCGTGAAAAGGGATAACGAAGACGAACAATTTATTAGGGAGGATTGCCAGAATTTTGCCTCTACCGAAGCTTTTATCTCCAGGCATCACCCAACGGAGATGCCTCTCCCAACCTTAAGTATGCACCAAAGGGTTGCTTCCAGTAGGGTTAGCTCAGCCCCCGTCCATTGGTTTCTTTCTCCGGATATTCTGGCAGGGTTTGCAGAACGTTATACAGTCAACATACGATGCTCGACGACTAATACTTGGCGTGCCGGAGAAATTGCATGGCTAAGAGCCGCAGGTTCCCTATCCAAGCGGCTGCTAGCCAGGCAGGGACACTGGACTTGCACCAAGCTTCTACCTTGCCTAAGTGAAGGTAAGGTAAGGTAGGTACATTAGGTAAGTACATTAGGTCGGTACATACCGCCAGGAATAATTTTCTAATCCTACATCAAACTCATCTCCAGAACCGAGAACCTCATTTCATACACTTTCTTCGCCCTGTCAGCAAACGGTCGTGGTGTGTCTGCCGCCTGTCTTCTCTCCATCCGGAGTTCGCCAGGAGAATCGCTGTTCGCCCTCAGAGTCCACTCACCAGTTTCGCGGAGCCTATTTCTTGGTGATAACAATCTATTCTCGGATTCTCAGTGTCAGTCATGGAATTACACATATGCAACTCCTTGAGACTTCTGCGTATTGTTTGGTCGCCTTGCTTCTAGAGTACTGCAGGTTTCACACTCTTGTGCTCCACCTCAGTTGAAGCCCAATGTCTAAGTAGGTATATTAGGTAGGTGCCTACCTAGGTACCTCTCCACGATCCGAGGCAGAGTGGTGGACGGACGACATCAACATCCTCTTCAAGAGATTAGAAATGAGCATCAGACTTGCCTGTCTATGCACTTTCAACCGAGACAGGGAAGTTAAGGACGTCGAATTCCACATGGAGAATGTTTCAGGCGAACACAAGAGTGCTGCAGTGGAGTACGCCTTGAACAAGTTCCAGAACAACACCACCACGTGGAAGAAGCAGTCAGTCGATGGGTTGATTGTATGTTGCGCCTATAACGGGTGTTATCTTGTCGCTGCTAACTCTATGAATAGCAATTTGTTGACAAGCAGGTAGTTTAGGTATATCCGCGTTGGCTCAAAATCGGCTCGCCTCCCACAGCTTCGCCCATCGATGACCCAGATCACCGGCCGCCGTTCCCGATCCTGATCCCATTTCTACGTTCATCGCGTCCCACCACTACGCGAACCCTGAAGCCTTGACTCGAGCAAACAAAACGATAGACGGCAGTGGAGCTCTAAAATCCGCGAAGACAGATCAACCTCGCCGAGCAACGACATCCAACGTGTCTCCACCAGGTGTTGCAGTTTCCTTCAGACCAAGACAGTTAACGGAAGTCCACGGACAGTTGGGTTGTGCTGGCACGGAGGTGGTTAGCAGAGTGGGATGAAGAATATCTCGGTGGGATGCTCGGACGAGATGTGGTGAGGTGATCGACTGCGGCACAATGGGATGAGCTTGGAACTCTGGCTAGACGGTGGGAAGCAATACTGGATCATCTCCACAAGGAGTTGTGGCGATCCATGATGGACATTCTTCTCGGTTCCGACCACGGCAAGGGACCTGCAAGAATGTTGGCGGATTACCCCGAGATGTTTGGGCGTCGGATCATCGCCTCTGTGCGTGTTTTCCGTTTGGTGATCTTCCAAACCTCTTCTAGAGGCTCGAGGTGGTAGAGCCAATTCCGATGCCACCCGTGGCACCGATCGAACGCCCGCTGTAGAGGAAGGATATGCGAAAGCATAGAAAGGCGTTATCCAAGTCCTCACTGGGTTCCAACTATTCGGACATAAGGGAGAATCCGGCCTGAATACTCATTGGAATGCGGATGGCATTTTCAGTTGTTAATAGTCAAGTGGACAAGCCTCCTTAGTGAGCGATAAATCGTGCCTCGGGATGTCTTTCGCTGTTCATTTATTATGAATTGGACAATGGTGTCGATATCAATTTCGCAGCTCATCGCGCCAGTGAATTCATTGAGCCGCATTTAACATGAACATGGTTTTCCAAGGATCACATAATGAGGAGGACTCGTTTCATTAGGTAGGGTCGTTTATGGAAGGAAAATATACCCTGTTGAGCCTTTACGCCAAAGAGGTATTCAACGGACCCGTCTGGCTTAACCTTGGCATGCATCAAAAGGGTGCCTCCGGCGGGTCCAGGTTGGTTTCTGATGCTTTGTAAACTTAGCTCTCATCCTTTTTTCTTTCTTCTTGCATGGCAGGTTCAAATTCGGGTAGAATAAAGGCTACCCAATCTATTCTAAGATCTCTAAAAGATTAGTCTGGTTGAATTATGTGTTGTCCTCAATCGCAATATGTATCGCGTTCAGACTCTGCTGGTACTTCTTCGTCTCCGTAATTTCCAGTTCCCTTCATCTCAAATGGATCCCGTTCAAGAACGAGTTGTAAGATGATGCAGAATAACGCAAATCCAAAGCACATTGTCAACAACCCAAGTAACTGGATAACAAGCCATCCCCAGACACCGTTGACTGCAACCCAAGCAGGAAATGCAATAAATACATAGACCCCACCAACGGACATTGGTGTAATGAAGAATACAGCCAAGACCTTCCACCCCACGAGGGTTCGTCGGAATCGGTAGGCGAGCGCAGTCGCAAGAAAAACGCCCACAGAGTTTGTGGCCATCCACCACCAGGGGAACATATTAAGGACAATAAGTGGCTGGTTTCCGTAGTAGTGGTAAACTCCCATTGGGAGGAGAATCTCTTCGATAATGAGATCAGAGCCCATCATCAGGCCAAGAAACCACCACAGATTTTTGGTTGCTGTCTTCTTATGCAGGAGCTCGAGCTGAATCTGCATTAAGGAGCCGTATCCAAACCAGATGGGGATCCATGGAGGCATTTCACGACCTATGAGATGGAATGAGGCGTTTTTCTCTGTCCAGGGATAGTGGATGCAACCCAGAACGTCGATAAATGTTTCTGGGAATGCGATCATAGCACCACTAAGTGGTAGAATAAGTGGTAGAAGGGTTCGAGAACGGCGAGCATCCCGGGCGCCAAGAACAACCGCAAATAGCCCAGTAACAGTCATCAATACCATGCATATGATGTTGTTGGTTTGGGAATATGGGAGCGTGACCGGAGGGCGAGGTACATCGAAAATAGGGTCTATGGTGAAGTCGACACTCCCCACTTCTGGTTGTTTGCGAAAATAGGAGCCCACCAAGGCGATGGAGGTGACCAATATTGTCGGAAACAGTGGCTTTTTCATTATGCCTATTAATGGTGTGCTTTTGATCGATTCCATCATGAGCAGGAAAGGTAGAAGGAATTGTGTCGGTGAGAATGGAGTAGTAGATCAGAGTCAGAATAGGTAGCTGGGTGGGTATTTATAATTGATGATTTTGCGCAATCCGCCCAAAGCCATAGCTTCCATTATCTATCTTTCAGGATCAACACCGAAGAGTTCCGAATGTTTCGATTTGATCATGCCCACCGAGCTCGGCGCCGACCTGCTCAACTTGGCTACCCGCCAAATTTCAATCTGGCTCCCTCCCTAGATCGTAATAACAACCCACCCTTTTGATCCACTGAGATATCCGTGAAATCCGAAGTGTTTCGATTTTTGATACACATCTCCACAGAACTCAGAGCCAAATGCTGCAAGATCCTCCGCAAGCCCAGTTCTGCCCTACCTTCGAGGTTCCACTAGTGCTCTGTCGACTTTATCAAGGGTTATGATACTGAGCTTTTCTCATATTTATCACTCCATGATACTATTTTCATATAATCAACTAACAAATTGGCAAAGAATGCAAAGACAAACTCTTGCAATACGTACAAACTAATTTATAATTCTGCTGAGCGATGAGGCAACACCGCGGCACCACATCCAAATCGCCATCACGGCCTAAGCTAAGAGACTAAAGCTACTTTTTACGAAATATTTAGAAAAGACGATCTCTTAGCCTCCTTAGTGTCCGGATGTACAGGCGTGCTGAGAGAAGGCAGGGAGGCTGCAGACAGATGATGGATGGTTCCGGTAATGCATCAAGATCCGCCAGGCCGTGGTTCCTCATGTGATGTGAATTCACACATTTGACGCTTGCGCGATGTAGCATTCACATGCTGTCCCAGCACCCAATATGATCATTTAAAAGATCGACAATTGGTTTTATTAAGCTGCAGTTAACAATAAGTGCTGAGGAGCAAGTATGTGAGGTCGCTATTTCGGGCGGGGCTTGTGTCGGTCTTCGGGTTGTCTCTGAGCGACACTGCCAGTCGTGAGAAATCCGCCGCCCCTCAAACCGTCTGGTGACGACTTCGGGTGGGGAAGATTCAATCTATCAACGTCCGGATTATGACCGGGGATTCGTTGCGGGAATCACGGTCCGATTGTTGGTGGGATTATTTGGGGTGCAATCTTCCCCTCACTTGCCCTTCCCCTCTTCGATTTCAACAAATGTAGACTCACCTAAACAACACCAAGCAAAACGTCCAACGGCCATAATGCCCTCCAAGCCGTCTTTCGACTCTCTTCCTCTCCGCAAGGATGGGCCTCATGGCAACGCCTGGGGTCTTTTCGGCGATGACGATGAATGTGGCATGCTCAACCTCCTGACTCCAAAGATTGTCGCAAAAGCTGCGTCAGAGATTCGCGATGGGACGCGCGTGTCCACGGACTGGCCGCTAGATCGTATGTCGAAGCCTTGTTTCGGCCGCGCGCCTTTCACGCATACCATCAAGACCAAAACTCCCCGTTCTGTCAACGACGACTCGTTGGCGTTCAACACACAGAGCAGCTCTCAATGGGATGGGTTCCGGCACTATGCGTACCAGAAGGAGAAGCTATGGTTCAACGGCAAGACACTTGATGATCTCTTGACAACCAGCGCCATCGGCACACAAGGTCTGAGCCTTGCCAACCTCGGGTATGACATCCGCTGACCGATCTTAGCATGGGTTGAGAGGGGAGGCATTGTCGGCCGCGGAGTGCTTCTTGATTATGCTGCTTGGGCAGATGCCAAGGGCATGACGCCTGCTCTGTTCGAAACGACCCCAATCACCGTGTCAACTCTCAAAGAGGTGGCGGCCAGCCAAGGTACGACATTTCAAGAAGGCGATATTCTATTCATCCGCACAGGCTGGGTTCGTGGGTACAACAAGCTCTCCGACAGCGAATGCCAAGTGTTGGCAGACAAAACTTCTCCACCAGCAATCGGGATCGAATCCTCGGAGGAGACTCTGCGATGGCTATGGGATCAATCCTTTTCAGCCGTTGCGGGTGATCACCCGAGCATGGAGGCATGGCCCTGCCAAAACCCAGATTTCTGGCTGCACGAGTGGCTCCTAGCAGGATGGGGAATGCCCATCGGCGAGCTATTTGACTTGGAGCAGCTGAGTGAAGAATGCAAGAAGCGAAACCGGTGGTCGTTCTTCTTCTCCAGCGTGCCTCTCAAGGTAAGTGATGTGGCTTGTTTTAAGATTAGAACGGAGGTAGCTAACGAAGATCAGGTCCCTGGAGGGGTGGCCAGTCCTCCCAATGGAGTGGCTATCTTTTAGAAAGGATTAGCCCCATAAACACCCGAAGTCTTCCTCTCAAGACACTATAATAACGCGCTTCGGCAAAGTGGTATCTACTCGGACGTTAGGTTGCAGGCGTGGGAGTCCAGGTCCCATAATTCGACGATTAGGTATTCGAGGATTGATAGAATTAAATCCAAAGTCCAAAAATTACAATATTTCTTCTCGTTAGCCATGACAAAGAGAAGCAGGGAGCGTTAGTCCTAAAATCAATGATCGAAGAGTTTTCCGTCAGACCTCGAAAGCGATAGTCAGAGAAAGTAGTAGTATGGGTACATCACATGAAGAGGAGAAATAAAAATATGAAAGTGACCAGGAATGCTTTTCCATGATCAAGGAAGGGAGTGAGCAAAAATGGTGAAAAATGCAAAAAAAGAAGCACTTCTCAATCATGATATGGTGTTTTATAGGAACAGCCCGATGCGGGGGTCGAACCCGCAACCTTGAGATTGTGTACTCGTAAGAGTCTCACGCTCTACCGATTGAGCTAACCGGGCGTGCTTGCCCGGGCTTATAGCCCGATTGTTGAAGACGATGGTCGCTATTTTCTATTATATACCTCTAACCGAGAAGATCACCAAATGTTACCATCCCTGCCTGTACTAGTATTCATCTTGTTAATTCATGGTTTATAAAGGTCAAGATTCAGCTTGTTTGGGGAAATTCATCTCATCTGCTGCCTGCAAGGCTGTTAGAAATAAAAGGCTGGCTAATCTAACATAGAAATGATAGAGTGGTTGGCGTCGGTCTCAATGGAGGATTTACGAACGGTAGTCATTGATCCTTTACCATTAAAGCTCAGCTAAAAAGAGGAGATAACAACCACCGTGATACAGGGCTTAGTAAGTTACGACAGCTGAAATACCGCCGGTAGCGTCGGGTGCGTCGCTCGGCATGCAACAGCAGAACTTTGCAGGAGAGGACGGTTTCGTCGCATTTAGAGAGAAGCCATTGCCTAGAAAATATGAAGCACGGAGACACATACCAGCCTCACGAAAGGGTGCACAGTTTTGCCATGATCCGTCCTGACTGCGGTCGCAGCCACTTCCCAAATGAATCGCTCTTTGCCCGTGTCGTAACTCTGCAAATTTGAAGCAGTTCCCCGAGCAAGGCTGATTCTAGTCAGCGTAGTGTATATGCACCCCTTTATACGAGAACCAGAGGTCATGGTCGCACGGCGTTCAACAGACATAGCATCCAGGCGCAGGAAATTTTTTGTTTCGACTTCACTATCAAGCAATTGTCAATATAAAACTGCTGCTGTAAGCCTAGCCACAAGTAGACAAATACCACAAACCACCTTCTTCTAAATTTGCCCCCTTATTTGGCTTCAATGATCAGTCCCTTCCGAAGTGAATACTTTGTGGTTCCAACCTCAGCCTCAATTCCCTTTGGTCCCCCGAGCAGATGTCAAATTCTTTGACTCAAGCCACTTGATGATTGTCTCGGCCATTTCCATTGGCTTCTCAACCGGCATAAAATGAGTCGAATCCAGCTCAACATTAGTCAAATCCGGAACCGCAGTCTTGGCCTCCTGTGTCTCAAATAACGCTGCCGGACCCAGAGGATCATTTTTCCCGGAAATATGCAACAAGGGTACTTCAACCTTGTCTGCGGCCGCTGGAAGTTTCTTCTCAGCTTTGTATTGTGTGCCATTCACATACGCCCGGTACCACATGAGAGGGGACACGAGTCCGTCGCCCCCGAAGGCTTCCTCCACAGTTTTCAACATGTTGGGGTCGCGAGTAGTAAATTCCAACAGCGGGCGCCTCTTATCCCCAAGCAACCAATTGCGAAGCGAATCCTTGTAGCCGAATGTCTCCTTCATAGCCCCTGCATCGCCGTAGCCCGCAGAAAGGAAGCTTTCTATATGACCTGAGATGAGTGGTGCTGCCTCTGAGCTGGCAAGGAAGGGGTAGTACCAGCCGAGAGGGAACCCAACGAGCCCTTCCCGCTCCTCTGCGATCTGGGTAACATTGATAGGCTCGCGGATTGGAGGTTCGTAGTAGAAACTAGACATGACGACGGCATCAACTTGTTCCGGGTAGTACAGATAGTACCTATGAGCAAGGTAGGATCCCCAATCATGGCCGATAGGTATGACCCTCGAGACGTTTTCGAAAGTCAAGATTTCGGCAAGATCGCTAGTCATGGCGTCGACACTGAATGAGGACACGTCCCAGGGCTTAGAAGTGCCACCGTAACCGAGAAGATCAGGTACCAGAATGCGAAGGCCAAGGGTCAAGAGGTATGGAATGAGGGCTGCCCATGTTCCCGAAGTTTCTGGAAAGCCATGGAGGAGTAGTAAAGCAGGTTGATCGAAAGCAGCGGTCTCATTACTGGGCGCGCTGGCGTAGTAGGCATATTGGAGTGACCGCGAGTTGATGAGCTGTTTCTGAACTAAAAAGTCCATTTTCGAATCGATTGTATGGCAGGTTCCAGGATAATCGATGAGAGAGAGATCAGGAAATTGCAAAGGAGCGGTCCCAATGTTTAATCGTGTCGTGCCGGATGATGTATTAGGACTTTACCAACGAAAGGGTAAACGAAGGACTTTTGTACCACCGGCACACACTAAAATCATCTGATGTCAATTGCCAAGCTTTGACAATGTTAGTAAGAAATCGGACAATTTACTCACAGGTCCGGGATGCCCGAGGAAAGCTGTACTGTTCTTCGTGCAAGGATATTTCTGAGGACTAGCAGTTATTCCCCAGTTCGGGAAATTACTGCTCGATCAGGGATTAGTCGTACGAAGATTTACTCACCGGATCTCCTTCTACATGTAGTTAAATAATCCGGCTTATGCGCTCTCTATTCGCCACCCAGATGTTCCTAACTTGTTCAGATTATCCCTTTGGATCGGACTTTTAAGCTATTACGCGTATGAACAGCATTTGTTACCATCGAAATGGCACACTCGTAAGGTTTTGTGAGAAATACAACCAGAAGCTCTTACGCGATACGAGTAGCTCTACCTACCGCCGATGTGACCACCATCTGCTTGCATTAAATTCGTCCGGGCTCCAGACCCCCGTCGTTGTTGTAAGTTTCAACTTCCGACTCGTCATTCATGAGCCTTCTTGATATTGAAACACGAAAAGGGTCGTTTATCAATGGCAGCAGAATAATCCACTCAAGCTTCGTCTCAAGGTGGTCATTTCGAAGCATTTGTCATCAGTTTTCGTGGGAAGGATCTTCTATACCCCTTCGCTGGTTGTGCTTCAGGATGCTGGGCGAATGACAAATTGTTGAGTGCGGAGTAATTATAAATGCGCCATTGCGTTACGGAAGCGGTCTTTGTAAAAGGCCAATGTTCGAATAATCAATGAAAGGACCCACAACACAAACCAGGAATTTCTCTACTTGGCTAGGTACCCGGAGGCTTTAACAAAGAGGGGGGGCCAAGTCCAGAGGCTTTGTCAACCCCTCAGGTAATAGTCGGTGAGATCATCCGATTGTTCAATGGCAGGCAAGCCCAGAGCAAGTCCGTAGCTGGATAGTCCAGTATGGCGTGCTTGGGATGGCCGCGATTTCGCATTAATGCCAACTTCTACTGGAAGTCACTTCTGGGTGAGAGCAGTCAAGGGTGTAGACTAAGATTACTCATTCAATCACAAGAGGAAAGAAAACAATGGCGTCAAGGCTGTCTGGTAGAGGGTTGGTAGAGGGTTGGTAGTAGCTCAAATGAAAAAGGCAGTGACCGGTGTCCAAACATGTAGTGCATTTAATTCAGTGGAGCCCCAACATCGCAGGATAGCTGCGCACATTACTTGTGATGAGGCCCACCTGAAGCAGATTCCTATCTCCGAGGTTGTGTTACTTGGGCCAGAGCAAACATTCACTGAATTTGCTCGGTTTGGGCTGTGATAGACACAACATGATAAGTTTACTGAATTCCCGAGTCACCAACAACATTCCGATCGCGCCTGAGCTCCCCCTTGTAATGATCCAAAAAAGCCTCCCCTCTAGCGTGCATTGTAATTCATCCCGGCTCTTATTATCTACGCGAATTTGATCAGTAATCATACTTACAACCTTCGACTCGCCGTCGCTCCGACTTGACGCAGAGCATGGCTCCAGGGTAGGCTCCAGGGTAGGCTCCAGGGTAGGCTCCAGGGTAGGCTTCAGGGTAGGCTTCGGCTGAATGCGGCTCGGTCTCCACCTTGAAAACACCCTGGAGCTGTCATTTTTAGCGAGCATGCCACCAAACCAGTGCGACTGATAGCGCCCGTGTCCGCTAACGGCAGGGAGTGGGCCACACCTAGGCGCTAAACCCCGCGAACACGGGCTCGTGGGGCTGTGTTCATGACGAGCACCACCGTAAGCAGCCCGCTGGCAGCTGAAGCTCCAGCAGCGTCATTGCCAGCAACCTTCGTGTTTACTCTTCTCTTCTTCTCTGCTTCTCCTCACTCGCGCGCTCCGCGACATGCTCCCTGCGCCGCGTCGCCAACCGCCATGACACATCGTCCACCATGTGAGTTATCTCCTATCGTCCTCCACTGTGTGCAAGCTGACCGTCTCAGGATTGAGCCGTCAATCCGTATCCGCCGAGCCATCCACGCCGATGATGCCCCCCTCCTCCGCCGCATCCTGAAGTCGCACCCTTCACTCATCCACAACCCCGACCCGTCTCCCTTGGGCCTCTCCAACTCGAACCTTCACCTGGCCGCGTCACTGGGCCACCGCGATATCTGCGCCGTGCTCCTCGACCTCGGCCACGAAGATCCTTGCCCCGCCCTCAACGAGAGCCACCAGACGGCCCTGATGCTCGCGGCTGCCGGCGGCCATACCGAAGTCGTCCACCTGCTGTGCGAGAAGGACAAGAGCTGCATCATCCGCCGGGACATCCGCGGCCGCGATGCCGTCATGGAGGCTAGCCTCGGCGGACACGACACCATCCTCCAGCTGCTCTTGACCTTCGTCCCAGGCGGACCATACGACGCAGTGCGCCGCTCCGACGTCGAGGGCAACACGGCCCTGCACTTTGCCAGTGGTAATGGGAATCTGCTAGTGCTGCGCACGTTGCTAGCCGCGGGCGCCGACGTGGAGAAGCGCAACATCTGGAATTGGACGCCTGCCGCCTACAGCGCCACTGTCCAGGCGGAGGTCTATCTTAAGGGACTGGTGTCCGAGGTTGGAAAGCGGCGGCAGTTGAAGAGGGAAGCTGAGGCATCCAAGAAGGGAGCTGGAGTCCGCGTTGTCGAAACGACCAGCGACGATGAGTGAGCCCATCACTGGCTCCACTTGGAAACTGGGAGGATAGAGGCTAGACCTGGTCGGGATTGTTTGTCTCCGGCATATCTGAATCACCGCCGCCACGCGTTGAGCCGCAGCACAGAGATGACCGGAACTCGTGTGGTGGCTCACTTGGCCTCCACTCTTGAACGCATCCCCCCTCAACGTCACACCCAGCTACCACCATTCTCACTCAGTCATGGCTGCAGGGCAGCACTGGAGTATCCTTGAACTGATGACCTCATGACATTTTAGCCTTGCGATGCTGTTTATTCAATCAACTGCTTTCAAAGTTCCTTGTGATCCTTTTGATGGTCCGCTTCTGTCATGTTTGTGATTTCGGGCCGTGGACGATAACAGGGAATGACTCTTAATTTGTGCCGCCGAGTGAGAACTGCTTCGATGTACAGTGATGAGCCACCACAAGAGACTTCCCGTCAATGATATGTGCTCATGCTCTCGCAAAACATGATCAGCAGCCGCAATCGCGGGTCTGGTGCCAAGCACCGCGTGCCCCGACTGGCATGGAAACCTCCAATGCCGTGGGCAATCTTGTTCCTGCGAGCGCTTCTCGTTGCTGCCACTCGCCTGATGATCTGGATCATTCGTTGATGGTGCCTTGAATCACGCTAACATGTGAGGCTCTGGCGTCGCGTGCGGTCTTCGATGGCGGGAAATCACTGCCCTGGAGGCTCACAAGACTCTGGATCGGACGACAATAACGGAGCTACGTCCCTCATGGAGGACTACTTCAACATGTCCTCGCACCTAATCGCTCTGTCCGCTCTGCAAGGGTTCACTCTCACTCCTGGCCGTCAGTCTCCAAAGCACTGCTACGACCTGTTCCTCCGCATTTAAAAAAGCCCACGTTGGCCCGCCGCGAAGCCTTCATGTCCGGCTCGGGTCGCCCAACTTGCAGGACAATCGAGGTTGAAGCTGGGGTTCTTCCCCCGCCGGCCACGAGGCTCGTCGTCACTCAGCACCTCCGGGCTTCCCAGGATCCCCCCTTCTGGGCCTGGATCATCGTGGGGGCTTTCTTTGACGAGGAAGACAACATCATCTGGAGCACCGAGGTATTTGCGGGTCACCTCGACATTCAGGTGGAGTCGGACGACGAGAGTGACAGCGGCGAGAGCAGCGCGTCAGAGACCCAAGTTGGACAGGACAATAGGGAGCGCCCCGATTCAGCGTCAGGTGGGTTCCTGATTCCGTGATGTTGAAAGCCTTGGCAGTTATTGACTGCTACTTTGAACTATATAACTGATCATGTCCAGCCGTTCATTCTCCTGATCCTGAAGCTTTCGAACACCACACTTACGAATCTCACGACGACGACGACCTGTATCATCAACAACGACAAGCGATCCAGCAGAACTTCGAACACTTCTCGATAAACTCTCCCCTCGCCCCCCCTTTGGCTTGGGATCCGACTCGTCAAGGACCTGTCCCAGGATACTGGCAAGCTTCGTTTAACCCAGCCATCCGCCGTTGGGTTCATACCTGGCAGCCCTTCTGTTGAGTTACCCTGCCCACAGCCACTCTCCTTCGAACGTCCCCATCACCTTCCTCGTCATGACTAGCGGCTGGAATCCCATCACGGGGCGAGACTCCACGGGCACTCGCCCGGCCTTCGCCCCTGCTGGAGCCCCCATTCCAATCCAGGGACAGGCCTACATCCCTCACTTCGGAGGTCCCGGCTACAACTTTGGCACTATCCCGCAACAGACAATCCCCCAGTACGTTGCTGGTTTCGGCGGCATGATGATGCCCTCCAGCCCGTTCGCTACCCCGTCTCCCTACAGCATCCCGGTGCAGGGCGGGATTGGTGGGTTCCAAACCCAGCAAGTCTTCTCCCATCAGCCCAACGGCACGGGCAACATCTTCCCGCGGCAGCCTCAGCCATGCCCCAACATCGACCCCGAGATGCCGGCCGCGCAAATGACAAACTCCTCGGGCGGCGTGGGCTGCGAGCCTGGCTACAACTACTTCTTCCCTGCGAACCACACCAAGGTGCACGTCTTCCGGTCGCCACGCCCGCCGTGGCAGATGCCTGGCAACACCCACCTCCAATTCAACGCGGCGCACATCCCCTCGAACACGACGCTCGAAGACTTGCTCAAGGGCTACGGCTGCACCAACCCAACGGCGAAGAAGAACCGGTGCTTCGAGTTGGTTAGCGCGGGCAACGGGAAGTGGTACAAGGGGTTTAGCTTTGGCGGAGATGACAAGGACATGCTGAAGAAGACGTTGGCGGATATCGGATGGGACAAGTCGCGGACGGGCAATGCTGACGAGAAGCCCATCGTCTGCCTGTGGTTCTGCAAGAACTGAGCTGGCTTTCAACAGCATCCATGGGACCAATGTCTCGCCTTTGACAAAGGCATTGTGGTTCCCGAGTGTTCTTGGGGAAGGGGGTCTTGGAGGGAGTTCACAGTGATTTTACTGCGAGGAGTTGAGGGAATGATTGTCTTCGGCTGGGAAAACGGCAGGTTACTGCGATACTTTGCTATGATACCCTGGAGGGATAGCTGTCTTTAGATTGAGCATCATTTGATTTTGGCCTCTCGACGCGACCCACGGTACTGCCTCGGCGTTCATCTTGCAATTCGATTGTTAATGCCACCCTGTTGCTGTTCAAAAAGAGACGCAATCTCGCTGAGAAGACGCATGGCTGCCCAAGTGACCTGATTGACACATCATTGTAGGTGGGTGGGACCGTTCGGTGAGGCCGAGCGACTGATTCCACTTGCACAAGCTCCATCCAACTACGCCCAGTCTGTATGCTTTTGCTCAGGAGATTCGACGATGGGGAATGTGTCTCTCGTTGGAAAAAGACACAACTTTCGTGGTTCGCTTCAATCGAGCAAGTACTGCGAGATCCTCCTTGCTGACGGCAAGTTTCCAGCCGAGATTCGAAAGCTGAATCCCTAGAGTAAGCCACTCCGCCGACGCTGCACAGGGTAACCCGAATGGTGCATCGATTAGGCACCCTTTTAACGAAATCTGGGGTAAAAATTGACCTTCTTGTCTTGGGATGGTTGATTTCTCTGTGCTCTTACATGACATGACCGCCTCACACTATTCAAGGGCTGCCACAAATGCGCCTTGGGCAAATGCAATGCAAGCAGTAGGCCAAAGGAGGACCTAGAGGATTCAATAGTGCCATTGTTGGGCATATACACTAAAATAATCACGCATGAAGGGAATCAGCGGAGATTGCAGCGGGAGGTGGCTAGACTGGCTGATGAAGAGCTTTTCAAACGAGTTGCGGTTCGCCACCGCATGACACTTGCGTGATTAAGACCAATTGGCCTCCCAAGCCTCCCAGCTGACAAGGAGCAATTCAAGTCATCGCAAGCAGCAGTCTTGGGTCCTGTATCAGAAGTGCTAGGATAGAGGTCATATGAGGCTCAAAATTTTATTTCATTCTTCTCCTTGTAAGGATCGCGGAAGTGGGGAGCTTAGTGGCATGAGGAGAAGGCTGGGTTCGCAACGGCCTCGAACTCGAACTCGATTGGGCTTCGGCAATTGACGGTGCAGATGCATGATGTCACCGGGGTGTAAATGCACAGGGGGAATGAGCTGATTCCCTTGGTGTCGGGCTTGTGCCAATCAACTCTTCCTATACGTCCGAATTGCAAGTTGCAACCCTCGCAAGAAAACGTCTTGCTCTGCATCCCAGTCCAGTCGAACTTCTCATGCAGGCTCTTCCCCAACCCGCAACCAACACAATCCCCACAACTCCGCACATTGCCCCCACAAATCCATGCCATGAGCACAGTCCGGCTCTAGGCAGCAGAATAAACAGAATTGGAGAGGTGCAAAATGTCGTTGCCTGGAGGTGGATGAGCAGGGGGCCAGTGGGGTGGGATGCAACGTAGTGCGGCTCTCGACCGGGATCTAGACCGGACGCGATGACTAGTGTGGAAGTTGTCCGTTTCTTGGAGATGGAGATGGGACTGGGAAGCGCCAATGAGCAGAGACGTTGGGAATTGTGCGGTGTGAGTTGGGAGGAGCCGTTGACGCTCAGCTCTCTCTGTGAAGTGGTCTAGTGAGGGTGTAGCACGCGCGTGTTTAATCCGGCGTTGCATCGTGGTGCTCGCAACCGAGTTAGATTCTCAACATGCAAGTCAATAGATCCTGGGGATAATTCAGGAGGGTTATAGTTGGATTCCCAATCGTGGCCGTGCAAGACTCATAACCAAGGTAGGGAATCCCAATGGCGAATTGTACATGAATGCTGACATGGGCAGTGAGTGGACGGTGTCCCTGGATACCCCGGAGCTTCTAGAAAATCAAACTCGCGGCAAGTTGATCCATCTGAATCCTTAATCCTGACTCCATCGTGTAGTCTTGCGTGGGGGTTGCAACCACGCGATAGCGACCAGGGCCTAACTAGCTTACATACGACGGGCTAGGAAATCCCGCTATGGCTAATACAACACATTCGATGCTCCAGTCTGCGTCAATTGTATGTCCTTCATGATGGTGTCTCGTCTACGTTGCGGGCTTCGGTTTGGGGCACCCCGGCTTATCGCCCCAGTCGACCCCAAGGTTCGCCCACATCGCCACCCATGATCCATCCCCACCGCACCCTCGCGAGGAGAACCTCCCCCGGCTTTGTTGGAGACCGGGGAAAGGTTCAAGGATCAATGAGATACTCCGCCGTTTTCGGATACAAGGTTCACTGTGTTGTTCTCGTGATCCAACGGGTTGGCGTTGCAAGGGAGATGGTCGGCCAAATGCAAAAACTTAACGTTATCAGTTGTGTTGAAAGCATGTTGATCTCGTGGCAGGACGTTCTCGTCCTAGACTAGAAATATCGTAGATAGTAGTGAACACTACTCTGGACTCCTCGCATGAGTTTTCGTTCACCGTGTTGAGCCTCAGGGACTATGTATGACATTGGTGGCTTGCGCAATGCAACCCAACGGGCTCCCTTCCCTTGATCGGGTGTGGGTGCGTGGGTGCCAGGGAGGCAATATGCACAAACGGAGCCGAAGCCGGGCACGCCTTGCTGCAACAGGTCTCATATTCCTGATGCTATTTCAGTGATGGAGGGGGGCGTGTGTAAAGCAAGCAGCCAAGAGGGTTGCTCTCTCTCACCCGCCTTTTCCCCTCCTTTTACTCCAACAAAACAAGGATGCCACCAAGTGAGCTTATTCACTGGAACCAATGGTTTCTCTAAAGAGCCGGCCAAGTCGCCGTTTAGATTCGTCAATCGCACGTCGTCCAGGGCCAGAAATGACTCAAGCGTCGGATCCGTGTGAGATGGCGGCGGGCCAAGGGCGGCGACGGCGCACGCCAAGTCCGCGATTTTTATTCTGCTGCCTTGAGCTCGCGCTTGCTAAGAAAGGCAATTCGAGGTTCGATCCATGCTGCCCAGCCCCAACAAGCGCAGTGACGGGACTGGGCGCGGGAATAAGTGAAACCCGACGAGATTGCCCAGAGCACGATGATTCAGGGACCGGGCCATGGGAACTTGTTGGAGCAAAACACTGAGTGCGGACTCAAGACACATACGGCAATGGGATGTCGATCCGACGTCGACGGAAAGGAATAGACGTGCAGCTAGAAAAGTGTTTGCGTGCGATCAGCACTCGGATCTGGACTCATCGTGTAGTAGGGACGGGAACTGATAACTTAGAGGGCACCGTTCCCGATGCAGTACCACCACACCGTCTGCGACTCTGCAACTCTAGATAGCGCTGAGCGAGGGCAGTAACACCACATCGCACACATGTGCCATCTAGACGAAATCGTGCGCGCCTGTGCTCCTCTCTTCGCACCCTGGGCCTTGGCTCCATCGGGCCCCCGGTAGCTCGGCGCATGGCGGAACGTCCATTCACAGGGCTCCGAATTCTGCTGCCTGGGCCGCTGGTCCATCTGCTTGTCTAGCTATGGGATTCTCTGGTTTGACCGTCTTAGCTCGGGCGTCTCAGCTCGATTGTGGCGCGTGAGAGTCAATATCCCCAGCCCTCATCCGGCGACGGCGCTGCAATCCTCCATGACCATGACTTGATCTGTTTGCCCGGCGAAGCGCGGCATCGGGCGACGCCCAATTTGCCCAATCTTGCCTTGAACGTGAGCAGCATTTCAGGGCTACCCAACCAAAGCTTGCCGTGATGTGCAGAATCCAACCCGCTTTCGTTGTCGGGGGCGACTTGCCAAGAAACCTGGAGAGGCGGCATCTGTCCGCCAAGTACCGGAGCTGCTAACACGATGCGCCTGAGACCAACGCGCGCGGCGGTTAGCGACCGTAAGCCCTGGCGCTATCGGCCCGAAAGCCTATGTGCCGAGACCAAGCAATCAAGGATTGCGGAGACTTGAGTGGGAGGCCATTTGTGGCTGACATGGGGCGTGTATTAGTCTGTGTGGAGTTGTGAGTGTCGGACGACGTCAGGCCAAGCTCTGGGCTCTGGGCGTCTTGACGATCAATGTCATGACCATGGAAGAGCTCGAGAATCAAGTCCTATCACGTACTATCATGCTGCCAAAGCGGTCAATTGCGGCATCCTAGTGTCCCGCCCAGTCGACGGTTGGATAGCTCGCACATCGGGATGGAGACCTTCGAGACACCATGTCTCACACGCCCCCGTCTCTCCTCGTTCAAGACTCCCCCCCGGCGGCCGCAGTTGCCCGCACGGGGGTACGCGATGCAGCTCTCTCGTCATCCGGCAGCGTGATAATCGACCGCACACGAACGAAGCAACCATGTCCGCCGTCTGGATGCGTACAGGACTGGTGGGACGGTCGCGGATTAGCTTCCTGACGAGAGCTGGGCGTTTGCAGTCTCCATCTGGGGCATCATGGGGGATCGTCTCTGGGGCAATTCGGCCGGTGCTCTGGAGACACAAATAGGACCCGTGTTCCTCCTTCATTTCCCCAGATTGTAGTTGTTGAAGCATCCTCTTCTCCATTGTTTACTCAGAGGCGTCTGATCGCAAAGTCACACAGTGGGCCGCGTCTTGAGACTTAGACACCACCCCCTTGTGTTATCTGGACCATTTCCCCTCCTTTCCCGAAGCCTTGCTTCTTGATTGACGCCCAAAATGGCTGATATTCAGTATGTCGAAATCCTACAAGGCCTCGGTGGCTTTCAATTGCAACTCATCACTTACACCTCTGCAGGAACTCGCCCAAGGCCACCTACTCGGACCACATGGACGAGAAGCCCATGGGCACGGCCGAGCATGCCGACCTGACGGCCAACCTTCAGGCCAAGTAAGTGCCCAATTTGCTTCCTGGCCATAATGTAGCCGGAAACCTCTGTCTAACACTCTCCAAGAATCAAGAATCCGCTTGAGGGAATCCCCCGCGAGCAGTTGATGCGCGATGTCGAGGCCTGGACCGAGAAGAAGGGTCTGCAGGAGCACGTCGAGATCTTCAAGAAGGGCGCCCTCGTCGCTCAGAACCCGGCCAATGCTCACAACATCGACGGCCCCCAGAAGCTCACCGATCGCGAGCTCGAGGTCCTTGAGCGCGAAGTGACCCACCGCTGGGACATGCCCCGGAAGCTCCTCATTACCATCGCAACCTGCTCCATCGGCGCCGCCGTCCAGGGCTGGGATCAGACTGGATCCAACGGTGCAAACATCTTCTTCCCCGAGGTCTACGGTATTGGTGGCGACAGCACTCGCGACCGTCTCTTGGTTGGTATCGTCAATGCTGGTCCTTACATTGGTAGCGCGTAAGTGCTCTCATCACCTGTATCAGACCCACCACTTACACGCTGCAGGTTCATCGGTTGCTGGCTCTCTGACCCTATCAACAACTACTTCGGTCGCCGCGGTGTCATCTTCTTTGCTGCTCATTTCTGTATCTGGCCCGTCATCGGATCCGCCTTCAGCCACACCTGGGAACAACAACTCGCCAACCGCCTGCTCATGGGTATCGGAATGGGTGCCAAAGCTTCAACAGTGCCTATATACGCCGCTGAAAATGCCCCTGCCTCGATCCGCGGTGCGCTGGTCATGTCATGGCAAATGTGGACCGCCTTCGGAATCTTCCTCGGAACCGCCTTCAACCTCGCCGTGTACAACGTCGCCGACATCAACTGGCGCCTCATGCTTGGAGCTCCCTTCCTCCCTGCCGTCCCCCTGCTTCTACTCATCTACACCTGCCCTGAGTCTCCCCGTTGGTACATGAAGAAGGGCCGCTACCCCGATGCTTGGAAGTCGATGATCCAGCTCCGCCATGATGCCATCCAGGTCGCCCGCGATATGTACTACATCAGCGCCCAGCTTGATATTGAGAACGAGCTCATTGGCCAAACCAACTACGTCAGCCGATTCACTCAGCTCTTCACCATCCCTCGTGTTCGCCGAGCCAACCTTGCCGCCTTCACCGTCATGATTGCCCAGCAGATGTGTGGTATCAACATCATCGCTTTCTACTCGACCACTG
Source organism: Ilyonectria destructans (assembly GCA_020740775.1). Lineage (NCBI taxonomy): Eukaryota > Fungi > Ascomycota > Sordariomycetes > Hypocreales > Nectriaceae > Ilyonectria > Ilyonectria destructans. The sequence continues at coordinate 1,651,442 of JAHEWK010000010.1, forward strand.
TCTTCAAGGATGCCGGCATGTCGGACTTCAAGGCCATGCTTGGATCTTTCGGTTTCGGTCTCGTCAACTGGCTGTTTGCCTTCCCTGCCTTCTGGACCATCGACACTTTTGGCCGACGTACCCTTCTTCTGTTTACCTTCCCTCAGATGACCTGGACCCTCTTGGCTGCTGGTCTCTGTACCCTGATTCCTGAGAGTGCTGGAGATGTCCGCACCGCCCTTGTTTGTCTTTTCGTCTTCATGTTTGGCAGTAAGTACTCTATTGAATCTCTTAAGTACGACGCATTCGCTGACCTGAACTTCAGTGTTCTACTCCCCCGGTGAAGGCCCCGTTCCTTTCACATACAGTGCTGAGGTCTACCCTCTTTCCCACCGAGAGACTGGCATGGGCTTTGCTGTGGCCACTTGCCTCTTCTGGGCTGCTATCCTTAGCACCTCATTCCCCTTCCTGCTCGACAAGTTCAGCGTCGTCGGTGCTTTCGGTCTCTATGCTGGTTTCAACGTCATCGCCTTCGTCATGATCTTCTTCTGGGTCCCTGAGACCAAGCAGCGAACCCTCGAGGAACTCGACTGGGTCTTTGCCGTCCCCGTCCGCCAGTTCGCCAGCTACCAGCTCAAGGTTGCTCTCCCCCACTGGTTCAAGCGCAACATCCTCTGGCAGCGCCACGCCAAGAAGGAGCCTCTGTATCACTTCGAGCATGTCGCCAACCTCACTCCCGGACACTCTGACATTGAGTCTCCTGCCGACAGCGACCGAAAGATGTCGTAATCGACTCGCGTGTGTGCCTGTGGCTCTCGTTGACGCTGTCCACTACCGCATATTGGATCCCGCCTGGAATGATGGCAACGCTATATTGCGGGAATATTTGGACAGAAACTGATACCCACTCGTTAAAGTAATGATATTTGGTTTGAAATGTTGGATTGAATTTCCGGAGGCATGTTTGGGCTTGTATGCGTTGATTTCAGGAGCGTCTATGGTACGCAGGGTGACATAGACCCAGCATAGTTACATAGCTGTTGATAAGATCTGGCATGATTACAAGTCCAGTCCCTTTGCGTGAGCGCTGATTTTATTTGTGTTACTACTGACAATTATCTTCTGTTCCTAGCAACCTGGAACTTCCAGAAATTGAGGTCTATTGAGGATAAGGAGTCTTGCTTCGACCTGAAGATAGTCTTGAATAGTTTTATGGTGTCTTTATTCTTAAATAATTGGAAATTATATATATGGAGTATCTCAACTATGCTTTGCCTCCTTTGTTTTATTTTTCCCCTTCCAATGTGTTCTCATCATCCTCACCACTCCCCACGCTAAGAGTCTGTACACTACTACGCACACCGCCAAGATGGCGACATTGATCGCCGGGTCCTCGTCCAGATTGTACAACTCCAACACATCCTGCCCCGTTTGGATCGGGCAGTTCCCGTTACTCAACCTCTGGTTATCGGTGCAGGTGAATTCCACACCGCGTAGAGAGTACGGCGCAACGGCGCGAGCTGCATATCTGATTGGTGAGAGATAGTTGAGTGAAGTGTACAGGGGTGGCATGTCAATGGACAGGATCCCGACCATGGTATTCGCCACCGAGAGGAAGATGCCCATGATTTGAATCGCGAAGCCGGCGTGGTCGAATAGGGTGTTGAATATTATGCCCAAGCTCTCGCCGCACGACACAATGCCAAAGCATGCAAAGACGGTAACGAAATACATCGTCACGGTCCTCGGCATTCCGATGGCAATGTCACCCAAGACACCAAACACCAGGCAGCTGATAATCTCAAACGGCACCTCGAGAATCGTGTACGACGCCAGAAACGCCTCCACACCGTACACGCCGTCGTCGTCTTCGCGGTAAAAGACGTCACGCTCATTCGGGTAGATGGCAACATTCTGCAACATGCCGACGAAATAAAAGGCTCCAATCTCCTGGATAAAGCCCATGCGGTTTTGCACTGAGTAGTAGTCGTTGTCGAGGGGCGCGAAGAACAGGGCGAGGATGAGGGCTAGGCCGATGACTTGCATAAGGCGGGCGAGGATGAGCTCGGGTTGGCGCCGGGTGTTGATGATGGCGCGGTGGAGGAGAAGTGGGAGGGAAGTTGCCAATGATGCTCTCTTGCGTACGAGAGCTCCAAGTTCGGCGGGTGTTGAAAGGTTGGCTTTGTTAAATGATCTCCGTGGGGGTTTGGCCACGGGTGGAAGCAGGATGCCTTTAGTCGCCTTTTCGACTTCTGTATCCTTCTTGTCTATCTTTTCTGCATCCGTATTCATCACTGGACGGATTCCAGTTTTCCAGCTCTCGATGAGCTTTTGTACGCGTTCACGGGACTCCGCCTCCCTGTCATCGCGCTGTAGGTCGATGGTGATCATATCCAGCGCAAAGTCGGCCGGGTTCGTGTGGTGTGGGCATTCATAGCCATGACTCCCGAGGTACTCTAGCATATCTCTGCCAGCGCCTGAATACACTTGGGAACCTCCGCGGGCTAGTAGTAACACGTTGCCGAATTCCTCAAAGAGGTCCGATCGCGCTTGGTGGATGGTGAGAATGAGTGTTCGGCCCTCGTTGGCAAGTCCCTGGAGGACTTCCATGATGGAGTTTGCGGTAAAGGCATCTAGCCCTGATGTAGGCTCGTCAAGCAACAAGATCCGAGGATCCGTGAGAACCTGGACAGCGATAGACACACGACGCTTCTCTCCACCGGAAATGCCCTTGATCATGTCGTTGCCGATTAGGTTGTCGGCACAGTCCTTCAGACCCATTTTAAGCAGTACCTCCTCCGCACGGCGATTCTTCTCGTCTTTGCCCATGAAAGAAGGAAGACGGAGCCCAGCAGCAAATCGCAGGGTTTCGCGCACAGTGAGGGAGGGGAGCAGGGCGTCATCGTCCTGGCACACGTAAGAGCAGACGGATCGGATGACTGAGTCGGAGGGTACGGCGCTGTTGAAAGTAAGCTTCCCCGACGGGTGATATCTCGTTCCTATTGAGTTCCGGAGTCGAAGAGCCATGGAATTGAGCAACGACGTCTTTCCACTCCCCGAAGGTCCCATGATGACGTTTAGAACACCTGCTTGGAATGTCGCGTTGATTGGGTTGAGGATAGTCTTTGTCGGGATTTTCTTCCCTAGCGCAGATGTTTTGTCGAGGTTTAATGCAAAGTTGTCGAGTCCTACATCGATGGCGCGGACGTCGGCAATGGATCGCGCCTCCATCTTCTCCTTGCCGGCAGACAGATCGGTATCAGATACCCGGGCACGCGCAATGGTCATTTCGACCTTGAAGAAATGCAACCCAATCGCGGAGAGTACGAGGAAGAATACGACAAAGGCGAGAGATACGATGATGGGCCTTGTGACCCAGTTCGGTGGGAAGCCGAAGAGGTCCATAATGTACTCGCCGGTGTACTGTTCACATTCCGGGTTGTCTCTTCCGCCTGGATAAGGACAGTCGTAGAAGTTGCCCTCGAATTCATTGCCAGCATATGCTCCTAGAACATAGAACTGGTTTCATCAGCAAAGAAAATTGACAGCAGGCGCACAATTCGACTTACACTATATGTGACCCATTTTATCCAGCGCACGTACACCGGCAGCGTATTGCTCTGAATGAACATGCCGCAGGCCATGCTTTGTATCGTAAAGACCATGTTCGCGATCAGACTCGCCCCGGGAAAGTGCCTCGACGCTGCTACGCAGGTCATGGCGCACGTCACCGCGATGTAGTGGTTTAGGAGTGAGATGGCAAAGAAGATGAAGAACTTTTCAACCTCGCGGTCAAAGCCGGCCATGAAGTAGAGGATGACGGAGAATAGGAAAGGGACAGGGAGGTCCTCGGTTGCTACCCGAGCAATTCTTCGGGAGAGGATGAAAGGAATGGCACCGACGCAATTTTCGGATGATTCCCGATCGTAGACCTGGATGTCGATGGTCATTCTATAGACCTCAAAGATGAGAATCAAATACCCCTGTAGTCCAGTGGCGGTATATAGACCACCTTGACGCGACCGGATACCGGCTTGATCTCGACCGAGATCATAGAAGAGATAGCCATTGACTAGGCCCATCAAGATGGCCTCCATGATGGAAGATGCCATGCCGAGTGGATCCCGGTATGTGACTTTAAAGGTGCGGTCTGTGAGGACGAGAAGTTGCCGAGTGAAACCGGCATGCTGCTTTGCTTGTTTTCCGCGCTTCCGGTCGCTATTCTCGTTATCTTCAGGCACAGACCCAAAAAGCCTCTCGCTTTCCGCGCTCCATGCGTTCTTCAGTCCTTCTACCCTGTCGGTGCTCTCCTGCTCTAGCTCTGCGGTCCGGTTGTCGACGGCGGCGATGTCAATGACGAATTCGGCCGGGTTGACGAAAGGCGGCAGCTTAAAGTCCAAGCCGTCAAACCAAGGAACGCAGTCTTTGACCGACCCGGAGTAGACGGGGCTTCCTTTGGTCAAGACGATGAGGTTATCGAAGAGGTCCCAGATTTCCGATCGAGGTTGGTGGATTGTTGTGATGACGGTCCTGCCTTTTTGTGCTAGCTTCTTCAACGTCTTGACTAGCTGGTATGCGCTGGTCGCATCGAGACCTGTCGTTGGTTCGTCGAGGAAGAGCACCGATGGGTTGGAAAGCATCTGAACGCCGATACTGGTCCGTCTCTTTTCTCCGCCTGAACAGCCGTGGTGTTGGGAACTACCTATGCGGGTGTTTGCGCATTCTTTGAGACCGAGTTCACGGATGACTTCCTCGACGACAATCATTCGTTGCTCGGTCGGAATCGAAGCGGGGAGTCTCAAGTCGGCGGCGTATTGAAGCGTCTCCCTAACTGTGAGTGTGGGAAGCAAGATATCCTGCTGCATCACGTAGGCGTGGCTGACGCTGTGGACTCCGACCTTGCCATTGAAGGTTGTGACGCCCTGTTGTTTTAGTCTAGGACTAGTCACCCTCTCCGCCATGGTATTGAGTAGTGTTGTCTTGCCCGAACCACTCCCGCCGATAATCGCTGTCAATGTCCCGGGCTGAATATTGGCATTAACTGAGTGAAGCAGCTTCTTCATTTCGGGCGCCGTGTTAAATTTGGAGGCGAACAGTTGTGAGTAGGTGGATGGCTCCAACCATGACGGCGCAGTGTTGACCGAGACTGCGACGCCCCGGATCTGCACCTCGACAGCTTGGACATCGTCGAGAGAAAGGTGGCCAGCGCCGGAGAGGGATACGCGCCGGTCTTCCATGTATGGGTAGGCGATAGAGTCTAATGGAATGTCCAGCGAGCTCGTCCTCCCCAGCTTTTCGAGAACAATGCTCTCTGACGGGTCGACTGGTTTGTGGCTTGCCATGACTGGTATTTGAACGCTTACTGAAGCGTTGTAAGTGGGCGATTAACTGCAGAAATCTTGGTGGCTGCTGAGTGGCCTATCCATGACCGACCGACTTGCAAGGAAGAGGGCGTTGTTCCAGTTGTTTTGTTGCAGCTAACAATTCGCATGAATTTGTGTGTCTGGTGTGTCTGGTCGACTCTTGTATGTCTCCGAGGATGACAATCTCTGCTGACGCTGCAGTCATAATACAACGCAGCAGAGAGATACGACAGACGGGCTTAGACTCCAGTCGCTAAGCGGTACATGGCCATGGACTCTGCAACCGAGTTGACAGTTGATACACGGGGAGCCGGTTATTTCAGATGACGGCCCCATGCAACGCAGATCCCAAAGCAACTGGCTGCTGCTCACTATCAAGCGGCGGGTCTAGTTCGCCGTGAGGTTCGTAGGCGAGGTTGAAGTGAGGCGACGCCGGGGTGGTCGGGGTGGATAATTAGCAGGCGGACGCCAACCGACGCGGGGAAAGGCTTGCGAAAGGTACGTAAACGGACCAGCGCCAAGCAGTGATGGATGGAAGCGAAGAAGCCCCGGGCGTCGAATTCGGCCATGATGGTGTGCGGCGTGGTGCGTGTGGTGTGTGGAGAGCTTCCAGATGATGACGTGGATTGGGGATAGCACGAGTTGGGATGGGATAGCGAGGACGGGAAGGCTTGTTCCCGAAGGATTAGTGTGGGTGAGAGACAAGCAATAGTGCGGCAACCATTCACGATTTTCCGAGTGTTTCATTTTATTTCTTGCCTATTATCTGACGACATTTGAGTCGAGACATGCTCGCTTCGTCCAGGTGAAGAATGGAAGATCCGACGTCGACGTGTTGATATCACATCTCAACAGCCTCACAACCCCCCGAAGCGTCACCGGCAAAGTAACATGATGCGACACCGACTCTACGAGCGCCCCCCACTTCCAGAGTTTCCTACTACATAAATTGTCAAAGTAATTCCCGGGATGCATCGCGTACGGACAAAAGTACAATACAACGTTTCGTCTGCGCACGATACGCACGATGCGCCCTCGCACCCTCGAAACCCTCGAAACCCTCCTCTACGACCTTCCACGCACGCATGCACACCTAGTCTCGCTAATCAGAAATGGCGGGCGATCCCTGGAACGCCTCGTTCGTTCGGTTGCGCTTAACCCTGTTCCCCCACCGTCGGCTGCGAAACGAGGGCCCCGACAACGCCATGTAACGCTCCGAGGCGGCATGGGCGCCGTTCGCTTACAGACGCGACTCGCAGCAATTGGACGCCGTGTTTCTGGACGGGCATGCGCGGCGGCGTTGTTGACGAGGAGGCCGTTGCTCGTTTTTAGCGAGGTGCGAGGTGCGAGGGTGCTTGTCAATGACGCCTCGGGTCTTTTCTTCTTCTGGCTGCCACGTTGGGATCGGCTTGCGAGATGCGGTTTCGGTTTTGCCACCATTCGGATGTAAACCCTTGGACGTAAACCCTCGGATGTAAACCCTTGGACTTAACCCTCGGATGTAAACCCTTCGGATGTACACCCCGTCAACCCGTCCAGCATTCTCCAAGCGAGGCCTGATTTGGACTCCATGTCGGCGCCAAGATCCAACGGCGCTTGTCATGGCTTGTCATGGGACCAACAGACACTCGCTCGCCGCATGCAAGATCTGCATGTCACGCTGCCCACGCACGCCAACGGTCTTTGTCAGACGTCTAGTCTAGGTCGCTAAACGATGAAAGTAAACGGTTTCCGTACTAAATTCGTCCACCGATATTTCGGAATTCGCAACTTGATGTCCAAGGTGCCAGGGATTACAGGACCATCTATCTCTCGTAATGGCGGGACTGGCGAACCCTCTTCATTAAAGACTCCACTGCTTGCGGCACAGTTGTCTCCGTCACAGTCGAATCTAGGCATGCCTCGGTGATGACCTCCCAGACTCGGGCACGCAGCAATTTCCTACTGCATCGTCTGCTCTCATCTCCCCTCTTTGATCTTTGAAGCATGTAAGTCATGTTGTGTCTGAGTCGCGCGCCACCGGAGCAAGGGAGGATCGACTCGTTGACCCACCTTTCCTCTCCAACCGCCGTGCTTCTCCTCATTGCATCACCACGTGAGACCTTTGACGTGAGACCTGCAATTTGAATTGATACTTTGTCAATCTTCCATCGTGGTATCGAAAACACTCAAATACAATTGGTTTATACCGCCGTCCCAAGATTCAAAGCCCAAGTGCGCCGCCATTAAATGCTTCCCATGATCTTTCCTCCTCTTCCCTTCGTGCACTCTCCTGGTTTGCGCCGAGTGGCTGCATCCTACATAACCTCTTCCAGCTCCGTCATCGGCTCTCAAGCCGTTCTCTTCTCCGTAATCGACTCTCCATAGGGCTTCCCGGCGACGAAGCCCGAGTTTGCGGCGCCCAGCTCAAACACCTTGTTTCCACGCAGCCACGTCTCCTTGACGCGGCCGGTGAACTCGTGGCCCTCCCACGGCGAGCATCGGTTCTTCCACCGCATGTCGCCCTGCGCGAACGTCCAGAGCTCGGCGTCGTCGAAAACGCAAATGTCGGCATCCATGCCGGCCTTTAGGGCGCCCTTGCGATGCGACAGGCCGACCTGCGCGGCGGTGGCTTGGCAGCAGAGACGCACGATGTCGGTGATGCTGGGGGTCTTTGACGATGCCGATCGCTTCTTCGACGCCGAGTGGAGAATGGGAAGCCCCAAGCCCACGGACGAGATGCCGCCCCAAGCCGCGAAGAAGTCTCCGCGCATCTTGGAGGGCTCGGTGGGTGCCTGCTCACCCGGCATCGTCACGTCGACACCAGAATCCGAGTGCATCATGTGCGGTTGGTTCTGGTCGAGATGCTCAGGGAGCAACTTCAGCTGGGGTGTGCAGGGGGAGTGATCCGATACAACGGTGCGGATGCACGAGTCTTCGGCCACCAGCTCTCCCCACAGGCCGTCCTGGTTGCTTTCCTCGCGAATCGGCGGGCAGCACTTGTGTCGGGTATCGCCCATCTCGATCTCTTCGGCCGTCAACCCCAGGTAGTGGAAGCACGTCTCGGCCGTGATATTGATTCCGGCTGCGCGCGCCGCCTTGAGGATCGGAATGCACTGCGTCGCTGAGAGGTGGACGATGTGTAGGTGCAGTGACGGCGCCAGGTGAGCGAGGCTCAGGATCTCTTCGATGGCGTAGGTCTCGAACGCGGGAGGGCGAGATTGGAGGAATGTCTTGTATGCGGTGAGTTCTCCGGTGGGAGCTAGGGGCGCCTCCGAGGCTTGAACGGCGTCGCCGACCGAGTCTGAAATGGGAGGAATCATCTCGGCGTGGAACATGAGTGTGGTCGGGGCATCTTTGAGCTCCTCCATGGCGAGGGCGACATCTTGCGATGAGACTGCTGGGAACTCGTCGACCTAAAGGTCTGTCAGCTATTGCCTCTCGTTGCTCATCAGTACACAGTTGGAACTCACGCCTGATTCAATCAAGAATCCCTTGAAACCTCTTACGCCAGCCTCGACGAGGGGCTTCAACTCGGCGGCATTTCCGGGAATGACACCGCCGTAGAATCCGACATCAACCCAGCATTGGTTGCGACTTGCGCGCAGCTTCTCCTCAAAGCCATGCAGCGTCGTCGTGGGTGGAATAGCATTTAATGGCATGTCAACCACCGTCGTCACGCCTCCGCTGGCGGCCGCGCGAGTACCGGTCCAAAAGCCCTCCCATTCGGTGCGGCCGGGCTCATTGAGGTGGACATGGGCGTCGACGAGGCCGGGTAGCAGGAGCTTGGGGCTGTGGTCGACGTAGGTGGTGGAAGAAGGGAAGCTTGACTGAGGGAGGATCTCAGGGACCACGGAGATGATCTTGCCGGTGGATGGCGAGACGGAGATGGTGGCCGGCGTCAAGAGGAGCGAGTCATCGGGGAGGGTGATGACGGCCCGGGAGGAGACGAAGACAGTGAGTGCCTCGGTGGTGTGAGGGAGGGAGTTGGCGACGGTCATTGTGAGTGATTGGGGAGGAAGTGGAGTGAAAGAGTGAGAGAGAGAAAGAAGAGAGAATCAAGAGAGGCAACTGATGAACGGGTAAAGCCAGTGGCCAACGGGATTATCCAGTCAACCGAACACGATCTCGGACGTCTCCCAGCTCGATTACCGCGCTTATGCTGCCTTATCTTTATCTCTCGCAAAGAGGTCTTGGTGGAGGTGGTGGTGGTGGGGTGGGAGCGATAAGGAGATGGAGGGGAGATGTCCAATGGAATCACCTCGAGTAACAAAGCTGTTGCTTTTTATTTCGTCTTTTGTGTTTACGAATTTCAAGCGAGTGCTTTGGTCAAGAAAGAAAGAAAGAAAGAGAGAGAGAGAGAGAAGGAGAGGGAAGAGAAAGTTGAGTCAGTTGTACAAGACCTCAACAAGCAGACGCCAGAGTACCGGCAGTTGGGCGTCCCTCGTTCTGGGGATGGAGGCTTATCGCCCGCTCACCTGCAGGGTACATCTCGTATCAGTCTTTTGCGGGGGATAACGACAGCGACAATGGCGACGGTGCAGCTCGGCCGAGTTGCAGACCGTCCTGGCTGTTATTCCTCTAACAATTTTTTCCTCCCCAGAGCCACAAAATCCACCATTCTTGACAGATCCCTCAAAAGCCCGAGATTCCGCCAGTCTCCCGGTCCCAGTCGGCACCAAACAAACGACGCCGGCGGCGCCCCAGCGCAAAAAAACCCCTTATCAGCTCCCGGTCCGGCAAAAAAAGACGTCCCGTCGGACTCGGCCGGATGCCGAAAAGAACTAAGCCACACGGCGCGCACCAATCAGCGCGAGCACTCTTGGGCCGATGCGGCAATATGTGATTCGATCGAGTAACTATCGAGTAATACAGGACGCCCAAACTGGCACGTTCTCGCGACGCCCTGTTGAGGGCATTCGGACTCGCTGCTGCGATAGGTAGGTCGTTGTCTCGGAGCGGAGATGCAGAACGAGGATGTGACGCTGGCGCCGGCTGGGAGGCCGAACCGGGCTCACGAGATGCGCGTCAGCAGGCTTTGGACTGGTCGCCTGTTGGTCATGGCGGATTTCATTGTTCTGTCGAGTGGTGAGGCGCAAGGCGGTCAACACGGTGTCCTCGGCAAAGCCATGGTGGTGTTGGGTGAAGCATCGCGCCTCACCACCAAGAATGTCCACATCCACTCGGACGCCTGCTCCGCGGAGATGGTTGGATCAGCCCCAGCACACGTCTGCCACATTGCTCCCCCGGCTGACCATCTCTTACGTACTTTACCCCGGACTGCCACAGAACAAGAGCTAGACAGGCCTGGTAAGAGGTGAATGAACTTCATATTCCTATCCGTGACAAAGGTGGGTATCCAGCAGACGCCCCCGTCCTCTCCCCCCATTGCAATCGTTCGCATTCTTTTCGTATCCGTCTTTTCTATAGTCATCCCCGTCGTCTCCCTTTTTGCCTTTAATGCCCTTTTGCCCTCCGTTCCATGTATGTATAGTATGCATCACCTGCTCCCGCGAATTAATCATGACAAGACAAGCAAATCAACACCCCATACACCATGCCCGGCAGCCTCTCCTGTGCCCATGACTTCTTCATCCTCCGTCTGCTGTAATTTGGTAACAATAGTAGTACACGGGGTGGAAGTGGCTGTTCCGCTTCTCGGGACCACGCCCCCATCCATCGTCTATCCATACCTCGCCCCTGTTTACTTCTGGCGCTTGAGCGTCTTCTGGGCCATCTCAATCAATCCGTCCTTGGCCTCACTCTCCGGGAAGTGCGCAATGGCGGCGATAGCCTTGTCTGCGTAGTCCTGAGCGAGCGCCCGCGTCTGCTCGATGCCGTCGCTCTGGAGCACTAGCTCACGTGCCTGCATCACGCATGTCGGTTAGCATCGTCTGTGACTGCCCGTGGAGGTGATTCGTCAACCACGCAAGAACTTACCTTTGCAACGTCACCCTCCATCTCGAACTTGCGACCAACGAGCGCTCCGAGCTCCGGCATCTGCTTCCAAGCAAACAGGAGGGGTGCGGTCGCCAAGCCCAGCTCCAAATCGGCCCCCGCAGGCTTGCCCAGATCCTTTCCGCTCTGCGTATAATCTAGAAGGTCGTCCACCAGCTGGAACGCCAGGCCCAAGTTGCGTCCGTACGAGTATGCCGCTTCGACCGTCACGGCGTCCGAGTTTCCGAGGAGCGCCGCCGCGCGACACGACTTGGAGATGAGACTGGCTGTCTTGAGATATGTCTTTTGGAGGTAATATGTGACCGTCTCCTCCGACCACTTGGGGTTCCGCTCGTCGCGCTCCGTGTTCTTGAGCTGCATGAACTCGCCCTCGACTAGGTTGGCAATGACCGTGGCCAACAGCTCGACGACTTCTGGGTTGCGGAGTCTCGCCAGCGCAACTGAAGCTCGACCAAGCAGGAAATCGCCCGCCAGCACGGCCATCTTGTTTCCGAACTCGAGGTTGGCGGAGGGCGATCCGCGGCGGGAGACGGAGTGGTCGATAACATCGTCGTGGAGCAGAGATGCTGTATGGATCAGCTCCGTAATCTCGGCGAGGCGTCGCTGGCTGGGGAGTATGTCCGAGTTGGCCTCAGGGACCTCAATGTCGGCGTAGGCGGGCGGCGACATGCCGGCCGAAGGATTGACATCGGCGAGGATCTGGACGGGAGATATGGACGAGTCGATGCCGCGGATGTGGGTGGGGAGGGGAATAGTCGACTTTGGGCACAAGTAGGTGGCCCGGCTCATGAGGAGGACGATCAAGGGCCTAACATGCTTGCCCTCAGCTTGGGTGTAGTACTTGGCGGCGCGGTCGAGTGACGGGTGGCCGGAGCCCAGAAGCTTGCGGATGTTGCCAGTGAGGAACTTCATTTCCTTGGCCACGGTGCGCAGAGGATCGACCGTCATGCCGTCCTTGGCAGCCTTCTTGACGACGTTTCCCACGACATTGGAGGCGACCTGCACAGCGGCAGCCCAGGCCGAATCTCGGCGCGGGCTTGTGTGCAGAGCAGCTCGGTGTATCCTCGTGGGTCCTCGCGAGACTGTCAATTGCCTGCACAGCATGCAAGCGGGCGCCACCGTAGCGGTCGAGACGGCCGTCGTCGTCGATATCGCCGTCCTCGTCAACATCGAGCCATTTCTAGCCACGGCGCTGCGCAGCACTGAGGCCCCCGGACGGAGCTGCATCGCCGGCAAAAGATTGTGAGCCAGACGGCGGGTCGGGTGGGTGCGTTGGAGGAGCGGTAGGGTGGTGGGAGCCAAGAAGCGGGATCACAGCATTCGAGAGAGAGGAGACCCGAGGGAGGAGGAGGCGTCGAGGGTCGTGAGGTCGTGTGCGCGTCGCAATGTGAGTCCGTGGTGTTGTGTTGGCTTGTTGAGAATCGCTGCAGTCGGCCGTTGCGTCTGATTTTCTCGCCGGCGGGACCGACACCTGGAAACTTTTCCAATGGGGCACGAACGAGCAGAAACCGCAGCTGAACGTGCACTGGGCGGTTGGTCGCAGCGGGTTGTGGCCTGCTAAAACGGACAGCTAGCGTATCAGTCCCGCCAGAACCCGATAAACCCCAGCGGACTGGAACCCTGATTGGGCCGTTAGAGGCCTGGTGCGGGGCTTTCGGGGCAAGCTTACAGGGCTAGGTACGTTCGTGGAAGCGCTGAACACTCCACTGGAGCTTGGGTGTTAAGAGCTTGAGCTGTATTTATACCGAGGGATCATCCATCGATCGGTTTGCGTGCACACGGGATACGAGATGGATGGATGATTGCGCTGATGCTGACGAGCCATATCAGTGTTTTCTTGCAATACGATTAATACAGCGTGTCGGCTTTGGATTAAAAACCTCATAGTTAAAATAGTATTGGCTTTACAGCATTAGATGCTACCTAGAGGGAATATATTTAGATGCATGAATATGAGATAAGGGTTGGGATCAGATTCCTTGAGCTGTTGCCAAACATCTCACAGAAATCTTGTCACAAATTCGCCTTGCAATATGTTGCCCGAATCCTCCCTTAAAACCGTGCGGGTGAGGTGGGAGTAAAACCCAGCCCATTGCGAGGAAACATGAACAATGCGACTCTATTGCATGCTCGCTCCATGGATGTTAATAACTACATTACCGTCCAGTTTCGAAGCGACAAGCAACATCTTTTCCGTGTTACTGAAGCTAACCGCATTCATGGGCTCGTCGTGACTTGGGTGACATGCTGGAGTAATACGGAGAACCACTTATGTCTACATTACCCTTTACTGACAGGAAACTATTTTGCTAGTATCTTGATGGTTTCTGCAGACGTCCACATGTCACTCTCTGGGACAACAGTGATGGTGTAAACGGTGCAGGCATCCTTGCCCGGCGAGACAGGGCGAACACTTCTGTATACAACCTCACCGCTAGTCTTGCTGATATCAATCATACGACCGAAAACTACACGTTCGAAAAACCCAACTCTCAGAACCAACATGTCGACCTACATCGGCAAAATTCTCCCACGGCTGATACGCGACTTCGTCACCCATCACCCTTGCTCACCAGGATCATATCGACGACTCCACCGCCCGAGTTCAGGTGGTCCTCGGTTGGTACCTATGTTGAATCAAATTACTATTTCATGGATAATCTTTCGCTTCCATGGCTCTGAGTGGTTGGACGAGCATTGCCGCAAGGAACGTGAGACTGTGTTTTACAGTTGGGTTCTCGCCAGTCTCGGCTCAGGGCTTTGGGGAAAAGAAACGACAAGAGGAACGGTGGCTACAAGAAGCAATCGGCGTGTTGGCGTACGGCATAGAGCGGCTTGTTAACATCGAGAACGGACGACATGAATGCTATGTGTGACGGTCGTCTTCAAAGGTTGCCTTTCATGAGCGAGTGAAGGTCCTAGGATTTAACTTGGCTCTGGAGCATCATGACACCACTGGCCCCTCGGTGCGCCGCGATGTAACTATGGAGGAGCTGGCCATTCCTCTAGAAGAAAATAGTGGATGCCTGCTGCACGCAAACTGTCCGTGCTAGCGGCCAGCTTACCAGCTCTCTCAATTAGAGATCTGCGACAGGCAATTACTCCAACAGGCATCGACATTTCTCCCAAGGTAGCGACGACACCCCATCCTCTGTTCACTCTGCGCAACACACGGACAACAACAAAGACACTACATCGATTCCTCCGATATCAGATTACCACACCGGACACAAGCTCCGTCGAGCAACCATGGTGCTCCTCACCATGACGCCCTCCATCTTGGCGGCCCTCGCTCTCGAGACGCCGAAACGCCAACAGCCGGCCCAGACAGACGACGAGACGACCGGCTCATCACAAGTCGGCGCAGAAGAACCGTCCCTCGAAACCCCGAGCGCCGGCAACCCCATATCACACGGCCAGATCGTCGACTTGTGGAGGAATCTGAAGTCCCAAGGCGATTCAGCACCCAGCCTCGAGCAACTCCTTCGCGGTGCCTACGTCTACGTCCCCCCTCCTCCTCCTAAGCCAGAACCGGTACGTATATTCAATACCTCGCCTCCCCGGGCCGCAACTAACCAGGGCGTAGTCTCCCCAATACAAAGCCCTTATGGCCCGCCTTCGCCGCGACGAGGAAGCCCGCGCCTACGAACGCATGATGAACCCCCAAGCCCGCGCCGAAGGCTTCCACGACCGCTTCCCCAGCGCCGCCCACGCCTTCGCCGAAGTAAACAAGCCTACGAGTCGAGAAGACATCGGCGATGATGACGTTTCCGTTAGCCAGGCCCACCGAGAGGTCACCCTGATCCTCAACTTCCTCGTGAGCATTGCCGGCGTGGCAGGCACCCTCT
This sequence comes from Ilyonectria destructans, assembly GCA_020740775.1. Lineage (NCBI taxonomy): Eukaryota > Fungi > Ascomycota > Sordariomycetes > Hypocreales > Nectriaceae > Ilyonectria > Ilyonectria destructans. Next base: position 1,666,569 of record JAHEWK010000010.1, read on the forward strand.
GGGTCGCGGCGAGATGGTGGAGTACTCCGTCGCGATTGTTCCTCACACTGGGCGGCAGTATTCTCGTCGCGATTGCGGAGGTTGTGGTGTACAATGGATACATGTGGAGGATGGGCGAGGCAAAGAAGAAGCAAAAGAAGGTCGACGAGGTGAAGGAGGTGCTGGAGACGTGGGTGGTCGGTCCAGGTGAGGATGAGAAAGACGAGAAGACAGTATTAATCAAGGAAAAGGACGGTGATGCGCAGGATACTGTAAGGAAACGAAACGTGGAAGCGAAGGCGGAAACATGATGATACCCATGCCACACAATGGAAATACTTAGACTTGGCATTGACAATAATTCACGCCAAAATTTGGCTTAATCCGACATGTGGGTAGGGCATGCCATGATATCTCATTAATGAGAGCGACTGGCTAGGGAGGAATTATTCCACAGCTCTGAGAATACGCAGTAAGATGCAATCCGCCATGATATTGGACCATCGAGGAAGATCGTGGGGCAGCTCTAATTGAAATGGGCCGGGGCCATGTGATAGCGCGTCCAACGCGTTAAGTCGCGTCGCTTGGTGGGGCTCCCTTGTCTTTGACTTGGGCATCCCAAGTTCAAAACCATGAACAATCCTCACACCAAATCATCGCCGTTAAAACGCCCTAAATAATTGCTCCCTTCCGAAATCCCTTCTTTAAGAGTCCTTCAGTCCCTAGATCTCGAACCTTCAACGATTCATTCCATAAGATCTGTCTGCCGCCTCAACCACGATCACCTCATCCACGCACCGCGACATCCATCGAAGTTGTCTCCTGCGGACTCCGGTCCCATGTCCAACCAAGCATGGCAGTTGATTGACAGGCCGGTAACCAAATCCATAATGTACGGCTTTGCCCCTTAGCTTTCCCCAACGCGAACCTCAACTCACCAGCCCAGGGCCCAAGCAGATACCGATTCCCGGTCGCGGACTCGCGGCAAACCACTCCGGACGTACGGCAAACGCGCAGCCGCCACCGATGTTCGAGGTGAAGCGCCTCTGAAGAAGAGACGCACGTCGGAAGTGGAAGGGGAGTCACAGCTCGAGACCGAAACCTCCGAGGTTCAGGGGGCCGCGCCGCCTCTGCCAAACGTCACCGCAGCTGTGGACGAACAGGACACCCCAACCGTCACGACAACCACGAAGCCACAGGCCGATGTCAAGAAAGGGTCAATAATGAGCTTTTTTAAGCCAGTCCCTCAACCGTCATCGGTAGCCTCCAGTCCTCAACCTGAGGAGGTGGAATCCAGAGAAGCTTCACCACCATCGCTCCCATCACTCCCTCCGCAATCATCACGAGCCGAGACAAGACGAAAGCCCCGTATCCTCAAATTTCGGGGAAGTTCCCTGCCACGAATCGATACTGAAGAATTGGACTGCGGCAGTGAGACGGGATCTGGGACGGACACAAAGAAGGAGGAGGAAAGCCTGGTAAGGCGGCCTCGAACAGGAAACTCAAGGTCACCCATGCACAACCGACAGGAGAGTCCAAGGAACGAAACATCAGACGCGGAAAAGTCGAAAAGGTCGAAAGCCAGACCATCACCAACTGTCCAGACCACACTCAACATTTCCTCTCAAGCAGCCTTCTCTGAGTGCAAGGTGTGCAACACGGTCTGGAACCCAATACACCCGGAAGACGTCAAGTTCCACAAGAAGCAGCACGCAGCTGTATTGCGGGCGAAGAGAAAGTTGAAGGAAACCGAATTATAGACTGAGATACTGAGATACCCAATTAAATGAATAATGATCCATACATCGACGACGCCAAAACTGAACAAATACTCCGCAACAAGCCAGGACGTTCGTTTCATCATGCTAAATCAAATTAACCAACTCGAACGGTTATGTATATCTTTAATTTCCCACTACGAGCGCAGAACCCCGGTAGAAGGTGGGCGAAGCCAACTCCATAAGTAAGCTGTTAATTGGACAGGGATAAGGGTCAGCGTAAGGTGGTTGCGGCTGTGTTGCTGGCAGCCAGGACGAATGACGACTCGGACGCGGCTAAGCCATCGCACCTAAGCCTTCGCAATTACAACTGCAACTCTCCAGTTTCATTCCCAATCGCCAACAAAAACCAAATCGCTGCCGACTGAGCAGATCCTCAAATTCTCTCCAGGCTTTGAAGCCGTGAATATACTCAACGGGACGCATCATGCCGCGGAAATCGGGCACCGGATGCGTCACATGCCGGTGAGTCCAGCCCTACAAACCTTCTCGTTCCCCAGAACCTGGAACGCTGAGATTCCAATTTCCTCGGACCAGGATCCGGCGGGTCAAGTGCGACGAGGCAAAACCATGCTGCCAACGCTGCCTCAACTCCAAGCGCCAGTGCGATGGCTATCTTCCGGGCGACTCGACCGTCACCCGGCGCCAGCTCGTAGAGGCGGTGCGCCAACTCGGCGTCATCGGGCCTGTTTCCAAGGCTCTCACGCAGTACCCAGGACAGCGCAGCAGTCCATCGCCCATCGACAACTTGTCCCTGTTTGATGTCTTTCGCAAGTTGACGGCGCCTTCGACGGCGAATTTCCTGCCCTCCAACTTCTGGACCGGCGAGTTGCTCCAGCTCGCCCACAGCGAGCCCGCCGTGTGGCATGCGACCCTTGCCTTGGGCGCTCTGCACCAGAAGCATGAGCTGGCGAGCCGGGGAATTGGCCGCGATCACCGAGTCGAAGTCTTCTCAAAACTGGCAAATCAGAATTATGCGCAGGCTGTCTCGCATGCCCAGAGGCTGAAAGACCCAGGCAAGCTCCTCTCTCTAAGCCTCGCGCTCGTATCCATCACCAACATGATGGGTCGGTGGGGCGAAAGCCAAGTCCACATCATGGCTGGCCATCGTCTGGTGGATCAAGCCAAGGGCCACCCCTCGACAAAGGTCGCCGCAGAGATGTTGATGCGTCTTGATCTTCAGGCCATGACCTTTTCGGAATCGAGCGCTCCGTATCCTTACCACGATGTTCCCGACCTGACAGAAGTCACCAAGTGCATGCGAGAGGCGCCGTCTATAGAGAGTTACGACCAGGCAGGCACGTCTCTCTTTGCGCTGGTTAGGCGGTTCCTACTCGCCGACGAGGCTGCTTGCCAAGGCACTACTGGCGAGGTGGCCGAGAAGCTCATGATGCGTGACCTCCTCCAGGACCTCGTCGACTGGGAGTTCAAGATGGCCGTCTTCGAGAGGAACAGGCGGACGGGCGAACCGGCTGCCATGTCAATCAGGCTCTACCATACTCTTCTGCGAGTTATGTTGGCTGCGAGGAGATTTGGGCCAGACACGCGATGGGACAATCTCTTGGGTTATTTCGAACGTGCCATCGCCTATGTGGAGTCTATACTGGTAGCTACTGCAACTCCGGAACCTCGTTCACCACTCTCCCTAGAGCCGGGGCTCCTCATCCCCTTATTCCTTTCCGTATCGAAATGCCGACACCCGTTGCTCAGGAGCCGCGCGGTACGGTTGTTGCGCAATTTGAAGAGACAAGAGGGCATGTGGTTTAGCGACGGCACGGCCGCTGTATGTGCCAAAATTATGACAATAGAGGGCCAGACCATACAAATGGGTGATCTCCCTCCCATACCCCCTCCCCAGGATATCCCCTGGGAAGCGTGGTCGATGGGAGCGATGCATCCGCAGGCTTCGCTGAGCTGGGAGGGCGTGGAGATGGTGCCTGAGATCATGCGCGTTCGCGAGACGTTGGTGATGGTGACGATTGAGGAGAGGCGCGTTGATCTGACCTTTATCATGTGCTCTGGCGATGATATTGGCACATATGGTGAAGCTCGGTTTGAGTCCATTACGTATTGAGGAAGCGAAGCGGAGGATTGAGCCAAAGTCTTTGACGATACCCAAATGCGAAGCCTTATTCCTAGCACTCTCCGGTTTACATCAGAGATTTATCAATTCATCAATACTAACTCGGTCGGCTATTTGAACACTCCACTTGTCTTCTTCAGTCTCGTGGGAGTTATAGTGGATGACCAGTCCTGAATCAAACGATCCAACCCTTATCCAACCAACCAAAGTATCTACTCATCATAGTCTAGCCAATATAGCGTCCCGCACCCATTCAGCCAGTTTGGTCTGTTTAAAACCAGGTCTGATATTCCTGCAGACAGCATCATTTCTAGGAGACGTTGTATTTCCCCTTCGAAAACCTGGTCTCACCATCTCAAGGTAGAGCCGACCGGACGTACGCCGCTTTCCGTTCTTCAAGATTCGGGTACAGATGGCCATTCTTCCATCAGGGCTCATATGTTCCCTTCCTCTGATTTAGGTCAGCAGGATGTCATGAGTAGGAATATGTAATAACTCAACTAGACCTCAACTTCATCGCATCCGCAGAGCTTTGGGTTTCTTACAAGTTTACCTCCAAGCATACGTTCATGCTCAGGATCTATCGGACTGCCCTTTGGGACAAACCGCCCTGGCCAAGTCGCCAGTGGAGGTTTGCAACAGCAACATAACTCCAAAGAAGGTGGATGAGAGGGAGGCGAGCGAGGTGAGGTGGGCAATGTGGGCAAGGTGGATCTGATGTGTAAAATGATAGAGTAGCTCGTGGCATCGGTGTCCAATGGCCGTATTTGAGTCGAAGGGGTGGATGCGGTTATTGACGTTGAAAGAAGGGTCGTTCTACAGATCTTTGTCTGTCGCATCCGTATCGAAAGAACGGAAGCGTGGGGTTGAGAAACTGAAAGATGAATGCGTCTTAACATGCTGAAGGAGGTCTAAAATGCTATTGATTTGTGGAGGAGTGTCTTATCCAGGTCAAATATTATTAGGTAGTGAGAAGCAGTAGAATTGATAGGCGTGGGCTGGCTACTCCTAGTGCAAAGGCGAGGTGCCAACACGAAACACGGCGAAAGTGCAGATGCTGTGAGCCATCGCGTCTCTCGTGCCACATTAGTCACGATATTCCGGAACATGTTATTGTTTCAGCAAACTTCCCTCTTTCTTCTGCTTAGGTCTTTGCTTTCGTTGTTACTGTGGTCGGCTTGACGTGGCCGGGGTAGCAGCACACGAGACATCGGGTAATCCTATGATAGCTTCATGGCGACACACAATTCCAACAAGCTCGACTTAATGTCCGTCACTCTGTAAGTGTGGTTGTGATATGATGCAAACAGTTTGAGGAGTGTTGACATCTTAGTAAAGACCTGAATGGCAGAAACAACGCCTCCGCCAGATCTAGACGTCCACTGCTAATCGAGCTGCTCTTGAACTTGTAAGGTGTCAGCCACAATCCAGTATAGTCATACACTCAAGCGGGCACCGGGTTATATTAAGGCTTCAAGAAATTCTCAAGAAGCTCTCTTCTCCTATCAAACATGTACAACAGCCACTGCAACCCTATCCTACCACCTGACACGAGCGTTTATAACAACTTCCCCCAAGAAGTCCTATTTTTGGAAGATGCGCCTGCAGGAGACAAGTTTGTGACTCATGAAAGGAGGGGGAAGGAATAATTCTGCCGTGCGGTATGTCGCTACATACTAGCAACCACCCATACCGGTAGTCGCCAGCGACTGCAGGATGCTTGGTGATGGGGGCCAAATCATGGCTAGCCAGTAACTGTGGAGGCTTGGGCTACCCTTGCGACGATTCGTCGCCTATCTGCCTGGCTGGGATGGTTCGCAAGCAACAATTCTGGTAAGTTACAGCTGGCGCAAATAGTTTCGGGGTTCTCACGACTGCCATGTCTCTTTCTAGGACACCAACGGCGAGTAAAGCCCCATCCTTCATTTGCACGATTCCCAACCTCCGACAACGAACTATCGCTGCCTTCTTTTAAAGCTGAATTCGTACTAGAAGTACTAGCAACAAGAAGAGGGGTAATTTGCGCAGCTGAAGTGGAATTGGGGCGGTAAATTCGGAGCTGACCGCTCGGGCTGGTGGTGAGGCTTATGCAAGAGCGGCTGCACAACTGAGACATGCTGGGGACTTCCCGTTCTAGGTTCCGTGCCCATTTGGTTCATTGTTATGTCGATCTTCGACACTAGCGACAAATAGAGGTCACGAGGTTCAGTTTAAGATCTTTGTGGACATTACCATTGAGCCAGAATACTCAATAGTGTCAATATCAACACCAAGCTGAAGAGTGACACGCATCTAGATTAATCTGGATTGATCATCGCAAAATAGGGTCGCGTTGATGAATATAAAGCATTCAATCCCGATCGCATCCTATACATATCTCCTCTCTCTACCAACCAACCCGACATCAATACATTTTACAGTAGTAACGTCTAATCAAATTTGAGAAACCGCTTTCCCCGTGGCATATAACACGAAAGCAGTACCGACGCCATAGCTCCTGGAAAGATGACATTCCCTCTATACATCAAACAGATGCCACCAACATGACCTGTTCTGTCACCGAGATCAAGGCAGTCAACCCAGCGGCAGGTTCATGGTTCACCTATAATGTAAGTCTGCTTCCCAGTAGCGCGAATCACCACTATCACAACCCCCTTCACTGTCGACCTCGCCAAGGGCGAAGGCCGGGTCGGTGAATTTATACTCTAGGGGGAAAGACGGTTCTAGTCCGGGCCAGGCCCCAAGTTCGAGATCAAGTTCGCTATCGACGGCACGGCGCCGAACGGTGTGAGGGCCTCCCGGACAGGGTGGATGACCATCTCGGCGACTGATTGGGGCAGTTCGTGCGGCCGGACAATGGCATGATCTGGTTCGTCTTCGATGGGAGCCCGTCAAACGAGCTGACCTTTGCGACGCCCTATCTGTCCTACCTGGACGACTGCAATATTGTTATGCAATGGCTCGAGAAGGAGAACACTGTTGGAATGTCCATCACGTCAGACAAGATTTTTGCCAAGCAGCTTTGCGATCTTGCCATTGGAGGTATCTTGACGGGGCACGCAAAGGCAGCGCAATGGGCTGTCGAGGCTGTGTGGTAATCCGTGTGGAATGACGGGACATAATAACAGCCGAAGAGATTGGTTGGTGGGATAATTAATAGAAATATAGTGTTTTTACGGCCTAATCTCGCATTCTATCAACTCAAACATAGAGGCGAGGGTTCGGTTTGAGACCAATGCTCAATCGCACTCCAGCGTCGAGAATTGAAGGAAAGAATCGAGCGCAAAGAACGTCTACATACAGCTGACCACGTCCAAGTTCAACGATAAAGGGCCGATCACAGCCTCATCCAAGGATGGAATAGTCGGCGTCCTGCTGCGATTTCTATTCCCCGAAGCATACCTAAATAACTACAATGCAACCCTAGGAGCAAGGGATCTAAATAAGCCTCCTTTGCCTGCCAGACATCCAGGCACCCGTTTGGTCCCTCTGGAGCAATACGAAGAAAGTTGTGACATCAGTAAATTAGAGTACTTCCGGGGTCCTCACATACGGCGCTTCATTCGCCGGCCCCCTGCAGCTGGCCCGCATGGTCCCGCACGGCGATTATCCGCTTGGGCTGCACGGCGATGTCCGCTTGGTTGCCGTTCGGCGATTATGTTGAGGGAGCGTAAGACACGGCTCGCCGGCTGGCTGCACGTTAGTTAACCGAGTGCCAGCTCATGAGACATGCAGATGAGTAGTACATAGTAGGATTGAGATCTTCGGTGTTACTGAGCCGAAAAAGTCTATAAGAGTGACGAAACCTGGGGTTTTATTTACGATGATCACTCACTCATTACCGACAAGCTTCCCAGTACCACTTCTCCGTGCTCACGACAATCCTTCAAAATGCAGGTCAAATCGCTCCTCTTCTGGTCCCTCTGCTGGGCTTCCACTGCTTCAGCTCTCCCCTCTCCCGTCCAGGGACCGTCTTGCGACTGCACCGGCACGAAGAACGGCGGCAAGGAAGCGAAGTCGTACATTTGCCGCGACTCGCGACTCGGGCCCGCCAAGCTCCCCAGGAAGCTGCCTCTGGGAACATTGGTGTCCAGCTACGACCGCTTCGGCGGGTTGAAGCCGGGCGAGTTTCTCGCACAATGGACTGATGCAAGTGGCAACTATGTCTACCCACCGCAGAACGGATTCCAACTGGATGCGAAGGGCAATGCCATCAACGGCACCATGGTCCTGGAACCGGGAACGCTTGTGGATCGCTTCGGGAGCGAGTATGGTAAGTCGTACCCAGTGTCATATAGTTGAGAGTATCATTGCTAACTGGTGTTGCAGGGTCGTATATCTCAGCTGCTGCCGCTCCCTACTCTCAGAGGGCTCTACCCCCTTCCAACCTCGACACCAACCAAGATGCGCCAGAGTACCCCTACAACTACCACATTTACGAGGTCCTCAAGCCGCTCACCGTTGTTGGAGGACCCATCGCGCCTTGGTTCGGACAGCCTGGACTTGGCGCACAGTTTTTCACTGGTGGCACTGGAAACATCATGGCTTTGATCGCTGCCGGTTACCTGGAGCGAGAGGACCCTGATGTTTTGATTGCGAAGAGCAAGGGATGCTAAGGGAGAAGAAGCATTTAATACCTGCATGATATTACCAACTCCGACTGTACTACGGGATGGTGTAATTTAATTGATCTTAATAATCCTGGCACCTACTTCGTACTTCGTACATGACGCCTGTGAAGATAACGATATCTTCTTGGCTTCTCCAATCGCTGGAAAACGAATACGACGCCTACGACGCCTTGCAGGGCAGCGGCGTACTGCGGGCCACTAATAGGCCACTAATAGGCCACTGAACTCCCGACGGCACGATCCGCTAAGTGTGACAGTCCCTCCCTAAGGTAGCCGGCTTCCCCCATTAAATTTTAGCACAGGGTCCCTGCGCCACCAATTCCCCTGTGCCGCGTTGCGCTTTCCACTCACTGCGCGTCCTTTGGCCGCCCTACGTGCCCACCGCTCATTTGCTTTTTTTGCGGGGAAGAATAGATAAGGAGATGCGGATCTGGAGTTTTCGAGCTTCAATTGTCAACCATCTCTCTGCTTCAAAAGCCCCAGATCTGTCCTCCGCAACACCCATCCTTGACAATTTACCTTGCCTCGACAGCTCAGGCCCCCTGCGGATTCAATTGCAAGTTTCTTGATTCGCCAGCCCCCCCGCAACCTTCACAATGGACGCTGTTCCCAGCAACGCAACCGGGAGCCTCCCGCTGCACCCATACTTCCCGTTGGATGTCACCCTCGAGACTTATGCCGCCAACTCTATGGGTGCAGCCACTCTAGTAGGAATCTTTTCGCTATGTTGCTGTGGCGTCTTCGCCGTGACACACCTCTTGATCCAGCAGGCTCAGGCGACGCTATCGGGAGGAGCCAAGTTGGCGACCATGTGGTTTGCCCTTTGCGGGTGCATCCACTTGTTCTTTGAGGGTATGTTCCCATCTCTGCGAACGCATTGCTTTCGCTGGCCGTTGCTGACTATTTGATGCCAGGTTACTTCGCCGTCAACCACCTCGACATGGCCGGCCAGATGGATCTGTTCGGCCAGCTGTGGAAGGAGTACTCCCTGTCCGACTCCCGATACCTAACCCAGGACTCCTTCGTCGTCTGCATGGAAGCCATCACTGCCTTCTTCTGGGGCCCGCTCTCCTTCTACTGCGCCTACTGCATCGTCAAGAACCACCCTCTCCGCCATCCGCTGCAGATGATCATCAGCCTCGGCCAGATCTACGGCGATATCCTATACTACGCCACGTGCTCTTTCAACAGCATCGTCTACAAGATTGCCTACTGCCGCCCTGAGAGCTTCTACTTCTGGGCGTACTATGTGCTCTGCAACGCCTTCTGGATCGTCATCCCGGGCGTGTTGCTGGTACAGAGCGTCATGACGTGCTCGCAGGCTATTGCCAGGGTCCAGGCCATGGACGCGTCCAAGAAGCATCTGTGAGGAGTTTTAGTGGGCTGCAATAGATTTGCTATGCTGTGCGGTGGCATCGGAGCAGAATGCTACCAATACCGCAGGAACGCAGGATACAGGAGGATTTAGAGGAGTAAAGGGGTTAATCAAGGTATATGTGCTTTTACATCGCCAAACGCCTATATCCTAATAATATCTATGTAATTGGGGGACATTCCCGCTCGTGTATTCGTCTACTAGGCTTTGCTTTGATCTAAATTAGGGACAAAGACGTCCCAGTCGCAGCTCTATGAGTATCATCTAAAAGAAATGACAAAGATTATTCGTTGCGATCAGTTCCCTCCATTCGCAACCAATGTCGTCGCTTTGAGTGCGGGGGCTTAGCAGCAGAGTGGCAGACTCGCTATAATTCCTTATCAGCAAGGCCTGGGCGGCGAAATCAAGAGTTCTTACCTGGCGGTTTTCAAAAAAGTCTGTGTAGAATTTATTCCAGATCTCTCTCTCGATGCAATCATCCTTGCCATTAATCGCCGTACAGTTGGGCTGGCTCTCCTCCCTCAGCACCTCGGGCATGGGGATCCATGGCTTTGGGATAGGCCAGTCGGAGAAGTGCACGAACTTGGCCTCGTTCAGGATGGCGACAGGGTCCCATTTTTCTTGTTCTGAGCCAAGATAGTCGGCGTGTGAGGTTCGCCGGTACTCAGCCGTCAGCATATCGTATGGCCTGTGCGGGAGGATGAGGGCGTTGTCGTAGTACAGCTGGTTGACAATCTCCATATCGTAGTCATTGTCGGTGACGGTGTCCATCTTTTTCACGATGCGGTCGAACTCGACAGTATCTGGCTGGATGAGCATAAGCTGCGACGAAAGAACCCTTTGCACGGGGTCATTGTCCAGCAACCAATATGCTCGAGGCATCGCCACAGGACACGGCGGTAGCAAAAAGAGCTCATCCATGGGTTGGAGAATTGTTCCATCCGAGTCGAGCGAGAGGACGCGATCATATTGGGTTTGGTTGAAGGCAAGGAGCTTGGTGAATGAGTCGGCCCATGTAGCTGCATGTCCATGTTAACAGGGTAAGGGTGGAGAAATGGCAAGCAAACTCACGATCGGCACCTTCGCGGTGCTGGATCTCAATTGGCATCAATTTGACCTGATATTCGTCGCGCGACTTGATCAAGAGTCGTCCGGCGTGATAATCCGACTCGGTCGCCTCCGGGTCGAGCATATAGTACGGGTACATCATCACACGGTCGGCCTTGCTCCCGAGGCGATGCAGCGTCTCGAATATCATGACAGAATTGCACAGATAGTCACTATCAGTGACATATTGCGTGTAAGCGAAACGGGACCAGTCTACATCCTGATCCGAGGGGTCCAGAGGCTGGTGACTCGCCGGTTTGGAGCCGCTGCCATTGGTACTGCTTGTCTTGTCGTCGGCATGGTCATTGGAATAGGATGAGGCAGATGCGGATAGTTTTTGCGCCTCCAGCTTTGCCGACGAAGCGAGATCCTCTTGCTCGCTGTCGAGGGCGGCCGCCTGTGTCCGGATTGCCCCTCGACCTGCTCCAGTGGGGGTGGGAATTGTGACTTCACTGTCGTTGTAGTCGACGCTGGCTTTCGGCTTGCCAGCGGTCACAGCCTGGGATTGACCGTTCCATGGCCGCGTCTCCGTGTAGCTGTAGTCGTACCTGTTGCTGAAATTGTAGAAAAGGAATATGGAGAGTATCGCCGCCACCGCGATCAGCCGAAGTCGGCTCGACACCATCGTGGGGGGTTCTCAGACCTACGCGACAGTCGATGGACGGCGTGTCAAAGCCCACCGATCCAGGTTCAGGAAAGGCGGTGGGAGAGAAAAGACCGACACATCGAGGGCGAGGTTTACTGGAATGGAGGGTCTGGCTGGAGGATCTGCTCGGCCTAATACTCCGTATTGCATAGCAATTCAGCGGGCTGAAGCTCCAATGCGGCTTGGCTTGGCTCGTTCAAGGGAAAGTTATCGGTAGGTTGTCGCCCGTTCATTGGCCAAGTCGTGATGAGCTATCGGTTCCTGCGTCGATGGGACATCTCGTAATCGCGGAAGGGAAATTACGATATCTAGCCCCACGGAGTAATAAGGGCTGCCGGAAGTGGGATGGCTTCGTATCTATGGCGCCGGGCTCAGCCGCTGGCAGCGTGGATATGACGTGAGACCCGGCCGCACGATTTCTCGTTTCATGGTTGCACCGTCAGTAATGAGGCAGCTTGGAGGTACAAATGACAAAAGTCCCCTTTGAAGTGTGGCAATGGTTCTTTTCATTATTGCTGTTACAACCATGGAGGTGCTGTTGTAAAAGTGGTGAGACAGGTGTGGGAGAGAGGCGCGCACGTGTGTCGATGATTGGTCCGCGTACCGACAGTGCAATGTTAAATTATTCTTCCTCGAACACTTCAAAAACATTGCTATTGTCTCATTTGAGATCATCCACTATAAACTATCTCAGGGCCAAGTCGGGGCACATCTTACACTCTCGTAGTTCATTTCCACGGACTCCTTCTCTAATTCATCATGCAATACCATTGCGTACCGCCCGTCCTTATCTCACCAGCCTTCGCTTGAACCCGTTCAAAGTTCATTTAAATGCAGTCATACCTTTTCCAGACTTAGGCCTCCTTCAGACATAACCACATGTCCGATATCGTAAATATCCAGATCCGGTGCACCTTGGATAGCGAACAGCATAATGGCTGAGCCTCGAAACCATCACAGGATACTTCCTCTGCGGCGCAACCGTATTATTTGACATTAAGGCGCCCTGGCTATGGCCAACATAAATCGAGTACTTCTCGTTAGTATCGCCGCTACAAAGCCCTCCGTACGTTATATATAAGTGCCATGCGACTACATACAAGGAAGTCACTGGTTCATGTGGTGCTCTTCTTCCACCGTCGGCCTTGACGACGACCCAACACTCCGTTCATATACAAAATAAAATTTACGGGTGAGAGCTGTCTGTTGATTCATAAATTCATGGCTTTTTGTAATTTTGCCTTCTACCAATATGTCACTGCCCAAACCAACTCGCCAAACAACACACTGCTGTCATTCAGCGCTACCCGTGCAACTGCCGTCACCTCTTCTCTCAGCAGGCACGTTCAAGAAAGTGCTCAGCCTCAGTAGAAATTGGACGAAGATTTACGGGCGTTGGTTGCTCAGGTTGCCCAGTGGTTCCCGCCGAGCTCCTCTTCAGTTGCTCAATTAAATCTTTGCTTGGATGTTCCAGGGCTTGGAAACCACGCCCATACACTTAATCTCAATGTCCGTGTTGGCCGGCAGGGTCTTGACGGCAACGCAGCTGGAAGCAAGAGTTCAATTAGCCCGTCGAAAGACATGCGCCGAGTGGTCACAACTTACGTTCGTGCAGGCTTGACATCGCCCCAGTAGGTCTCGTATACCTCGTTCATCTTGGCAAAGTCTCCCATGTCGGCGAGGTAAATGTTGACCTCGACGACATCATTGATGCTGGAACCAGACGCATCAAGAACGGCGGAGAGGTTCTGGATGACTCGGTGCTGCGTGACAGGACTCATTAGCATTGCAGCTCTGCCATGTCCTCGCCGCTTGGATCAGCCTTACTGTGTGAGCCTGGATGTCTCCGTCGATGATCTTGCCGGTGGCGGGGTCCTGGGCAATTGAGCCAGAGGTATAGACGAAGCCGTTGGCAACAATGGCCTGGTTGAAGACGGGAAGCGGGGCCGGAGCCTTGTCCGTGAAGGTTGCGATGCGAGACATGTTGTACTGATTCCGTTGATCTGGGTATTCTTCGATTTTTGTTTGAGAACAATGAAGCTGGATTGAGTTGACGGTGATACTAATATACGCCGACAGAATGCGGGGATGTTTGGGCCTCTGCAGGCAAACTCCGATCTAACCTGCTAGCTCTATTATTCATCAGCAGCCTCGGAAGATGGGCGCAGTATTTAACGCATAGAATCGGGTTAAATGCCAATCAAGTGCCCTGCTTATCAAGCCCAAGACCCTGCGCTGTGATAGCTCTCTTTGCCGATTTCTCAAGCCCGCACGCAGAGACTCGGAGCTTACTTCTTGAACCGATCGCCCCACACGAGCAAGCTCGCAGTCTCCTTCTTCAATTCAAGGCCCGAGATCGGAGAGCCAGCAATGTGGTTGTCGCAAATACGTCACAGGTCTAGAGAAGCTACAGAATAGAACACTCAAGTCCTCGTGTGCTTTAATGTCCACTGTATTCCCTAGTCTAGGTATCCGGAAACCGAGCGGATTGATGAATCAGACCTAACGCCGTCGCTATGCTCACATTGCCATTGATATTCAAATGGAAAACCAACCACACAGGACCAATCATTCGGTCTGTCCGCCAATGCCGCCCTTGATTCCCTCCAGGACTCCAGCCCACTGACCGCCGTGTCGTTGGTTGGACACCTCGGAGAAACGATCGCAGGCAATCTTTCGGATCAACAGCGTGTCCTTGGCCTTCTTATGGCTCTTTCCATTGCCGGTAGTCAAGTACTCTTCGAACCACTCCTCTTCGGCAGAATCAAGAGGCAAGAATGCGAGCTCCGAAGCTCGGGTTGAGAACTCCTCGCCGGCTCGACCCTCTAGAACAGATGCAACCAGTTGTCGGAAGAGCAACTGGCGAGTGTGGGTGGGGTGTGTACGAGAGTAGAACAAGGCTTCTGAAACACTTGTTCGGGCCATCGCATTGAAGAGCAGCTCGAGGGCAGCCGACGTCTTGAGGATCGGTTGGACGGTCTGGAAATAGGACAGCGCCAGGGTATAGTCGTTACCTTGGGCCCGGCGAACGAGGACGGTGATGATGTCGTCGGCGAAGTCCGGGATGAGGGAAGGGTGTGCGATGTACTCGAGCGCTCGCTGAAAGGATACCAACGTCAGCTGCCGCAGTCACTAAATTCGAGAAGTCGCCTTACCGCAAAGTCTTGCTTGTCCATGTACCACAAGCCCTTCATGAAGATCTGGTACTTTTTGGGCATCCCAGAAGCTTCAACAAAGGCCTCTGACACATTCTGGTGGCCGGAAGCCTCATCAAAGTCGAGGAGGACATAGTAGAACAGGGAGAATTTGTAGTGCATCGACATGTTGGCGTCGCAGATTTGCTGGTGCAATTGCTTGACAGCATTGTCGGTTTTAGGAGGGTAGACCTTGGCTGGAGAAGAGCACTATCAGCGACCTGTTCCAATTTCCTCCAGGAAGTATAACGCACCCTTGGTAATGCCCACGGCCCTCAACACACGGTCGATGAAGAGAATCCCATCGAAGCTCTTGCGGGAGCTCTCAATCTCGTGCTGCAGCTTGCGATCGTAGGGGTTCGGTAGGCCCGAGGGGAATACATCGTGGAGGTTGGCGTAGTTGAACATGGTGACAGAGAAGCACCTCAATCTGCAAAAGGATCCAAAAATGCCGGGATGGTAATTGACAAGTAATGGCCAACCGAATCTTGGAAGCTATCGCGACAAACAGCTTTGGCGCCGGGACTTCGCGCGGTCACGTGAAGGCGTGGGGCTTCCTCCCCAGGCTCCCCTGGCGTGGAAGGTACGTATTGTTTACAAACCTAGCGACCGATCGGGACATTTCCAAACAAACGCGGGGCGCAACCACTTTGTGACCGCCCAAACTCCAACACGACACATTCTCAGCCAAACATTCCGGTAAGGCACCGGCTTTCACTTCAGGCGGCATTGTCACTTGCGATCAGCAGCCGTCATCTTCTTTTACCCTTCGTTTTCTTTCTTTGCGTCTCTAGCACCTACTAGAGCTGCCCGCTACAATGTCAGAGGCTTCACCCACGAGGCCGTCTCGACGCGCCGCAACCAGGCGCACTGCCGTGATCGACTCGGACGACGAGGAGGAAATCTCCAACCGCACCAAGGCCCACGACGATGAAGAAGACGACTTCGAGCCGGAGGCACCCAAGAGCCCCCCCAAGCGACAGACCCGCAGCGGGCGCAAGTCATCTGCCCCCGCTCCAGCTACAGCTCCCGCTCCAGCTACCCGACGAGGCCGTACGCGGAAGACTCCAGCTCCGGCCGCGACGATTGAGCCCAGCGAGGTGTTCGATGCGGACACCACCATCAAGCCCGACCCAGACTCTCCCCCTAAGAAGGCATCCCCTCGGAAGCGCAAGAGCGCTGCCCCTCGAAGCTCGATGGCTTCAATCCCCGACCTTGCCCCGCCAACACCCCAGCCAACTGCTTCGCCAGAGTCCTCTCAGATCCAGGCCTCAGCTCTGGCCGACATCACCACTTCCAGTGTGAATACGCAAAATCCCGACGACACCCAGGCGACTATCAAGCCGATTAAGCCCATGGACACCATCATGGAGAAGCCCATGGACATTATGCTCAAGGCCCGGACGATGCCTGCCCCCGTTGTCGAGGACACGACTCCCAAGCCTCGAATTGTTCTCACATACTTGATTCTCAACAACTTCAAGAGTTATGCCGGTAGACAGGAAGTCGGCCCCTTCCACGCATCCTTCTCGTCAGTGGTCGGGCCCAACGGTTCTGGCAAGTCCAACGTCATTGACTCGCTGCTCTTCGTCTTCGGTTTCCGCGCCAGCAAGATGCGACAAGGGAAAATCTCCGCCCTCATTCACAACTCTGCCCAACACCCGAACCTTGATCACTGTGAGGTCGCGGTCCACTTTCGGGAAGTAATGGATCAGGTACGTGCCCTCTTCAGCTAAACGCATAGCTTTAAACTGACAAGTGTAGCCTGGTGGTGGCCACGAGGTTATCCCTGACTCCGAACTCATCATCTCCCGAAAGGCTTTCAAGAACAACTCGAGCAAATACTACATCAACGGCAAAGAATCCAACTTCACGACTGTCACAACCTTGCTCCGTGACCGAGGCGTAGACCTTGACCACAAGCGCTTCCTCATTCTCCAGGGTGAAGTCGAGTCAATTGCTCAGATGAAGCCAAAGGCCGGTAACGAACACGAGGATGGTCTGCTTGAGTACCTCGAGGATATCATTGGCACCTCCAAGTACAAGACTCCTATTGAGGAATCCGCCACCGAAGTCGAGACTCTCAACGAGATCTGTATGGAGAAAAGCGGTCGAGTACAGCATGTCGAGAAAGAAAAGAACAGCCTGGAGGATAAGAAGGACAAGGCACTCGCATTCGTTCGGGATGAGAACGAACTAGCGATGAAGCAGTCTGCCCTCTACCAGCTTTTCATTCATGAGTGCAATGACAATCTCACCGTTACCGAGGAGGCAATCAACCAGATGCAGGCCCAGCTGGATGTTGAGCTCGAGAAACATCACGGTGGCCAGCAGGTCATCAAGGACCTCGAAAAGGCTCACGCCAAGGGGGCCAAGCAGTTTGAATCGCAAGAGAAGGAAACCCAAACCTTGGTCAAGGAGATGGCCAAGTTCGAGCAGGAGCGCGTCAAGTTCGATGAGAAGCGGAAGTTCCTCGAGGACAAGAAGAAGAAGCTCGAGAAGACCATCAAGAACGCCGAATCATCCTCTGCCGAAGCCGATGAGACTATCCAGCAATGCGGTGAGGATATTGAGAGGCGGACCTCAGACATCGCCGACCTGGAGGCACAAGTAGAGGAGGAGGAAGCAGAGCTTACCAAGATCCGTGAAGGTTTGAAGGGCAAGACCCAAGCCTTCTCTGACCAGATCGCCGCCAAGCAAAAGGCCCTGGAGCCATGGATGGAAAGGATTAACCAGAAACAGTCAGCAATCGCTGTCGCAGAGAGCGAGCTGAACATTCTCCAGGAAAAGGCAAACGCTGGCGCTGTCGCTCTGGAAGACCTCGAGACCAAAATTACCTCGACTGAGCAGGGCAAGGCGACGAAACTGGAGGAACTTAAAGCTTGCGAAGCGGAGAAGGCTGAGTTACTTGAGGAGGCCGAGAAGATGAAGTCTGAACTTGAAGTTCTTTCTGGGCAGGAGCCCAAGATTCGATCCAAGATCTCCAACGCACGACAAAAGGCCGACGAGGCTCGCTCGAGTCTGTCTAATACCCAGACCCGGGGCAACGTCCTTGCAGCGCTCATGCGCATGAAAGAATCGGGTCGTATTGATGGTTTCGACGGACG
Source organism: Ilyonectria destructans (assembly GCA_020740775.1). NCBI lineage: Eukaryota > Fungi > Ascomycota > Sordariomycetes > Hypocreales > Nectriaceae > Ilyonectria > Ilyonectria destructans. Next base: position 1,684,469 of record JAHEWK010000010.1, read on the forward strand.
ACTCGGAAACCTCGGTACCATCGATCAAAAGTTCGATGTTGCCATCTCCACAGCTTGCGGTGCCCTCGACAACTTTGTCACAGAGACGGTTGATGCTGGTCAACAGTGCATCGAATACCTACGAAAGAACAACCTTGGACGAGGCAACTTCATATGTCTGGACAAGCTGAGGGTGCGAGACATGTCGCCTATTCAGACCCCTGAGAATGCTCCTCGACTGTTCGACCTGGTCAAGGCCAAGGAGGACAAGTTCCGACCTGCGTTTTACCACGCCATGCAAGATACTTTGGTCGCAACTGACCTTGCGCAAGCCAACAGGATTGCGTATGGTGCGAAGCGATGGCGAGTTGTGACCCTTGATGGCGAGCTCATCGACAAATCTGGTACGATGTCCGGTGGTGGAACTACTGTCAAGAGAGGTCTAATGTCCTCCAAACTTGTTGCGGACATCACCAAGGAGCAGGTTGCCAAGCTTGAGGGCGACCGTGATGGATGGGAATCCAAGTTCCAAGAGTTCCAGGAGTATCAGCGAGAGTGCGAGACTCGCCTCAAGAAACTGAACGTGGAAATTCCTGAGCTCGATACCAAGATGCAGAAGATCGGCCTAGAGATCGACAGCGCGACACGAAATGTCACCGATCTTCAGCGACGAATCAAGGAGTTGAGCAAGGAGCATCAACCCTCGGCTTCAGACAACAACCGCATCGCTGCCTTGCAGAAGGACATTGCCAAGCTCAACAAGGAGGTGCAGAAGCTACATGGCGAGACCTCCAGCGTGGAGGAGGAGATCAAGGCGCTGCAGGACAAGATCATGGAAGTTGGTGGTGAGAAGCTTCGTGCCCAACGTGCCAAGGTCGACTCCATCAAGGAGGAGATTACTTCTTACAATGAGGAAATCTCCACCGCCGAGGTCGGCAAGGCAAAGGCCGAGAAGCAGAAGACGAAGCTCGAGAAGGATCATGCAAAGGCGACAAAGGATCTCGATGCAGCTGCCAGGGATCTTCAAAAACTAGATGATGACATCAACCACCAAGGCGAAAGGGCGGAGGAACTCCAGAGTCAAGTTGAGGAAGCCGAAGAGGGTCTGGGCTCCAAGAAGAAGGAGCTGAAGTCCTTGAAGGCTGAGTTGGACGAGAAGATGACCGAGTTGAACGAAACCAGGGCTGTGGAAATTGAGATGCGAAACAAGCTGGAGGAGAATCAGAAGGCTCTGGGCGAGAACCAGAAGCGACTTCGCTATTGGGAGGACAAGCACTCCAAGTTGGTCCTCCAGGACTTGGATGATCTCATCGGCAACTCTACGCCCAGCCAAGTGAAACGGGAGCCCAGGGAGAACACAGCAGGTGATGAAGAAGACGTCGAGATGGGTGATGCTCCAGCTGAAGACGTTGATATGACTGACGCCCCTGCCGAAGAGGAGGATTCTGAGGAAGAAGAGCATTCTAATGGCCAGCCCAATGAATTACCCAGGTACACTCCTGACGAGCTCGCCGACATGAGCAAGGAAACCCTCAAGGGTGAAATCGCTGCTCTCGAGGAAAAGACCCAAAACGTCAATGTCGACCTCGGCGTGCTTTCAGAGTACCGCCGACGAGTGGAAGAGCATGCTGCTCGGTCCTCAGATCTACAGTCGGCGATTGCGCAGCGAGACTCGGCCAAGAAGCGGTGCGACGACCTGCGCCGCCTCCGACTGGAAGGCTTCATGGAAGGATTCAGCGCCATCTCTCTCCGCCTGAAGGAGATGTACCAAATGATCACCATGGGTGGTAACGCCGAGCTGGAGCTTGTGGACAGCTTGGATCCATTTAGCGAAGGCATTTTGTTCAGTGTGATGCCACCGAAGAAGAGCTGGAAGAACATTAGCAACCTTTCTGGTGGTGAGAAGACGTTGAGTAGTTTGGCTCTGGTATTTGCTCTGCATCACTATAAGCCGACTCCCCTGTACGTCATGGACGAGATTGACGCTGCTTTGGATTTCAGAAATGTGAGTATTCCCCTTCCCCTTGCAGTCTTTGCCCGAGACACTCGGCTGCAACCAGTCCAGTGGCATTCCTTTGAGTCACCATGACACTTCGCTTCCATTGTCCTCGATATGCAAGTCACTAACGCAACATGCAGGTCTCGATCGTTGCCAACTACATCAAGGAGCGTACCAAGAACGCCCAGTTCGTTGTCATCTCGCTCCGAAACAACATGTTTGAGCTCGCGGCGCGACTTGTGGGAGTGTACAAGGTCAACCATATGACCAAGAGTGTAACGATTGAGAACAAGGACTACATTGTGAGACCACAGAGTCAGCACAAGGCGCAAAACAGTCAAACTACGACAACGTTGGCGCTTCGATAGATGGTACGGGTATGATGATGAACAGGACATCTAATTGTGTATATGACGACGTATATGGACTTGGTGCTGGGCTTGATGGGTAATGACTACCAGGACGGGCGGGTGGCTTCGATAATGATTATCTTGATGATTCTTTTTTGCCTTTAAACTACTTGATTATCTCATAGCGACTTATGACGGCGCAAGGGGTGACTGACTATCTCTCGTCTATGAGGTAGGGGGAGTTGGCTGTCCTGATTCAGCCTGTGCGTTGTTACCCACGGTTCTCTTCTTTCTTGGTCTTGAATTAGTTAATGGCTTGTTCATACTACAGTGCCACGGTGCGATGACATCTGGATCAACGGCGGACGACAGAAACAGCAGCCAGTATCAACTCCATCGACATGAAGCCCCAACACGGCCAGGCCGTGGTGTACAGATCTCGCGTGACGCATAGATCTCGCATTCTCCCCTGGAGGCGGGGGCTTAGGTCCTTAATATCACGGTTGTGGCCCAGGGGTCAACGAGGGGAGGCCAGTCGGCGATATGAGAGCCACGCCTGCGAAGCGTCAATCGTGGAACCGGGCTCGATTGGGATGTTGCCATCCAAAGCGAGCCCCTTTTCACAAGCAGGGAGGCAGCCAGAAGTGCCGGTGTCCGACTTTCGTGGCGGGTTCCCTCGATGGGCTCTGGCTTACATTCGACGGCACGTCTCTCGGCTCACACTACCAGGAGGAATCACTCCGCCTGTTGGTGTCTCTCTGTGCAGTCTCATCCTTCTGTGTCGTAGGTGGTTACGATCTTTCAGACAGATTCGGCAAATACAGCCATCCATGCATGTGCTTCGTCCTATAAGTAATGCCGGCATAGTTGTCTATGAAACTCACCCAGGCTCATTTCTAGGCTGGTTCTCTAAGCTTACTATCACCCACTCTCGTTCGCCTCTCACTTCAACAGGATGTGGAGGTTTCTGATTCCCTTGCTTCTTCAGAATATCGATGCCCTCCCTGCAGCTCGCGATGCGACGAGCACTTGTCCCCACGACGCTCTTTACACGTCTCTCGTTAGCAGCGGAATCTCATTCTGCTCCAGTGTGATCGGGAATGGGCATTGTGCTGGTGGAGGATACAACACTCCTTCGGCGTATTTGACTTACAACCAAACTCAGATATCTTCCTATGTAAGTTGCTGGTTAGATGCAAAAACATGGCCCGAGCTAAAGACTAATGGTTAAAGTGTCGATGCATTCTGACCAACTCCAGTATCCCAACTGCAACATCTGGCTCAATGGGGATGACAACGGTCAATCATACACCTACTACGACAGATTATGCTTCTTCAACCTCAAACCAGAGATCTGCCTCGACATCAAGGCCCCCGGCCGGAAGGCCACGTCCTGGACGGCCTCCTGACTCCTCTTCTAGCCGCTCTCGCACAGCGACTACACATTTAGGGTCGAACACTACTACTGCAGGCAATAAAACTGTTCTTACCTCTTCAAGTTTTGGCCGAGGTACAAAGACAGACGGTTCTGGAACTTTGACGAGCCATACAGTTGACACCACAACCAACCCGACCTCCATGGGATCGTCCACGTATCAAAGCGATCAATCAAGCTACTCGACTGGCGACCTGTCAACGAATACTTCACCAGGGTCCCAGAGCTCAAGTTTAACTCTTTCAGCCACGGCAAGTCCTTCTTTAAACATCTCTGGAATACTACAGCCCAGCACAGGCATGCGAAACGCAACATCAGCACCATCCGGGAGGGTTACTGCACCTGGACGGATTCCACCAGACGGACTCACTTCCCTGTTTTCAGGCTGGAACTCCTCGCTCAGTTCATCAATTGGGTCTTTTTCTGGATCTGGACTTGAGACTTCATCTGGCCCTGGGACTACAACTGGAAGGGCGTCAGAAAATGTATCTAGCTCAGGGGGAACAAGCATTCCTGTCCCAACTACCCTCCCATTTTCAACGTCAGAAAGCTTCACCTCCACAACACTCTTGGCAGATTCGACCGCTTCAGCTTCAAATAACGTCTCCTCAACATCCAGGAACTCCATCTCCACTACAGCCCCAACAGAACCGACTTCTCCAAATAGCACAGAGTTCTTTAACAGCACCAGCTCCCAAGTTGACAGCGCAACATCCACTAGAGCGCCTGAGTTCCCCGCTGCCAACTTCACCCAGGTAACTCGGACGGGTGCCATCTCCCAAGAAACGTGCTACAGTCTTGCACGGGATTCTGAAGGGGACCCGACTCGTCGCGCTCTGCTACACAACGCCCAATTGCGTGAGGAAAATGCAACGATTCCAATCCCGTATATTCAGTCGGTGCAGTTTGACAGTGGCGGGCTAGACCCGTTGTACTTAACTGTGAGAGATGTAGCTGAAGGAACATACTTCATCGATATCTCCAACAAGAACCACATCTGTGTTATCGATACTGAGGATAACTCGATGCTACTGGATGCAAATGGCATTCATTTCTCGACGAGGAATTGCACTTACGGTGTCTCTATTGGAGTCAATAACATGCTCCAGCAATTGGCCGCCCTCTCTGGAGTGCAATGCGCTGCCTCTGAGCAAGAAAAACGGTCAGAGGACCTGGAGTTCAGACAAGTCCTCAACCTCCATGATCAATGCGGCAATCCGATTGTCAGAACCCTGAGACAGTATCCTCAACTCCGCGTTGGTGACTCTGCATGTACAGATACCAACGTCGACGAGACTACGGGCCAATGGGAGTTTGATTGCACGTTTCCCGGGTCGCTCTCGGGCTCGATGAGGTGTCAGTGGGCGATCAAGAACGATGTGGTGGACTTTCTTCTCACCGACCCATTTGGAGGCTCTTGTCCCGACATATCCACGGTCGTCACCACTCTTGAGGTGACTGGGCAAGATTTTCTGAATGTCGAATCGTTTCGGGAGACTCTGTCCAGCCAGAGACTCAATGAAACGCAAAGAGAGGAGGCAGGTACAGTTGCAGTCGCCTTTGAGCAACTCTGGGAGGTGCTCAAGCAAATGTTGTCTAAGAGCAGGACGGAACCCCCGGGAGACTCGAGCGCTCTAGAAGAGTACATTAAGCTTTACAACACCTACAGGGACCTCGAGAACGACATCTGTGAGGACCTACACGCGGGGGAAATCCCGCTGAGCCTCAGCCTCATTGCCGGGGTGACAAGGATCGACGCCATCACGACACTCAACTGGGCGCCCGAATCACCCCGATCCTACAACATCACTATTCAGAACCCCTCCGAGATTGCTTGCTGTCCCAGCGGCGCAGTGGCAGAAGACAACGGTGATACATGTGCCTACCCAGCAGAGGCCATCATCATCGATACAAGCTGCATCTGCGGCACGATGGTCGGGGGAGAGGCGGTGGCTTTCGAGTACACAGAATGCGAAAACTACGTGAGTGAGTGCGACAGTGATAGCGACTGTGTGGATGCTGGACACGCCGGGTTTGTGTGTTTAACTGGGAGTTGTTGTGATGGTGGAGTGTGTGTGGATCCATATGCCTGCTCGCAGAACGGGACAGAGCTGGTCAAGTTTGGCAGTTAGTGTAGGGTAGCTGAGACGGTACTCGCAACTCAAGCCGGAAGTCAGTGTTCTTTTATGATTTAAAGTGATTTATGCATTCTCAAGATGGAGTTTTTATTTAAGATGCAATTTATCCTTTTGTTAAAAAGTTAGTGAAGTCTGTGGTGGTGATGAATCTCTCTCAATTGAAAATGATGAGTTCGGACGGTTGATCGTGGCAGTACAAGTTGAAACTGGCGAAAGCCGAACATTCTTCATGAGAACCAAGACATGGCCAAATTCAGCTGCTCACTTTCTAAGAATAGCAAGGAGTGGAAAGATCAGGCTGAGGATCAAGAGAGAAAACCCTGTTCATACACGATTAGACGTCGGTGCAACCTGTAATGTGCAAGCCATTCCACAACATTCAGGATTTTGCTGAAGCCCTTGAGTCATTCTCAGCATCACTTCACCCACACTTTTTCAAGAGAAATTTGTCCACTGTTTACTGTTTGCTCTCTGCCCAAGTGGCAATCCACGATTTCCTATTGTGCCACATCTTGGGCTGGTTAACCTGCGTAGGAACACTCTCCTCGGTTGGTGTCCTACCTTGTGTCCGACAATCAACTCACCTGTGCGTTCCAGCTTGTCAACTGGGTAGATGAACTTGAACTCATCATCTCGCTCGAACGGGTGGAAAACCAGACCAATGTAAATGGTGTCGATAGTGTCGTCCAGTTCATCGAGCTTAGCGTTGCTCACATGGAGCATGCGTTGACAAAACGTGTCTGAAGAGTGTCCTGATCCTTGATCTGTTCGTAGTAGACCCCGGTAAAGCCTTGCTAAAGCCCGATCCGAACAGTTGGTCGATGGGAACTCCATCAAGACCAGTTTATGAAGGTCCTGGCCGACAAAAAGTAAGATACGTAAGTGTTGATCCTGCCCGCCGGAGTTCGAAAGTGCTTCTCCAGCAGCTCATGGGCGTCAGGTTGGATCTCTGCGCCGGCATCGTACCAGCGAACTTGCTTGACCGTGGAGCTGGTGGAATCCTCTGGGCACGAAGAGGCCTTGCCAAGTAACGTCATCTTGACGGACGGGACCATGGCGACCGAAGGACAAATTTGGCTTCCGATCAGGTCAACTTCGTTCAGAAGTGAACAAGTGGCTCGCTACTGGCAACAGGCTTGGAAGGAGGACCTAATATTGGGGACGACGCGTGACGATTCGAAGCAATGTCGGAAAGTTATGATCAACATCGCTGGAAAGAGGAACATATCACGCCGAGTCGAACATTTCTCAGTAAGAGTGACAAGTCACCAAGTACGGAGGAATCAACAAGAAACGAGACAAATGTGAACAGCCAATGTAGTCCGATTGTAATTTTGGAATCTCCTAGATTCATAATCCCAAGTGCTCATCCCATCCGTTTTTTGAATGCAGACGTTAACATCACATAACCAGACTCCATCCCAATCATCTCCACATCTAGACCTTAGGGGTGTTGGGGATGATCTTCTTGCCGTCCTTGTTGTAGCGGACGCGAGGGGGAGGGGCACGGTTGCGGCGACCGACAACTGATCGGACACTGTAAATTTGGTCAGCACTTCTGTCGAAACGTACCAAGGGGCCCTCTCGTTTTTGAGAGGCCGGGAGTGTGTTCGCAAGTACGACCAAGGTTCTTCTGAGCACATACGCAACCAAGGCGCAGTCGTCACACTCCCAAGGAGGACAACGTACCGGACAATCTTGCCGTGAATGGCGCAAGAGACGCAGTACTGCAGCTTCAGGTACATCTTGGGTACGGTGTACTCCGCGAAGACGGAGGCATCGGAGATGTCACCTGCGAGCTAATTAGACTTGGTTCAGGAGACCACGGGAAATGCGGCTTGACGTACGAATGGCAGCAGACTCGACCATGTTGCGGATGGTGAAGCGCTTGATGGCCTTATCCTTGGGGGTGCATCGCGAGCAGTTGCTGCATCGGATGGGCTTGACGTGGCCGCGACCCTTCTTGTTGCGGCCGCTAATAGAATGTTAGAATGGAACGGAATGAAGCAGTTGGAAGCCGTCGTTGCGAAGGCGCTCGAGATCTCTCGTTGTGCGAGGCATCGTCGGCGGAGGGCAATCGGCAGCGGGGGAGGAGGAATCGTACTTGTTCTTTCTCTTCTTGACCATTTTGACGGATTCTGCTGTTGGTTAATACTTCAGGTCCACGCAAGGAAGAAAGAAAGAAGGAGGGAAAGGGAAAAGGCTCGAAGACTTACTGAAATGTGCGTTGTCAAATGCGTTGCAAGTTGCAAATCCACTTGGAGTCTCGTAGGGCAAGTAATTGCAGCAGGCGCCCCACAGCCCTGGAATTTTGGCGAGGGGCAGGGCACACAGAGCGAAAACCCTAGGTCAGGTGACCCCACCCTCAGCCCGCGGCGATTTTCTAAGCCGCGCCACTCCACCAAAAGCCGATTCTCTTCATCCACGCACCATCTGAAGATTGCTTAGGAAGGCAGTAATTTTATTGTCGAGGTACGTCTAAAGATGCTGCAAATCCCCTTCACCATGGCGAGGGCTTCATTGCCTCTCACATGAGAGTCTTTGCAACGCCATCGCCATTGTCACAATCATCCTCCCCCCATCGCTCTCGCTTTCCCGATGTCGCGAACGCTTCGCTGCGCGAGCGCATCGAAATCCGTCTTCGACCAGAAATCTAACGTCCCCAGCTAGGCAAGATGCAGATCTTCGTCAAGACCCTCACGGGGAAGACGATCACCCTTGAGGTGGAGTCTTCCGACACCATCGACAACGTCAAGTCCAAGATCCAGGACAAGGAGGGCATTCCCCCGGACCAGCAGCGACTTATCTTTGCTGGTAAGCAGCTCGAGGATGGCCGCACTCTGAGCGACTACAACATCCAGAAGGAGAGCACTCTCCACTTGGTGCTCCGCCTCCGTGGTGGTGCCAAGAAGCGCAAGAAGAAGGTCTACACCACCCCCAAGAAGATCAAGCACAAGCGCAAGAAGACCAAGTTGGCCGTCCTCAAGTACTACAAGGTCGACTCCGACGGCAAGATCGAGCGACTTCGCCGCGAGTGCCCCAGCGACACCGTGAGTTTCCCCGTCCTTTTGGTCAGTGATAAGCAGATGCTAACAACCGACTCAGTGCGGCGCCGGTGTCTTCATGGCTGCCATGCAGGACCGCCAGTACTGTGGCCGATGCCATCTCACCTACGTTTTCGACAAGCAATAAATGCATGACCAGGGGATCTGAATGCGCATGGGATGGCTGGCGGAGTTGGGAACCATGGACCGCCGAAAAAAGGCGTTGGTGTAGCATAGAGCACATCCGGCTTCTGATAATGCATGCTTGATTGAGAAGGACAAACAACTGTTCGCTTGCCTCTGTGATTGTGACCTTTGACCTGATTGAACTCAACCGTACTGCTTTCCAAGACAATTTGCCCATGATGGTACCCATGACGGCTAACAGAACCCGACCAGAAGCAAGCTAATTCTTTTGCTCTCGAAAATAATTCGTTTCAGCCGCCACCCAAACCATCCAACAGCGCAATTGGATTTTCCCCACAGAACCAGACCCTCTGTCGAATTGCTGGGCATTATTTTCCCAGCCTTGCGTGAAATCTTTCATTGTGGCCGAAAATTTTCCAACCGCCAAAGCCTTGCCCTCACCCGGCGGGGCTCTAGGAAAAGGCGGGCCTCACGGGAAGTGGACGACCGACACCGGGAATACCGGCAGTCGCACATGTGAAATTGAGTCCTGGATCGCAAGCTTCACTCGTTGGTCTACTTGGGCCGTCGTTTATCATCACAAATGTGCATACTGTAACGTTTTTACCAGAGCAATCGATTGACCGACATGTCAGTGTTTAAACGGGTATGATCCCCAGTATGTAAACAGGTACACAAGCAAAATGCCCTCAAACGCCCAAGCCAAAATCCTACAAACTCCTCAAGCAATTGCGCAAGGCCCCTGGGAAGCCAGGTTATCCCGTACCCTCCGCTTCTTTGCCTTGGCTGAGCCTTGCCGCCCAGCTGTGGCACTCGTCGCGTCGGACTCCTGCGCGTGCGAGGCTGAAGAAAAAGAGTCCCCATGCCCCCACTCCGCACCGGCGCTCTCGTCATGAGCTGCCAGCAGAGTTGCTGTCATAGCCGGGTTCCTTGGCCTTGATTCCTCAAAGGGCATGCCCCCTCGCGCAATGTCTGTCGTAAATGAAGTTTCGCCATCAAGCCATTCCCCGTTCATCCCCATCCCTGTAGCATCGGGCTGCTCCCAGACAGCCTTTCCCTCTCCGGGTAGGAGAGCTGCAGGCTCGGAAGCTGCCAAGCAACCGGAGGAGCTCTACTCGTCATCCGCGGCCTTGGACTTTCTCTTCTTCTTCTTCTTCTTCTCGCCGTCGTCAGCCTTGGGGGCCTCCTCCTCCTCCTCCTCGACCTTGCGCTTCTTCTCCTTCTTCTCTTTCTTTTCCTTCTTGTCCTTCTTCTCCTTCTTGGACTTCTTGGCAGACTCGGGCTCGGGGGCATCGGCCATCTCCTCGTCTTGGTCACCACCATCGTCCATGATGTCCATGACACCCTTCTGTAAAGGCATTAGCATCGATTCTACGGATCAGTGAAACCAATAAACGTACCATGACATCAGCGTTCTTGGCGGGCTTCTTGCCGGTGGCGTAGAATTCCAAGCGGTCCTCGACCTGCTGCTTCAGGGCCTCACCGAATTTGGTGGAGGGCTCCTCAGAGAAGTTGTCGATACGGCTGGCCATACTGCACTTGTTGGCGAGGTATCGGGAGATGCGGCCCTTGTTGCGGACACCGGCCTTGCCGATGAAGCTGCTGTGGTAGATGAGACCGTACTTGGGGGTGTTGCTCTTGGTCTTGAGAGCACGGAACAGAGCCTTCTCGGCACCCAAGATCTGCAGGGTGGAGGCAGGGTACTTGGAAAGGTTGGTCAGGGAACCGGCGTGGGAGATGAGACGAGCGGCAACGGGGGTGCCGATGAGAACCTGCAGGTTGGGAGCGACGTGGTGCATCTTCTTCTCGAGGTAGAGGGAAGTCGACTTGCGGTTCTCGGCCTGCTTGACGACAGCCTGGGCGAAGCCGTGGACAATCTCGAGGTCAGCGGCAGAGATGTCAAGACCCATGGAGACCTTGGCAGCGTCGATGATGGCCTGGGCCTGGTCACCGTCCTCGCCGATGACGGCGGCAATGTCGTGCAGCCTGTCATCGTTGAGGCTCTTCTTGTCGCCAATGACAAGGACGAGCTTGGCGTAGGTCAGGTTGTCGGGGACAATCTTGACCAGCTCGGGGAAGTGCCAGCCGTACCACTCGCGAACGCGCATGAAGAACTGGTTCACGCCCTTGTCCTGGAAGTCGATGGTGGCGCTGGCCTGGATGATGTGGTTGTCGTTGCGGGTGACGCTGAACTTGACCTTGGCGCGTGAGTAGGCGTGGCCCATACCCAGACCGGCCTTCTCGACATCGCCGGACTTGAGGTTGGAGAGCAGCTTGTCGGCGTGCAGGCGAATGCCGCGGATGACGTCCGCGACAATCTCGTTGGTGTCGGCGGTCTCGCACTCGAGGCCGGGGAACTCGGCCTTGATCGCGCCAGCAAGGTTCTTCTCGGAGACACCCAGCACAACCTTGGACTTCTTGCCGCTGGTCTTGGGGAGGTTGAGTTCGAGGACGTTCTTGAGGTAGTCGGAGACGATACCCTCGGAGACGAGGTTGATGTTCTCCAGAGCCTCAACGTGACCCCTGCGCGAAACAGTCAGCGTCTCTATAACATCCAGGTCATACCGGGAAGGAATCATACCTGAAGGGAGTGAAATTGGCGAGCTGGACCATCTTGCCAAACTTGGCGAGATCGTTGCCAGCGGCTTGGGTCTCCTTCAACTTCAGGCCCACGGCATCCTGCTGATGGATCACCTTGAAGAGGGCATAGCCCACGGGCGACTCGTACAGAGCGTAATCGATATGCGACATGTTGTTTCGTCCCAGCCTGGTGCCGCAATTGGAGGGGGGGGGGGGGTTCGGTTTGCGAGTGGTGATGTCTCGAGACTGAGATTTTCGCACTTTTTTCCAACTGGAAAATTTCTGGCAGCTCGAAAGCTGGCGCACGGGCCGCTATCAGCCGCTTGTGGCTGGTTTTGTGGTCACGTGAGCTCCCGTCAGCCACGGTCAACAGTTCGTCCATCATGGGTGCATGACGTTCTGAGTGTGAACACCAACGAGTGTGCATGGGAATAGCAATACTCTTTATAGTTAATTTCATAGAAAAATTTATTGAATCATGTAATCAATTGATATTCCAAGCCCATTGGGCTCATTTCATTCTCTTTTTTAGGATTCTGGAGTCTGTCCTTGGTCAATGCCAATACATACGCTCATGCAATCATCTCTTCATCCACCTTGTCCCACAATGGCTCCACTTAACTAGTTCTGAGGGAACCCATTTCGGAGGTTATCATACTTGGTCGCTGGGTACTCAAGGCAGTTATCCTGCCTCATCAGCGCTTGCGGTCCTCCCAGGGTATTTACCACAGTTCCGATCAAGCTGGAATCCCCCTCCTTGTCGGCGCTGCTCTCCCACCACATGGCGCCGCCCAGGCGGTGCTGCTTGACGTACTCGGCCTTGGTCCGCGCCATCTCGGGCGTGTCGTACGAGACCAGCTTTCGCTGCTGTGGATTGTAGCAGTAGGTCGCACTACAATGACCGTCGGAGTGGTCTTGGAAACCCTCCAGTGGCAGGCGCTTGTAGTCGTGCACGCCCTGCTCCCAGCTGCCCTCTCCAATACCTTGGAAGGGACGGCCAGGCCCGTCGGTGTTCTCAAAGGCACGGCCGTAGAGGGGCATGCCGAGGACGATTTTGGACGGGTGGACACCACTCCTGGTGTAGAATTCGAGGGCGGCGGAGGTTGAGAAGGGCGTGGACGCCGGGTTCTCTCGAGAAGGATACAGGTTAGCCTGGTGGCCGCTGACCTGGTCCCACGAGCCAGCGTAGTCGTAGGCCATCAGGTTCCAGAAGTCCAAGTACCGGTCCATTCCGCGGATGTCCATCTTCTCATAGTTCTGGGCACCGGCAGGGCACGCTACAGTGATCTCGAAGTGGTGGTTGGGGTTGCTGAGGGTTCGGGCATAGAGATCCAGCTCCTCGCGGACAGCAGCTAGCAGCTCGACAAAGTTCCGGGCCTCGTCGGCATTCTGGGGGTACTCCCAGTCAATGTCGATGCCGTCGAAGCCGAGCGTCTTCAGCAGCTCAACGCTGGACTTGGCAAATGTCTGCCGGCCCTGCGGTGTGCTAGCGGGACCCTTGAAATTGGAACTATACGTCCACCCTCCGATGGACAATAGAACCTTGAGGTTGCGGTTGCGCCTTTTGAGGAGATTGAGCTGCTTGAGGCAGCCGTAGAGATTAGTGCCTGAGTCGTTCCACGAGTCTCCCTCCCAGTGGATATCGGTGTCGGCCCAGGAGTCGGTCAGGTGGCTGTGGGGAAAGGTGAGCGAAGCTTCGGATACCCTGGGAAAGGATACTTACACCTCACCGGTGTCGCTGCGGACATTGGCAAAGGAATAGAGAACATGGGTGAGCTTCTCGGCGGGCAGGTCCTGGGGACGATGCTTGCGGGCGTAGATGGCCCTGAAGACACAGACAAGTTAGCAATGGAGGTGGCTAGTGAAAGGAGCTATCCGCATGAGGAGCTCCAGCTGGGTCGGATGATGTACCAGTTGACGTAGTAGGCAACGGTGCGGAAGCCTTCATATCCTCCACCCATGGTAGCGGTTGGGAGGTGATGGTCGGAAGGAGAGCTGCGGAAGTAGAGGGCTAAGAATAGGGCAACAAGGGCGCCGATGAGGAGAGATCCAAGCTGCGGGACACTTCCAATCCGTGAACCAGGCCGCTGCTGTCGAGGATCCGTGATGGGCAGCTATTTATCGCCGTATCCGTACTGTGTAGAGGGGGTAGCAGGTAGCAGGTAGCTAATGCTGAGAAGAGGGGCCGAAAGGTGGGGACGAGATGGAGGAGCTTCTTGTTCGGAGGATGAATAAAGACAAGACAGAGAACAATAGCCGAGTATAAATGTTTGACTACCATCGGCCTTACTCAGCTCTCGCCTAGACACCGCTTATGAGACTAGGCGGCCTCATTGATGCAGTCCAGCTCCTGGGAGGTTTGTCTCGTCTCATGGGTGGAAGGCGTCGTCATGGACCTGACTGATTGGCGTAGATGCGGGATGGATGCCCCAGCCCAGGCGTGGCGGTGCTCCTTACCAAGGCCGAGGCCAAGCCTCAGAAGCAGCCAAGCAGACAAGCACAAGCACCCCCGAGCAAGTGGCGATGCTGCGCCCTGAAAGCCACATTTCTCAGCTGGAAGAGTGGCGGTAAGAGGGGCATTGAGCTGTCGTGCTACGTAGTGGTGCAAGGCTGAGGAGAAATCCTGTTTTTGGTCATGTTCCCGAAGAGTAACGCAAGTACGTACTACGACATGTTCTGGAGCTTTGTTCCGTTGGAGCAGCCACACTGAACTACCTAGGTACGCAATTCCTCAGCGATCCAAGGGTTCCTACATCTGCAGTGGAACCAACGCTCGTTTCTGACATCAGTTACGGATAACCCGGAATGACGCCAAGTTCTCTTTATCCCCAATCACAATGATGTAGAAAAATCCACAAAGAGGGTCTTTAGTCGGTGGAACTGGCCCAATTTACGGGCGGGTTACTGCACATTGCGCACACCACATTTGTGTTGGTGCCCTCTTGCTTACCCTAGACCAATGGCACGCCTTAAGCTGCCCATCATATATTGGATACCTCAGGCTGATGTCCAATGAGACTGGAGACAGCGTGTAACTGAAATGTTAAGATTGGGTCAGGCTGTCGTGCAACCCGTGGTGATGGCATGTTACAGTCTTGAAGGCGCTGTCTGCATGTCACCGTTCATCCCGATGTGACCCTTAAAATGGCGATAAGAACTGTTCAATAGGGTATCATAACGCCGATCTCCGCACCCAAGTTCCCGAGTATCAAAACACAAACAAAAAGTCCTCGTTCTCCAGGTCTGTAACGTCCCCGAACGCCTTGTCGCCCTGCTGGGTTCCATGCCCATCCTCCTCTAGCGCATCCCCTCTAGATGGGTTGTCGGCTTCATCGTCGGCTATCTCCCTGGTACTTCCTTGGTGTTGTGAATTCTCCATAGTCTCCATTCGTTCCACCTCTTCCGCGGTCTCAAGACTCATATCAACTACAACTGCGCTCTTCCCTAGGGCGACTCTGCGCCGGCCATGCTGTAGATTGAGCCGTTTGATGTGTAGCGAAGCTCCAACCACAAGGCACATGACCATGACATAGAGACCTAGATTAGCGCGAAGACCAGGCGAGTATCCAGGGGCATCCTCTGGAGAATAGAGAAGGGGTCCAACAATGTTCCCGGCTGAGGCACCGATAAAGACAAGAGCAGACGTCGATTTGCGCTTTGTGTCACCGGCAGTGTTTTGAGCAGACCAGGAGTAGATAAGAGGTGCTGTAACGATTCTATTAGGATGAAGCGTACATGATGGACAGGGTGTACACTTACTGATTCCAGTGTAAGTGGACAGGCAGAAATACCCAGCCAATAGTACGGCCTTGTTCTCTGTCTCGTGGGTAAAATACAACAAAATGCTGCACCCAACAATTGGGGGGATGCACAAAAGTGCAATGACTGGACCTTTGAGTTTCCAACGCATCGACAAGTACGCGCTCCCAGCAACGGCGATTATATGCGAGAAGCCGATGGGGACATTGAACAGCATGGTCTGGAACGGGTCGGATACGAATGACTGAATGATGAGTGGCCCAAACGTGGAGATGCCATTGGATGGCACCGAGATGCAGAATATCATGGAAACCCAGAACCAGGTTTTGAGATCCCGCAGCGTCTCCCAGACATGGGAAGATCTCCACTCGCGTGACATGACACCCATTTGGTTGTTTCGCAGTCGCTCGATTGCGATGACCTTGTCGTCGTCGCTAAGAAATTTGGCTTCCGTGGGAGAGTCGGGCATCCAGAAGAACATGATGACGGAGACTCCTACCGTGATGGCACCGAAGAAGAGGAAGATGACCTGGCCGAACAGTTAGGGAATATACCTGCAATGAGACTCTTGTTCGTACCTGATACGGTTTCATGTGGGAATCGATACTGGCTAGTCCATATGTGATGAGACTGCCGAGCTGTGACCATGGCATCCGGTTAGCTGAGTTGTCCATCGACGACAGGGAGACATGTGCGTACCACCCAAGTTAAACCATTCATGCAGTACCACGATCCAATCCTCATTGTCTGCTCTCTGTATCCGAGTTAGCGCCGCGAACAGCCTAGTGAGCATATACACACACCTTCTTCTCCACCACATCTGAGTGATGGCAATGAAACTTGGGCCGACACTCGCCTCAAAAGCGCCAAGGAAGAACCGGGCAACCATTAACTGTGAGAAATTGTGCGCCCAAGTCATACCAACTAGAGTCATTCCCCAACCCAAGACCATGGCGCTCGTCAACTTGCCAATGGGAAGCTTGACGAGGGCGAGGGCCAGTGGGGGTTGCATCACCAACTGCGCTAGGAACACAATGCTACCTAGCCACGAGTACTGCGCGCCCTCCAGGTTGGTGTCATCGATGAGCCCAAAGATCGATGCGTAAGAGAGGGTGGCTTTGTCGAGGGCCTGGAGGAAGTAGACGGCGAGCATGAGCGGGAGCAATGCTAGATCGATTCGGCGGAGGATTCGAGCATCGTCTGCGGGGGTCACGGAGATGTGCTCGTCAGGGTTTCGCCCAAGCTTGATGAGCAGCATGGCTGCAGCATCGCGGTAGGATGCAGGCTCGCCGCCCTTTCCATGTGAAGCTATTCCCATTTCGCTGTCCGTGTCGTGGTGGTCTTCACCGCTATCTTCATGAGGGACTGGTTGGTATTCGGATGCCAAAACGCGGGGTGGGTGGGCGGTCGATGCCGTCGAGGGCGAGCCGAAGATGTTTCGAAACATTGTCGCCTGCAGGCGTCCTCGCAGGACTGTTCTCCAAGCCCCGATGGGCGAGAGTTTGCGAGGATCCGGTGTTTCGTAGAGTGTATTCTGGCTTTGTTGATGCTGATGGATGAGAGGTGTCAGGTGGGACGAATGGGACGGCTTGCTTATCAGTCATAGGCAATGACGTCGGCGCACATCCAATAGCTGCTGGGGTACATGTGAGCGCCCGGCGAACTTCTCGGCAGGGAGCCGTCAGGCTGAACGCAGTGGGGACTTGGGCAGTTCCAGCGGGGTTCCAGGGGTCTGAGCGGCAGAGAGCCTCAGTGGACCTCAGTAAACTTTAGTGAACCTTAGTGAAGGGAGCGGCCCAGCGCAGGTCGGGCATAGGCTCGGCTTCAGGCCGGCGTTAGGGCCTACGCCGTGTGGCCGTAGACGTCGGGTGGTCTTGCTCGCCGATGACCGTGATGCATGTTGCGAGTGCGCCTGGGACGGAGAGTCACGACTTGCTAGCGAATTGTTTACATAGTCTCATCCGTCTAGTGGAGGGAGAAAAATAGTTATGAGAACTGGGGAGGCTTTGCTCGTGGCTTCTTACTGGCGGGAAGCCTAACAAGCTCCCCTAACAGGTCCCGGCGGTAGTCCTGGATCGCCCCCTGGATAGCGCCTAAGACCTTCGGCAAGTCCACTGAAAATCCCAGCTCCAGTTAAGACAGTGGAGGCACTGAGATATTGGAATTTGAGACTCTGATAACTAAGCCCTACCATCGTTTGTGCTCCCAGGTTTCGCAGGGCCTCCCAATCAATTCCTCTTGCAATGAAGGGATTCATTTCTGAAACCCGTCAATCTCCAATACACCTACGAACAGAGAAAATCCAGAAGGGCAGTTTGGAAGTTTGCGTATAGGATCACTCCCTGTTGCTGGCGGACGCAGGCCATTCGGCCCTTTGACTGGCTGTGCTACGCACAGCATTGCATCCGTGGCAATTTTTCCTCCGATACGTTTATACTGCGTTCCTCCAGCGTATCGTGTACTCCGTCAAGGAAAGGAAAACCCCTCGTGATGGGGAATCTGATCTTTGGTGTGGGCCGAAAGTTCAGCTCGCTTACTTGAGTGGCCTTGTTGCTCACGTCATCTGGTCCTTCGTGTAAGCCGTTGGTCCTCGTCATGTATGTGAAGCTCACCAGATAGGCAACCGCCGCGAAAAACTCCAAATATATATCTTGGCTCCCTATCATTATTGGATGTTGGTTCTGTTAGATGCATCGCTGCCACAGCCACAGATGTTTGCTCCAACATCATGCATGTGCTTTGCCGCCGCCCCACGATCGTCGTTTAGCGGCATCATGCACGGGATAGCAGGTTGGCGGTAAAATTGCCTCGATACGCATGCAAACGCTCAGCTAAGAGTGCAATTTGGACTGACCGTTTGTTGCCGGCAATTTCAGAGACTGAGGCGAGTTGATTTCTGAATGTTTAGCTTTTACCGGGCACTTTCTCGTTATTAAACGAACTGACGGCTTCACATCAAAAATAGCCAGCGCATCACTCGGCTAACATGTAGTCTAGTCTGTGTGGATTATATGCAGCCACCTTCCAACCAACTCGCAGCCTC
Source organism: Ilyonectria destructans (assembly GCA_020740775.1). Classification (NCBI taxonomy): domain Eukaryota; kingdom Fungi; phylum Ascomycota; class Sordariomycetes; order Hypocreales; family Nectriaceae; genus Ilyonectria; species Ilyonectria destructans. The sequence goes on from JAHEWK010000010.1 coordinate 1,702,943, forward strand.
ATCCGTCAAGCGGTCAATACGGGGAAACCAACGAATCGCAGATATCACACTGGACAGGGAATTATATATCCACCACCAGGTCGTGTTGGTAGCAAATGGCACCCTGCGTCCCGTGGCCCCTTCCAGGCCGCCGACCCATCCGCCCTTTCGACCGTCCCTAGAATGCAAGGGAGTCTCTTTAACATGCTGCAAGTGCGGCTCGGTTTGACTCACGACGTATGTCCATTGTCGAGTGACACGTGGAGTTCCCACTTGTCTCACATCCCTCAAACATAACAGGTGGCAGCGCTTACAACCAGCAGCAGCAGTATGCCCTAGTCATATAACTAGCCTTACGGCTGCATCTGCGGATGGGATCCGGGTGGCAATGGGCGTTGGGAGCTGAAAAGGTGTTGAAGAGGGTATATAGCAATGCCCCCCCCGATGTTGTGTTTCTCTTGAAAAATCCTCAAATTTCGTTTATGATCGTCTCGAGACCTGAAGTATTCACCATGGCTTTCCTGAGTTCAGGAGGACTTATTGTGGTTCTCGTTTGCGGCACAGTAATCAGCATCATCATTTTTCTATACCGTTTTCTGATCCAGGTTCAATCGGGTCCTTTACCGAAGATCCCCTACAACGCCAAGGCAGCATCCCGATTCCTCGGAGACATCCCTGATGTCAAGAGCGCCAAGTACAGACGATCATGGATATGGAGCCAACCCAAGATACACGGCTCTCCACTAGTCCAACTCTTCATCCACCCTTTCGAGAAACCCGCTGTTGTGGTATCAGACTATCGAGAAGTTGTCGACATTTGCTCCCGCCGACTGAAGGAGTTTGATCGAGGGACCCGGAATAAAGAATGCGTGGGCTTAACTGCACCCAATTTCCACATGACGATGGAATCGAGAGACCCTAGGTTCAGGCTACACAAAGAACTGCTGAGAGATCTGATGACGCCCGCTTTTTTGAATGAGGTAACTTGAGTTGCTGCATACCCTCACACGAGACGGCAAGTGCTAACTCACTGACACGACAGATATCTGCCCCTCGATTGTATGAAAGGACAGGGGTCTTGATTAATCTCTGGACACTGAAAGCCGACAAGGGACGAGGACGACCATTCAATGCTAGGGACGATTTATACCTGGCTGCACTGGACATTATTTCCAGCGTCGCCTTCGGTCTTGATGACGGCAAAGGATCATTGGAGAGGGAGATCTCGCACACACAATCATTCAACCCTAACGAGTTCAAGGGCTTCAACGGCCCTTTGCGTTTCCCCCAGGCGCCGACCGACCCCGAGACCGAGTCCTTGTTCGATCTCGCAGACATGATAGCCATTGCCCAGAGCAGTCCGTTCCCGACATTGAGTCAGCACTTAGCAATGCTAAAGCCCAAGCACGCCAAGGCGTGGTGGTACCGGCGGCGTCTGATCCATCGCCAGACTACCAGGAGCGTGAAGAAACTTAAGGAAGGAAGGGGGGAATTCATGCGTGAATGCGCTCTTGACCAGCTCCTGTGGCGAGAGATGAACGCCGCAAAGAAGGCTGATCGCAAGGCGGACTTTTACTCCCCAAATATTCGAGACGAGGTACGTACTAAACGATGCGAAACTTTCCTCAATCTCTAACATCCACTAGCTCATCGGCTATCTTCTTGCTGGCCACGATACTACAGCCACTGCCATCGCATGGTGGGTGAAGTACATGGCTCGCCACCAGCGAGTTCAAGACCGCTTACGATTCGAGATTCGCCAAGCGCATTCCTACGCGGTCGAAGAAGCCCGCTGGCCGAGCATAAGAGAGATTACCTCGACTTCAATTCCATACTTGGATGCTGTCATGGAGGAAACTGTGAGATATGCTGCCATTGCAACGCTCATTATCCGGACTGCCACTTGCGACACCGAGATCCTGGGCTATCCCATCCCGAAAGGGGTCAACGTCATTTTGCCCCTGACAGGTCCATCGATGACCGAACCAGCCATGGAAATTCCCGAGTATCTCAGATCAACCGCATCTCAAAATGACAAAGATCGTGTGCCGCCCTGGGGTGACAATGTTGGAGAGTTCGTCCCGGAGCGCTGGCTGAAATGGGAGTGTGGTGCCGAGGGCATTTCAACACAGGTATTCTGTCCAAAGGCCGGTCCAAACCTGGCATTTTCTGCGGGACCGCGTCAATGCTTTGGCAAGAGGTTGGCGTACCTGGAAATGAGGGTGTTGATGACGCTGCTCATTTGGAACTTCAAGTTTGGAGAGTTGGATGAGCAGCTTAACAGTGATGGGATAGTGGAAAGTCTGGTCAACCTCCCAAAGGACTGCTACGTGAAGCTCACTAAGGTTTAAAGAAACTGTTCTGTAACCTTCTCACACTTTGGGGCGTATTTTGGCAGCATCACAGAGGCGTAAGAGGCGACAGGCTGGAGCCTAGACCTAGGGCTAGCTTTTAGGCTCTATTAGTTCTTTCAGCCTTTTCATCTCTGTCAACCCAACTACTATGCTAGCAACATCAGCCCAGTCAGCTCCGTCGACTAATGGAGCTATCCGGAGGTTGCCGGCGGAGGGTTCGGGAGGTCCTGTGAGCCTTCATTACCGTCATCGTCTTCACCAAGAGATTGACCCCAAGAGCATCATCAGATAGGAAGAAATTAAGAGGTTTCCCGTGACTCGGATCCTCACTTCCGCCGGTTAATGCAACAAGCCTTCGACACACTGGGTGATCTTTTGTCTTGGAAACTATTGTATCGAGATCTGATATCCATTGTCTATTTAAGTCAGACAGAGTGCACGGTGTGAATTATGAACAAGTTTACATAACGCTTGCACCTATGATTCTAATTTCCATGAGCCTAATCCTGTACACCCATGTACATTTTGTACAGCGACCTGTGTTGTTCCAAGAGCAGAAGAGTCGCCGCAGTGTGTGGCCCAAGTCGTGCGAAACTAGGAACCCACCCTCTGAATACCCAGCGCATACCCTCCGAACGCGTCAACTGCTTTGCCATCCCAAGTATCGACGTTTTACCTCCCTGGCTCATGGTTCTCGTTTTGATCACGTCAATCGGGCTGCAGATGGTGGTGGCGATCAAGCTCGCAAGAAGAGATGCTAAGAGCTGCGTGGGCACGCTATCCTTCAACCCGGCATTGGTTATCAAGGCTTGCTTGATCCCGTCGTAAGATCCAAGTTGACACCCAGTCATGGTACCGGCACGAATAGAATTGGGCAAGACGCCGCGGAAGTATCCTCGTATTCCATCTTGCCTGGCAATGCGCACGAGTACATCAACCACGTTGCGATAGTTTTGCCGTTGGTGAGGAGGAAGTGATCTGTCGTTTTGCATGCGGACGTTTGCAATGTCCGCTGGGTTGCCGACCAAAGCACCGCATGCCCCAGAGAAGACAGAAGCAGTCAGAAGAATGCTCATTGAGGTCGGCTCATTGTTGGGTCGCGCCGCTCGCTCCTTGATGGATTCGTAGATTGCGAATCTCGTCGAACCGTACGTTACTGTTTTCGTATCACTTTAGCCATCTAATTTGAGCGAGAACGCTGGTAGGCTTGAAAGGAACCTACATTGCCTGAGCAGACCTGCAGATAGCTTTGTCCCGAGTTAGAATCTGACACCAAGAGTGAACAGCGTTACCAGATTGCTTACTCCTCGATATAGCCCCGATGCTCCCTCTTTGCGTAAGATCTGAAGCACCGTTTCAAAGACATTTTTGCGTTCCGATGGTGGTGTAGCTTGAAGGCGAACCTTGACTAAAGACAGACATTGATTAGCCTAAACATCACTCGACCGAATGAGGAGAGAGTACCGAGATCAAGTGGGTGCGAGCAGACTACTGCAAGACAAGATGCTGAACCGCCGAACCATTTAGGATATTGTGTCAACTTTGGAACTGGAGCAATGGAATCTTTGGGAATGGAAACAAGTACGCCCGTTGGAACCTGACTGAGTTCTGACATGACGAGGTTGGCTTGAGGTCATCGAAAAGAAGTAGATGTAGATGTTTGTGTCGTATAGGAAGTAAATAAGAGCTAACGGCAATTACAACAATGCACTTGTTGCCTTTGGATGTATAGAAGTGATTTGATACCCGTAATTGACATTTCATCATGGGACTGCACCGAGTGGACAACTGCTGGAGTCGGCAATATGTACTTCACTTCTACTAGGCATGTCATATTCGCAAGGACCACGGGGAAATTCTATACGGCTCGCAAATGGGATTCTATGGCTATTTGCTGACATTTGTTTATCGGTACAGGCGATGGATTGAGGTGTCGGCAAAGAAACTGCTCGGCTTTTGGCTATCCCCAAGGAAGCTCCCAAGTCGGCTATTTGGTGCTGGTTCTCTTTCTCTGGAAGAAATACAGACCATTGCCGACATCTATGTTATTTATTCTCTCAGATAGCAAATTGGAGAAGTCCATGTGCTTGGAAGTTCCTGGAATGTCCAACCACCGAAGATGCCATATCAGATGCAGTCCTATATTTCGCATCAACCCTTCATTGAAATCAAGATTAAATTGACGATCTCGCTTATTAACTATGATATAAACAATGTACAGCTGACTACAGTAATCTAATCAATTGAATGGAGGCGGCACCCCAAGTCCATGAGATTTCCGAGAAAATCACGTTAAGCAGAGAGTACACCCACTGGATCACTCAACTTTCCTAGCTTCTCGTCGCGCCCACTGGTTTTATCTGTGTCGCGAAACCGCCAACCCTTTCGAAGTAACATGGCCGCTGCTCACTACCGTTTTCAGCCCCTAGCATAATAATAGAGGAGAGGATCTCACGTGGGAGAGCCTCCATGCTCGGTTGATGACTGCGCTTTGAAGAAGATTACAGCCAAGATGGAGGGTGTGAGAGACATGAAGTAACCAACTAGTTAGTTCCTGATTACGTACCTCGCGCTGAGTCCTTCTTGATATGCAGATACAGCATACAAGGCTTTCAGCAAGGGTGTCAGGCCCAGGCCCTCAAGCAGAACGATCCCACTTGAGTTTGGGAGGTCAATGCCTATGGCTATTTTGCTCATGATAATAATTATTCTCGAGTCATTTGGAATGGTCGCATAGCTAAGACTAATTGCGTGTGCTCCATTCGTGAATCGGATTGCATTGACAGAGCTCTCCCGAGATGGAAGCATCATTTTGCTTAGTGTGAGCCTTCTGCGATGGCCTACAAGAGGACATCACAGTATGTGACAGGGCCGAATTATTTAAAGATTGTAATAGGCGGCTCCGAAACGATCCTTCCTGTTTCGTGGTGGTGTGCTGAGAACATCGGCACTGTCGGCACTGGATCCCGATGATGTGTCGGTAAATAAAACGCTCGGCTATTGGAAAACGCCAAGTCGGCTTCTTTCCACAACCTCCACAACCACAGGCCCTGAGAACGGCGATGCGCCGCCGACTTCCAGAGTCCTGTAAGTCCCATCGAGGAGGCTCTCCGATTAATAAATGAAGCTTGAGGTTCTATTCTTTGTTGAATTTGAAACATTTCTATTCATCAAATCTCTCCAATCATGTCTGGACCAGCAAACAAGTTCCTGCGATTGAGCCGCCCGGCTCTTGCCTCTGCCAGATCTTCCTGTGTGCAGAGTGCGCGAAACAATGCCTTCTCAACAACCAGCTCAAGGCAACTCATGGGGCTGGCTGGCTTCACAGAAAACCAACTCACAGTTAGAGACGCTGTGAGCCAAGTGTGCCAGGAATTCCCCAACACCTACTGGCAAGAACACGACCAGGAAGAGAAGGACCCCAAAGAGTTCCATGCTGCACTTGCTAAAGACGGATGGTTGGGAATTGCTCTTCCGGAGTCCCTTGGAGGATCTGGCCTGGGTATCTCGGAGGCCACGATGATGATGCAGACCATCACTGAGTCCGGAGCTGGCATGGCTGGAGCACAATCAATCCACGCCAACGTGTATGCGACTCAACCACTCGCAAGATTTGGTTCCAAGGAGCAGCTGGAGACGACTATTCCTAACATTGTCTCTGGAAAGTGGCGTGTGTGCTTTGGTGTGACTGAGCCTAACGCTGGTCTTGATACCCTTCGCCTAGCCACCACGGCTAAGAAGAACTCGGACGGATCCTACAGTGTCACCGGCCAGAAGATCTGGATTACTTGCGCTCAGGTCGCCTCCAAGATGATTCTACTGGCACGAACTACCCCCTTGGAGGAGGTCAAGAAACCTAGTGAGGGTCTCTCTCTTTTCTCTATCGACTTGAACCGAGACCAGCCTGGTCTCGACATGAGGAAGATTAAGAAGATGGGTGGCCGTGCTGTCGACGCCAACGAAGTATTTTTCGACAACTACCAGATCCCTGCCGACTCATTGATTGGCGAAGAGGGCAAGGGTTTTAAGATGATCCTCCACGGCATGAACGCCGAGCGATGTCTGCTCGCTGGCGAGGCCCTGGGACTTGGATACGCTGCGTTGAAGAAGGCCAGCGATTACGCCCGTGAGCGAGTTGTGTTTCAGCGCCCGATCGGAATGAACCAGGGTATCGCGCACCCCTTGGCCGATGCTTATATGAAGCTGGAGGGTGCTAAGCTGGCGACGTACCACGCTGCCCGACTTTATGATCAGAGCAAAACGGACTCGTCGATTCGCCAGGATGACATTGGCGTTGCCGCAAACAGCGCCAAGTATATGGCCGCCGAGGCTGCATTTACTGCCTGTGAGCGTGCAGTTCTCACGCACGGAGGAATGGGCTACGCCGTAGAGTACGACGTCGAGAGATGGTTCCGAGAGTGCTTGGTGCCTCGAATTGCACCTGTCAGCAGGGAGATGATTCTGAACTTTGTGGGCGAGAGGGTGCTTAAGCTCCCGAGAAACTACTGAGATGATGATGCCAAGGAGTTGGGGAAAACATAGAACACGTGCTTAATATACCAAAATAGAATAAGTATTTCGCAGCTTGACTGATAAACCATTGGTTACTGAAGTCGCTTGACCCCTTGACAATCCGTGTTGATGACTACTACATTGTGGGATTTCGCACTCACAGACCCTGGTGTCCAACATAGAAAATCCATGATAATCAGTGAAAATTACCACAGGTCACTCGCCACTAAGGCCCTGATCCGCAGAGACGGTAGACGGTAGACGTTAGAGGTACTTCCGGCGTGCATAATAAGCCCGGCCGTACCGGAGGTACCTCTCATCGCTAGTTGTGCAGATAAGCCCAGCCCCCTATAGCCCGCTGTAACGAGCCCCCTGTAGCCGCTGTAACAAACCCCCTGTAGCCGCTGTAGCGAGCCCTCTGTAGTTGCTGTAGGGAGCCCCCTATAGCCCTCCATAACCTAAAAAGGCTAACTCTTTAGAATAATATAAAGAAATTTATAATAAAATCTTTAAATTACCTTCTATTATATATCTATCTATCATAATTTTATTTACCTTTTTAGATATTTATTTCGCTTTATTATACTATATTCTATAGCTAACATCTACCGTCTACCGTCTACCGTCTACCGTCTCTGCGGATCAGGGCCTAATTGTCGGCAATCGAGAACGCTTTGTTCATCGTGAACTGCTTCGAGTTAAGCGTAGCTGGACTCCGGGTCTTAGTCTCGGTTACTTCTCCCGAAGAAAAGTGGACCGGCCGAAAGAAGATGCCCCGCCCCGAAGGTCTCCCCGACGGAGTGGCCGGCTACTCAACGCATATAAGCGGGACGTGGACGTGGACACTGAACACTCTCGAGCCGTTTCTGAAATTGCTGAGCGTCAAGTGCCCGGTCACTTACACACCAGACTTACACACCAGACTTACACACCACAGCGCTGATTCGCGCCGACGCTGACCCGCCATGTCCCCAGCGGAAGTGCCCTTAGAGGAAGTGCCCCCAAATGCAGAGGGCCAAGAGCCTTCGCAGAGTCCTCCCACTGACGGCATCCCTGCTAAACGGGCTCGGGCGAAGCATGCATGTCGGGATTGCAATTCTCGAAGGGTGAGGTGCAACGTCACTGAGTCCCACCCTTGTTCAAACTGCCAGGCTTCAGGGGCCAAATGCGAAGTGCTGCCGTCTCGGAGGGGGAGGTTAGTATCCTATGAGATTCGGGGAGTACTCATAGCCCAAAACAAAAATTGATGGTTTTAGGTATCCCCGGAGATCACGTCGCCAGAATCAATCAGTTCAGGCGAAGGATCCCGGCTTGCCTTCGAACACAGCTGTTGATGATGGGATCACTTTGTCCTCCATCGATTCAATCCCACCTGTTCCAACACTGGGAGGCGACTCGATCACCAGCCCACTGCTAAATAAGAATGTCTTCGATGCTAGACTTCCTGCTAGGACACCATCGCCACCAACCGACTCGGCGGCGCCCGGATCTCTGTTCTTTGGCGAATCCAATTTTCTGACTCTAGTGCCTGGTCGTCCTCGCCATGGCGATGGACCGAACCAGAATGATGACGCAAACGGGAGCAAGCAAAAAGCTCGCCTTCTGTTTCCCATCACTAGCACGCCCCAGTCAATTCCCGAGGGCGAATCTCCTGCCAGCTGTGACCGTGTCAGCTCCGGAACAGCGCGATATCTCCGCGACGAAGGTGCATTGACACTGCCGGATCTGCACACCTGTGTGCCAGCACTGCAAGCTTACTTTACCTGGTTTCATCCTTGCTTTCCTATTCTGGATCGTGCGGAGTTCACGCGTCGACTGGCAAGCTTTGATGTTTCCTATCTTCTCCTCCAGTCCATGCTCTTTATCGGCGCGACTTATTGCGATCATGATACCATTGTCTCAATGGGGTTCCAGGACCGTTCTGAGGCCAAATCACTGTTGTATACGCGAGCTAGGCTTTTGTTCCATGCGGATTGGGAAAAGGATGAAATCACCCTGATTCAATCCCTGTTTCTCATGAGCTTTTGGCGAGGCGGCCCATCGGATGTCAGAGATGTCCGGTATTGGTTGGGCGTGGTCATTGGGGTGGCCGAGTCGTATGGACTCCACCGATCGTAAGTTGCTATCGCTTCGATAACATCCAAAACCACTAGCTAATTAATATTCCAATAACAGCGCCAAGTTTACAACTCGGGATACCCATCGAGCAAGAATAAGAAGAAGGATATGGTGGTCTATTTATGTAAAAATGAATACTCCTTGCTGCTGTACACTTGCTAATCATAATAAAAAGGTTCGTGAGCGCCAGGCCGCTGCTTCACTCGGTTTGCCTAGCAGGATCCGAGATGATGACTGTGACATTGAGCCGCTCAGTCCCTCGGATCTCGAGTCCGAAGTAGCTAACAACGAGACCTCTCACTTTGGATCTTGCAAGCCAGAGCATATCCAATATGTAATCAAAATGGTGGAAATTGCCAGAATACGTAAGTGGTTGTCCCAATGCCATCCATCATACAAACCCTAACTAGTGAGTAGTCGGCCAAGTCATCGATGTTCACTTCTCCCCCGGAAGGCCACCGTCAACCCTAGAACAAGTTCGGAATCTTGATCAGACTCTCGAGACTTGGAAACAAAGTCTCCCAGATGAGTTGGGCCGTGGCGTAGATGATGGGAATGCCTCGGTGTGGTCACAACTTCTACACCTGGCATACAAGTGCGCCACCCGCCTATTGAGTAGCAAAGAAATCCTGGCTAATGGTTTCAAAGTCATATCCGAATTCTCATCCATCGCCATAGCTTCCTGAAACAAAAGAAGGAAGATGGCAATGGCCAGATTGCTGTGGCCGCTGCTTCGCGAATTAGCCGAATCGCAGAGGACATGTTGGCGCAGGGGACGCTCCGCTATGGACAGATGCATTTGTGAGTTGCTATCCCATGCGAGCAATGACCACGAGATTGGATATTCTGACTCAATTATTAGGATCACAAGTCTGTTCGCCGCGCTTTGCATTCATGCCATCAGCATAAAAAGAGGCGTCGATGTCACCCGACGGATCGCAGAGCACAGAGCCCAGATGTGTTTACTGGCCCTCCAGGAGATACAGAAATACTGGAGGATCAACAACAACCTGCTTGACTTGTTCCTCCAATATCTCGACGTCTCGATTGCCAAGCGAATCCACGGCACAGGCCAAGTCGAAGGCATGATGCACACCATGCCCATTCTGGACCCGCAGTTGATTGGAGAAAACCAGGAAGATGGCCGCCAGACTACTCCTGCGCCAGAAGGCGGGGAGCGGTATGACTTCCCGACACCGCAGACACAGGCCCAGACGAAGGCCTTTGAAGACCAATACTTCAATATGCTTTATGGGCCTTGGGAAGGCGATGATGGCGTGGCTGATCTGGGACTGGTTCTCCAAGCCGATGACCCCCTGCAAATGGATTGCCTCAACTTTTTGGGCCGGTCTCTCTAGAGTCAAACCCGAGTGTCGGGAATGGTTCCCGGTGGTAAACCTTCGGTTTCTTCGGCTACTTGAATCGTTAAATAGCCGAGAGCCAAGCTCCACACCTCCGGATCCCCACTGGGGCTGCTCCGGTGGCGTCAAAAGCTCGCATCTATACTATCATCGAATGGTTCGGTTACCTGGAGCAATCTGGTTCTATTAATCCTGCAAGGTCGCCTTTACTTGCGCCTCTAATAAGTTCTAGAGTCAACTGGATCACTGGAAATTGATCAAATATCCTCAAGCCGTAGGGATAAGCATAGTTGATTGAGGAAGACATGGCGCAATCCACGACTCTTTGCCAAGCCCGTCGCCGGCTGGTTCATCAATTGGCACGAGCACAGCGCCGCGGCTTTGTGGCCTCATCCCGATGCTACAAAGCCACCGCCGCTGAGGCCGCCTCTTATCTTCTTGAGAATTTCGCCGAAAAGTCTGTTGTTCGTCGACAGTTTATCGACGGAAACCAGCTCCAGAAGTTGCTCCTTACGCTTGGTCAAACATCCATTCAAGGTGCAGACGTCTCTGAAGTCCCCCCAGTTGCCGGAACGCCAGTGCCGCAAGGCTATCACCTTGCGTACTTTACCCCGAATGGCACGGAGAAGGAGCTTGGAGCAGATGGTACTGACCGGACATTCAATACGTCGGCTCCATTCACGCGGCGAATGTGGGCTGGTGGAAAGATGAAGTGGCCAGCTCCGTCCAGCGGCGCCTTGCTTCGCGTTGGAGACGAAGTCGAGGAACGAACACGTCTTGTCAGTGCCACAGCCAAGAAAAGCCGATCTGCGGGAGAGATGGTTTTAGTCGAGGTGGAAAAAGAATTCTGGGGCCCCAACGGGCTTGCTCTTGTTGATCAGCGGTCCTGGGTCTTTCGACCTGAAATTGACCCTGAGACTGCGCCCCCGGCCCCGAAACCCCTTGCAGATGTTACTCGCGGGCCTTCTTCAGGGAAGGACTTCACCAATAATGGCGATGGTGAGATTTCAATTCCTATACTATTGTGTGGTATGCTAATACACCTAGACTTCCTAACTCGAGAGCTTCGATGGTCTCCTGCCGGCCTCTTCAGATTCTCGGCCCTCACCTTCAACGGTCATATGATCCACTACAACGAAGACTGGACCCGGAATGTAGAGGGCCACGCTGGCTTGGTAGTCCATGGCCCGCTGAACCTCATCAACCTCCTGAACTACTGGAAGGATGTTCATGGTAATGGCGAAGGCCCCAGTAGTATTTCATACCGGGCAATGGCACCACTATATGCCGGCCAGACTTATCACATCAAAACCTCGGATGTCAGAGATACTGACAATGGCAAAGTGTGGGATGTTGTTGTTGAGAAGGATGGAGTTGTTTGCATGAAGAGCGAGATCTCGAGCCAAAATTGGTGTACAATCCAGTGATGGCACAACATAGAAAGTCACGATGACGCTCCTTGGTGATGTTAAATGAGGAGAGGTTGATCTGAATAATATTACCCAGTATCATATTCCGTGATTTGCTACTCAAACTCCGTAATATCAATACCACACAGCTGTGCCCGCTCAAGCAAGGCCAATGCTCGTTTCACAACCGGTGCATCAATCATCTTCCCATCCAACTTCCATGCACCTTTTCCCTCTGCCCTAGCAGCCGCATCGCCCTGCTGAACCCTCACCGCCCACCGTAGGCTTTCCCCCGATGGGCTAAATGCCTTCTGGACAATCTCAACCTGCAGAGGATGGATGCACTGCTTTCCTGTAAACCCAAGAGCACGACCCTCCAGACTGTCATGTTCGAGAGCAGCCCTTGACTCCTCGTCTGACGGGACGCCTGTAGATACCAGATCGATAACGGAGGGCAAGTTGTGCGCTAATGCTGCAGTGACGAGGGAACTCCGTGCAAAAAGTAGCTCCCGCCGATCTGGAAGTCGTGACAACCCAAGCTCGGTTGCAAAGTCTTCGGCGGCGAATGCAAGGCCCGACAAGCCCGTAGTCGGCGCCGCTCGGCAGATGGAGTTAATGTCAGAGAGGCCTCGGGCAGATTCGATAAGCGCGAGAATGTTGAGAGGGCGAGAGGTGGTCTTCTCAGAGGTCGGGGGTTCGGAGCCATTGAACTTCACTGATCGATGTGGAGCTACATGGCGCACAATGTCGGCGACAAAGTGAAGATCCTCAGGACCCTGGACTTTAGGAATAACAATCGTGTCGAGGTTATCTCCCGATTTCAAGATCTCTGTGAGGTCCTCAAGAGCTAGTCCTGTATCAACGGCGTTGATTCTCACAGCCACCTCCCTTGGAGACCTGGAAGTGCTGCTCATCGAAGTATCCGCAAGATGTCGTGCAACGAGCCCTCGTGCCGCAGCCTTGGCGTCGGGCGCGACGGAGTCTTCAAGATCGTATATCACTGAGTCAATTTTGAGAGCTTGTGTCTTTGCGAGCATCTTCTGGGACGCTCCCGGGACTGATATGGCCGTTAGTAACTGGGCAAGTGGGGATGCATTTTCCAATTACCGTAGAGAAGCGCCCGGCGAAGGAGAGATGGGGCGGTCGCCATTATTAGGATTTTTATGACATAGATAAATGAGTATTTTCGATCAAAGTTTTCTCACTGATTACAAGAATCTCCTGGTGATATATGGCTTGTTCGGTTAAGTCCTAAGGCGCGGCAGGCCAAGTCGGCTATATGCGACTGGCTGTTCCCAACAACGGCCTCAAACACTAGACATGGTGTGAAGAAGAGGGTCCATTATATAATTTCGTTTAGGAAGATGATAAATCTGAATTATAACGGCGAGATACGGAGACCGATAGAACATGTCCTGATGCCACGAGAAGACACGGAACTTAGGGCATGATGAGCAAGGTTACTCTGATGATTCGCTATCTAGAATTGCGACAATGTACGCAAATAAAAAAAATTACAAGCTAGCGCGATGCTATCAATCATTCTTTTACAGAAAATGCATCTTCCAGCAGTTTCTTCTCCTCCGCCTCATGTACCTTCTTCCAACCAGCCGCGGGACTCGCACTCGGCGCCCGTCCAGCATACAACAATTTTCTACCCGCAAGGTAGTCCGACTTCCGCAGCACGGCATCCAGGCGGTCGCGGATATAATGCCACGCTCCGCCGTTGTAGTGTTCTTCCTGGGCCCAGACCACGCTCCGAGCGCTGGGGTACTTGTCTAAGTTGGCCTTGGCTTCGCGCCAAGGGAAGGGGTGCAGCTCTTCAATTCGCGTAATGGCGGTGTCACGGAGGCCGAGAGTTGCCCGCTGTTTTACCAAGGAGGCATAAATCTGACCTGAGCAGAAGATGACGCGGGAGATGTTCTCTGGGTTCTCGATCTCACCGGCCTCATGTGCGGGATCGGCGAGGACAGACTGGAAGGTAGCAGAGGGGTCGGTGAACTCCGAGATATCGGATTTGCAAATGGGATGGCGAAGAAGGGATTTAGAAAAGAAGATAACCAAGGCTGTGTGAGTTTGTTAGCACTATATTTCCGACATGTATTTATGCGGCTGTCCACTTACGTTTTCGGAACTCCCTCTTGAGCTGTCGACGAAGCACATGGAAGTAGTTGGCAGGAGATGTCATGTAAACAATCTCCACATTACAATCCTGATGCGCTCGGTCAATTCTGCTCTCATCAGTCGGCCATGACCGTCCCTCCTCATTGCACATAAGCAAGAAACGCTCCAGTCGAGCAGAGGAGTGCTCAGCACCCTGCCCATCAAAGCCGTGAGGCAGAGACAAGACAAGACCAGACCGGTCAAGCCACTTTGACTCGCCCGCAACGATGAAGTTGTCAAGGATGACCTGTGTGTTGTTGGCAAAGTCACCGAATTGGGCTTCCCACATAACCAGGGGGTTCGGGTCTGCGAGCGTTACTCCGTACTCGAAGCCGAGCGCGCCAAACTCACTGAGAGGCGAGTTGGTAGCCTGGAAACGGGCTTGGTCGGGAGAAAGGTTGCTGAGGGGTGTCCATGTTTCACCAGTGGTCTGGTTGTGCAGCACCGAGTGTCTCTGAGAGAAAGTTCCGCGCTGAACGTCCTGTCCGGTGAGGCGTACTGAATGGCCGTCAAGGCAGAGTGTTCCAAAGGCCAGAGCCTCAGCCGTGGACCAATCGACAGAGCCTTCTTCGAAACTAGTAAGTCTGCCGGCGAGAATGCGTTTGAGGTTTGGGTGTAGCTCAAATCCCTCTGGCACGCTACTGACTTTGTTGGCGATGGGCTCTAAGATAGAGTGCTCAACTGCAGTGGGGGTAATGGGAAACTGTTCAGACGCCAGAGCAGTCGGCGAAGGAAGGGATTCCCAAGCAGGGGGAAACTCTTTTCTCTCTGAGATGTATGTCTTGCTGGTCTCAAAGTTCTCGTTTAGACGATCCCAGACCCATTTCTTCTGATCCTCAATCTCGGTAGCAGTGAATGTGCCCTCATTCACAAGCTTGTTGACGTATGTCTCCATGGTAGGGGTTTGGCTAGAAACGTTCTTGTACATCATGGGCTGGGTGAAGGTAGGCTGGTCAAATTCGTTGTGGCCGAACTTGCGGTAACAGACGAGGTCGATGACAATGTCTTCTTGGAACTCGGCCCTCCAGTCGGCAGCAAGCTGGCACACAAAGGTGACAGCCTCCACATCGTCGGAATTGACATGGAGGATGGGTGCGTTGATGTACTTGGCCAGATCAGAGGCATATGGAGTCGATCGCGAACACTCCACGTCGGTGGTGAAGCCAATCTGGTTGTTGACGATGACTCTGATGGTACCGCCGACATTGTAATCGTCAAGCCTTGACAACCCGAGTGTCTCATACACAACACCCTGGCCTGAAAAGGCGGCATCACCATGCAGCGCAAGGCACATGGTGCGCTTCCGTTCCTTGTCGCCTTGGAGTTCTTGCGTGGCGTATGCAGAGCCGGTCGCCACAGGATCGACAGCCTCAAGGTGTGATGGGTTGGCTAGGAGGGAGAGACCAACGCGACGACCATCGGGTGTAATGCGATGGCCGTCATGCCCAAGGTGGTACTTGGCGTCGCCAGCCATGCCAGGGAGATCGGTCTTTACACGCCCGGCAAACTCAGCAAGAATCGCCTCCCGAGGCTTTCCATAGACCGTTCCCATCATGGTCAATCTCCCTCGGTGACAGCTGCCGATGATGATGTCTTCGATGCCATGTACATCGGCACTTCGGTCAATGATGGAGGTAATACCCGGAGCCAGTCCCTCAGCACCATCAAGACCGAAACGCTTCTCAGTAGGGAACTTGGTCGCAATGAACCGCTCAAAGCTGGTGCTCCAGAGCAAACTATCGAGGATCCGTCGCTTTTCGTCTTGCGAGAACCGGAATGGAGTTGGCACCTCGAGTCGTTTGCGAAGCCACTCACGCTTCTTGGACTCGGGAATATGCTGGTACTCGACGCCAAAGTTTCCACAGTAGACAGACTCACAAGCGGCCACGATCTCGCGCAGAGTCATGGATTCACGCCCCTCGGATGCGAATTGGGGCAAAATATCCGGGTCCAGGGCGAATTGGCGATCCAGGTCGGTAGTTGTGAAGCCATGGTAGGCAGGGTCAAGTTCCCTGGGATGCCCAGCGTGAATGCCTTGGCCATTCTTGCGGAGACCCAAGGGATCAATGTTGGCGATGTGATGGCCCTGGGACTGATATGCAGAAACAAGTTGGACAACCTTGAGATAATCCTTGACTTGGCTAGTCTGTGTTCCTTGGTTGAGACTAAATCCGGATTTCAAGGCTGGATCCCGGGATGAGAGGAAACCTGGTGGTAGCTGAACCGCCTGATCTGGAGACTTGGACTTGTCTTCCATATTTCGGAAGTAAGTGCGCCAGGAGACGTGCACAGAATCTGGGGCGAGTCTCCAGGAT
The DNA here is from genome assembly GCA_020740775.1 of Ilyonectria destructans. Taxonomy (NCBI): domain Eukaryota; kingdom Fungi; phylum Ascomycota; class Sordariomycetes; order Hypocreales; family Nectriaceae; genus Ilyonectria; species Ilyonectria destructans. Next base: position 1,719,154 of record JAHEWK010000010.1, read on the forward strand.
TCATACATCGCATCAATATACGAGGCTGCAGAACCCTCAAGGAACGACTCATCTACCGTCTTTGGATTATTCAGTCAGCTAACACCCACAACTTATGTGATATTCTCCTGGAATCAGTTAAACTTACAGGCGCCGAAACAGCTGGTGCCTGTGCCTCAGCTTCCGCCGTCCCATAGCTTCTGTTGCCAGCGACGCTGGGCGAATCCCGAGAAAACCTGCTTGGATTAGAAGTGGTAGAAACGCATCGCAGCGGTTTCGCTCTCTGGAGCGCCGCGCGTGCAAAACTTCTGCTGGCCGCAGTAATGGGACGTGCAGTTCGCAACATGGCGACGACGAGGGTTTTAGAATTACAGGTTCAATTAACAGAGGGCTTCATCCATAAGGAGCCATGAAGACGCGATGATGATAATGAGTGGACAACAACAATAAACCACGAGACATGAGTTCGCTCGGGGAAGATGATCTAGCGGGATCGGGATACCAAGCCGTTCCGCGGTAATGGGCTGGAGATCCACGGCAATGCCATGGTACCGACATGAAATCGGCTTCCATATATGGAGTCCTGCCGTTCTCTGATGGCAACTCGGAACCTGGGTACTCGGCCAAACGTGTAAGTGACGGGATAGAGGCTCGGGTAGAGACCACGCTCAGTGAGAGGGCCTAATATCAGCGAATCAAGAGCGCATTTCGGCTGCGACATCCGAGGGTCGAATGGCGCCAAGGGGCTCCACATGGAAGTACAGCCCAGCCGGTATCTTGATTGTTGAAGTAGCCGACTTTGCGGGAATCGACAGTAGACCAGACAATTGAGATTGCATTGGAGTAGCTGTAAAATGAGTTGCATCCTACGCAATTGACAAGGGTATCCGGATGATTCGGTCGGTTGTCATGATGGACACGATGGTAGACAACTCATAACTTAGACGGCCAAACTAACATGAAAATGGGAAGCAAAAACACGATCATCTTCGATTGCATTATCTACCATTTGTACGAAAAGCGCCGGTCCATGCAACACCCAAAACAATACACTGTTTTCTGTCTAGTTTATGAAGCCACCCAAGCCGTCCCTTTCACGCGCAAATGCTAGAATACAAGGTTGTTGTTCCCATTTGGGGAAGTTGGTAGGTGTTGCTTAAACAAGAAGCATTCGAGAGGGGTCCTCGATGTACTTCTTGACAAGGTTCAAGTAGGTGACGGCTTCCCGGCCATCGATTAGACGGTGGTCGTAGGTCAAGCTGATGTACATCATCTGGACAAGGAGTTTGGTTAGTGGCTAATATTCAAGGGTATTTCATGTTGGACATACCGGTCGGATTTCGGCCTGGCCGTTGATGGCCATGACGCGCTGTTGGATTCCGTTCATGTTGAAGACGGCGGCCTGGGGGTAGTTGATGAGGGGAGTTCCAAACATGGAACCAAAGATACCAGGGTTGCTGATGGAGAAGTTGCCTCCCTCGAGGTCGTCCAAGGTCAGCTTGCCATCGCGAGCCTAGTGCGGACACGTATTAGCTCTTGTGAATCTCAAACATTCCCCCTTTGTTTGCTTACCTTCTTGGCCATGGTAGCGACGTCCCGCTCCAGCTCGACGATGCTCAGGGCGTTTGTGTTTCTCAACACAGGAGTGACGAGACCCTTGGGCGCGGAAACGGCAATGCTGATGTCGACGTAGTCGCGGTAGGTGATGATCTCCTTCTCAGTGTCGATAGCAGCATTGATCTGGGGTACCTGCTGGGCAGCAAGGGTGGTGGCCTTGGTGAAAGCTCCCATGTATCCCAGGCGAACACCGTGCTCTTCGGCAACCTCGTCGCGGTACTTGGCGCGCCAGGCCATTAGGTTGGTCATGTCAACTTCCTGCATGGTGGTGAGCGAGGCGCAGGTGTTCTGCGACTGCTTGAGGCGGCTCGCAATCGTTTTTCGCATACGGGTCATCTTCTCCTGTTTGGTGGCCCATCGTTAGCTCTGGTGGCATAGAGAGGCCACTGCTTGTATGACTTACAACTCGCTCTCCTCGGGAAGGGCCTGCGGATGTTGAGGCAACGGGCTGGGATTGCGCCGGCTGAGCAGCGGGCTTGGCCGCGGGAGCGGAAGTAGCAGGTTTGGGAGCTTCAGGAGCAGGAGTCTTGTCCTCGACCTTGGGCTGGGCGGGTTCGGCGGCCTTCGTCTCCTGCTGAGGAGGAGGAGCTTCTCCCTCGGGCTTCTTGACAGCACCAGCGTCGCCGCCAGTCACAATGCGGGCGAGGTCCTGGCCAACAACAACGGTATCACCCTCGGCGACGAAGTATTCGGCAATGACGGCGGTCTCGGGGGCGTTGACAGCGACGTCGATCTTGTCCGTCTCGATGCTGGCGATCTCCTCGTCGGCCTCGATCTGCTCGCCGACCTTCTTGGGCAACGAGGCCAGGGTTCCCTCGCTAATGGACTCGGCCATCTGGGGCACCTTGACAATGATGTCGGCATAGCGGGCAGCCGAGCCGCTGAAGAGGCGGCGCTGGGTGTCAATTGCGCCGCGCTGGCACAGGAGGGCGCTGTGGGTGAGGGCGGCCACACGCTGCGCCGGCAGCATCTTGGGGGCGGCGCGCGACAGGCCCAACAGGCCGGTCGCGGCCTTCATTCGCACAGCGGACGCCATCTTGGCTACTGGCAGAGGTGAGAGGAAGGGTGGGAGAGGTGAGGGAAAGGGGAGAAGAGAGAGGCAGGTTTAAGCGGGCCAGGTTTGTGGTGAAGGCATCGCACGGGCTGGTGTTGATGGCTCAAAAATATGGAAGCTTGATTGGGTAGCGCCAACTTGCCCCTTGGCTGAGACAACACCTGGCAAATCATGAGCAATTCCAGGGCTATGGTCGTTATAGGAAATCTACGAATCAAAGAATAGCCACTTCGGTTTGCCGCTTAACCCTCGACAAAAGGTGTCGGAATTGACACGGTGAATGCCGACTCTCGACTCTTGGATGCCGTTGATGCCGTCTCTGTTGCCGAACTCGGCTATCACTTCCGAGCCTTCAATACATCGCTTCCAAGTTACCAAGGCCCAAGAGAATATCTTACTAAACAGTTCGTATGGTAACAAACACCCATCAGCTCCTTGCACAGCCTGATGTCGAGATTCTGCCTTTGCTTGTCTAAGAGCTCTAATCCAGCTCCTCATGTTCAAATGTTGAACATTCAGGAGCGGCAATGCTCGGTACAAGCGGAGCCAGTCAGGACATTTTCAAAGCCACTGACCTCAGAGGTGGCTTTCTGTGGCTGGTGCTGGGAGCTTACGCCACATCTACATTTCTTCACATTGAGGGAAAGGAAACTCGGGCCATAGCTAAGAAAGAAATATGATCGACTATATTACTGAAGATACGAATACTTTACACATTTAAGTCCAGTGAACATATTCTGCTTATTAGTGGGATGTGGCCTCTGGAGTATTAAGTGATCCTTCGCACGAGCCGTTAATTCAGGCGAGACCATTGTTAGTGGTTAGTGGGCTGGAGTCCAACAAATTAGCAAAGCGTCATGTATTCATACAAGGGCCTACAAAGGTTTTCCATTGCGAGCGTATCCATCTCGTTGTTTCTGAAGTATCAGCTACCCCGTCTCCAACAACACCTCAAACTTGGGAGGCATAGTAAGTGCAAAGCTCACAAGTACAACCACCAACGGGCTCAAATGAAGTTTGAGCGAGAAAAGCAAGCTGGGGGAAAACCAGCTCTGCCTCCTCCTCCAACTGTCCCCCGACCAACTGCTCCTGCTCCTCTTCCGACCGATTCGTTGGCTCCGCACCGCGCATCCACAGGTTCCTCCTACTGTCCGGATGGCCGAACAAGCACATCACGCATCTTGGCTCGTAGAACCCTCCTTCGGGGATTGTCTCGGGGATGTTCTTTACCTTTTCCGTGCTCTCTCCTGCAGTAGGCGCGGTTCGAGGATCTGGCCGCAAACCACAGGTCTCACAATGCAGCTGTAGTCGACAGACTGGACATGTCTCATACTCGTGCTGCATCATACTATCATCGCAGTCCTTGCAGAAAATGTGACCACATGGGTACACGCAACCTTTGCGCACCTCATCGTTGTTCATCACTGGCGCTGGAAGGCCTGCGATGCTCACCTCGTTGCTACACATACCACAAGTGACCTTGATAGGGCGTTCAGCTGGCTCGAGCCCCATGATGTGGCGACGAACTGGCGGCCAGAAGGAAAGTTCCTCAAGAGACTGCGCTTGGTCCGAACCTGCATCTGTGGTTTTATCGGCTGCTTCAGGCGAGATAGAAAGTTCCCCGGCAGAAGGCGATCCATTAGACTCCAAATCTGTGTGTTCCATAGAAGTGGACGTACCGCTTTGGTCATCTTTGCCTTCCGGGGAAGACAGGTCGTTGGGAAGTCCGGATCTGGGAGTCGTCATTGTGCCTAGATAAGAAGTTGTCGCAAGTAAGAAGTTGTTGTGAACCAAGTCTTTGGTGATTCCAAGTCAAGAAATTCTCGAGTTGCGATGATGAATATAGACCCTGGAAGATTGAGCCTCTGTGCCAATCGTTTCCAAACAGTCGAGATAGTTCGCGGTCTTCCAAACCTATTCTGGGAATATCCATCCATGATATTGCGGTCAAGACTCGTCATCGCCATATAATCGCGAACATGTCTCAACATCGCTTGATCTCAATTGCTTACCCGAGGAGTGAGGAGGTAGTGTCCGTCGGCTCAGTGTGTTTCTATTTGTGCAATCTGTGTTCTTTGAACGTTGCGCAGTTCACGCTGTCCAAGAGCCGCAAAGTGTCCCAGGTCGGAGACAAAAGCGGGAACATGTAAACTTGTTCAAAGCAACATGAAAAAAACTTGCGCTTCGAACAATAGGTAAAATCATCATGACCTTCGATTGGCGACGTACTGGGAGAATGGAGCAGTACTCACGCGGTTGTAATGATAATGCAGTTTACACTTATTAACCAAAACTCCAATTCACATCGCTGTATAAAAAGTATGAAAGTCTATCTTATTTTGTCTATCCTGATCAAACAAAGGGAATGATAAAAATGTGATGCTTATGCAGCTTGCGCTTCGACGGCAACCAACTTGACGTCCTCCAATTTAACACCCTTCACCTTGACCTCTTCCACCTTCACGACGGCAAGCTTACCCTGCTCCAGCCCAGTCTTTTGAGCCTCTAGCAGCTCGGCTTGCTTGTTAATATAGCTCAAGTAAGTCTGCCATCCTACAGCAATGCAGCCTGTGAAAATGCTGCGGTATTCCATGGGTATATAAGTGAAGCAGAAGGCAGTGAATGGCGGCCAGAACTTGGCCGAGTTGACAATGGACGCGGGAACGCAGTTCTTGATGCGCTCGACGGCTCCGCTGATGCCGTCGCCGGAGAGGACGGCCTGGGCGCCGAAGAAGAAAGAGTTGAAGGTTGGGGTGAAGACAATTTGGCTGACGACAATTTTGGTTGAAAGTGTTCGCCACCGGCTTGCGTAATTAAAGTGATTTGAGAGAAAAATGAACCTGGAAACAGTCAGCGCCGCCCGAGGATGGCGCGCATAAAATTGACTCATACCATTTATAATTGGGAATCGCGACCATACCACCGATAGCCATGCTTCGGGCAGTTCTCACGGGATCGTACTCGTCCCCTCCAATAGACTGGGCGCTCAGGTCGGCTAACAGGTAGATGATGACGGCGCTCCAGAACTGCGTCGTGTACGGCCTGGCCCTTTGCGATCTTCCGTACGCCTGCGCGGCCGTGGTCAAGGGGCCGAGCCGTTGCCAAAGGGGCAGCGGCGCAACGGCGGCGCTGGCAGTTGTAGATACAGGCGTTGAGTCAACGGCCTTAGCGCCATCGCGGATGATACCCGCGGCTTTCGAAGGCGAGCTCTGCAGTCGGCGCTGGGCCTGGAAGACCGGCGGGCGCTGGCCGAGGCCGAGGCCGTTCCTCCGGAGCGAGGCACGGAGCAGCATCGTGGCCATCGTGGGTCACATCAACGGCCGGGTTGGTTGTAGAACGCAAGTCATAGTGGCCAAGGGAGGATACTATCGCGCCCAGCTACGGCGCTGGATGGCGGCCCCGAGTTCGGGCTCGATCGGAAAATCCGATATAAGCCTCGGCGTTGACGGTGTTAGTGTCTCCAGAATTCCGAAACCTAGCACGCAAAGTTGCCACCAGATTGGCTGCAGCAGGGGAAAGGTGGAGATGAGATGGATCTAGTTTCGGCCGGCTAACATCCAAGACTACGTAACCACGGTGCCAAGACGTCGGAAACGTCAACCGACGAATAGATTAGATTAAGCAGTTCAGAGCCGACTTCTCCAGGCAGGTCACCCCGAGCCCAATCTAGGTCGTTGGTGTATAATTGCGATCCTAGCCAGATGGTGCAAGATGCTATTGTCCACAACCAAGACAAATGTCTTAGATCAATTCACTGACAGGACAACATCAAAAAGGCCACAGTACATCGACACGCTGTAGAGATGACGTAGTATCCGAAGCCGGATGTTGATGATCCGGTTCCCAGGGAGATCACATGCTCTAGCTCGTAAGTCATCATGGATGCACGGCCAGAGTCTCAGGTAACGAGAGGCTTGAACATCTTTTCAGATATTTGGAGTCCTGGTATTCTCAATTGAACCCTCATTATGTACAAGATACATACCCATCTCCTTAACATGGTATTTTCTTGATGCCTGTCAACATTGCATAGAGCAGCCAATATTCTCCGACGCACCTCATGTCTCTCGCCGGAAAGTGGGGGGGGGGGGCCACCGAGCCAGTTCTGCACCTTAATTATCGACTTCTAAAGCGTACACTTAAATGCCCGCGGAATCGTTCCAAGATCGTGTGCCAGTACCTGCCTTTCAACCTAGACCGACATTCAATTATTTGCAGCCCCCACATACTGGATGGAACTTTTGTAAGACAGCCAGGATAGACGATGTGCTATCTGCGGAAAGTTGAGAAAATGACATGGGGGCTAGCCAGCTACTCTCTAGACCCAGGCAGGGTATGCACGTCTTATCAGTGCATACGCATATCAATACCGTATTCCTTCTGGAGAACCGCGTGATTACATCCAGACGACCATCTTCATTCGCCCGGAATTTGGTGTTCCTTGTTCCTGGCTCAATAAGGAAGCTACATGTCTCAGCCACTCCCTGCGAGGTACGGCATTGTTGGAGAACCCCAGGACTTAAAAGACCAATGTCAGCACTTCCCCTCACTTCTAATGTTCACTTTTCATAGTTCCTTGCGCTTTGAACAAAACGTGGTGATTTCAGTAATCATCCCATTTCGCCATGTCTCAGTATCAATCCGCCGAGCTTTCATCGGAAATGGACGGCGCTTGGGTTAATCTCCCAGATGCCAACAATTCCATCGATGATGAAGCCGAATCCATGCCAGATCGTGTCCAAAGAGTGCGATTCGATCTCAAGGAGCTTCTCAAGTTCTACAGCATCACCATATCTCCGCGGCGCCATGCGAGACTGGCGCAATTCTACTCAGACGAGCTTGGATCGTTGTTTCAGGTTCGCTTCGAGGACCTCTCACAGCAACACAGGGTCGACTTTATCCTGCTGCGAAATTTCCTCAGGCGAGAGCAACGCCAGCTGCATTTAGATCAAAAAGCGCAGAAAGCAGCCGGTTTCCTTTTGCCCTTTGCGCCGCTCATAGTCTCCCTTTGTGAGTCTCGGCAAGATGTCGATGAGATGCAAGGAGACAAGGCGGCCGGGGCACTAGATGCGATTAAGCGCGGCATCTGTCAGACCCAAGATGAAGTGGAAGCGGGCAAATTACACACCAGCAAAACCACTGCGTACAAAGCCACGCAAATCCTTATTGAACTCCGTGGCCATCTCCAGGAACTTTTGCGCTTCTATTCCTCGTACGACCCAATGTTCGACTGGTGGGCGACAAAACCCTGGCAGGAAGCAAACACGGCCATATCGCAGTACCTTGCTGTCATCCAAACTAAACTGGCGGGGATGCGACCCGATGCTGAGGATGAGATCATCGGGGAACCTATTGGCCGAGCCGGACTTCTCGTCGAACTCGAGGCCGAAATGATCCCTTATACGCCAGAGGAGTTGATCAAACTCGCGGAAGAAAAGTACAAATGGTGCCAAGCGCAGATGATAGCCGCCTCGGAGGAACTGGGATATGGAGAAGACTGGAAGAAGGCTCTGGAATACGTAAAAACACGGTCCGTTCCTCCCGGCCAGCAAACGCAGCTCGTCATGCAGCTCGCTCGCGAGGGTACGGAGTTTGTTCAGAAGCACGACCTTGTCTCGGTCCCCAAAATCGCCGACGAGACATATCGCATGTTCACCATGTCCGCGGAGCGCCAAAAGGAGAATCCGTTCTTCCTGGGAGGCCCGTCGATTATCGTGTCCTCGCCAACAGCCGACATGTCACATGAGCTGAAGAAGATGGTCATGAGAGGGAACAACACACACTTCTCTCGCGCCACGGCTTTCCACGAACTCATTCCCGGACACAGGCTGCAACTGTACATGGGCAAGCGCCACCACAGCCATAGAACCATGTTCGAGACCCCCTTCTTCGTTGAGGGCTGGGCCATGTACTGGGAGCTCGTGTTCTGGGAGATGGGCAACTTTTTCGTGTCGCCAGAGGACCGCATCGGGACCCTGTTCTGGCGGATGCACCGCTGCGCGCGCATCATCTTTTCCCTCAAGTTCCACCTCGGCGACATGACGCCCCAGGAGTGCGTAGACCTGCTGGTGAATTGGGTAGGCCACGAGCGATCGAACGCCGAAGCCGAGGTCAGGCGATCCTTTACTGGCGATTACTCGCCCCTGTACCAGGTCGGCTACATGCTTGGCGCTTTGCAGATCTTTGAGCTGCGGAACGAGGCTTTGGGACAGGGACGGTTCAAGGAGAAGGAGTTTCACGACCAGGTTCTGAAGGCGAATACCATGCCTATTGAGCTGCTGCGGGCACTTCTGCTTGGTCTGGAACTAAGTCCTGACTACAAAGCCAAATGGAGATTCTACTAGATGTGTAGAACAGAGCTCTCTTGAGTCGACCTCTCTTTGCCATGCCTCGGGTTGCCATGAATACTTTCGATGGAACGGTTGCAATTACGTTTAGTCTTGGTCTATTCATATTGCATTGCAGTCAGATAAACTACAAGAACCATTCATTCAAGATCCCGCAGGATGTATTAAGTATCGTACACAACAAAGGAAATGTATCATAACGAAGGTATACAACAAACGCCGTCCGTCCCTGCCAGCCCATGTATCGTAACAAAGCTTTTAGAACATTTCAACCTCGTCCTCGTCCAACAAGCCCATTCCGCTATCATGGCGCTTCTGGCTGCGTCGTTTTGCCAGGCCCGCGGCCAGGAACCCACCAGGGCCGCTCCGCCGCACCACCGTCGCCGGGGGCGATCGCGGGCCAGGAGCTGAGTCGGACTTCTTGGGGGTGTTGAGAAAGTCCTGGCTCATCTGCAGAACGCGCTGCAGCTCGCCCTTCATCGAGTCGATGACGGCCTTGGCCTTTGTCCGCTCTTCGTCCATCTTGGTCCGGAGCCCGCCGTTCTCCACGCGGAGTCCCAGCACCGTCTCGTGCGCGACTCGGAGCGATTCGTTGACGCGGTCGATCTCGCCGCGGAGTTCCACGACCCTGGAGTCTCGGATCGCCAGGGAGGCGCCGTGCTTTTGATTCAGGGAAGTCATCTCCTTCGACTTGGCGTCCTGGAGCTCGACCATTTGCTTCTGAAGATCGGCGGATCGCTGCAGCGTGTCGGTCAACTTGGTCTCCAACTCGGCAATGACGTCTTCCTTGCTGCAGAGCACCCGACGGTTCGACTCAAGTTGAGCATGGCGGGTTGCTTCGGAATCGCGGTTGTCACGCTCCATCTGTTGTACGAGACCCTCCAGCTCCGAAAGATCCCGGATGTAGCCATCCACTGCACCCTTGAGTCTCTCGTTGGCGACTTCCAGCTCTCGTATCCTTGCAATCTTGTCGCCCATGAGCTTCTCAGCTTTAGACATCTCCCCCTTGAGGCCGTCCATGACAGTGACTCGCGCGTCGAGCTGCTGCCTCAACGACAGTTCGATTTGGTGATATTCGTCGATGGCATCTTCGTCCTCCTTTGCCTTCTTGGCCATGACGCGGAGCCGGGTGAGCATCAAGTCCAGCACCTCAGCACCGCGCGACGTTAGAGGAAGTGCGATTTCTCCGGGCGTGAGATATTCCAGCTCTAGGCGAGCGGCACGGAAGCCAGATGCGAGGGCGATGACCATTTCACTCGCATCTCCTCCCGAGAAGCCCAAGTCTCCGATGGCGGATTTAAGTTGAGTCAGGGCGCAAGTGCGGTCGGACATGGTTTGTAGCAGGGCCTCGATCCGAACCTCGAGATCATCGGGTGGCGATGTGGGCGAGTCGCCATTGGAGTCGGGCGAAAACTGAGAGAGCTTGTCGCCGAGACGGCCACTGAGGGCTTTGTAGGAGTTGAGTGTATCCGTCAGCTTGTGCATCTCGAGTTGAAGAGAAGCAACGTCCTCTTCCAACTGTTGCTGCTTGGGGTCTGAGAAAAAAGCCTGAACTCCAACATGAGACATGGGAGTAGGCATGGGCGTGGATCTGGGAGTGGCCTTGCGGAAACACGGCGATCCGGGGATTGCTGGACTGGTTGCTGGGGGAGTTGGGAATGAGGATCTAGCTCTTGAAGGCGTGCTGCAGGCAAGCTGGGCCACGGTCTCGTCACCAAACTGGTCCTCGTCCTCGCTCATATCCATGAAGTCGTCTTCAAACGGATCTCTCGCGGCGAGCGTCCAGTTGTACCCGCGGCCTTGTTCGGACTCGGCGACAGATCTTTTGGACAGCTCGTCTTTGAGGTCCTCAACCTGCTTCTCCAGGTCCCACATGCGGTCCGTGTCCATGATGATGGTGGCGTTTTGCAGTTCGTAGATTTCCCGGTCTCGGGCCTTGAGCTCAGTCTTGAGACGGTCGATCTCTGCCTTGGTCTGCTGGGCCCTCCGTCGCTTTTCTTGCTGGATTGTGTTCATCTCTTCGCTGAGTCCATTGCGGCGGATGCGACGCTGGACACGGCCGTCGAGCACCTGACGCAGAGGAAGAAAGTTGACTTCGCCGCTGTGAGGCAGACTTGAGCTTCCGGAGACAATGGGCTTCCCCGCACTGCCAACTGGGGCAGAAGAATGGCGGCGCTTTGGGGTAGCGACGGAAACACGGCGGATCATAGGGGTCAAGCCGCTGGATGCGGCGCAGCTGCCGGAGTGGATGCCTGGGTCTGAGAAGCGGACACGACGTTTGGCCCCCTTTCGTGGAGTTTTTGCGGCGACCGGCTGAGGTCTTGCAGCATCTGAGAAGGATTCGGGCGCGGGGAGACTGCGACGCGTCCGCCGGAGGGCGATAGGGAGGTCGAGGTCATCCATGATGGTGATGACGGCAGATGACGGTGGGGGATATACAAGACAGAGTATAGAAAGCAGTTGCCAACACAGTCACAAAAAGGCTTTTGTGGTTGGACAAAGACAAAGACTGGGCCGCAGGAAGACCTGAGGTGCTGGCGAAAGCAGGTATTGCGAGAAGATGTATTTATCAAGTCGTTCCGCAGGTAAACATGGATCCAAGGAGACGTGGTCGCGACTCTCGACGCAGGCCGACCCTGACGCATTGTTTACATATTTCCTATCGCGGTTAGCGGCCGCGGGGCGGGCAGCCGGTGCCGCCACCCCGCGATCGACGGCAGCCAACGGATTTGGGCAAAACAAGGGTCTCACCAAACGACGGTCCTCGACGCCCTGGTCGCGCCACGGTCACGTTCGGGAATCTCGTGTGGGGCGACAGTGGATGATTCACGGCGAGGTCGACGCCGTGAATTCTAGGCCTTGTTTGTGGTGGGAGGTGCACCGAAGGCGGATGGCCTGGTTCACGCCGTGGACGGGGCTCGCGTTCTGTCAGTCCCATCTCCACCGCAACCCTAGCGTGGAAATAAACAACGGAAGCGAGGGAATGTAGGAACTCATGCGCGGCCAGTGCCGAGTTCTAGGCCTTGGGGGGTTCTATGTGCGACCGGTTGGTCATTGGAGGAGCCACGGTTGGCGGGCATGAGCCGGTAGATTGTATCATGATGATCCGGCCATGATGCGGTGCTCTGTATTTGTTTACAACCATTCCGCCATTCCGCCATTCCCTGGGCGACGGTCCATCTACGGAACCAAAGCTGCTTGTCTCTCGTGCTCTCTTCACTTGAATTCATCATTTACTCCCTAATGCAAATCCCACATGGGCATCATGGCCGCCGCGCCGCAGCCGTTGATGGTGTGCAGCTGGGGTCGCCCCCGTCAGCCCAAAGGTTTGCGTCCGGTTTTGCTCCACCGCTATTGCATCTGGCTGCCTTAATCATCGGTCATTAAAGAAACGGCGTGAGGCTAAGTACATAGTATGCAACAAGAGATGCAGCATATATCCTAGACCCAGCCGCGTGGGATAAGTCCTTGAGCACACCCAACAAACCTTATGCACAGTGCCGCAGTCTAGGTCCAAGCGTGTGGGCCGCCGTCTCCAATTCCCCAATTCCCCAACTGTGCCAATTCATCCAAATCCTATTGTGCTCTTTGTTGGCCAGCAGCAGCTTGTATGCGGTGTTTTTGCACGATTGCAAGAGTCACACTCTCAAATTGCACCAAGTTGACACGCAAGCTTCGCGTAACCACGAAAATACACACCAGCTAGGATGGATGACTAATACCCGCGAAACTCTGAGCCCACACCCGTGGCTGACTTCCTTGAGTCCCCAAGGTAGGAGTCATGGCCATCTCACGATAACACAATAAACACGCACAGTCACCCAACGGACAACGAACAATCGCACGCCTGGACGGAACTCCTGCAGGGAGAGATCGGCTCCCCGTGCTGTACTCCGCTCCACATTGCATGGAGGATCCACCATGCCCGCGCCTGGGAAACAGCTCCCAAATGGGACAAACGGGAAACAGGTCAAGTTTGTGGCCTCGGATCCCAATCGCGGCGGCCTGCCCGTGAAGCGCAAGCAGGTCCAGCACGCCTGCGCTGCGTGCCGCCGAAAGAAGGTATGTGTGAGATTGAGAGGGGTGTGAATGAGATTGAGACGAGTGTGGATGAGATTGAGACAAGTCTGGACGAGAACCGTTGGTTAATTGAAGTCTTAGAGACGATGCCTCCATGCTGAAGATGCCGCTGATGAGCCCACAATCACCGGTAACGATCCCGCTTCAGTTACAGATGAGCCAGCCGGCCAGGAATCTCCTGTTCAGCCGTCGTGAGTTGCATCCCACCGTTGCCATCTGCGCCTTGCTCATTTTCATGATAGTCCCACGTCTATAAAGCTGGATCAGACGCGTCACGACGCCCAGGAACCAAGCGCAACCAACCCATCCGGCTTTCGCTATGAGGAGCCGAATGCTGCGCCTGCGGCCGTTCCCGCGAGGCCACCCAGCATCACTACGCCAAATGCGCAGTCTTCGCGCTTTGTGGGCGACTTGAACCCGGAAGGCATGTTTGTAGAGGCAACAGGATCCGCCTCAATTCGCGAAACATCCCAGAAAGGTGACGTCGGTATCTGGCTCTCCTCCGCAGAAGGGGCCGCTGGCCAAGGGTCCCAGTTCATCACGTCACGACCGCCGCCCATCATGGACCAGTTCTTACTTCCCTTTGTAAGGGAACATTGCTTGTCATGTCTTCCCCCAGACAAGGACTATCGCAAGCTGAAGCATGTTTTCTTGCAAAAGATTCATCCCATTTTCCCCGTCATCCCAGAAGCCGCTCTGGCAGGTTCTTCAGAGAGCCCAAGTGATATTGTCCTGCGGCAATTAGTTTGTCTAGCAGCAGCCCCTGATCCCACCATGGCCCAGCATCTTCGTCTCAAGAATCGTGGGTCCGATGCGATATCCTGTCAGGATTTTATGCAATCACTCTCCTCGGCAGTTCGGGCTATCCTCGAGACGAGCATTATCCCTGACAGAGTCCTTCACGTTAGGGCTCTCGTCATGTTGTCGCTCTACACTCAGCCTAGTAGCACTGAAGAATCCGATCTCCCCGCCCAGCTTGGCGGCCGGGCCATCCATCACATTCAGACTCTCGGCCTACATCTTCTACGTTACGAGTCTGACAATGGAGAGGATTTCGAAACGCTATTTTGTGCAGTCTGGGCCCTGGACAGGATCAATGCCGCGTCTTACGGAAGACCCTGCATAATGCACGAGCGAGATATTGGCGCCAACTTAGAGAGGTGCATCAAGAGGCGTCCTCCCTGCTTTCGACTCCTTCTCTCTGTTTGCCAGTGGCTTGACCAAGTCATTGAGCTGTATCGTCCAGGGGCAAGCGCCGAGGCATCTGGTCTCGAAAAGATTGCCTATATCGACCTTCCTGTGCTTGAAGCCATGATCGTCAACGCTGATGCCTTGAAGGTCCCCACTTCACTCATCGGTCAGTCGCATCTCACGTATATTCACGACCCTGCTAACGGTGCATATAGCGACCATTGAAACATTCTACCATGCTGTCATTATTTTATCATGCCGACTTCCTCGGCCTGGGACCCGCACTGCAGCTTCAACCCTTCCTCCTCCATCAGCTAACGCGCGGCGCTCGCTCGCAGCCGAACGAATTGCATGTGCAGTTCAACGGGATAACCTGAGCCCCGTCCCGTTCATTCCTTATGCCGTATCCCTTGCTCTAAGTGTCGAATATCGCAAGATGCGGCATAGTCGCCTTCCGATGTTCCGCGCAAGAGCCATGCATGCTTTCAGACGGAATTGCGAGATGTTGAGGGATTTTGGTGACTACTTCTGGAGCGCAAGTGTTGTGGCGGGACTGGGTGAACGAGTACTGAAAGAGATGGAGAGAGCTGCAACAACCCTCACGAAGGATATCACGCCGCCTCCGCCGGAAACGCCCGGTTCTGATCCATCGTCCCATGCGACAGTACCCCGGCCAAGTGAGCTCCCTGTGGCAGATCCCGCGGCGTTGAACTCGGCGCAAGGCACCGAGAACCCCGTCGATTTCTCCCTCCTAGATGCCCTTTCTGGGCAAGATGTCTTTGGTCACATTGATCCAAGCTTCAACTTGAACGCCGTGGAGGATGCCCTTGAAGCAAATCTCGACATTGGGCTTCCAATCAACTGGGGTGATTGGGGTCAGTTCACGACCTGAGGCGACCACTGATCGCCAAAGTTTACTGATCTGGTAACGTCCATGGCCACGTTTACGTAGCCTGGCAAACAATTCGAGCCGAGTCTCTGAACGCAGTTCGACGCATGTTGCCATCCTTGACCAAGTTTCATCGCCCGAACAAGTTGCCTGACAGGCGAGGATGGACACGCTTGCTACTGCGTCATGTTCTGCCCTCACGCATGTCACGCATGTCACGAGGATGCAATGAACACATTGCGAAAGGTTCTGTCGCGATATGTAAACAGAGGGTCATGCCACACGTGTTCAGTCGACTGCAAATTGACACTACAAACGGCAGCCTATTCCTGTTAACGTGACGGGGTGCAACCGCATACTCATACCGACCACTTCACGCCATAGAACGTGGTACTTGCTCCATCTTCAAAAAGCATATGTCTGTTTGAACGAGATGCGCATGAGCAGGCCAGGAGTTGAGCTCAGAAACTCATCGTGCTCAAACGTCGCGACTTCACATAAAATGTATACAAGGGATGCAGAGAGAGGAGCTGAGATAGCTAACTGATCCTTGGCAGGACCAAATCCATGCTTCAACTCCGCCAGCGCATAAGTAAAAATACGATAATCTAATAACAAGCCATGCCTAGAAACCTTCGGAGCGTAGGACTCGGTACCAATTTCGTCGTACATACAATCTTCCCATGGTCCTGTTGTTTTCTCTTATTCCTGCCATAGGTGTACAGCGGAGAAGAGACTAGTAGACGTGAGAGCTGTCTATATCGTCGTCAATATGGGCATCCCCTGCCGTCAGAACTTCATGGCAAAGCCGCAAAAGCATTATTTGTACGTTCTGAAGACCTTGTCTGATGTGCGACCATGACGCTCCCACAATCCCGCTTACACCTCCGCGGCATGACGACTGCCGGCAACGCAAATTCTCTGATGACCGTTCGTCAAGGAGGTGAGGTTGAAAGAAAGCCTGAAGGATCTCCCGGAGAATTAACTTTGTTTCACGGACTGCACGTTGATTGGCCCTCGAGTCAGCATCCATGAGCCAAGGCAGTTAGAAGCAAATCACCACCCTCGATGGCGCCTCAGCTTCTCGCGTGTTGCCGTTTCTGGACAAGGACATCCCCCAGAACGCCTTGAAGGCTCGTCAGGGCATCCAGCTGAGCTATTGTTGCTGTGAGGTTGCTGTGCAGATGCATCGACCCAGAAGTAAAACTCGGCGGTGCCCGTCCGCGATGCCAATCGCTTCCAGATGGAAACTCCAGCAGGCATATTGCTGGGCGGCTTTTGAGCACCTCTGAAGAGAAGCCAGTATGTTCCTCTATTTCGGCACCACCGCCGACTCGTGGGCGGTTGGCAACGACCACTTCTCCCTAGCGTAAGCAGACCTAACCTCCACAACCCATCGCAGTGATACTAACACATAATCTCTCCTCAAGAGCCTGCCCACGCCAATCCATGGGATAGACTCCCGGGTGTGTTCGATAGCCCGAGCATAGCCGGCACCATGATCTCGTGGATGTCGACCGCGCCGGATGGGACAAACGCGTACGGCAATAACTCCTCCGTCAACTGGCTCGCAAACACAGCATTGTCAAACTGCGCCTGTTCTGCCTTCGACATACTCTCCGCCTCAGAGCCACGCACCGCCACCTTATCAGTCTGGGTTATCTGTCAGCCAAGCAGTTTCCACACATCCAAGTCAAGCAGCAGCTTAGCATCATCAGCTTTCTCAACATTATCAACAGCCTCAGCACCATCAACCTCCTCAACCGCTTCAGCAAACCCCGCCGAGTTTCCATGTACTCCAAACGATAGAAATCCTAGTCGCAGTAGTCACAGTGGTCTACAGAGGCTATGGAAACGGCCTCGGTCTCAACGACTCCGCATACCGCTTGTTAGCCGGCTATGGCGGCGTCGACTACTCTGCAACAACTGCTTCCAGGTCGGCAGATGCGCTCGCAATGCCACGTCAGCCAGGTTCAAGGCCGGGCAACACGTCGCATCACGGAAGAAGACGACGACTAGGTGTGACGGGTGCTGGCGGGATATCAAAAAGGGCGAGATGGCGTGGCACTGCAAGAAGTGCTGGGACAAGGACCTGTGTCAGAAGTGCTGGGGACGAAGCAGAGGCATTGTAGGCACGTATCACAAGGACGAGTGTCGATGACAGGAGTAGGCAAAGGCGGTGACGACCCGTGGAGCATGACCGATATGGTCGGTGCGATTGGAAATTTTGCATCCTCTGCGACATAGTCAACAGTTCAGAGTCGGCCAGATGGTTGCCAATTCTGTCCAACAAGTAACCCCGTTGAAATCATTTGGGCGTGTACAAATACAACGCGTAGCCGTGCTACCGCAGACCTAGGGTTTCGAAGACGCTAGAGGCTCAATAGATGGCCTCCCGTCCCATTTCAAAGAGCCCATTTTCCAGTCTCCCGTCCGAGATATCCTAACTCGGAGTTTTGCAGCGACCCAAGAGACGATGCCAGCTGCTCTCAATGGACATGTCTGTCGCTGGCTCGGTCCTTTCCGAGGCTTGATTCCTGTTCCCTTGTGTAACCTCGTGTTACAATCGTCGGTTCCTTTAAGGCATTCCTTGTATCGTGTCTCGCTCGTTTCGTATCGGAAGGTCATGAGTTGAGTGGTGCGTAATGTGTGGATCATGGAGCCGTTATTGTCGTCACTTCCTGGGCGGCTCATGCGGCAGATCGGTCGGTTTCCCGCGGACCTGGTTCTTCAGCTCGTCAAGGAAATGTTTCGCAAAGCGTTGCTTGCGATCGACAGCGCCCGGGTCGGCTGGAACGGTCACAGTCAGCTTCTTTGTCATAATGGCAACGTCATGCTGGAGGGTGACAAACCTGTCGCCTCGCCGGGAGCCAGCGGCTGGTTTGGATTCCGGCCATGCTGGGCTTCGTGGACCCTTCGGTGGATTTGGCCGACGGCGCGATGGAAGCCGGGCATTCGGAGGATCTGGACGTTGTCAGCGACAGTGGAAGAAGGGATGCGATTGCGATTGCGATTGCGATTGCGTACCGAAGCGACGATCCTGTCCTGCGAATTGTCAGCGATTCTGGGTTGAACAAGCATTTGCAGTAGACGACGTACCTCAAAGGACTGGACCACACGGAGCGCCCACCAGTAGATCGACATGGCGAGCTCCTCTTGGGATGGCGATGTCGGCGAGGAGAGCTTCCCATGGGAGTGAAAGGGAAGAGAAGGTATTCGTAGAGTATGTAAGCATGGATGGAAATTCTAGCGGGGTGGCAACGGCATTGTACTGTCAATTTCCGAGATGCGACCTACCCTGGAGAACTTACACCCCGCATCACCGTCGAGACATTCACTTCCTGGGCATTCACAGACGACTCAATTTTGATCATTCATGTTTTATTTGTCATCTAAGCATCTGTGCGGACTAGAAGTCTATCCTTCATATTGTCCCGCTACCATCTAGTAACTTTTGTTCCTTTATCCTCCTCTGCCACGCATCTTCAGTAACATACATTTGTCACGTCCATCTCCTTGTGTTTCCTCGCAGGGCATTGCACTTAAGACGCATACTTGCCGATGAAAGGGGTGAGGTAGTCCGCCTTGCCGAGCTCGACTCCCTCCTTGCGCAGGATGCCGTAGGCGGTGCTGGTGTGGAAGAACAAGTTGGGCATGGCGTAGCCGGTGACGTACTGCTTCAGCTTCATCTCGATGTTCTTGCCGGGGCCCAGACCGACGGAGACCTCGGCGTTCTCGCGGCCGTTGAAGGCGTCCCGGTCGACCTTGGCGAGGATCTCGAGCACCTGGATGATGCGGGCCTGCATGGCGGCAAACGAGTCGAGGTTGCGGTCCATGGTGAGGGGCTCGGTGCCGGAGCCGCGGGCAGCCAGCTTCTGGGCGAGGTCGGTGACGAAGAAGACCTGGAAGCTGAAGGGCAGCATGTCGTCGATCAGCTTGGCGCCGATGAAGTTGGCGCTGTTGGCGTGGGCCTCGGCCTTGGTGAGGATGGCGGACAGGGCCGCGAGGGCATCCTGGGCCTGGACGATGGAGGCGTCGTAGAGAGTGAAGCTCATGATGTCTGATGTATGTGGGATAGTGGGATATAAGATTTGGGTGGTATGGTGCAAAGATGGAGTGTAGATTGCGTGATGGTCTGAATCGAGTATAGGTTTCCGAAAGGCAAATCCCCTGGATATATATATCTCTCGCCGTCTCTCTCTGCGACATCCCCCTCTCTGTCCCGCGATCCACATAAGATCCTCCAGCCTCAAGCATCCACTCTCGGGCCGTCGTGTCTGGCCCCCCCGCTTTCCCTTTGCACATCCCCCCTTCACCGCTGACGGCAAACGGGCTGTTTACTAATGCATTTGCTCCAAGCTACTAGATGCTTCCCTGGACCACTTGATGCATTAGTAATGTGAGACCAGCCAGCGCTTGTCAAATATATGTCGCTTACGACGTACGGTGGTTTATTGCGCCGGGCCCCCTCTCGAGGTGGAGCCGATGAGCCTGCGGACCGTCGGCGGCCAGATCCCGACCCGTGGGGAAGCTTCCGAGAGGAGGTGAAGAAGCGAGGAGATCCGATAAAGACCGGGTTAGTTTTCGTCTAGAGCTCGGATACGTCTTGAAGCGGCAGCTTCCTCCTCAGCCTCATTCTTTGGCCTTTGGAGTGATGGCGAACCACGCAAAGTGCTCAAGCCTCGTCCACTCTGTACCGCAGCCGACAATCCGAGACAGCCTCGACCAGCTCCCCAGGGTCCAGCTGCAGCCTCAACGGACAGCTGACCAATTCATCCGACTCGAACGGTCATCTTGGAAGCTACCGTGCCGTTGCGTTGCACCACATAGGGGCGTTGAACAGGCCACGGAGTCATGTTGCTCCAGGAATGGACATTCGGAGCACGGCTATTGGATGAGGCTGGGGTTGATTACCAACCTGGTTAATAAAGCTAACGTAGCCTCAGCACTTGTGCACTTTTGCATTGAGCTGGAGCTGACTTGTCCCACTCGTCAAGTCGCAGATCTGAATCGGGAACTGATGATCATACAAGTCATAACTTATTGTCTGTGGTAATTATCCGACACTAGAGCAATCTTGGTTGTAATAGCCTTGGCACACCGAATGCGTTTTCCACCGTTTCCTTAACATACAATTGACCAGATCTCTTCTCTGAGAACAACCCCCTCATCCAGGAATCAATCCCTTACAGGCCACTTCGGACGAAGAGACGAGCCACGAAAATGTCACCAAAAGACAGAAGGCAGTCACAGGCCCCGGAATCAAAGACCCAACTAGAACCCTAACGCAGCATTCGACCTCTCAATTACCTCCCGCTGCCCGGGCGTCAACCCGTCGCCGGCGACCTGCGGCTCCAGGCCCAGGGCGCTCCCCCCGGCGGCGCCGGCCCAGCCCCGCAGCATCGCCTCCGTGGGCCGGCCGACGTGCCGCGACTCGCCCGCGCCGCCGGGGAAGTCCGGCCCCGGCGTCCCGGCGCGGAAGGCCGCCCGCTGCCGCGCCGCGTACGCCGCGTTGGTCTCCGTCGTCGGGCACACGGGGATGTACAGCACGCTCGAGTCGCCCGTGCCGATGTGCACCTTGTCGACGGAGTGGATTGCTGTGGATGCGTTAGCTTGTGGTCAAGGTGAATGAAGTAAAATGCTTAGAGGCAAACTCACTGTCGCAATGCCACGCAACGTAGTCACCCGGCTTGATCTCGGGCATGTGAACCATAGTCTTCTCCAGCTCCAAGTGAGGATGCAGCTCGTCAGTAAACTCCTGTCCCGCGCCTGGCGTCGCCCCCTGAAGCTCGCTCGTCATCTCATCGGCGCCCGTGAACCGCCAGTTCTTCTCATCCAGATATCCAGCCGTCCCCGGCGCACCACCGACGGCCTCGAAGAACGGCCGCAGTAGTAGATATGCCGTCGACAGCTTGACCAGCGGGTTCACCAGCAGCGTGCCCTCGCGCGGGCGCGTCCGGCTCATGCTCAGCCAGCCCTGCCACATGCGGAACATGGTGCAGGAGCCCAAGCCGTCGTAGAGGTTGTTGACGGCCTCGACGCGGCCGCTGGCGTCCCAGGGGTTATACTCGTCCCACCTCCCTTCAAAGACGGCGTCGTACACGGCGCCGCGGCCGTAGCCCTCGGCCTCCCAGCGCTCGACGCTGCCGCCGTCCATGTGCGGGCCCAGCGCGAACGCCGCGTCGCCGGGCTGGCGGATGCGCAGCCGGTCGGCGTATATAAGCGGGTGGTCGAACGAGATGCGCGAGGTTGGAGAGGATTTGTTCCAAAGGCTGGACATGAGTTGGCGTTGGACGTGGAGGAAGGATGGGTGCGAGCGGGCCTTGAGCTGCGGTGCGGACCAGTACAGCTCGTAGACCTGAGGGTCGTGTTGCGGGAACGCTGTCTAAGTCAGAGATGTCTCTGACCAAAGGAGTAAGAGCATGATGTGTTACTGACCTCTGGTGGATGGGTTCTTCTTCACATACTCCTCAATCTCCTCCTTGTAAGCCCTGGCCTCGGCCTCCGGGATAACACCCTTGACCACGACGGCACCTCGTTTTTGAATCTCGCCTTTCAAGCCTTCGATACCAGCCTCAAGGTCATTGAACTCGACCTGGGGGACGACGGCAGGCCCCTTGGCAGCGATGATGTCGTTCTCCTTGCGAAGTTGGCGGAGCAGCTTGACCCAGCTCTGCTTGATTGCGCCCTCTCGGCCTCTTACAATGTCGCATTTCAATTGCCGGAACCGGTAGGGCAGCGGCGGCCGCTCGACACCGGACAGAGAAACAAAGGCATCCGAAATGTCTCCCTCCTTCTTAGATGACGTCTGCGCGGCGGCGGCAGCTGTGGCCATGGACCGGCGAAGGCCGCGAGGCGCTCTGATGAGAGAGGATCGCAACATGATATCGACAACAACGGCGCTACACTAAAAGAATGTAATATGAATAGCCAGGTGAAGATTTGATGATGGGAATAATGGATTGGCCCTGCTCAGCTCATGGGACCAACCTCGACGGCTGGCCATCTCCGCCACAATCTTTTATACTGTTGAGGGAGGGTGCGGGACTGCCCAAAACGGAAGTCCGCCTGTCTCAACTCTCCCACACATTCGGCGATTCGGGCACAAGATCCGCGAGGCTGACCCTCCAGAGCAGGCCGTGTGGGTGTGCTGAACGTCATGCCGTCATTGAATCATTCGCGCATGCATGTGTTGTACTTGGCGATGCCTCAACACCATGTAAGTGCGCACGGGGTTGGAGGACGATAGGCGAGAAATACGGCACAGTGCACAGCGAACAGTATTTTAAGCGGATAATTTTGCTTCATTAACAGATGGATCGCGTCGATAAAGGCGAGGGACTCTGGCTAACAAGGCATCGGAAAAGAAGTTACCCAAAAAAAAGCCTGGCAGTCCGTCTGCCAACCTGATCAACACCCCAAAGTCAAAGACAAAGCAGCCCTCAACCCGACCTAATGATGGTACCCATATTATACAAGATACGAAAACACGAACAACACCCTAGCTCCGTCTTGTTTGTACGCCCTCCTCATCCTCAACTCCATCTACCGGCGTGCCTCGGCTCGGTACGTGGCTGGCCGCCTGATCTAGTCAAGATCACTGGCCCTTCGCACCTTTTCTCGCAAGTCGCGGTTCTCCGACTCCAAGCCGCCGAGCCGCTGCCTTGCTGCATGTCTATCCTGATTGCGTCCCTCTCGTTCCATCTTGAGCTTGTATTCCATGTCCCGCAGCCTGAAAAGCCACCTGTTGTCGTTGTTGACTCCCCCTTCGTCCGTCAACGCCATGTCTCTAAGACCAGCGCTGCTGGGCGAAGGCACGGGTATTCCTGACGACGAAGATGTCCTCGTCATCGTCGAAGTCCTAGTCTTGCTGTGGCTTGAGCGGATGCCCCTGTCTCTGATCTGATCGCCAGGACCGCGGGGAATTGATGGCGACGGTGAGCCGCCGCCTCCTCCTGGAACCAGTGCCTCAGAGTTACCCGAGCTTGAATACGCCGCCCTCGCGCGAACGTCGCTTGCCGTGCGCAGCGTCGCGTTCTCGACCTTGAGTTGGCGGTAAGCTTCTTCCATGCGAGCCATGCGGATCTGGGCATCGTGGGAACCCAAAGATCCCGAGGCGACCGAGTTCCTGACCATGGTCTCCAGGCGGTCCAGCTTCTTCGTCCGGACATCCAAATTGTTCTCGAGAGTCTGGTACTCTCGCGACAGGTCTCGCGACACTGCCTTGATCCTAGTCTCGAAAGACGCAACCATGGTCTCTATGGCCTTGACTGCAGCTAGCAGGTTCTTAGAGAACCCGGGCAGTCGGCTGGCAATGACCTCAAGGGACGGCAAGACCTGCCGATCGATAATGGTGTTGCTGCTCGCCCACTCGCGACCACACAGAGCGCTGAGCTTCTGCCAGAGCATCAGCAGCAACTCGTTCCGCTCCTGCAGCTGATCGCGGGCCGTCTGCTCCAGTATCGTAATCTTCCTGCGATCCTGGCCCCGCGTCGACTCCAGCTCCGCAATTCGGACATCCTGGCTGCTCGCCGTTCGGGTGAGGTGCTGATGCGTCCTCTGGAAGGAGTCATACTGCGACTTGGTGTTGCGGTGCCCAACACGCTCTTTCTCGAGAAGCTCGGCAAGCTTGCGGCTTTCCAGAGCGTGGGACTCGAGCAGAGAGTCGCGCTGCTTGATGATGCGATCCTTCTCGACCAGCGCCGCCTTGCTGGTGTCGAGGTCCCGGACTGTATTCTCCAGCTCGCGTTGGAGCTTAGCGATGGACTAGAACTAGTTAGCGACGTCAAGTTACGAACCCGAAATGACATACCTTGAGAAGAGAAGAGCGGGTGCCATTAAGGTCACCCAAAGCCTCCCTCAAATTGTTCTCCAGCTCCATCAGCCTCTCCTTCCACTCCGTGGCCTCGACCTCTCTAGACGTTAGGTTCTTACGCAGACGTCGGGCTTCATCCTTGGCCGTCGAGGCCTCCCGGTTGAGCTCGTTGACAAACTGCTGCACCTCCTCCTTCTCTCTGTCCGCCACAATCTCTCGTTGGTGTCTCTCCTGTTGCAGGCGATTCTCCAGCTCCTTGATGCGCTCCTTCTCGTCGCGAATGCTCTGCTCGGCGTTGGCGAGAGCTGCCTCCAAATCTCCAATGCGAATCTTATCGCCCTCTTGCTCCTCGCGCAGGAAGGCAATCTCTCCTTGTGAAGACTCTTGCTGAACAGAGAGCCGTTGATTCTTGTCGTTGGCCTCCATGAGCTTCTGCTCCAACTCCTCCAGCTCCTTGTTGGACGAGTCAAGCTCTTGCTCCAGCTGCTGGATGCGGCGGAGATGGTTCTCTGAGTCATCTTCGAGTCGGATCAGGGCCTCGCTCATCTTTCGCATCTCTTCCTGCAAGGCATCGAAATTCTCTGAGCGATCCTGAAGATCCGCCTGGACCCGTTGTATTTCGTCGTTGCGCTGGTCGGCCTCCAACTCCAGGGCATCAATCTCCTCCTGCGCTTCCTTTCGTAGAGCCTCAAACTCATTCTCCATGTCGCCCTGGTCACGGAGGGCCTCATCACGCTCGGATTGCAGGGCAACGAGGTCGTTCATGGCGTTGTCCAGATCCTCTTGCAGCGACATTCCCGACTCTTCAGCTTGTCGTTTGCCTTCAATGGCGGTCTCGAAGTCTTCCATGCACGTCTCTAGCTCGCGCTGCAGTTCCTGGTTCTGTAGTTTGACTTCGCTAATCTTGTCTCGCAGCTTGGCAAGCTTGTTCTCCAGTTCCTCGCGCTCCGCCGCTTCCTCTTCGACCTGGGTCTGTCGTGTCATGATGCTACCCCGAGAATGCGAGCGCTCATGGCCGCCAATCTGTGACGCAGACCGATCGAGAAGGCTGTCGATGGTGGACGGAGCAGGTCGGCCGCGTCGCTGCGCCATCTTCAGGTCCTCGATTTCCTGGTAAAGACGCTCCTTTTCTCGGTTCCTCGAGGTCAGCATGGACGTCTGCGCACCGACTTCACGACGAAGCTCCGCATTCTCGTGACGCAGCTGCTCGCTCTCCCGACGCAGCTCCTCGACAAGGGTTGTGGCGGTAGTCGAACTGAAGGCAGTGTTGGATCCATCAATATCGCCGGACAGACCAGACACAGGACGGCTAGGCGTGGCATTGATATCCCGTTGTCCGTTCTTCTTGGTGATGTTGTAGATGTTGGTTGTGTGATGCAAGCCGCCCTGAGCGCTGGTTAGGTCTTGCTTGAGCCGGAAAATCTCGTCTCTCATTCTCTTGTTCTCATCGTCGGACTGTTCTCTGCGGGCAGTCTCCTGCTCCAAAAGGTCCTTCCAAACGTCGGCCTCTTCCTGTCGACCAAGGCCATCGGTCGTCCTCTCGCCGAGGGATCTCACAATGTCGGCAAGCTTCCGCCTATCCGACTCCTTGTTTAGGCTGTCAGATCGTAGTCTCTCGATTTCGGTAGCGTACTCCTCAACTCGCTCGCGCAGGTAGATTAGCTCCTCCTCCCGCTCCTGCGCTTCCTCATCGTAGAGACGAGCAGTTTGGTCGGTGGACGAAGTGCCACTTCGGGCCGTGCTGGGTCGTTCGTCCTCATCCTTGAGCTGCTTCTCCAACTCCTTGACTCTTCTTCTCAGCATCTTGTTGTCCCGTTGAAACACTGCAAGACCGGTCTTGAGTTCAACATTCTCCGAGATCATCTCTTTGATGCCTTCCTCCGATAGCTTGTCAAGTCGGTCGCTCAGGAACATGACTTTGAGTTTGAGGTCGAAATTTTCCTTGGAAAGCCTCTCGATGGTGCTGCTCTGTTCTTTGAGTGTCAGGTTCTTGCCAGGTCGCCCTGTCGTGCCGCCCAAGACAATGGAGGAAGGTTTGCGGGGGGTTTCGAGGCCACCCTTGAACTTGTACTCCTTGGCTAGGGACTCGGGGACCTGCACGTTTCTAACGTGGCGAGCAATGACTGTATCCGTAGGCGCGGGGTTGAAGTTCTCTTTGGAAGCCCTAGGAGTCCTGAGCACGTCCAAGTGTCGGGGCCGCTCGGGGCTCTCGACTTCGGGAAGAGGCTCGAGCTGGGCTAGCTGGGGGAGCGAGGCATCGGTGTAGTCGTCGGTGCCAAAGTTGGAGCCCATGCTGCCAATACTGACGGACCTCAGGATCGGGTTGCTGGTGTTTCGCAACATGCCCATTGCGGGAACGGCGCCGCCAGACTGGAGGGCGTAGTCAGCCCCCAGCCCAACAGTGATGTCGCTGCCGTCGTCAGGGTTCGTCGCAAAGGACGAGGTGGAAGATCTCTGGCTGCCAAAGCGACTCCGGAGATATCTGGGCTTCCTTCCGCGTAGAGAGTTCCCCGGGGTGCTGCCAGTGTCCATGCGCTCCGACAACGACTGCGACCGCGACAGAGAAACGTCGTGGTCTGTGGAAGTGGACAGCAGAGAGGTGTCGTGGGCTTCGTCTTGGTCGTCGTTTTCGTCGTAGTCATGGGAGCGCAGGTCGGGCTGGCTGGCCATGCTCACAGCGCGAGAGATGGTGCGAGCGGCAGCGGCGGCCGTGGGCGATGAGTCGATATTCTCAAGACCAGAAGTATTGGTCGTTGTATCTTCCTCAACATGGCGGCCCAACGGTGCCGGCATGGCTGCCTTAGTGGGCGAGTCGAACAGGTACGTGTCGTCGACCCCGCCGTCACGATTCGTAGATCCAGTAGGAATGGGCGAGAGGGAGGGAAGGAAGCTGGACTCGACATCGCGGAGGTGGCGCTGGACTTCTTCGTCGGTCAGCGAGTCGTCTGGGTAATGGGTCAAATCGAGGTTGGCGGGCGAGAGGTAGCTGCTGTCGGCGACAGTAAGGGCGGGAGGGCGCAGCATGGCATTGCTCTGGAGGGCGGGTTGGAGGGTGTTTTGGCGGTATTCGGGTGGGTTGAGCGTCATTGACGTGGTCGTGGTTGAAGTTGTCCTTGTTGTCGCTGCGTCAGGGGCAGGCGAACGGGCGGGCGAACGGGCAGGTGCAGGCGCCGCCGCAGGGGTATCACTCGTGTCTCTCGTGTCTTGGGCATATCTTTCTTGAGCATCAGCATCCGTGGCCATCGAGGCGTCTGTGGCCGTCTGCGTCGTATTCGCGGGGTCGTGGTGGTCGCGCTGTTGGGGAGGAATCTCGGTGGGCGACGTTGAGGATGTCTCAGCACCAAATGCATCTGGTGAGACGCGCCGTGGTGTGGGTGTACGGGTACGCGACCGGGCGCTGGGGCTCGGGGACGGGCGTGGGCTCGGCTTGAGGCCGGCGTCGGGGCCTAGGCTGTCGCTGTGGCCGAAGCCGTAGCCGTGGTCTTGATCACCGTCAGCCATGATGCATGATGCGGGTGCGCCTGGGGCAAGGAGCCGCGAATTGCTGGCGGATTGTTGCGAGGTGTCGTCTGGTGGAGAGGAAAAAAACAGCACGTCGCCTCAGAGGCTCTGGCGGGAAGCCTAAACAGAGCTCCTCTGACGGATCCGGGGTGTGGCCCCCGCCTGTGGTCCCTGGGAAGCTCCCTGGGAAGGCCCCTGGATAGCGCCCCGAAGTTTAGGTCTAGGTGCTGGTGCAGGTGCTGATGGTGCCGTTAGAGGGGCAGAAGACGCCCTACGGCCCCTGTAGCCCTGTAGCTTAGCGGCGGACCAAGACCGCGGTGGGGCTTCCGCTGGCTGTTGTTCTAGAGTCCCGATTGTCGTTGCCGTGGACACCCAGATCCGACCGCCATAATCCCTTCACCCGTAGGATGTGGCTACCGTTGAATGTTACGTGGGCGGCGCTCCTTATGCCTTACGTACTGCTACTCAACTACATAGCATGGACCTCATCTTACGTGGGATTCGTGGCCATTGCCGCCGTCGTCTACACAGTTTTGTGGCAGGCTGGTCCTTGTTGCTCAATTGCGGGATTCCGATTTAATTTGAGAGCCGACCGATTCATGCAGCTAGAGAAGCGTTTCCAATAAAGAGGTGGAGACTTCATCTCTAAACCAGATGAGGTATCCGACCTCTCGATATTCTCCAATGTGTGCACCGAACCAAGGGCACAGCATTGTGCAAATGATGAATGGAAACAGTGTTGATAGAGCGCTGGTTGTTTTGGTTGCAAGATCAGTGGGCCATTCCACGTTGAATCTTATCACTTATCAGTCAGATGGGTGGTATCCGGCTATCATCCCCGCCGGCCCTGCAGATTATCTACTGCGAGTGCCTTGATTTCGGGTTGATCAGGTCACAACTCAATAAACTGGCATTGGGTGTGACTTCATAACGCATCTTCGCTCAAATCCCTCAAACCGGGAGCGATATGTCAATCATACGACAGTGTCATACCTACCGATGGCTATTTCCTGCTTGGTGTTCTTGGCTCCGGCTGAGACATGGACAGATCCCTGGTAGCCGGACCCATGCGCAGCATCATGACATCACAGGCACAAGTACATCTCACGCACATCTCACGCACATGGTCATCGCACATGGCCATCGCACGCCAAGCGTAACAAGGAAAGATGTTCATCATTGGTATCCATAACTTGATCATCACTATCCGGGGAATTAATTACCCAACCAAAAACACCCGGCCCGTCCTAGTGTATTCGCAACGCTTTAGTTGGAGTACTTGGGGTCGACCTTCTTGCTGTAGGTCCGTCTTGGTTAGCAGGCTGCTCTCTTGCTATGCGACAGCGCGAGCGCGGTGGAGGCTTACCCAGTGAGCTTCTCAAACATGCCTCGGCCGGCGTCGGTGATCTTCTCGGCCGTGTTGGCGTCGACGTTGTGGCCGGACTTCTTGGCAGCCATGCCGAAGGCTGCGAAAGAGTTTGTTAGCGGATGGTCCAACTCCAGGCATGCCACATGGCGATGGCAGATAGCGGCCGAGAGGGCAGAAGCGGGCTAGGGGAGAAGATCACTCACCCTTGTCAACGTAGTCCTGCTGGGGCTCGTTGGTCTTCTCCTGCTTCTTCTCGCCGGAAACACTGCTGGCGGCCTTCTTGAGGAAATCCATTGTGATGGTTGTGGTGGGTAGGGGTTGGTTGGTTGGTTGGTTTGGTGTAGTAACGGATGAGAGATGGCTTGCCAAGGGGAAAGTAAAAGGAGGGGTATCAATAAAACAAGTGGAATTCAGGGTCCTTCTTATACCCGTCCTGTCTGGCACAGGCGTGGTGGACAGGATGGATAACGCCGCGCATGTCGTCTTTCCCATGCTCTCCGCTCCCCTCCCACCTTGTCCAGCTTAACCTGTGCCAGCTTGCAAGCTCACGGTTAGACCCAAACTCACATCCACCGCACCGTGACCACCCTCCCAAGCTCAGCCAACAAGCCTCAGCCAACAAGCGGGTAAGGGACCCTCAGCCGGCCCCGCTACGTCATTCTAGACCCTGTCGCGGATGCAGTCTGGCCTCTGAACCCGCGTCCGGCAAACGCCGATCATGGGCGATGTGCTTATCGTGGTCCAGTAGCAGGCTGCTGAGAAGTCACCGGTTGGTACAAGCTTTCGGGTGCAGATACGTGCGGGGGTGGTGAGGTTATTTAGGACGAAACCGATCCAAGGACATTGCGGGAAAGTTACGGGGTGTGTGGGAATTGATGGTTGATGGTGAAGCTGATGCTTGAGTTGAGTCGCTCGTCTACCTGGTTGATGACGAGGGGCATCTTACACAGTTCACCCTGTTACAGCTCTGTCGTCCACTGTCCTTCAAAGTGCAGTGCAATTAAAGGCACACTTGCATTTCTCCTCCCCTACCCAGCTGAATCTAGACCCTTGACACCAAGCAAGCGGGACAGCGGGGGAGGGGGGCTGTGCGACTTGTCTGAACGACGGCCGGATGGTAGGAGCACCGAGCTGAAAAGAGGAACAACCACAACCCTGCGCCCATCCCACCACGCAGCGTGGCATGGAAGATTGCCTAGATCGCACATGGGCAGCGCGGGCAACCAGAGCAGTTAGACAGCTCGACGGTAGCCGTGACGGCGCGAGAGGCCGCCTGGTGCGACTATCGCGAATTGGTGTCAGTGCCGCCGAGACACCGTACCCGCAGTGCCGAACTGAGCGATTCTGGGTCCAAGAAACCACCACCGCCCGCCAGTCTGTCCGACACCCACCATTGCGCAGTCACGTTACGGGAGGCTCGGGGAGGGAGCCAACAATGGAAGGGCGCCAACGGGCGGCGTCACAGGAGGGGCATAGTAGACAACAAGCTTATGACTAGTCCGACAGACTGGTCTCATCCGAAGATGGTGCTACGCATTATTATCAACCTCCATTAACGGGTCCCAACTCTGCCCAGTAGTTCGCGTAGTTCGGTAGTTCCAGCCATTCTTGTACAAGATTCCTACTCGACTCTTCGCGAATATGCATCCTGCCTCTTGTTCTGTAGGCCAGGCCCTTCCCCCGGGCCGCAAAAAACTCCGTGTGATGCTGATTCTAGTATTCCCATTATACAACTCAAATTCGACTCCGTTTCCGCGCTGCAATGCATCATATGCTCATATATAAAATAATTCGTCGCCAACCGTCCTCGGATTTGCCGCTCAATCTGTTCGTTTCGATACACAAGAGTCGACAGCAAGGTGTGTTGGTTGTGTTTGTGCAGCGTGAGTAGTCGCTTGCCGTATTGGTCATCTCCAATCCGCTCTCACGACATGACAAACACCTGGTAAGACATGACCATGACCCAGATCTGGAAAATGACGCCAATTAGAGTCATGGCGAAGACCAACTGCCATGATTGACCTGTTTCGTGTATTCGTTAGCAATCAATTCCACCACGCAGGAAAATAAGGACTCCACGTACAGATGTTCTTCTGTTGTAACCATGCCATCGTCGCCTCGTTTTGTCCCGTGGGGTTCCGACCAAATACTTCGACACTACAGACGCTGTTGATGGAGTTGCTAGGACCAAACAGCTGGATCGCGACGATGACCAAACCGACGAGCCACAGGACAAAGAGCATAAACGCTCCAATCATGACAATTGCCGGCAACAATCGTCGTTGAGCAATCAACCAGAATATTATGCCGATGAAGAGGATGCCGAGCGACGCGACCGTGATGAGGTAGGGGAAGTACCTGCGCAGGAATTATTGTTAGCTATTTGATCCTGGGAGCTGGGGCATTGTGGAACCACATACCAAGGTACAGGAAGGAGAAGTTGGTTTTGGGTTTGGATAAAGGTTGAAAAGACGCCGATGACGGTGCACGAGGCGAGAAGCATGACGAAGATCCAGAAGTTGAGCTGCAGAGGCGGCCAGTTGTAGGTCCGCACATGGCTGGTGATTCGGCTCTCGTCGTACGTCATCGACGAACCGCCGGCGAATGATGATTTGGCGACCATGGTGAATGGAGCGTTGCGGAGGTATGTGGGTGGTGGATAGGGACGATTGCGAGGTTGTCGTCGGATCGAGAGCCTGTCGACTAGTCGATGGGAGACGAGGGAGGTGGGAGATGGTGATATAGGTGATTCGGAACGCGAGAGATGCAACGTCGTGATGTCGAGATTGGGAGTGCCAGAGACTCCAAAAGAATCCGATCAAGGGATTCCGGTACTATCGTCGAGTGGTTCTCGTTCTGTCCTCCTCGTTAAGCGAAAAGCAGTGGATGGTGATGACGTCGCTGAACAGCTCGAGCTCCGTGGAACCAAAACTCTCCACAACAAATACAGTGCGTGCTTTAATAAGTTCGCGCACACCACAACCCAAAGGCCCAAGGCCACTTGAAAGAAAGGGGCGGAAATGTCTGGTGACGATGCCCTCGTTTCAATGCCCAATCCCGCGAATCGGCCACGTCTGCTGCGTCGAGAGGCGCTCAAGCCCAAGCGCCCCGTTCCACGCAGCCCAAACAAACCGCGTGCCCGCCGATCCGGCTGGGCGGCTCTCAGGGGCGATGGGCGGGCGTACAAATACGGCGAGGGCAACGGCTCGTGACCGCCTCGCTGTCGGTTTTCGCAGCGCGATGAGCCAACCCGGGCGGAATGCTCTGGGCTTGGGCTGGTAGACTGGGCGGTGATGCCTCTGGTGCGGCCGCTCTGGCTGCGCTTGGGATGTCGGTTCGCAGGTGGAGAACGCGGGTTGCTGTCGTGGCGGCGGTCTTGGCAGCAGGCGGAGGATCGGTGACGCAGCTAGGACGTAGGAGTCGACGTCGATGATGTCGATGATATCGAGATAAGAAAGTGGTGTATCGGGCGGAATTACGGGCGGAGGGGGAAGGTTACAATGGCAAGCCGAAAATGGCGTTGCGAAAAAAGGGAGAGAGGGTTTCAATCAAAACACGAGAACGGACTAGAAAAAGAATCCTGGCAGAAAAAAAAGGTGGCTTTTGATGTCCAAATGAATGTGCATCTCAGGGAGCTCAGGGACGCAATCCCGTTGGAGCTCCAGCGCCATTCGGCCAAATTCGGGGTGGTTGGGTGGTTGGCGGCGCGGCGCGAGGGCCGGTTTAGTGGGCCTACCCGCCCCGTAAATGCGATGGCTGGGGATGGTTACAGGGGGGAGGCCGGGCCGCTGGGAGTGTCTTGGAGTCAACTGTCAAATGATGCGTGGAAGTTAATTGGAAGTTTTGATTGTCTGGATCCACGTGCGGAAAATAATTACCCTGGGCTTCCTGGCGTTTCCAGCCTCACGATGGCCTCGTTTAAGGGGTAAATCCAAGGCCATTCGCTATGACTGTGGCGCGGGTCGATCTGGGCTGACCTCCCTCGGTACTGGACGAAAAGTGGTGTGCTGTCTGTCGGTACTGGGCTGCACCTTGTACTTACTGCACCACCGGATGACCACGATCAAGACAACAAAGCGAGGCTGTCAGAGAGCAAATTCAGGGCGAAACAGGCACACAGTGAAGCAATGCGTCCTATCGAGTGAATTACCAAGTACGTGGCTCCGGATTGCACACCGCTCTCACATTTTCACAAGCCAAGACAGACAAAAACATTGGGTTTCCTGAGGAATACGCGTCGTTCTATTTTGTTCGAGAGTGATCTCGTTACTCCTATGGGAGTCCTATATTGCGCCGGCCTG
Source organism: Ilyonectria destructans (assembly GCA_020740775.1). NCBI lineage: Eukaryota > Fungi > Ascomycota > Sordariomycetes > Hypocreales > Nectriaceae > Ilyonectria > Ilyonectria destructans. Next base: position 1,752,297 of record JAHEWK010000010.1, read on the forward strand.
TTGATCATTCTTTCAACTCAAGGGTATATACTAATTCCGCATCCATGCCAATCCATAAACTCCGTCACTTGTTCGTCTCCATCTCTTGCTCGTCACCAAGTCATATTCGCGCTTACAGCAGCGTCTCACCGAGGGCGCACCGCACCAGCGAGCAGCCCGCGCGGATCGTCTGCTCGGCCTCTTCGCTGGCCAGCTTGGGGTTCACCTCGACGAGGTCGACGGCCACCAGGTTGCCGGTCTGGTGCACGCTCTCGCAGATGTAGTCACCCTCGCGCAGGGTCAGGCCGCCGCGGACGGGAGTGCCGGTGCTGGGAGCCCACATGGGGTCGAGGGCGTCGACATCGAAGGACAGGTGGATGGGGGTGTCGCTTCCAATGTGGGCGAGAGCCATCTCCATGACGCGACCGATACCGTGGCTAAGGTCATTGTCAGTTTCTGGTACAAATGATGTGAATGAATTCCGTGTGACTTACCGGTCAATGTCAAACATGCTAAAGGCCTTGATGCCGTTCTCCCGGAGGATCTGGCGCTCGGGGAGGTCGACGGATCGCAGACCAATGTAGACAATCTTCTTGACGCTGATGCGCATGTCCTCCTTGACCCAGCCAAAGTACTCCTCGTTCTCCTCCGTGGCCAGGCCAGTCAGGAAGGCCACAGGCATGCCGTGAATGTTACCGCTGTCGCTGCTCTCGGGGGTGTTGATGTCGGTGTGAGCATCGACCCAGATAACGGCAATCTCACGGTTGAGGCGCTCACGGGTAGCCTTGGCAGTGCCGGCAATGGTGCCAATGGCAATGCTGTGGTCACCGCCGAGGGTGAGGACCATTCGGCCCTTGGAGGACTGCGCGTAGGTCTGTTCGGCGATAGAGCGGGTGACGGCCGAGGCATGACGGGCCTTCTTCATGCCGCGGAAGTCGGGGTCGGAGGCGGGGATGAGCTCCTTGAATTGCTGGACGGTCTGGTCGCCGAAGATCTTGTAGCCGAGCTCGTTCTTGATCTGTTCTAGGAGACCGGACTCGATGAGGACAGTTGGGCCATCATCGACACCCTCCTTGGTCTGGTGGGGCACAGCAACGTCAGCAAAAGGGCACAGGAATCAAATGGTGGGGGAGCATTGAGGCCAAACATACCTGGCCACCGGAGAAGCCCACGGCGACGACGCCAAGCTCATCGGCCTGGGACAGAAAGCGGCTGTTGACAACGCCTGTGTTCATTTTGATGTTTTGGAGTGGGTTGTTGAGGGTGTGGACGTGGGCGGTGATGGTCTTCACGTGCCAAAGTGGGAATGCGTGGTGGTTTGTGGTGGGTTGCGGGACAAAATGACGTAGCTGTAAGTGGGATATATCTCAGGCAATCTGCAGAGAATGGAAGCTGTGATGAAGAGGAGGGAGAAAGCGAGCTGAAGAAAAGTCCCAGCAGAAAGCTTTTATCTTTCCTCCACCTCCCTTTTTATCTTGCCGTGACATGATGGCTGCAATCGGCCGCCGCCGGCAGAGGGATGGATCTGGAGACCTGGCCTTGTCTGAGTAAGGTACCCGGCACATGGCGGCGATCCCCACTGGCGGCGGGCGCTGGCGGCTGTGTTGTTCGACTTGGGAAGGTAAGTACCTAAGGGTAGGAAAGCCTCGTTGTTGGCCGCTCTAGGCGCAGCGCGGTGCAAGGCAGGTACATGATCTGAATGCGTTGCTCGCCCGCTATCCGGGCGGTTGGATTTTGGTGTGGTAAGAGAAATAGAAGCGCATGCGGGGATTTGCTATCCCTTGTTGTCGCTAACTGTCCGTCATCGGTCATCCGACAGCCTTAGTCCACTTCCGGCTAGCCGCGCAACACCCCGACGCGCACTCTGGGCTCTTGTTGGCCAGCGCCTGTTCGTCATCTGTCATGGCCTGGTTCGTGCCGCATCTTTCTAGAAGCCCGTCCCGCGGCCCTGGATCTTCCTTTTCCCCTTCTCCATCTTCCCCAACATCCCCATGCCCGACGATATCTAGCCTATCTTTTTCGCCGTGTGCGGTTGCCTCTCCTGCCCTCGCGATGGCTTCACCCGGCCGCCCAGTCGCCCGTTCTGCATCGATGTTGTTCTCTTCACCAGAGCCCCCCCCTCGCCCGCCGGCCACCGAGACGTGGGATGTCAGCGTCGACGGCCGCTCGCAGCCGCGGCTAGCCACCCCGCGAGCGTCCGCTGTTTATAAGTTAGGTCAATGTTAGGTAATTGCATCGCTGCCATCACGACTGACCAAGATACCGTGCGACGGCCACCCAGGCGGTTGTCACGGGGGGCAGCCAACACGGGGAGCCAGAGACGACCTCTACGACGACGATGACGCTCTCCCGTGTCGAGAATCAGTCATGGTTTGCTAACTTTACTACCTTTGCTCTGGTTTTCGTCGTCTGTTGTACAGCCCGCTCACCAGGCCGCCGTGAGGTACATTTCATGCCGTCTCGGAGCTCCGTCATTCACCCGACACATCCCCATGTCATCGCACCCGCCGCCTACATCCAAGCGCCCGCACCGCTCATTCTTTGCCCACCACCCGCCCCGTCCCCAGCGAATTATCCGAGCAACCCGCAAGCACAACCCTTTCTCTCGCCAGAATTCGTTTCTGATCGGCTTTATTTCCAAACTAATAAACCCCCACGGCCCACGGGCGCTCCAATGTCTACCAGGCCGCCGGCCGCCGGCCGATCTCTGGAGAGCCCGGAACCGCAACTCGGCCCACCCCCACAATTCCAGCATTCTCATTACATACAAGTAAGCTATAGCTCCCGGAGCGACGGGCGTCGAGAGACCGTGCCGGCTGGACACCGCAGACCGCTCAATCCTCAGCGAATTGACGGCAAATTGATCTCGGAGTTTGTTGCTGTTAGAGGACTTCACGGAGGTGCCGAAGTTGACGCAGGGGTTGCCACATGGTGTAGGCCCACCTGCGTCTTGATGAGGCAGGCGAGCACATAACACTTCTTGATGCACTACGACTCGAGCACGGTGCATTCTCGGGAGAACCACCAAGCATTGAATCCCCACTGCCCTTAACTAGATCCCATCTGCGGAGTAACCCGCGAGACATTGGGGTGGACAGGACTGGAGAAACCAGGCCCCCGAACCGGAGATAGGCTGCACACTAGCATCAGTGGTGAGACTGTAAGAGTCATGGTGGTGCAGCAAACAACCAGTGATACAAAACTACATGTGTAGATCTCTCCTTTTTTTCCATCCTATACTAATATCAATGTTCTCACATGGGATACTGTGTAAGCATCGACTCAGAGTTGAAGTGGTATATTGCGGTCCCTGTACCGTATGACTAAAATACACAACATCTTCTGAGATCAGCCCCAGGCTTATCAATACGCGGTGGTATGGGATCTATATATACACATAAAAGGCGGTCCGATGCAATCTCCAACTGAACTGCTCTCAAAGCTTGGGCTTCAGGATTACGCCACTCTCATCCTTGTAAGTCGCAAGGTGGTTCCTCTTGCTATCTCCTCCGTGGTTGACCTGGGTCGGTCCGTCGAATACTGTGCCATCCGCCTTGACTTGTCGGTCCTCAACCTCAACGTAGTCCCTCTGTCCGTGGCCCAGGTACAACTGTCTAGGCCTCCAGATCTTCACGCCCGAGGGGTTGAGCATTTGCTGCCTCCAGTGGGCCAACCAGCCAACACATCGGGGAACAGCGAAGAGGACAGGGTAGAAGCTAAACGCAATAGTTAGCATGGTTGAACCAAAGTTATTGGCTTTGTCTTGTGCAGTGCATTATTAGCGGGAAAGGGAAGCAAGAAACATACTCAAGAGGGAAGCCCATAGCCTGGTAGATCAAGCCTGAGTAAAAGTCCACATTGGGGTACAGGTTTCGGCTGCGCATAAACTCGCTCTCCCTGGCGTACTTGGCAAGGGTCAGAGCGGTGTCGAGGAGCTGGTTCCGGCCGGTGACCTTGAAGACGTCCTCGGCAAGCTGGCGGATCGCTGTGGAGCGCGGGTCGACGTTCTTGTAGACGCGGTGGCCAAATCCAACCAGGACTCGCTCGCGCTTCTCCACCTTCTCCATGAAGGCGGGAACGTTTTCGGGAGATCCAATCTCCATCAGCATGCGGATGGCGCTTTCGGAGGCGCCGCCATGGGACGGTCCGTAGAGCGCTGCGCAGCCGGCTGCCACGACGCTGTAAGGGTCCACCAAGGAGCTACCAACCTGAAGGACCGTCGCCGTGGAGCAGTTGACTTCGTGGTCGGCGTGGATGATGAACAGCGCGTCAAGCGCCTTCTCGAGCACGGGGTGTGGGCGGTACTCGCTGCCGGACAGGTGGTCGAGCAGATACAAGAAGTTGCCCGTGTAAGAGAGTCCCTGCGCTGGTCGGTTGAAGGGACGGCCCTGTCGCATGCGGTACGACGCTGCCGCCAGAGTGGGAGCCTTGCCAATGATGCGAAGGATCTGCTTGTCGAGGACCTTGAGCGCCTCCAGATCTCCGGATGCGGCGTTGGTGAACAGCTTCTGGCCTTGCAGAGAGGGGTTCGCCTCGGGTGCGAAGGCGCCCATGGTGGCAAACGCAGAGGTCAACATGGCCATTGGGTGAGAGTCGTAGCGGAAAGACTTGAACATGGCCTCGATGTCGCTGTGGATATAAGTGTGGTGCATGATTTCATCCTGCCAGTTGCTGCTTTGGGTGCTGGTGGGTAGCTCTCCATACATGAGCAGGAATGCCGACTCGAGGAAGTTGCTTTTGTCGACCAGTTGTTGGATGGGATACCCACGGTAGCGGAGGATTCCATCTAGGCCGTTGATGTAGGTGATCTTGCTCTGAACCACGGCCGTGTTCATGTAAGCAGGATCGTAGACCCTGAGCCCTTGGTTCGTCTCATCCTCGGGCCGGTCACCTTGCGGCTCTGCCTTGATCTTCTTGATGTCAGTGGCGAGCACGGAGTTGTGCGTGATGGGAAGCTCATAAGCCTTTCCAGTGCGGTTGTCGATCACCGTCAACGACTGCTGGGGGACGCTCTTGATGGCCATCCTCAAGGCGTGTGAAGGAGAGGAGTATGGCAGGAATTGGGAGTCGAAGAAGAGCCGGATAGCTAGTCAATGAAGCCAAACTGCCAGTCTACTCTCTCAGCTTCGTTCTACGTGGATGAGTGAAATAAAGGTAAGCTGTGGTATTTGAGAGAGGACAAAACAATATTACTGCTCGCCGAGGTCATGATGATCATGGGTCGCCGGCATCTGATTGGCATATGATTGGACCGCCGAGGCCGGTCCACATGCCGCGACGAGCTTACCGAAATACCGAGGTCTGTAATGGGGCGGGAACAAATAATTCCGTGCCGTGGACGATGAGCCATGCATCCACACCGACTGGTAGTCTACTTAGGCTGGAACTTACAATGGCTTTTGGCTGAACTCAGGTTGTAATCGAGTGTAAGATTCAGAGAGGAGGTGGCCATGTGCCGGAACAACTGACGTGGTCCAAGCTAGGGATGTGCCGACGACATGGTGTATTTCCGGGAGCTGCATGCATCGATTCGATCCGGGCCTTTTGTTTCCGATAGCCCGATGCCATTAGTCGCCGACTCCGTAAGATGGGCAATGCCGGGGCGTCATGATAGATAGCTACCCCAGTTCAAACAGAGTTGACGAGCTCGGATCTGCCCGAAACTGGCTTGTGGTGATCTGAACGCCAAGCTCTTAGGTCCACCGACCTCGCGTTGAATCTGGAGTTGGATCGGGCGTCCTTAACTGGTCTTGACGGCTCTTCTTTCCACTGGTCGGCAGTCATTCGTCAATACGAGATGGTCTGTCTCGTAAGAAACCGGGGCATGTACGACCCGTGGAAGTACCGGTGTTACTGATGTCGGGCTCCGTTTCAATGTGGTTCCTACGGCTCTTGAAACCATGCCTTAAACATCGACCAAGTCTGCGACAAGCCATATAATGAGAGGAGGATTCAGAATCCTCTATATGACAAAGGAGAGCGATTGGTTTGAGAGATCGAGGCTTAGATGTTTCCAAAGGGACAGTAGGATTCGGGACTTCGGATGCCAAGCCACCAAGGATTAAACGACTGGAGATTTGACATGTCTTGCCTCATCTGGGGTCTCCAGTGTGTTAGAGTGCGCTCCACCCATCCAAACCAGCCCATTTGTCGATCGGAACAACGGAATGCCCTGGGCTGGTTCTTTGTTCCCAATAGTCCCGAGCTTACTGGACACCACAACCACCACGACAGGGTCATCTGAAGATCTCTTTTTCTTAGTCTCGCAAATAGCGGCCGCAAATACCTCGTGGCTGCAAAGAGCGCCTGCAAATGTGCCAGGCCCCGCCGTCAGGAGACGGAAGAAATCAACTCCAGATCGGCCGTGTCCCAGGGATTTGACGCCACGGTAGCGCCAGGACCGCCACACCGTTCAGGGGCTCGGGACAAAACCAGTTCCCGTTAGCCTCACTGGATGATGCCTTCAAAGATAGGGCTTGGCCGCCAGATGTGAATCAACAAATACAGGGTGGAGTCTATTCGTGGCGCAGATTGCATCAACGAATTGATGAGGCATCATGCCATCGGTCAGTTATTCGAGCAGAGCCCCCCCTTTCTGCGTGCGCATACACGTGGATACACGGCGACTCGTCATCGAGCCTCGTCAAGAAATTGGGAGTCTCCCTGCCACCGTATTGCAACCATGCCATGCTACCACCCAGACTCCACCACCGAGCCTGGGGGACATGTTTCTATTGTAACGCGGCCCTCGAGGCTCCGATTGGAGGTGCGCTGTAGGCGCCCAGTGGGAGAAGAGAGGTGTGCGTGCGATAGAGCCGCCAGCCGTGGTGCTTGTGGAGGATCCGCGCATAAGGGTATCGTCAGCGGGGGCGAACCAACCGGGAGCCGCAAAGCAGGCGGCACAAAGCACATGCATTGTTCAGTGTTTGAGGATTCGATGTTGAATGTTGGATGTTGCAAGCTAGGGGCCCATCTGACACGCGTCGCCCACCCATCATCCATGATCCATCCGCCATGATTGATCCTGCAGGAGGTACATCGCACTGTGCAAGTACCGTCTATGGCGTACTGCGTACTGCGAACTGAGCAACTGGCGAGGTCACCACTGTAGGCATACTCACAGGGCTTCAGTATGTGAAAGTTAGCGAGACATATGTAGCAGAAACACCGACACGGAGCGACATGTAGCGCAAAGCACATTGGCTCTGGCATGTTGTGGCCATTAGAGTAATGTGAGACATCTCTCATGGTTGGTTTGTCCACGCCTCTCTAAGCCCTCTCCAAACTCTCAGTGGTCGTCATTCAGCGCGCAAAAGGTTACCGGTAGCTCTCAGTGTCACCTTTGCATACATTGCATGGCCCACTGACTCGTCTATCACGTCACAATCTATTCTTGATGCGCGCAACCCAGCGGTCTACTATTACTCTCCACGCACGCAGTATTCATTCATACCCACAACAGCACAGTGCGGCGCCTCCTTCGTCCAAACAAGCCTCTGCCGCCCCTGTACCGACAGCGCTGAGCCTCCCCCTGCTGCGTACTGGCACAGTGCAGTGCTCCACTAAACAGGCCCCCCCGGTGCTCCACTAAGGTTGGCTCTAGCGGGCTTCCGTCCAGATGGGCCCCTGTAAGTCCCAAAAATGGCGACGGGCGGGAAGCCTGATGCCACGCACCCGCAGTGCGCGCCGCAACACGCACGGCGGCACGGCAAAGGAGCCAACTTCGATCATCTCTCTCGGGATGATTTTCTGCAACGGGGCTAAATCTCCTTCTCTTCCTCTCTCCATTCCCCCTCCCACATTCTCTTGAGCCTCGCTGTCCTGCTTCTCGTCCTTGTGCCCCTTGTCCTCTGGCATCTTGTTCCTCGTTCTTTGGCGTCGCAAACTGTCTGTCCACTCCTTAATTCATCCCTCCCGACTCTATCTCTCCCTCCCCCGACCCCCCCGCGACGTCTCCTGGCTTCATTCCAGCCCGGGACATCTTCTCGACCCTCACAACCGCCAGTAGCCATGAGGTAAAGGATTCGTCACCTCCTCGTCAACCATCTTCCGCTCTCATCAATCTCCGACGACCCACCGAATCGAACCCCGTTGCATGTCTTCTGTCGCTGGCGCCAGACATCCACGCACCCCCTCGATCTTCGACTGCGAGTCCACGACCTGCCACGATCCGATCGATACCGAGATAGACCTCCCTCCTTCTTAAACAAACCTCGCCGTAATGGCCAGGCTACGCTCCCCCGGCTTTCACCCTCGCCGACCGTCGAGCTTCTTCCGCTACGTCGTGGTCGCCGCCCTCGTCATATTTGCCTTTTACAGTCTAAGTCGCAAATCACAAGGCGCTTCACAATCGCCTCTCTCCCACGGCACGTCGGGTTCCCACCAGCTCGCTACGGATCAGTCTGTTCTCAACCAGCCTCCCAAAAGCGGTCACGCGGATCCAAATGCTCGCCCCGAACACCCGCCGGCTAAGGACGAGTCGGGTGGCAAGGGCTCGCACCCCATTGACCAGCTCATCAACAATGCCGAGCAGACTTTCTCTGAGCTCGTGGCCAAGGAGTCCAAGACTCTAGAGGAAGCTGCTCAGGCGTATCGCCAGCGCCGTGGTCGCCACCCTCCTCCCGGATTCGACGAGTGGTTCAAGTTTGCCCAGGAGAACGATGCCGTCATTGTTGAGGACTTCTTCGACCAGGTTCACCACGACCTCGCGCCCTTCTGGGGTGTGCCTCCAGATATCATCCGCAAGGAGTCATGGAGCTTCGAGATGAAGATTCACGTCAGGGATCAGACGACGAACACTACTAGCGATTGGTTCTGGACCCTTATCTGGAAGGACATGATCGACTCCATCGTCCATTTGCTCCCCGACATGGACATTGCTCTGAATGCCATGGACGAGCCCCGTCTAGTCGTTCCTTGGGAAGACATCAATAGTTATATGGAAACCGCCTCCTCCACCTTTGGCCTACCCGCCCCCAAGGACGTCAAGTCCGTCTTCCAAAAACTCCCCAGGCCCGGCACTGGAGATAAAACCACCAAGATCCCAGCCAAGCATTGGGAGGAGGAGAGTATGTTCTCCTAACTCTAACCCGCATCTTGCTCCTACTAACCCATTCGCAGAGCCGTACTGGCCTATTGTCCGTCGTGGATGTCCCCCCGACAGCCGTGCCCGCACGGCTGCAATGCAGTCCAACTTTGATCACCAGCCTACTATCGAATCTACCAACGCTCAGGACCACATGTACAAGGGCTACGTCTCCAACTCGTCCCTGGCGACCGACTTGTGCCACCAACCTGATCTCCAAGGCTTGGAGGGCATCATCATCAACCCCATTTCTGTGGCATCCACAAAGGTCCTGTTCCCCATGTTCGGAGGTTCCAAGCTGGGCGTCAACAACGAAATCTTGCTCCCCGCGCCCATCTACTGGAATGAGGAGGAGCGCTTTACAGGCGGCACAAACCGCGGTGGCCCCTGGAAGAAGAAGGGCGATAAGGCCGTCTGGAGAGGCGTGGCTACGGGAGGCCAGAACATGCCCGAAAACTGGCGTGGCTTCCACCGTCACCGCTTCATGGCGATGAACAACAGCACCAAGTTGGCGTTGGTCGAATCTGGAAAGGGCAGGCTGGAGAACTTCGCCATGCCGGAAGAGGAGTATCATGTGAGCGCCCATACCGAGGGAAGAATGAGCGAATGGGTTAGCGAGTGGTCGGACATGGGCTTTATTGAGCTCATGTGTGCATCCCAAACCGACGACGGCACGTGCTGGTACACCGACCTGTATTTCCACCCGGTTGAGGGCCTGAAGATGAAGGAGCAGTTCCGCTACAAGTACGTTCCCGACATTGACGGAAACTCCTTTTCTGGGCGCTATCTCGGCTTCCTGCGCTCGACTTCGCTCCCTATCAAGGCGACCCTCTTCCGCGAGTGGCATGACAGCCGTCTCGTGGCGTGGAAGCACTTTGTCCCAATGGACAGCCGATTCGGTGACTTTTACGGCATCATGGAGTATTTCCTAGGCTACAAGGGCCGCAACGGCCACGACGCAGCCGCAGAGAAGATGGCCTTGGATGGCAAGGCGTGGGCGGAGAGGGTGCTCCGCAAGGAGGATATGCAGATCTATGTCCTGCGATTGCTTCTCGAGTATGCGAGGGTGCTGGACGACAACAGAGAGATGCTGGGTTGGGTCGACGACGCTATCAAGGACCCGTCGATAATGGACACTTGGCAGAGCTTTAGGAACTGAGCATGATGTACACGGACCGACAAAGTGTCCTGGAGTAGCAACATTGGGATTGATGGCGACGGCGTTCTGGCGCGATGGGTTATTATTACATACATACATGTCTTTGCCATTAGCATCGACCGGCCATATATGGAGGCCCCTTTGGAAATAGATGGAACAAAAAGCAGCATGGCATTGCGTGCAAGGAAGCATGCTGGCCTGTTTTCGAATTTAATACAATGTACACGACGAATTTACTCTGCATTGAAGTCTTTGAATGTCTTTTTATTCGGTTTGTCTACTCAACCAGGGAGCTAGACAGCTTTAAGGTATGGCAGATTTTGGTGTTGTGATGATGCGTCTATTCTATTTCACATGCAGATGTACATTTAAACTTACACTAACCGGGGTACTTTTTGGAGACGAGCGAGGTCAACTCGACTTCACCTCTTGCGGATCACCGTCTCTAACTTGACCCCGCCGCCCCCTGAGCCGACGTCTTGGACTCATCGTCGACATCATCATGCTCATGATCATCCACCAGGCGCCCAACCAACTGCGCGTACGACGGACGGAACGGCCAGTCGATAAAGGCCTCGAGGACCTCCTCCCACTGCTGCGGGTTGAGAGCGCGCGCACAAACCTCGCCCTGGCCGCTCAGCGGGCTCCCGCCGCGCGCAGTATCGCGCAGTGACGGGCACCGGTCGTATAGTTGGCCGAAGCCCGGCCACACGCCGTCCATGGCCTTGGACGCCGGCAGCAGGCTGTGGGCGAACCAGAACCGCAGCATGATGTCCGACATGTCGCCGGCGCGCGACGTGGCCGGGCCCGTCTGCCGCAGCAGCGGGTGCATGGCCTTGGGCTGGAAGTCGAGCAGCGTACAGGGGATGTTGGGGAAGAAGTCCTCCGGGTGCACCGCGAGCGGCTCGTACGGCCGCTGGTCCCAGAGCAGCGACGGCGGGTTCTGCCGGAAGAGGTGGTAGTTGTCGCGCACCATGACGAACTCCTTGCGCGTGTTCTTCTTGAGGTCGAGGATCTTGCGGTTCCACGCGGCGTCGCCCTGGATGAACTCGGGCGAGTCGGGCGACAGCTGCGAGAGGGCCTCGCGCTCCTGGATCAGCGCCAGGTAAGTCGAGCTGTCCTCGTGGTCGTACTTTTGGCGGAACCGCAGCTTCTTGAGGCGCGCGAGCAGGTCCGGGGTGGGGCCGGCGTTGTACTCGGCCTCGATCTGCTCCAGCTCGGCGCGGAACGGCCGTTCAAGGCGGGGCTGCTCGATGCCGGCCAGACGCTTCCCGGCGAGTCCCGGCTGGGCCGTCAGGTTCCTGTATGTATACGTCTCGCGGCCGGGCGGCGGCGTCAGACCGGCCTCCTCCATGCGGCGCAGGGTCTGGTATCCGGACTCCATGTTGATCCACTCGTCGCGCAGCTCGTTGCGGTTCTCGATCTCGACGTCCTTGCCGGCGATCTCGTGGATCCACTCGCACGACAGGCTGGCCTCGAAGGCGCTGCGCTTGCGGCGCACGACGGAGCGCGGCAGCAGCTTGCGCTTGCCGTCGTCGTTGACCCAGATGAGCATGCGCACCAGCCCGTACCGCTGGAACAGCGACGCGGTGCGGATGCTGGACATGAACTGGTACATGACCATGGTGCTGACGCAATCGAACAGCTGGAACGCTTTGGGCGGGTACATGCTGAGGTTGACGCTGATGAGGAGCATGTCGTTGCGCTCCGGCGCGGCGTCCGGGGCGAGGGCCTGCGCCATTTCCGCCTGGTCCTTGAGGTGCTCGCGCAGCATCACGGTGAGGTCCTTCCACACGATGCCCGACTTGGGTATAAACACGACGTTGTCCTGCGCCGTGAGGTCCTGCAGGAAGGGCGCGTACAGCTCGGCGTCCTTCTCCATCATGATGTGTTTGCGCGGCTGCACCACCTCGTGGAGCTTCCGGCTCCAGACGCCCGCGCCGGGGTTGATGTCGACGAGATCGCAGCCGCGGTGGCGTTGTAGTGAGGGAGCGAGGTATTTCATAATGTCGTCTGCCAACAGAGGTCAGCGGTAGTTCCATATGCCAGGGGCCGATCCCACAGCCCATTCCGAAGACCACATACCGCAAAGACCTTCACTAGTGATGTTTATGCGGTTCTTGTCCGCAGTGGGCCCCTTTTTCGTCCTCCTGGCCCTCGTCGGCAACCACAGGCCGATGTCGTTGAGTTTCTCGGCTGTCTCGCCGTGGGGGGTCAGCATGTCGAGCGAGACGCGGGGAGCGTAGCCAACGAAGCGGGTTTGGGATACGACAGCGGCGCGCGCGCGGGTGCGCACAGCCGAGGCGCGGAGCGGCCCCGAGAAGGCGGTTCGCGCATCTTGGAAACGGGCGAACATGAAGAACGAGGAGAGAAACCCGGTTTCGCAATCACATAGCTGAGGTTTGTGATGGAGAACCGTGAAGCTCAGAAATTCATGGGTTTCTGCCGCAGTTCACCGCTTGATATGGAGCTATACTCGGACGACGTCATCGCGCCATTTGAAAGGTTGTTAACAAAGGCATTATATATAGTAAGATACTTTGATGGTGGGAGAGGTCTTTAGTGCAGACTTGGAACACCTCATCGCCAACCAACGATATTCAGCCGGATAACTTCCCTGGTGTGCCAGCGGCTAGTGTTGGGTGATGTCAGGAAGCACTGAGTCACCTGAATCGCCTGGATAAGGGACGGCTGACTCGGGTGGGCAGTACTATACTTGGTCGTTGGAGCTGACACAGAGGCCTAGTAAGAAGAGGAGGTGATGCAAAAGGTGTTACTCAATGCGTTTAGAACTACTTCCATCTCATCTCAATATTCTTAGTGTACGATTGCCGTCAACCTAGTTTCTTCACAAGAAAACCAGAATTCTAGAGCGCCCTGCATTTCGAAACACGTCCAACCCTGCTCATCGTGATTGTGCTCCTGACTACTAGTTCCCCTTACCATAGTTGCCTGTAACTGAACCGAGGTGCCGGGTCGAACATGAACCTGGCGACGGAAGCATAGTTGAACCGGTTTCACATAATCTTCAACAGGGTCGACGTCGACTCGGCATTGCCCAAGTGACCGTTGCGCGCCGTTTTGATAGTGCAATAAGATCCCCAGGCATAGACCAGTAAGCTTGTCATTGAAAACCCTCATGCAATCAACGAGATCTAGAGAAGCGAAGGAGAAACAAGCGTTTGAGAATGGAGCATCGTCAATGAATGGGTGGCGAAACGGAGTTATTGGCGAGTGATCTTCTTCCCCGGTGGAATAGGCGCCGATAATGGAAATAGGTTGCAGTTCGAGTGTGTTATATATTATTGTTATTAAATGTGACTTGCTTAGGAGTAAATCCTTTGCTTGTCTGGCAGAAGTAAGTCCGACTGATATATCGCCACCTAGTTTCATACGGAACTGAAAATAATTAGATCTCTCTGGCGTCGCGTACTTTTTTCAGACTTAACTTACAAGTAAGCAGGTACTACTAAAGGAACTACTTTTAGATAGTGATATTTGGGCGCCTAATGCAGTGATATAGTCCTTTTGTGAAAATGGGATATAGACCCAAGCCACTGACTGTTGACGTCGGGGAGAGAGGCATTGATAGGTTGCCAGAGCATAAGGAGCTTTTTGTGTATGGGTATGTATAGCGTAAACCTGGCCATTGCAGAAGAAGAGAGTGATGCCGTTAGTCTGACACAGATCGATTGTTTTAAACTGTGTAGAGTGGAGGATATTGTTTGGATAGAAGCGGCATTTCTGCAAGTAGGGGGGAGTTGGTGTATCCCAAGTCTGAATTCCATGACATGTCTTCGGTAATTCCAAACGCAGCGATCCAAACTGAGCTCTTGAGTTAGTCGCGCAGTATTTGTGATTAGGAAGCATAGGCGTATTACCTTAAAGTATGCAATTGCGCCATCAAGCAACTCATAGTTTAGTATGACGAATACAAGGCTATCGGTGCGCCATCTTCTGAAAAGTGGATTCCCAGGTAGTCTTTTAACCTCTCGAATACCGTGCGAATCAATCGTCAAACGAACAACTGGAAGGTTATAGGCTGTCTCTGTAGTCCATGGTTGGCCGCCACGTTTCCAAGCTGAGACCTTGCGTAGGGGGATTGATAAGAGGTGATCTGATGAGGGGATTGTCAATCGCTGAATCACCTCAGATGCTGTGTTGAACCGCCAGATGATACTCGTTGCCGAGTACTCGTAAATCATTTTGAGTATTTCTGGAGGAAGTAATCTCATTCTCGAGATGTTGATGTAGTCAAATACTGACCAGTCTGATTTGACGACTATTTCTTCCAGGCGGAATTTGGGAGCGCGACGCCATGGAGTTCGCCAGGCAGTAATAACCCATAAGTAGTCTAAAGATCTGTCTATATTCGAGCGTTGTGCGACAAATTCATAGCAATCAAAATGGACAGTGGACGCCTCGGGTGAAACGGCACATAGGCTACAAGCTGGCTTGCGGCACAATAGTATGCCGTCCTTGTCTCGAATTCGATGCCCGTATCCTGGGAATATGTATGGACCAAGGCGTTGTGAAAAGGCGGTAGAGTTACCGTTACCGAGGACTTGAGGTTTGTCTCAGGTTAGCATTAGGAACTTTGGCCCTATTTGCGGACTTACGCAATACGAAACGTTCAGTGACTTCCATCGAGCTGCCGCAGATACCGCAATTTGGTCGGAGGCTCACATGACCGTCGCTTCTCGTGAGAGCTGCCATGCTCAACGACTAATTAAGAAACTCTGATAATTAGTAGTGATGTTTGTGAGATTCAAAGAATTGTGAAGGGTGAGGCTGTAGTGGTATATTTAGTGCCATCGTAGGGCCGCCGAGTAGGGAAGCAAACGAAGAGTGAGCGTTAGACGCGTTGACGGGCTCGAAAATAGGAGGATCAACTGTAAAAGTGGGGCGTTAAGCCCGATACTGAACTACTTACGCATACTTATAGGTCACATTATAGCCCTAATAAGGTGGGTTGAATATGCAACTCACTCTACCCTAGAGTCGCGGTCAACAGCTTGGTGAACAGCTCAGTTAGTTAACTACTTATAGTGGCTTTTGAATGAGAGATAGCTGCAGGCATTGGCCTTAGTTCCTGCCTCTACTTGACTCTCCTCCATGGTACCCGTTGTGTTAGATTAGGCTTTCGCAACCTTCGAACCAACTTCCAGCCTCCACCGTAACCTCACTACGACCATCATCAACCACGTAAATACACCTCTCGATCTAAACAGCTTACTCCAAATGTAACACAAACACCCTCGATAGATGGTCAACGGTCGCGCTATCTTAATAAACTATGAAGCTCGCGCTCAGACCCAAGGATCCTCCGACTCCCAAGAAACCAACGTGTATCATCAACTTAATCAACTCATCCGGATGCCAGTAACTCCTCGAGACGCCGCCATGCCAAACATGTAATTTGCTGAGAACTCCTGCAAAGACATCATGCACCTTCACTGCCGAATTCATTTGTCCAGTCAATTTGCTTTGCAATGTCGTCCTTGGACACCGTCGGGTGTGAGTCGTCTAGCGCCATTTCAAAGTCCTTGAGAGCGACGTCCGGAGGCAGCAGCTCGTCCGACTCAACGCTGTCGTATGTCATTTCGATCCGCGCCGAGTCACCAGGTGAACATGGCGTCAACATCCTCTTGCCATCCTTCATAACCTGTTAAGTGTGAGTGGATGCCAACCGAGCATATTCGTATAGGACTTACAGCTTTGAAGTGGGTTGCTTGCAAAATCTTGCGTACTGGTCGCATCAACGCGGACTGGACAACGTTTGCGATATCACTGCCAGAGAAACCGTCCGACTTCTGCGACAAGGTGTTGTAGTCGGTCGCTACCAACGTGGTATCGGTGTCGCCGATAGCAAGCTTGAACATCCTTGCGCGGCCGTTGGGATCTGGCAGACCGATGTGAACACGCCTTTGGAATCGTCGTCGGATGGCGGCATCGAGCTGCCACGGGATGTTGGTGGCACCGAGAACTAGAATACCTTTGCTGTCATTGCCAACACCATCCATCTGAACGAGAATCTCCGTCTTGATACGTCGTGACGCTTCAGACTCGCCCTCGCCTCGGGGTCCACACAGGGCGTCGATTTCGTCAATGAAGATGACAGACGGCTTGTTCTCTCGGGCCATGGAGAATAGCGCCTTGACCAATCTAGAGGGAAGATATATGTTAGCACTTCTGGCCGTTGGTAGAAGCCAGGTCGAATATCCTACCTTTCACTTTCACCCATCCACTTGCTGACCAGGTCGGAACTGCTGATGCTGAAGAAAGTACTGTTCGCCTCTGTCGCCACCGCCTTGGCCAGGTAACTCTTTCCGGTTCCTGGGGGTCCGTACAACAAGATGCCCTTCCAGGCTTGTCGCTTGCCCTGGAACAGGTTGGGGAACTTGATGGGGAGGACAACGGCCTCCTTCAACGTCTCCTTGGCTCCCTCCAAGCCCGCAATGTCTTCCCATCTCACATTTGGCCTCTCCTGCAGGATGGCGCCCGACAGGGCGTTCCTCAACTTCTTGTTCTCGTCATCCTCCCCGCCAGCGGCCTTGGCCTTGCCACCAGCTGAAGCGCCGTTCGCAGCCACAGGACCTTTACCGCCGCCATTGTCGTCTTGTCCCCCTTCGTCCAACCACTTCTTTAGCTTTTCGGTGCGGTCGAGGTAGACGACCATCTTCTCTCGCATAGTATCCTTCATGACCTTGTTCTTCTCCCACTTGATGGCCTTGACCCAGAGCTCCATTGCGATGATGTAGGCATCGAAGGCGCTCTTGTATTCCTTCTTGTGGTCAAACTCAATCGCCTTCTGCAGCTCGGCGAGCGCACGCTCGCGGAAGTTGATGGACATGGTGAGGAGGCGCCGAGATAAGGCGCGGAGCACGGGCGTTGCGGTGGAGGATGGAGTTGGGGATGGCGCGGGCGTAGGCGAGAACACAGCACGCCAGAGGATCGGCTTCGAGGTTCTCCCCAGAAGGGAAAAAGGAGACGAGGGCGAGGAGCGGGCGCGAGGAGTTTGGACGGCTGGAGGTGAGCGACTGGTCGGGATGGAGGAGGCAGCAGCAATAGTGACAGTTCCCAGGCAGACAGGATTGGCGGGGAAACATGCTTGTAGCGGGGTGCCCACGAGACCATGGATAGCGGGGCATCGCAACTTTGGGCCTTGGTGGACTGGGGGCGTTTGATGAGACTCCGAGACTTCTCATCGCCGTGCCTAAAACAGAAAAATCGGAAGCCTAGAGAAACAGGCCACGGAGCGGAGGATCACCGATTCAATTTCACCGAGCCTTCATAATCTCTCACCGGACACCATGGCTGAAGTCCAGGCTCGCCTCCAGGCGCTCTCCGAGGACTACCAGAAGCTCCAGCAAGGCATGTCTCAACACCACCACCGCGCAGATGCGGCTATTAACACGGTACTGCAGAGCTTCAAGGTGCTGTAGAGGCGCGTCAAAAGCTCGAGGGCCAGAAGCAGGAGAACCTGGGTGTGCAAAAAGTGCGTGCCGCCCATGCTTGATGCCACGCCAATTGCAACCCCACTAATCCTGAATCAGGAGTTTGACCGACTAGGAGAAGGGGAGACCATCTACAAGATCACAGGTCCTGTGCTGTTGAAGCAGGACAAGTTCGAGGCTGAGGGTACTGTCAAGGGACGGCTGGATTTCATCAGCAGTGAAATGTGAGTGATGTCCTAAGCTGCACCGACTATTCTCGCAAAAACTGACGACATCTAGCTCGAGATTGGAGAACCAGATCAAGGAGACCCAGGAGAAGCTGGAAAAGAAGAAGGGCGAGATCATTCAGCTCCAAGGAAGTGCCCAGGCCGCAGCTGGCAAGGGCAAGGAGGCGGCCAAATAAAAAAGGGGAAAGCGAGATGTCATTATATCATGAGTTGAGTGTATTCTAACGACTGATGACGATGATGCGATCTAGATGACTTGGCTACGACAAAATAGAAAACCGCCAGTCGTAATAAAGGACGCTCCCAAAATCCCAAACGCCTGTGCCGCCACGGCTGTGTTTCGTTTGGTTCAGATATCCCTGACCCAGATCCCCTGAGTCCCTGGCCCAGATCCCCAACTTAGTTGATCGACATGATGGTAAACCCGAATGGCAGCCCCATGTTCTTGGGGCGCTCGTGCCCAGCATTGGGCGAAAACATAAAGTCCAGCTTGTCGTCGGCCACCAAGGGCTGCGGCGTCGAGGGAGACTCCTCAGCCTCCATGGCGTCCGTGATGGCCTTGGTAAGCTCACTCTTGAGGTCGCATCGCTCGAAGACGGTGCTCTCCTCGATGGAATCTTGCATCAGAGTCCGCTGGTCGCTCTCAGCAAAGAGCTGGGCCTCGCGGTTGAGGAGGCCCTTTGTGATGGGGCGGCCCGTCTCAGCGAGGCGCTGGAAGATGATGGTGGTGGTGGCGATGGCCTGGGCCAGGATGCGGTCCTTCTGGGTCGAGCTGAGGTGGGCGAAGATCTCCGACGTCTCCTGCTCCAGGAAGCCCTGGGTATCAGTGTCGAAGATGGCCTGGAGGATGCGGTGGAGGGTTTCCCGGCTGTTGAGATCCACCTCCGGATCAACGGTGAGGTTGAAGGTGGCGGAGATTTTGCTCAGGGCCGAGAAGAGGGCCTCGAGGGGGCACCGGTCGTTGGGGACACAGGCATGACCCTGGTCGATGGTAAAGACTTCAACGGCTGCGTTCACAGCGCCTGCTGATGTGAGCTTGTGCTGTTTCCCATGTTGGGAGTGATTACTTACGGGTGGTGATGTCTCGAGCATCGGTGTTAGTGTCGATCTCGGCGACGGAAATAACAGACTGATCTTTAATGGCGGACATGGTGATGTGTTGCTGGAATGGACTTGGAGTCTTGACGGTGATGGGAATGTTGAGTAGGAGAGTAGAGTATGGAAGGGTTTTGTTGTATGTATTCTCAACGCTCAGGGAGACGGGCTCAGCAGATTTTATCTCAGCGGCCGGTCAAGCACCCTGGCTTGCTCATGGCAACAGCTTCCTGGGCGCATTGTGGTCATTGCTTTGTTACCGGGCGGCCTGAACATGGATGGATGGGTCGATGGGCCGATTCGGGCAGTGTTCCGTCTGCCGCCGTGGGGAGTCGTGGGGAGCACAGACACGACATGGTGGCGGTGATTTGACCGCGGGCTGCGTATGGCCGTAGCATCGGGAAGTATACACGTCGATGTCATGAAACGGAGTGGAGGTGAGCGGTAAACAAGGGGGGGGGGGGGGGGTGAGAGGTGAGGGATGAGGGCGGAGAATGGTAGATGGATGGATGCCAGTGCGGTAGATGGAACCAGGTAGCATGTGTTTATTAACTGACGGATCACTCATGATGATGGTAAACATGGCAGAATATGATATTACGTATCATGGCTTTGGTGTTTTGGCCATCTTGGCGAGACCCAGTCTTGGTGGCAAGCTGGCGACGGAACCGGAAATCTAGCACCGGGGCAGGCGGGACGATGGGGGACGCTGGGGACGATGACCAGCATGAAAGGCGGTCGGTGCAAGCCGCGATCAAGAAACCGGGCATCAGACATCAGACTCTGGACATCAGACATCAGAGAATCATGGCGTGGCCCATCGATCCAGGCCGGAATTGCATGATGGCCATCTCAGAAACACGCCATATATTCCCCGTCATGCGCTGGGGCGGTGCGCTGCACAATGACTTCAGCAGTAATTTTACCGTCCCTCCAGCGGGAAAAAGTGAGCCAAGTCGCGCATGGACCCCACGCCGCTCAGCGCCAATGGCAGCAGCCAGACGACAGACCCCGACAATTGCATAGAAAACTCATTTGCTGCATATCTGCTTATGCCGACCTTCGTCATGCCCCGCCATCGCCGCACCAACCCGAATGACGTTGGAGGGGCAGGAGCGGCAAAGGCTGCCTGACGGGACGGGAACCGTTTGTTCCAGAATCTAGTGGTCGAGACGAGTCGCGTCGCCTCCTTCAAGCTGCTAAACCTCCATCTGATCATTCTCACCACCACGTCGCACCGATTTGCCTCCCGCTTACCCACGACGATGATGGTGATACGCTGCAGCTCATAATCATCCGCAATCACCGTTGACGCCGCCGAAACACTGCTCTCGCCCCTCATCTCCCCGCCCGTCGACCGGCGACCCGGGTTCAGCGGTTCAACGCTCCGATCCACCATGGAAACCCGTCTGGCTATGCGGCCGGCTCGGCCTCAGAGCGTCAAGGAGCTTGTTGCCCAGGCCGAAAACTTTAGCTTCAACGCAAACATCCCCGTCAAGCATTGGACCCGCGCCGCCGAGACTCTCTACCAGGAGGTATGCACCAGCTTATCGTCTCTCTCTGCCGCTCCCTCCGCGCACGAGCTAATCACCCCCAACCTTGCTCTAGGCTTCCTTTGCCATTACCGATGGCGACTACGGTCGGGCATACATGATGCTGTACCGTCACTCCGTCCTGGTGCTCAAGTCGATCCCCTCGCACCCCCAGATCAAGGACCCCGAAAACAGAAAAGCATACCGACCGTTGACCAAGCGAATCGACCGCGTCATCCAGGACCTGGAGGATCTGAAGCCCGAGATCGAGGGCGCAAACCAGGAGTGGGAGCGTATGGCACCTCCCAAAGCCCCCGCCGAGTCCTCAGGCCCTCCGTCCAAATATGCCGAATTCGCAGCACGAGACCCGAGTCTGAGTGGAAACGCCAGAATTCTCGACGCCTTTGAGAACCAAGATTTGGCTGTGGACCTGGCTCAGAAGGAATTAGTGCGGAGGGACACGTTCAGGCGAGCAACGAGACAGGCCGGCATCCCAGACGAGGACTTGTTGACGCGGCGCATGGGAGGCAGATGGGATAAATGGGACGCGCAGGGACGCACTGGTGATGATGGCGACTTGCAAAGACAGATGGAAGCCACCAGACATGCCCTCGACTCGGCCCAAGAGCGACGACGCGCCGACCGAGAATACCACCCGTCGACATCACAAACCTACAACTACCCCTCCATCTCTCGATCCAAGCCCGTCGAGTTCGAGCGGTCATCAGGGTACCCCCCGGCGTCTTCCTTGAGTCAACCAACTCGACCACCCAAAGAACCTGTCCGTCCTCCAAAGGATCTCCATCAACCCCCTTCCTATGATCTCCATCAGCCGCCTTCTTATGCGCCAAACGTGCCGCAAAAGGTCCCGCTTGCCCAATATCAGCCTCTCATCCCTACGCCGCCCCCAACGCAGATCGACCGACCGTCGATCCCTCCCAAGCTTGAGGTTGCGCCACCGTCGCTCCCTAAGAAGGAACGACTTACCTTCAAGCCTGGCGCGTATCTGGAGAATGGTGACCCTGTCAGATCGCTCTTCCTCCCGACGAATCTGCGTCAAAAGTTCCTCGACATCGCGGCCGACAACACTCGTCGGGGTCTCGAAATGTGTGGTATTCTCTGCGGAACGCCCATTAATAATGCCCTCTTTGTCCGTTGTCTGTTGATCCCAGATCAAATATGCACATCGGACACGTGCGAGACTGAGAACGAGACCACCATGTTTGACTACTGCATCAATGAGGATCTTCTTGTATTGGGATGGATCCACACCCATCCAACGCAGACTTGTTTCATGAGCTCTAGGGACCTGCATACGCAGTCTGGCTACCAGGTCATGATGCCCGAGAGCGTGGCCATTGTCTGCGCCCCGAAATTCAACCCTTCGTGAGTTGAAACATCCCAGTCCCTGCCTTCACTCTACTGACCTCCCCTCAGGCACGGCATATTCCGATTAACTCACCCCCCCGGACTAGACCACGTCTTGAACTGTACCCGTACCGAGACGTTCCACCAGCATGCGATTGACAACCTTTACTGCGAAGCTGAGCAGCCCCAGGGGCATGTGTACGAGAGCGACAAGTTGGACTTTTACGTACATGATCTACGAACGAAATGAAGAAACAATTGTGCATTCGCATTTATGGTAGAGCAGGGATGGGCGAACCTTGGGATCCCGGTTGCATAGCGCTGGAGTTTCCGTTTCCTGGCGGCAATATGCCGTCACGGGCTATTTCAATGGACTAATGAGGCGAGATGATGGAAATGGCCCGAGAAATCAGCAACTTGATATGGATCGTCGTTCAGGCACGACATCCGATGTATTGCGTGTTTGTTCCGGTGCTACCCGGTGCTCCGGTCCTTTATCGAGCTCGGCTTTGAGGTACTGGCTGAGCGTCTCATCAACATGACGTCTCACTGCGCTCTGGTTCGAGGGAAAATCTATCTGCCCCGTGCTGAATTCGGTGATTACTACAGAGCAGTCGGGCTAAACTAGCTCATCGCGGCAGAGAGCTACAAGCTAGGGTCCGATAATGCGGAGCTTGTAGATGTCTTCGGCAGCTAATGTCGGAGCCTCATGAAGGCGGCGGTCAAGACCATATGCCTGCTGAGAGTCGTGCCGTATCTGTTGAGGGTAACAGCGAATGGACCATGACTGATTCATCTCGTATCCAGATGTTGTGTGTTGACCTGTCTCGTGAGCTTACAGTACAACAGGCGACTTGCACACTCCGCCTCGGCAGTTAGAATCCACTTGACCCGAGACAAAGCAATGTTACACAGCACTTGAAAAAACCATGTTCTCACTCACGCCATGAATTACTCTAATTATTGGCTCCGCTCGCCGAGTCATTGTTGGGACAAAATGTGCTGGCCCTGCGAGGTGTTGTCGATTTGCATTGGCCATCGGCCATTGACTGGATAAACGTAGTTGGCATACTAGGAGTATGCCTACCTCAATTTGGAATCCAACAACCTACGACCATGCTCAATATGGCATCGTTCGGGGATTTTCCCCATTATGGTTCCCATTGTGGTGGTGGAGAAAGAAGCCTAGCCAAGATCGACGCCTTTACGGTACCACGGCTGGGGAATGAAGAGGGCAGATGCATCGATGGCGCGGCTGGACGTCTTCGTTCTTGTCCGCGAAGAGAATAGCAGCAGCAGATCGCAGACTTCAGCCCGCAAGCGAGGTGCTTCGCCGTCATAGGGTCCACAAATATTGCACCAGCTGAACTTGTGAGCTCCGCAGGCTACGTGTCTGGCTACGGGTTTGGCTCAAGAGACGGAGCGAGCGCGCGCCTTGCAGAGGGACGGGACATAGGGCGACCCACGGTTCACGGAGTTGACCACACCCACAGTAGTTGGTAGATTGCGCAGTATCTGGCATGATGGACGTGGCCTGGTCGACGACATATCCGCATCGACCCCATTGAGTCGTACGAGGGAAAAGCAAACCCGCTGGTCCTGACTCGAATAGAAGGGCGGATTCGAGAAACCTGACGCACTTTCGGCAATCTGATGAGTCGGCCCACGGGACGTGTCGCAAGGGAATGAGGGAACAACTCAGAGGCCACCCTCACAGACGCCTCACAGCCAAGACTAGCCAGTTCAGCTCGCGGCACGAACGCCTCGTTTCCACACCCGGAAAGCAGCCAGCGTCCAATTGCGACGCGGGCATTTCCGAGGCAGAAGCGCCCAAGGGACTCGCATGCAGGAAGCACCTGCTGTCAATGGCTGGGCCATGTCTCAGTTGAGGCCCGGCCGTGTCCAGGTCTTGACCGGGGGCGGGCGACAGGTCTGGACGGGCTGGCTGTGGCGCGCGGGATCGTCCAGGCTAATTGCGCCCGGTGGGCCAGGCGAGAAGATCAATGCGGACGGGTTGTCCAAGGGCCCAATTGCCGTGCTAGGCAGAGCGGACGACTGCCGGGTTGCTTTTGACCATGGAATTGCACGAATTGCGCCGTGTCACCGGGATGGGGAAGCCCCGAGGGCTAGGAGCAACGCAAGCCTGGTTGTTCCCCGCCCCAGCCTAACCTTGGTCCTGGTGGTCGTTATCTTAGCCTGGAAGGCTGGAGGGCGGCTCGGTCCGTAGTGTTTTCGCTCCCTTCCAATCGCGGAGGTTTGAATCTTGGTGGTGTGGACGGACGTCCGGACGGGACAGGGCCAAGAGGCGGGTTGAATGGAGGGGGATGATTCCGCTGAGGGAGGCCAATTGTTGACGCCTGAGTGTCGATTGGAGGTTATGCTCAGACCGGGGGAATTGTATCATTTCTGGTGTCTGAGAGGGACTGAGTATTGGCACATAATGTGTTTCTAGAACGAGTCGACTATCATGGGGAACTCGCCCTTTGTATGCCTCAGGTTCCGGGCTGGCAGATATACGCACACTACCTCTCTCTAGCTAAGGCATCTTGACCGCCAGTTGCCGGGGCGTCTTTGGCTCAGGCGTTGACGTACATGATGGCTGATGGGACTAGTTCGACAAGCCTGGGGTTGCTTTTCCCGTGGCGTTTTGGTGAATGCAGATCGAACCTTCTTGAGGCCCCCAGAGACCCGCGTCTTGGACGCCAGCAGGCGCCACATCTCGAGCGAGATGAGCGGACGCACCGGGGACACACAGACCCCGTCACACACCTATCGTGGACTCCAATTAGGTCTTCGAACACGGCGTTGGACAGCTTCGGCTGGTGGTGGCCGGCCATGTCTCCGTGTCTGATTGGCCTGGAACCATCGTGGAGAGACCAGCAGCCCGCAACCGAGACATGGTGAGGGGGACACTGGTGCATAGGACGGGTGCTCAGCAGCCTGCGGTGTGACGGCTGGAAGCACAGTTCACGGTTGATGTGTCTGGTTGAGTGGCATCATATGCATTATTCAGCTTCGGGCGAGCAGGTTGTGGCCGGACGCTTCCAGTCAACAGCGAGAACACGGCGCCAAGCGATGCAGACAGTCGGGAATTTCACAGCGACTTTGACAGATGCAGCCAACGGTGCTCGACACAATGGTCATCGCCCAACACATATCATTTCGTGTTAGACCGACTCCGCAAGCACGGCCTGGTGATTGGTCCCGCCGCAAAAGATCAAAGACACCACTATTGAGCCATGGTGTTGATCACGAAAGCAACAACGCCCGTGCCACGGCAGCCGCCCGTCCAACCACCGCGTCCTCTGCTCCCTTGCGCATCGAAGCGGGTCGGGGACGCGGGAACAGGTGCCATTGACGACTGTGGCCCAGGTTGAGCGAGCCACTGGCACACGTTAGTGAGATGCCGTGTCTCACACGCCGCCGCGCTAGGTTTGGCTCCTCGCAAGAGGCCATGACGGAGGCAAGCCTATGGCTGCGTGGTCCCGGATCTGCATGATAAGACGGACGTCTGCCCCCCCAGCTCGGGGTGCGCGTGGCACTCCGACTTGCCTCTCCCCAACCGCCGCGTCTCGGAGGAAGCTGTAGACATGATGTCGTCAAACGGGTCGCAAACCAAGAATGGCAGTGCCAATGGCCAGGGAAGCAGCGTGCCCAACGAGAAGTCGCCCACCAAGAGGTCGACGTATATCGCTCCCAAGGCGAAGCCGGTGCCCAAGGTTAAGAAGGATGGCGCGCTCGCGAGCTTCAAGAAGCTTCGTCTGGCGTCTAAGCGGCCTCTGCCCACGCAGAGCGGCGATGGCACCTATCTCACCGTGGTGAAGCGACCGGGCCTGAGGGAGGACATCCGCCGTCTTTCCATGAAGGGTATGTACTTTACCTTACAGGCAATTGAGACACGCTGACAGGACTAGATTTCAAAACCCTCATCGAGATCGTGTCCCACAAGGTCAAGGGCGAGACCCAGGTCGACGACAAGACCATGATCATGGAGAGGACCATCAAGATTGTCGCCGGGCTTTCGGACCACTCCAAGGTCCAGGAGGCGCTCACCAACAGCTTCATCGACCAGCTGTGGAACTCGCTTGAACACCCGCCGATGCTCTTCATGGGCGACGCGTACCGCTTCCGCCAGCCTGACGGCTCCAACAACGTAAGACCACCGCTGGATGCATCGCAGGCCATGAGCTAACGTGCGAAGAACCCCTACTATCCCAAGATGGGAGCGGCCAAGACCCCATATTCGCGGTCCTGCAAGCCCAAGAACCTGCAGCTCGGCGCGCAGCCAGACCCCGAGGCTGTCTACGAGGCCGTCATGGCCAGAGGCGAGTTCAAGGAGAACCCCAACAAGGTCTCTAGCATTCTGTGGTACTGGGCCACCATCATTATCCATGGTGAGTGGGAATCGTCCTGAATTAGTCTGCACCCGCTAACTGTGTCAGATCTCTTCTGGACAAACTCTGCAGACCCCAACCAGAACGACTCCTCCTCATATCTGGATCTGGCTCCGTTGTATGGCTGCTCCAAGGAGGCCTGCGACTCGGTCCGAACTTTCAAGGATGGAATGCTCAAGGCCGATTGCTTCGCCGACCGGCGTCTGATTGGTAATCCTCCTGGTGTCTGCATCATCCTCATCATGTTCAACCGCTTCCACAACCACATCGCCGCCAACCTGGCCGATATCAACGAGGGCGGCCGGTTCACCAAGCCCTCCAAGGACCTCCCCGAGGAGGCTGCTGCCGTCGCCTGGGCAAAGTACGACGAGGAGCTCTTCCAGACTGCGCGCCTGGTCACCTGCGGTCTGTACATCAACATCACCCTCATTGATTACGTCCGCAACATCATCAACCTCAACCGCTGCGACACCACCTGGACGCTCGACCCCAGACAGGAGATGGGCGTCTCCATGGGGACCAAGGAGGGATCCAAGGCCGGAACCGGCAACATCGTGTCCGCCGAGTTCAACCTCTGCTACCGTTGGCACTCGTGCATCTCCGACGCGGATGACAAGTGGATCCAGGACTTTTACAAGGAGCTGCTGGGCGACAACTACGGCCCCATGAACTTCCAGGTCATGATGATGGCCATCAAGAAGTTCGAGGCGTCGGTCGCCAAGGACCCCGGCGAGCGTGTCTTTGGCGGCATGAAGCGTGGCCCCGATGGCAAGTTCAACGACGACGAGCTCGTCGAAGCCCTTGCTACTGCCATCGAGCAGCCCGGTGGTGCTTTCGGTGCCCGCAACGTTCCCCGAGTGATGAAGCCCGTCGAGATGCTGGGCATCATTCGAGGCCGTAAGTGGAACCTGGCTGGTCTGAACGAGTTCCGCAAGCACTTCGGCTTGAAGGCCTACGAGACCTTCGAGGACATCAACTCTGATCCCGAAGTCGCCGACTCGCTTCGCCACCTCTACCAGCACCCCGACAACGTCGAGCTGTATCCTGGTATCGTCGCCGAGGAGGCCAAGACCCCGATGGCTCCTGGTGTTGGCATTGCCCCTACTTACACCATCTCCCGTGTCGTCTTGTCCGACGCCGTGGCCCTGGTGCGTGGCGATCGCTACTACACCACCGACTACAACCCTCGCTACCTGACCAACTGGGGCTTCAAGGAGGCCAGCTACGACCTCGACGTGAACCACGGATGTGTCTTCTACAAGCTCTTCCTGCGCGCCTTCCCCAACCACTTCAAGGACAACTCCGTCTATGCCCACTACCCCATGGTCATCCCGTCGGAGAACCAGATCATTCTGACGGACCTGAAGCGCGTCGAGCGCTTCAGCTTCGACCGCCCGGTCTTCGCCGCGCCCCCCGTCACCATCACCTCGTTTGGCGGCGCCAAGCACATCCTGACCAAGCAAGACAAGTACCGTGTTTCGTGGCAAGACGGCCTCAGCCACCTCATGGGCGAGGGCGGCCGTGCCTTTGTGCTCTCGGGCGATGCTGATTTCCAGGCTCAGCAGCAGAAGTGCATGAGCGTGCTGCTTTCGAAGGAGAACTGGAAGACTTCCGTCAGGTCTTTCTACTCCATGATTGGAGAGAGGCTCCTCGCTGAGAAGTCGTACAAGCTGGGCACCAAGACATATGTCGACATTGTCCGCGATGTTGGTAACTTGGCTCACACTCACTTCGTCTCGCGGGTGTTCAACCTCCCTCTCAAGACTAATCAGAACCCCAAGGGTGTCTACTCGGAGCAGGAGCTGTACATGGCACTGGCTGTCGTCTACCTCAGCGTCTTCTGCAGCGTTGACCCCGTCAAGTTGTACCCTCTCCGCCAGCAGGCAAAGGAAGTGGCTAGCCAGCTGGGCAAGGTCATCGAGATGAATGTCAAGCTGGCTACTACCCTGGGCATGAGCGGATTCTTCACTAAACAGGACAAGAGTGATCCTCTGGCGTCTTATGGTGTTGGCTTGGCCAAGGGTCTCAAGAAGGAGGGTCTGAGCACTGATGACATTGTCTGGAGTCAGATCTTGCCCACTGCCGGCGCCATGGTGCCTAACCAGGGACAGGTGGTAAGTTGAATTGTCTCAGGTACACCTTTCTTTGCTAACAAGTCATTAATAGTTTGCCCAATCTGTCGACTGGTATCTGTCACCTGCTGGTGAGCAGTACCGCGCTGAGCTTCACCGCATTGCTCTGCTGGAGTCCGGCGCCGAGACTGACGCTCTCCTCCTCGGATACGCCATGGAGGGTGTCCGCATGGCCGGTGGCTTGGGACTCCACCGCGAGGCCGTGTCATCCGATGTCATTGCCGAGGATGACGGCCGCAAGGTGAACATCCAGGCCGGCGACAAGGTCTTCGTCTCCTTCACGTCCGCCGCCAAGGACGCCGCCCACTTCCCCAACCCCGACGTCGTCGACCCCAAGCGACCTCTGGATTCATACATCCACTCCGGCCTCGGCGCCCACACCGACCTCAGCCGTGAAGTCAGCCACATTGCCCTGACGGAGCTCTTCCGCACGGTCTTCCGCAAGAAGGGCCTGAAGCGCGCGGCTGGACCCCAGGGCGAGATGAAGAAGGTGAGCGGCAGCACCACTGTGTATATGACCGAGGAATGGAGCAGCCTGTGGCCGTTCCCTACCGCCATGAAGGTTACGTGGGACGAATAAGTTTAAGAGTTTATAATTGATGAGGGATACCTGGAGGTCGGGGAGGATGCCCCTTTCTGAGATTGCTTATTGATATCACTGTGCCAATTAATACCACTTTTGTCTTGCGATATGTCTTTTACTGCGATTTCTATGAGAACTTTGTCTTCTACTGTGACTGTTCATTCGTGATCCATGAAGACAGAAGGGTTGAATTGAAAACTTGAGGCAAAAGTGTGCAACAACCTTAGTGTTCAGCTATTGTATCTTCTAGTACTGGGTGTAGTGCTAAATGTGTGCTATTATTGTAACAAATGCATGGCTTTGCTCTATTCGATGACATTAAGTAAAGCTGAAAAGAAACCAAATAGATCTATCCATGTGTTGAGCCGGTGTTAGTGGGTTGGATCTTGGTCGCAAGCCTGAACTTGAGCCATCGACTGATAACTGAACAATCACTTGAACGCTGAGCGATGATTTAAGGATATCATGATTTTAATACCAACTAACATAAACAGCTATAGAACCATTATTTTACTGAATAACCCCGAAACCCATGACAAAGGAGAATACTACAGGGAGCGTATACAAGCATTTCACAGCTAATCATTACACCTTCACACACCATTTCCAGTCAAAGTCATCAATACACCAGCCACCACTCCCTGGCAGAGTGGATGACATCAAAGCCACCAACCGGAGGGAGTTTGCAAATCGGTCCCTTGTACACGACGGAATCGTTGACGTCTCCCTTCAGCTTCCAATCTCGGGGCGCAAGATACTTGCCATCGAGAGACTTGTCGCCGCCGCTGCTCGCCCACTGGTCGAACGCCGGGACCTCGAGCTGTAGGCCCTTCTTGAGGCGGGTGTACAGGTCGCTGATCTCACCGATCGACTTGGTCCACTGGCCCTGCATCTGGTGATGCGCCGCCTTTAGTAGCTCGAGATGCAACCTGGCCTCGCCGGTGAGACGTGTGCGGTCCGGATAGCCGCCGCTGCCGTCGGGCTTATGGAAGGCTGAGCTGATCTCGCGCAGCACGGCCTCGTGGACGGCCATGGCGTTGGATGGACGGTTCCTGGAAGCGTAGAGACTGGCCAGGAGTCGAGACACATCGAGAGTCTCTTCATCGAGGCGGCTACGGCCACGGCGCAAGTTGTAAGAGATGAGCTCGGCCGTGTCGATAGCCTCCCTGACGTGCTTGTTTGCGTACTGCGCGTGCACCAGCATCTTTCCAATGTTGAGCACGACTTCGGGCGACCAGCCACGGGTCTTCTGCACCGCCTCGCGAGACCGCCAGAGACGGGCGAGAACCGTCTCCAGCTCGCCAAAGTTGCCCTGGGCGCCGAGGAGACGGATCAGACCGGCCACGTCAGCAAAGCGCAATGTGATGATGTCGATGTTGGCCACGCGGAAGGCATCCAGAACATTCGCCATGATCTCGCGCGACGTCGCCAGCATGCTCTTGTGGAGGGCGTCCTCCTTGGGGCTTTGCGGGTGCGGCACGTCAATGCCCGCCATGAACTCGGCCAACTTGTAGCCGAGCTGGATGCAGCTGCGCCTGTGGTAGAGCTTCTGCGCGCTGGCGAAGTGGAAGACGCAGTGGGCGACCTGGTGAGCCGAGTGGAAGTCTCCCTCCACCAGCAGCCGCTTCACGCGGTCGTTACCAGCCTTGCAGGCGAGAGTTGCAAAGTCCAGCTTGGTTGCGCCGCGGTCCTTGTTGAGCTCGAGCAGGAGCGCCACGTAGAAGATGTGGATGTGCTTGTCGCTGGTGGACTTGAAGAAGACCTCGTACTTCTTCTTGAACATGCCGAAGAGCTTGGCGTCGAGCGTGACGATGAGATGGTGGCGCTTGGTCTCTTCCCAGAAGCAGCGCAGCTTGGCGCCGCACTCCATGATGATCTCCAGGTTCGTCTCGTGCGTGATGACGCGGGTGTACTCCTCGTACAGAACCGACTCGAAGATGATGTTGGCCATGATCTCCGTGTACGAGGTGACGCACTCCTCGCCGTAGAGCACTTGCTCGAACGCAATCAGGAACACGAAGACGACCTTGCTGACGTGGGCATCCAGCTTCAGCGTGATGTCGGTGCAAGGCATGTCTCCTCGGAAGATGATGAGATGGCGGAACTGACGAAGCAGCTCGTGTCCCTCCTTGACCAGGCCGGCGTGCACGTAGATGGAAGCCAGAGTGATGGCGGCGTGGAAGAGGTTCACAGTCACCGTCAGCGTCGTGATGATTTCCGTGACGGAGATCTGCAGCAGCTCAATGATGCGCAGGTGAGCCTCCTTCGTGGCGATCTTCTGGTACAGGATGACAATGTCTCTGAGCACCAGCAGCGTCGACTCGTGCCAGCAACCGAACTCGATCTTGAGCTGCATGTACGTCTCGATGCAGACCTGGATGGCACGGTCGAGAGGCAGCTTCTTGCCAGATCCGCCCTTGCCCGTGGTGATGATTTGAACGTACATCCTGGACAATCGCTTCTTGACAGTGTGAACTGTCCGCTCAGTCACGGTAGTAGTAGTCGTTTTCGTCGTCGTGGTACGCTTGATGACCTCCTCGTAGATGGTGACAGACTCGTGGTAGTGCTCCTCGTGCTTCTCACACATCTCGGCGAGCGCAATCAATGCCAGGATAAAGGCCGACGAGTCGCCACCGCAGATGACAGTTACGACCTTCTTGTACTGGACGCAGATCTCGTAGAGGACGGAGAACTCGACTTTGGCATGAAACTCTAGCACGTAGACGTACTTCTCGTAGAGCTCGATGATGACCTCCTCGGTAAGAACGCAATCACTATGGTGGTGAACGACAGTGTCCCAGAGAACCACGCAAATTTGGCGGAGCTCAATCCACATCTTGCGATGATGGTAGTGGCGGCAGAGGAACATGGCAGCCTCAAACGCGTCGTGGTGGCAGTGCTTGATGCCCTTGTTGAGAATAGTGACGATTTCGAGATAGTATTCGTACGCGTCCTTGCGGCCCAGCATGTGGCAGTGGCCTCCGAGCTTGTATAGCATCTTGATGGTCAGGTGGTGGGTGTGGCCGAGGTGCTTGCGGTATCTGCCCAGTACTTCGATGTAGATCTCAATCACCTTTTCGTGGCGGTGGTGCTCCTCGTAGAACTCGACCAGAACACAGATGGCCTCGTCCAAGATCTCATCGTCGAGCTTGCAGGAGGCTAGGCAAGCGTAGTAAATACGCAGGTAGATTTGCTCAGCCTGCTCAAAGAAGCCTCGGCGGTGATGGCAGTGGGCCAGGCGACGGGCCACAAGAATGGTCTCCTTGATCCAATGCTCGCAGAGGGTGATCTTGACGTCGGTAGTGAGAATGGCCTTCCAGGTGATCTCGAGAGTCCTCGTGATGATAATCTCGGCCTGTGCCCAGTTTGCGTTCTTGATGTAGATGGCGATCAGGGCCATGCAGGAAGAGAAGAAGGCGTGGTCAACCTTGGTCTTCTTGCAGCGGGTGAAGTGCCTCTCAAAGATCTCCTTGACAACAGTCTCCGTGACCTCAGTGGTGGTCGTAGTCGTAGTCTTCTCCGTGATAGTGGTCTCCGTAATTTCTTCCACCACCTCGGTGATGATGATGGTGGTTTGCTGAGCCTCGTCATCATCGTCCCGGCCGTGGTCCTTGAACCAGCCAAAGACCTTGATGAGGATGGAAATGGTAATGTCCAGCAGCCCGAAGGACCTGCACACGGTTCCGATCTCCCTGATCAGGATGATGAGCGTCTCGACCTCGCAGACGTGGTGCTCGTATTCGGCCCAAAGGCAGATGAGGATAGTGGTAGCCTCCTCGATGCGCTTCATCTCGCGCAGGAACACGACGTACGCCAAAGCGATCTGAATTCTGGCGATGTGCACTTCCAGGCTGACGTTGACACGGGAAATGATGCAGATGCGACGCCAAAGGCTGAGGTACAGCCTCTCGGCGAGGTAGAACTTGCCGCAGACGACGTATGAACGAGCCAGTCGAATTAGCATGCGAATGCAAAGCTGATCAGTAACCTCGAGTTCTTCGCTAGTCTCGAAGATGAGGTCCTCTAGCTCGCCGATGTTCTCCTCAGCATCTTGGCCCTTGAGAACAATGTCCAGGTTTCCGAAGAAGGCACCCATTTCCTTGGCTGGGCCGGAACCTTTACCAAATCGAATGATGATGATCTGGTAGAGCTCTTTGTAGATGACCGTGGCGTGGTGCTCCTCATGGATATCAATGTAGAACTTGGCCAGGATCTTGTACCATGAAATCACCTCGTCGCTAGAGGAGCCGTGTCTGTGCTTGCAGATCGTGATCATGACACGAATCATCTCCTCGCGACAAGTGATAATTTCGGTGCGCTTGGTGATGACAATGGTCTCAGTCCAGGTCAGGAAAAGAGTGGTACAAGCAGCGACAATGGTGCTGGTGCTGGACAGAATGACCTGGCCCAACTTGACGGCGCGGTAGAAGTAACCAGCTCCGCAAACGGGAGAGTCAGAAATGGTGACATGGACGTGACCGAGAGTGATGAGGGTCTGGAGAACGGTAATGTGCTCCTTGCCGAAGCAAGTCTCTCGGACCTTCAGGGCAAGCTCGTGGAGGTCGAGCATATCCTGGCCAGCGTGGTGTCGGCGCCAGCATGATCTCTCGAGCAGACCGAACATGAGAGACTCGGGGAAGATCTCGCGGAAGCCCTTGGCGAGCTGAACATGGCCCTTCGAGTCGACGAGACCAGACAGTCGGAAGTGAACCATCCAGTTTCTCATGACGTATCCCAAGAAGCGATGCGAGTTGAGGACAGCATCAACAGCCTCGTCCGCAAGCTCCTCGGTCAAGAGCTCCTGGTCCATGTCCAAGTTCAAGCGAGCATACAGAAGCATTCGGAGCGTCAGCTGCAAATGGGCGTCATTCGCCGACAGCAGCGACTTTCCTAGTAGAGAGTGCATGTGTGCGCGAACGACGGGGCTGCGGAAATGCAGACGGCCGCCGCGGATGACGACCAAGTCGCCGCACTGCTGGGAGACGATCTTGAAGATGTTGACTGCGGAAGCGGCCATGGCGTGCTTGTGAAGATCGGTGGCGAGAAGCTCAGCGGCCTCGACAACCGAGAAGGGCTCGGAAGTGACCAGCATGAAGGACAGGAGATGCTGCAGGAGCTCGTTGTGCTTCAGGTTCAGCTTGCCCACGACATCGCGGAGGACAGTCGGGACGTCGTGAGAAATGGACTTGGCAGCGGCCCGGAACGATTCACACGATTCTTCCTTGACCAAAATGCGGGCAGCGTAGAATGCCCACAAGAAATTGCCGTTAGCCTTGGCCACAAGGTCATCCATGAGCTTCTCGGACTCTTCGAACTCCATTCCGTGGTAACACCCGGAAAGAGTCTGGCGAAGGTGGACCCTGATATCATCGTTGACGTGCTCCTTGGTGATGGAGAGATGCTTGCACTTATCGCTCAGGTGCGAGATTGGTCGGGAGAAGGTAATGACCCGAGTGCGCGACAGCTTGGCCACGCACTCTCGCAGCTTCTTGTGGAAGCCGAGCGCCTTGTCGGCACCGATAGATGTATCATCACAGCCATCAGTCATGATGACGATGGATGCATCGCCATGCTCCGACGCCTTAAGGCTGGAATGAAGGATCTTCCAAAGAGCGTCTTCGAGCTTGCCAGCGTCGTGGCGCTTGGAGTCTTCGCGGAAGACTCGGACAAGCTCACCGTAGAGTACAACATCGCCGACGCTGCGCTCGAGCAACTGGAAGAGGATACTCTTCACAAAAGCCATGGAGGTGGCCTCCTTGACCGAGTCATAAGCTGAATCATGTTAGAATTGGAAACCAAAATTGAGGCTGGGCACTCACGGAAGTTGTAGGTCAGAACGGCATAAGACTTGTGATCGAGGGGGCGAGCTAGCCTCTCCTGAACCCACTCAGCGAGCACAGTCTTGCCAACGCCTTTAGGACCAGTGACGCTGAGCACCTGCTCATTGCTGTCAAAGAACTGAACCAAGGTATCCTTGATCCAGCTGCAGGTGTCCTCGGAGCGGTCGAGCTGCTCCAGCACCTCGTCATACACAGTGTTCCTGATAGAAGGCCCAAAAGAAGGCTGAAGCTTCTCGGTCAGCCATCTGAGATGGGACCCTTGGTCGCCGAGCCTATGAGACCAGACGTGGTCGCACAGAGCGTTCTTGGACTGCCAGACATTATCAATCTGGAGGCCAAAGGCGCTATCAAAGCTGATGGTAGTGGTCTGGCCAGCCTTGAGGCCGCTGATTCTGTGCTTGTAGTGCGAAGCGATGTGGCCCACGAGGTGGATCATATCACAGAAGATGTCTGCAGCCTTTTGCTTGATGCTCTGGGGCATGCGTTCTAGGTCGCGGATCTGACGAATGTTGGAGAGCAGCAAAGCCAATTCGTAGAGAGCAGTGAAAGTCGGAACGAGGGCCTTGGCCTGTCCATGGCCGATCTGCAGAGAGGACGTCAGTATGCTACATCGACGCAAAGAAGCCGGGTAATATTGGAAGGAAACAACATACATCGAGCAAGACTTGGCAGCTTGCCAACGCTGCAGCAGCAGCATCCTGAGAACCGGGTGCAAAGGTCTCAATCTTGGCTCCGAAGAACCAGATTTGCAGCCCGAAGAACTGGGCAGTGCTGAGGACGCGGTCCCAGTCACTTCCCCTTCGGGGCATGTTGATCAAGCGCTCATCTGAAATGGATTGGAGATAGGAGCGCAAGTCCATCTCCTTGACGAAGGACGGCTTGTAGCCAGGGAGTTTGCAGATGTACTCCACAACGTCCCCGGTAACCTTTCTCACTCGCGTGAAGCCATTGAGAGGAGACACAGGGCGGGTAGTCACGGTGAGAGCATCGGCAGGGACGGCTCTGGAGGTGGGCGAGGATTCCGAGGATGCTACCGTAGTCTTGGTCTCGCTCTCGACATCGGAGAGCTCCTTGACATTGACGGAGATGGTCGATGCCGGGGCCTTGGTGGTGCCATTTGTCAAGCCTGGCGAGGGCTCCGAAAAGCCCTTCTGGATGGTTTCCATGGCTTCTCGAGACGACGAAGCGTCTTCGGTGACGTCTGATGTGAGGGAGGAAGTATTCGAGTTCTTGCGCTTTCTCCGGACTGAGTTGCGAGAGAAGTTAGTGTTTGAGATCAAAACATGTCAGGGGAGGACGGCAATGGAAACGTACTGTGAAAGGTCTTGCGCAGCCCAAGCATACTCGCCTTGGATGCCGAGAAAAGGCAGACTTTTGGACGGAATTGGAAGGGTATAAATGGTTGAGCAGTTGTCTGGTCGGTACTGTCGGCAGAGAGGGGGAGGGCCGCAGGTCATGGGTTATAACTCCACTTCTTGGCAACTAGGCTGGAGACCACACGCAGGGACCTGCATAATGGGCTTGCGGTCCAGAAGCTGACGAGGAGTGGCAACTTCAGTTGTGTCGCGCGGCTCCATCCGTAACAAGTCTGGAAGGTGAAGCGGCGTCGGCATCGTCGAAGCTGAGAACGACGACTGTCTCATAGCCGGGGCCCGATTGGGCGGTCACTGGCGAGGCAGGCAGCCACAGGCGGGCCGAGAGCGTGTGATATGAGCGACATGGTGCAGACTAACCCAGATAGATGCCAGTGTGCCAGTGTGAATACTATGTATCAGATGTAAGTCAAGTTCTCAATAGCGGCGGATGCATTCTTGATTAGATGGCTGAGCCATCACCGCTAGGCGGCCCAAGCGGGCTAGCAGCAACCGATAGCTGGGAGCACTATCGGAGTGGATTTGCGGGGCCGCCTGCGGACACGGGCTGGACCGGTTTAGGGCTCCCTGCAGCGCCCTGTAACTCCCTGCAGCTCCCTGTGGCTCCCCGTGGCTCCCTGTAACAGTGGCTTGGCAGGGCCGCCTTTTCTCCCAATTCGGCTCAATAGTCTCCTCTCGACACGCTTGTGGCTGGCTGGAGGAGGAGATTCTGGGCTGAGATGGTGGAGAAACCCGAGGAATTCGGATACGGGGGCATCGGAGTCGCTGGGGCGCTGGGGCATAGCGGCCACTACTGCAGATGGTTCCTGGGACCGAAGCCGTGGGTACAATGTAAGGGTGCCGCGCATGGCAATGGGGATGTCTTGTTGAAAGGACGACGTGCTCTAGTCCGGGATCCATTTGCGATTCCCTATCCTCTACTCTATGCTGCGGTAACTCGGAACTGTGCAGCTGACACTCTGTCCAGATAGTCTCGATCTTCCCGCCGTATTCTTCCAATAGTTTCAGCTAGCCTCGCAACACCCGCCGCGCGTTCCGGTGGAGCGGCTTACTCTGCCACGGGGCCTCGAACCTGGACACCTGCGAAAACGTGCGCAATTGATCAATTCGGGGTTCAGCTTTACTTAAAGGGCGAAAAGTGTAACCCAAACGGAGAAACTACAATGGCACCTCGCGCACGCCTCAGCGCGGGAGGCGTCTTTCCCACACCCGTCCCCAGTTGAGGCGGCCGCCAGTAGGAGTATCGTCTCCGGAATTTGCGTACGGCTGAACAATTAAAGAGGGAGCCATGCCTATTAAGCTTTGGAAACGGATGATCTCTTCCAGATGCAGAGTGTAGAGTTCCAAAGCGGCAGTCTCGCAATGGCGCTGTGCACTCAGCGTCCAGCCATGGCCTATACAGTGCAAACTACTCAAGACACGGCAGTCAGATAAGGTACCTCCACCAGATGGCGCCAGCTGCCGGCCACCTGCCACATGCTCCACCAAACCGTATCGCAACTCCAGGCGTTTAATCTCCTCATCTCCTCCACGACCCGGCATGAAGAAGTCCATCGCTTGCGGCGCATGTCGTTCCTCGAAGCGAAAAGTGAATCCCTCCGCACCTCACGCGCCCACCGCCGTCTCGGAGAGGACCCATCGCTAATTGACGCACTGTAGTGTATTCACGCGGGCGGGCCCCCTTGCAATCGCTGTCGGGATCGCGGCGATGAGTGCATCTTCCCGCCCAAGGGCACGTCCTTCATCTTCCGCCGCTCCAGGACAGAGCGAGGCCGCGATGGCGATGGAGCTGCGCTCGCCGGGGCAATGTCCCAGCTTCACGGGCCGCGGCCTGATGAATGGCTCGAGTCGCGCTCCAAGATCCTGGCAGGCGTGGATCCGTTCGAATACCTGACGGATGAGGTCAAGAACAGCTACCTCCGCTGCTCGTACAAGTGGTCGTTCCACCATATCCCAAACCTCCTCATTGGCATGCGTGAGAAGAACCTGGATCCTTTGCTCATCTGGGCAATGCTAGCAATCACCGTTCGGTACGTGCCATCGGCGTGTCGTGCGAACTCAACGAAATATGCCGCTGACTCCATCCAGATTTTCTCAAGCAGCCCCACCGGGCTACTCCAGCCAAGTCCAAGCGAGCAACACCTTTGCCAACCATGCGCGGACCTTGGTTCTCACTCTGGTGGATCAGCCAACTCTCCAAAGAGCCCAGGTTTTGCTCATGCTCACGGGGCATTCCTGGGGAGCTGGAGAGGGCAAACGAGCATGGGTATACCTTGGAATGGCTGTGAGAATGGCTCAAGTTTTGGGTCTCTTCGAAGAGCCTCCTCCGCCCATGTCTCGTAGCCATTTTATCGAGGCTGAGGAGAAGAGGCGGACGGCTTGGACATGCTTCCTCATGGATAGTCTGCTTAGTGGGGGCAAGGGTCGTGACAGGATGCTATCTGCCGAGAAGATGCGTATTCAGCTCCCCTGCCACTCTGACAACTTCAATTTTGGAGAATGTGTAGTCTGCGAGAGGTTGGACGGTTCGCGGCCCGAGAATACGGTACTAGCCACTCATGGAAGCCTCGGAATCGTCGCACACAGCATGAGGGTCGCGGACATCTGGGGAGCCGTCGCCAAATGGGCTTGCACATCCCATGATGCTAACCAACCGCCGTGGCAACCCCAGTCAGAGTTTCAATATCTCCTTTCCCGACTCAATCTGTGGAAGGAATCGTTACCCAAGAGATTGCAGTATGACCTCTTCATCCTACGGGCCCACAGCGTGTCGAATCAGGGCCAGGCATACTGCTATATGCATTGCATTTACTTTATGAGCGTCATCTTTCTCTACCGCTCATACTTACCAGAAGTTGAAATGCAAAAGGCCAGGGTTGGAGATCGCGAATGGGACCAATGGTCAACATGGTCAAGTAAGGAGCTGGTACAGGTTGCTGAACAAGTTTGCGAGATGCTTCAAGAAATACGAGCATTCGGACTCTATTTCCTGCGTGGCCTTGTTCCTTGGATCGGGTTTACCATTTACACGGCTGTTGGGACTTTGCTCTATTTTTACCACTTTCCCAATCCAGGAGACAGCCCGAATCAGATTGAGAACCGCCGCGAGCGGATTGTCGAAGGTCTCCTCTTCCTGAAGGACATGAGACAAGCTTGGCCAATGGCCGATACTTGGGTTTGTTCATCTTCAATTTTGGGGTTTCTCGAAACTGACATTCTGTTTAGCGCGAGAAGATTCAGGCGATGCAGCTTTTCTATAGTAGCATCAAGGCTGAGGGCGACCAGGCCGTCACTCCAAGTGAAAGACGAGAGATGCGCAATGCCATTATTGATTATGGCGCTCTCCAGCCTGATCCTGTCCGCCAACCAGACATTGAAAGCAATGACGAATCTGTAAGATCCAAATCTAATGTGCCTGCCATCGTGGTCGCTGGCTAACGAAGAGTAGATGGCCGACGTCGAGAGTGTCTCTCGATCGGACGAGGTAGAATTCAGCACACAAGGGATAAACTTTATTTCCCCTGCAGATATTGACCTTTTTGATACGAATATGGAATTTGGAAGCACGATGCATGCCGCATTTGCTGATACGACACAGGGGTTTTGGGAGAGCTTTCCCGGAAGCATGGATATTCAAGCTGATCTAACGGTACCACACGAATGAAGTGAAGGGACGAGGCTCACTGAGAGCCAGTGAATACTTGACGATATTTCGATCTATGACGATTTCAACGATTTGTAAAATTATACACTCAGCTCTCTTTTGTTTGGCCAAAGAATAGGTGGCATGACAGCGTCATGAATAATCACCACATCCAACCCACCCCCGCATCCGACGTTGGTTGAATTTAGGCTAAATTGGCGCGCGGCAGACCTGTTGAATAATGGACATATATAACCACGGCATGCGCTATTGGATCATGGCAATATCTCTACACATTCAAAGCTCGGTCGTTGATACAATGTCGCTGACCAGAAATCCTATCCTCCCAGGGTTCAACCCGGATCCCTCAATCCTGAGGGTTGACGATGACTACTACATCGCTACTTCGACTTTCGAGTGGTACCCCGGTGTGCAGATTCACCATTCTAAAGACTTGGTCAACTGGGACTTGGTTGTGCGCCCGCTAAATCGCAAGAGCCAGCTTGATATGCGTGGTGATCCCGACAGCTGCGGGGTTTGGGCTCCATGTCTCACTCACGATGGTGACAAGTTCTGGCTTGTCTACACAGACGTCAAACGAAAAGACGGGTCGTTCAAGGACGCTCACAATTATATTGTCCATGCCCCTGCGATCACAGGGCCTTGGTCCGATCCCATCTATGCCAATTCTTCAGGCTTCGATCCTTCATTATTCCACGACGAGGACGGCCGCAAATGGTTTGTCAATATGCTCTGGGACCATCGCCGACGACCCCTGCTCTTTGCCGGAATCATCTTACAGGAGTTTGACCCAAACGCAGAGAAACTTGTTGGACCCAAAAAGAACGTCTACCAGGGAACGGACCTGGCGCTTGTCGAAGGCCCACATCTCTACAAGCGAAATGGTTGGTACTACCTGTTGACGGCTGAGGGAGGCACGGCATATGAGCACGCGTGCACACTAGCCCGATCTCGCGATATTTGGGGCCCTTACGAAACACACCCGCAGAAACACATCCTGACGGCCAAGGATTCTCCGTTTGCAGCCCTGCAAAAGTCTGGCCATGGAGACATTGTTGAAAGCCCAGACGGCAAGACGTATCTGGTCCATCTGACTGGACGGCCAACGGGCCAGAACCGCCGGTGTGTCCTAGGGCGCGAGACGGCCATTCAAGAAGCATACTGGGGCGACGACGACTGGCTCTATGTCAAGAACGGCCCGGTGCCCAGCCTTTTCGTCAGCCTGCCAGGTATCCGGGATGCCTCGTACTGGGCGGAACAGGAGTACACGTTTGAGAACGGGTTGCACAAAGACTTCCAGTGGCTTCGAACGCCCGAAACCGAGCGGATATTTTCTTGTGAAGGGGGAAAGTTGTCCTTGATTGGGCGTGAGGCTATTGGGTCTTGGTTCGAGCAAGCGCTGGTGGCGCGTCGTCAGGTGCACTTTTCGTACGACGCCGAGACCGTGGTCGACTTCTCGCCGTCGGACGAGCGCCAGTTCGCCGGTCTTACCGCCTACTACTGCCGGTATAACTTTTTCTACCTGACCGTCACTGCGCACTCCGACGGCCAGCGAGAGTTGCTCATCATGAGCTCCGAAGCGTCCTGGCCCGAAGGCGCTCTTGAGGCCCCAGGGAGCCAGGCGATCCAGATACCAAACGAAGGCAAAGTGAAATTGGCTCTGGCGATTCGCGGGCAGCGGCTTCAATTTTCTTACGGCCAGGAAGGGGGCGAGATGACGAAGATTGGGCCGGTTTTTGACGCCTCTATAATCTCGGATGAGTGTGGCGGACATCAGGCACATGGGAGTTTCACGGGTGCGTTTGTGGGCATGGCTTGCTCTGACCTGAATGGAACGGCGCTCGAGGCTACTTTTGATTACTTCACTTACCGACCAGCGCATGATGCCACGGATCGGTATGATCCTTGAGTAGTGGACATGTGCTCAGAATGAAGACTGCAAATATTCAGGATATATTTTGGTATTTTTACAAAATTGCTACACTAGAATCGCCGCCAACACCCTGGGACTAGTTGATGCCAAAGGCCTCCTTCGCCCGCGTCAAGTACGCTGTTCGCTCGTCGGTGAGGGTTGTCCCGACGCAATCCATGTAGGACTGGAAGCCGGTGTCAATGTCCGA
Organism: Ilyonectria destructans; assembly: GCA_020740775.1. NCBI lineage: Eukaryota > Fungi > Ascomycota > Sordariomycetes > Hypocreales > Nectriaceae > Ilyonectria > Ilyonectria destructans. The sequence continues at coordinate 1,794,305 of JAHEWK010000010.1, forward strand.
GGCGAGCCCTGTGAGAACGCTGGCATCGCACTGAGTGGTGATGAACCAAGGGCCGCTGCCAAAGTTGTACTCGTCGGGGGTGACGAGAGCCAGGATTTCGTTGAGCTTGTCATCGGAGAGCCCGTCGACGGAAGAGATGTCGGCAACCTTGTCCTTGACGCCGTCCAGCGACTTGGCGTACAGCAGGTTGTAGGCGGCCATCTGCATGTTGGCGGTGCCCTGGCCAGGCCGCCCCGGCGAGACGTTGTGCTTGTAGGCGAAGTCGACGGACTCGAAGGCCATGAGGGCGACGATGGCGGCCATCTGGTTGACGTTGTAGATGTCGTACTTGCACATGGCATTGGCGATCAACGGCCCGGCCTGAGCGGCGGTGCGGCATTCGGTGTTGGCCGAGTCGCAGCTCTCAGAGCCGGGTGCGATCTCGGCGATGATGGTGGTGGCGTTGAGGCTGGCCAGGGCCACGTTCGCAAAGGCGAGGAGCAGGGGAGAAATAGCGGAGAACTTCATGATTGCAGAAGAGGTGAGGTATTGAGAATGTGATTTGAAGGGGTATCGTAAAAAGGTGGCGAGATGACAGTTATATATGTCTTGTCTTGTCTTGTCTCGTCCGACCAGGCTGAGCGACGTCTTGGCGCTGAATGAATGTGCGGTTGCAGGTGCAGTGCAGGTGCAGCTTACGCTTGGCAAGACAAAGAGTGAACAAAGATAGACGCGAGCCAGCCGCAGGGAACAAGGTACAAGGCACAGTGAGTGGCTGAGCGGAGAAGAACAGAAAAAGAGTGAATGGTACACTGGTCGGTATGCTCCTGGCAGCGAGAATGAAGGGAACGGCAGCGGATGAGGGCGTGAGAGAGGCAGGGCGGAGAGGCTGGTTCTTAAAGCATTCCCTAGTAGGCCTCCATCGCCCTCCATCGCCCTCCCTGTTAGTTTTTTTTGCCCCTGAACCAAAGAGTCAGCGTCGCACGGAAAAGGCAACGCAGAGCCGCACGGCGGAACGACATGAGACGAAACGGCGCGGGTGATATTGCTAGTTCGCCTTCATGCGTCGCCAATGAAGTCGCATTCTGCCGTTCCCCTGAGAAACACGACCACACAACCGCAGCTGACAACGGAGGCGTCGTGGTGAAGCGGCCAATCACGGCGCGAGGCCCGCTGGGAGGCCACCGACTGTGAAACTGGTTTGCCCGGCCCAGGCTCCAATCGTGTTAGTGCGTCGGGCAGGTTTCTCTACGCGGCCTCTGTGAATGGCGGGGAGAAGGTGTTTCAACTTGTGTTCGTGGTGACAGCCACCCGCTAAACGGCACGAACATCCGGACTGAGCGTCTCCTGAACAGGTGAGCCCCTGGAATTGATCGGGTGTTGTTTTGCGCCCACGTTCGGATGGGCGCTGGGTTTATTGTCAGCCCCCAAAAGCACTGCGATTCTTACGCCCCCAACCATTGACCATTCTTGTCTCGCCCGGTGGGTCCCGGCTAGCAGACCCGATATGACTGGTCATCAGGCATTTTCTTTTGCTGGGCCATCTCCGGAGAGCTGCTATTCACGCTATAGGGTAGCCCGGGCCGTCGGGATTAATTCATCTCGTGTTCGTCCTTGAAACATCCGTCATTTATTTCTTGATGCTGTGTGACAAGTTGCGACTGATGCGCATTGCCGCCCAAGGAGACTTGTGTACCACTCGGCGTAATAATTGCGGACAACTCGTTGCTGGGTTAATTCCGAGTAGTGTTCGAGTTGTACGAAATACAACTCACCTGTGCAGCATCCTCAGAGGGGTATTTCCATAACAAAACCTCATTTTGACGATTCTTCATCATCAGTAATGCATTGCTAGTTGTCTTGCCCTAGATATCCGAATCACGTATTCATTTAGCAATGCTTATGATTCGCACCCAGACGTCACATTAAATTAAAGCTATTCACGTATTCGAAACTAGTTGATTCAGCGAGGTAGAAACATGGTGAATAGATTCACTTGTTTCAACCGTCAGAGAATACTGTTAATCAAGACTTTCGCTAGCTTCTAAACTTGTATAAAGTTCGAGTACCAATCGGTAGGAATCAACACTCACCAACACTCAACATCCCACCACCCAACAGCTCACAACCCAAACTTCATACATCGACTCATCGACACTTTCTGAACCAATAAAACAACCACCACCCAAACAGACATAACCCAAAATCCAAGCAAAAATGTCTGACAACGGAAAGGACGGAAAGGACGACAAGCACCCGTTCGGGGATTACGACCCTGGAAAGGGTCCTGACCTTCTCCGCTTGAATGTCAAGCACCTCCCAAGTCTGGGACCCCAACCGAAGAGCGACATGGAGGCTGGCGTAACCGACATCCTCGGCAAGCTCAACCAGACCACCATCAACGCCCACACCGAATGGACAAAGGTTACGGAATCCGGGTGCATGCGCCTCTGGGCTGCAACCAAGAATGGAGGCGACGTCACCCTGACGCCTGTCGTCCGCAACCTCAAGAAATTTCTGAAGGAGCTGTTCGACCGGGAGTGTACCAGTGCCAGCGCCAGCATGGATTGCAAGGGAGTGGAGGTGTACTTCCTGTGGAAATCCGCTGGTGAGGTCGAACCCGACACGTGGACTCCTCCTTGCAAGGCGGAGGAGTCGGATGACTAAAACGAGCGCGGTGATATCATCGCAAATGATGGTTTGAGACTCTGGAGGCAACACCTATAGAGTAGTAATGATTGGTAAATGGGTTCAATAGAATCAGAGCCCAGAACGGTGGATTCGAAAACAAACATTTACCAACAACCGATATTAAGTATCCCTGCCTAATCAACGTGTGCATGTAAACCAGTGCATATACTTTCCATGTCAATCTGACCTCCTGTCACAGAGCGCAGAGTTGTCTATTAAACACCTGACTTCCCTGGGAATGAATCTGATTTTCAACCATCTCGGCTGTGTAATATCAATCTATCGGTGCGCATATAAAGCATGATATATTGTGATAGATTGTGTTGAACTGGCTTCGTATTTAATTGCTACTATTAAACCAGAGGTGAGAGCCTTGGCGCTGGTAGTACCTCTCTTATGCCGCTGTGTCTGATGCTCGTAGGGATGCTCGCTCTTGTAAGACCAATATGCTAAGTCTGAAGCTATCCTGCGTATGTAGATTCGGGCATGGAATCGCCGACGCTCTGAATTACAACCGACTGTAGGGACGATATGAGGCTCCAACTCTCGACCCATCTGAGAGGGTGGTGGGCGGTCCATATTGAAGTGGAGGAGTTGGTGACAATATCATCAGAGTGCTGGAGACATTACTGCCATACCTCCTCTCCGGTGACGTAGCAAGGATTGTGCAGCTGCCAGTGGCCATCACTCCCGAGATCCAGCAATCTGAGGACCTGCCAGAGCTTTCTGGAAGTAGATTTCGCTGCTCTGAAGTGTTTGCCGAAGATGGATCTTATCTCCTGCCTTGGCGGATGGTCGATGGCTGAGGGGGGTCCGGCCGCTTCTCGCCTCTGGCTCGTTTCCCGTCTGCTACTTGCACGATGGTCTCCCATTCGGTCTTACCTTGGTCCTTCTGTCGTACAAAGAAGTTCTTGACCTATCACACTATTAGCAGCGGTCAATAATCCACACACGCACTCAACATACCATCACTGCCGTCTTGGATCCCATGTGAGCCGCAATAGCTGTCCAGTCCGACCCAAACGCCCGCAAGAGATGTGGGAAGTCATTAGATTCAGAAACACTCCAGTAGGCTGAGGCTTTAGTTGGTGGTGTCCCTTCTAGTTGTGGCTGAGCCAAGTTAAACGAAGTTTTAGCTGGCAGGGGTAGAGGTTCCGGCTGCTCGGGAAGGATTAAAGTGGCATGCTCAGCGTCAGAAGGGAACTCTCGGGATCCCGAACTGTGTGGAGTGACTAGCCATCCAGGCGTATCTGCAAAATTCTTTCCAGCCTCATGGTTCTCCTCGATTTCGGGCTCCGTCGGCCGTTTTCGAGGAATCCTTTGGGGGACTTGGCTCGCAGTAGGGGCAGTGTGTAGTTTTCTTTCATGATTCCGAAGCTGCTTTAGTGAAGTAGAGCCAATTTGGTCATAAGAGCAGCCAATCTTTGGGCATTTCAAGCGGCCCTGATGTCGCGCCTCATGATCCTTCAAGCGGTTCGCAGACGCGTAACCAACTACTGATCTTTCGCAGCCGCGGATATCACACACGAATGCAGATGGCCCAAACTCTTCTTTGAATACTGCCAACTCTTCCTGAGATAGCCTGGAAGAACTACTTTGGGCCAAAATTTGAATAACGCCTTTGTGATACGCTTGAAGGATTAAAGGGAATAGTGTCGGATCTAGGACGGGTGGAGACATTTCTATAATGATGAGCAAGGGGACTAGTCGTTCGCTGGAATCGAATTCTTACCGGTTGAAGAGCCATTGGGTCTGCTAAAATACGAAATGCAGTTGACGAGACTGTATGCGACAGGAAAACTCTTGAGATATTGCAGGCGACTGTCCTGATTGTCGGTCCCGACGCTCAAGATGTCCCCACTCCTTGTTTCCGCAAGTCGGTTGTGCTCATGGCACAAGTCCAGAAGCCATTGTACGACCAGGGATGTCTGAGAATTCTCATCTATTTGAGATTCATCCAAGTACTCTAGTAGGTGTTCAACCCAGTGTTCGTTGGCGTATGGAAGCAGACCATGAAATCCTCGGCCTATGCCGCCTCCTTTTAAGACTTCACCTCATGGCCATAATGAATTCTAATCCAGCCAGGAAACGACGACTCAATGATGCAGGGCAATTCATTGAAACGCACGATTCGACGACAAGGGCATCGCACTACCACCGCCCGGGATGTTGTCCAACGACAGCACCGACAGTGAACCCCCCATCCCTGGATGTTGAAGGATATGCTGGAAGCTTCCGGGGCTTTGCAGAATCCCACGGCAACAATATGTATTCAACAAATGGAGACCCGTCCCTTGCGAGGACCTGTGTCTCAGGCCGCGATTTTCGAAACCCCGTCATGTTGGACGGTGCACATGCAAGTTCTCCTCAGCATTTCCACTTATGCAACAAGATCTGTTTGTTTTGGAACTGTATGAAAAAGTCCCCCAATCCTTCTTACAACACATGGGTTGACATGAAAAGTTGACTTCGTTCATCGCATGTACTATGATTGACACCGGCAATAAACACCCGTGCCCAGCAAGAACGCCACTGAGGCTGGGAAACAATGGCACCTTATATCCTTCACATTTCGACCCTACCCGAGACCAAATATATGGTACACTGGAACCCCGTGATATCCAGTTGCTGGAATTATTCAGCCGCGAGGAAATTGAATTTGAGCTTATGTGGATGGCATGCACTATCGATGGAAAGAAAGCTGAGGTCTGGGTCACTCTTTATGGGCCTCAAGATATTGCTGCGGATCTCAGCGACCTTTTCCAAACCCTTGGGCTGTACTTGCAGGATCCAGTACATGCGCTAAGAGATGCACCGTACTTCAATCCACAGCGCTTCTTCAATAGGCCGGATATCAGAACCACTGACTTCCAGGCTGTCACTCTAACTCACCCACAGATATCAACGGCGAAGGATGAGGATATAGTGGCCACAGACGTGCTGAACAGTTTCATTTCTTTGGACACATTAGATGAAACACATGCGTCGTCTCATGTCTTAACTGAATTGAAGAGGTCGGAGGATAGAAAATGTCTGCACCTATGGGATATGAGCTAACAGCAATCAGACATCAAAAGCAAGGACTTACGTTTATGATCCAGCCAGAGTTGGGCTGGAGACTGCACGACAAAGACCAGGACGTCTGGTCTCAAGAAGAAGTAAACAATGGTCTTGCTCGCATAGCGTATGTATCTTCAATGCATCTACACCAATAAACTAACCCTTGTAGGTACATCAACAACATTGACTTATCGACAAGAATTAGTTATATTATAGAGGAGTTACAGTAGGTATATTATATAATTGTATCTGATATAGATGCGCGGAAGGGGGGTGCGCGCGGAAGGGGGGTAACCCATCTTATACAGATAAAAATATGGTTTCCTATTTAGAAAGCAGAATATCAATAGAAAATAACAGGTCCTTTATATAGTAGCAGCAGTAGTAGTAGTAGTAGTAGTAGTAGTAAACTCCAGTGTATCAGTCAGCACTATCACAATACTTCACCAACTCCAACCACCTTATCAAGACATTGCAATATCTTGCTTTCCTTTCGTACTCTCAATAAACATATCTGAAGTGTGGCAGCTCGCGGTCGGTTTTGTCGCCCGAAAGCTCGGCCGTTATCTCTGGGCTATCCTCGGGGACCGGTCCGTGAAGGCGGTTCTTCTTCTTATTCTCCCAGATGAGGTAAAATCGAAGGGAAATAGTTGTCAGAATTCCCACAGCAAAGCAAACCAACATACTGGCAAAACCAGATGGGTAGCTCGGTGCCTCATTATCGAAAAACAACTGCGGGCCAATAATGTTTCCGACACAGTAAGAAATAAAAGACTGGAGGTTTATCGTTAGCTTCGTCGTGCTTTAGTTAATATCATAGAATAATAGTCTACTTACCATCGCGTTAACCGTCGTCTTTTTCGTGATGCCTGCGTTGTTGGCAGTATTCATGACAAGGACCATTGGAAAGTTAACTGTGTAGGCAGACAAGAGACAGTAGCCAGAATAGCGGGCCCAGATGTTTGAGTTGTCCAGCTGTCGGATGACGACTGCGCCTACCAGACCGACAGTCGTAGCACAGACCATGAATACTGTTCTCATGTTCTTCAAGTACGTGCTGCCAAGAGTGACGACAAGGACAAAGAATGCTTGAAATGCAGTAACAATCATGTTAACCAAGAAAGTCTCGTTAACGCTGAATCCAAAACCGTTAATAACGATGGCGGCAAACTGGTTGAACATTTGTTAGTCCTTGCAAGCGTGGTATATGGAGTTCTGGAGGGTGGAGATGCTCACATTGCTGATACCTCCATTGGGAATGTTGGTGCACAACATAATGACAACCGTGAACCAGGCCTTTGGGTCTAAGAATGCTTCGTACATTTGCTCCATTCTCCACTTGTCATGCTTGATGCCGACAGTATCATCTTGGGTCCGGATAATACTCTTTGCACGATCTTCTTCAGTCATGAACCACGCCTTGGCGGGAGATTCTGGCAGAAGGAAAAACATGACCATTCCCCAAAGCACAGTTGCTCCACCAAAGACAAGGAATACAAGCTAAGTATATCTTGTCAGCGGGTTCACCTCACGATAGACAGCATTTGTGCATACCTTCCATGCCGAAAAAGTGGTGACGTGTCCAAAGGCGTACATGACAGGACCTGCAAAAAACCCAGAGACGACATTTCCCAAGAACCAAACACCGTTTCGAATCGGTTGCTCGGATCTCTTGTACCACATGGAAACAATGATGCTGAAACCTGGAGCCACTCCTGCTTCCATGAATCCCAGAAAGAATCGTGTGGCAATTAGCCCTGCCGCATTGTGGGGAGCGGCCATGCACATTAAAATGCCTCCCCACAGCGCACTGTATGTACGGAAGCCGTCAGTTCAGAATCCACTTCATGAGGGTTATGGTTATACCAACACAGATACGGCCATGAACTTGGAGATGGGGAACCGGACGATGATAAATGCAACAGGTGCAGAGGCGGCGAGATATCCGAAGTTGAACATGCTTGACGCCCAGGAATAATCTTGGCCATGCAGATTGAGATCAGTCCTCAGTCCGAGAATAGCGGTGTTTGCCATCGTAGACTTGTCGAGATATTGGAACATATAAGTCACAAACAGCAATGGAAGAATCCTGCAGACAAATAGTTGGTCAGTGACAAAAACAAAACTGGAGCACGTAGTTAGCTGAGCCGACATACCATTTGTCCGCTCTTCGCAGCAGCCTGCGGTCCTCTGCAGGCGAGAGAACCTCTTCAAGAGGCAGTGCTTCACAGGATACCTTGCCCTCGAGTGAAGCCTCAGCCACTGGGGCTCTTTTTGTCTCCTCGTCGGACATCTTGGCCACCGTGAATGCTGGATTGGTGAACTGTGAAAGTCGTCGGGAATGAATAAAATTCTTCGCACTCCCAGGTTGTATGCCAATCAGCAGTAACTATTAACAAACTGATGATCCCTTGGACATATTTATAAACCTGGATACTTGGAGTCTCTTGCGTTGAAGAAGATAAGAGCCATCCTTCGTGTCCTTTGGTGGCTTGGCGACACCGACCGTCTTTGTCTCTGCTATTAGTGGGGCGAAGAGCAAGGTGCTAGGATCCGGAAACACACCCAGTGAATTTCTTATCTGCAGCCAGGGCTTGGCCGTCAGTCATCTAGCCGATAGCCGTTGGAATTTGCCGACATGGCTTGAAAATCGCCCAAAGAGGGCTAGATCTACGCCTGTTTACACATACTAGTTGAACAACTTTTACTGAACTAGAAGTGTATGAACGCCAACCGGGTATTCATTCGTACATTCATCAAATCAAATGACGAACTTTTCAACGTCGTCATTTTCTAAAATGCCGATACAGTCCACACGCACATGCCGGGTACGTTCTTCCGTTTGCGCCACCTTTAGCGCAGCGAACGCTCGTCGGCAATTCTCCCCTTGATGCTGGAGATGAGAGAATCTAGCCATGATCCAATCTCGATGAACTAGATCCTCGGTTTCCAATGCAGCAATGAACAGCGGCCAAGTTATGCGCGCCATCGCCTTCTCTCCTTCGTCTGTATGGCTCTGATGCGCCAGGGTGATGATGTCTCGCAAGGAGGTGCGTTGCTGCTCATTAGCTGGTGCATTGCGATTGGCGATGCGAAAGTAGCAGAGAACTATGGCATGATAAAAGGGAACTATAAACCGGACATTGGCGATAAAATTTCTCTCTTTGCCGTTGGCCGAAGGGAAGTCCAACCGCCCTGCTACCTCCAGGAGCTCCCAGTATTTCTGTCTCATATCTCGTAGGGCATGGGCTGTGTCTTGAGCTAGACCATGACGATCTGTGTCTTCACTGTCATTGTATGCAGCTGCAAGTTCCGCCAAAATAAATCGCAGCTGACCGACTTGCCCGTAGAGATAGAACAGTTGTCTGCTTTGGATGTCCTCTAACAGCTGGCCTTGTGGATATTCAGGTCCCCAGATATCGCTAGACATGAGAGCAGAATACTGGTGAATAGATAAGAACCCACGAAGCCGAGATTTCGTGTTGTTCTCAGCGAGGTCGACCATGATCTCCCCAACAGATCGGTTGAAGTGACCGCCCAAGCCATAAAACGCGGCTCCTCCGTCGAGGAAGGAGATCCACACAATCATGCGCGCAGAAAACGGTGAAATAGGCCAGTGGGGAAGTGGAAGCGGACTTGAGGGGTCTTGATCTGTACTGCCGGTTTTGTCAATGGCGTGCCATTCATTAAGCTTCCGCAGCCTTGAATGCAGGACTGAAGCGGCACCAACCAAGTGCGCCTTTAGTCCTGCACCCGAGCCGTCTCCAAACTTCTGTTCATAGACAATCATAAGCCAAAGAGTTGCAAGAGTGGTATCTAGGGTGGGCGAGTCGGCTGTCTCATAGATAATCTGTGCCATCAACCGCATACTAGCACCATAGTGCTCGACAGCGGTCGACTCAAAGCAACTAGTATCCCTCTGGCCTCCTCGGCTATTCTCATAAAAACGTTGATGCGAGCCCAGAGCGCACACCATATGTAAAACCATTGGTTGTGTCTGTGCCATTCTCCACACCACAGTCGGTACCGAGTATTCGGGATCCTTGGTGTCGATGCTGATCGAGATGACGGTGCGAAAACAAGTGATGGCCTCATGATCCGTGGGCAACAGGATAGAAAGACAGTCGATAGAAAGGGACTGTAACCCGAAAGATTGGGGAGCTAGATCGCCATCGCTTGCGGCGTCCGTATCATGGGGCAGCGCGGGTGTTGGTAAAGGCGGAGGCGGCGTTAACGAACCGGTGGGATAATATTGCGGGATTGAGTAAGACTCTTCAGTGCCAATATGACTGTGACTCGCAGTTGATGGACTCTCTCCGTCGGCAATTCGATCGTCACCTCTCCTCGTGTATTTCTTGCGAGGCCGAGGAGCATAGTCGCAGACCAGATCTAGCCTGGAGCACCGTCGGCATCGAGGACGCTCCTCGTCACATTTGACCTTCTTGGCACGACATGTCCAACATCCTCTGCGAGACCGAGCTGGGCGATCTGATTCGGTCGCAGTCATCTGGGGTTACGCTTCTCTCAGGAGCTGACTGGGGATTGAGCGCTGCAGTCTGCGGGGTCAGGAGCAGGGAATAGATATGAAGCGACGACCTGAAAAAGCCGACAGGAAAGCTGCGTTGCAGCTATGACCAGTATTTATCGGCGACTACGTAAGTAAGCCCCTCTGACCACATTTGAGAATGGAAAATGCCGAGTTGGGGTCTTGTGACAAGGTCTGGACCTATGAATGCAACTTGGTTAATCTGGGTCACTGGTCGTCAAGGATCCACAGATAACACAAGCCATGCTCATAAACTAGCCGGTCGGCAAATCACCAGAGCTAACTTCGAAGGATCCCCGGAAAACATGGGGTATGAGTCATGGAGTCCGCTAGCATTACGCGAGTGATGTCTCTAGCATCGGCTAACCATCTGCGTCCGCTAGCCCACTCATGTCGCGGCATGTGACCGCAGAACCAGCAAGAATAGTCGTATTCGATTCGGGATGAACCCTGGCTTGTGCTTTAAAGATGGCGAAGACCCAACCTGTCCCTGACACATCATCCCCACCAATCCAAGCGGAGTCAAGAAGTCAACCAGCATGACAAACGATATCAAAACTGCGCGAGACCTAGTCTCAAAGGCAATCGACGACGAAGTTGATGCGCTGCAAACATTGAACTTGGAGATCCACAGTCATCCCGAGATCGCGTACGAGGAACACTTTGCTCATGAAACTCTTTGTACTTTCCTCGAGACGAGGGGGTTTACAGTCCGCCGCCATGCCTACGGCCTCGAAACTTCGTTTAAGGCTGAGATTGGACAGGGAGGGCGCTTGGTGATGTTTTGCGCAGAGTACGATGCTCTGCCGGGTATTGGACATGGTTGTGGCCACAACTTGATTGCAAGCAGCTCACTTGCAGCTTTCATCGGATTAGCCAAGACATTGCAAACCCTGAAGATTGCTGGGAGAGTCAGGATTCTGGGAACTCCGGCAGAAGAGGGCGGCGGCGGAAAAGTCAAGCTAATTGATGCTGGAGCATTCAAGGACGACATCGCAGCAGCTATCATGTCTCACCCAACCTCATCACACGCGTTTGAGAAAGGGTGCCACGGCCTGGCTGGCTTCAAGACTATTGCTAGCCACAAGTTGCGCGTGGAGTATCACGGAAGGGGAGCGCATGCATCTGGTGACCCCTGGGATGGCATCAATGCTCTCGACGCCGCAGTGGCCGCCTACAACAACATCTCGATGCTCCGGCAGCAGATCAAAACGGACGAGCGTGTCCATGGGATAATTGAGTCAGGCGGGGAGGCTCCCAACGTCATTCCCCATTACACTCGGATGAATTGGAACATCCGAAGCCCTACATCACCACGAGCGGACGCGCTCATGGCAAGGGCCAAGGCTTGTTTTGAAGCGGCCGGAACTGCTACTGGCTGCAAAGTCAACTACATCCCGTAAGAAATTCGTGGAAATCATTCGACATCTTTAGTTGCCGCTAACACTGATAATTAGAGCCTCTCTATATAAGGACCTGAGGTTAAATGAAGGTTTGTGTGCAGCCTACGTCGAGGAAATGTCTCATCTCGATCGTATTATCTCTTTGAAGCAGGAAGAGCCTGGCGCAGTATCAACAGATATGGGTACGTTAACCTTGCTAATGATACCCGAAAAAAGATCCGATGCTAATTTATTTTCTTCAAATTGTTAGGCAATGTGTCCCATGAAGTCCCAAGTTTTCACGGTGTCTTTGGAATCCCTACCGAACGAGATATTCCTGGTCACCACCCCGAGTTTGCAACGGCGGCGGGGACGCAGGAGGCTTATGAGGAAGCAATCAAGTGCGCGAAAGCAATGGGAATGATGGGATGGAGGATTCTACGGGATGAGAAATTTGCATCAGAGGTAAAACAGCAATTTGACCAGGAGATTAAGCAAGTCTTTGCGGAATAGAAAATAGATGATATTGATTCCTGCTGTAACGGGTCAGGCCCACTTGGCTGGCGGCTCTGCCGCCAAGCCCGAATTCTTCTCCACAGCGCCATCGAGTTGATTCTCGAATCTTCTATATTAAAGAAGATATAACGCGTCTTCACGCACCCAGTTTGTATTTAGATTCTTTCCTTTCTTCATCTTGAAAGTAAACAGCATAGGGACTAGTTAGTTGAATCAACTCACTAGAGGCCTTTCACACCTGCTTGTTCCTTGTATCATAATTGAATGCTTCCTTAGCAGGAACGTACCAATCAATAAGCAGTCTACATCACCAAAGCGTACGAACTATACTCTAGAGGGGCAGGAAAGCATATCTCAACAGCTAGGATACAATTTGGGCTCTTTCATTAATCTCAACAATCAGGTAGGTGGAAGTCAAACCTCACGCGAGAATCGATGTCCAAGGGATCATCCAGGGGAACCTGGCACGGTATTGGGGCCAATCTGTGGCGAGTAGTCTAACCAAATGATAATTGTTTGTGTTCGTTTGGAAGCAAAGACCAATAATAAAATCCCGGAAAGTCATACAACGACCGTAACGACAATAGAAATCTGAGCTGCGCTACGGGAGAGTATCGACTCGCCCGCCAAAATATTTTATTGTTCAAGCTTATCCCGACCCTTGCCTCCCAATGTAATTTCACGATCCAGTATCTCCATTGGATAATCCCGGCGTTTGCCCGAATACGTGCTAATGTCCAAAATGCCGATCGTGAAATGCGGTGTGGATTTACCGAGCCAGGCTAGTATCGGCGGTCCCAGTGGGCCGGTCTGCCATGGAATTCTCGGAGCCGGGCATATCAGATTGCTCATCTTGATTACGTCAAAAATACTGACCGAGAAAATCTCATGATCCACAGGCTTGAAAATTACAGTAGCCTCTTTTATAAAGTCTTAATGCTAGGGCTTTCTCTTGAACTGCGCCGTTCGTGGATTCTCAGATCGTTTATCCCGAGTTTCTCTCATCTTCCCTTGCCGAAAATTGCAGTTCAATATCCATCTAACATGGAGCTTTCGTCGAACGAAGACTCAGTTGAAGAAGGTCTCACCGTTTTTTCAGGTGGATGTCAGATTGTTCTGCCCCCGGAACGTACGAGGCATTCCAGTTTGGTTGACTTTGAGGATGAGGACGACTTGTTGCACCCGTACAACTGGGGTTTGTCAAGAAAGTATGTGCCATCACCAAAACTTCCTCTACTAGAGAGCCCGTATTTACAGCAAATCTTCGTGCTTTCAGGCTCTTTCTCACTGTTCCGCTGGCCCTTTCGACCTTCACTGTAGCCTTGAACTCGGCGCTCTTCTCAGCGGCAACGCGTCTTTTTGCGTCTGAGTTTGGAGCATCTCACGAAATCGGGACTCTCGGTGTTTCCTTGTATGTCCTAGGGTTTGCTACAGGGCCACTGTTCTGGGCTCCATACTCGGAGCTCAAAGGTCGTGTAACACCGATCATGCTTGGAATGCTGGGGTTCTCAATATTCTCCCTTGGCGTGGGAGCTGGAAAGGATATCCAGACGGTGCTTATTTGCCGATTCTGGAGCGGAATTTTTGGTGCGTCTCCCATGACAATCGTGGCAGGGGTCTTTGCAGATACGTTCGATGGCAGGTCCAGAGGTGCTGCAACTACGATCTTTTCAATGAACGTTCTCTTGGGGCCAACCCTTGCTCCTTCAATAGGTGGCTTCATTGCAGAGTCTTCGCTTGGTTGGAGGTGGACAGGGTGGTTGGCTAGCATTATGGGATTCTCTTGCTTGATTCTGGATCTCATTTTTCTTGAGGAGACATATGCGCCATCGATTTTGACGAAGAAAGCTCAAAGGCTGAGAAGAGAGACCGGAGATTGGACTACCCACTCGAAGCAAGAGGAAGTGGAAGTTGACATGCGTCAGTTTTTCACGAAGTATTTGACTCGGCCGATCTACCTCCTCTTCACTGAACCGCTTGTGTTCCTGATATCTGTATATCTGGCCTTCATTTACGGTCTGGTTTATCTCTTTCTAACCGCATATCCTATCGTTTTCCAGGACATTCACAGCATGACGGCTGGAAAGGGTGGTTTATGTTACCTTGGTATGGTCATAGGTATCATCGTTGGAGGGATTTATCTCATCTTCGTCACCCAGCCAGCATATCGTCAAAAGTTGGCCGCAAACAACAACCAGGCCGTTCCTGAATGGAGATTACCCCCTGCTATGATTGGAGCTGCATCATTTGCTGTGGGAATTTTCTGGTTTGGATGGTCGGGTTACCGAGCAGACGTCCACTGGATTGTCCCCGCCGTCTCTGGACTTTTCACGGGATTGGGTCTTCTCACTATTTTCCAACAGCTGCTCAATTATCTCATCGACACATACTTACCCGTTGTTGCGTCGGTCAACGCCGGGAGCGCAATTATTCGATCACTCTGCGGAGCGGGGTTTCCGCTCTTTGCGAAAGCCATGTTTGAACCTTTAGGAGTTAACTGGGCGAGTACTGTGCTAGGAGGAGTTGCAACATTAGGGATCCCAATCCCAATTGCATTATATCTCTTTGGAGCTACGTTGCGATCAAAGAGCAAGTTTAGCACATAAGATGACTGAGTTCAACAGCATTACATAAAATGGATACTGGTAAGGTTGTGTATGCAGCGCATTGTGTCAGGTGCCGGAATGCGGCCTACGGAATGCAATCGCCGGGCCCGAAGCTCCCTGATCACTGGATCCGGCATGGTCTGTAACCAACATACCTAGGCAGCCGAAGGGTAGCTGCGACTACGCTTGAAGCAGCCAACCGACCGGCTACTAGATTACCGACGAAAGAGCATAAATAGCTGTCTATACCCGCCGATAGGACAAGGAGTCAGAGATCAATACAGTCACCACACCTTCCCTATTATCTACCGGCTACCTAGTAGCGTGTCTGCCCTCTTCACTCCCTACCATACCCCACCCCCCGCTGAGACACCCCCCCAATGGGACAGCCAAAATGGGCGTCCACCATACAAACAATAGAAAGCTATTTCTATACTATAAAAGGTACTTTCTTAATAGAAATATTAAATAAAATTATTATAATTACTATAATTTTAAAAGTAAGATATATAGCTTTAAATTAGATACCTTAATTCTATAATAGTACTATTTAATTATAAATTACTTTCTAAATTACCTACTACAGCTAGACAGTCTAATTAAATCTAATAGAATTAGTAGGTTCTTCTTCTATTACTACCTGCTTACTATAATATTAATATAAATACATTAAGCTTTAAATAATATAAGAAGTAAGCTCTGAATTTATCTAACAGTAAGGTTTCTATATTTAGATGTATCTAAAGCTAGAGAGAGAGAAAAGAGAAGAGAAGAGACCTTACTGAGAGGTTGCTGTAAAAACTCTACACGCTAGTTATATAGTCGGGTAATAGTTCCTCCAGGCTAGGCCTAAGCCTGATCCCTCACTTCAGGCTCAGCCTGTAATACTTAAAAGTAATAATTCAGATTGATTACTAGATAGAGATATATATAGTAGTTTTATAGAGGTAGAGGCTTTTAAAGCTACAACTAAAAACCTGTTTATAAGAGAGCTATCAAGAGGTTAGGGTGCCCTAGTACACACATACCCAGAGGGGGGACTAGAAGCTCAACAGTAAAAAGAAAACACCAACAATAGTATCAACAATACAGACCATATACCCAGTCCATTCAAAGGTTAACAGTTACTCAAACAGACTAAGGTTTCTAGTCCAACTGGTTACCTTTCCCAATACCTCAATAAGCTGCAGGAACAGCTGCATCTTGAAAAAGCTAGATCTGCTGGAAAAGCTAGATCTTGGAAAAGCTAGATCTGCTGGAAAAGCTAGATCTTGGAAAAGCTAGATCTGCTGGAAAAGCTAGATCTGCTGGAAAAGCTAGATCTTGGAAAAGGCAAAATCATGATGGATAGCATTCCAGCCAATAAGAGAGCTATATAGATAGGTTTTTACAGTAAATATAAATCTATCAACAAAATAATAAGAAAACGCAAGACAGCCTACTTTAGTAGCGAAGAGTTCCAGCCAGCTTATAGTCCCAGTCTGGCATTAGCCAAGCGTCTCACCTTTCGCTGCCCGTCAGTAAGACCATTTCCATTCTCATCAAAATTTCGGAAGCCCAGTGCTCTCTCGCCTTCCTCGCTCAAGATATTGTCCTTTCTAGCTCCATGATCTTCATGCTCATACTCTTTCTCGTTACTTCCGTGCGATCGAATAAAATCAGCAGGCACATCGACCCTTTCGAAGGCTTCTCTTGTAGTCAAGAGCGAGTCGATGTTGTATGGGGTGAGGGGAATACAAGCATTGTAGAAAACGGTAGAGTCGTTCTTCCCCGGATTCGTCGGATCGACCCCGTGTACCAAGTCACAGTGCCAAAACACGTAGTCTCCAGGCCGGACAGGCGGGATGCCAACCATGGCTCGGTCGAGTGCTAGGTGGGGGTGATGTTCAGGCGTGGGGAAGAACTGTGTATGCCCAGGAGTCGCTCCCGGGAACGTGGGGAGAGTCTGATTAAATTCTCCGGTGTGGAAAAGCGGACGGAGCATGATGTATGCAATAGACAACTTGAGGCTCGGTAATAGTCGCAGGGTTCCCTCGCCCGTATTGGTATGAGATAGTGATAACCAACCCTGTAGACTTCGCCATGCGGAACAAGATATACCGGATTCTTGGTATAGGTCGCTGTTGGCGTTAATCCGATGGTCTGCCTCCCAAGCATCCCAATTTTGCCAATAGCCATCGAAGATGGAAGCAAAGTTCATCCGGTTCACATCATCTTCCCATCGCTCAATTGCACCGCTGTCCAGATGTGGCGCTAAAGGAAACTGACCCGGATCATCAGACGGGTATCGTATTCTGATTCGGTCTGGATAGACGACTTGGCTATCGAAATCAATAGGAGCGGAGGCATCTGATACGTGCCAGAGTCTGGATACGCTCTTCATAGCGTTCAACACTTCTGGGTGGGACCGCATCTGCACTTGCGCTTCGGTCCAAAATATATTCCAGCCGGCTGGTTTATCGATAGGATAGCCGCCTACGCCTGGGTGGCGATGCACATAGTCTTTAAGGGACGTTTCCCAAGCCACGGCCTGCTCCTCAGGGACTACATTGCGAAGGATTACGCAGCCGCGGTCCCGAACAATATCGGCAAAGGCGGAAGGGAGTTCGCCACCTGGAAAGATGGAAAGTTCAATATTAAGAAAGCCCTGATTTCATCGTCTGGGTCACTCACCATTTTGACGAACGACTTCAAAGTCAATCTCAGGTACCATGGCGGGTCCATTTTTCTCAATTAGGGCAGTCTCTGCCTTGAGCACCTCAATAAGTCGTTCATATGACTGGGTAACTATTCCTTCGTTTCCAGGTTTCACAAGGGATTGTTTAAGATCGGAGAATCTCCGGTCAAGCAATGGAGCACTAGTCCGTGAAGGTAAGTTATCATGAAGCTCCAGCGTCAGTGTTTGACTTACTTGATGGTCTCTTCGACCGTGATCTGCATTCGCACGGCGGTTTGCATCTTTTGGGTTGTGAATTGGTAAAATGATTAAAAAGTAATTTGAAAATCGGCGGCCGTTGTTTCAATCGACTTTTGTCTATCGGCTCGTAATCGGAGGTCATCTACAACTTTATACATTTATTCTCGCATATTCGGCGAACATACGGAGTACCTGATAGGGCAAAATATGACATGGATTGAATCCTGCAATACATTGTGGATGCGATGTTTGCGAGCATGGGTATCCCTGGATCAGCACATTGTGTACTGTGATATCTGTCGGCAAGGCTATCTTCGGGCCACACAATGTCTAGTGCGGATGGTCGTGTGAATTAGCCGACCGGCTCGATAATCTCTGCCATGAATAGGCCGGTGGATATCAAACTAGGAGCTATCGTCCAACTAAGTTAAGCAATACGCATCCTACTCTTCTTTGGGTCTAGACCACCCCCAGTCACACAGCTCAACTGCCGGCTGCTTTGTTGAACTGCAGCCCCATCCGCTGCATCCCTGGGGTCAGAGTCCCTAAGAATAGGTGGTTTCTATGAGGGAGCTTATGAATATCCTCGTGTAAATACGGAGGGCAGATTTCGAGCCCTTCCCTTCCCCTAGCTGTGGGGCTAGCTTGTTCCCCAGACCGCACTTTAACATGCTTCATCTGCTACCCTACACACACGAGGGACGAAATAGCCCGTGGCTAATTGAGCCACCAGGTATCAGACAATGCCGCGGCTACGGTTATCAGAATGCGACCTACCAAAGAGGGCTCCACAAATGTATAGTGGTGTGTAAATTACTTTTCATTATTTAATTCTGCCTATTTACTCCAAGGACTTCTTTTAGACGATGACGGACCATCAGTACTTCATGAAGACAGCGTCTTCACAGAAAAGCACCCCTTTTCTGTTATCTTATATGACGAATTTATCTATACCACTCCTGTGGACAAGTTCCAACCCACTGATTCGCCTTTCTCCAAGACGTTGTTCAGAGAAGGCGGCTTGGAGGGCCTCGCGGGCTCGGCGATAGTTTTCCCCCCTGGTCTGGAGGGCATCGTATCTGGCCAGGATCCAGGATTGGTGTACCATATCGTCAGACTCAAGTGCTGCAATGAATAATGGCCAGGCAATTCGACTCATGGCTATCTCCCCCTCGTCGTTGAAAGCTTTACATGCTAGATCCATGATGTCTCTCAAGCATTTCCGCTGCTTGTCATTTATCGGTGCTGATTTGTTGATAATGCGTTCAAAGCAGAGCACAACAGCATAATAGAATGGAACAACGGAGCGGATGTTAATCATAAATCTCCTCTGTAATCCCTCCATCGGGAGCTCTAGTCGGCATGCCACATCGAGGTACTCACTATATCTCTTTTCAATATCCTGCAAGGCCTGAGCAATCTTCTGGGGGTGGCTTTGTGACCCAGAAGTATCACTGTCGTCGGTCTCGGGCAGTCTGGATAACATATAACGCATCTGGCCCGCTTCTGCCTGCAGATACAAGACTTGCGCGCTTGCCAAATCCTCCAGCACCTGGCTTTGAGGGTATGCAGATCCCCAAATGTCGGGATACACCACGTTCGAATGCTTATGAAGCGCAACAGCCCCGTGAAGCCGTGATAGCATTGTGTTACCTATCGGACTGGCCAAATAGAGCTTCACCAAGCCATTCATTGAATTTTCGTCCTACACCATTGAAAGCTGCACCACCATCTGTCAATGTGATCCATATTACCACTCGGCTGCTCAGGGCGATAAGGTGTTCAAACCCGGATGGGGGATCGGACACTGAACTGTCGCCCTCCTGAGCTGCAGGACTGTGTCGAATATTGCGCAACCGTCCCTGGAGCAGTGAAACAGCACCATGGAGGTGTGTAATCAGGCCTACACCACAGCCATCTCCGAACTTCTGCTCATAGAGAATCATGAGCCAGGTAGTGGCAAGGATGTAGTCAAAATCCGAAATGCGGATAATGTCCTGGGTCGCGGTGGCTAGGAGTCGCAATGCTACGACGTAGTGTTTCATGGCTTCGGACCGACAAAGCTGGGCCTCGGCCGATGGCAAAGAGGTCCGATAAGTCATGTTTTGGGCACCCAAAGCGCAGACCATAAGAAGAACCATCGGATTCCCCTGCGCTAATGTCCATACAATGGCCGGCCCCGAGTGGTCGGGAACCTTTGCATCCGCCTCAACGGACATGACGGAGCGGAAGTAGTGTAGGCTGCATAATCCAGCGGGGACAAGATGAGGGAGCATGCGGGTGAAAGTAAAATTTCGAAAGGTGACGGCTGCTGTTCATGCGCGTCTGTGTGTGTGATGGAGTCTCCCGCTTCGGTATGAAGGGGATCCTGATGGACAAGTCGGCTATCTGGGCGGATATTGTCAACTCGCGTGGACGGCGAAGGGGCCGAGCAGCTCAGTGAACGCTGAGTTTCGAGTGGCGACTGAGGCTGCGGCAATGCGGCATCGTCACTATACGGTGAAGGTCGTGATATGGCGGCCGCTTTCTTTTGCCGAGTGTACTTCTTCCGCGGCCGTTCGGAATAGTCGCAGTGCTTGTTTAGGCGAATGCATCTCTCGCACTCTGAGTGCGTTTCGTCGCACTCGACCTTCTTTCCCCGGCATGTCCAACATCCTTGTCGGGAGCGTAGGCTGGTGCCCTGATGCGAAGACTGCTACCGCCGGGTTATGCTGCGTGGAGATGGGTCCGACAGGTGAGACGAAGCGGGCATTTTGCCGGCCGTCTAATTGCTTGGAGGCGAGGAGTTGAGCCAAGTTGTCGATACTCGCGAGAGTGGGTTTATATGCGTCATCACCCCGCACGTGGGGGGTTCGAATTTGCCGGTTGTTGCTCATTTGGAAGAGCATGGGGGACCTTATCTTAAGCCGGATCTTAAGTCCGAACAGTTAGCCTGCTGGCGTTAGTACGTCGCTACGGCTGGGAAGCTATCGGCTATTTGGCACGGCACGGTTCAAACCAACCATGGAGGGAATTGTCTCAACCTGTCCTCTTGCGGGCTTCAAATATGGGCGTGTGCCGGCATTGCCTTGGTGGTGGGTGCATGAAGACGCCGCGGCTCAGTCACGAAACCTACATTGAGCAGTGCTAGTATCATCCCAGCTCACGCTTGAAGGACTCGACGAGATGGCACAGGCGGCACTGATTAATGATCCTGCAAGATGGGACGAGTTTGGAAAACTTGACACTGAGCTCGTACAGGTAAGTCGTGTCATAACCCAGCGGTGGCCGGTATACTCAGTCTTGATACCGCAACAGATGATGGAAAATGGCCTTCGCCCAAGATTCACTAGCAGTAAATCAATCGCCACGCTCCCCGAGAGTCGTGCGGAGTGGCGCAAAATATTCAGACAAGATGCAGACGAACTTCTCAAGGCAACCGGGGGCCAAGTCACCGAGGAGGAAATCTTGATCCCAGTTCGAGATGGCCACGAGTTGCGCGCGCTCGTCTATCGACAGAAGATGGCGCCTGTTTCTGGAAGCGCCTTGATCATCCTGCTTCACGGCGGTGGGTTTCGTATCGGCAACGCCGAAATGGAAGCAGCCGGCTGCATCAGCGCAGCACAAGAATACGGCTGCGTTTCTGTTACCCTCGAGTACCGGTTGGCTCCCGAGTTCAAGTTCCCAGTCCCCTATGAAGATTGCTGGGATGCTCTGAAATGGGTAAGCGAATGTCTTGAAGATTGGCCATGGATACGCCGAATTCTGACTGTCAACAGCTTTCTAGAAACGCCGTATCTCTTGGGGCAGACCTGTCTCAAGGTTTCATTTTCGGAGGATCTTCCGCTGGGGGGCACATTGGAATTCCCCTTGTCCATCGAGCTCGCGACGAAGGGCTCTCTCCTCCCTTAACTGGGGTCTACCTCAATGTCACACCTTCGCTGGCGCCTCAGGCGTTGACAGAAAAGTATAGGGGTCTTTATAAAAGTCGAGAGACCCTGAAAAACGGGTTAACGCTTACCTCCAAGTCAATTGACATGTATGATGCACTCATGGAACCCGACTTCACATCTCCTTTATGGAGCCCGCTTCTGTGGCCTACTGGGCACCGAAACCTTCCCCCTCATTTCTTTCAAATTTGCGGCGCCGATCTTCTCAGAGATGAGGCACTTATCTATGAGAGAGAGCTCAGGCAAGATAACGACGTCAAGACCAAAGTTGTTGTCTATTCTGGAATGCCACATGTGTTTTGGTATATTTATCCAACTCACTCAGCCTCTCTCCAGTTTGCAAAGGATACGACACGAGGCTTGGGATGGCTGCTTGGACAGGTAGACTAAATGATGGGATGCAAGTGACGGCATATTGAGGTGTAATTTGGTACGCCAGGATTGATGAATTCAATTCAAGATAATCCACATAATTCTCCGCTTGCATCATATTTGCTTCCCTGAAAAGCCGATAGCGTAGAGGTATTGTCTCTGGCATATAGACAGAACCCCTCAAAAAGTATGCAGACCCTCCTTGAGTGTAGTCATGACTCTATGGTACGGCGTATGCTCTAGGAGTGATTACATCAAATGCCGTAGCATCGTACTGTACCTGCCCTTGCGTTGTGTCAGTGCGAATAGAGACCCCTGAAGGTTCAGATTTACAGGGGTTGTTAGCAGTCTAGATCCGTGGATGGGGAGGCAGATGTATGACCGTTTTACAGCGATTGCAGATGCTGTGGCTGGGAACAGAAAAAGAACCATTTCTAAGAGATCTATTATTGCAGATAATCGGGGCATCCCACTTTCATGATGATGAATCATAAATGCAGCTTTTGCTATTGGAAAGGGAATCTTTGGAACCCCGGAGATCTTGTGGCGGGGTTACCTTGTGGGGTTGACTAAGGAAGTTCCCAGAGTTCGTTTAGGGCACCCGAGATAACAGAGGGACTAGTTCAAAGCTTTAGACCAATCGCTAAATTGCATTGTAAGAGAAATAGCCGAGCTATTGGCGCGAATTGAGACTTTGTATCGCAAGTGCAGTACCCGACAGTCCAAAGCATCTGCAAGGTCAAGCAAGCCTCAGAACAGCTCTTGGAATAGGCTTTGAGTACGAGTGCAAGACCTGATATCCGAAGCTCTCCTATCCGACATTCTGGTATCCGATGCTGTGATATCCGAAGCCAACTACGAGTGAGGCAACGGACCTTCGAGTTATAACTAAGGGTAGCCCCCGTCTCAACATCGATCTGCAACCCGCCGAGTTCTAAGAACGTACTTCCAACCTGGCTTTTTACATCGATACATTGCATCATTTGAAAACATTTGTTCACCCCCTCACGTAGTGCTTGACGAGCACCTACAAAATGAGACTGTTCAAGGAGCTTACCCTGTCGACCTTGTTGGTTGCTATATTTTGCTCGGTACGAACCCGCAAACCCCAAGTTCCCCTTTGGAGTATTATGAACTACAAACGCTCACACACTTTAGCTCGGTGGAGTTTCCTTTGGTATAGGTCAGTAAAGCAATCATCCTGAGGAAACAAATTTGAAGTTCAGCACAATAACCGTCCTCTAGATTATGGCTACTGGTCCGGCATGCTGGGCATGACCCAATTCATCAAAGATTTCGGGGTCTACGATCCAGACACAGACTCCTACATCCTTCCCTCAAGCTGGAAGTCTGCCGGGAGTGGACTTCCTATTGCTGGTCTTGCAGTCGGCTCGCTTGTGTCAGGTTTCGTGGGCAACCACCTGGGTCGCATACGGACATTTCAACTGTCAACCTTTGTTTCTATCATCGGAATTGTGATCCAAAGTGCAGCGATTCATTCGTACTGGCAGATTGTCCCTGGACGGATCATCACCACCTTGGCTCTCGGAACCCTCGCCAATACTATTCCAGCATATCTGGCTGAGGTCTCGCCGCTTAGTATCCGCGGAACCTTAGTCAACTGTTATCAGTTTTCTATTGGGGTTGGCGCAGTCCTAGTAAATACAGGGAACTGGGGTATGCACAACCGAACAGACCAGTGGGCCTACCGCCTCGTCATCATGCTCCAAGCTGTCATACCCATCATCTTTATATCTGGATCCTTCTTTATCCCCGAAAGCCCCCGATGGCTTTTGGGCAAGGGCCGTCGAGATGATGCCCATAAAGCACTGGAGTTCCTTCGGACTAACACTCCCCGGGAACTGATCGAAGAGGAAGTGAGACTGATAATGAACTCGGAAGAGGAGAACAGCCGACGGTTCGACAGATCCTGGAAGGGGTGCTTCAAGTAAGACTTTCATACCCATAATTCTAACCCTATCTGCTTTGCTCGATGGTCAACTAACATAAGCTTAGAGGAAGCAATCTCCGTCGGACATTAATAGTCACGGGTGTGCAATGTCTCCAGCAAGCACAGGGGAACTCGTTTATGGGGTCGTATTCCTTGGTCTTCTTCCAGTCGATCGGAGTCCACGACGTTTACAAGATTCACGTCCTGTTTTTATTCTGTATGGCAATTTCTAGCGCCTCAGCATTCTATCTGCCCGACCGTTTCGGCCGTCGTTGGATCATGATCTTCTGCGCCCTAATAATGGGGACCTGTATGTACGTTGTGTCGGGCATCACTGGATTTGGCTTGGCAGACGACGCGAACGCGATGAAAGGAGCTGTCGCTGCTTTGTTCATCTGGCAGTTCGCCATGTCCGTTGGTTGGAGCAGCTGGTAAGTATTTCACACTCCCCTACTTCCTTTGAGGTATCATGTTGTTAACACAAAGGTGATAGTGTATGGATCATTACAGCCGAGGTCCCAAGCTTACAGCTAAGAGAAAAGACCATCACAGTTGCCACCTTCTCTGGATTCTGTATATCGATTCTCATCACATTTGTCAGCCCCTTCATTCAAGACAAGGGATATGGGGGCCTTGAAGGGCGCATCGGATTTCTCTACGGTGGCTTCTCTTTTGCTGCTGCAGTATGGGCTTTATTGTTTTTGCCCGAGACTGGGTCGCGCAGCTTAGAGGAGCTCGATGAGCTGTTCCAGAACTCTGTTTCGGTTTGGAAGTTTCGAAAGTATCAGACAAGTGGATATGGTGCTCAGTTGGCTCAAATCGAAGGCGAAGTTTACTACGGCTACGGCGAAGAGCTTCCGGGCAAGGAAGTGCCCGAGGACATGAAAGAAAAGGAATAGCAGGCAAGATACTGTGGGTACCGTACAGGAGGACCTGGTCGAGGAATCACCGGCGAATTCCAGTAGCTCACTCGGTCGAACCGTTACAATATACGAATACCTACTTTTGACCCTCATCTCACCTTGGTTAAACCACTATTGACATATTATTAATTTTATGCATGAGCGTGTATAGTGGTACCATACAGTACCCCAGTAAGAAAATAGACTAAATAAAGAATTCTTTATTAAAAGCTCTATTAAAATATTAAATTCTTTAGAAGTATCTCTTATAGAGATATTACTTATAGTAGATCCCTCTTAAGTATCTTTTATTAATATATTTAATTTAAAGCCTATATAAGATTCTATAAAAATCCTAGCTATTATAGCTTTATTAGACTCTATAGGTAGCAGTATTAATAATATCTTTAGTAAGATTTTAATAATTTTAACTCCTTCTATTAGAAATAATAACTTCTCTTTTTCCTCCTTAAAGGTACTCTTAATAAACTTAATAATAGATTTAGCAGGCTCAATAATAGATTTAATAGACTTAATAGATTTAAATATAGAGAGTACTTTCTTAAGAGCTAAAGCCGATATAGATACAGTTATAAATATTGTAATCTCTTCTAGAGCTGATAAATCTAAAGAAATAATACTTCCTTCTGTATTCTTGAGTAGCTTAAGGATATCCTTCTGAACCTTAAATCCCCTCTCAGTAAATATCTTAATTAGGTTATTAGGTATAGTGAATTTAATCTAGCGATAGTCCGATTGATATATCGATTAATACTCTTAGAGTGATTTGTGAGCCAGGATGTTCATCCAAACCCGGTTTGCAAACAGCCACCCCCGACCTCTTGACACCAAGTTCTATTCTAGCGCGTCGAAGGACACCAGATGGAAGCTCCACGCCGAGTACAACGATGGGAGACCCGGGTGGTGACGATTATCAGTTGGAAATGGATCAAGGTGTCCTGGACGACAGACCCTCCAACTATGAAGAATGCTTCCCCTCTTGCGCACCGCTGGATTCCCTTGATTTAGGGTCCACACATGCGCTAATCAACTCTCAGATACCATTTGGACAGTGGCCAACGAAGATTCAAGCTCTACTGCAAGATCTCCAGAGCTGTCCTGTTGGGACAAAAAGGTACTCTTACTCGCAAAATAAAAGCCTCTGAAATTAACGTGGAGTTTAGTATTGTCTTCTCGTACCGTACATCGATTCTTGAAGTCGCCAATATGGCTCTCAGAAGTGCCGACATTCGCTGTCTCCAGATTGATGGTAAATCAAATGTAAGAAGGCGAAATCAGATCGTCAACGAATTTTCAACGAACGAGAGTGTGCAGGTGCTTCTTTTATCCTTAGGTTGCGGAGCTGTTGGGTAAGCACATTCTGTCTCGCCACACAAGGAGTAAACGTAAAATGTGAATCACAGCTAACTTTACGTCGATTGACTCTTACTGCATCGTCAAGGGCGTATCTGCTAGAACCTCAATGGAATCCAGCTATTGAGGAGCAGGCATTCGCCAGAATTCACCGAATTGGGCAGACTCAAGACGTCACAACTATCCGCTTTGTGATAAATGACTCTATTGAACAGGCAAGCTACCTAATTTTCACGTGTGCGTGCTGGGAGGCTAATATGCTTTAAACAGTATGTCTTGGACATCCAAGATGGATAACAAGACCTTACCAGCCTCCTCCTAAATTCCAAGCCAAGGACTGGCGATCAAGCCATGGATGCACTTAAGGTAAGCTAATTTTGTTCCCAGACCTATGTCACTAACAATGGTGTAGCAACTACGCCAGCTTCTGCGTTGATTGCAAAGGTAGCGGATGACTAAATCTGAAATGGTGATACTAAGAGCCCGCGCCGACCCTTGAGCTGAATTCGTACAATAAAGGTTCAGCCAGGGTTAAAGGAGCGCTCAGGGGGCTTGGGAGAGTTGAATGAGTAGTGTCGGAAAAGGTGACAATTGAGGGGCGATGCACACGTTGGGACCGAAATGGGAAACCGAAATTCTCAGCAGTCCTCAAGTTCAAGGACTTGGGCACGGAGTGGGACTTTGTGGCTGAGGCTTATTCTAAAGTACCGATACGAGCCTTGGCGCTGCAGCCTTTGTTCGGGCTTCACCTGCAATCTTACTGATTGTGTTCTCAGCTCGGGGAATCCAGCCCTCTTCTCAGTGTTGTTACCAGGCAACGTAGGATGGATATCTTAATGAGGAGGATAGCGTGTTAGTAAATATCATATATTTAGCTTCCTGGGTGCTATTCGAGTTCGGAGAGCCATGTGTTGATGCCTCATTGATATGCAGCGAATGCTTATGTCGTTTTGTCGTGTCTGGTATCTCCTGATTTTGAGCTGGAGTAAGACTTGAGCTGACGCGCGTCTTACGCCGAGCCTGCTCTCAAACGACTATGCATGTCTCTCTGAGCCTATTGGCCAGAGTTTCACCGGGATCCTCAACCTGGAGTATGCGACAGGTAGGGCCCAGCCAATGCGGTGGGCTGTGACATGGATGTGACGTGCATCGGATTCTTATCAGAAAACGCAATGACAAAATGGAATGCGACGATGTTTTGGAATTTCTCTCATTGTGATTTGGATTGAGTGCAGTGGTTCCTGTCGTGTATTTGAAACGACATGGTTGTAGGATTCTTCTGAAGTCGAAACAATGTGGTTTGCTGGTAATCAAAGTGATGGATTGATCTTATCGTGGAATCAAGTCTCATCTACATTTAGCAATAGGGAAACCCGGTCGCCCAGCTGCACAGTTGTCGTATCTGGTGGCGGGAGTGCGACCTGCCACCATCAAACATATCGCTCACCAATGTTACCCTCCCTTCGACACTTTCGCAGGTCTCATCTTTCAGCTGGAGCCGGGCCGGTCCAGACACAGTGCTGACAACGTATATTAACA
Organism: Ilyonectria destructans; assembly: GCA_020740775.1. NCBI lineage: Eukaryota > Fungi > Ascomycota > Sordariomycetes > Hypocreales > Nectriaceae > Ilyonectria > Ilyonectria destructans. The sequence goes on from JAHEWK010000010.1 coordinate 1,822,069, forward strand.
GTCTCCGGCAATTGCAAGCGATACATAAAGGTTGCCAAGGTGTTCTTGGCGCAGTGGTGAATCTTATGGAATTTGACCGGGGACTACAGTTTGGCCAATCATCTTCAGTTAATCCAGTCTTTTGCAGCACCGGGGAGCTGCCCTGCATACGCTGATGGTGGGATGAGTAAGAATAGGATGGTTCTGGGCGAACATCCACATGATGTAGCGTACAGGCAACAAAGCACGCACATGAAATTGCATTTGTTCATGAGGCTGATATTTCCATGTGAAAAGCATGTGAAGATGACGTGTAGTTAGAAGGATGTGAAAGGGCACTGTTAAGCATGCGGGAAATGGAGGGTTCAGAGAGAGCCGGCATATAAGAGTCGTGGTTCGGTAATTCCGACTTAAGTCTTCCTCTAAACCAATCTTTGATCTTCGGACATCGAAATTTCGGCCTTCTCTTCAAGAAAACTATTCTTCGTCATCCTAGTCTTTTATTAGTCCCAACTCCTAAAAACCCGGCGAGAAGATCGCTCAGCTGTTGCCATGGAAGTGAATGGGAACGGACATGTTCTTGGAGGAGAATCCTCCGGCACTGATGTTGACAATGAGTTGAACCATCAGCAAACAAATGGTATCTCCTTTATTCCCTTTACACAAATGACTTCTCTAACGTCTGATTAGGTCGCGATGGGGTCCCACCAGAACGGCAATTCTGGGAAGTTCCCAACGCGACGCGTGAATCTCCCTTCCCTCGACTCTCTCGACCCGTCGAGCTCCTTCGCCCGTCCTATGATGTGGTAGTCATCGGATCTGGCTACGGTGGTGGCGTCGCTGCTAGCCGCATGGCTCGAGGCCGCCAATCCGTTTGCATCCTTGAAATGGGGCGGGAGAAATGGCCTGGTGAATTTCCCGAGAGCTTAGACGACGCGATCAAAGAGGTGCACGTCAGTGGAGAGCTTGCACCGGGCGATCGGAGAGGCAAAGAGGGTAAACAATTGGATAGAGGAAACCCAATTGGGCTATATCACATGGTAGTCGGCGATGGACAGAATGCATATGTTGGGAATGGGTTGGGAGGAACTAGTCTGTTGAACGCCAACGTGTTCTTAGAGGCGACGCCCAAGGTCCTAGAGATGGAAATCTGGCCCGAAGAATTGAGAGGAAGTCCAGAGTGGGAGAAGTGTAAGCCTCTGATTTTCCTTTCCAACCATCCCACCCCAGGAGATTCCGTCAACCTTCTAACACAATATCTCTAGATTACGATCGTGCTCGCTCTGTTTTACAACCGGCCGAGTATCCGCAAAACTTCCCATCTCTACCCAAGTTGAGTCTCCTAGAACGCCAAGCTCGCCTCATGGGGTGGGAGAAGTCCTTCTACCGCGTGCCACAGACGACCCGGTTTGAAGACGGCCCAAACTCTACTGGCGTTTTCATGAAGAAGTCGACTCTTACCGGCATGGACGCAACAGGTATCAATGACGGCTCGAAGATCACGACTCTGGTCACGTACGTCGCCGATGCCTGGAACTGGGGGGCCGAGATATTCTGCGAGTGTGAGGTAAGGTACATTGAGAAGGCCAAGGACCGAGAGGGATGGATAGTTTGGTTTGCTTGGCATGGCGGAAAGAGAAGTGCCTTCGGAGAGATGATGTATGAGGATTTGATGTGGGTGCACGCTAGAGAATTTGTCTTCCTGGGGGCGGGGAGTTTGGGCAGCACTGAGATCTTGCTGAGGAGTAAACAAATGGGGCTGGATATGAGTGACGATGTGGGGACAGAGATGAGCGGCAATGGAGATATGCTAGCCTTTGGGTAAGTTGAGTGTCGAGGGGTGATCATGGTTGGTGTTACTGATCATGAACTGACCGTCATCATTAGGTACAACACAGATTTCGAAGCAAACGCTCTGGGAAGTCCATATCCGCCCCCCGAAAATCCAACCGGCCCATGTATCACAGGAGTGATTGACCTGAGAGATACGCAGAACCCACTCGAAGGGTTCGTGATTGAAGATGCGTCTGTCCCTTGGGCCATCGCGCCTTTCATGTTCACTGCTTGGGAACACCTTCCTGGACAAATTCGAGGCACTTCTGCAGGCATATATGATACTCTGGTGAAAACGGCAGCCCGCCTGGGAAGCAAATTTCTGGGACCGCTGTACAGGGGTGGCAGCGTCCAGAAGACGGCAGTGTATCTGATCATGTCCCACGACAGTAAGTTACGAGAGAAGTGGTTGATGCATCTTGACTTACAAATCATGTGCAGGTAGCCAAGGGAGCTTGACGCTCAAGAAAGATAAACCAATCTTGAGATACTCTGGCGTTGGGAGGTCCGACTCTGTGAATCGAATCCACAAGTACCTCCAACGTGCTACCGACTCTGTGGGTGGGACATGGATTCCAAACCCGGCATATTCGCTTCTTGGACAACAAGAAATTACTGTCCATCCAATGTATGACACCCTATCCACTCTATTTAGACCCTAGCTAACAACTTCGAAGTGGCGGTGCTCGCATGAGCAAAGATAGAACAGGTGCCTCTGGGGTTGTTAACCACCTAGGAGAGGTATTCAAAGGCAATGGCAGTGAAGTGTATGATGGACTTGTCGTTTGCGACAGCTCTGTGATCCCAGCTGCTGTTGGAGTGAACCCTTTTGCAACAATTACGGCCTTGGCTGAGCGGTCAGTCGAACTTGTTGCGAAGAAGAAGGGTATCGCAATTGATTATGAGACGAGAAACAGTATGCCACTCAACTCATCGCCAGTCGGAAAAACTCTTACTGATGTTTGCTACAGGACTCCTCGACAAATTTGACGAGCCTCAGTTTACACTTGAAAGGGATCTGTCCATAGAAGCTGTCGAGGAGACGATTGCCCAGGCGTCTGATCGTCAATCCGCGGGGATTGGATTTACCGAGATCATGGCTGGGTACATCCATATTGGCGACAACATTGAGGACTTTGAGATTGCGACACGGGCGGCCAAGGGCAGATGCGAGTCAGCGAGATTCTTCTTGAGCGTCAAAACATGGGATATTGAAAACCGTGAGTCGCAGCCTATTAACTGATCCAGGGCACCTCGAAGCTAATTGCATTATAGTCGTCAACAGCACTCTTCACGCTGGTGTCCTCACCGGAACATTCTGCTGTCCTACACTCGGCGGACCATTCATGGTCCATCGAGGCCGTTTCCAGCTCATGAGCCAAGATCCCGGACGGCCTGACACGCTGAACTTCATCTACGATTTTGACATGGTTTCGCCGTCTGGTAAGATGCTTCACTTCCACGCCTACAAGGTAGTCAGTACCTCCGTGTCCTTCTCGCCTCTCTCATTGTGGGGGGCGACTACGACGCTCTACAGCACTATCACCGACCCGAGCAACAATGACAAGGTCGTCGGCCGGGGCACTTTGTACATCTACCCAAAAGACTTTGCATCTGAGATTCAAACCCTGGAACCAAGCGCCCCGACCCTCTTTGGCCGGGCCAGATCGGCCGTCTCATTTTTGAGCTACTTCACCAAACAAGCCAGCAGTCTCTTCTTCTCCCCCCTATCGCCTATGGAGTATCCCACTCCTCACACCTTTTCATTCAAGCCGACACCCATCTCTCAGACAGTCCAAGTGAAGGCCTCAGATGGGGTGACATCCACACTCTGCATGTGGAACCCCAAAGGCAAGAGAACCGAGGATTACGCGCCTGTAATCCTTTTCATCCCTGGAGCATCTGTGGACCACCAGATATTTGCACTGCCTACAATCGAGAAGAATGCAATTCAGTGGTTCACGGAGAAAGGGTATCGGTGCTACTGCGTGACGCACAGAGTCGGGAGAACAGTAGTTGCTCGCGAAGGATATACCACTTATGACGCGAGACTGGACATCCTTGCGGCGCTGAATAGCATTCGATCGAAATCGTCTGCAGCTATGTCCTCTCTCTCTACTCAGAAGATCTATGTCATTGCGCACTGTGCGGGCTCGGTTGCTCTCTCATCAGGTCTATTGGACGGCACGATATCCTCTGATTGGCTTGCGGGAATCACTGCCTCTAACGTCTTCATGAATCCTCGATTCGCCAAGGTGAACTACCTGAAGAGTATTCTGCCTATTGGAGCAGATAATATCTATGAAAAGGTTGTGGGGAGCTGGTTTGACTGCTCCTCTGGACCTCGAGATGGTCTCACTCAAAAGGCTTTGAATCAGCTTTTAAGATTCTACCCCGTGGGTGAAGCAGATGAAATCTGTAAGAGCGTCGTGTGCCACAGGAGCTCCCTCGTATTTGGGCGGTAAGTGTTTCTCTGGGTTCACAGGCAGTTCAAATGGTTGACTGACATCTTCTAGCCTCTGGTCCCATCCCAAGCTCAACGCTGCCACTCACGCCAACCTCCACCAATTCCTCGGTGGGACAACCATGCGGTCCCTTGGCCACTTGATGGAGATGGGCCAAGCTGATACCGTCATGACAAACGCCCCTGCGTTGGTCAACCTAGTAACACCAGAAAATGTTGCGAGGCTCAAGGGCATTCCTATCCTGTTCTTCTCTGGAGAGAAGAACACTGTCTATGCCCCCGAGAGTACGGACATTAGCTACACCATGCTTTGCAATGCTCATGGGCGACAGTGGTATGAGCGCGAAGTCTTCACAGGAAGGGGGCATCTCGATTGCTGGATGGGTAGCGATGCCTGGAAGGATGTCTACCCAAGAGTGGGGAGGCATGTGCAAGGAGTGATGAGTGGAGTCAATCACAAGAAGCAAGCGAAATAAAGGGTTTGGTAAGGGAAAAGTTACACCGAGCGACGGGGATGAGGAATGATTTTAGATCAATGGTTCAGCTGAAAATATCTTGGGGTTTGGAATGATATATTGGACGAAATTGAAGACTTGCTAGTTTATTATTGGAGCCCCACTCGCCTCCTGCGGTTCCAAGGTAGAAAATAATCGTATGGAGATGTGCACTTCATGAAGCGAAAGCCTGGGATAAGGATCCAACTGGAAGAGAGGCCCTAGTGAGAGGCAGTGATTTCCACGCCGTAGGCACCTTAATGACAACAATGATATTATTCAACTGATAATTTAAAAAGAAGTAAATACAACCCTAAATATAAACTAGAACTAAACATAAACTAGAAAATTGAGTCTTCAAAGATATCAAAGTGATGGTGATTTCATATATCGTCCTCTACTGATATCTGTTAATGGGGTAGTAATCACCACACATCTAAAACAGCGTCACGTATTTTCATTAATACTAGCTTATCCCAATATTCGCTACCCATTCCATTTATACATTGGTTTATTTATCGACAGCTTGTTTCTAAGCTTTATAACCAATCTAAGCTTGAAAACTCCTGACAGCGAGGCCGAGGATACCCAGGATAGTGGCAATACTAACACTCACGAAAGTAGTCACCATCACATAACGTGCCCCGCTTTTGCGCTGAAACCATATGGCTAGCATTCCACGCGGACTATGATCTTGCAGCTCCTCAAAGAGGTCCACAAGACGACTACCGAAATACCTATAAGTGATTTCGTCGTCACCGTCCTGTCGGTAGAGTAGAATCATAGCGTACACAGTTCGGGTCTAGCGCGTGCATAACTAATTCGCGGAGGATTCTTTCCGAGTCCGAGTCCGAGTCCGAGTCAAATGGAAAATGCCCATTTTCTACCGAATCCAGGACCTCAACCGCGATTTGTCTTGGGATGTTTCTGATAGGAGGGACAGGTTATTACTTTGCGCCCCAGAATGATGACGTTTAAGGCTCATTGGAAATTCACGCTTGCGGTGCTCTCAAGTTTTCTTTTAACACACTTATGTGGTGGTAAATTTCCACGATATCCTTCTTGGCATCCAACTTCAAGTGGTTTTGCAAATCATCAGCCGACCGGAACCTCAGGCCGGCAATGCTCCGCAATTCTTTGTTGATAAACTCGATTTCACGTCTATGATTTTCCCGGCCTCAACTCGGGATCACAAACCCGGAGTATCAAGGTGCGGAAACGCGCTTCGCATAAATCTAGCCAAGGTCTAGTTTGAGCGCCACAGCATCGGTCGCGTTCCTAGCTCGAGTATTCCAGATGGCTGGTTTTGTGCAGAACATTTTACCCTCAGCATGATCTAAGCCACATGATTGGAAGCCCGATGTTGATCTGCAGACTTAGTCAAGGCATCGCGCTTCTAATCTGGATGCCATTGGAGCAGTTGGTTGATCTCAAGAAGGTCTGCATGGCTCCTCAATGCCGGTTCGCTCGTGGGTAGTTCCGGGACGTTAAACGGCGTGACATTTCTGTAAAAGTCAAAGAAGCGTTTCAACCGGGCCGAGCACTGCCACGAACAGGTGGGAGATACACACTTCCCGCCACTTCCATGATCCTCACAGATATTCCGCTGCCAAATTGTTTTATTAAGACTCTGTAGCTCGCTACCTGTAACGTTCTGGAGGGGAAACGGCGATTTAAGTGACTCAATTATCATGCATCTTTGGATTTCAAGACAACCTGGTGGGGGACAAGCTACAAGGACGTGAGAAAAAGCAATGGCAAAATGAGCCCTCGCATTCTGTACATGATTGAAATTTATTAAGGAATCCGTGTACGTACTCTGGGATTTTGAACAAGGTCTAATTAGTCTTGGCAGAGGCGGAGCTAATGTGAAGGAACTGTCTGATTAGCCGTGGAGCCGAGGACGTTTGGCTACCCCTCGAAGGGCCGGCACTGGCCTCGGATGAACGACTGCAGCAGTGTGTCTTGAGGTGCATGTTTGGCATTAAGAGGGGCATATTAATAAATACGTAGGGCCTTGTTGGGAAAAGAGCGACAAGGAAATCAACAAGAAACCTGACAAGGGGCCCTGACGCAGCGGGGCATACGAACAATTTCTTTTCGCCCGATACAATACGTAATACAAAAGCTCGACCCAGTGACTCGGTAAATGAGGAAGGGATTTTCTAGAAGCAGGGATGTTGAATCCTGAACCCAGCAAGAACTCCACAACAAGGGCAATTGGAGGGTGCCCCTTTATCATACGTAGTATGGAATAAATGCCGCGCGTTGCGAACAGACTCTAAACGAAAGTATAAAAGAGAAACTAGCGCGGATTGCCCGGATGTTAAAAAACCTTAACAGTTTATGCCAGGAACCCGTACTCCTCTGTTTCATTGCGATGAACCGATTTTCTGAAAGTCTAATTCTCATGGGCACGTAGACCTAGAGAGTACGGATATATAATTGCTCGAGTCCAGATCAAGGCCTTGGCAAAATCTAGATCAGCTACCATCCCACTGGTCTCTCTCATTGATTCCGTCGTGATATTCTTTTCGCTCATTTCTGATCTTTCATTCATTAAACTGCCAATCAATTCAAATGCCGCAATTTTACTCCCTTTCGGCCTTGGCTGTAGGCCTGCTGGGCTTGGGGGGAGCCAGCGGAGCTGCCGTGAGCTACCCTTCGAGTCTGGTAGCATCTACGTACTTTGCTGGCTTCCATTCCAATCGCGGATTCCCCGTGTCGGACATGTCATGGGATAAGTTCACGGACGTCAAATATGCGTTCGCGTATGTACCTGTTAGTCGAGAGCTGGGAAAGCCAAACACTGACTTGGCTATTACAGGGAGACGACCTCCGACGGAGGCCTGGACCTGTCGCGCTCAGAGCCGGATCAGATCCCCATTTTTGTCGAAGCTGCCAAAAAAAATGTTTGTTGCCATGTTTGTGTATTTGGAACCTGAGCTGACGGTGCTGTCCAGGGCGTGAAAGCGCTCATTTCGATTGGCGGTTGGACAGGGAGCAGATGGTTCTCTACCAGCTTCGGGTCAGCCGAGAACCGAACAGCGTTCGTCAACGCGTGTCTCGATCTTGTCCAAGAGCACAACTTGGATGGCCTCGACTTCGAGTGAGTGTTGGCGACACTTTCCCTGTATATCAACCACTAATGACATGTTTCTCGCAAAGTTGGGAGTACCCAAACAGGCAAGGTCTCGGCTGCAATGCAATTAACCAAAACGATACTGCCAACTTCCTCTCTTTCCTTGAGGAGCTGCGCGAGCAGCCGGAGGGTAAAGACCTCTATCTCACTGCTGCTGGCTCTCTATTTCCATGGAATGATGCGTCGGGGGTCGCGTCGACGGATCTCGAAGGTTTTGCCAGCGTTCTCGACTACCTCATGATCATGGTAGGCCACCACAGACTTGGTTCGTAAGGCAAAAACTAAATTCGCTATAGAACTACGATCTCTACGGCGCGTGGTCTTCAACTGGAGGACCTAACGCCCCTCTTTCTAGAGCCTGCGACTCTCGGAACAACCAAGGTGCGGCCGACGAGGGTATAGCCAAGTGGCTAGCCACTGGTATTCCCTCGTCACAACTTGTTCTAGCTGTCCCTGCGTATGGTCATGGTTTCTCGGTCAACAACACGTCCGCTCTTGGAGCTCACGGCAAGCTCAACCTGTACCCTCCCCAGAACTCGTCGCACCGCTTCCAGGGGAGCAGCTGGGACTCTGACCCTCCTGTGGATGACTGCGGCAACGCGCAACCCCCCGGCGGCACGTACACCTTCTGGAGCTTGATCACCGAGGCTGGATTCCTTACTACCAATGGTAAACCCGCTCCTGGAATCGCCTACACTTTCGATAACTGCAGCAAGACGGTATGTCAAGACTAAAATTAGCTGGCCTTTTTACATGACTGATCGTCCCTCTAGCCTGCTCTTTACAACAAGACGAGCAACATTTGGGTTTCGTATGATGATGCACACTCCTTCAAGGAGAAGGGTAAATTTGTGATCAAAAATGGTCTCGGAGGGTTCGCAACGTACGAAGCTGGCGGCGATTATAACAATATCCTCATCAATGCCATCCGCAAAGCGACTGGCTTAGATTAAGTGCGGAAAGCAATCTAAAGTAGCCCGAGAACACTGCCAAGGATACGCAGGGTAGACGAGTTATAGACCAATTTTTGAGTTTCTCCTTCGAAAAAGAAACCAAGTTTGCAATCTGGCTATGAGATTGAAAGCCGGATTTTTTTAGCTGCTATAATTGTATTGCTTGCGAACGACCTTGTCATCAATTTTAGTTTCAATTCAAGCCTCTCCCTAGTAGTTGAACGTTTTTCTTGTTTTTGTTTATCTGTCATAAATCGATACTACTAAGATGGAATGAAAAATATTTTTGCTTTACTCAATATCAGCAGATAGATTAAAACCATACAGTGTTTGCAAACAACAGAGATATACATTTAACGCTACACCCAGCACTAGAAGAGATAGTAGCTAAGCAATAAGGCTATTGCATACTAATCCTTGCTACAAGCTTCAATTCAATCCTTCTGACTTCAACCCTGCTGTCTGCAGTCAATGACCTTACTGTCTCTAGGTAACAACCTTGAGATAGGAACCTTATTCCGAGTAATAAAAGTAGATTATATAAATAATCAATACATTATCTATATTAATTATAATATTTATTTTAAGGGGTTACCTAATATATTTATTCAGGAGTATTTAGGGTAGGTTTTAGTGTGAAAGGGGGTGTTATAGGACTTTTGGACCTCCACTTTAGCTATAAATTCGTACTTTACATCACTGAAAGCTGACCTCAGATCCTGGTGATCCAGGAAGACTTTTGGGAATGTTATGTCATTGATGAAGACTTGTCTCCGATACTCTCACTCTTGACGTTTATGTTATTCTGCTGCCGAGGTCCGCCAGCTATGTCGCTAGTGGTGAAGATGATGCGAAAAGGAATGTTGACAAGAGAGAAATGGAAGCCCTTTCGATGGAAATTCAGGACACGGTGAATCAGGCTAAGCTAGAGCAAGATTAGGATGTAATCAACAGAAGCCCATATTAGCCCGCCCAGGCACACTCAGCCCAAGCTCAACCCGCCTCAGCCAAAGGAGCTGGTGAATAGCCGAGCTGAAGTCAAGCTAGTGAGTAAAAAGGCCGTAAAAGCGGCGATCTGTGCTAGGTCGAGTGTCGCTTGAGGTCTCATAACGCCAAGGCCTTCAAGGTCGGATGTACACCCGTAAGTCGGCATCACCACAAAGCCCACGGAAACCGTGGAAATCTCCAGTTCCATTACATGCACTGCTGTCCGGTTCGATCGCCAACACGGTGGTCGACTGTCATACCCCTGAGCTGCCGTCGCCATGAATCACACCAGAAGCGTCGAATCCTTCCAGTCTGGCATCTGCAACTAAGCCGCTGGAGTCAATCACTTTCGCAGATTTGACTACAGAAACGATGTTTGACTACGAACATCCACAAGCCTTATGAGCGGAAAAAGCGCCGGAAGCATCAAGATCTCCGTAAAAGACACTAGAAGTATCAGAACCGACCTCAAACACCTAAGCCCTCATCACCGCAAAAGACGCCAGAGGCCTCGGATTCTCCTAGTTCAACTGGCAACGACAATCAAGATTCTGGATACGCCATCCAATACCCATCGCCTGAAAATACGTCGAGCAGGCTAAGCCTTGAGAGGCCCCTGTGTTACCAGCGGCTAGTTGTCGAGAGTAACTGTAACCGGACCCGACAACTACGACCAGCGCTCGCGACCCTTGATAGCTTCGCCGAGTTTGAGAAAACCGTGGACGGGTCTACTATATCTCGTTTTAACACCACCTACAGGCAAAGTGAAGAATCTCTGCTCAAGTACGTAGGTAGCAAGATTCGGGGGAAGAAGTACCACTGCGTTGCAATTAGGTTGATGGTCCTAGGACGCACTGAAGACGACGCGAAGCCTTGGGTCGTCGTCCTGTATCAAAGGCAGCTATCCCAAAAAAAGGGCAAAGGTTTTTAAACAAGAGCAACGTGAAAGCCTTGTTTCAAACAGATGACGAGATTTTAACCTCCTTTAAATTTCAAGTTATTAGTCAACCGCCAGAGGTGAGAACGCAGTCGATGATATTGGCGTCTTCGACATTGGGGAGACTAAGGCATTTCCCATTGAGACTTATTGCAGAATGTCGATTGTCATTCAACGGCCTTCAAGTATCAGAAAACTGTCAACTATTGGTAGGTGCACTATAACGGGGATGTCAATGTTGATGGTCCGATAGTCGGCCATGTTCTCATGAATGACACCACCGACAAGCAGACCCTTCAGAGCGAAAACGAAGAGGCTAGGCTGTCAGATAATGGGGGCTTAGACATCTCAGATTCCGAAAGCGAGATTCTTTCTTGCTCTTCGGATGAACTAGAAACAGAGACTAACCACGGAACTCAATCTTCGGTCGAGACGACGGAACTCGGATTTGGTTCGGCAGATGCTATGCCGACGTGGATGTCTCCTGGGTTAACTCGCATATATTCCATTTCAAGTGAACATCAATCGTCTACGACTGATACAAAAGTGGAAAGAAAAAGGGTTACTATGGCTGGTCTCTCGTCAACTTGATCAGCGAACCGCCTAACCGCATAGACACCACGTTAGAGGGTGGGAAGGTCTCTGGAGATGCTCATTTCACTTCAAGGCGCCTCATTCCTCCTGTCGCCCCATTCTTTTGTGAGGGTAAATGAAAGCTAGTCTTAGTTCTGAGTTATCGAAAGGATTGAAGCGAGTATCGCTTTCAAGTATTCCGTCGACGTTACTTCTAGGCTCTGGGGGAGACTTCGTCGATACATTTATCTTGGACCTCGAAAGGGATAATAGTAATCCGCAACGAGCTCATCGCTCTTCATCGTGCGCATATTAGCGAACCAGAGTTCTACATGCAATGCGGGAACATTGGAGTCATAGGCTCTGGCACTGATGACCTTTCGGGATCTCGTGTCGTGAGATATACCTCCGACTGTCAGATATTTGGCTTCTCTGTGTATGATAGCCGTGATACTGCTTGGCAAATCCCTGGGCCACCTCTGTATACCGGTGCAGATATCACCAATAGTTCCAAGGCGGCGCGTGCATTCCGTGCGTGAAGGGGAACCTGTCGGATAGATCGATTACAATACAGGAGTGGGCTCGGAGAAAGCATGTCACAAATGTTCCATTCGTACCGCGGGGTATTTGGTTCAAATGTGGAGTGTAGAAAATATATACTAAATGGATAATTGACCTGAAATGACACCTAAACACATCCCTTGATACCTAATCTTCAAATGATAGTAGATAATAAGGCTTCAGGCTCGCCAGCTGAAAAATAGGACCTTCTTAAGCCTTGTTCTGGCCTGCCTTATACTTGGCCTTGAGCTCCTTCTGCATGCGAGCAGCCAGCTTAACATCGAAACCATGCTCAAAGACCTGTCGGACATCCTCCAGAGGCAGGCCATTGGCCTCAGGGAAGAGGAAGAGAACGAAGATGAAACCGGCACCACAGATACCTGCATAAAAGCCGAAAGCACCACTGGGGGTCATGCCCTTCATCATGGACAAGAAAGTGGAGGCGATGATGATGTTGCAGCCCCAGCAGGTGACGGTGTTCATCATGGTTCCCAGGGCACGAACCTCGAGGGGGAGGAGCTCGGTTCCGATCCAGGCGATGGTGGCAACACCGGTAGCGAAGCAGGCGACGTAAACGATGATGGTGACGAGAACCAGGATTCCTGCCCAGTTGACGGAGGTGGATTCGAGTACAAGGTCCTTGGAAATGGGAATGTAGTGGAAAGCAACGGCGGCAACGGTTAAGCTCAGAGCCTACAGGGAAATCGGTTAGCTTGGGCATCGTATGGGGTTCAATTAGGGATTCTTACCATGCCGGCGACGGTGACGAGGAGAATGATGCGGCGTCCCAGCTTGTCAACGAGAACAAGGTTAACGAAACTGAAGCAGAAGTTGGTAGCGCCAACGACGATGGCGACAGCGGTAGGCTTGTTGAAGCCGACAAGGCCAAAGAGGGTAGCAGAGTAGTACATGAGAGTGTTGAAACCACCGAGCTGGGAGACTATTCATCGAGTTAGCGTCAAGGGTTTGCGGATTCGCGGGTGTGTGATGCAACGTACTAGCCATGACAGCGCATGCCACAATGAGGGCGCGAAGGTTGGAGGGCACGCAGTGGAGCTGCTTGAACTGCCACCAGAGAGATTTGTTTGCAACGACTTGCGATTCGACCTCGACGGTCCAGACGAGACGGTCCATCTTTGACTTGAGCTGCTCCTCGGTGGCGCTGGAGTAGACCTGGGCAATGACCCTGCGGGCCTCTTCGACCTTGCCGTGGGCAATGAGCTGTCGGGGCGACTCGGGGCACTTGGGGAGGAGGCAGGCGAGGATGATGGGAGGGATGCCGCCGATGGCAACCATGATTCTCCAGCCGTAGGCAGCATCGGTCAAGGCGGCGCCGAAGGCGTAGGAAATGAGCTGGCCGAAAGTGACGCTGAGGTTGTCGAAAGCAATCATGCGGCCTCGGTATTTCGCAGGAGCAAGTTCACCAATGTAGAGGGGCTGTATGTGTTAGAATGGCGTATTTTGTGTGGTGGATTGATGTGAGCTTACAATGATCATGGCAGCGGAACCGACACCCAGACCGACGACAAAGCGACCAACAGACATTTGGACAACGGTAAAGGATGCAGCCTGGATGATGGATCCGACAAGAAAGAGTAAGCAGCCGATGTAGATTCCCAGCTTTCGGCCAAACTTGTCAGCGGGCAGACCAGCAATCAGGGCACCGATGAGGGCGCCTCCAGACGTCAAGGATGTGACGAGTTCCTGCTCGTGGGAAGACAATTCGTGGCCGAGATCGTCGCCAATGGTGACCAGGACGGCGGAAATGACACCAGTATCATAACCTGAGCCTTGTTAGAAATGTATACGGTGGGGGATATCGTGGGGAAGAGATTTACCAAACAGGAAACCGCCCATGGCGACAGTAAAGGTGATGAGCCAGACGGCGCGCGAGGGCTTGGTCTCCTCGATGGAATCATCAAAGTCGCCGGCGGAGAACTGCTCGACATGTTCGCAACTCTCGGAGGACTTGCCCATGACGGCGTCTTCCTTGGAGGACGCCGCCTTGTGGTCGTCTACGGCGTGAGACATGATGACTGGGGGAAGGGGGGAGGACAAGGCGAGAGAGGCAAAGACGAAGAATGAATTGATGAGAGATGCTCGAGACGAGAGAATCTGGACAATGAGGCCCGAATGCTGCTGCTGCGGAATTGTTGGACGAGGTGGCGGCGGAGGCCAAATATATACTCGGGATTGGGCTGACGACTAGGGAAGGAATCATCACAACGCTGAGTGGGCAGTTTCAGCGGGCAGCCTATTCCACTCGGAGAAAGCGTCCCCATCTTCCCCAGGCCAAACCGACCAAAAGTGACCAGGAATCCCCATGCTGCAGCGACTGGGAGAGGCCATGATTGCATCCGGGGAGCGCTAGACCGGCTTCATTTTCACGGGGGTGGAGTCGCTCCGGGGTTGGCGCGGGCGAGGGCTATGCGGGGTAAGTCAAGGGTCGGTCTGGCGCCGAGTTTGTGCGCTGAATATTACTCTTTGGGATTTAAAAGGAAGACGCGGCCGTTGATTAGCTTCTAGACTGATGGGAGAAGTCACCCGTTGCGTGACGCAGAAATCACCAGCCCCAAGTCTTTTCCAAGTCTTTTCCGTTAGTGTTGGATCAACTGAATGAAGCCTGATACAACGTCGGGCGGTGGATAACATCAGTCACTTCAGCCAGGCCCGCATCTCGGTTCTGCGAGCAAGACGCCCTATCGTCGATCGATTCTTTATCCAATCCCATTCTAATCCCCTATCGTCTACTGGTATTATTCCCTATACTCTATCACCCATGGCTGGCTCCCTCGTCTCCGCTTGGTCCAGTCCCCTCCCCTCCCTCCTCCCCGTGGCAGACCCCCCAGCCGCCAAAGATGACCGCGAAAGGTAATTTACGTGATGGCTTCGGCTCAGTTCGTGCACTGTCCACCGCAAGGAATTTATTCTTACCCATCTCTGTTAGTTCTGAAGCAGCCCCAGTAGCTGTCCTTCCTCCGCCTCCACCCGCCGTCCAGTATGGGTTTGGAAGCCCGTTAAACACCCACAAGGAGGCCAAGTACTTTATGCACTTCATCCGCAACCTAGCCTCGTGGGTATGGCCGCCCCTCTTTATCCTTGGCACATTGAACTCGAATAACGTCAATTTCTAGTTCGACACATGCGATCCGGCACGCCACTTTGGCATCGAGGTGCCCAAGCGCGCTCATCACCTGCCCCTGCTGGCATACTCCATCCTGGCCTTCTCGGCCCGCCAGCTGAGTTTGACGACGGGCGTCGATGACGGCAGCCACAGCTCATACTATAGCCATGCGCTCCGGATACTCATTCCTATCTTCGACGACCCCAACGAGGCTATGAACGAAAATGTTTTGGCCGGCATCGTGATACTACGTTCGTATGAGGAAATGTTTGGTAATTACGGACTACTAGCCTCCAATCACGATCCAATGCTTACGCGTGTTAGAGGGCGACGTCAACACCCACCTCACAGGCAGCTCTCGCCTCCTCAACTCCGAATCCCGATTCATCGCCCGGGGCGGTCTCGGAGAGGCTGCGAGCTGGGTTGTGCTCCGCCAAGACCTCTACGTGTGCTTGACCAGGTCGTTGCCGCTGCGGATTAGTTTGGACGGGTATAGGCACTCGTCAGCGTTCATCGACACCAATGATCATGCACTAGCGAATCGAGCAGTCTTTATTTGCGGCCGGGCAGTAATGTATGCAATGGGACCAGACTCGACTCTCGATCCCAACGTCTGGGACGAGCTGGACAGAGACATGAAAAACTGGTTTCAGTCAACGCCATGGAGATTCCTCTCCCACACAGCAGAGCCATCGGCAATCAACAACGACACCGACACAGCCTTTCCCACCCTCTGGATGCCCCGAAGGGTGCAGGGTAGGTTCAGCCTTGCCGTCCCCGAGTCTCCAAAACAAGTCACTTACTCCGAATTTTAGTCCTGGGCTACCAGCATTACTATCTCGCTAGGATGATCCTCGACATGTTCCACCCCAAGCTCTGGAAGCCAAGCTTCGAGGCGTTCCGCAGTCGTGCGCTCACACAGGTAAGTCGTTCCGGGTTGGGGTTGACAACGCGTGCTCACGGCGAGAACTCCAGGACCGCGTGCGCGAGTCTCTGCGCATCCTGCTTGGCTTGACGGTGAGCAACTCGGGCGACGCGACCATCAACTTCACCGCACACCACACACTGCACGCCTGTAAGTCCAGATTGCCCCCCTCACCACCCCCGTAGCGCAAGAGCTAACGTCCTGCGCGACTCAGTCGGCGGCTTCCTTAGAGACACGCAGGAACACGAAGAGGTTCTCCGATTCCTGCAGTACATGACGCAGACCATGGGCTGGCCGACGCTGGGCTTGGCGGACAAGCTACGCGAACAGTGGCACCAGGGAAAGCGGAGCCCGGGGAACGCGAGCATTTCTCCGCATGGCCGGGGCGAGAGAGAGCAACAAGCTCCGCAATCTGGGGTCTGGGGATCCGGGGGATGACATGGAAGGGCTTGTACTTGTACTACATACTAATTACGCAGTGCCATGTACGTAGAAGGGTGTGGAAATCGGGGGCAGGCAGGCTAATCAAGGACTAATGCGCCTGAATCAGGATGCCAACTCCAACTTACTGCCGAGTGCTACCGCGTGAATAGTGTGGGGGAGCCATCCGGAGATAGTTGCCGAATGGACCAAGACGGACTTCTTCGCCGAATCCATCCTGCAACTAGAAGTCGCCCCCTGCTCGTCCTCGCCGCCTTCTCCACACGCTCCTCCACCCCCAGCTTCTGGCCGCGCCCCGGGAACAAGTCCGTCTCCAACGCGTGTATATCATGACCTCCAAAGCCCATGCCACCCCGGTATTCGTATCGCCATCGCCCTGCTCGTCGACATCATCCCACCGGCAGAAACAAGGATTTGGCCCGTCCCCTGCCCCGAGCAATCGCGATATTTTAATCGTTGTACTTTGTCGTATTTGCCATCATTATGAACACTCTTTCTCGCGAGGCCACCCTCGATGCCGTCGGCCAGATCTTGGGCCGTATTGGCCCGACCTCATATCTCGACACCCTTGCCTTGGCAACTGTTGGGTTGGTGTCCGGTGCCTACGTCCTGGTCGACCAGATCTGGGGCAAGCCGGACCCTTACAATTACATCTTCTATGAGCGGCCGCAAGAGGCCGATGGCGCTGCGCTCGCAGCTAACCAGACGACTCGCAACATTGCGGACCGCATGGAAGAGCTTGTGAGTATTTGATTATATGAAGTCCTTTGATTTTCCAGACTAATTTTAGTCTAGGGCAAACAAGCCGTCGTCTTCTGGGGCTCGCAGTCCGGCACTGGCGAAGCCTTCGCAAGTCGTCTGGTTCGAGAGCTAGCCCAGCGCTTCCGCCTCGAAGCCATGGCCGCTGACCTCTCCGACTTTGACCCTGAGACCATTGCCCTGATTCCCACGTCCAAGGTCGCCATCTTCATCCTGTCAACCTATGGCGAGGGCGACCCCAGCGACAACGCTGCGCAGTTCTGGGAATGGGCCACCAAGCTCAAGGAGACGCCCCTCCAGCAGCTGAAATACGCCGCCTTTGGGCTGGGAAACAGCAACTACCAGTACTACAACCGCGTTGTCGACTTGGTTGATGAGTCTCTTATTCGGGCTGGTGCCTCGATGCTTTTGCCCGTTGGTCGCGCCGACGACGCTCTTGGCTCCACCGAGGAAGACTTCCTCACCTGGAAGAACGAGTTGTACAACTTCTGCCGCCAGGAGCTTCACCTGGAGGAGCAAGCTGCCAAGTATGAGCCAGCAATTGAAGCCTACCACGACGAGTCGCTTGACATTATCGATCTCTTCCACGGCGAGCCAGCTGCCCACAAGACTGTCAGCGGCGAGAGCTCCATCGGCGCCGTCAAGATCCTCAAGTCTTACGAACTCTTCAACTCCACTACTCGAAACTGCCTGCATATGGACATCGACCTGTCCGAGCACCCCGAATGGACTTACAAGACCGGCGACCACCTGGCCATCTGGCCCGTCAACCCCGACCAGGAAGTCGAGCGTCTGATGCGCGTCTTTGGCCTTTCTGAGCGTCGCGATGTGCCCCTGTGCTTTAGATCGCTGGATTCGGCCGTCAGCGTCCCTATCCCATCTCCCACCACCACTACAGCCCTTTTCCGCTACTACGTGGAAATCTGCGCCGCTGTGTCTCGCGAGACCGTGGCCAGCCTCATCGAGTTTGCGCCCTCGGAGAACGCCAAGAAGTTCTTGACGGAACTTTACTCGTCCAAGGAGGCTTACTCGGTCTTTTTGGCTCGCGAACACGTTACACTTGGAAAGTTGCTTGAGATGGCTGCGGGCCCAGATCAAGTCTGGTCCAGCGTGCCGCTGTCCTACCTAGTCGAGACTCTGCCTCGCACTCGACCTCGTTATTACTCTGTTTCCTCTTCCAGCGTTCTCTCCCCCCGAGTCGCAGCCGTCACTGCACTCGTCTCCAACACGGAGCTGTCTGGCGAGACTCCTATTCCGGGTCTTACTACCAACTACCTCTTGGCTCTCTCCGAGTCACTCAACTCGGAATCGCGACCTCATCCTCAGGGCTTCTCCTACGAGCTCGAGGGACCTTCCAAGGAGTTGGAAGGTGCCAAGATCTTTGCTCAACTGCGCCGATCCACATTTAAGCTGCCCGCTCTGGCGTCCACTCCGCTGATCATGGCCGCCGCAGGTACTGGAATTGCTCCATTCCGGGCCTTCATCGCCGAGAGGTTGCGTCTCAAGACCATGGGCCGCAAGATCGGAGAAATGGTTCTCTTCTTTGGCTGCCGCCACACCGAAGAGGACTACATCTACCGGACAGAGCTGGAGCAGATGGAGCAAGAGTCCGAGGGCAAGCTCCGCATCGTCACGGCCTTCTCGCGAGTCAGCGGCCAGAAGAAGACGTATGTCCAGGACAAGATGCAAGGCCTGAGCAGCGACGTCTCGCGGCTGCTTGCCGAAGACGCCACCCTGTATATTTGTGGAAGGGCGAGCATGGCCAGAGAGATTGGCAAGACTGTCAGTGCCATGGTTGGAAAGGACAAGGAATGGACGCAGTCTCAGGCTCAAGACTGGGCTGCTTCCATGAAGCGCGGCCGAAAGTGGCAGGAGGATGTTTGGGGTTAGACATAGATCTTTGTTTGTTGCAAATAGAAGATGGTGATGGTCAACAAATTAGTGTTTATGATAGATGAAAAGATGGCAGGGACTAATACTTGTGACTTGTGCTAAGCAGGGAATGGCTAGAATGAATTTATTGATGTTGACAAAAAGAAATCTGTATGGAGAAGTTCTTTTTTCGTTGCCACAAAAAAGCGAGTTGAAGCAAATGTTTGCGCAAAGAAAGAACAAAGATGACAAGCCAGCTAGCAAGATGGAAAAATCTACAATGTAGAGCCGACAATTTACCTCATGTACTACGATAAAAGAACATGGGTGGCGTTCTTACCATGTATTTTTTTATTAAAATAATGCAGGGATCACACAAAGAAGGAATGGAAACATTGTTGGGATGGATTTTTATAGTTTGACATACTGAAGATCAACTTCTCATTTCATTTGATGACCATCCCCATGCCTCTAATAAATGTTTTTGTCTACGAATTCTCATGTTAATGAATTTAAAAAATGACAAGCGTATCAAGAAGATTAGTTGACTTACGCAAGTCCTGTTGACAACCCGTACATGTTTGTCGTTTTGACTAGCACATCGAGGAGAGCATGTTGTTGATCTGAGTCGGTGAATCGATCACCAACCACGGAAATGGCCATACATGCAGTTCTAGACTGTTAGGGTAATATTCAATCAGTAGGTGTTTCACGGAACGTACATGTGCATTGGGTTAATATCGCTGATGGAATCGGCGATTCCACAGATAATCTCGAGGTCGTTCTTGGTTTGGGCCTATGGCGTCATCAACATCGGCTGCAGTCTCAAGTCCCAAAAAGGAAATGTTGGCCGTAGACAACTCACGTCAATCCAACGGGAGGCTTCTTGTCCCGCTCTGCAGAGCCTTGGAACCCGAGGGTCATGCACCACGAGCAGAATCCTGGCAAGGTGGAAATACTGCAAGCCGGCAGCCACGCAATCGTTCAAGAGCCAGATGTCGGGAAAGACTTCGCGTCCTTGCCGCCGCCGAATCATGACGGGAGTAAAGGAAGACGGGTTGGTCATCATCCAGGTGGAGGATGACTCGAGCAACCTGTCATATGTAGATGTGTTCTTGTCATCTCCGAAGCAGTACTGCACTGTGGCTAATAGTTCGACGAGCATCTTGTTTGCTCTGGCGCGGTCGTCTCTGCTTTCGGTTAGGCGATCGAGTCTGGAGCGGGCGACATCCATGGTTGGCGGTATTTGGTTCAAGACGGCTAGGAATAGTTCCTGTCTTAGCCTCGCCCACAGGACGTCATCATGAGATGTCTCGAGAGGCCTGGATGCAAGAGGGGACACTTGAGGCTTTGAGGTGGTAAACTGGGCGACGGCGGAATCTGAGGCGGTGCCTGAGATAGATGAAAGTGATTAGAAAGTATTTAGAAGTTCTGGAAACAACAGAGGCAATTGCAGGTAGTTGGGCGGATTGGGTTGGCTCTGGGCATAATTATAATGGATGCATGTACGTGCAAGAATTCCTTACCATCCATGTTTAAGATGAAATGATGCAAAAGCAGAGCAACGTCTAGAGAATCATCGTCCATGCCCGCCAAGGCAAGTTGCTCTAAATTCACATCAAGCTTGGCCGACCGCTGCGGCTCCCTCCTGGTGGCATTGGAGTGCCACGCAGACACGGCGAGGATGAGCTCGAGCAGAGGAGAGCTCAGCGTGGCCTGGGACGGTATCCGCTCGGTAAAGTACTTGTTAGGGTCATAAGAATCAAACGCCGGGCCGATGTTCCTCACGTAGTAGCGGAACAGGTCGGCCTTGCCGCGCTCGTTGAGCGGGGCACTCGAGACTTCGAGGCGTGGCGACGCGCCGTACTGCAGGATGGAGTAGGGACTCAGGGTGCTGCGGCTTGCAAAGGAGTAGGCCTGGCGGTCGTCGTGGGATTGTTTAGAGAGGTCGTGACGTAGGGATGGGGGCGTGGTCATGGCCAGGAGGTGGTCTGATCGTTGCGGAGTGTCAAAGGTCTGTCTGGGAGTGTCTGCTGGGCGAGAGAAGCCCGCGGCCGAGCTGAAGGCGGCGTCGTCATCGGTGCTTCTCACGGCGAGGGAGTCGATACCCCAGATGGCAGTTTTCAGCGCCTTGGCTGGGTCTGGAGCCGGGTCTGGAAGATGACCCGAACTCGAGTCAACTCCGCGGGTCGCCGGATGTCTCACGATGGGATCCTCATCGTCGTCGTCGTCGTCTTCGTAGCAGCGAGCAACCTCGAGGCTCTGATCGAGAAACTTGAGTTTCTTGCCGGACGTCTTGCACCAGACCTGGCTGTCCGAGAACTCGGGGCGCGTACCCCTGGACACGAGCAAGTCAGCGTTGTGGGATTTGGGTGTCGGCGGTGTGGGGGCAGCAGCAGCGCAGGGGAGAGGAGAGCAAAAGAGGAGAGAACAAAAGAGAGGAGAGGGAAGAGAGAGCCTCACCCCGGATTAGAATTGTGGCGGAACCTAACCCTGAGGCTCCTGTTGCACTGTATTCGTTTCTTGACGCACTGGGCGCAGGGTTTATCGCCGTCGCCTGTATGGAGGAGAGAGGGTAAGCCAATGGACGTCATGAGAGGGTCAGCGCGGGATTTCTGCAACTCACACTTGAGATGTCTAAAAGCGAACCGATCATGTGAGCCAAGATTCTCGATCGATGAGAATTGCCTTGTCAGGGCAGAAATGGAAAGTGGACGGTTCGGACTACTCGCCTTGCACGGCAGTTCTCCCCAGAGTTAGCTAGACGCACTGGACAGGGTTGAGCCGGGATCAACTGGGGAATAATACCTCGCATCCAGGGCGTCTTGGACCTGTGGGCGGCATGACGCAGAAGCCAGTAGTCGCTGCGAATTGCCCTATATCGTCCAGTATCACAGAAATCAACGTAGGATCATGTGGTGCTGCTCTGGGTCGTCGTCTGGGATGCTGGTTGCGGGTCGCTGCAGCGCCGGGGCGGGGGCTCTCGCGGTTTATATCCCTTTTCGACGCACAAGGAAATGTCTTGTTACAGGGGGCTTTAACTGGGGTTACAGGGGGTGGGGCCCGTGGAGGCGGGGTTGGTGCGGAGAGAAGGCCTAGAGACGCCCTGGAGGCTAGCGGCTGTTTTAGGGGCAGGGATGGCATTGTCTGGTTCGTTGGTCGCATCTCAGAAATGGAGTTGGCGATGCGCAATCCACATGTCATCCACATGAACCGCCACAAGGACTTGCGAGATGCCTCACGATGCGGGGGAGCCCAATTCTTGCCCTTCTCTCCCGTTTTGCTAGCGTCGCTAAATCCTTGCCCAATCTGGAATTCCTCATGGCGTCCCGAGAAGTCCGTTGGCACTGGTTGCGCCTAGTACTCACTCTCACTATCACCGCATATAAGACGCCAGGCGGCTCTTGTTCTCTACTACCAAGCCATTCACTCTCAGACTCTCTCTCAGACCTCCTCGCTAGGAGCAAGACACAACTATATCCCACAGCTTTGTTGCTGTCTTCATCTGTTTCTGCATCGCTTGTCTTTGTCTTCTGGCAACATCACAGGCCTATCAGCCGCACCTCGCCGCCATGGAGTCGGTCGCAACTCTGGGCAATGCCCCATATGCTGCCGCACTCGGCATCTTCCTCATCGGCTACTTTGTGCTTTACCCCATTGTTGTTTACTTTAGAGATGTCAAGGGTAAACCACTTACAATCTCTTACCGAAACCCTCTGCTAACTCATCTCAGGCATGCGTCGTTTCCCCAACATGTCCACCTTCTCCGGCATGTCAGCTCTACCCTTCATGTTCCTCGCCCAGGGCGGAGCTCGCTCTACTCATCTCGCCAAGCTGCACAAGAAGGAACCCATCCTCCGGACCGGCCCCAATTCGCTGTCCTTTGGCAGCGTCAAGGCCATCAAGGACATCTACGGCCACGGCACGCCCTGCATCAAGGACGAGTCGTACATCCTCACCGCCGGCTCGCACTTCAACCTGGCCGACGTTGTCGACAAGCCCGACCATGCCCGGAAGAGGAAGGTCTTGTCGTCGGCCTACGCCCTCAAGAACCTCGAGCGCTGGGAGTACAAGGTTGCCGACAAGGTCGCCCGCATGATTGCCCAGTTCGACAAGCGATGCACCGCTCCTCTGCCCAAGGGCGTCAAGTACCCCAGTGCTGAGGACCTCACCGTCGACTTCCGCGCCTGGACAAACTTCTTCTCCCTCGATGCCATCGCCGATATTGGTCTCTCCGAGCGGTTGGGTCTCCTTGACCAGGGCCATGACCGTGTCGTTGCCCAGGAAAAGGACGGTTCGCTGTTCGAGACGAACCTTCGCCAGTGCCTTTATCCTACCGCTCGCAAGCAGGCCCATCTCCTCTGGAGCTACCAGAACTACAAGCTGCTCGACAAGATCTCCAACGTCATCCCCTACTACCGAAAGATGTCCGAGTCTAGCCGAGGCTGGGACGCCATTGTCCTGCGCCGCGCCAGCATCCGTCTGGAGCGATACCGTGCGGGCGAGAAGCTCGACGACTTCTTCCACGCCCTGATGGAGGACAAGAACGGCCACCCCCACAACCTCGAGTGGGGCGAGATTGTTGCCGAGATCAACATCATGATGAACGCCGGCAGTGTCACCACCGCCATCGCCCTCGCCAACGTCATGTACCAGCTCCTGCTCAACCCTGATATTCTCGCCACCCTGCAAAAGGAGATTGACTCTGTCCTCGAGCCCGAGGAGGTTGTTGCCCCCTACGACAAGATCAAACATCTTCCCTACCTCCGAGCCTGTCTTGACGAGTCCCTGCGCCTTTTTCCTCCTACTCCCCAAGGTCTTGCCCGCGAGACCCCCGCTGAAGGCTTGAACATCATGGGCCAGTATGTCCCCGGAAAAACTACCGTCGCCGTGTCTTCACTGGTTGCGCACCGCGACGAGTCTGTGTACCCCAACGCCGAAAAGTACATCCCTGAGCGATTCATTGGCGACAAGGGCAAGGAGCTCCAATCGTACTTCCTTTCGTTCTCTGCGGGTGCTAGAGGCTGCATTGGCCGTAACATCTCCTACCTGGAGCAGACCGTGTGCCTTGCCTCTGTGGTCCGCAGATATAACTTTGCCCTTGCTGAGGGTTTTGAGCTGAAGAGGGAGGAGACGATGAACCACATTCTCGGAGAGATGCCCGTCAAGGTCTGGCGGAGGGACCTCGTCGTGGAGAACTGATAACTGCAAAATGACTGATTTGATAAAACGAACATGGGAACGACATGTCATATTAGAAGCGATGAAGAATAGGGGAGTATAGAAAGGAACTCCAATCTAGGGTTGGGCAAATTGCCATATTGAAATAGCATCAACAACAAAGAACCATAATCCCTCACTCTGGAGCACAGAGTATGCATCACGAGTCTGGAAACAAAACCGTGACCAACATAGTTATGGAATAAACCCCGAAGAACTGATGTCAGAATAACATTGGTCCGTCCAGGCCGGTTGGACAGCCCTAAGCTCCCCGTGACCAGTTCAAACCCCCTAGTCTGGAACCGCTGGATCATGCAGCATGGATATCGCTGGTAAAGTGCATTTTCCAACAGATTTCATCGGCAAGCTAAGCGCTGCGGCGTTTGTACGTGTGCAGAAAGCCCGCAGGATTAACCCACAGAGCTCGTCTCGTCCCCATCTCCCCACTTAGAACGGACTAACTGCCCATGCGATGCAATGTTACGGGGCTCAGTACACGTGATAGACTTGCTTTGATCTCTCAGATAGACAATGAATATCTTCCTCGCTGAAGGAATTGCTTTTAGACCCAGAACATCCTTCAAAGATCTATCCTCTCCGTCCCCACTACCTAATCTTGCCCACACCAGCACCAGCCTTGCAGACTTTGGCAACTAGTGTCAGTGGCGTCAACTGGTACTTGTAGCTCGTCTTGTAGAAAGTTCCGACCTGGGTGATGTTAATTTTGGCCGAGCCCCAGTCGTTCTCTGCGTCAACGTCAGCTATCGTCTCCCTTCGAATGAAGTAGGGATCCACATACGCGCACCAAGGTTCGCATAACCGTCCAATTCTTCATCACCGCATACGCAAGTGTTTGGAGAGTCCATTGGGATCACCAGGCCGTATGTGCTGAGCGCCTCGGTCGTGTTGCCGCGGAAAACGTTTCCCTCGACGAGCACCTGGTTGTCGGACCGGCTGTGAATTGCCTGGTACAGGAAGTCTTCGTACAAGTTGTTGTAGATGTGCTGATGGCCGAAACGACCGGCGGGACCGCGAGTGCCCTCGTTTCTCCAATAGTTGTGGTGATACGTCACGTGGAGATGTCCGAAGTCGGTACCGCGGAGTGTGTCGTCGTTTCCGACAAGCGATGACTTCCAGTGGTCATGGAAGTAGTTCCACGAGACTGTCACCCAGTCAGATGCGCGAATGATATCGACTTGGCCATCCTAAATATTGTTAGCCAACGACTCTGAAGAAGCTCTACTATTGAGGAAAGTGGTGGTAGCGGAGAAGAAGACCATAATCGAACTTACATAGTAGTCAGGTCCTTTGGTGATATCCGAGGTAAACTCGTTGTGGTCAATCCAAACGCGAGTGCTGTTGCGGATGGTGATGCAGTCATTGTCGAGGATATGGCTAATCTTCAAGTTCTGCACAATGACATTGTCGCCGTTGTAGATGTTCAATCCGTGGCCAGCGATCTGGGCCGACGATCCCACTCCAATGATGGACTTGTTGGGGCCGATGGCGAGGCGCGCGATCAGAGTGATCTTGCCCTTGATCTTGACAATCCTTGGCATAGTGCCAGACACAGCCGCTACTAGCTGGTCGGCCGTCGAGACATAGACGGTGTGGCCACCCTGGCCGCCAATAGTCTTGCCGAGGGGATTGTGTTTGGCGTAGCCCTCGATGCCCCAGGTAGCCACGTCCAGGTACTCCTTGGGGAATGCAGAGCTCAGGCTGACAAGGCCGAAGAGGAGGAAAGCTACGTTGAGCTTCATGTTGACAAAAAGATTCGCCTGGATTGGCGTGAAAAGAGCCAGTTAGCAGCAGTAAAACAATGCGAAGCTCAATCGCAAAAGGTTGGTGGTCTGTTGGAAGTAAGTTTATCAATTGTGCGGCACCGCTTCTGGTATATATACTCGATGGAGCTTCACCTGGAGAGCTTCCGAGGCCGTGGATAGCTCAAGCTCTTTCCCTAGACCCTACGACCTGTCTATTCCCAGATCACGCGGAGAACCCTGCCGGCAACAATAATGGCACCAATACCATCTCTCGACGACGTTGAATTTGCGTTAAGCTCCCTGGGGACGATCACAGGCCCAGCGTGCTCGGTATTTAACCAAGTAACGCTACTGGTGGAAATTAAAGGCTCCGGGGGACGCGAGCATCCTTATTTTCAGCAGGCAGGTATTGCACATGGTGATCTTGGCGCGCCTGGATGGAGCCGACATGCACATTGCTTTCTTTACCTGACTGGTGGACGATGAAGAGGCACAGAGACGGGAACAAGACGTCGGGGGTCTCGCAATGGCGGGTTTTAAAAGGTGGAAGAAAAACATTGACCAAGACTGACCCTGGTTGTGGCGCGCCATGAGCGCTGCCCGAGTTAGTATTGATCAACCCGGATAGGACCAAATAGCCGAGAACAGCCGTCATTTCTTCTTGGCTGCGATGTCGAGCTGTTATGAAACCCTTGGAAGATTTGGACGAAATTCCCTCATCAAAAGGGTCTACCGATGATGCCTGTGACATCACGCGCAGGTGAGAGAGCTGCGGATGCGTTCGAGTCTGTGATCGGTGGGAGAGACGATGGAGCTGGATCAGTTTACTACGCCGCAACAAGTCCCAAAGCATCAAAAGTGTGGGTGATTTTTCACAGTCAAGGACAGCTAATCCCCGAAGGAGGTTTCTTAGAAAAGCTGATCCCCCGAAGCCTCACAATCTCCCATTTTAGTTCAACAGCCCCCACGAGGGATTCATGGTTACTCAGAACCCAAAACCCCCCAACACGCATCAAGGTTATTTAGCTAACCCTTATGTACTGTGCCCATAAAGAGGTCCTAACTCGTTTTCTTGCCCCCAGACCCTCGATAAAAGACTGACCTTGAGCCGTCATTGAGATCAAGATCAAGGGCTTCAACGCCGTCCTCATCACGATGCGAAATGGCAAACAGGGGCTTACTATAGACGTGCTTAATTGACATATAGCGCTATACACCAGAAGAGCAGTCTCCGGGTGAAATTGATGTCCAGCTGAACATCTGGTTACATTACTACCTCGCCGAATATCCTCCGTCTACGAATATCGTCTGCCCCGTTACCGTGGCGCTGGCAGCGCTCGCCAAATACACAGCAACCCCGGCAAAGTCTTCTGGCACACCGTTCCTTCCAATCATTGTTTTCGCCGCGTGCATCTCAACTTTTGAAGCATCACTGAACACAGCCTCAGTCAGAGGAGTGCTGACTAGGCCGGGCGCAATTGCATTGCACAAAACGCCCTTTGAAGACCAGGCTTCTGCTTGCGAGCGCGTCAATGAAAGCAGCCCTCCCTTGGACACGCCATAAGCACCGCTGTTTCCAAAGGCTCGGAATGTTTGCTGGCTGATGATGTTGATGATTCTCCCACTTCCCCGCTCGGCCATGCGCGGGCCAAACGCCTGTCCTAGGATGAATGGTGCCGTGAGGTTGACCGCAATCGTGGTATTCCAGACATCTTCAGAGAGTTCATCCATGTGTGGTCGAAAGTTCACCCCGGCCGCATTGACTAGGATGTCCGGAGTGCCGTGTGTTGACGTGATTTGCTCAATGGTAGCCTTCAGAGATGCGACGTCGGCGAGATCCGCAGTCACGGCCGACGCTTGCACATTGAACGTTGCGAGATGCTCAATCGTTTCGTGAAGAGGCTGCGGCCGTCGAGCAACAAGGACAAGTCGACAGCCAGCGCGACCTAGGGCGACGGCCATTTCGCGGCCGATGCCAGAGCTGCCACCAGTGACGACTGCGGTTTGGCCGATGAGTCCGAAAAGAGACTCGAGATAGCCTCCCACAGTGTGTGCATTTCGCGCCATATTAGCCTGTGGTGCGAATCTCCAAATTATCACAAGGATGGACCTGAGAAAGATGAGAAAAATAAATAGGTGACGCATTCTGGCAAGGTTAATACAATACAGATATTGATGGGATCGATCGGCAAGGGTTTCCCCGGACCGAGCCAATGACTCATAATTAGCTGCGTACTCAACCCCACAAGATACGGTGGTGAGGATGAGAAAGAACCAGGATATTTGTGTTCGAGCAAGGTAGATGTGATTTTAAGTCAATTCCATTATGCTATCTAGCCTCTCACTACCAAAACTAGAATCTATCCCATCTCTTCTAGCTCCCTCTAGAATGCTCTTTGAACTCGGGATTCCTCTCGATCTTTATTGTAATCTCTTCAGTCTTTAGAATCTTGTTCTTCATCATACGGGTCAACTCAACCTGACTTCCTGTTTGGTCGTGGTGCTCCAAACTTGCCGCAGAAACGTGGCTTTCGTGTGATCCGTCACGTTTCTGCCAATAGACCCCAGTGCTAGTAACTGTCGCGATCCCACCAATCCGGGGTGATATATCCACTGAGGGAACTCTGAAAGCCGACTCTGCATCTCTGCCAGTATTTCCTGGGGAGACTAAGTTGGAGATTTTGCGGAGAAGCGGCCGTAGGGCAGTCATAGCGACGATGATAATCGAGACGCACATTTCAGTCATTGCCCATATGTCTGTCGGGCTCTTGTGTTATTCCATGTAAGTTAATAGACTTGATAGTACTTACCGACAAGTTTGCCATGTTTGAAATTTTGCGCCATTACAATTCTCGTTATGCTCACTGCAATCGTGATAATACCCAGGGCGAAAATAAGCATGACACTTATTTTCTCCTTTCTGGAGGGAAGTTTCACATCCTTGATCAAAGGAAAGGGAAACATGAAGACTGTAAAAATATTAGACCGTCAAGGATTACTTGACATCTTCCGTAGCCGAGAATGCATACCTAATACTTCCGTAGTAAAGCCAAACGCCCAATTAAGTCTCATAAGGTCCCAGTACCGATATGAAGTACAAGAATTGGGAATTTGTGACCTTGATGAGTTCAACGCGTGTTAGGAGCAAGTTCGCGGCATGGATATTGGGGAAATTATAAGAAGGTGGAACTTTACCAGTTAACGGCCACGTTCGGCCCACACCAGAATGTGTTGGTGAAGAGAGTCACGAGAGCACTGATGGCAGTGAAGGCAGTGAGGGCGTAGAGCGTGACTCGCATTCGGGAATCGGTTGGAGGGACGAGGTTGTAGTAAAAGGCGATGATGCTGAATTTTGGAAAGTAGAGGCCAAGGTAGAAAAAGTAATTAATCGCAAATCGCAACTGTGAGAGTCAAAATACGTTGGTTAGCGAGTATCTCTGGCTAGGATGCCGTATGCAATTGTGTCGGATCGAATTTGGGAAGAAACGAGTAGCCTGATTCGAATGCGGAAGCCTACCTTCTCGACGGATGTCGCCGAATTGCTGAGATTTCCAAAAGCATGGTGTGTATATACCAAGGTCTCGCATATTACCACCGCCTGCGCTGCTGCCATACCAAGAAGTAGCCAGTAATCTGAGATGTTGAGGGCGTGCCGCCTCAGTCGCAGTCGAACGTAAATGCGGGCCGCGACAAAAACATAGGCTAGGATGACAAAGGCCCATTCGACAGCCTGGAGAGATTACAATTAGTAAATAAAATGGAATTTGGATGTCAAGTCACTTGTGTGATCCATTGGGGAGCCCAAACTTACAATTACTGTTCGGCTCAGCAACACCATCTTGAATTCATATACGAGCAAATGATGATCACGGGCCAAAACCCCGCCTGGGGTAATGTGATGAAGGCCTTGAGACAAGCGAAAGAAGGGCTGAAGAAACGGAGGGATTCCTATCTAGATATACCACTACCCGAAACTTTAGTGACGGAGCTGGTTAGATCTAGCTTCATCTGCCGCTCCTGGTCGACCACCCACATACCAAGGGTCAAGCCACAACTCTGCCTCATGCACTCTCCGGTGTCGACTGTGCACCAAATGTGAGCGACGACTATATACCTGGGCCTTGTAACTGACAGAAAGCTGTATGGTATAGCCCAAGCATTTCATGACATTCAGCAACAATGTATTCAATCCTTTCGTATAGTAAAGATACCCACTTCCTGAGCCCCATGGAAGGCTTCCTGCACGAGTCAGGGCGACCAAACTCTTCTTGGTGTGGCGTGTCTTACTTCGGCTGGTTGCAACATTCCGGATGCTGTGGCGAAATGATGAAAACCACCACGATTGGCCTGAAACACGCCACTCATCCCCGGGATGGGTAAGGAATAGATGTGTGGCGCCTTGATCTAGACGGAGGACCTGGTCGAATTTCACCATACTTTAGCCACTTGCCCAAAACAAGCAAGAAGCTGTCAAAGCGCTGACAAGAAACACGAGACCAGGTGCTCGGTTCCCTGAGGAGACACGTGAGATATTGAAAGGGTTCTCTCCGCTGTGGACTGTCGAGGGTTTATAATATTGGGTGATCATTACGATGCGGTGTTATTAATTACTCCACGCATGTTACACGCTTATCTCCTTTGCCCTTGATTTTACCTAACGAAACCCATCGGAGTATCAATGTTTTTGGCTTCAAGCGGTTAGTCGAATATTTCTCGGCGACATATCCCCATTTATGTGAAATAATGTAGGACCGGGCACCTTCTATCACTTGCATGTTGACTAGGATTATGTAACTTGCGACGGCAACGTCACCATGACAGAGTCCACCGACAACATAGGATGTGGGAAGGTCGCTTTTATTTCCCGGCTGGATTTGAACAATTCAGTTCATGGTACAAACAGAAAAGACCTACTTGGATTGAACTTTGATCATTTGATTCAAGGTTCCAAGACGGAACAATGCCGACTTTGAACAAGTTCCTAGCACTAGCAAATTGGGAACAATGCAACAAGGCAAGTTCTTTGTTTGTTTTATGCGACCTTAGAAGTAGTTGTACATCTTTGTTCCATTCAATGTTCAGAGATATCAAAGCCATACAGCAGTTACAAACCATCGTGGAACACAAAGAGCAACACACCTAGTGTTAGCAGATACAGTAACTCATCCAATCGAGTTGTTACGCTTTCAAAATTTCCTCAAACTCTGAAGCACATTCTATTTTTAATTTTGTCTGATACAGGTCGTAAATATTCATTGTGTCAGGAAATCGCGTGTACAAATAGCTATATAGTCTCATGATACTACCCAAAGCGATAAACAAGCGCCTTTATACACATCCATCACAAACCCTCAAAATCTATTTCGACCTCCCAAGTTCGACAGGAAATACAGAATTCGGCCACAGAAAGCAGAAGTCGCGAACTATGCACACAGACACTCCCCAAGTCCGTGATCAAGCCAAGAAAGATTTCGTTTATTAATCCCTTCGATGCCATGGATCTGCAAGGCCCGTATGTCTCGGACCAGAAATTTTCTGGTTCCGTAGATTTTATATATTTCGTCCGTTTGAAGAAATTCTTTGACAAGAAGTCGTCTGGGGACATGCCTGAATCCCTAGCGCGGAAGTTCATGGTTCTCCCCGTCAAACCATTTTCCTACGTACAGACTAGGCAGATACGAGGTCAGTAATGGACTTGTCGCTTTTAAGATCCTTTACCGTTCTTTTGAAATGCAACACATAAGGCAATATATGACATAGAGCTAATCAAATGATAGGCAAAGATGGCGTGGATAGATTATCCCAGCTGCCCAACGAAATACTCCTCATGATTCTATCGCATGTTCATTCAATGTCAGATTTCAGAAGGGTTGCAAATCTATCACGGAGACTTAATAATACCCTTGGTCAAGAATTGTATCTCGAGTTCGGTCGAAAATTCGACTGGCTTCCTCTTTTTGTCGGCGCAATGAGGGGCGATATCAAGCTTCTAGAACGCTGCCTGGATCTTGGCTCTCCAATAGACCAAGTCTGTACCAGCGACCAAGTCCGCTACACTATTTATGAATGGAACAGCGATATGATCGATTGTTGGAATTTTGTGTATATGTTTCATCGTCCAATTCATATGGCCATTACCCACAGGCAACTCGATACCGTACGTTGGCTTCTGGCTCACGATGCTGATCCCGGCCGACCTGGGTACCTCAGAACCCCAGGGGACTCCTTCTCTACACCTCTTATGTGGTGCCTACACATTTTTGGAGGTCTAGTTGGGGCCGGCAGCGGGGACATAATACCAATCAATTTCGAGATATTTCGCACTCTACTAGAGGCTGGAGCGGACCCGAACGTCAACGATATTAAATTCAGCTACCCGTTATGCAGAGTTTTCCGCTCGTTCTTTGCTTACCACCGTTTTAGCTTCGTATACCTTGCGATTCTTTTGAAATATGGTGCGGACTCAAAACAGCTCTGCAGGTATCGTCAGGTGGACCATACCTGCAGCCTGGACTCTTCCCACCTCAAATCTCGGCCTGAGCCTGATACGAATTGCCTACCGGATGTCAACCGGGCGGATGCAAAGTGGTTTCATAAATATTTGATGTACGTGGTAAGAAGCAAGGATATTCAGGACCTTTTATCGATTGAGGAGATGATGTTAGGCGTCGAATGTTTGTTAACTATGCGAAATCTACATATAATCCATGAGTCGAGATAATTCTCGTCTCTGTGCCTATCTCTATCACTAAGAAAAGAGTCACTCGCATACTTTTAATTCTAGAAGAGTTGATGTGTATTTTTCATTTTTTATTTCGTTCTTATCTAACTGAACCTGTATATGGTTATATAGTAGCACTACAATCTGGTACATAGGAACCATGTAGCCCTGGCCGAGCCCCGAGCTAGCCGGATAAAACCTCCTTACATTATCCACGATTTTCTCAAGCATCCACAGTGACCAGAGCGGGCTTGCTTCCCTATTCCAACAATCTGCCTTTCAACACTTCCCTTTTCGGCTCCCGCTTTCCGGACCTAATCGAGACTCAGCAGAATACTCCGACAGCTTCCAACCTATCTTATCCATAGGTTTTCGAGGACCTCGCTCGCTCTATCGTAACTAACGCCGGTTATTTGATATTTTGTCATATCGCCACGGGACAGTGCTAGATTGTTCATGTTCAGTAGGATGACTTAGTCTACCCTATTTTATGTAGAGGATACAGGTTACTGTCTAAGCTAGCTGACCTTTCTAGGGTACCTAGGCCTAGTCACAGCCTAGTCATCAGACGGAGCCCTTGGCTGAAATCGAACCAATAACCTTCGAAAAGGCGATCTCAGGTGAACTTTACAGTTAACCACTCTGCCGCAAGGGCTGTAACGGTGTATAGGATATAAGTCGGCCACGGCGGAGAGAGTGAATCATTCTCTTGCTAGGGCTCTTCATCTAAAACTAGTAATTGAAGATATTGGGAACCATTATACGATCCAACTGCTGCGTCGGGTATCTACGGTCTTTTAGAGTTTAAGGTTATCGGTAGGATTGCTGCTTTTGATGAAAATAGGACTTTCAAGAGGGTTGCCTTCAAGAGGAGGGTCTTCTCTACCTTTGGACTATTGGTTTAACCTGATTAGTCGGTCTTAGAGCGACTAGAAATAGTAAAGATGGACGGTCGAGCTTCATCACCAACCACGAAAAACACAATATTCAATCATTAGTTTTTTTAGCCCAAGCTTGTAGTATCAGTTGGCGAAGTACTTGATTAGACTGTACTGAGAGTGACATCGATGCACCTCTATAGGCTGCTCAGCGTATCTGTGTTTGATCCCTTTGGCAGAAGCCTTGAGTAATTATATTTAAAACACACGATAGATATAGGTGCTATGGGATCAAATGTGAACGACATGAAGACAATTACTTGAGCATTACAGTATCTACTTCTCTCCCTATGAGGAAACCCAATGATTGCATCTTCTGTGGTTTGGTTGTGCATGTCACATTGCAACAGTCCACATTCGGGGTTCAAAACTCATTCGTTTCGATCAGAAAGCTTGAGGCAACAGTCTCGTGAAGTTATTATATCTTTTGGCATTGGGTGTAGTGCTAAACGTGTGCTCCTATTGTTTGTAACTGTTGTACAGTAGAAACTCAGTTACATTGCGCAAGTAGCGGCCCCCATAAAAGCATGGGGTGACAAATCAGATTAGCTGCTGTTAGACGCTTCTGCGATTTCTTGTGGTTAACAGTGGAAATACGGAGACAAAGTGGAGGCGCTACTTATAAGAGTTAACTGAGTTATTACGGTATGGCCTTAATCTATCTGGTGGCATTGAGTAAAGGTAAAAGAAAAAGTCCAAATGGTGTCTACCCCTGTTCGCTGTCTTACCGCCTCAGAGGATCTTAGCTGCCAGGTGATCGACCTAGTCTGTACTCACAGTGACTTGGAGGCGGGGGCATTGCAGTGAAGGGAAGACAAATTAAGTTTAAGTAGCAAACAGTACATACAATAACAACTTGCGCTTTATGGTTTACGCAAACTGCATTCAAACTCCCGCAGTCTCCCAGTGTGTATCCATTCTTCCTGGATCCTTCTTTCTTCGTCCTCCATCCTCCCGACCAAACAAAGTCCATCTCTCCGCCTCGATTGTCCCACACCTCATCGGCCCTTCAGTAAAGGATTTCGTAGACATCGAAAGCCTTCACTATGTCCAGCGGGTTGATGGTATCCCATATCGCAGGGGATTAAACCGCTAGGTCCATTAGCTGCTTAGCGGCAAACTTCTGGTCCCTCGTAGCGGGCCAATCGACGCCTGAGTCTCGAAACGCCTGCGACTTCTCGTCGAATGCTGGGTCGTTCGCGAAAGCTGTGACTAGTGCCTCAGCGACACGAATCACGGCGTCGTCGGATGAAGTGTCGCCATATGAGCGAAGTTCGTTCCACGGGAGATTCAACACTCTGATAGCGAAATCCTTCTTTGAACCGTGTATGCGGTCAGTAGCGATCTTTTGGACAAAGGTTGAAGATAGGAGGGATAATACCATCATAGCTCGTGTATGGGGTGTCGGTTGCGGGTAAAAGCGCTTGTTGTTAAGCCCTTTGTTAAACATCGCTCGACTCAAATCTTTAAGGTACGTTCCGAGCTCGTTGATCAGGGCACGAGTGAGGGGCCGCCTGAAGACTCTAGCAATGAGCTGCCGAGTCATCCCATTTTTCAGGACCTGCGAAGTATTGTATCCATCCATGGATCGATACGACATTGTAAAAGAGACGTAGGATGTATTGGCGAATGCTGAAAATGGAGAAAGATGGTGTAGGCGAACGGAAAAATGGAGGTAGATGGTCTGGTGAGTGCTGAAAATAGGGGTAGATGGTCTGGTGAGTGCTGAAAACGGAGGTAGATAGATGGTGCTGGTGAATGGAAAATGGAGGTAGACAGTCTGGTGAATGGTGGAAATCGAGTATGAAGATTGGGAATGGGATGCTCTTCTATTTAAAAACCGGCCACCAGGAGACCAAGAATGGATGCAAATACCCCGGGGCTGGACAAGCCAGTCTCACGAATTGACAGTCTTCCAGCAACATGACTCCATCTTGACAGAGAAATTACTGGCAGGGGTGTTTCCCAGGTAGATGGTGAGTTGCGGAACCCTCACCTGAACGGCGCCAAGGGGTTCGGCCATTCTGGAACCCAATGTGTGATGCAACTTGTTATTGATCAAAAAAAGAGGCCTCTGAAATAGAAGCCCGTGAACTATAGACGACTACCTGAAATCATGTCGCAGTTCAGCTGGTCTTGAAGAACAAAGAACCCGTGCCTTGATAGGGTAGCTTCGCGGAGGCGCAGCATCCGCTTGTGCCATCTTACGGGCTTGTTGTTTCAGTCGCAGGTGAACTAGAACATGTTGGTTGAGAAGAAGCTCTTCAGTATAATGACTGATCAAAAGTGTGCCGGTGATGTCCGAATGGTGGTCAAAAATGGATTGCTGGCGTTGACAGCGCGCGGAGGCGCCAGGGGGCCGTGACTCTGGGCTACCGGGGATTCTAGAAAAGTCCCGACTGAACCCTGGTAGGTCCCGGAATAGCTTTTCGTTTCATGTGTTGATTCATGGTAAGCAAGCCGGCGAGAGGAGGACCATGGGATGAGTCTTGGCAGTTGGGCCGATCAGTAGAGGATCATGGGGATCATGGGAAGATGATTGGCAGATGGAGATTGTCGTCCCAGCAGCGCAGCCCTGTGGAATTGCCCGCAGAGACAGTGGTGATTAGCGGCAGGGGACTGCCTGCCAGGGGCCTATTCCAGCCTCAACTGTACTCCATGTTCCAGAGTCCATGTGTCCAACTGCCCGTGGGTTCGCCCCGAACTCCTGGGTTTGAGGTGCGGAAGTGTGATGGCTCAACCTGCATTGCAATTCTAACGCCAGCACTTACGCAAGCTCTCCTGTGACCATGTGTAATGCAAATTAGTGATTCTTGTAAGAATGAACGTCAGAAGCGAAGTGAGTGGATGCTCCTGTGCCTTGCCTAATCTTTGTATGATGGTGATTCTTGGCGGTGATGGTAGCCAAAGAGAAACAGCCCTATACATTTGCCCCTACCAGAAAAGGAACCGTACATTCAGCCCAACAGCGACCTCCAATCGCCATCGGATCGGGCCGTGGCCACTACCGCTGTAGTTTGTCGGCGGTGGTGCAGCATCCGCAGGTTCCCCTGGGCCCTCCGCCACACATGAGCACGAATCAGTCGGGGAGTCGGAGAATTACTCTGCAGCCCTGCAGGTTAGCGCTAGATTAGCGTAGTAGCCCCTGGCTCTCTTTAGATCCCCACAAGGGGGCGGGAGTTTGGGGAGGATGCGGCGGCAGGGCTCGGATCAGGTTGGGCAACAGGGCGGGATGCCATGAGCCATGACGTCCATGTGCCCAAGACCGACGAACCACGTCGCTCGGCTCCGAGGGATCTGCAACGGAAGCAGATCCTTGTGCGTGATTCAATCCCTAAAAAGCAAAGAGTGGAAATGGGATACTAACGTGCGATACGAACGGGGGACACTCTCAGTTGGGACAGCGCTCACAGCTGCCCGAAGCGAGAGGTTCACTGCAACACAACAGAGTCTGTAATAATACTTCTGTCGAAGGGAGTGACTTCAATAAACCCTACGAAGGCCCTATGAATGTTGAGTATTTTTATTGTTGATGCAGGCAGGGACTGAGCTACGAGCTTTGCAGTTTGGGGTGGGGGCCGCAGCTGTGGGGAGAGACCCAAGCTGCCGGTTAGCATGTAACGCGATAGCTGCAGCATCCGAAGCCAAGCCTGCTACTCCAGAAAGCCAGTGTTGCTTGTCCGAATTCTCCAGAGATCTTGGGGCGAGTAGCGGAACAAGCCGAATCAGCGTCTTTGCAACTTCGTAGCCATGCTCCCAGTCGTGTGATTCTGCTAAAATCCCTAGCAGAAACCTCCCGGCTGACAGGCGATCCTGGATAGGGGCCGATGAGTGGTTGAGACCTGTGCGGAAAGACTCGATTGCCGTTTGCATATCTTCTGCCTTCTGAGTCGTCTGATATCTAGTATAGAGCGCGGAACCATAAGTGCGTAGTCGGATCGCTAGACTTGGATGATCTAGTGAAGTTCTCCCCAAGGTCTCTTGATACAATTCAATCGCAGCGCCGAGGTCGGTCATTTTCCTCGACTGCATGTACCTCTCATGATATGCAACTCCAAGGTTGTTTCGTAGAGATATCCACTGCGGATTGTCCGCTCGCGATTTCTGCAAGATCTTATCGACTGATCGTAGTGCATCATGGAGGTCCTCGGATATGCCTGTAAGTTTGGCCTCTTGATCACAGCCCTGGCACAATTCAATCGCCTTGTCGAGGTGTGCAGTGTCGCCTGTTTGTCTGTATTTATCCACCCATCCACGTCCCAGTAGCTGAACCCAGGACGGCCAGAACGGGTTGGCAGACGCAGTCTTATCGACGGCTTGTTGATATATCTCAATCGCCTCGTCAAGGTCTGACAACGACCCTGTCCTTCTGTACCTGTCATGTATCGCCGCGCCCAAATCAATGAGACGAACTTCCCGACGCGGATTATCTGTGGGCGTCAAGTCGACTGCTTCTTGGAACAGTGGAATTGTGGCATTCAGGTCTGCAAGATTCCCTATTCTTGCGTACCTGTCAGCATACCCGGCTCCCACCTCACGAAGGAGGGCTGCGCGGTCTTCACCGTCTCCGGGAGTCTGGTCGAGAGCATTCTGAAAGGCTTTAATCGCCATACTCAAATCTGCTGTGTCGCCTGTTCGCCCAAATCTGTCTCGGTATCCTCCTCCGATACCACGCAATCTCGCCGCTCGGCTGGGATTGCCTTCTGGCACCTCGTCGGCCGACTGCTGATACAGTTCAATTGCTCTTGTTATATCGGAAGCAGCGCCTAACTTTCCATAACGAGCCTGGAATCCTGCGGCAAGGTCTCGTAGTCGAATCGAGCGGTCTGGGTGGCCTAAAGGCAATCGATCGAGATATTCTTCATAGATCGGGATTGATTTGTCCACATCAGAACTATCAAATGCTCTCTGAAACCTGTCTCCCAACGCAGCGCCAAGACTCAGAAGTCGAGGTGCTCGATGGGCGTCATCTCTTGGTGTTGAGTTGACAGACTCCTGCATCAGTTGAATTGCGGTATTTAAGTCCGCTTCCGCCAAGGTTCTACGATACTTGTCTGCATACGCTGCACCAAGATCGCGGAGGCATGAAGCCCTTTCGGTTTCTGATGGCGTATATTCGAGACATTCGTGATACAGGGGAATGGCCTTGTTCAAGTGCTCGATGCCGCCGATTTTCAGGCACCTGTTGTGATGAGCAGCCGCCAGGTCCCGAAGCCGAGATGCTCGGTTTTCATGATGAAGTGGCGTTAGGTTGAGGGACTCCTCGAAAAGCTCGACAGCTCTGTCTAAATCGGCAAGAGTCCTAAATCTGTCATATCTCTCCCCGTATGCTGCTCCTAGATGATGAAGTTGAGCTGCCTGATCGCCAAAGTCTGGTGTTGGTTTTGCAGGTAAGTTCTTCGAAATTTGTATGCACTTGTTTACATCTTCAATGTTGGGTAGTATTTCTCCGTTGACGCCACTAGCAAATCGAAGACCCAGTCGAGGTGGTTCATCGGGTTTGCCGTCGACGTTCATGTTGTTCGCCTCACACCGGACGCAGGTCGGTGTTCTAGGAGAACAAGTATGTTGGCAAATTTGTACCAGTGGGCTGACACAACCTGGAACAGTGGGTCTGGCGTTGTGGTCCACCGCCTGGTAGTTGTGCCGAGAGTGATAGTTGCGAGTTGTTTCTAAAACACCGTCAATCGTTCTTTAGACGCTGTCATATTTACTCTCACCTGGAGCCCAGCTTGTAAGTAGCTTTAGGCATGAATGCAGTTTCACGAAGCCTTCTTGGCCAATGAAGACTCTCGTAAGCTTACAAACCCACTCCGCCCGGCTGAGTAGGCGTCAAGTGTGCTACCCTGCACCTGCGATTAAGACAAATGCTGAGCAGAATGGCCGCACTGTTCCACAGAACGTTTAGATTAGTAGACTGATCAATTGTCTGGTCTCAGCGTGAAACCAGAAACCGGATTTCAAAGCACCTGGCCAAAGAGACCGTAATACACTTACGAACAGGACATGCGAGATGATGAACTGGAGATGGCTGTCCATGAGGCCTCGCTTTAGAACTTCAGCACATCATACATGGGCAGTCCATGAAGGAAGTGTAGTCCTCAGTCTTGCATGGTGTGGGGACGTATAGCTAGAACCAAGTCGAATTGCGTCTGTCCCCAGAGATTCATCTAAGCCCCGCATCTTGGAGCTTATTGGGGGCAAACTTTGGGCTATCAACTGACTGGATGGAGTTTAGCTTGTGGTGATAGCTCATGTCTGCGGTATCTTGCTCCACACAATGGATGCCGAAGCTCCGAATCGGGAGCGAATACCCTGCGTCTGTGAACTACCGGTATT
Organism: Ilyonectria destructans; assembly: GCA_020740775.1. Classification (NCBI taxonomy): domain Eukaryota; kingdom Fungi; phylum Ascomycota; class Sordariomycetes; order Hypocreales; family Nectriaceae; genus Ilyonectria; species Ilyonectria destructans. The sequence continues at coordinate 1,862,094 of JAHEWK010000010.1, forward strand.
TGCTCTGTCCTGGAAATCCCGTGGCGCCTGGTAAATAGTACGAAGCACCCCGCTCCGCTAGCTTCGTTCACCTTGCCCTCACCTTTCCTCAATTACATTGCTCGGTGTCACTTCACGTCAATCTCTGTCATCTCGAGAGACCTCTTGGATGGATAATCTCACAACCATGGCGGTCACCGGCGCCCTGTGCTTTGCACTGGTGAGCGTTGTCGTGTACCTTTTCCAGGCATCAGCCAAGCAGCACGGAGACGAGATGAAAATCACCCAGGTAAGCTATTCAAATTATGAATTGAGTCAGAATGAGACCACTAAGCAATACAATAGCTCTACGTATATCCCGTCAAAGGAATACGAGGATGTGCACTGAAGAAGGCACTCATCGGCCCGTTCGGCGTTGTCGGAGACAGGACCTTCTGTCTGCAAAAGGTCCAACGCGACGATGACGGCGTGAAATACGATACCATGTTGATTGGCTACCACTTACAGATGGCTCTGTTTGCTGTCACATCGGTCGATTATGCAAAGGGACAGGTGGTAGTGGCGTGGAATGGACGAGGGACCGATTTCGATGTGGCAAAAGACATCACAACCCCGGACACCATTTCCTTCCCCCTGAAGCCATCCACGACTGGGTGCGAGAAGATGGAGGTGAATCTTCATGGTAGCGCAACATTGGCCTACGACATGGGCCAAGACTTGGCGACCTGGTTCGCAGACCGCCTTGGGTTTGAGGCGAGGCTTGTCTTCATCGGAGACGGTTCACGGCCAGTGCTCGGATCCATGGCGCCCAATAGCCCGGCTGGCCTGAAGCGAGCGAGGCTGGTCGACCGAATCCGATCGTTTTTCCCATTCCTAGCCTACCCAGGAGAACGACTCGCTTTTAACGACATTGCGCACTACCTCGTCGTCACTGAGGAGTCAAATAACGAGGTGTCATCTCGATTGGAAGACGGGTGCAAGATGGACGTGACCAAGTTCCGACCCAACATTGTCGTCAAGGGCGCATCGGCGGCATATGTCGAAGACTTTTGGGGTGAATTAACCTTTGCAGGTGACCTCAAGATGCACCTTACGGCAAACTGCTATCGGTGCCAAAGCATTACCGTCGATTACAAGACCGGCGCTACGGCGACCGACGACCGAGGTATGGCGTGGAAAAAGTTGAACAAGAACCGAAGAGTCGACAAGGGTGCGAAATACAGTCCTGTGTTTGGGCGATATGGGTACTGCTTCGGTGCTGCCACTGGTAAGACACTGGAGATTGGGCAGCGAGTTGGTGTCACGCATGTCAATTCTCACAGAACGACTTTTGGTGAGTCTCAGTATCTTCTTTCTTATTTCTTGGTTCTTTTGCTGATATTGGTTGGCTTTAGATTGGCCACATCTCACCAGCTTCGGAACCTCGCAGAAGAAGTGAGTGTGTCGAGTGCGACGGGGATAGCGAGTATTCGCTAGCAAAAGGCAGCCAGGGTTTAAAAGTCGGTACATTCTATGAATTGGGGGATAAAAATAAGACTTAAGACATTAGATGCGTTTTCTAAATGACGGGCATCTTTATCTTGCACAACGCGACAACGCGTGATGGGAGCCCGTAGAAGTGTAGATGCTCTGAAACTAGTTACGAGTGACAACACAAATCCATTTAGAACCCTAGGCACTAATTGATAATGCCCCCATTTATTCCGCAGTATGCAAAGCATTAGAGAATTCTTGCGTAGCATCCACCGGGGTGGGACGAGCACAGGCTCGCCTCATGTTAACATCGGAGTCTACATCTGGACCAGATGAGGAGTCGGGGACTTTACGATGAGGGGAAGGGTCATTAGCTCCCGTCAAATGACGCAAACTGACCTTGCTTCGACATGTGACGTATATTCGTACAAATGTGGCCGTCCTTTTGCCTGCATTTGGGTGACGGCCACAGGATTCGGGTTGGACTGCTCAACTGCCTAGCCTGGGCGGGTATTTTGGTCAATCAGGAATCACTTGACCTGAAATAATACTAACAAGGTGGGCTGTCGCAATTTCTATTTGTAAAAAGGTTCTTCTTCATGATACTCTCCCCTATTAGGTAATGCCATGGTCTATCCTCGCATATACTGGACCTGCACCATGACGTTCTAGGCAATTGGATTGACCACCGAATTTCTTGGCGAGAGCCGATCAACAGGTGATTTTTAATCAACGCCTCAATAAAGGAATACTGCGTTCGTTACCATAGATATAAATTAGACGCCTAGATATGTACGTCGCCATTGGAGAGATCATCCACAATAGACAGTCTCGTCATCATTCACTCCCACCTCTTTTTCTACAGTTTCACCTCACCTCAACTCACGTGAAAATGGAGGCCCAATTCTTCAATTACCCTGGCACTGAGACCAATTCCACCGAATATCACTATTCCCAAGCCGTTAAACTGGGCAACGTCGTGAAGACTTCGGGACAAGGTGGCTGGGACGAACAGGGCAATATTATTCCTGTTTTGGACAAGCAAATCGAAGTGGCCTTCGACAATGTTCTCAAGGCTCTCAAGGCAGTAGACGCTTCGCTATCCTTTGACAGCATCTACTCCATTCGTTCGTACCATCTGGACATGGACTCAAGCTTCGATGCCATGACGTCAACCTTCAAGCGGATCTTTCCTAACCATCGACCAACCTGGACATGCATCCAAATCGGAAAGCTGGGGCTGGAGGGTATGCAGGTGGAAATAGAGGTCGAAGCATTGATTGGATAAAGGAAGAGTGTCAGGATGGGTCAGGGGTGTTGGACTTGAGCTGTGGTCCTGGGTCAAGGGGTTGAAGCTCCACCAGGGCGGCCGGCCTATGGGATCACGTCAGTTGTACATTATTCCTAATCTATCTCGGCGGCATTTGCCCCAGCTTTCCCCTGATAGCTGCATCTGACCCTGTTCCTAATCGGTCATTAGTGTAAGGCCGAGTGGCATGGGACAAACGAAGATTCGTGGAGTCATCGGCCGGGGTTATCTTTGGCACGCTCCCCCAGCCCAACCTCGTGGGATATCTGTGGGGAGAGCTAAAGTAGTGTTCATGACCGTGCTATCGGTACCTTTAGATGGCCATCTAGATGGTCGATTTACTTTCCAATCGGGGTAGACTGATTGAAGTCACTCTACGCCAATGGCGTGTCCTTCAATTGACCTGAAAGACGTCTGTATTGGCAATATATAACCAGATAGAGGGCCAAGGCAATCTAAATCCTCGATCCCATCAACTGTCACGTTAATTTAATTTCCCAGCAACTTCACCATGTCCAAACTATTTACCCTCGAGGATGTCGCCAAGCAATCCACAGACAAGGGAGGTCTAATCGTCATCGACAAACTCGTCTACGACATCACCAACTACATGTCCAAACACCCGTAAGTGCTGTCAATATTAGCTAGGGACTTATGCATGCTAAAGAACATTTTTATTTACGTAGTGGTGGAGACGATATTCTGGTAGAGGTGCTTGGCCAAGATGCAAGTGAGGGGTTCCACGAAGTGGGCCACAGCGCCGAAGCGATGGAACAGCTGAAGGAGCTCAGAGTTGGAGAACTGGACACGACGCCTGTGGTACGTCTAAAGGAGATGAAGGTTCTCAATTTGAGAAGTTTTAGCTGACTCAATCACAATAGGTTACCACCAAATCTTCGCAAAAGGCGTCTGTCTCCGTGGCACAATTGTTGTCTGCAGCGGGGGTTGTGGCATTGTCACTGGGGGCCGTGTTTCTTCGACACCACGTCCAGAACCCATTTAGTCCAGCAAAAGAGTAAAAACAGTCTAGAATAGGGGTTATCCAATTAAATACATTGAAACATCATCTACGGCCTCTTCTCTTGCTTCTTTGAGCCAGCTCCCAAAACCTCGTGATCAAGACCGCTGTGGGATCGCGGAATCTCGCTCCAACCTTCTTCTCCGGGATCAAAACGCCCCCGCACACGCAAGACATTGGCGCGGGGCTAGAAACGACCCCTGTTTGTCGTAGTGGATGCAGAGCGCAGTGCGTTAGCGGTTGACCCAATTACTTTCCTGATCTGAAAGGTTTCGTGGCGACGTGGCAGTGCGGATTGCCGAGACACGCATGCGCGGCCCGAAGCCGAAGCCCTTCTAATGCCGTGATAGGAATGAGAAAACGAGAGGCCTATCAATATGCCGAAAGCGGCGTCCCGCATGGATTGTCTCTTGCATATTAAGCAGCACCGGGCCGCCTTGGAACAGGGAATCCTACATCATCGTTCACTCCTACGCTCTCCGTATTCACCGCGCGCAAGATTTCAATCATGTCTCTCCAGGTCGACCTCACGGCCCCTAACGGGCGCAAGATCACGCTACCCACGGGCCTGTTCATCAACAACGAGTTTGTCGCCTCAAGCTCAGGGAGCAAGATCACCACCATCAACCCCAGGTATGTACCTCCACGACTCAGACGTCTCCAATTGAAGTCATCTAACCATTATAATAGCGATGAAACCGAAATTACCAAAGTCGAAGCTGCCTCCGCCGCCGATGTCGATACCGCAGTAAAGGCCGCCCGCGCCGCATTCAACTCTCCCGCGTGGGCTGAAATTTCAAACACCGAGCGCGGCGCGCTCATGTTCAAGCTCGCCGACCTCATCGAGCAGAACAAGGAGACTCTTGCCACTCTGGAGACTTGGGACAACGGAAAGCCGTATGCGGTCGCTCTGGAAGAGGACCTTGGCGAGGTCCTCATGACTCTCCGATACTACGCCGGATGGGCCGACAAGATCCACGGCCAGACCATCCCCACCACCCCTCAAAAGTTCGCCTACACTCTCAAGCAGCCCCTGGGTGTGTGCGGTCAGATCATCCCCTGGAACTATCCCCTAGCCATGGCCGCGTGGAAGCTGGGTCCCGCGCTGGCTTGCGGCAACACCGTTGTGATGAAGCCTGCCGAGCAGACGCCGCTCTCGATCCTGTTCCTCGCCACACTCATCCCCAAGGCGGGCTTCCCTCCGGGCGTTATTAACATCGTCAACGGCTTTGGAAGGGAAGCTGGCGAGGCCCTCGTTTCCCACACCGACGTCGATAAGATTGCCTTTACTGGATCTACCATTACCGGCCGAGCAGTCATGAAGTCAGCCAGCATCAACCTTAAGAACATTACCCTCGAGACCGGCGGCAAGTCGCCCCTGTTGGTATTCAAGGATGCAGACCTTGACCAAGCCGCCAAATGGGGCCATGTCGGCATTATGAGCAACCAGGGCCAGATTTGCACCGCCACCTCCCGCATCTTGGTCCAGCAGGAAGTGTTTGACGAGTACGTGACTCGCTTCAAGCAGATCGTCTCTGGGCACAAGGTCGGAAACCCCTTTGACGAGGATACTTTCCAAGGACCCCAGGTTACCAAGGCTCAGTATGAGAGGATCTTGAATTACATTGACACTGGAAAGAGTGAGGGCGCCAAGCTAGTTACTGGCGGAGTCGCCCATAAGAACGTCGGCGGCAAGGGCTTCTATGTCGAGCCTACTGTCTTCTCAGATGTTAAGGAGGACATGAAGATCTTCCAAGAAGAGGTCTTTGGACCTTTTGTCTCCATCACTCCCTTCACAACAGAGGCCGACGCCATCCGACTTGCCAACAGCACCTCGTACGGTCTCGGCTCCGCAGTCTTTACTCGGGACATTGAGCGGGCGCATCGCGTCGCTGGTAGACTAGAGGCCGGTATGGTTTGGATTAACAGCTCTAATGACTCTGACGTAAGGGTTCCGTTTGGTGGAGTTAAACAGAGTGGTATTGGCAGGGAGCTAGGAGAGGCTGGTCTTGCAGCTTACACCCAGACCAAGGCTGTTCACGTCAACATGGGGCTTATGTTGTGATTAAGATTAAATAAGGGTCACCCAAATATGAATCAAATTGTCGTCAATTTCCATGGCATTCAGAATATCAAACTATTGAAAGCGTGCAGTCGTAACATAGAATCCTTTGTGCAGCCATTCTGTGATATGCAGCAACCTACGGTTGTCTGACAGTAGGAGGCCCTTAGTCACATACCCAAAACGCCCAGCTTATTTATTTTACAGCTATTTTTGAGACCCAAGAAACCAGCAGAGTGAGGTTCATAGAATGATGGCTTCAGGATTTAATTCGGCAAACATTTCTGCCCATGTCACACTGGGAATATCCATCTTCCATATCCCTTCCAGCGCTAAACTCAGCGATTGGATGGATGCAAAACGGATCTCATCGTGTATGATGCCCACCATATTGCGGACCCCTTTTTGTTGCTTGGGGGTTTGTGCATGGGCACCCGCGATACAGAGCGGCAGGAGGATGCAGTTAAGGACCTTTGACGGCCGTTTGATTCCAAAGATGCAGTCCAGACATGATTGGGTGTGTTGTTGGACGAGGGGATGGTGGATGGCAAGGCCGCAGATGGCCCTGTACAGATAAATGAGGGCGCCGTGTTGAAAAGCTCGTATCAAGGCATAGGCGTGAGTTGCCTCCAGGTCTTTCTCGCCGGGGTCTTCGGGGTCAGCCAACGGGCTATCGAGGTCTTCCACAGCGAGTGGCGCATATAAGGGCTGTAGGGCAGCTTCAAACTGTCGGATTCGGGAAATGGAGAACTCTTCTTGCATGGTGCCTGTGGCATCGAGGTAAAAGGCCATGCTGGCGAGTTCGCGGAACACGGCCGAGAGGGAGTGCCGCCCGAAGGAGTCTTGCCCCCACCAGACCGGGCCGTTGTCGATGGATTCCCAGACGGTTGGAGGAAATGCCGGCGGGCGTCCCTTGAGTATTGCTGATCCTAGGTCGGCCGACAAGAACTCGGTGAGAAGCAAGTGCAGCGGATCCTGTCCGGTGTCGAGGGCTGCTGTGATGCCGCCGAGGCGGTCGACAATGGCGAGGACTCCATCACGATGGCTGGATGTGGATGCCGATGCTTCAACGCATTCGAGGAAGCCATCGTGGAAATACAGGAGCAGCACGGCGAACAGCAGCGTCTGCAACGGGCCATCGCCCTTGGCACAGAAGCCGTCTACCTCGACCCGCAGCGCCGCCAGGCATTCGAGCCGCTTCACGTTCAAGATGCTGCGGCTGTTCCGGCCGTCCTGCAGCCAGCGATGGGCATCGGCCAGCACGCACGTCGCCAGCAACACCACGCGATGCTCCAGCGCCACCAAGATGGGCGCGGTACACGGCTCCGAGGATGTTGTTAGTAGCGGCCAGAAGCGGCCGTGGAAGTAGTCCAGCGCTCGCTTCTCGTAGACGGCCAGCGACGCCGCGAGTTGCTCGTCGCGGTTGATGACGCGGTACATGGGCGGCACGGTGACGGCGGGCCGCGTGCTCCAGCGGATCAGCCGCGTGTTGTAGTCGCATGTTGCGCCGACGAGGCCGCATCGCATGCACACGGGCTTGGTGAGGTCGCACTTGATGCGGCGCTTCTTGCAGGGCCAGCAGGAGCCTTCGACGATGCGGACTCGAGTCTTACCCATGGTGAGCTAGAGATGTCGACGTCGATGCGTGACAGGGTTGTACACGGGTGGGAGGTTGATTGATGAATGGGTTGTAAGGCGGAAGTAGGTGGAGCAGGGGAGCTAGATAACAGAAGTCTGGGGTCTTAATCGTTATCATGGCCGAGAATTGAGCTGTCTCTGGTCTGAATCGCGGTTAATCACTTGACTGTGGGCGATCGAGCCCGCCTAAGCCTCTAAGCCATGCGGGGTTGAGTTTCCATAGACTAACGCTGTTGCTTATGAACCTGTCCCTGCACTGGAGGCAATCATCCGTGAGATATGACGTACCAAGCCCTGTAGATTGGCTGAGTTGCGAGCCCACGGCGCTGTCCAGGATGCACCAGTAATGCGGGGATAGTGGCATTTCCCGCAGCGCCCGCTTCCTGCACACTAGATGCGCTCGCAACTATCCTATCGAGGGTCCACTTAAGTTGGGCAATCAAGTTCCCATATTGGGACTAGATCCTTTTGATAGCAGAGCTCTCCACGGCAGTTCGCACCATCAAGGAGCTGCGGACTCGGTCTCGAAGCCGCTACGTTCCCGCTTGTCGGAGCATTTCCGGCTACCGCGAGTCGAGCAACGCGGGATCCTCCAATAATGAGCTTTTCAACCACAATCAAACTCGTGTAGAGCCATCAAGTTTGGGTGTTTAGAACTCAGACTCGGGACCGAGAGATCTAGGGGAACGGCCACAATCGGCCATCGTCGTCACAAAGTTCAATCCCACCTCCGACCTCGAATCTTCGGTTATATGCACGTAAAAATTGAAACACCATCGTGGTGAGGCGCAAATAAATCTTCAATACTGTGAAATAATAACCTGCATTGCCATTATATACTAGCTAGTTGCCTCCATCCTCTGCATCGGCAAAACATCCGCATTACCCTGAATCCCTTTATAGCAGGTACACCGTGTTCGGTCAACTACCAAGTGTACACTATACAAACGATCAATGGGCAGTCGCTCCGTAGCTTTCAACCAGCCTCCAGTACGAAGCTGCTGACCTTCGCCGAAGAGATTTGCCAAAGATGATCATGAAGATGCAGAAGCACCAAAACACCGTCCCCAAGATGGCAATCAGAATAAAGGCATTTCGAAGACCGAGATTGGTGATGATAGGAACGACAGCGTAGCTGAAAGCAAAGCCTAATGCCTATTAGTTTTGAATAATTTCGCTTTGCCAGAAAAACTCACCCATCAGGTTGCGAATCAAAATAGCCGAAACCAACCCTTCTCCAGCCATCTCCTTGTAGCTGTCGAGAATGTATGTGAGTGCGAGACTCGAACCAATTGGCAGTGTGACAGAAATAAGACCAAGGCCAAAGACAATTCCAACCCAGTGGATGCTGTATGAAGCTCCCACGCCGTAGAGGAGACAACCGGCAGGATGAGCAACAATGGCAACGACGCACATGTAAAGGCGGTGCTCGGGCTCCATGATGCCTCCATTGCGGCGAGCAAGCTTGAGAGTCACAATATCAGACAGCCACCCCGAAAGGAAACAGCCAATGCTGACACCAACGAAACAGGCGAGGTATGTGAGGCCAATCGTGTTGGTGCTAAAGTTATAAGGCGCGTTGCTGAGAATCAGCGCCAGAGAGCCACCAACGACATTGTACCAGGACAGGATTCCACCAACGAGGATTCCGGCAAAGACCATTCCAGGATACCTGTACAGCTGGAAGGGAAGGAAGAAGAGCTTGAAAGTATTCGGCTGGCGCGGATCGCGAAGGCCCCACAACTTCATCTTCTTGCTGCGCGTCTTTGTCTTTTCCGAGGATAGATCCACAGAGTTGTTCTCGATCGATCTCGTCACTGAGGCTTGGTCGGGGGAAGATGAGGTGGACTTCGTCTCATTGGAAGACTCCATCTGAATCTTCTTCTCCATCGCGCTCAGGTCGCCGGCGGGGTTTGCCTCCGCGATGCCGATGATTTCAGGTTGTGTGGTGGGTCGATAGTACATGGTCTCCTCGAAGAAGAAGAAGGTGACGATTGCGGTGCCGCCTCCAATGCTGGCCATGATGTACTGGATCCAACGCCACCCCAGGGCCTCAGCAACGAATCCCGACGCCACCGGAGCAAGGAAAGCAGCGCCCCAGAGCGTCCAGCAGTACAAGCCCATGTAGAAGCCTCGGTCGTGGGTGTAGAAGACGTCGCCAATGATGACCTCGATCAACGTCTCCATGGGTGAGGAAACGACGCCCACGATGATTCTGTTGGCGTAGAACTCGCCCTTCGACTTGACATAGGCCGACCAGAGAGTAACAAGCGTGGTTAGCACAATGGACACAACCAAGACCGGGCGTCGTCCATAGTTCAATGCCAAGCACTGGGTAAGCAGAGTGCCCCAACCGAGGAAAAGATACATGAGGCCGTTGCCGGTGCTGAGGTCTGCCACCGAGATGCCAGTATCAACTTCGATCAGCACATAGGCTGGAGACAGGCCGGAGATCATGGCAGCCGCAAAGAAGCACCAGGACATGGCGCAAAAGACGTTTTGCATCTTTCGTGGCTGGGTCCATCGCAGAGGATCATCCGGGTGGTCGCTTGGCTGGGGGACAAGAACAATATCATGGTGGTTTTTTCCGTGCTTGACGTTGAGGATGCCTTCGGTGTCAACCAGCTGCACGGTCCCGGGGACCGGAACGTTGAGCGTCATCTTGAGAGGGTACCTGGGGAAACAATGAGTGCAGTCTTCACCATATAATGATATACGAGTGATTGAAGCTGCAAGAGAGAGTTGTGAGACAGTTGTGATACTGGTTGAAAGGGCCGAACTCTTGACTATTAAATGTTTCAATCTGCACAACCCGTCCCAGTCTCCCGGATACAGCCCCAACCGCTTGCCATGGATGCGGCCTGCCAAGACGCCGCTACACCACCGTCGCCCTTCTCCGCGTGACAGAGTTTCGTGGTTAAACTTGATCCGATAAGCGGATAGGCAAGCTTGGGTCTTGCGGCGTAGTCTCGCCAGTGCTTAACTCATGAGGTCGTCCAAGACTGTGGGGTAATAGCTACCGTACTTTGCCTCACCGATTAGAATGAATGCCCCTGTTCGCAAGGATATCTAGGCGTATCGGTAGTATAGGCTACGAGCAGCCAAGGTCCCAAGCATAGATTGTGGAGTAAGCATGGACAAGCCCTCCTCTATCAGGGCGCTTGCTTGGGCGTTGTCTATCTTGTATCTGCGCCCTTGCGACCATCCAACCTGACTCGATCCCCGAGATGCCAATCTTGGGCCACGCTATGCCCATTTTAGGCATCCAGATGGTCAACTCTACACCAGAGCAATCAGATCCACCCTCGATAAGACCCGAGCTAGCATGGTGCAGCCTTTGCCAGACGCCAATCGAGGCCTAGGTCATACGAAACGTAGAGATACCAACGACGGGTGATAGACACATTAGAAGGAACCTTTTTGGTCAAGATTTAATACTGCGTTCGATGAGAAATTGGTCTCTGGGATGGAAGTTGAGATTAGTCGAATTATATTCCTTTTTGGATAACGTGTTCCTACTAGGTTCAACTTCCCCATCATATGTGCAATTGACAACTATTGACGTGATAACCCTTTGTGGATCAGTGAATTGAAATATGGAACGAAATCGAGCTGGTCCAATCTTCTGATTTCTTGACTTATGAGTGCTCTGGACCGAGTGCTCTGGACCAAAGGGGTGGCGGCATGAAGCTTGCCGCAAAAAATGTACGGACTACAGGGTAGCAATGGGTCTCCCACCAAGCACACTCTCCGACTTATGGCGGATAGATGGGATTTAGTTTTCTTGGTACGGTTTTTTATGAATTGCAAATGTACTACTGTGAAACGGGTCAATTAATAGTGAGCATGACAACTCCTAGCATCGGCTATTTAGGGCCGCTTAAGCGAGGTCAGTGAAGCGTCAGCTCGGGGGCGCCAAGATTGCCATCTCCAGCAGGGTACTGAAAGGGCTAACTTATCAGACTTACCCAAGAAGGAATAATTTGATGAGTTCTACTTGAAACATTTAAATTAGAATACGTTACAATATTTTGAAGTCTCGCATGCCAACAGGATGTGCGCGCTGTGACAAGGATGGCTGATCAATTCGAATGAACCCATGCTCGTACTAAATAATAATATGACAAGCCTAAAGCGCGCAAGAAGATTGTAACTAATTCATTCAAGTATACAGGTTGGGAGAGACAAATCCCCTATCAAACTGGTAGATATCCTATTGACCCCCCTTCTCTCCTAAACCATCACCAGAGGCGACTAATCATCGCCACATTATTTAGACTCCTCCACTGTGTTCTGGGGCAACATGAATCCAGAAAAGAAGCTGTCGATTGACTCGTAGTCATCAACCTTGCCGACGTACGAAATGTACTGATCCGGTCGAAGAACAACAACACACCCTTCGTCGCGGCTGATGCCGAAATTTTGGTACAGTTGTCCATGGCCCTCGTGGTACGACTCGTCGTCAACAAAAACCTTGTTATAATCCCAACCCTCAACCTCGTCATACGGCCGAAGAACGTCGGGAAAGTCAAAGATGTCGACGTCAGCTCGCTTCGACGCATGGACGGTGAGCACCTCGATAACTGAATCGTAGCGCGAACCAGTAGGCCTGAAGCGGTTGAGGAATGACGAGGGGCCTGACATAGCTTCACAGAGGCTGTTCATTCTGTCCTTTTGGGCTGTCTTGCTGACGTCTCCTGGGAAGAGGATTACTCGCCAAGTGCCATTGCTCCGAAGTAGCTCCTGAAGGTGCCATGGACGAGCATCAGACTGATTCAATACCTTAACACTTTGAATTCTTTGGCCAATGTTGAGTTTAGTCGCAAGATGGTGAGATCTGGCGACATCGCCCGCCGCGTTCGTTGGCGCATCCGGCTTGGAAACGATTGCACTCTTGTCGTAGTCAACGGCTATTCCAGAGTTAGCATGAAGTCATGAAAAAGAACAATGCATCGTACCAATTCCGCTGGCGAATAGATTTCCCTTCTGGAAAGCATTCTTGAACTCCTCCATGCTAATGCCTTCCTCGTCCATGATGTCTCTAGCTGGACGGCCAGAAAAGAGACGAGAAAACTTGTGATCGAAGTTGATGAGGGCGTGCGCGATGGCCTTGCGCTCACTCTCGTACGTCTTGAGGATTGACCGATCTGCAACACCTTTGACGACATTGGCGAGTTTCCAGCCGAGGTTGTAGGCTGCAAGTTAAATCTGTCAGCAATTCCGTGCCGAAAGCGCTGGGATCTGGGAGTAGGAGAAGGGAACTCACAGTCTTGCATGCTGACATTCATTCCTTGACCAGCTTTGGGACTGTCCAGTGTTTTGTTAGCGTCATCGGATGTCAAATGCAATTTAAGGCGCCCTTGACGAACCTGTGAGTGTGCACAGCATCACCAGCCAAAAAGACTCTGTCGTGCACGCCAAAACTAGAGCCTACACGCTGGCCAATTTGATACGCCGTCCACCAATCCAGCTTGCGGTAATCAAGTTTGTACGGAGCAATGATACGCTGGGCGGACTCCAAGATGACTTCTGGCGTGATGCCTGATCGATCGGTGCGAGAATCTTGCTCGCCAATCTTTTCCGTCGTGGTAAGCTGGATATACAAGCGCACCAGTTTGTTTTCGCGCGGGATGACCATGATGCTTCCGGAACTGGCAGAGTGGATGGCACAGCGCATGCGGATATCGGGGAAGTCGGTAATTGGGACGATGTCGAGCACTCCCCAAATGTAGTCGGTCGATTCACCTTCGAGCTTGAGGCCAATTTCCTTCCGCACCCATGAATGAGCGCCGTCGGCACCAACGACGTACTTGGCCTTGACGACTTCGGTAGTATTGGCCTTCTCGTTGAGCTCAGCGGCTTTGAGCAGGTCTGCGGTATCATCGGCTGCGAGGTTGCTGCGGAAAAGGCCATCCTGCACCGAGGAGCCGTTGGACATGGTGGAAGTCTGCTTCGGCGTAGACTCCTCCTCGCCGAGGTGTCGGAGTTGGACGGTGACAGGGTAAGCATCTGGATCCTCGACAGTGGCAGTGTCAATTTCCAGGCTGGTGGGCAAAACACCGCGCTCAACAGAGACAGCTCCCTCGCTAAAGTCCTTCATGGCATCGAGAAAGAAACGTTCGATTCGGCCTTGGTGCAACACGACCTGCTGGAAGCGGCTGATTCCGGGAACAGTATCGGCGATACGTGAGGACCGTTGAATTACGCCATCCTTGTCGGGGTTCCAGAGGCAAATCTCCAGCATGTGGTTTGACTCGATCCAGGCTCGATGGCCAAAGCCAAATGAATCGAATATCTCCAAAGTACGGCATTGTAGACCGTCGGCCTGGCCGTTGAAGATCTAATCCAAAATGAGCGACTGGATGGTTCCAATTGAGGGCATTGAAAACTCACCTTGGTACCTCTCTTGTCGACGATTCGAGTCTTAATGCCACACTTTGCCAACCACGTGGCCATCATCAACCCAGCCGGGCCGGCTCCAATAATGAGCACGTCAACATGATCCGCTGTCGCTTTGCCCTGCATGATGGTAGTCTTTAGGATGTGGGATTGTGGTTGATTGTTAATTGCCGCTGCCCGCCCTGTGCTTTCGAGAGTAGACACGAGTGACATGTGTTTGGACAACTGATATCTCAGATCATTTATACTCTGGAGGAAGCATCAGGAGTTTGGACAGAGACGTGAACTCCACGATTGCTAGGCCGGTTTTGGCAATCTTCGGCTCGGGAAGCGGGCACAGATGGTGGTGGCACACTACCGACAACATGGCAAACTTTGCGGAGCGATTTATAAATGCTGGTGATGCCATTGGGTAGCATCGTTTGCGGGGTATGGGGTAGACCTCTGGATGGAGGCTATGGGGCAGCGGCTGGGCTTCTGAGAGGTTCGGAAGCCACCACGGATGGCGGGTTTCTCCCCGAAAGATGGGATATTCCATGACTCATAAGCAATTATCAGTGGAGATCGTCACAATGGCCCCTGATCGGTCTTAGTGTGAGCTGAGCCCCGTCAATCCGTCACCTCCGGGAGATGCTCGGAGCCTGTTGACCAGTTGCATCACCCATTCGGTCACAGATAAAAGATCCAATCCCGGATTGTCATAGTGAGTCTCAGGCTCGGCATATCCGAGCCACTGTAGAAATGAATCTTTAGATCCAGTGAATATGGAAACGTTGAATCACGGACCAACGGAGGGCATACCCTTGTCGGCTCCTCCCCACGGGGTAAGGTGGGTCAGATTCGTGAGAACAAAGCCCCCATTGTCCAGCGCCACGATCAAAAGAGCTGTGAAGGTTGGTATCGGGTATCGGGAGGGGCAAATCGTCGGCTCCGAGTCCCCGACGGAGATGTGGAAGGATTGTGTGTCGGATCCCGGCTGTAAGGCGTCGGATCACATCCTACCAGAAGTGTTTGGTGACGATGAGTGCGACTAACCGCATACAGTTCGCTCAGCCGATGTCATTGATGAGATCTCTCTCCCTGGTGTATAGAGTACCGGTTACCGGCTCAGGGTAGGACGGAATCAATCTATGGGGTTTTCCAACCGTTCGTCTCTGCTGACGCAGGGGAAGTGCATCGAGGATTGACCCAAGGAGGCTTCTGCCTTGACACGTAAGCTTCCTCACGCATTGTGAATGGGACACCAACGTTCTCCATGTTCAATTTCGTCCACAGGAGGCGACGAAAGTGTATGTCGACCCATTGTGATGATTACAATGCGATGGCATTGTTTGGACCATTCCAATGTATTTGACATCGTCATCGAATCAGCCTGTCAATTGCTGGCACATCGGGTTGACCCGATCCAATCTGATCTCAAGGCAAGATGCCAATGGTCATGCGACATCGCGGCTGGTCTCCCTTACTTATGCTCGAGCCTCATAGCTTCCATTAAATAAATGAACCTGCATTTGGGTAGATGAGTTCAATGGATACTTGCTAACCAAATGCTCCCACTACCCCGCAAGACCGGGTCTATCCACTGGAGCGCTTTTATTGTGGTTAATAATGTAACCTTGACGCAAAGGCTGTGCTTGCGACTTTAAATTAACACCCAAAACGGCTCGAAGGCCGTTTAATGCACCCAAGAACTTATCTAGAAAAACCACGCAGTCACCAGCCTAGGCAATCGTGTCCAAAATGGTCTGTCGAAAGTCTATAATACGATCTGCGCATACTGCCGCTCCTATCATCATTGTTACATGCCTGCGGCACAGCTCATTGCAGCGGCAACATTGCACAAGCACGTGGAAATGGTTCGGAAGGCTTGCGATCATGCGGGGTATCAAGCCTATGACCGATCCGGGCGGTTCAAGCCGCGGGGACTTTCAGTCGTATCATGCTGATCACTCGATTGTGGATCTGTTTTCGGTCTCGAAGAAGGAGTTTATTGGAGCGGTTGCAAGGCACCATCGGCTAATTGAGAACATCCCCGGACTTCGCACCTCGCAATATTTAATCCCTGGTCTTAAACTGCCGTTCCCCTGTAGGACTACTTCGCTTGCGAGTTTCTATGAAAGCTCAATTGTACTGGAAATTTGAAGATTGAATTGGTGTATATTTTACGGAATGCGCCAAGTTTCCAAGACTAGGTTGCATTGCACCGATGAAAATAGACCCATTGCGGGACTACTTCGGCTTGGATACAACATATCCGTCAAAGTAGACCCCATGTGATGAATTCATGTATATCTCTCATGGCCAGAGGGTGTGGGGTAACGAACTAGTCAGGGGATCCAGACGCAATAAGAAATTTAATGTGATCTTCATCCAATGTCCTCGTGACGTATTTTCGGTGAATAAACTCTCTTCGGCTGGAGAGTCGTATCGCTCCACCCGAAATCCAGTTTCCCGCAGGCTGAATATGAGGGGAGACTGGGGTATTCTCCACGAATCACCCGCTCTCTGGGCAGTGTTTGTTTTCCTATAAATAATGATAGATGTCTTACCCCAGAGTTTAATGGCTCTCTTTAACCCTACTGCACCGGCATTCCTCGATCTTTCTGCCTCACCATAAACATGGCGAACTATGCCTGGCTCCTAGTTGCGCTTCATGCCTTTGTGGTTGATGGAGCTACTACGCGGTCCCCAACTCCTCCCATGGGATGGAATAGTTATAATAAATATAGCTGTTCACCCACCGAGGATATCATCAAGGATAATGCACAAGGACTTATTGACCTTGGCCTGGCTGATCTCGGCTACATTTCCGTCACCACAGATTGTGGATGGCCCGCAAAGGATCGGGACTCTGAAGGTAGGATGCAATGGAATAAAGATTTATTCCCCTCTGGGGGCAAGGCTCTTGGCGATTTCATTCATGGGCTCGGTCTGAAATTCGGCCTCTACTCTGGCGCTGGATACCTTCAATGCGGCTCGACCGACTTGCCAGCATCTCTAGGTGAGTCAAACTACGCTTGAGAGTTAAACATCTCTAATTACTGGGATAGGCTATGAAGAGATTGACGCAGAATCCTTTGCTGAGTGGGGAGGAGACACCCTCAAGTGAGTATCGGGAATACGCGCATTGAATACCTCAACTAACGAAAAAGGTACGACAATTGCTATTCCACTTCAAGCACTGTAATGGTCGACTCCGACTCTGCCGAAGCACAGTCGCCAGCTCGTTTTCAGAAGATGGCAGCGTCCTTAGACCAAGTGGATCGAGACATAGCATATTACATCTGCCAGTGGGGCATTGGATATGACGTTGGCGAATGGTAATGCCGTCTCCTACCCTGAAAGAACTCTACTAACGTTTTAGGGCCGCTGCTATTGGAAACTCTTGGAGAATTAGCAACGATATCTACGGAGCCTGGCGTAGTATCTGGCGTATTACCAACGAAGCCCTTCGATATTACAAGCTCACAACAGTCGGGGCGTTCCCTGACTTGGATATGCTTCTGTGAGTGATACCGTGGTACATTCAGAAATAATGCTGATCAAAGACTTAGCGTTGGTCTTGGTGCACTATCTTATGAGGAGGAGCGCTTCCACTTTGGCATGTGGGCAATTCATAAGTCTCCTTTGATTCTTGGTGCTGTGATGCACAGTGGAAACATCCCTGCCGAGTCTTTCAAGACTTTGTCCAACAAGGAAGTCATTGCAATCAACCAGGATTCACTTGCCAAGCAAGCAGAGCTCATTCTTCGCTCTACGGAAGAGGAATGGGATCTCTGGGCAGGCGAGCTGTCGGGATCACGTATGGTTGTCGGCATTTCCAACTGGAGAAACAATTCGCAGACTGTCGAAGTTGACCTGGGTCTTCTCGGGGTGGCGAAAGCTAATGCCAGGGATCCTTGGGCCGGCAGCGACATTGGATCTGTGTCTGGTGTGAAGACTGTCAATTTGGCTGCACACGAGATGAGGCTGTGGATTTTGTCCAACATCGAAAGCACCACGCCTCCTCAGTCTGCGGGATACTACTCCGCTGTTAATGCGAGTCTCAAAGGTTCCGCCGCCCTCTCGAAGTGTAGCGACAGTGAATGCCTACCCACGAACCAAAAGGTTGTTAACCTTGGATCTGGCGCGAGCGCGACCTTCAACTCAGTCAAAGCCACGGGCAGCGGTACGAAGCTTGTTGGAGTGGACTACATCAACTACGAGTATGCATTCACTACAGCCTGGGGCTGGGGCTCTAACACCCGAAACATGACAATTTCCGTCAATGGAGGGGCCGCAAAGAGGTGGGCGTTCCCAATTTCGGGCGGCGACTGGTACGAGACTGGACGGTTGACAATTGAGGTGGACGGCTTTGTGGATGGAAAGGCGAATAGTCTTACATTTGCTGTTCCTACTGGCGACGAGTGGGCTCCGGACCTGGTCGGACTTGAGATTTTTGAATAAGTTGCTTTGAAGACTGATCTAGACTCTACGTAGCGGAAGTTGAACGCGTTACATATTGAGATTTCCTCGCTAAAGCTGTAGTGATGATGAAGAATGATCTAATCTCGCCAAGATCCCTGCAAACCGCCGGATGTATGATGATATTCTCTCGCTACTGTCCGAAGCCATGCTGTCATCGTCGTTATGGTCCAACAAGGTCGCTGCAACTTTTCGAATTTGTATTACCTGTATGATGTCAGTTAAACATTTGTGCGAAAAGGTATTGTGGCAAAGGATCTCTTGCAAGTGAATATCCGTTTCGTTCCAACGTCTGTGGCGGCGTGCTGTCTAGTATTTCCAACAGACTTTGGGAGATTGATTCCCGAAGAATCCATAGTTCAGTTGTATTTGAGATATTCTCCGTCGTTAAAGTGGTAGCAGGGTCACCTGGAGTGTGAGATGTCGTCGGCGGCATTCCTTCTAGCCTAGCAGGCAGTTGAGAGTTGAACAAGTTCTCAATGAGAGTGCTCTGTAGATATAGGCAGGTGATGTGAAGCGTTGTTCGTACAACATCAAATTGTTGAGACTCCAGCTGCGGGAGTCTGGAGTCTAGTGATGGGGGGAATCTGAGCTCGTTTGGTAGAGATTTAAGAATCCGACTGAACCTCTGCATTATTGTCCGTGCAGTTTCTATGCTGCCGTTTAAAGATTGGTGAGGATTTCGATGCGTTTTGCCCCAGTCTTCTCCATGTTCCGCAGGTGGGAAAGACAGGCCGAGATTATCGTTGTGTAGTGGATAAGCTCGAAGATAGGAGCGCGTTACGTCTGTTGATATCATGTCTCGGAGACACTGGAATACTCTGACCTGATTTACAAAACCAGAGATGACCGGCGTGGCGTTTGTAGGTGAAATCATAGGTAAAGTAGAGGCAGTCGAAAGTTGCTCATCTGACAGCTCAAGTGGCATGACATAGTCCCAGTTGGTAGTTACTGGCGGGAAGCCAACAACAGTGTGAGGCGTAACAGACGAAAAGTAGTCGTACCTAGGAGACGGAGGTCAGCAATTTCAAGCATAGGTGTGTGACTCTAGAGTACATGTGTAAATCGTGCTTGCATATTTTCTCAGCACTCGCTGAGATCCTGCGAGGCATTGATAAAGAGTATTGTGTCAAGAAACGGTAACAGGCCACCATTGACCAACTCACACTTGTAAAATATATATACTCCAAAAAGCCCTCTTGCATAACTCCGCTTCAATTTGGCTTAGGTTTGAATAACCCTCTGCATGGTGAAGCTCAAGATGCCGGATTGACACAATGGCCTCGTTTAGGTAGCTCCATCCCCGGTTGGGGCGCCCAGTGTAATGTGCTGCCATTACTAGCAAAGTTGAATCGATCAAGATGTCAGGAGTGGGATTGTCTTGCCATGTGGGCTCAGTGGCTACTCGGCTCAAAAGAATGAGGTCGCAGGCTCTGTCCACCATGGCTTGAACGTTCATGTACACACCACCACAATACTCTGCTCCATTGCTGGGTATTGATGCAACAGTGATGGCAGAAAGAGCCAAGCATCTCCGAAAGAAAACGGGGTCGAAATTGTACGCTCCACTGTCCAACAAAGCAGAACACGTCGGCTGATGCACGAGAGGGCTAAGAGGATACACAAAGCTGTCAAAATCGGATACGAGGCGATGCAGCATTTGTGGAGAGCAGAAATTCTCAAGGACAATTGGTCCAATTGGCTGTGACAAGTTGTTAGGGGCACGACTAGAAGAGATATCAGCGAGAAGATGCAGAAAACAGACATATGAGAGCATACTGAGCACGGGGTCCGCGAGTTTTACGATCCGTCAGGAATGTACATTCAACGTTTGCATGGAGGCACTTCCTACAGGTGACTGCCTCATCTGTGTCAAACACGCACTAAAATAGACAACACGTCATTAGCTATTTTATTGACAGTATTTCCAAAGTGACTTGTGACGGACTTGGCATTTGCGCAAGCGACAGAGATCACAGGCCTTTGTGGCTATTCGTCTGCCTTTGCGAGTCGCTTCGGAAGCCATTGGAAAGAGAGAGAAGGCGTTGATACTTGGCAAGGGCTGTGTGGAAAAGTCTGGAAGAGAGCTGCGAGATGGTAAAAGGGCGAAGTTCTTAACGAATGTTCCTATTTTGTACCTCGCATGTTCGGAAAATTCCCGGCACTTCACCCAACCCGAATTAAAGGCGTTTCTTGCACGTGACAATCTTTTGATCATGATCATTCCCTCAGAGACTGAACTTCGGAACATTCTCTTGAATCTGATATTACGCCATTACTAATTGCCCCACTGAGTACTTGCAGCTATCATCCGGGAGGCCCAAGACGGTTACTAGTATTTGGCTAACTCTCCCTATTTCCGCAGCCCAGTTATGCATCAATTCCTTTAGTTGACATCCTTAGAAACATCGACTGCAACGATTTTCTGCTCGGCAAACTTTCTAGGGGGCACTCTTCGGTTCCACAGCTCATCGATCTCGGAGTATGTCCTGCCCTTGGTTTCTGGGACACAAAAAAAGATGAACACAGCCGAGACAGCCAAAGTCGATGCAAAAATGAAGGCGATTTTCCCCTGCAGATCTCCCTGATCCGGGTTAACGGCGTAAGGCAGAGACAGACCCCAGATACTAGCAGACAGAGAGTTGACGATAGTGCATAGTGATTGCGTAGGGGTTCGTAGCCAGGATGTGGCGTTTTCGGAGCTGATAGGCCAAGCTACGGCACCGACCGTTCCTTGATAGACTATAATTGTCAACGACTGTTATTAAACGGCGAAGAAGCACGGGGACGAGCATACCGAAAGCCCAAACACCCATAAAGACGACCTGGACAACGAGAGCATTGGAACTCCTAACAACTGCGAGGATGCCAATGATGAACAGACACACGCACAGTACAAGAGTGCCATACAATGCCGTACCTCTTCGGCCGAGCCACTCAATCAAAAACCACCCACTGATATTGCCAACAAGCATAACTCCGCAAATACCGACAGTGGCATTGAAGGACTGCTCGACAGGCATTCCTGCGAGCTGCATGAAGTAGCTCATGTAGCCAATTACCCAGCCTGTGCCGCATGCGTTCTGGATGAAGAACATCATTACAGCAACCATTGTGCGTCTCCAGTTGTCGCTTGAAAAGCAATCCTTAATCGTCCCTTGGGATTTCTGAGACTCGGCCTGTTGGGCCAGTGCTGATGTGACTTCGGCATAACGGCCATCAACATCGTAATCGACACCATGAAGCTTGGCAATGTTTGCTAGTGCTGCTTCCTCCTTGCCATGTGCGATAAGCCAGAAAGGAGACCTAGATACATCCGGTCAGTAAGTTCTCGTGATCCAATCTTATTCAAGAGTACCTACTCAGGGAAGAATGGCAAAATGATCAGTGAAGCACCAACAAAACCCCACTGCGTTGCAAACAGGATTCGGTATGTCGCCTTTCCCGTATAGGTGCCTGCCTCACGCATCACGCCGTATCCTAGGAGGTTACCCAACACAATGGCGAAGTTCATGCCTGCAGTGATTGCACCGCGGACTACCAATGGCGCCATCTCGGAGGCATATGTTGGGGCGATTGTCGAGAATGCACCGAGCGGTGCGCCGGTGAGCAGCTTGCTACCAAAGAAGTGGGCTGGAGTGGTTGCGAAATACTGCAGGAAGACGCCAGCAATGTTGACCAAGTAGGCGACAAAAACCGTGTATTTACGGCCAAAGCGCTGGACGGCAATGCCTGTACACATGCCGCCGATGATCATACCTAGAATAGCTCGTTAGTGTACCTGTAGTCTTCATATAATTATAGCACAATGGTGAAATGGCAATCTGGGGTAGCTCTTACCAACAAAGAAGGCGGCCTGAAACCCAAGCTGCCAGTTAGCGTCAACGACGTATGTGCCCTCATAAAGATATCCAAAGTCTTTGCGAAACTCTGCAATTGAAATGACAACGCTCCCCGCGAGAGCATCATATCCAAACATAATGCAGATGAAGAACATGTAAAAGCCTAAAACACATGACAATGTTAGCATCAACAACGCAAATATGCGGTCGTGCTTATATCAAGGGATTTGAGGACTAAACATACACCAAGCGAGAGGTCTCCAACTCTCCTTGACAGCCTGTTTGCTGGTGAGCGTATGTTGCCGATCAAGGAAGCGTTTGAGAGTCGTTTCCATGCCGACTACTGTCTCGTCATTCGTTGTGGGCTCTGCAATCTGCAGGTGCACCGCAGCGGGTTCATCCTTGAGTTCTCCCATGGCGTCTTGTGAGTGCTTGAACAGGCTGCGAGACTAGGCAGATGGAGTAGAGATGAATTGGTGATGCTGTGCCGAATGTCAGAATTATTTTTGTGTCGCAGGAGCACCTGGGATTAATATACTCCTTCGGAGGCGCACAAGAGCTTTGCAAATTCCCCGGAATCCCGACGTCCCCAGAGTTTGCAGAGAGTGCTAGGCTCTAACAAGCTCGAGCCTGGGGTTCTGGGTCATGTTACCCACGGGGTTGGTCGACTATAACTGGCGCCACTGGGGAATTGACGGAGAATTGGTGGATTGCAGATCAAAAGAGGAATGGAGCGAGAGCGGACAATAGACGGAGTATTAGTGGAGGCCGCATTAGCAGGAGATACCTTCAGGATGAGATATTCCACTAGTCTAGATATCCCAGTTCGAAAAGTAAAGCGGAGCCTAGTGACAAGCGAACGCTTTCGAGGCTTGCCTGAGTGGGCATGGTCCGGTAAGAAGGCTCAGGCGACGGGAACTGAGACCACTTCCAGTCCGAATCTTGGATGATTTTACCTGCCGGAGAAAAGACGGACAAACAGTGGGTTGATCGCAAAGCACTATCGATAGTACCATGAACCCCGAGTCACCTAACCCCCCATTCGCCACCCTTGCGATGATGTTTCGAGTGACATAGGACTCAGGAGAGAGCCATTTCGCAGTGGAAAAGCGGGTTTAAAATTGATGGCTTGAGTCGTCTCCACCCCCAGAGCCCGTATTGCTATCTCCGCGACGGCTGTGTCTTCTTATTTGTGATTTAGCGGTTCAATACATAAAAGACCACAAAGCTGGCAATTCCTCCGTTCCCAAGTCCTGTTTGTTCATCAACCTTTGTTTTTTTATTTGTTACAACCCACCGCTGCTGACGCCATGTCCGCCGTCGACATTGACGCCCTCCTCAAGGAGCTGACGCTCGATGAAAAGATTCTTCTCCTTGCTGGTAAAAACTTTTGGGAAACTCATGAGATCGATCGCCTTGGAATTCCATCCCTGAAAGTCACAGACGGCCCAAGTGGTGCACGAGGTGAAGACTTCCATGATGGCACACCAGCCGCATGCTTCCCAGCATGTGTGTCTCTAGCATCTACCTTTGATCGAGACCTTGCCCTGAAGATCGGCAAGGCGCTTGCGGAGGAGACTCAAACCAAGGGCGCATATGTGCTCCTCGGTCCCACAGTTTGTCTTCATAGATCTCCTCTTGGAGGCAGAAATTTCGAGGCTTTCTCCGAGGATCCACTGCTTTCAGGCATCATGGCTTCCGAATACGTCAAGGGCCTCCAGTCTCAAAGGGTCGCAGCGACGGTCAAGCATTTTCTCGCAAATGAACAAGACACGCGCCGCTTTGTGGTCGATGAGAAGATTTCGGAGCGAGCACTCAGGTAAGTCCTCTCTCCGCAAGACAGAGATTGTACTTTGCCACTCTCTTCCGCTTCCTAAACACGAACAACGCTACCACGTTAACAGGGAGTTGTATCTCAAGCCATTTGAAATCGTTGTTAAAGAGGCTGATCCATGGTGTTTGATGACTGCGTACCCCAAAATCAATGGATCCTACATCGACGCGAGTCCTAAATTCCTGGACGATATCCTTCACAAAGATTGGGGGTATAAGGGGCTCAGCATGAGCGATTGGGGGGCAGCAACCACCGTAGCCAGCGTCCGCAACGGGTATGTCACACCGTGATTATGAAAAGTGAGATTCTAATGGTCACAGACTCGATCTCGAAATGCCAGGTCCCGCTCGAGCCCGTGAAGCTTCTGGAGTACTTCGAGCTTTAGAAGACGGGCGCATTTCCGTCTCTGACATCGATGTTAGAGTGCGAGCCTCTCTTAGACTCTTAGACAGGGTTGGAAAATTCTCCGATCGGAGAGAGACCCCCAAGGAGCGAGCCGTTGATGACCCAAACCATCGCGCTCTAATTCGTGAGGTCGGTGGCGCTGGTATCGTCGTTCTCAAGAATAAAGACGATATTCTTCCTATCGATGCCAAAAAGACAAAGAAAATTGCCCTGCTCGGTCCACTTGCAAAACATGCCTCAGCTCACGGAGGTGGAAGTTCATTTCTGACTTGTCACTACAAGACTAGCCCATTCGAAGCCTTTGAAACCAGGTTCGGGTCTCAGTTGGAGCTCACATACTCAAAAGGTAAGCAAAGCACGAATATTAAATTGAAAGGGTCTTTTTTCAGTCTGCCATTTTTGTATCGCATTGTGCTCATTTGCTAATTTTACCACATAGGTGCTCATATCTTCCGCTCCCTCCCCGACCTATGCGAGGGCACCACGAATAGCATGGGTAACCCTGGATTTACCGTTGATTACTTTCGTGATCATCATGCTACTGGTGAACCATTCAACACTCAAGAAATTCTTCGAAGCTACTGCACTACACATGACCAAATTGAGATGAAGGATTTGGCCATGAGCGCTCGCCTGTCCACAACATATCGACCAATTGAGACTGGTTCTCACTATTTCAGTCTTTCTGGTGCCGGAAACACTAAGCTCTTTGTCGATGGCGAGCTTATTGCAGAACAAGAAGGCTGCATTCGAGACGCAATGGCCTTCATCTCCGGTGTCCAGGATGAGCTACGAGTCCAGCATTATCTGGAAACATCCAAGGCCTATAAGATCGAAGTCCTCACTTCAATGCCGAAGGAAAGCGTATCAGATAATTATATCCTCGACAAGCAGCTTTGCGCCCACATCGGATTTGTATCGCAGGTAGAGATGGAGCAGGAGTTGCAAGCTGAAGCCGTCGAGCTCGCACGGAATGCTGACATTGCCATTGTTTTCGCTGGAAATTCCTTCCAATGGGAATCTGAGGGTCAGGATATGGATGCAATGGTGTTGCCGCCATATGAGAGCCGGACCCAAGACAAACTTATCACCGCTGTCGCGGCTGCCAACCCCAAGACTGTTGTCGTCAACACCACTGGCGTTGCTGTTGAGCTTCCTTGGCTTGATGATGTGGCAGGACTGGTTCAAGCTTGGTATGCGGGCCAGGAAACCGGAAATGCTATTTTAGATGTCCTGGTTGGTGAAGTGAATCCCTCCGGCCGACTTCCAATCTCATGGCCTCGGTTGTATGAGCATACGGCTTGCTACGGCAATTTCGGTATTGACTCTTATGAGTCTCGGAACGTCGAATACGTCGAGGGTGTATTCGTTGGATATCGACACTTCGATCGACACTGGAATTCTGAGAAGCAAGTCCTTTTCCCCTTTGGTTTTGGACTCAGCTACACCAAGTTCAAGACCAGCGAGATATTCATCTCGGGCACCATCAGCAATGACCCTAGCCAAAAGGTCACGGTTATAGTGCCAATTGCAAACATAGGCTCTCGTGCAGGTACCGAAATAATCCAGGTATACATCGCCCCACCTCAGGCTGCTCAGTTGAAGCGACCGGTGAAGACCTTGGCAGGATTCGCAAAGGTCAAGCTCGAGCTGGGAGGCAAAAAGACTGCTGAGATTGTGTTTGGCAAAGAGGCTGCTGCTTATTGGGATGAGGATCTGTGCAAGTGGAAGGTCGTTACAGGTCGTTATGACGTGTTGGTTGCTACTAGTTCCGATCCTAAGGACATTATTAGCACGACATCTCTTGATGTTCTTCAGGGATTTGCTTTCAGCCCATGAGGGTATCACTACGTACCGGGATTGAGATGATAGAGATTTCTGAGCCAGAAGCAATACATAGGAACAACACAGCTTCTGCTACATTCAGGGTGAATCAATAGAAAATAGACCTTAGATTTTCCTGGTAGTTCTAGGGCACGTACATCACGTTCTCCCGTCGACTCTGAAGCGGCGTTGAGCAAAAAGCCCGGTAATCAATTGTAATTGGTATTGTCATTGCGTTCTGCGGTTGTTTTATGACCCACTAAGCATGATTTGTGAGTAATTTTGGCCACCCATGACGCAAATCCGGTCAGGACCAGCATAAGGTGGTATAGATATGTATTTGTTCCACCGCGGGCTTTCTGGCCTATTATGGATCCCCACCAAACATCAGCGTCTTGGGTTGCCCATGACTCCTCCAATAAGGCTGTTGCTGCAAGAGTCGTATCATAGCGTGTCTTCCCGCTTCAATCTTGGTTCCAGTTCACGGGGGACAATTAGTTGGACATCCAATAACATGAAGTTGAGAGGAACTGTTTTCGAGTCATACAGATGCGATGCTCAACTAGACAACATTGTTGTTGACCATGCGGTTGCCCAGAAATCGGACTACATATAGTGCCAATACTGACGGTCATTCGGTAGAAGTGTTGGATCTAGCAGATGGAAATGATCATGTGTGTGAGAAGCTCTTGCTATTCTTCCTATCTAATCGAGGGTCTTGGGGTCAGTCTTATAGATGAAGCTGACCTCGGATGACCTCGAACGCCCGAGACGCTCCGGATGCTTCGGGGTCTTTGGCTTTAGCTAGCTATTGACCTGATCAAATGAGAAGCTAGACCTAGGACTAAGGGGCTGACGTGGAAAGTGGCGATGGACGCCTATGATGAAGGAAGAAAAGCTTCACTGCCGTCACAACCGTAGAAATCCGATATCCCGATACATGTGACAAGAAGAGTACAGGATAGTTTCCGATCATTTAGATCCTACGTGCAGGACAGAACATAGAACGATACTCTAAGCCCCCCGCGTTTGTCTAAGGCGGGTTCTCATGTCTAGGATTCGACTAGTGCGTATGAATTAAGGTCGGATCCTTGGAAACGAATATTCAGCTCCCCAGAGGCCCATAGCCCACCACCTCCCTTTGGCAGGTCGGGATGTCAAGCGCCTACAGGCTCGCACTGTTTGGTACTTCAAGTTTGAGCGGGAGAAGGAAATGTACGTCCAACCCCAATCCATCCATATGCTTCTTCATTGGCAGATGAGCACTCTAACATGCCTGGCCGACCTGACTTCAGCGGCGGCCGAACATTGGAAACAGATTCTCTTCGTCTTTTCAAAATTTTAATGTAACCTGTCCTTTCCATCTCATTCACCTATCTCGTAGCAACCTGCGCCGATGCAGCGACTTTTGTGACAGAATCATTGACCGCAGTATGCGACTCACACGTAGGGTCGCACGTTAGTTAGGCCAGGCCCGCAAAAAGAGCTAATCGCCAGAATCCCAAAATTGCGGCTGAAAGAATGCAGGCACAGAGAGGTATGAAGAAATTACATCCCGACACAGGGTTATGTACACATTCCATAGTCTCAAATTAAATAAGCTACTATTGCAGCAGCTATTGTAACAAATATCTCATGCCCGCCCGCCTGCACTACTCTAACTACCTCTCAAAACAGACTTCAAGCTTAACAAGGCCCTCGTGCTTTAATTAATGCCATACAGTCTGTAGATATGTAGAAAAGCCACACCTTTTCTACCTTACTCTCTAAGATAACACAGTAAATAAAACCTTTACAAGATTAAGAATTATTATTATAAAGGTGCAGCTTAATAGCATAAAGGAGAAAGGAATTTTCTGATCAAGGACATAAACAAAAACGGAATGCACACCGTAACCGCAGATTGTATTGAATTAATTCTGTCAAGGGGCTATACCTAGGTAGGTTGTGCCACAATTACCCCGAATTATTCAAATGTAAAGAGCAGTTCATAATACAGGACTCAGGTCTACTTAAGTGGTTATCGTTTTTCGTTTTTACATTACAGGGCTTCGAAAGGTGAAGCTTTGCAATGTGGGTTGGGACTTTATTAGTGACCACCCTAGTTCGTCCGCTTAGTGAACTGGCCAACCGCATCATGTGGTGTGCACTCGCATGATGAGGCATTTAATATGGCATATATTCAACGCGCTGGGTAAAGACTTGGCTGCCGGTTTCCATTATCACTTTGAAACGACGACATTGGCGCGAATTAAATGATTTAGACAGGCCAAGCGATAAAACCTTTGGATCTGGACTGAGGATTCTGTTATTGTGACCGCGAACAAATTGAACCTCGCCGACCAACTAAATGCGCCGGGTAGTAGCTGCACTTCCTCTGGCAGTAACATGAAATGAAGTAGGCCATAATTACTGGTTCCAGGTCCCGGTTGAAGTACTCCTCCATTGCTGACAACAGTCCTCTGCTGCTTCCTAGCCCACACCAGCGGAGCAGCGTGCCTGCATTGCCGTCTCTCGACTGCAGGTCTGCTATTTCATCGACTGAAGGAGCAGTACAACTGACTCTCTCGAATGCAGTATCTCAAGAGAGGGGAGTCGTACCGACCTTTCCCTCGGGGCCAGGGTTCAAACCGGCAACTGCTTGTAGAATCTCCACGATTCTTGAGTGTCCATCTCGAGCAGCCACCGAAAGTGCCGTGCAATATTTCTTATCCCTCGCGTCAATGTCGAGACCCTTCACCCGTATCAAAAGCTTCACAATTTCCACATGACCTCGCCTAACAGCCCACAGGAGTGGTGTCTCACCGCGTCGATCCCGTGCATTAGCATCTACACCCACTCTCTTGAGCAGTAATCGTACAGTGTCGACATGTCCGTTCTTCACAGCCCACAACAGCGCTGTGCGGCCTTTTCGGTCTTTTGAGTTCTCCTTAGCACGTCCAGTCGCGAGCAGAATCTTTGCAACAGCCAGGTGATTGTTTCCAGCAGCGTGTGAGAGTGGTGTGCGCTGGAACCCATTCTTCAATCCAGGATTTGCGCCCTCTTGTGCGAGCAATAGCTTCATAATGTCGTCTCTACCGTAATGCGCAGCTGTCGATACGGCTGTCTGGCCGTGCTCCTCTTCCCACGAATTGACGTCGAATTCTTTTGACTCGATCAATAGCTTAGCTCGGCTCATATCGCCCTCCTCGATCGCCCACATGAGGGGCGTTTGTCCTTCTTTATACTTAAATTCCTGCTCACGGGCTGATTGATTGGATGCTTCATCGTTCCCTGGCGAGTTTGTACCACGAAAAAGTTCTTTCACTACACCATGATGACCGTTCGCTAAAGCAACGAAAATTGGGTATCCGTACCGTCCTCCTTTGCAGTTGAACTTCGGACCTAGACCACGATGTGTCCGTACGAGCGCTGTTAAATTGTACTCTGCCAGAACGTACAGGAGAGTAGGAAGGCTGCGTTGATTCCTCCCAAAAATGTTTCTGATCTTCGCCCAGTTCTCAAAGCTCTCTTTCGAGAACTTTTTCAAGAAGCAATCTTGTGGTATCGTAGATGCGGCAGCATTGGCGTGGTGGAGGATGTAATGGTTTGCGTATTGAAGGAATGGAAACCTAAGCCCTGGCTTTTGCTTCGAGATTTGCATTCGTTTCCCAAATGTAACTTCCAAAGTGTTGACTGTGAGGTAGTTGTAGCAACACTCCTTCAGTTGATTATGGCTGAAGGGCTCGAAATTTAGCGCATGTTCGGGCCATACCTCTTTGACACCCCCGTGTGCGATGAGAAAGTCCCGCACTGATTCGTGGATAAACTGGACCGTTTCAGGCTTCGACCTAGTAACCAGAGCAAGGCCTTTGGAGCTGCTTGTTACATACCGCCGCATGGAATCTTCCGAGGTACGTTCGCGATCCCATTCACCCAAGTTTTCCGGTTCTGGAGCCAATCCAGCAGTAAGTGCGAAGTAAAACTCCCGAATAGTGAGGGGCCGCTTTGCAAAGAGAAGCCATTGAATGCAAAGTAGTAAGTCCTCCATGTATTCCTCGTCCCGAGTCATTATACCTTTGAATAAGTCGCTGAGCTTTGAAGGTAACTCCTGTAGTCTTTTCTGGACTGCGAAGATGCGGCCGCGACGGTATTCTTTGTTGAGAATCTTGACGACAAGAACAACCCACATGAAGATGCCTTCTGCCTTCCGGAGTATTTCGCGCTTGATCTCCTCAGCGCTTTCTCCAGACCCAGTGTCGAGTTCGGATTGTACATATTCCTGGAGGTCATTTATATGACCCTCGTGGTCGTCCAGTGTAAGCTTCAGGCCAAACGAAATATCGGCAAAGGGATAGTGGCGACTAGAGAAACAAACAGAGAACATTGAATCTTTGCCAACAGCTAGTTTTCCCCAGTGCGAAAAGTCACGGATCATCTTTCGAACATCATCTTCTTCGCTTTCGTCAAGTGCATCAATGAAACAAATCAAACGGTGGTGCCCAAGGTTTGTGACAGCAGTCTCAAAGAGCTCCCGCAGCTCTTTAAGCGACCAAGGGGACTGTGATCTCTTTCCCCAAGGCCCTTGTTTCCTCTCAAAAAGGAGCCCCTGCAGTCCCGGTCGTTCGTTTAGCAGCTGGAATAGTAGAGACCGGTACATGCCAGTCGTTGACTTCTCCAAGTCAACTCCTCTGGCATTAAAGAAGAAGGATGTGACAGTAGTACCGGGGTCAGCATCGTTCTTTGCGTTTGCAAAAGCGTACTTGATCAACGTTGATTTCCCGGCTCCTGGCTTCCCATTTATCCACAAGCCACGGTCTTCAGTGGCATTTTCAAGACTGAGCCAGTCTTTGTAGCCTTGGTGATCGAGGAGCCATTTGCAGGTGCTCTCATGGGCTTCGTCAATTGTCTCTTGGCGGGAGTCGATTTCATTGAATTCCAATGAATCCATAAAACTGCTGACGCCACTCTGCAATGAGACTGGTTCTACAAAAGTATTAGCTCGATCAGATACTCATAAATTTCGACCTTTACCTTTCCCACGCCAATCGGCATCAATCGGATCCCTTCCAGCCTGAGGCGTTGGGATTAGGGACAGTAGCTCCTTCGCGTACGCTGCAGCGGTTGCGGCTGCGTAATTCTGCCAAGCTTTGTTTTTATGTGAATCTGAATAGTCACATATTCCACGGATGACTAAAGACGGGAAGCTATGCATGACTCCTGCCGCCTCCATTTCAAAGCATAGAATGTTGTGTTGTCTTGCTAGCTCGTCTCTGGTTCGGCCATGCTTCATAACCTGATTGGCTGATGCAATCCGTCCGTAATGGATTTTAGGGCAAGTATCAGCTCGATTTGGTCTATTTAGCACCTTGGACTGATCACATTCCTTGCAGTTCTTATTTGACCTATCATGATCGTATGATCCATCGAACAAGCGGTCTTTGACCTGGCGAGGATAAGCATACTTGGCCATATCTGGAGAGCTTCCGATCATCTGAGAAACAAGAGAGAATGTGTTGCTCGAAGTCTGCTCGGGTTTCGCGCCGGTCTTGGAAGTAGCCGTCAGAAGATGCGGCGGGGGCTTGATAAAATCTCCCGTTCGCTGGAAATGACCGTCTTCGACCGTCTTTCCAAGGTCGTACTGCAAGATATCGGAGCTGACCACGACGTCGCCAAGACGAATATCAATCTGACCAGGTACTCCTCCGCCAACTCCCACTAAAAGTCGGATGTGAAGGCGAGAAAAACTTCGGTTCATATTGGTCGCTACGATTGCCGCGCTGTTTGTCCCATAATTCCCCAACGGCAAACACGCCATCACAATATTATGTGAGCCACTGCTCCCTAGTATATACTCGTTATCGTCATTTGGATCGGTCGGGAGGGGTTCGTGAATGTCATCGAGAATAGCCTGTGCCGCCGTAAATTCGAGAGGGAGCGCCGAGATCCACCCAACACGATAGGCCTCGTGTGTGAGCTTCTTCCTGACACTGCTCTGTCTATGAGAGATCGCTGGCATTGCTGTTTTACGTGGGGCGTCCACCTCAAGGACTCGGTGGGCTGTGTTGCAGCGTAATGTAGTCTACTAGACTGATCGTTGAAACATGGGTTTTGCGCAGTTTAGCAAAGCGGCGTGCGGGGACGCAGGTTTCTCGTCCTGGTCCCTAAGAATTTCACGTGATACCTACAAATGTCAGACACGTGGCCCAGTAACGGCGAGGATATGTTTGAATTGGTAGGCATGCAGGCGAACTTTTGGGGGCCAAATAGGCTATTGCAATTGAAGCTCAAATAACAGCGTTATTGCTGCTTTGTATTACTTCGTTGTGTGTCATTGATCCATCCCGCAAGATCGGTCACGATTGACTCTCAAAATGGGACATCATAATGCAGTCCATTTGCATCCCAAATGTATTTTGCGGTTGGGAGAAGGAGCAAACCCAAGACCGTCAGGTACGAGGCGTACGGGAGAAGAACAATAATCATTTCGAAGGAGAATCAGAAATGATGGGAATTAAGTATCGGTAGGAAACCAATAGAAGGATCAATTAGGGTGTAAAATCGAGTATCCGTGGGCACCCACGGGTACCCAAGCAAAATTTAGGTAGGCCCGTAGGTATCCATAAGCGCTATATTTTTCCTCATGGGTACCCGTAGGTAGCTAAAAAAAGAATTCCTACAGGGTAGGTATAATTTGATTAAATATAAAGATTACAAAGAATATTTAAGATAATATAAAGTAAAGTAAATTATAATAAAAATATTCTATAGAATATCTATAGAATATAAACTATAAAATATTTTATTCTTATTATATATATTTAATTTCTAAGCTGCTGGGTAGTATAGGCTGCAGGCCCAGTATTTCAACCCATCGGTACCCACAAGCTTAGAATGGGTACCCAGCCCGTGGGTACCCATGGGTATTTACAGCCCTAGGATCAAAGGGTATAATTATTATCTCCGCTGATGGAGTACCTAAGCTTGTTATTTATACCTGAAAAGATGATACTCTCTGTGTGTCCTACACGCTTCGATACGGAAAAGGTTATGGATAGCGGTTTGTCCTTGATCACCCACATGACTAATACCCCGTTGTATAGCGACGCTGCTATCACTGTGGACAATCTCGTGCTCCGAACAGTTCAACAGACAGTATGTTCGCTTGGAGCGAGGACACTGCTTTGGGTAACGGCGAGCATGACCGAGACTCCCATAGCACAGCAATGGAAATCGAAACACTTCCGGAGTCAGAGCCTAATAAGAGCAGAGAGTCAAACTGCCTTCCGCAAATACAAAGTGGGTAAACCTTCTTGCTCAGCCAACGAGGAGCAATCTGGACCCTCCGCCTCCGAAAGCTCTTTGATAACACGGTTCATTGGAGACTCGAATGCAGAGGCCAGACTCTTTGACGAAACCACTACGCCGAAAGTCGCCGAACACGCAACCAGAGACGAGGTAGGTTTATGGATTCAGCCTCGGTCCTGCAGCCACTTTAGCCTCTCCACTAACAGTTGCTCTCCAACATATTCGCTCGAGGGCAAACTTGGGGAGTTCATTTCGACAGTCTCTAACCTCATCTCCAAAGAAACCATCACGGTTCTTTGGGATGTCTATTTTGATGACGTCCATCCTATCACACCACTTCTGAACGAGAAAGAATACTGACAATGCTTTAGAGTCTCTAATATTTCACCTGCTCTCGCCCATGCCATCTGTCTCGTTGCCGCCAAAGCCCATGCGGCCCGGGCTCACCTCCGTCACGTTTGTAGCCAACTGTATGCCTCTATCGTGTTATCCTTTTCCGACTCGTTAAACGTCAAGAAAATTGCACTAGTCCGGGTCTTGGTAACTTCTTTCTCACTACAACCACTCTCGCCCACCGATTAAAAAGTATTAAAGCATTGCCTTCGCTCACAGCGGCGAGACTTCAGCAACTCTCTGCGTGCAATCATTACATTCTCTTCCTATCGCCGTGTACGCCGCCTCTTTAGCATTACCAGTATATTACCAGCAGTTGCGTTATAGTCGCGAACAAGAGGGCGCACGTAAGGACTTCAATACTGCCTGTAGCATACTTCAATCATTGCGAGTCAATTGGGCGGCGGCTAGCGCCACGGCGTCGTTGGCGCAAAGATCTCAGTAGAGTTGGAAAAATTGCCCAGCTTGGATCTTCTTCGCATTCACCGCTTAGTAGATGGGGAATCAGCTCAGACAATCTCGAGGGATTCGATCTTTTCGGAGGTATGAACGATATTTCCTGGATGTATCTTAATGCTGAAGACCTTGCAAGCTTTGAGAGATTACCCTTGCTTGATTTTGACCCACAATGAGCGGGTCTTGGCATGCTCGTATAGCGAGTCGTACCAATCGCGCAGCGAGTCTAGATAGGAAATTCCCGACTTGTCGCAGTCTTACAGTCCGTAGCATGGACTAACCTACCTTAAAAGAGTAATCGCCGGTGGTAGAAGTGAGCAAGAGTGGGCTAATCAGATTCAGCTTGTTGCGGGGGATGGGGCAGTGATTGGCATGGGACATGGATTCAGATCCTCCAGGGCGTAGCGCTTATTATCAGCATGTCAGCAACATCTTCTGCCTAAAGCACTCCTGAGATCACGCAAGATATTTCCTGCTTGGTATCAAGAGATTAATACACTGGCAGGTAAGGTGTTCCGTCAGAATCCGTCTCCCGCCTGGCATCATCACACTGGTACGGTCGACAACTATCGAGAAACATCGAGAAATATCGACATGGCGTTTGGGCGACTGAGTGCCCTGTACGCGACGGCGTCACTCTGCCTCGTTGCGGCGGCCGCCGTTGTACCACCGTCAGATCAGAAACCCATCGTTACGCCAGATGAGCTGCCCGAAAACGCTCCCAACCATGTCGTCGTTGTTGACAATGGTGCCGCAGCAGCCAAGATAATGCTATTTCCCGCCTCCCGAACGTATCCGGACGACCTGAGGGACATGGGCAAAACCCTGCCGGGCTGTTCAGAGGAGGATGACGTCGAGGTGATTCATCTCGACACAGACGTGTGCTTGTCGGGCGAGTACTACATGCGGGATAATGTCAAGGTCCTCGAATCGCCAACCTGCGCGAATGGTTCCGTCCCAACGTTCATGTTCTACCAGAGCAGAGGCTGTACTGGTTCACTCCGCCATGTGATGCAGAACATCGACGAGCTGACAGGAAGCTGCCTCTGGTCTGAAGAAGCCATCTCCGTCCCGTCATACTACTGGTCGCTGATATACCGATGCGACGACGAAGTTGATGGCGCTGCTCACCACCAGGACGCCAATCCGACCGTCCTCTACCAGAACGTCGCTGGTGCACCAGGCGGCGTGCGATACCACCACGGGACCACGTTCCCCTGCCATAGCGATTTTGCAAATAGGACTCACGCAACCAAACTCGAGCCCGGCAACTGCCATTGGCCTTGGAGTCCCTGGAGCTTGGAGTCCATCGAGATCGTCTCCCCCGCAGTTTGTAACAACGGCACTCGAGCGCAAGTCATACTGTATGAAGACATTGGAAAACCTGGGTTGGACTACATGTGTAACGCGGGAGATATTACACTGGAAAATTCAATCCTGGACGTCGATGATTGGATGCTCGACACCTGCATCAATATGTCTCGGCTGAGGCGCCTGAACGGTGGCTTTAGCAGGGCTCTGGGAGTCATGTTCCACTGCGATGGAATGTGCATTAAGGGACAGCAACAAGACGAACAAAAGGAGGCAATCTCCGAGACGTCGATCCCGCGAGGACCTAGGATATCACACAGCGAGTGCGCAACCTCGGCTGGTTACTGGCAGTGGGATGATCCTGTTCGCCCCAAAACATTCATTTATCCCCAGCCAATGACTTGCATGACACTCCCGGAGGCTCACCAGCTTCGCATTCACGAACAGCCGACTTGTCCCGATGGCACCGAAGGTCGGCTCGCTATGTGGCAGGAGCCTGGTTGTGCGGGCTGGCCAAAGACGATCCAAGGCGTCGATACCCTGAACTGCAAGAACTGGGATTTGCGGTCTGAGACGAGCTACATGATTTGGTGCGGCCCCGAGGGGTTGACAGCCGAAGAGCGGAATCTCAAGGACGAGGATGACAGGGCCGTTGTTTCGAGTGATGAGTGTCCCCGACTGAACATGAAGCCGGGTTGGGTAGTCGCGGGTCGTGATCACGGGGCCACAATCCGGCGTATGGATGCCGACCAAGATTGCATCAGCGTTTGGAAAGATGATCAACTCAAGGTGTACGGGAACGCAAAGTGCCCAAGCGGGAAGGATGCCAAGCTGGTCAAGTACAGTGACTCTTCTTGTCGTTGGGAGTCGTATCAGACGGTTGGTGTAGCGAGCCTGATCGATACGTGCACGCAGGTTTGCGAAGGAGTGAGCCGCAATAGCTGTGGCATCAAGTTCTCGTGTGATGGTCGGTGAGAGGTATCGATAGAAGTGGTCTTTCGTGGTGGCCCGGCGTGATTCGTTTATGGTATTGGACGCGGGGATCCGATGGCCTAATCTTGGAAGGAAATATTAGCTAGAGGCCTTGCTCTGATGTGCAGCATTAGTTGAATGATTTAATGTGATTATGCTTTCCGCTTTAGAATCAGGCGCAACCAAGTGATGGTTTAGGGTAAGGTTGTCAAAACCAGCAGCAGTTTGCTGTAATGACGAAAAGAAAGGTTGGGGCCGGGATGGCTTGAATAAAAGCCTAGCACTCGACAGTAAATTTTAGAATGAGTATACAGGGACGCCTGTGTTACATTTGCTTTTCTTATCTTGCCATGTGCCTATTTTTAAGCTTCATACCCGGTGCCATCCGGCTTACCACGAAGGACTGGGGTTAAACCCCGTCTCCAGCCAAGCTAAGAATGAGGAATATCAATTTCAATACCGTCGATATAATTAAGAAATAAGATAAGCCGTCACTAGCAAACAAGCAAAACATGCAGTACGATGGAGTCATACGTACTGACCTGGGGTTGGCAAGAGAGGGCGATAGGTGGGCCCCTGAAGAGCTCGAATGATATTGTAGCTAGCGCTTCCGCTTTCCTGCTGCATTGCGGTTCCCAATTGGTCTGAAGGAAAAATAATGGCATAAAGGGCGGTTATCTCATTTAGCTGCAGCTGTGAGCCTCATTAGTCAGATGCTAGTCTCATCGCCAGGCGTCCAGCTTATGACAATACCCCTTATTGTAGAGTATGTCTCCCCAGGCCTTGTCGAGGATCAGCGCATGGAAGGAAGTCATGAGGGCAAAAAATCCAAACTACATCACACGGATCTAGTATGGGATCCTTCGATCCTTACACATCTACGAGTACGGCCTTCGTGGAACTCCGCGTATTGAATGAGCAATGACCAAGCCCCGTTCCCGTGGGGGTAGTTGATCTCAAATCTCGCCATGTCCAGCCACAATGGGGCCTTACCCTTGGGGAGTGGAAGGAATTTGGCGGAAAAATCTCAGCTTACTTGGAAAGGTTGGTCAAGGTGGTATTCCAGAAGAAACGGCAGCAAGGATATTGCAGGGAGGTGGTGCAATAAGCCAGGGATCCCGAGTGCTCAACAAAGTAGCATGACGGTACGTGGCGGCACCCAGATCTAGAAGCCAGCAGTTTATGGACAATCATCCGGCTGGTTCACAAGCATTCCCTGTCCAAAGTGGAGTTGTCCTCCAAGCGATTAAAATATCGAGTCAGGCGCACGAGGACAGACCGCTTCACCAGCATATGACGCACCCACTCGACGCGTCTCGGGGTTGTATTGTCTTCAGTTTTGTCCATTAGTCATTCCGTATTGGCCACTCCATCGTAGCAATGGTGGCTTCAACCTGTGCAGGTCATGACCGGAGTTGGAATCGGACGGATCCGAGTCATTTGACAGACCCACGTGGATATCGCGCGCTCCGGCAGTCCCCTACTTATCTTCCTATCAGCGGCGTTACATCATGGCCCACTCTGGATGCAGGGAACGGCTTTTATCAACGCAAGAGCCGCACTAGGCACGCATATTTTCCACTGCCGGTGCGACGTCAAGTACCGTTGTTGCCCAGTGGCGCGTCTCGGACGACAATTCTCCATGAGACGTTCGAGTTTACAATCGTGGTTATTCCAGGCCAGTCTTGTAATTGCTGAACAGGATGTCTATCGATCGTCTGCGGCTACAAAAAGCTTACTGCCATCTTCTTCAGGGACTTGTCAGGTTCATATCGGCGTCTCCACTTGCGATATTCAACAGAATACGGGCGAATTCTTGCCCCCCCGAGGAGATCTACGGCCCCGACTTCTTCCTTTGACCAGAAGAATCCTTCTTCCGGTTTCAAACCGTCATTTTGCGCTATTTTAACATGGTCCGTGAGGAAGTTTGCTCCACGGCTGATCCTGCGCTGGCTGGTCAGCGCTGCCGTGACGGAGGCAATCCCCACATAGTCCAAATAGCCCGAGAAACCACCGTGCCGTGTAGCCGGCTCACGGCGCGCTCTCGTACGCGGGCCCCAGAATCATCACGGAGATACCCACAAGACTTCCAGGCTCGCGTCGACAGCCAACAAGAGCCGTCGCGTATTTGCCTCACTTGCTGGTTAAGCCCACAGGTGCTATTGGCGCGTCATGCCCCCGGCCAAAGGCCAGTGCCCTCAACGGTCCCATGGGGCTCCGCATAAGTCATGTCCGGAGAGAGCGGACGCAGAGTGCGGAGGAGAACCTTATATGAGCATCCCCGCGACCTCTGGATGCCACTCTGGATGCCAGCTCTACTTCACCTCTCTTCCCTGGGAAACCGCCAAAAACCACCAGAGCAATGGAGACCGCCAAGTATCTCGGAGTCAGCGGCAGCGCCCTGAGCAGACTGCAGCTTGCGCTGATTGTCGCCCCTGCCTTTACGCTCTTCGGCTACAACCAGGCCGGAATCGGTGGCCTTCTGAGCGAGGAGGATTGGGTCAAGACGTTCCCCGAGATCGACACCGTCAACGCCGCCGTGGGATCTGAGAAGAGCAGAAAGTCGACGCTCCAAGGCTTCGTTGTTGCGACCTTTGTCATTGGCGCCCTCATCGGCTCCCTGTCGTGTTCCTACACTGGCGACAAGTTCGGACGCCGCAATGTCATCTTCTTCGCTGCCATCTGCTCGCTGATCGGCGAGACTATCGAGGCTTCCTCCTTCAGCCTCGCCCAGTTCATCGTCGGCAGAGTCATCATCGGTCTCGGTGTTGGCCAGCTGAGCTCCATCGTCCCCGTCTGGATGAGTGAGACATCCGCCGCCGCAAACCGTGGTCGTCACGTCGTCTTGACCGGACTGTTCATGTGCCTGGGTTACACCCTCGAGTCATGGATTGACCTCGCCTTTTTCGAGTTCAAGCACGGCCCGGTTACGTGGCGCCCTCCTGTCGCCCTGGGTATCGTTTTCTCCATCATCGTCATGGCCTCCGTCTATACTCTCCCCGAAAGTCCCCGTTGGCTCGTCCTCAAAAACCACTCGGAGGAGGCTCGCCACGTCATCTCCGCCCTACGAGGACTTCCCGGAGACTCGATGGAGGTTCAGGCTGAGCTTGCCGGAATCGAGCACTCCCTGGAGGAGACGAGCAACGGCGGAGCTAAGCTGCGTGATATGCTCAAGATGGGCGATGACAAGCTTCTCTACCGCTTCTGTCTCTGCATCCTGCTGCAATTCTTCCAGCAGATGTCTGGCAGCAACCTGGTCAGCGTTTACGCCACCGTCCTTTTCCAGAACAACCTTGGCATGAGCAGTGAGATGTCCCGTATCCTCTCTGGAGGTGCCCTGACCTGGAAGTTCTTGTCCTCTTTCCTGGCCTTCTTCACCATTGATCGCTTCGGACGTCGAGCCGTATTCATGATCAGCGGTGTCGGCATGTCTGCTTGCATGGCTGCTCTTGCCATCACCACCTCGTTTGGTCCCGAAAACAGGCCTGCTATGATTGCTGCTGGCTGCTTCATCTACCTTTACAACACCTGGGTTCCCATTGGTTTCCTCGGTGCCAACTTCCTGTACTGCACAGAGGTCGCGCCTATTCGCCTCCGAATGGCCATGTCTTCTATCTCGACAGCTAACCACTGGCTTTGGTATGTGAACCAAACCCCTTTTCCAATGAGTATAGTACTAATGCGTCTCACAGGAACTTCGTTGTTGTCATGGTCACTCCTGTGGCAATCGAAAGCATTGGTTGGAGATATTATATAGTTTTCAGTGTTATTGCGGCTTGTATTCCCCTCTCGGTGTACTTCCTCTTCCCTGAGACTATGGGCCGGAACTTGGAGGAGATTGAGATGATGTTCAAGGACTCTCCATCGGTGTGGGGCACT
Source organism: Ilyonectria destructans (assembly GCA_020740775.1). Lineage (NCBI taxonomy): Eukaryota > Fungi > Ascomycota > Sordariomycetes > Hypocreales > Nectriaceae > Ilyonectria > Ilyonectria destructans. Next base: position 1,902,639 of record JAHEWK010000010.1, read on the forward strand.
GTCAAGTTCGCAAAGAACCGACCCATCGCGATGCCTCAAGAGTTCCTTGCCAAGGACAAGGCCGCCCACCTGGAAGCTCCCATGGAATCCGACGACTGAAGCTAGAGTTACGAAGAAGAGAAACGGCCAAAAATCAACTGCGTTTGAAGAATTTATGTCATATTATGGGGTATTTCAGATGCATTAGAGGCATCAAAATTTACAATACTTGTTAGGCTGGGTGACTTCTTGGTATCCCCACGAATAGTGTAACTCAATCCCCGTCACCTTGGTGCATTCGATGACTTTATACTACGCTAGAATTTTCTAGATGTTGAAACCTTGGCCGATTCTAAGCAGGCTATGATGACGCCATACCAAATTATCCTCAGTCATCGGCTGCGGGCGCTGCAGTGTAGAGTGAGTGGAATGCCAGGCGGATGGATCCAAAAATGTACCGCAACACACGCTGCTAATCTACTGTTGGTGGACCCGAGGTCGGACCCTTGTTCCGACTTGTCCCGTTTTACGCCTGAGATGCTAGGCATACGGGACAGAGGTGATCGCCCCAGCGATACACCGTCTGTCACACATAGCTAGCCTAGTCATCATCAGACAGTTTATCAGGTCCTAGCAACGTCCCCGTAATTCCACCATCTACCTATATCAGGAAAAAGCATGCTGCCACCCTAAGGAATAGGGCTAGAGTCAAGGTAAACACAACTAGACTATACTCTAAAGTTAATAAAGATAATTTCTCAAGCCTTGTGCCGACAACTTGCTCACCTTGAGGGAGCAGACAGAAGTTAGATTAGATAATTTCTCAAATAAACTAACCTAGTATATCTGTTGAAAGAAGCCCACAGCCGCCGCCAGGGCGGCAGTTATGGCCTCAGGCAGCCAGCGGCAGTACGTTCGGTTGGATCAATACCTTTTGCATCTTACTGTCAGGAAAGGTGCAGCTGATTTATCCCAGATGTTCTAAAGTAATAGATTAGCCAAACTTGGCGCCATCATTGCATGCCGGGTTCTAGAGCCTATATTGAACAATGCTCTACGTCTCAAATGACCTTTTCGAATTATTCTTTGTCATGCAGTGCCAACTTCGCCAGGTCCAGACACTTTCTTATGAGCTTGGCGTTTTCGGCGTGGGAAAATCGGCTCCACCTTCCCTCCCAGGACCGGTTCGAGCTTCCCTCCCAGTTCATCTCGCGATGGCTTCAAACCAGAACCTCGCGAGAAAATTGTGGCTGTTCCAAGTCGACGAATGTAATGAGCGGTAAAGTACCTTCCATGTTTGGCATTAATCTTATAGCCACGGCGTGGTCGAACCTGGATATAAAGGTGGCTACCATCCTGCCTCAACACCAAGATCCTGTTCCTTTCCCACCTCCAAGTCATTCTCACCTATACGTTCTACGTCATCATTTATTCCCTCCTGGAGCAGAATTTTACTGAGCAGTCAGAATGACCACTTCAACATCTCTCAACTTAGTGGAAGCTAGCGTCGCCCAGTTGAGGCGGGCTCTTGATGCCCAAGCTCTGACCAGCGTGGACTTGGTCTCACTTTATCTGCACCGCATCGGAAAGTACGACTGCCGCGGTCCATCTCTCAACGCAATCTGCGTTCTCAACCCGAATGTATTCGAAGAAGCGCAAGCATCCGATGACTATCGCGCCTCAGGCCGTTCACCTCGGCCTCTGGAAGGAATTCCTTTCACAGTCAAGGACAGTTTCAAGGTCAAGGGCCTGACGGTGGCAGCAGGCTCGCCAGCCTTTGCCAACCTTGTGGCTTCATCCGACGCCGCCATCGTCGAATCTCTTCGAAATTCAGGAGCAATCCTGCTCGGAAAGACGAACATGCCTCCGATGGCAGATGGAGGCCCTCAAAGGGGGCTTTACGGGAGAGCTGAAAGCCCATACAACCCCGTGTACGGAACCACCGCCTATGCATCAGGGTCTTCCAACGGCAGTGGAACCTCGACTACGACCAGTTTCGCAGCATTTGGCTTTGGTGGAGAGACGGTCACATCCGGCAGATCCCCTGCATCGAACAATGCTCTAATAGGCTACTCCCCTTCACGAGGTGTCATCCCCGGTCGAGGTCAATGGCCTCTCTACCCAATGTGCGATGTCATCGTTCCTCATACACGGTCGATGAGAGACTTGTTTGAGGTTCTCAACGTCATCGTCGCTGACGACAAGAATGCCGTACCAGGCCTGGACTTCTGGCGTAATCAGCCCTTTACTCCGGTTCCCAAATGTTCCGAGATGCGCCCTACCGACTACCACAGCCTTGGGGATCGCACCTCTTTGCAAGGGAAGCGCATCGCAGTTCCTAGGTGTTATCTTGGAGTTCAGGGAGCGCAGCCGGCTACAGTCTGCACAGACTCCGTGCTGGAACTCTGGAATCAAGCCCGGGTCGACCTCGAGTCCCTCGGAGCGACTGTGGTAGAAACAGATTTCCCCCTCATGGAGCAGTATACGAAAAAGGACTTCCCTGGACAGAGCTCCAATGTGCCCGGCATATCTAGTGAATGGGTCAGCTTGGAACGCTGCGAGATGATCGCCTTGGCGTGGGACGATTTCCTGCGTGCTAACGGTGACGAACAATACCCCAACTTGCTCGCTGCCGACCCAGACCGAATTCACCCTCTGGTCGCTCCAATGGACGATCCATCACTACATTCCGAGGCCCAGAACCAAGTCCGATATTCGGACATGTTTGAGGCTGTGCGACTCCGCAAAAACGATATCTACACCCTCCCCGGATGTGAGCAGGCGGTTAGCGCCCTCGAAGATATGCGAAAACAACTCTACGAGGATTGGATGGACAACAACGGTTTTGACATGATGGTATTTCCTACAAACGGAGATGTTCCCTATGCTGACGCGGATGAAAACCGCGAGTCCATGCTTCACGCCCTCCAGGAAGGAATCAAGTATTCCAACGGCGGTCGAGCACTCAAGCACCTTGGCGTCCCTTGCATCACTGTACCCATGGGTACCATGAAGGACAAAAAGATTCCAGTTGGGCTCAACTTCTGTTCCAAAGCCTGGGAAGACGAGAACTTGCTCAGGTGGGCCTTTGCGTACGAAGCCGGCTCGCAGAAACGAACGATACCCCCACTCACTCCGGCCCTACCCTCTGATCAAATCCTCTTCACCGATCCTCAACCATTCGCTTCAAGAAAATCCGCCCCATTCCTGGAGATTGAGACCAACAGCTATGAAAGAGAACAGTCCACCGATGACGAAATCCGCATCGTATCAGCGTCGGGCAGCGTGGGGGTTACTGATTCGGCAATCCAACTGACTACCGTCAAAGCTTTTGTGAATGGTGATCCATTTGAGGGCATTACAGTGAAGGATGACAAATGGTCATTCCAGGGCCGCCTACAGCGACCGAAAAGGGTGGAAAGGTTTCCCACATTGACCACAGTACCAAAGGATCAGTTTATGGTGGTTATTGTAGCAAAGGCCTCCAATGGTAGGTCTGCGGCCAAGCTGTTGATGATTGACTAGAACTGGATGAGTCCTTGGCAATGGGAGGCAAGCCATTATGTTGAGAATTATAAACCAAACTTCAAACAAATGACCAAATATCGATGCATCTAAAATAGTCTGTATTGTTTTATGCAAGTTCTACATATCGAGACATTCGTCCCGCCGGAACAGACTCGGCTGCTCTCTACGAAGATGTGAAGGACGGTGAAGCTTTTAGGCCACTTTTGACCTTTCGACAGACAACGCTAGGGGTCAGGAACCCTCGGCCTAACTTGCTAAATTATCATTTGGCAATCTTTAGCGAGATCATTTTGACTTGACATTACGTTATTCCAATTCTTCTATTGGCATGTCCATATGCCAACAAATCCTGCGTTGAACCGAGCGCCAACTGCGGTTTTTACCTTCCCTTTCCGGCCGTTCGGCTCCACATTCCCTCCCTGGCTGTTGTCGGTTCGACATTCCTCCCTTAGAGCGCGGCAAGCCAAAAATTCATAGATGAACGAATATCCTAGGTACTGTCGAAATGACTGCGTTCACGAAAGGACAAGAGATTAAATATTTTGTAATGTATTTGTAGGCTTTGGACCTTTCTACTAGCGGAATCGTCAAACTAACAGAGCACAGATACCCATATCGACCATTGCAAGTCTGGGGGTCCAAAGTGAATTCCTGTGTCGATTCCAGCAGTGTTGTATAATGCGTAGCACAGTCTTACAGTTGCTAAAGGCTGAGTCCGATTGTGTGAGAATTCCCTCGAGTATATTCTCGAAAAATGGTTGTTGATGTGGTCTAGCGAGACACCCGACGACACAGATCGACCAGGTCAAGCCTCGCAATGAGACATCCTTTGGTAAGTTTTCAATAGCATCGATGACTTTAGCTATTGCATCATCTTCGTCTGTTGTGATTATATCCGAGGCTCCGGGGATGGTGTATAGTTGCACAAGAGCCGTAGTGGCGAAGATCCGGGTTACCAAGCGAGACTTTCGTGTTGATATAGTCTAAAGGAGGGCAGGTTAGATATGATGGGCTTGAGGTTTTACTCTAAACTTACCTCTGGTTCCGAATCCAGCGCATCAAGGCCATAGTGAATCCTTGCTTCTAGGGCCTCGATGTTGGAATGAAGTGTTTCAAGTTCGTAGGAATTCCCCTCAGCGCCCAGGCTTGCAATATCACCTATTATAATCATCATCCAATTTTGACATCCCATCACCCGGGACATGTCCACTTCCTGGACATTGAGCCATTGACGATACGGTGTCCTGGGTTGAGAACCCGTCGACGTGCAGGCTAGAATGTCAAACCAAAGCAAATTTGCGACCTGAAATCTCTGGGCAATGGCTATTCCGCCAACTAGCTCAGAGTCTGCTCCTTTTAATTCCGCTGGCTGGAGTTGGAGTTCGGAGGGCGTTGGTTCGGCCAAAATCGAGCCCAGGGCGCTGACATGCGGCTCCCAGTTGCTCGTTCCTCCCTGGAATACCTGTCCTTCAATTAACTTTGCAACAGTGTACAGTGGCATTCAACATACTTGGAAGCTGATTAAAGCTAGCCCTCCCGCCACGAATTCTACCCACTCCTCCCGGTTGCTTGCAAATCCCTCAACTTCACGCCGGGACAAGACCTGGCGGAGTTCTTGCAATGCCTTCGTGTGATATTGAATCAGCTCTGACTCTTGGCTTTCGGCTCGGTAATGCGACACAATATGCTGATGCAGCGCGGACAGCGTAAGCGCAGCCTGGCGCAGGGGAGCACTCTTGGTGAGAAGCCAGAACAGCCAACCTCGTCCTCCAAGATCCGGATCGTCCACATAAAAGGGATATTGGAGTGGGAAAATGTAGTCTAGGTAGTGGACAATATGCTGCGCTTCCCTAAAGCTCGTGTTTTCGGATGAGGCTGGTTCCACTCGTTCCAAGGCCGGTTCGGGGTCAACTGTGGGTGGCTGCGATAATCTCGCCTCACTCACACGCGATGTGGGAGTGACAAGAGGCGGAGATGATCGGTTTTGAAGTCGTCGGGTGCGCCGGAAATTCTCCTTGACGGTACGTTTGATGTTCTGCAACTCTGAATCGAGCCTTCGTGGATCATTCATCCAGGCTGGTGGTTTAGACTCGTAGCCATAACACGGAATCCCACGACTGCTGCATTCCTTGCAGATGGGAAACAACTCGTCGCACTTCCGGTGACGGATCCTGCAAGTCCAGCAGCCGATGCGTCCCCGATTCACGTACGGCGGCATGGTGAATGAATTGATTCAAGGGTCAACATGATCCAAATTGCCCAGCATTAACCACGGCCAGTAAGATGTAGAAATAGGAGGAAGAAGCGGAGGGAGTGGGGAAGCCTGCAATCGACCATACGCTAATGGTTCCATTTTATACGGAAGGAATTTGACTAGCCACGTTGTTGCAAGTGCTCCTACCCTACACTAATTATTTTATCGCGTGATTCATGAAATATGTTGGCTTATCGAGCAGTTCAAGCCACGTAAGAGCCGCTTCCCCCTATATCCAAGCTTTGATTCTAACTGCTCCATCATTATAGACAGCTTGACTAAGAGTCTGAGAGAGACCGACCTCTTGGAAGCCACAATGGAGTTGAGCAACGGCGAGCTAATATTACTACGTTCAAATTTCGGTGGATTCAATACCTACAACTGACTGTTATAGTGCATGTATGTGATTCATAAAGCAAGTCTACATTGGCGCACAAGAATCGCAAATTTCTTGACCCAAGCACACCGTTAGGTGGCATTGTAATCAATCTCAAAACTAAACGCCGAGTCGTAGTGCAGTGCCCAATATCCATCCCAGATCAACTTTGTGATAGGTCCGATCTTACCACCATTGATAGGCTTGTCATCCAAAGTTGTGATGGGCATAATGCCACCAGCAGTCGTGCACATAAAAATCTCGTCACAATTGTAAGCCAGGTCCACCGGTACAAATTCCACGTGGACTTCGATGTCGTTGGCTTTGGCTACGTCAAAGACGCTCTGTCGCGTTACCCCCTGGAGAACACCACGATCGGGCGTGAAGAGGGCGCCGTCTTTGACAAGAATGATGTTGAATCCAGACCCCTCTGTAAGATTGGCATCTCCATCTGTAAGAAATGGATAAGTGGCGCCGCGGTCGGAGGCCTCAAAGAGACCGCGAACCAGGTCTCCCCATTGCAAGTTCTTAACAGTGGGATCCATAGACCCAGGGGGGACTCGTCGTACCGTCCTCGCAATGATGGCGCTACCACCGACTGACTGCATCTCAGGCTCCATTATCCAAACATAGGGCTGGATGAACATGTAGAGATTGTTGATGATTTCCTCGGGCTTGGAGCCACGGACACCCTTGAGCCCGCGCGTCACGATCAACTCAACATAGGCGTCCCGAATGCCGCTCTTGACTACCATATCGACTAATATTTTCTTGACTTCATCCCGAGGGAGGGGGAGCTTCAGTCGCAACTTTGTGCAACTGGCTTCCAACCGAGTAATGTGGTCGTCGAGTCGAAAAAAACGACCATCCCAGACCGCAGGTACATCGTAGGTCAAGTCGCTGCGCATGAAGCCTTGGTCGAGAAGGGGAATGCGAGCCTCAGCGAGAGGAACAAGCTCGCGCTCGATCCAGGCGATGCCCTTGGCGAAGCGGTTATTGCTCGCCTCCAGGACGGCCTGGCGCGCAGCGTAGCCGGCAAATATCTTCTCCATGGTGGCCATATCGAAACTGATAAGATGATGGAACAGAAAGTCGAAACTTAGTTTGATTGGATGCTTGAGAGTAGCCAGTACTATGAAATTTCGATGGTCTTGCTTATGTACAGGTGTAGAGTGTTCTAGGTGATCTTGGGACACATGTCCGTTAATATACTCATCGGAGCGGGCGTGGTGTTTTTACCTGATGTGGTAATTAATTCCGAGGAAGGGAATTTGGCTGATTTGCCATCTTCGGTCCTTGGCTGTCAGCGCCGGTGCAATTACGGGTGGGAGCCTGAGCCAGATTTCAATCACTCTGAGTAGGTGGCTAAAATCCTCTAGCCTCATGGAGCGTTGACAGGTTCATTTCCTATCAACGACGCTTTCAAAGATATTGGGCTAAAAATTGGGAAGGCAGCGGTCCTCGAAGATACACTGCGTTGATCTTGCTGCAATCGGTTCTAGCCTGAAGATTATCGCACATGCGGGGATGTTCCTTATCACGCATTGCAACCGACGTTTCCCGATTACGGCATGATTGTTGACTGGCTGAATGAGTTAGGCTCGGGAGAGGACCCGATACCTCGCGTCACCCTTGTATCTAGTCAGTATCCCAGCAGAGAGAATCAGCATACGAGACAACACAAGAGAGGAGGAGGAGAGATTGTTGCTGGCGACGGCGCATTTTATTAGGCTAGGATAGGGAGATGAACGATGAAAAAGGAATAGACCAATGAACCTTGACGTAAAGGGGAGACATTGGAATTTTTATTCTGGGATAAAATGACATAGATAGAAAACGTAGAAGTAGCACGACCAAGCCGCGGTTTAGAGGACGGGAGCCCTAGCTCAAAATAAACACATTATCTCTTAGGGAAAGTCTGTGAAAGGCCTCTAGTGAGTTGATTCAACTAACTAGTCCCTATGCTGTTTACTTTCAAGATGAAGAAAGGAAAGAATCTAAATACAAACTGGGTGCGTGAAGACGCGTTATATCTTCTTTAATATAGAAGATTCGAGAATCAACTCGATGGCGCTGTGGAGAAGAATTCGGGCTTGGCGGCAGAGCCGCCAGCCAAGTGGGCCTGACCCGTTACAAAGTCCATCTAACCGTTTTATCCACACACCCAAATTAATTACTCAGTTGCCGTCCGAACAGCCTCAATGATCTTCCCGACAGCCTCCGGATCAGACAGAGTGGAGATATCCCCCAGTTGATCCTCCTCACCAGCCAAAATCTTTCTCAAGATGCGGCGCATGATCTTTCCAGAGCGAGTCTTGGGCAAATCAGGTACTACATAGATCCCTTTTGGAGAGGCGAAGGGACCAATTGACTTTCGAACTTGTTGAACTAGTTCTTCGTGCAAGTTGTGATTTCCTTGGGAACCGTCCTTCAAAGTCAAGAAAGCTGTCGATGCCTGGCCTGTAAGTTCATCAGGTGTGGCAACCACCGCTGCCTCGGAGACCGCGGGATGTTCAATCAATGCGGCCTCTATCTCGGCCGTTGACAGGCGGTGACCGCTCACGTTGATGATGTCGTCCATGCGGCCACGAATCCAGAAGAACCCGTCATCATCACGACTGGCGCCATCACCAGTATACTGGAGAAGTGTTAGAAGCATCCAAGGAGAGCAGAAGGTCTTCTGAGAGAACTGACGTAGTATCCGTTGAAGGGCTTGAGATATGTGTCGGTGTATCGATCGTGAGCACCCCACACTGTTCGTGCCATGCTAGGCCACGGCTGCTTGAATGCAAGGACGCCCTCAAAATTGCTGTGATCAATCTCGCTGCCAGAAACCGGGTCCAGAATTACCGGCTCAATACCAAAGAAGGGAAGAGAGGCAGAACCGGGTTTCATTGGTGTGATACCGGCAAGCGGAGTGATGACATTGCACCCTGTCTCCGTCTGCCAATAAGTCTATTTATATTGGTAAGCGATGACCCTTTAGTTTAGGTGTATGCATGATCTTTGAACTTACATCAACGACATATGCTTCATTCTTCCCCACAATGTCGAAGTACCACATCCAAACCTCAGGTGCAATCGGCTCACCAACAGAACCTAGAACTCGCAGATGACTCATGGTGCTTGTGACATGCTCATCGCCAGCTCGTTTCAAAAAGCGAAGCGCGGTAGGGGCCACATAGAAATGCGTGATTTGGTGTTTTTCGATAATGTCCCAATAACGAGATGGCGTCGGGTGGACCGGCGTTCCCTCAAAAACAACCGTTGTGATGCCAAGAAGCAATGGTGCGTACACCACGTAGGTATGTCCTGTGATCCATCCGACATCGCAGCCGCAAAAGAATCGGTCGCCGTCGTGAATGTCGAAGACGTATTTTCCAGTGGAAGCGGCCCCGACAAGATAGCCGCCGGTAGAATGCACAATGCCCTTTGGCTTGCCCGTTGATCCGGATGTATAAAGAAGAAACAGTGGATCCTCCGAGTCCATTTCCTCTGGCGGAATGTACCCAGGCCATTTCTGAACTTCTTGATGCCACCAATGATCTCTTCCGGATACCCAAGAAACTTGTGCACCCGTGTGTTGAAGAACCAAGACGTTGGATACGGCAGGACATTGAGAAAGCGCTTTGTCGATGATCGCTTTGATCCCAATTGTTTTGCCTCCTCGCTTGCCTTCGTCCGCAGTGAGAACGACCTTGCATCCTGCATCCAGGATGCGGTCCCTCACGGAATCGGCAGAAAACCCGGCAAAAATGACAGAATGGACTGCGCCGATGCGGGCGCAGGCTAGCAAAGCAATAACCGCCTCCGGAACCATGGGCAGATAAACAGCAATAATGTCGCCTTTCTGCACACCCATTCGCTTCAGTACGTGGCAGAGGTTGCATACCTCTCGCAACAGATCACCATAGGTTAGAGTTCGGCCAGAGTTGATTTCATCAGCCTCAAAGATGAGAGCCACCTTGCCGGGATCCTCAAACGCATGGCGGTCGATACAGTTGAACGAAGCATTGAGTTTGCCTCCCAAGAACCAACCATTGTCTCCATTAGAGAAACTCCCATTGTGCACTCTGTCGAAGTCTTTGGACCAAGATAAGAGCTCACGGGCTTGTTTGCCCCAAAACTCTCTGGGGCTGTTGATTGATGCTAGGTATAGCTGTTTGTAGTTTTCGAAACCTGGGCATGTTAGTCATGTTGGGTCTGACGTCAACAGGATTTTCGGGATTCTTACTCTCCAAATGTGGTTTGCTGGGATGCTCTAGCGGGATTGGTAAGTAAAGGCCGTGTGAAATAAAGTAACGTGAGCCTGTACGTACTAGCCAGCATTCCTTCAGGGGTGCCTACATGACAGGGGATGGTCAGTCGATGCGATGAAATGATAGGGGCATGTGATGTGTTGACTCACTGAAAACGGGAATCCCATTCGAATCACTCATTGTTGTCGGTTCCGTCGAATTAGCCGGATTAAGAGGTGTGTGTTTAGAAGCTAATGAAGAAAAGAGAGGCAGGCAATAGATAGCTGTGATGTTTGGCGGACGATGAGAAAGGCTTCGAGCGACGGTTCTGCGTGGACTAGAAAAGGGTCAAAAAATGGATAAGCACGGAAACTTTTGAAAAGATTAGGTTGGATAAGCGGTGCTGCGGTGCAGGAAGCAAGGCTCAGGGGTCTCGGGCTGCATAAGAAGGTGAGCAGTGCCGTGGCGATGGCCTACGGTGGCACACCGAGCGGTTAGGGGCAAATGGGGTGACGGAATCCGTCGTTGGGCGATCTGATGTTGTACCTAGACCGCCAATCGGGCGTGATGCATGCTCCTAATTCTAACTTGTATTGGGCATTGCCATCACCAGCTGGTGCTTTTCCAAGCCTGATTCTGCCTCGTCTAACTGGCATGGTGGAGGGATGTTGCGGGGCTGTTGTCAGATGTTGAGCGAAAATGAACCCACTCGCCTGCGTTGTACCTAAATTAGGAGACGCAGTCAGTCAACCCCCGACATCGGGACATCAGGTGCTCTGGTTAACGGGGCTCTGGATTTAATGACTGCGTGCCGGGTAGTACAGAGCTGACGTTGGGAATCGGAGGGGGAATCTGTGACGTCTGCACAGCTTGGCGGAAGGAATCGACCCAACCAAAATCCCAAAGGCCCTTGTGTTCCGGTCAGAAGACCTCGTAAATGCGAGGAACTAGCAGCTGTTCCGAGGGCGAACGGGGAGCGAATGCAATCTTCTCTCCGCCAGTGCGACGGACATGAGCCCGACGTTTCGTGAGAATAATGTCTTGAAAATCACCTAATCGCTTTTCTGTGTACGCATCGCACTGTGGCTAACCGTCAACAACAGCACAACGCCTAGTTTTGATGCAGGAGTCTGGTGGTGGCCAATTCCAGCACGTGCTCGCTCACGGTTGCAGGAGATGGCGCAGCAGGCTTCTAAACGATTTATTTTCGGGTATGGAACTTTGCCCTCTAGTCTGATAAGCTTAAGCTGTAGTCATTAATATTGAGACACGTATTTTTACTCTGATTTGTAGACTGCCATACAGGAAACCCATCGTATTCTAGCCAAGTTCTACTATCGCATCGAAGCGGAAAGACATGGGAAACACCACAAATACGAAGGTTAAATCAACGAGCAAAATGGGGGAGGAAACAGCATGACAACATCATCAAGGCTCTTCTTTTTATTTGTGGAGTGTACGCGATGCAAATTTGTGAAATTGACCCATTGCAATATCTTCCAAGTTTGAGAGTCAACTACCGGTCGTTGCTCCGCCACCACCTAGTCGCTTTGCTGTTTTGTCCGAGAAAGTATGTGAGGCCATGTGTTAAAGCCCCTTCGGAGTTAAACCACTTTCCTGAGAGTCTGGCGGTGGTGTGTTCAGCATCTGTTGTGGTCTCATAGGGATAGACGATTCCCTTGGTTTCGATGCTGAGGTGCGTGGAGATTGCCAGTTTTCTGTATGTATTGCCGCCGGTGCTGGCACGATCAAACGACACGAAGAATTTGCTTTATCCCATAAACCGGAATCGTTCAAAATCTCTAGGAGCGAGTCCCAATCTGATGGAACCATGTTAACAGATTCTCCAGCAAGAAAATCCGTGTCTTGCGAGTTGCGTGACGAGTATTCCAAATCGGAAGCTGAATAGTTTGGTTGTTGAAGATCTGAGAGACAGGGTCCGACCGTATCTTGGCTACCTGTTTGAGAGTAACAGTGCAAATCGGTGATTCCGTGAGCATTATATTGGTGCTTGGATAAGAAATCACTGCAGCAGAACTTTGACGAACACTGCCAGCAGTAGAAGTAAATCATTACCGCTAGCTTTGGATCGTCCTCTGGTAAGCAGTGATGACTAGAAAGACGACTAGAAACCCTTTGAGCAGCTGAAACGCCCATCTGGAATTGTTCAGGCATTTTAGCTAATATCAGCAAACCTTCTCCAAAGTTGGACCAATTTGGGATTAGAATGGGTCGGCTGGTTCATTATCAGCGAAGATATTTGTGGCGGGAAGTGGGCGGTCAGACTTCGAGTGCCGATGTTGATACCCGTCCGTGTGCGCCACTCCGAGGCACCCCGCTTTGCCCCGAGGTACTCAGCGCCACTCCATGGCACCTCGTCACATTTTACAATATTTCCCTATATCTGGTCGCCCTATGAGACCTGTCACTACGGGAAAGTAACAATTTGGTCTTTATTGCAGACAGTGTACCCCGGGCTGGTCAATCATCGTCAAAACATCATGCAAAAATGCGCTCAACTTGGGCAGCTTTGACAGGGGCAAGGATTATCACTCCGAACTCGACTACAAAAAAGATGGACAGATTGAAATGAAGATATATGCCTTCCCATATACCGTGAGACCTAAGCTGTTATCCTTCATGCTATGCGACCTTGTTCAGATGGGGTGTTCAATGACGTATTTCTGCATACTCGCCCGGCCCTGCTCAACAACATAGAATCATAGCCCTCATCTCTCTTCGCCACCCTTGACCACCACAACATTCGGCACATAAACTAATTTGCGCGTGCCAGAACCTTTGAGTGCGATTATTTCTCGAAAGATTCAACCCGATCTTCCCCGTAGTGCACTCTCCAACTGTCCGTCCACAGTCAGAAAATGAGCTCCTTTTGTCTTCCTGTTCACTGGGGAGCTTATTTGTGGGAAGTGCGACTGCGGTGAGTCAAGGGATGAACATATTTGAGCGCCTCAACGAGGTAGCCTTAGCCACGGTGTGTTGATGGCCACGTGAGAATATCTCTGTTGGTGCCTATCTGACAGTAGCAGTGGGAGTCTTACTTAGCTCGAGGGGAACACGGGGCCACTGCGCTGACGCAAACTGCGCTCCTAGGCCAAACTTTTAGACTACTCTCAAGTGTAAGCCCCTCCTTTGCTCCTTGTGTTTACGCTGTCCTAACCTGTTAGGATCCGAAAGGTTTGATTATCGTGGAGGCATTTTATGGGACAGCGATTGCAGTAAGTACATAACTTAGTATTTCCAAACTTTTCACTATTAAACATCACTATCATACTTGTCCTCCTCGTGCCGTTGTATCTTCTTGTTAATAAGTTTGCAGTGGGTGCGTCAAAATAAAGCATTTTCATCACACAACTCGATACCAGATGTAGACTACCTTGAAGACCACGAGTTGGATAAGAATTGGCGACAGTGGGCTTCTAGAGAAGAGATAATACGGTAAGACATATTCTACCTTGACTTTATCCCACTAATAGCCGTTAGAATTGTCTTGGGACTCTTTACCCATGATTCCATCCTCTGCTGTGAGTTCACCCTACCGTCCAAGTAGCGGGTGGATTGGAGCATCTCAACTCACCTTGAAGTGCTAAAGTTGCATTGTAAAATAACCGCTGGGCTAAGTATTTTAATTCCGTTTGAAGCACCTGGTAAGTGTTTCGAGGAAAAGTTAAGGGAGTCATGTCAACTCCCTTGAACCTCTAGAAGTGAAGTGAATCTGTTCACAGAGTGCCCATAAGAGCGGCCCCGGTGATGCGAATGGATTATGGACCATGGGGGTTGGGATATCTGTAAAAGGTAACATGTCCTCTGTGGATATCCTGAGCAGCTGTCGTATATAACGGCTCACTGCTAGCAGATGCTGCCAGGCATCCCTAAAATCTGGCTAACTGCACGCGTCAGCTGGGAATGCAAAATTGCACTCGGGCCAGCATAAGTTCATCTATCTCTAGCCGCAGCTATTTCCGGTCTAATAGACGAGAACCATCCCTGGCCAGATATGGATCAGCTTGACGCTCAATGTAGGATGCAAGTACCTGATGTTGCAATGTGGTTAAATGGCGTGCCATTGGTAATATCACGCCAGTGGACCTGCGACGAGCCTATCATTCATAATATCTGGGGCTAGAGATGTAGAATATTTTCGAGAACCCCCGTTCTATCGGCCCGACTTAGATCTCCATGACAAATCGATGAGGAGCCTAGAAGCTGACCGACAATAGCGGAAATAATATTCTAGAATGATGGCTGAAGTCGATGCCCCACTTCCAAGTTCCCCGGAACAGTCAATGAATGCAATACACAATGAACATCTCAGAATGTAGTAAATAGTGGGAAACGCCAAATAGAATCCACCTTAAGAACACAGGAATTACCGTGAACAGAAGAACGCATGGCAGCGCTCTGGTCTTATGAGACCTCCACCAGTGCTATGAACTTTTGTGTTTATGAAGGATCACTCAACAAATAAACCACCGTATCGACACGGTAAATTCATACTGAATTTTCACCCCACTTAAAAGTGGCTTATCACTCCACTACCTGTTATCAGAACTCTACTATCAGTTATCGGGACGACCATAGCGAATCACTTAGGAATTAAGCAACAGGATTTGCGGGCTTGCTTGCATAAGTGGGGAAGTAATTCAGTACGAATTTACCGAGTCGATACGGTAACCGAGTAGATTGATTCAACGCATGCGGTCTAACGTCATACTACATGCCGATTTGTCATAATGTAAGACGGGAACATGACAATGCTTAATTAGGGAATACTCCCAATTGGGAAATATTCCCAGCTGGCGCTTCTTTCCCCGCTCACTCATAATGTGTACAAGAACCCCTTCTATTTAACTCTCCAACATGAAGCGCGTTATTCATACAGCCTCTACACACACAATACAAACAGCCTTGATCAACAAACCTCAACAATGGGAGTCATTGCAGTTGCTGGTGGCAGTGGCCCGGTTGGCAAGACGATTGTCGATGGCCTTGTCGCCTACGCCAAACACCAAGTCTATGTTCTGTCTCGTACCGTACGCAGCCGGCAAAAAATTGGAATTTCCTCATCTAATCTCTGGAGTCTAGAACCGCCCTTCGCAACAAGGAGTCCATTATCTGAAAGTTGACTACGCCGATATTGAAGGCATGGGTCAGGCGTTCAAGCAGGCTGGCGTTGACACTGTGATCTGCGCAATCGGTGTTGTCACTCCGGAAACAAACCAAGCCCAGCTCAATCTCATACAAGCAGCGGAACAATCAGAACCAACTCGAAGATTTGTCATTAGCGGCTTTGATATGCAGCATTTAAAAGAGAAAGTCCAAATTCTAGTAGCAGAATGACTAGTACTAATTACGGACATTAGGCACATCGAAATTAGTCCATTGGCCCGGTACACGTTTGAAGCTATCGAAAGCCTTGATAAAACCAGCCTCGAGTATACGCGCATCGTGAATGGCTGGTTTTTGGATTATTATGGTATGCCGTATTGGAAATCTCACCTCCACCCATGGATCAACATCATGAATATGGAGAAGAAATGGGCAGCCATTCCTGGAGATGGATCCGCAAAGGCGACTTTTATTACAACTCAGGACATGTCCAAGTTTGTCGCTCACTTAATGGATATCGGCCAGTGGCCTGCGGTCAGCTTCATCGCCTCTGAGACATTGTCATTCAATCAACTCGTAGCGATGGCGGAGAAAGCGCGCGGTAAGTAACAAGCCCAACAACTGTTTGAACGAAGTTAATTAGGTACAGGATGCAAGTTTCAGGTTGCATACGACAGCTTGGAGAAGCTGAAGTCCGGGTCGATTTCTTTCTTTCACGAGTTCCCTCAAATCGACTTCATCGAGAATCCTGAAGCCTTTTTCGCAATGATTCACTACCAAGCTGGATTAGGGCGATATCATATCGCGAATGTGGAAAGCTTGACCGACAAGTTTCCAGAAATCAAGATGACCAGCGCAGCAGAGGTAATGGAATCGTCTTGGATAGGCAAATAGGAAATTTTCAATGGCTTGAGACGTACATTCTGAAGCCTTGACCTATCTATGTGGGTTGAATTGACCATCAAAGCTGCATATTTGGGCCTAGAAAGGCCAATTGATGCTGCGATATGTGTCTCGATATATATTCAAGCATCTGCTGTTGTCAGTGAGATTCTCTCATTCACTTCCGTCCAGGCGAATGTCATGTTCCATGCCAGCCTCATCGCGGAATCTAAGCTCAGGTCTGTGCAAGGTCTCTTCCAAATCTGGATGCAATGTCTAGGCATGACGTATTCCTTTCGTTTAGTACATGGTGTTGTGTTTGTTTAGGCAGTAGGCATCAAAGAACCATTTCTTACACGGATTTTACCGACGTCCTGAAATGTTCGCTGTAGGTGCTTCGATCCCAATTGGGACCAAGGTCCAAAATCCGACAAATCTTCATTGCGACTGGGATGATCTTCGTTTCCTTCCTCATCATTGGTGGGGTCGGCTTCTAAAGCCGTCTCAGCACTGCAAAACAGTATTTTATCGTGGTCTTCTCGTTTGCCATTGTATATGCGTTCAACTAAGGCTTGGGACACTCGCCTATACTGCCGCACAAGAGACACCAATTGGTGTGAAACAGAATAATATCATGTCGGTATACATTTTTATTTTGTACTTTGTCACATGAGTGTCTTGTTTATCGCGCGCAATTCTACTATGACGTAATCTTGGGACCTAAGCTCGGTTTTGTTTGTGCCGATATTACGCTTACTTTGCTGATATGGGCTTGCTTTTGTGTTGGGGAAATACTCGGAAGAACAAACCTAGAGATTGCGAGGCTGTTTCAAGAGCGCGTTCCACACGTAAACGGAGGACTCAGGACTGAGCGATGACCTGGGGAAGACAAAAACTAATGTTGTATATGTCAAGTAATCTGATGGTAGTGATTAGGATAGCAGCATTGGGCAAGGGAATAATCCCTTTCTTGATTAAACTATTGGCAGCAGATATCCAAAGCCTGAGTTAAAAACTTATACTCTCTATATCCGTTTCCACTGCCCTCGCAGCTAGCTTTCTCTTTGTATTTGGCTCGTCTGTCGACTTCGCCTGCTTGGTCCAAGGCTCACTACCTCAGTAGTTACGGTGGCCTAAGGTAGTCCGACCCTCTGCCTCGATATAGCTATATTATTATTATTATTAAGTATATGCTATTCTACCTATATCTAGGCCTATAGAACTCCTACAACTAATTTAACAAGAAAAAACCCAATAGCTATTTCTAGCTCTAGAATAAAAACCTCGCTGCGGTTTCGCTCTGCTACCTCTAGGGACTACGTATCGTCGTCAGGTCTATACTAGTGATCTCGTTGCCAGCCTTATCTAGGTTTGCAAGTTATAGATTTACCCTTCGTCTGGCCTCAGCTGCCTCAGGGTTGTTGCAACGCTGTCGGGGGGGTCCCGTCGGGGTCGCAGCGGCCAGGGCTGGACCTCTATATCTCTCTTCCTTTTCCTCTTCCCTTATTAGTCCCGTCTAAAGACACTGCAGGATTGCATCGCCTCCTCGTGGGCCCCTGCTTATTTGTTGCTGGCTATACAACCCAGTTGCCTGTACGTTAGCCCTCCGGCTGTCGCCAGTCATACCGGGCCGGCTATTCCTTTTTCCGGCTGTAGTCCTAGTTATATGATCGTCACATGCCGGCGCGTGCCGGCATGTGCCTAAGTGCCGGGCCCGCGCCGATAATTGCTCGGTTTCCCGGCCCCACCATCTCCGGCACCGCTGGGGTGCTATTTCTTACTTACTTCCTACTTTCGGATCAGGCGTCTAATTGCCTCTCTTGCGCTCTCTCTTATCCAGTCCTTAGTTAGGGTTTTAAGCCTGCCTGGAGCCCTTCCTCTAGACCTATATAAGGCTTTAATTCCTGCTGTTTTTTCCTTCCTTTCTTCTTCCTTTATTATCACTACTGCTGCCGCCCCCGCTGCAGCCGTCCCTATACATCTCCTCTAATCGTCCCGAGTGTCCTCTGCGACGTCGCTGGGGTTCTACTGACTCTCGCTTAGTCTCTCTATCTATTCCGACGTCCGTCCGGCTGCCGTACTCTTTGAGGTCGTTTTCAGCTCTTCCTGCCTCCGGTGTGGGTTGTCCTCGTGGGTTCTCTGCGTTGTTGCTGCGGCTGCCCATGCCTCTTAGCTATATTATGGTTTTTAAATAAAAAAAAAAAAAAAAAAAAAAAAAGAGTAGCAAAGTCTAATACTTAAAAACTACTTTACTGGAGATTTATATTACTGGTTATTTTTATTTAAAATAAGAGATTAATATTAGCGACTGACTAGCAAGAATAAATAGTTTACTCGAGTGCGCATTCCCTTTTGCGTCGGCTGGTAATGCGAAATCTACTTCACTCCTCCCTTCCCTCTTTCACCTCCTTCCGGCTAGCCCCAAGATGACTCCACTACCCCAATCGTCTCTTCGCTCAACTGCTCCGCCTCAGCTCAGTCTGCATCTCCGCCGGCACTGTGTTGTCCACGAAGTCACGCTCTAGCGCCTTGGACAGGAGCATGATGCCGTCTAGCGACCTGCACCGCGAGAGCTGCACATACAGGGGGTCGCACTGGCTCGGAATCGCCTGGCTGTCATATAAATCCCCTCTCGAGAAAAGAGGGGGCCAGAGGAATCATGGATCAAGACAATCAACAGATTCAGGATCCACACCCTATTGAGGATTAATCCCTGGATTGAATGTGCCGTACGCTATTCAACACATGGGTTATTGTTACTCGCGATAGCAGTCAATAACGCCATTTCCCCCACATGCAGTCTGCTCCCCGAAATCACCCACCGAACATAGATCGTCTTCCGCAAGCTTGTACTTCAGCATAGAAAGCAATCCAAAATCATTTAGATGCCACCAGTAAAACATCCCATCCGCCCTAGCCATCCACAGGAGATCGCGATTCAATCTGAAACCGACTTCTCTGCACTTGTCGCCTTGCGCCCAGTCAGCTTTGACACGCTGATAATGTAATCCACCCGGCGTTTTCCACCACCACGCCCAAACCAAGCCAGAGTCATCGCCAGCCGCCAGCGCGAGGCTATCTGAACTCCACGCAAGTGAGTTGATTGCCTGGCCCTCTGTCGTTGAGCAGGGCTCTATTATCGATAGTTCCCCACCGCTCCCAATCACTCTACATACCAGAACCTCGCTACTCAAGCCTACGGCCAGTTGACCATTCGGGGCAAACGCCAAGGACTTGACGTAGAGATCTTCGCCCTTCCGGCCCCGAGTCAGCGTCTCAGCTTTGTACGTACGAATGAAGGTTATGATTCTCGGACCATTGGCCCTCCAGATTTGGATCTCCGAGCTGGCGTGCAGCCCGGCGCACACGAGAAATGTGCCGTCAGGTGACAGCGCCAGGGGCCCCACGAAATTAATCAACCCGAGCTTTGTATCGATCCGCTGCGTCTCCTGGAACTTCCCGAAGCTGCCCATCTCGTAGCGAATTAGTACGTCGAGAAAACCAGCGATGAGAACACGATTGTTGGGGCTCAGGACCAAGGCCTTGACGGTGAGCTCATCAGTGCTAAAATATCTGTGTATGGATTGCTTGCACGCTAAAGTTTGTGTGCTGCCATACGCCGTCATCGGTTCGATCCCATATCCAGATTTGGCCCTTGCCCGTCCCGGCAAAGAGTCTCTGGCCGTCCGTCGCGAAGACTAGTGACATGACTTTACCGGGGTGGCCTTGGAGGTTCTTCCGTGTAAACAAGGGCTTAATTAGGCTATCCTCCCGTCAGCTTCTATGAAAGGGCAATGTCAAGTGGCAACGGGCAAGGAGTGCTTGATTCATACTCTGGTAGAACATCTCGCAGGCATTTAGCATCTGG
Organism: Ilyonectria destructans; assembly: GCA_020740775.1. Lineage (NCBI taxonomy): Eukaryota > Fungi > Ascomycota > Sordariomycetes > Hypocreales > Nectriaceae > Ilyonectria > Ilyonectria destructans. The sequence goes on from JAHEWK010000010.1 coordinate 1,922,891, forward strand.
TGCAATATTTCGCAGGCGTTGATCGTCCGATACAATAGATAGCACCCATTCAGCGTTACGTACTGAAGCAGCCGACTGAGAGATAGTTAGAGGCTCGACGAAAACCTGCATCTTGCTCAGCTTTCCCGCCAGTTCAGTGACGGTGTTCTGATTGAATTTGAGGCTGCGATCTCATTAGCTTCTATGCCAAGCTAATGCCTGAAGGCAGTGGGTACGGAATGTTCCATTCATACTTTGGTGTTGATGTATTCGACGCCGAGCTAGCTGACGGCTCGCAGGGCACTTGCATCTTGTTTAACTTGGCCGCAAGCTCACTGATGGTCTTCTGCTGGTCTTCGACTTGCTGCTGTTTGCGTATTTTTTCCTCTTCATCCTTAGCACGCTCCGTCTCTCGAAGTTTTTGTCCGCTCTCCAAGTCCTTGCTCAGCGTCCGTGTCACTTCCATCTGCTGGTCCAGTATTTCTTTCATCTTCGCCAACCGCTCGGCATGCAGCTCCTCCATACTCACCCTTAGCTTCTCTTGCTCAAGCCGCATGTTGTTCACAATACGGTTCATATTATCCTGCTGCTCTTGCAATAGGTGTGTCATAGACATATCCCGCTCTTCGTTCGCAGCCTTCATCGCCTCATGGACTTCCGCAAGTTCGCGCTGCAGTTTTTCTTTCTCCTTAGCCCAAGTCCCATTAAGTAGCTGGCCAGCACCCGTCTGGTCGAGGGTTCTGTGGTCGTCTGCCAGCTCCTTTTGTATCGCCAGTGTCATGGTCTCAGGCCCAACATCAGGAGTATCAGGGACAAATATGCCAAGGATGTTCATAGCCGACTCTTTGTTGTTATAATGCCGACGCACTTGCGATCCGTGGCCCTTCATAAAACCCCAAAACTCCTCCGTGCTCTCCAGCTCTTTTTCACGGCTCTCCCCAACGCTCAGCTCCACCTGTTCCCACATAGTAGTAGTAAGAACAACATTCTTCATGGCATCCTTTCCGCACAGCTTATACAAAAGGCCGATGCTCATCTTTCCTGACCCTTGCATTCGTACATCGCTGATTCGGTGAAAGTAGAGAATACCATTAAGAAGAATTTTATATGTGTAGGACTCGCTGAGCCATGATGAGATTTCCCTTAGGATATCACTGTCATGCTTGTTTGTGTCATCGAAGCCCGGGGTGTCGACCAGATGAATGGTGATGCTAGGTTTGTAGGAGAAGCTGTAGACTTGAACGATATGGGTGCCTGATGTCTATTAGCTGGTGTCCTGCGGGTGCGAAAGCAGAAGGCTGACTGACATGACTGTAAGCCCTCTCCTACCGCGGCTGCTTCACCAGTGCAGTGTGAAATGAATGTGCTTTTTCCAGCGCCCGTGACGCCCATCAAAGCAACGTAAATGTTTTTTGTTTTGCTGTCTGCCATGACTGCAATTCCCCATGGTCTCTAATTCCACCTGGCTCAACGGTTGGGCTGAATTAGGCTTTATGTTTTCAGCCTGGCCAGAACCCCAGACACAAAGTACGAAAGTTCCCGGATCCCCGCTCATTTTCGGGGAAGCTGTGCCGAATATCCTCGTTAGAGTCTGTTATTACATTAGAGCCAGAAGATGATTCGCTCGAGATGCCGGGGGCTGAAAGACAAATAATGGAGAGACTATTGAACATTGCGTCAGCTCGTGGTCAGTTTCAACCTTAGTACAAACCTATTTTAGGGTGGCCAGAGTAGAGACCAGAACGTCTTCACTTGAGCTTCGCGATCTCCTGGTACTGTCTGTACGCTTGGCCCTTGCCAGCTCGTCCTCATATAATGGCTTCGCAAACCCTTGAATCAGCTGCATTACGGTATGTGCCCTCCATAAACGTGAATACAGGCTCCTTAACACCTTTCTCAGCCCGGGCAACATAGTCATCGCCGTCATGGGGGTGACAGGAGCCGGGAAGAGTACATTCATTGAGAAGGTTACCGGCCAGAACGTTGGAGTCGGACACGGCCTTATATCTCATACCGCAGCCGTCAGCATTTATGCGTATCGGCTCAGTTCAGACCGTTGCGTATATCTCGTCGACACACCCGGATTCGATGATACATCTCACAGTGACACCGAAATACTTAAAGAAGTGGCTTTCTTCTTGTCACAAATCTACAGAAATGATGTCAAGCTCGCTGGTATCATCTACCTGCATCGAATCACTGACAATAGAGTATCTGGGACTGCGCTGAAGAACCTGAACATGTTTAAGCAGCTATGTGGCGACGAGGCCTTTGGGCATGTCATCTTGGCTACCTCCATGTGGGACACTCTCGACGCAACGCTTTCTGAGACAGGAGTCAGCCGAGAAAAAGAGCTTACAACTAGAACAGAATTCTGGGGCACCATGCATAAAAGCGGCAGCCAAGTGGTTAGGTGGTTAGGTAACGAGGAATCAGCGCAGGGCATCATAGCCAAGATCATCGAGGTGCACGACAGGTCCGGCAAGGCTATGCTGAAGATTCAAGACGAGCTAGTAAACAAAAATCTAACGCTCGACGAAACGGCTGCTGGTCAAGAGGTCCAGAGAGAAATTCTGGTCGCCAAGGCGCGGCTACAGGAAGAGATCAAACAGCTCCGCAGCGAACACGAGAAGATGATGCGGCAATCTAACGAGACGCTAGCTGAGGAGCTCGCATCGCAACAGCAGGTGTTCGAGATGCAACTCGATGAGGCTAACGAAGCACGAGAGACGCTCAAGATCTCGCTGCAGAGTTTTATGGAGGAAAAGACGGCCGAATACGAGCGACTATTGACAGGTGCAGTCGATGAGCAGCGGCAGCTGACTGAGGCGTTGGCGAAGAAGGAAGCTGAATTCGAGCGCGCGCGACGAGAGCGGGCCGAGGATGAGGAAACATTCCGCGAGGCACAAGCCCACTTTAAAACAGAGGCAGAGGTACTGAAGCTCAAGATAGAGGATCAGGAGTGTGCGACAGAACAGAAGAAGAAGCTTGAGGAGGAGTTGCGGTCGGTTAAGGAACTTCAGGAGGAGCTGAAGAAGCAGCAGCGAGAGGACGAGGAGGCGGCTGCCACACGTAAACAAGAGATAGGGGCCGAGATGGAAAGGAAGAGCGAGAAGAGACAGAAGACAAAGGATGTTCTGGGGCTTCTAGGGGTTTTGGCTGGGGTTGGCACGGCAGCTGCGGGCATGATGACGATGAATCCGGCTTTAATGTCTCTCGGGGGTTTGATGGCAAGTAGCTCTACTAGTGCATTCTCTCGATAGTCCAGATGGTACAAATCGTACATATTGCGCCGCAGGGACCTGGAAATCACCAGCAGCGAATATGACCGTCCCCGAAATCAAGAAGATCCCCGAGGAACATCGCCACAATATGGACGAAATCGACAACAAGGAAGGGGAAGGAAGCAGCGGTTTGGTCCTCGGATACACCGATGATAATTTTGCGCCGACAGAGAGCCCCGATTCACGTACTTGGACCTCAATCCTCGAGTCAACCTCGGCCGCTGGAATCGTGCTACCACCTCTCGTTATTTTCAAGGGTTTAACGGTGCAACATCAATGGTTTCCGAAGCATCTCGAAGAATACGAAGGATGGAACTTCACGGCATCAGAAAAGGGTTGGACTTCTAATGATATCGCATTGGGATGGTTCCTTAAGATCTTTATTCGCCTTACCAGGCCGGAGAAGCCCCAGAAACGACTCCTCATTGTTGGCGGGCATGGCATCCACGAAACCATCGATTTTATGTATAACTGCTTTATCAATGATATCCGCATCTCATAGCTGCCGCCGCATACTTCATATATCCTCCAACCGCTAGATCTCACGGTTTTTCTCTATAGTATTTATAAGCATAGTTCTTGCCATTAAAATAGCATCCCTAGCAATAGCATTAAGTACAGAATCCAGGGGTGTTATGAGTTTGAGAACTTACCATCCTGTCTGGATTCATCCCCATGGAGCCAACCACGCAACACAGAATATTGCGTTAAATAAAAAATAAATGCCGGACCCAAGCTGTCGAGACATCATTCTCGGTCAAAAATATCCTTTACACATCTTGGTCATTCGCAATAACTTAAGCACGGAGCTCCTCCGGGGCCTTCTCTCTGCGGTCGCCAATACGTCTCTGGAACACAGACCATGCCGTCCTCCTTGGCCCGTACAAGCATATCGACGCCATATCCAAGTCCCCATTTCAGCATGCCGCTGAGTCCAACACGCTTATCGGCTAAGAGATGCTCTTCCGTGGCGGGGCGCGTGCCCTGGGCAAGTGCGTCGAAAGGATCCGAGTCAATCCTGCAGGGCGTTGGGATCTGGACCGCCTTGCCCCAGAGCATATAACTCCATCCTTCGATCACGTACTGCATACCAAGCTCGTCGAAAGCAACATGTTGCCACTGCAGGGTCGCAATGGTCTTGTCGGTAAAGGAGTTGACACGTAGGCCCAAGACCGGGCGGTCGGAGGTGAGATAGTCCTGAATTCCACCCGGCTTTGTACCTGGGCTCCCATGCTAGCTCCGCTAAGTTTCCGGGTTCCCGACGACAACGGGCTGAATGGCCAGCTGAGGGATCCGGGACGCGGCCGGGTGTGAAGCAGCAGGCTTGCCGTGGTCGACGTGGCGAATGTGATTGCAGGCCGTTCATCTGTAAACTCGGCTAGAATATGGCACTCGATCTTACCGGACGCCTATGTAGTGACGCAGATATGTTAGTATACAGAGGCTTTATTCGAAACAACTCAAGAACTTTCCGCAGATGTTGGAGTTGGTGTTTATCCGTACATTCTTCCTCAATCGCCCCCCGAACCTTTGCCACCCTTCCCGCTTGACCAGATCCTCGAGAGACCGTCGAAGACTTTCCGGGTCCAAGACGTCGTCAAAGACGATTGACATAGCCATGTTGTTGCCCTGGACAATAGGACCACTCTCAAAGAAGTGGAGTGGTAGGACCCGGTCGCTTGGGACCTGCACCACTGTGGGCTTGCACCCAAAAAGCATATTCATGTCGACAATTATTCTTGTTCCAAGTGAGGGACTAATGTCAGCAACCGAACGGCAAGGATAGATGGTTTACTCAAATGACCTGATCTCTGGCAGGGAATAAACACGATAATCCAGTTGAGTATCCTATACGCGATCCCAGTTGATGTTTGGTGTAGGCTACCAATGTTAGTCCTTAGATATGGGAAGTTACCTCTGCCCAGTGTCTTGGGGCCTCTGACAAGGCTTATCTTCACCATCGATAACGAAATGAACTATAGATCCATGTCATAATCCTTCCGCGGGTTCAAGAAGCGCACCGAGGTCTGGACCTATAAGTAACTAGCGATTTGCTCTGTATCTCTGTTCCACGCAGGGCCTACTTGACTAGAAAACCAGTCGTTGACTGACTGCTCCTAGCCAGTGGCGTGACTTGACGCGAGCCGAACCACACGCTGCACATTCTTTCCTTTTCCTTTCTAGTTCGGCCCTAGAGTTGACGACCTTTTTGCCGTGGATATGACGGTGATATGATAGAGGGAAAACTTTCTAGCATACGCACAACACAACGAAGGGGTATATGCCTCGTGCTGCAACACTGGAGTGACCATCCAAATTTATACCGACAATAAAGACACACTATGAAAGGATCCCCCTTGAACTACTGGTGATGTACGTTTTAGGGATCACCCTATAGATTGAGTGGCTATAAGGTGAAGGGGGTCATGCGCACATTCGTAATATGTTCTGTTCGACGTATGCACCCCCGGGATCACGGGTTGGATTTCTTTTGGAAAGGGCATGGTATATAACGCATAACAATTGCAATATACTAATAAAACACTAGGAATGACACCTCCGCGGGGTAAGATTTTGCATCCTTGATCATATGTGAGAAAGCTCTCCATGTTCTTCCTATCTAACGAGGCTCTTCGGCTCAGACTTAGAGACAAAGATAATGATGATGAACTCGGATAATTTCAGACTTTCGACAGTCTCCAGATGCTCCAGGGGCTTTAGCTTTGACTAACTGCAAAGCTAAATAAAGAAAAGGCCAAGCTTAAGTCTAGGCGTTGAGCGATAGACGCCTCTGACGAATGAAAGAAAAAATTGTCCTCCTAACATGTGATAATCCTGACATGTGACATAAGTGGTGCTAATTCCGCGCGCCCTACAACTTGCTACAGACCGCGACGGTAATCGCTTTGGCGTCATCCATTTCTTTTCCATTCATTTTCTTGATCCTTGCGTCTTCCAGACTGTCAAACTGGTTAAAAGGTCTGAGCTAAACCTAGATAAGCCAGTCTTGCTATGATGCTAGTAAAAGCCTACAGTTCGAGACCAGATACTGACCATGTGCCTTTGGTTACAGTTTTGGTCGCCATATCGTACAGCGTCGCCATGGTCACGACGTAGACCTAGTTCATTGTAAGTTCGCCTTGGTTTCTTGTAAATAGATGCGCCATCTGACTCGACTGTAGAGATGAGCTACGGATGGGAAAAGCACTTTCCGGGTGTGACCTTGGCAGACCTCATTGGGCTTAATAACGCGAGAAGCCCGCACTTTGATATGCTCGAGATAGTACCTTGGTACTAATCTCAGCTCCGCAGCATTCAAAAGAGCTGCGCCGGCCCTGTCTGACAGTCTCTCTCTCGTATAAATTTGACGTGGAAGACACCAGCGGACCTGCTGCGAGTACTGGTAAAATATTAACTTAAATTATATATAAATGTTCCGCTGCGATTGCGATATGGCAAGACAGGAATAGTAGAAATAAATATGCCAGGACGCTCTGCTAGCATCTGTGATAATCATTGCACCTATCCACAGTGCAAGGAACCCCAAACTCGGTATTGGCACTAAATCCCCAGCTCTCCATGAGATCGACTCGACTCCCCATTTTTCGTGGGCTCCTTTTCTGATGTGATGTGGGTCGTATTGCTACTGCCCATTCCCATCTCATCAGCACTTGTGGGAACCAGCTCGCCATGGATGTAACCTTGCTCCGGGTCGTGGGCCTCGCATGGCCCGAAAACATACGCCGCTTCGCCGTGAATGCTGTCATCGCCGAGGATGAGTTGCTCTTCGGTCATACGTAGTGGAATGCGCAGCACATGCTTGATGAATAGTAGAATAAGCGACGTCCAGACAAGATTCCAGCCAATGATGAAACATGCGCCGGCCATTTGGTATCCAAGCTGCATGCCGTTGCCAGCAATTGCTCCTCCGGGATTCGTCAGTCCAAAGGCGGCACAGCCCTCTTTGGTGGCCCATAGACCAGTTCCAAAGCCGCCGACGAAGCCGGCAACCATGTGTGTGTGCGTGACTCCAAGAGTATCATCGAAATTTCGCTCGAAAGCGGGGAACTTCTTGGCAACAATGTTCATGGTGAACCACGGAATGGAGCCAGAACCCAGGCCAAGCAGGATTGCTCCCCAGCCAGAGACAACACCCGCGGCTGGCGTGATGGCAACCAGGCCAGTAATCATGCCCTGGATTGCCCCGATAACCGATGGCTTCTTGAAGTAGAGCGTATCGCAAGCGGTCCATGTCAGGAGGGAGATGGCAGTGCATAGGTTCGTGTTAAGCACGGCGACACCGGCGTCAGCGCTCGCGGCGTAAGGATCACCACCGTTGAAGCCGTTCCAGCCGACCCAAAGAATACCAGCACCGACGAGTGTACTCAGGATGTTGTTTGGTCGGGTGTCCTCGCGGTCCTTGGCCAATCGCGGTCCAATCCAGTAACTTCCGATGAACCCGGCCGTTCCGCTCGATAGATGAATCACATAGCCACCGGAGTAGTCGATGACGCCGAGGTCGAAGAGGAAGCCTCCTCCCCAGAGGGAAAATGCGCCAACCGTGTAGGAGAGCGTCAACCATAGCGGGACGAAAACCATCCAAGCGTAAAAATTCATGCGTCCGAGAAAGGCGCCTGCCATGATGACCAGGGTGATTGCCGCGAAGACAAACTGGAAGTAGATCATAGTCGCCAAGGGAAACTGCTGCCCAACACCGATCGCGGGTAGGTAAGACTGCTCAAGCATTGTGTTGATGCCTAGCACATTATTCGGCTTGCCAACGAATGGAAGCATTTTCTCGCCGAACGAAGCCTTATAACCCCATAGAACCCAACAGACGAGGACGGAGGCGAAAGCATAGAGGGCCATGAAGGCACTGTTGATGGCCCACTTCTTCTTCATGATGCCAGCGTAGAGCACCACGAGACCGGGGACAGATTGTAAGGCTACAAGAGACGCCGCAGTGAGTTGCCACGCGTTGTCACCTATAAACAAAGACGTTAGCCATACATTCGGGAGATACAAGTGATGTATGTGCCATGAGAAGTCGCGGGAGCAACTTGATTACGTTGGGTCGAAAGAGGATTCACTCACCACTCCCGACACCAGACGCTGGGTCTGGCGTCCACCACGTTGTCGTGTTATCGGACATGGTCTATGCTGCCCGCTATGATTTCGTAAATAATTAAAGAGGGAATTATTTTAGCTTGATTTTCGCTCGGCACCTTTCACAATTGGTGAGGGCGTAGAGGCTTTATACTAGGGAAGTAGGAGAGGGGCCACATGAGCTCCGGCCGAACGGGAGACGGAAGACACTTATATTGGAGAGCGTGCAAGTAGAAGCAGGGGTAGCTTGGGGGGCCTGGAGAATGAAGCGGATGTCGGCCATGCTTATCTCGTTGCTCAAGAGAAGACAGCTCCAAATGTTGAGACACCAATTCAAATGTGGGAGCTCTAAAGTGGGTATAGATTGGTACAGATGGGGGACGTGGGGAGAGAAGTGTCCATGTCAAGCCCAAGGCTCTGATGGTGTGCTCTAAACCATATGGATAAGAGAGGGGCTTCGCACCAGCATGCAATGGACGTTTCTTTTCTTGAAGCTTTCGCCTAGTATCATACCTTGATTTGATGCTTTTCCATTAGCAAAGGTGAGTGGTCAGAGTACACAGCTCTCCCAAAACTCTTTCCAGCTCATGGTGGTACAAGGCTGATGTCACCCACTGCAACTTATCGAGGTCTGCGGTTGACTTCTAGCCGGGCGATGCTAGAACTTAATTCTTGTTAGTACGTTGGCCAATCCCAGCGTCGTGATTAGCTCCACGGATCTTACTCGCCCGCGACGGAAAAGACGGAACGAAGAGTGAGGCGTCGCATATCTTATCGGCGTCAGGTCATGTCACAAGAGAATTCTTGAACGGCTGAGCAATTATTTCGGATCAAACTAGCCGTAAATACTCCAGTCCGGGCCGTCAACCTGCGGAAATGGGTGTGGCTTACGATGTGTAGATGTCATGCAAGGCACTGCCTTTGTGCTTGCAGACGTTGGCGCTTCCACAAGCGATATCTGATAATCTGTTAAATAATTCTAGTTTGTCATACAGATGGTTGTCTTATCTTTTGGGCCATTTTTCTGGTTTGGAAATGTCGGTTCACGTTAGATACCGGGCACATGAAAATGTGCTTTCGGGACTATGGTGAGTCGTGATCCGTCAATTGGCAGATTAGCAGTCCTACAACCTCTAATTCTTTAGCAAATGACACTAGCATGTCATCATCACGAGCATAAATGTAGAACAGTTCTTAATATGTCCCATTGACGGACAATTTTCCCCGTTCTTGTACGCGTCAACTGGTATATTTCCACCTATTTGATGAAATGTCGTTCGCTCTTGGATGTCGCCAAGACCTGGACTCTGGGGAAGTTCTTGGCATGCTTCAAAATGGCGCTGCTAGACCCAATCCCAGCTGATCATTTGTGGGCCATGTACCGGATCTCCGGCACCAGCATTTACGAGAGGGCTGCCTGTCCTGGTATTCTTAGACCGAAATGCCATCCCCCAAGGCGAGTCTTATCATCGGTTTATGCAGGTGTGGAAGCTTGGACTAATGAGGTGTGTTTCTCTTATCTGTGGCTGGTGTGGCGCGTTTAATACCCTGCTCACCCACGCTCATTGTGAACACAGCCATTGCTCGCCCGATGTTAGTGGCATTGTAATGCCTGGTCTAATTCCTCGTCACTCTAGAGTCAGGCCTTTCACGCTCTAAGTAATCAGCTCCCAGAAGGGAAGCTGGACTGCCTATCGTATGCACGTGCAATGATGTGCTTACAGCAGCCAAGCCTCCCCCGATGCCACCTCTCAGCCCAACCCCGCAAAATTCAAGCATAGGTCTATTGCATGGATACTCTCTCCAATGTATCGGCGTGATCATCGTGATGCCACGCTGATAGATATAATAATAGATTACGGAGTATGGAGTAGACCAATGGATTTAGCAAGTTGCAGGCGTCGGGAAGAAAATAGGTAGGGAGCATAACCGCGGCAGCATTCCTCCGCCGGTGACCCGCTTTTTCCCCACGGGCAAATATTCCACGGAAAAAGCTCTTGGCGCCGTATTCCACGGACAGTGAACAGGTTGATATCCTTGTGTAAACTCGATTATCAATCATGGCTTTCATTATATATATCTCGTCTGGAATAATCCTTAGATACCAAATCGTTCTATTCAAAAGCCTTGATACTACTTGTCAAAATGACTACCAACGCTATCGTGATCCTCCCGGAAGAAAAGGTCGCCGGGATCAGAGTGGTCCCCATGCCCAAAATCCGAGACGATTGGATTCTTGTCAAAACAAAAGCTGTGGCTCTTAATCCAACGGATTGGAAACACATCGACTTTGGTTATGCCAATGCGGGGTCCAGGGTCGGATGCGATTACGCTGGCGTTGTGGAGGAGGTTGGAAGCAACGTCACAAACTTCAAAAAGGGCGACCGGGTCGCTGGTCTGTGCCATGGCGGGTGAGTGTTTGATATGTGACTGGCCAGCTAAACCCCATCATATGCGCCTCCAGAAACTTGCTAATGATTGATCCCGTGCCAGGCATCGTACCGACCACGAAACAGGCGCCTTTGGAGAGTACCTACTGGCAAAAGCTTGTGTTCAAATAAAGATCCCAGACAATGTGGATTTTGAACATGCGGCGACGATTCCTGTATCGGTTTTTACCTGTGTAAGGCAACGGATTGAGCGAGCGGCATTTAGACCCAACGACTGACAAACAAACCAGGGACTTGGGCTCTATAAATCACTTCAACTTCCCATGCCTAACGACCCGGCTAAGGAACCGTTCCCTGTCCTGATACATGGCGGTAGCACTGCTACTGGAATGTGGGGAATTCAGTTCGCAAAGGCCTCTGGCCTTACTGTGGTCGCCACGGCTTCGCCACACAACTTCGATTACCTCAAGTCGCTTGGCGCCGATGCAGTTTTCGACTACCGGTCACCAACCTGTGGCGCCGACATCAGGGCCTTCACTAAAAACAAGCTAAGACATGCTTGGGACTGTGCTGGCGGTGGTGAAGTCATCTGTGGAGAGGCTTTGAGCGATGCCGAGCCCAGCAAGTATGGAGGCCTCAACGCCAGCAACCCCACGAATGCAGACATTTTGAAGAATGCGAACCCACTGGTGGATGGTTCGTTTTTTGTTTTAGCATACAATGTGCTCAATGAGCCGTATGAATGGCGAAATGCCATGATACAGCCGCCTGTAGACCAGATGGAGTTTGCGCAGATGTTCAAGGAAGTGGCACGAGATCTTCTCGACAAAGGACATCTCAAGTTCATCAACATCAGTTTGAACAAAGGGGGGAGTGGTCTAGAGGGAATCTTGAAGGGCTTGGATGAAATGCGCATGGGAAAGGTCAGTGGTCGGAAGCTGGTGTACACATTGTGAGCGCCAAGAGAGCAACGCCGATGAGTGGTGTCGCTATGTATGCACGGTCTAAATCTCTAACAGGTTATATTTACTAGTCGGTGATTTTCCTCGCTATCGTTGCATAAATCCTGTTCTTTCAATGCTTAAAAATTTGTCATGACGTTACACCTAGTTGTCTACTACTGGTGAGTTCTCGTTAAGGCTCACCCGTTGTCCACTGTCGCATAAGTACACGCCAGTTGCTCTTTCGCCCAGAGACAATGCCAGTGCAGAGTGCCTACACCAATGCACGGTTTTTGGAGGGGGTAAATGGGGTTCAGGATGGACATGCATGTGCGAATGCACGAGCGTTCCGGATTGTCACAATTTGACCCGTCCGTGGACTGGGCCACTTCGGAAAGTCTATATCCGTGGATTTAGCGTCCGTGGAATCTGATGCCGTGGACTTTAAAGCATATGTTTGAACTGTATGCCAGCCATAAATTACTTGTTGTATAATCCGTCTTGTTTACCTTTTAATAGGTAATAATTACATCCTTTCGGCTGACCTGCGATCACCATTGAGTCTAAGCTTCCCATGCCAAAGCCCATAAAGCAAGTAAGCTCACTCATCCCAACTGCATTCCAAAAGAGACAAAAGCCGGAAGTACTGATACCTAACAATAGCTACAACTTACTTGCGAAGAGCCCTGCTCGCCTGTAGTAATGTCGCACGATTACAAGTTCGAGGGATGGCTTGGCCACAGCGTGACAGCTGCCGAAGGCCAAATGGAATGGGGAACTTTTGAACCGAAGAAGTGGCAAGAAAACGACGTCGATATCCAAGTCACACATTGTGGTGTTTGTGGAACCGACATCCACGTTCTTCGTTCTGACTGGAGCCCTACCCCTTACCGTAAGCCATGAGCGCCGTTGCTACCTGATATATCTGTGAGAAATTAATTGTCTAATTCTCGTTTTGCAGCCTGTTGTGTCGGCCACGAACTGGTGGGTAACGTCATACGTGTCGGCAACCAGGTGAAGAACATCAAAGTCGGTGACCGCGTGGGCGTGGGTCCGCAGGCTCGAAGTTGTGAGCGCTCCGATTGCTATGAATGCTCTTCTGGTCAAATGAACTACTGCCCCCGTGCTGTGGCCACTTACGGGGCGGTTTATCCTGATGGCGAGGGCAAGTCCTACGGAGGCTTCGGCAACTATAACCGAACCAACAGTGGCTTTGTTTTCAAAATCCCGACGGGCTAGCATCTGAGGACGCGGCATCTATGCTATGCGCTGGTATCACGATGTATGCACCCTTGAAGAAGTATGGGTGCGGACCCGGCAAGAAAGTCGGCATTGTTGGTATCGGTGGTCTCGGGCATTTTGGTATTTTGTTTGCCAAGGCGCTCGAGGCTGACAGAGTTGTTGCTATCTCGCGGAAGTTATCCAAGCGGGAAGATGCGCTTGCTCTTGGAGCTGACAAGTATATTGCGACAGAGGACGATGGCAACTGGAGGGCCGAGAATCGCCGGTCTCTAGACGTCATTGTCCTGACTGCTTCAAGTCCCGACATGCCCATCAACCAGTACCTGGAATTGCTCAAATGCGGGGGGACTCTTGTCCAGCTTGGGTTTGTCTCTCCTCCCTCTACTTTCCCAACGGCCATCTAGCTAATCGTGATGGTGTCGCAGCGCTCATGCCGGCGGTGAATTTCCACCTTTTAGCGCGTTGACTCTCCTATTCAATGGGTTGAACATTGCCGGTGGCATCAATGGTTCCCCAGAGGAGATGAGAGATATGCTAGATCTGGCTGCGAAGAAGCAAATCAAGCCGTGGATCCAGACGATGCCTATGGAGGACGCGAACCAGGCTCTTGTTGATTTGGAGGCTGGGAAGCCACGATATCGACTTGTCTTGGTTAATAGCAAAAATACATCGGAGTATTGATTCTATTCATATGGGAAAAACGGGTATCATCATGAAATCCGGGGAGGATACGACATATGCACAGCCAGTCTTGGGGCATTTTATTAAAATGCATGCGCCATATCTGCAGTAAGCTTGACCTATGGCAATATTGGTCTCACTTCAAGCCTTCTCCCTACGGGACCTAGTAATCTGAGCCTCGAAACGAAAGGATCATCCCCCTGTCATTAGCAGGGAATAATGGCCTTGCCAGTCTGACATCGATTTTGCGATTTGTCATCATCCCCGCTCCCAAGATACAATGGCGTGAACCGAGTGCGAGTTACTACAATCCACCGCAGATACTCTTGCTATTCGAAAATACAAGGGCCTATGTGTATGTTTAATCGACCCGGAGTTCACCATGTCTTCAAGCACTGAGAGGCAGCTCCGAAGCCGACGCAAGAAAGGTGACAGGCCAAAGCATCGCCTCGCCACTCATTCCCATCGCTAAGCTGACCGAGCCGATAGCTTGCGACCTTTGCTTCACCAAAAAGATCAAATGTGACTCGCGCGAGCCTCGATGCTCTAACTGCTTGCTTTACAAGGCAGAATGTCGCCGGACTATTTCTCGGCACAGGGCTAACCCACCCAATCCGAGACCTGTGTCCAGACGCACCGCAAATGTGCAACCGTGTGTCCATGGCCGTCGCATAACTCATCCAAAGCTCATGGGCTTACTCAAGTCACAGGAATAATGAATCCTTACGCTTCGGCCTGGAAACTTTCGATCATTCACTCCAAGTCGTTACAGAAGATACGAACATGGCACACGCCCAGACACCTGACACATCCATATCGCCGGCAGATGGTTTAAACAACACTAGCGATGCCACCAAAGCTCGATTTGGTGCAGACCACTCATGGAAATTCGACCCCATCACTCCGAGGTTACATTATGGCCCTCCCGATAAACATCTTTCTCTACCATCGCTTGATGTCCGTCGCCCACGCTTGACTGCCTCGGTCATGTGAAATAGCATACTAACTCGACCAGGAAATTATGCCCATGATCGATCATTATTTCAACTGTGTCAACCCATCGATACCTCTTTTTAATCAATCATCGTTCATGAGGATGGTCGTCAAGTGGTTTAGTTTTGGTTCCAAGCGTGATACGGCCTCGTGGGCAGCGATTCTCGTGGTCGTAGGCCTAGGTCTGCAATCACCTATTCCCGGTCATGATTCCCGTTTCGGATCCGTCGAGAGCAGAGATTGGACCGATTACTGCATGCGCAATGCACAATCGGCTGTGTCTGAGCTCGTGGTGAGAGATGAAGACTTGCTGGGGATTCAGGTCTTGGTGGCGCTGGCCATGCTGTTCCGAAATGCCTTCGATATCAGGCCATCAGGTATTCTTCTTGGTATGGCTGTGAGATTAGCACATCGAATGCAGCTGCATTTCGAAAATTCAGTACAATCATTCACTGCCGACGAGACTTTAGAGAGGTCAAATGTATTCTGGATCACTTACATGGTTGATAAGGTACGTCAAACCCTCAGCTGACGACAATCCAGGCTGAACAGATGCAGGACTTTAGTCTCAAAACAAAAGTACCATCCATGCTATCAGACGCCGACATCGGTATTCCATTCGACGCTCACTCATCATCCAACAAAACTGGCATTATCTGGTCATCAGACGGCCGTAGTCAGCTCAACATATTCCACCATCGCTTGGAGCTTGCCCGCATCGAAGGCAAGGTCTATGACCTCTTATATTCGAGTCGGTCCATGAAACTCGACACTCTGGAGCGCCAAAGCCGAGTTCAAATCCTGAAAAAGACGCTAGAGCATTGGTATGAGCGTATTCCGCCAGCTTTCACGATCGAAAATGTCTCGACCGCCATGGGAGATGCGAAACTGCTTCAGCTAACTCATTTATACCATATCTATCTCTCATGCCTGGTTTCTATACATGGAATTTGGAGCAGTCAGGCAGAATGGATGCGAAGGATCGGCTCATTGGGCAGAGCTGCGATTGAGGACTTTGCGACGGCTGTATACGGACCAAAGGTTGCTACATGCATTGAAACACAGGATCCACCTCACGTGGATGCCTGGAATCACTGTGTGCATATTAGTCGAAGTTCTTTGAGGTTGTTCCACGAGACACCTCTAACACCGTGCTTGATATGGTAAGACTCTACTACATTGTGCACAGAGCGAATTCTAATAATCGTCGCAGGCAAAACACCTGCGCTCACTTCTCCAGCCTTATCATCATTCTCTCCAACATCCTCAATCAACCAGCGCAGGGGTCTAAATCTCAAGATTTGCAGCTAGTCATGGCATCGATGGAGCTTTACGATCGGCACCTTGAGGGCACCAACTCCCCAGTATATGGGTCGATACGGCTCGTTATCGACGATCTGCGCAAAAGTGTTGCCAACATGGTGGACGCTGCTCAGCCAGAGCACCCTACTGAAGCACAAGCCACAGCTACCCCGGTGGTTGTGGGAAAAGAGCCATATGTGTTCTCCGAGGATGTCGTGCCGGAGTTCGAGTATCACGGCGAACAGCTGAGCAGCCTTGAGTTTGACAACATATTGGCTCCCTATATTGGAGAAGACGGAATTATTTCATTCCTTAACGACTGCACGTGAGACCAAGGCTCATGGGTGATGCTCGCTGGAGCGACATGCGCCGTTGAAAAGAGGATTTTTAGTTGAAAACAGTGGACAAGAGTTTCTTCTTTACAATAAATAACTTGAGGATAATTTTGATGACACAATAAACGAGGAGGCATTTAATTCTAGATTTCAAATGTCCAGGGATCGACTTTGAAGATAATCCGAAATTCGACCAGCCGTACCTGCACCGCCGGCGGTGCAAATAAGAGTCGCACCGGGGCGGTGCAAATAAGATCCGTTATGTAAGCATATCTGCGCAAGCTACAGCGCCCCAAACCTCCAGTAGCTACAGCAGCTACAGCGGCCACAGTGCCCTAAGCTTCTAATAGCTATAGTAAATAGCTGAACGCTTGGGGTGGTGTAGCGGGAAGCTTACGCAGACATGCTTACATAACAGATCTTATTTGCACCGCCCCGGTGCGGCCCTTATTTGCACCGCCGGCGGTGCAGGTATGAGTCCCTTCCGAAACTCAGGAAGTCATACCTGCACCATCGGGTGGTGCAAATAAGATCCGTTATGTAAGCACAGCTATAGCGGCCACAGCGCCCTAAGCTTCCAGCAGCTACAGCAGATACTATAGCTACTATAGTTATTAGAAGCTTAAGATACTATAGCTGCTATATTTACTGAAGCCTAGAGTGCTGTACCTTCTGTAGTTGCTGGATGCTTTAAGTGCTATAGCTACTGTAGCTATTAGAAGCTTGGGGCGCTGTGGCTGCTGTAGCTGTGCTTATATAACGGATCTTATTTGCACCCCCGATGGTGCAAAGTCAGGTCTTATTTGCACCACCCGATGGTGCAGGTATAACTTCCCCCGAAACTCGGCCATCCATACCTACACCGGGGGCGGTGCGTTTAATATCACGTGATATCTTGCACCGGCCCCGGTGCGAATAAGATCCGTTATGTAAGCAGCTAAATTTCCAGCAGCTACAGCGCCCTAAGCTTCCAGTGGCTATAGCAGCTATAGCGGCTGTAGTATCCTAAGCCTCTAGCAGCTACAGTGTCTCAAAATTCTATTAGCTATAATATGTATAGTATTTAAAGCTTCTAGCTGCTATAGAAGCTATAGCAGTAATAGCAGTTATAATATCCTAAGTATTTAATAGTTTTAATATTTTAAGCTTCTTTCTAATGTAACTGCTGGAAGCTTAAGGCGCTGTAGCTGTTATAGCTTCTAGAAGCTTAGAGCGCTGTAGCTGCTGTAACCACTGGAACTTTAGGGCGCTGTAACTACTGTAGCTGCTGGAGGCTTCGGGTGCTTGCGCAGATATACTTACATAACGGATCTTATTTTCACGGCCAGCGGTGCATGAGTCACGTGGTCTTATTTGCACCGCCGGCGGTGCAGGTATGACTTCCCGAAGGGCGAGTCAACACTCCCATCTGAACCACGTGGGGTTTCGCGCCCAGCTCCCTGATTTTCCACCCATCGCAGCTCCAAAACGTCCTCTCAACTCTCGACGGAAGATAAAGCGGAAATTACAACTGCTACGCTCCCGGTCTGGCGCCATAATGCCACTGGATTCCGGTGACAGGTCTGCAGGTGGCTCGTAGACACAACCTGACTGGCTGTTTGGGATTTTTTGTCTTTGTTCCCCTGCAACAGCGGGCGGTGCGAGCACGAAAGGGGCTGCTGCATTCCGACTGGCGGCCCAGACAGACACCGACCACCAGGTAATACGGATATATAACTCACCTCCAGCATGGGGGCGAGCAAAGGCGATGATTCGCGATGGAAGAGGCCCAAACGGAACGGGTCTGTTTGTTTCTTGATTGTGTGTATTTGCCTCAGCGTCCAAGTTCTTGAAATGCTGCGACACTTGCTAGTCGGCTACCTGTTCGCAGGTTTGTCAAGCCAGGCTCCCCTCTCCCGATGCAACCACTCTGCACCCCTAAAGTTCAAACCCGATGGTACATTTCAGCTGTCGATCTTTGAGGACCTGCACTTTGGCGAAAGTACGATGCCCAGTTGCCCTATTGTCTCCGTTATGTTCCCAGCTGACACACAAGTAGACGCATGGGACCAATGGGGTCCTCAGCAGGATATCAACTCCGTCCAAGTCTTGAACAAGGTGCTTGACTTTGATAGACCTGACCTGGTAGTCCTCAATGGCGATTTGATTACGTGAGAAAACACCTACCTGGAGAATAGCACCGACTATCTCGACATGATTGTCGGCCCTATGGTAGACCGTGGGCTGACCTGGGCCTCGACCTATGGCAATCATGATTACCAGGTCAATGTGACAGGCAGGACCATCCTCGAGCGCGAGCGCCGATGGCCGAATGCGCGGACTGGCCAGATGGTCTTCGGTCGCGAGGCTGGCGTGTCAAATTATTTTCTCCCTGTCTACCCTTCGAATTGCACTGAAATTGCCAAGTGCGCGCCGGAGCTGCTGCTCTGGTTCTTTGACAGCCGAGGTGGCTTCTATTTCCAGGAGTGGAACGACGATGGCTCGGAAGTAGGCCAGCCAAACTGGGTTGACAGCAGCGTGGTCGATTGGTTCCGTCAGACGAACCAGGACTTGGTTGCACAGTATGGAAAAGTCATCCCTTCCTTGGCCTTCGTCCATATCCCAACCTACGCATCACTCATGCTGCAGACCAAATCCGGCATCGACGCCAATCGCCAGCCCGGTATCAACGACGACTATCCCCTCGCGCCACAGGCTCAAGGTTGGTGTCCTGATGGTCGCAGCGATGGCAGCTGCTCGTACGGCGGGCAGGACACTGCATTCATGCAGGCTATAACCGAGACGACCGGGTTGATGGCACTCTTCTCCGGCCACGATCACGGAGACACGTGGTGCTACAAGTGGGACTCTCTCGTCCCCGGCATGACAGTCAAAGGCAATGGCATCAACATGTGCTTCGGCCAGCATTCTGGCTATGGCGGCTACGGGAACTGGATCCGCGGCGCGCGACAGGTTCTTGTCTCAGAATCCAAGCTCAAAGATTTAGCTGTCGATACGTGGATCCAACTAGAGTCGGGCAACACTGTGGGATCGGTGTCATTGAACTCGACGTATAACCAGGACCACTACCCCGAGACGCCCAATGACAAGACATCCTGCTCTACTTGTAATGTAGCATCATCACCCCACGGCCTAGTACGAAGCGCTAATTCAAGCCAGGTTAATCTACGACCTCTTTGACCCTTTTTACTCTTTCTCTCCCGATTCTGTAGATCAAGGGAGAGCTCACTTCGGTTGTACTTACAATGAAGCTATGGGTCTTGAATCGGTGTTCTTACGTACATCACATTTTTTATATATAATATAGAGAAAACATTGGATGGATTCCATCTGAGTTGGGGTATCCCTCCGGAATAAGTCCACTTTTCCTGGCCAACTGATTTAGGATCTAGGGTAGCCTTCTTTCTGCCATTGTTTCCGCCTCCCTACTAATTAATTGGGATGGGATTAAGTAATAGGTTAAATTGAGACTTATTATAAGCTTATGTACTCATAGAATAAAACTCATCTAATTTCTACCTTCCTTTATCCCACTTAAACCTAGTAGAGTTATTGCAACATCACAACACGTGGTACCTTAAGTTGAGAACCATGGATCCCAGGACCTACAACACGAATACCTCCGGTAAGAACGAAAATGACCAAAGTGTTTAATGTTCACCAATCAATTCAATTCGTATGTGCTTTTTTAGAGTACAGTGTTTGGCAATCTATGCCGTAAAAGTCATTTGCTCAAGGCAGCACTGCAAGCCTTGCTACAAAATCTATGATACAAGAAAGTTTAAAGCCCATTACCGCAAATCCATATTTTTGTTGAATGTCCATCAATTCCCTAAGAAGGGCAACCCGAGGAAGGGTAGTTGCAGCTACCGCCAGAGCTTCCTCCGGTGATGCTGACACCAGTGTAAGTGAAGTCAGAGCACGAGTCAGAGCCGCAGAGAACGTAGTAGTTGTAGGCGCTTCCGGTGGTAGTACCGGTGACATCCTCAAAGGTAATGTCAGAGATGGTGACGCCGTTGGTAGGCTCGCCAGTGGGACCGCCGTTGAGGTAGTCCTGCTGGACATCAATGCCGTACTTGGTGATTCCGGACATGGTGACGTTGCGGTAGGTGATGTTTGTGACGGAGCCAGTCTCGCCGCTGTTGCTCTTGATACGGGCGCCGTTCTGACTGTCGACGATCTGGGCATTGGCAAAGGTGACGGTGTCGACGGTGTTGTTGCTCTTTCCGCCAATGGAGCCAATGCTCAGGCCGTGGCCACCATAGCAGTAGATGCCATCGATGACAATGTTGGAGCCGGAAGTCACGGCGACACAGTCGTCCTGGTTGTGCACCCAGATGTTGGACATGGTGACGGTGTCAGAAGCGGAGATGTCGAAACCATCGGAATTGTGGGCAGCGGCTTCTCCATCACTGCTGTCGTTCGCCTCGTCACCGGCAGAGTTATCCAGAGTAATGTCGCTAACCTCCATGTTGTAGTTGTACTGCATGTAGAAGCAGTGGACAGGCCAGTCCTTGATGTTCAGGCCGGTGACCTTGGCGTTGTTGGTGTGCTTGACAACGATGAAGTGGTTGGGCTTATCGCCTCCGCCGTTGGAGCCCTGGCCATCCCAGTAGGCAGCGCCGTTGCCCTCAATGACGTGATCGGAAGTTCCAGTAATGGTGATGTCATCACCAGAGATGACGATGGGGTCAAAGTCGGAGTCGACGGTGGTTCCGAAGGTGGTGGTTCCCGAGAAGGTGACAACAGCGCCGGTTTGGAGGCTCTCGAGATCCAGGGTCGAAGAAGCGGGCATGGAAAGGTTGTCGAGGACAATGTTGGTGCAGCTGGCGACGGCCGAGGAAAGCTGCGCGTACTCGGTGACGGTGCAAGCATTGGCATCTACGACGGCGGTGGTGTCGGCAATAGCAGCGGCCGAAGTTTCAACGGCGGCGGCAGAAGTCTCGACAGCAGCGACAGAAGTCTCAACAGGGACAGAAGTCTCAACAGCAGCGACGGAGGTTTCAACAATAGCAGCCGGGGTGGTTGAAGTGACAAAGGTAACGAGCGTCGAAGGCGCGGCCGACGAAGAAACCGGAGCCGAGATGGAAACGGGCTCGTTCACGGGGGTGACAACTGAGGTGGCAACGACAACAGGAGTCGAAACAGCAGCAGTAGGAGCCTCGACGGCAGCTCCGCCGTAGCAAGAGCAGGCGCTCGAAAGGTGGCCGATGCTACCATCACAAGCAGACAGGAAGCCAGTCGGCACGGCGTCGGTGGCGGTGACTACGGCGGCAGTGAAAGTAGCACAGAAGCTCGCGGCATCGGCCGACGAGGAAACAAATGATCCAGCACAGGCGTGGGTGCGCCAGTTAGAGCAACCCAGAACAGACGGCACAGCCGCTGAGACGAGGTAGCAAGCCTTCATGGTGAAAAGAGCGATAAAAAGAATGAATGCGGTAAGGCGAAAGAATGTGAATGAACGAATGAATGACAAACGATAGAACCAGAAAAGACAATACTGAAGAGCAACAAAAAGCCGTTTCAGTCTCGAGACGATGATATCAGATATATCAACTCATCAGCTCTCGATGAAGCTGCACGGAACTCGGCACCGGAGCTCCACTATTTGTTCCGGGATACCGGCTCGAGCGGGATAGCGGCCATGGGGCAGTGGCCCCAAAACCGCGTTTCCACTGCCCCTTGGCATCATTTCCCTCTTTTCATCTGTTTCAAGGCGTGCGGCGCGTGTCCCACGATGGCGATGGCGATGGCGCTTGTGCTAGCCGGGCTTTAATAACCCACGAATAACCGGCCAGCCTACAGGTTCCATTGGGCATTCTGGAGAGATCGCCTGCGTGGCCGATGCAGGTCCGTCGCTTCCAAACTGTGGGGCGGCGTGGTGCTACGCTGTTCAGGGTATAGACACCGCTGCGTCCGCGTACTGGCCGATTCAATGACGCGGCGTTGCTTTTAAATAGAGGGATTGTGGTCAATGGAGACTAGCTTGGTGGGCGTATCGAGGGCAGACCTGGGTCGAATCAAGGCTGCGACGACTTGTCAGAAATCGAGGATATCATGATCAAATGAGCGACCGCAAATATCTTCCTTGGGCCTAGTGAGATGATCTGATTGATAGATTATCAATCTTGTGGTTGGTTGCTGTACGAAAGCTATCTCGACATCCCCTGAGCTTACTGCCATCTCCACAAGTGGTGCATATTCTGCTTCCTGTGCAGCTTGCAAATACCCACTCTGCCCCCTCAACTTTACTTATCCTGCAGGAACGGCGTGATGTACACAACCTCCCTTCTCCTGATGTTCTTGACATCCATCCGTATTAGCGTCGATATTAAGCGTTCGTCGCGTGTGGCGAACAAGCTTTCCATGCCATGCTCATGTGGAGCTCGCTGGGACTACGTACTCTGCTGGTGCCAATCGACGCCGCCCTTTCCGCGTACAGACTGTTTTAATTACCGACACTCCGTCGAAACATGGGGGGATGGTAGCCTGTGGATTGGTGGAAGAGCTTCTTAGGCCGAAACTAAGGTCACGAAAGCTTAAGGCCAATTTAAGTCAAGCCTGGCCCTTGAAACAGCAAAGTGACGTAGATAGACACATTGGATTCCCTCACCGCGCATGTAGGATGAAGATCTTTGGCCAATACCAATCCTGATAAGCTCTGTATTTCTGGCTAAAGCTTGCCTACAAAATATGGGAAGAGGAATATGGGTCGGTGGTGGTTCGGAATTATCTGGGACGAGGCTGCATCAATGTATTTTTGAAAAGACACCGAGTGCACATGTGGAGAACTGTACCGTCGAGCCCTCTCCCAAAAACGCGACAGTCGGACACGTGTCTGGGGAGGCTCTGGAATAAAGAAGATGATAACGAACGACCTGTGATGGCCCAGCGGGTTGTGGCCCCGAGATCAACGAGATTCTAAATTAGTACAAGGCAATGAATGCGAGAGTCACCGAAGTTACTCGTCAGTTCGAGTACAGTTAAGCTTAGGTGGCTAGTGAACTCTGAAAGGAGTAGTCTATGCTTAAGCCAATCCCAAAAAAAAAACCCTCACTAGTGTCGGCCCGCCTTCCGACTCTGACAAAGATACATCAATGAAGCACATTATAAATCTAGATGCATATGTTAAAGGATTTGATTTCTGGAATCAACGAACTATATTTAGAACTGCCAGCATTCTCTGTAAGCTTGGAAATGGCTTCCAAAGGGGGCTATGAAAAACGTGCCGTGGAGTTAGTAAGCACTTTAATTCACGGCTAGTGACATTGTAGTGTTTCCTTCCCTGCGGCTATTGATCAACGTCTCAATTAAACTGGTGTTTGATGCTATTATTAAATGGTGTTCAGCTTGGGTTTTTTAAGAACATCGGATCATCGACCGAAGTACACCAGACCGTGGTATCCCAGTTCCCATCACGGCGAAATGAGGAAGTCTAGACGAGACGTGCACCCCTCTCGGCACTAAGATGCCGGCCAAGCCGCGTTCTTTCTGACAGGTGCATAATATCAGCTATGGCAAAATTTAAGGCTACCCAATAACCTTGTCTG
The DNA here is from genome assembly GCA_020740775.1 of Ilyonectria destructans. Lineage (NCBI taxonomy): Eukaryota > Fungi > Ascomycota > Sordariomycetes > Hypocreales > Nectriaceae > Ilyonectria > Ilyonectria destructans. The sequence goes on from JAHEWK010000010.1 coordinate 1,946,694, forward strand.
GATCTTAGAGGCCTCCTCGGGGACCAATGTAAGAACCGGATTGTCGGGGCTCAGCCTTAGCCAAGTTGCTGTAAGCGTAAGCGATTGGGCCACGGTCAGCTTACGCTCCTTCGGATTTATGTTCTTCATAGAAGACCCGCAAATCAATCCGCTCAAATTAAACAAGAAAGCGACTAGTCTGTACTAGGTCTACTCCAAGTTATGAGTCCCAAGCATTTGTCACGGCGAGTCAGCTTGAACTCGGCTGTCTTCACCGGCTTCAACATTCCTCTTCACGGACTGTGCTCATTATGTCAAACCGTAAATGTCGAAATAGCTTGTAGTTGAACTGAATATTTAGTTTGCAAAGGGCCTTTTGCAAGGCCAGGACCACCTATTCCTTTTTTCAGCAGCGTTACTTAGGACAAGCGGCTGAGGTCCCCGATCTTAGCACACTCTTAGGCCCCGCCTGCAACACTGCTAGTTCTTCTTCATATTTGTCAGTGCAGCGCCCCCAAATTCTATTGCTACCTCGTGGGCATCTAACGGCATCGCGAGAAGCTATCTCGGTGGTGCCGGGCAGCCATGCTGTGGCGGCCCCAGTGTGAAGCTTACTACTACCGCCTCAACGCCTCTGGGAGTTCATGTCAGACACTTAAATCTCACTCGCGGGATTGACAGCACCCGACAGACGCTATGAGTTCTTGCCATCGTCTAGTCTAAGTCATGTTGAGAGTCGACTAAAGTTGCGTATATAAACAATTGCATATCCTTTCCTTTGCAGTCCTTCCACAGATCACAGATCCACACAATCATCTCTCTCTTCCGCACACTGTTCTTTCTTATCTCTTTACTTTATCGATTACTCTTTTCGCAAGCATGTTCACCAAGCTTTTTACTCCCGCGGTGGCCTCACTGGCTGGCCTCTCGAGCCTCATCGGCGTTGTCACTGCTCGACCATTCCAGGCTGTCACCGAGTCCCTTGTGGCTCGTGATACCGCCATGGCGGTCCTGTCTCCCATGACCAACTGGGGCGGTATTGGCGCCGATCCAAATGCCGAGCTGTATGACTATGACGTCTTTTACTGGTCCAATGGAAGTAAGGAGAATCTAAATCACTTATTTATGCTACAAATTACTAATAAGCACTAGATGTCGTCGCGAACTTGACCTGCTCCGGTGGCAAAGACCACAAGATGCTCAATGTTGCCCGAATGGGCGATAATGTCCAGGCATTGGACTGCTCGAACCCCGGAGAGCTGACCATGACCTTTAAGGACATGGCGGCAAAGGAATCCGCCAAAGATGATTGGAAGTGGGTTGATGAGAAGAAAGCGCACACCATGGTCTTGGTTGTCGATGGAGGCGATTGCGGCGGCCCCGACGGCAGAAAGCAGTACGCAATCTCCAGCATCAACTACGATAGCTCCAATCCCACGGCCACCTTTTGCAGCAAGCCAACTACCTGGGACGACTTTGTCGAAGACTACACCCTTAGAGTCAAATCCGGAGCTTTTGATGAAGACGACAAGAGTTTGGCGAAACGAATTGGCGGCAGCGGTTCTATCAGCATCGCCAATGACTTTTCCAAGAACCTGTTCTCTCAAGACTTCGGCGGTGTCACGCTCAGTGTGGACTGCGCTCACTGCGCTACCACTGGATCCATCGACTTTGACTTCCAAATTGGCCTATTTGATGGCCTCACCGGCTCCATCGTTGCTAGGAACGGTCTCGGTGCCAGCGTTGGCCTCGGAGTTACGGCTTCTGGTGAACTCACCTCCCCCGTCGATATCGCTTCCATCAGGCTCCTCAACCTCCCTCTGACTCCCATTTCAATTGCCGGAGTCGCTACCTTTGGTCCTGAGATCAATGTTGATGCCGTTGCCGGTCTCTCAGCGGTCTCTGGTCAGGTTTCAGCTGACTTTGGCGTTGCCATGGTTATCCCCGACGGCACTACCCTCCGCGTTGGAGGTGACTCCGACGCCATCAACCCGCAGTTCAACAAGATTGGTCCCACCATCAGCGCTTCAGTCCAGGTCACCGCCAGCCTGGGCCCTGTCGTCACCTTCGACATTGCTGCCACGGTCTTCGGCAAGGGTCTCGTTGCTGGTCTCGGCCTCGCCGCCCCGAAGCTCGACGCTACACTGACTGCCTCGGCGTCAAGCGCTGGCGGCGTCTGCGGTAATAGCAATGCCATTGCTGGTGTGGAGCTTGATGTCAACGTTGGCGTTGAGCTCAACATCTTTGGCGGCTTCGGATCTGCCGCTGATCAGCCCAACGCGAAGAACATCTTCAGCACCAGCACCCCTATCTTTGATGACTGCCTCGTTCTTACCACTGGAAACAACCAGGGAAACATCAACGGAAACGATGGCAGTCGCCCCAAGGTCGGAACTGCTACCTATAGCGATGGCTCTCAGTCTGACCTCTTCAATTCTGGAGCAAACTCCGATGACACTCCTATCAACCCATTGTCTGACAACCAAGACATCCGCACCGTCACCATCGATAGCAACACCGGACTTGCTTCGTGTGCTCTTTTCACAGCTTTCGACGCCACCAATGGATGCGTGGGTAATTTCTTCCTCAATGTCGACGCCGGAACTTCGTAAGCATACCCCTTCATTTCCAAGCTTGGCGAAACGTTGATGCTAACTACCACATTAGAGCAGATATTCCATCAGACTTGGCCAAGAGTGTTCTCTGCATGAGGTGTCCTAATGTGTTGTAAATGGTATATTAAAATAGTTTGCACGGTGCCCAATATTTCATTCATGGTAGATAGCATTAACCAAGATGTCTTTTTTCATTTAATATTTGATCTAGAGCAGTTAGAGTATGGCTACAAGCAAGTTGCAGCAGAATGAAGCTACAACTCATTATCACTGTACTAGTGTGGTAAATCGTTGTAAGGTCCTCGTGCTGTTTTGGCTCCACCCTGTCAACCGAATCCCCGTTTGCGCCTTCAAGTCTCAAGGTTAGAGTCAAGGTTGAAATAGACGCTAGTTTGAAGCGGGACTAAGGAGTGTATCCCAGTGCCATTACATCAAGTACACTATAAGACTATGAATACTCCAAAAGAAAGAAATACAAAAGAAACTTGATAAGTATGTTAAAAGAGGCTCAGAGAAGATTGGGATAGAATGCTTTAACGGAAGTAAGGAAAGCCACCATATAAAGAAAACAGTAACCTTTATCCGCTTTTGACGTAATATGGGAGTAGACCGATTTTCAAACCATAATTCTATAAAAAACCAAACCATCTGACAACAGGTGATAAAACCAGACCAAAAGGCAATGTTCTGGAAAATGCCATCAACCCAATTCCAATTAAAAAATAAAAACAGTACACCTATAATTCCGCCAATACTTATAGCACTTACCATAAGTTGTATAATAGCTGCCACTAGCAGCTTGACAGGCTTAACACTGACTGAGGTATGCTGACTAGACAGATTAAAGATAGACAAGATGACAAAAAGTATGTAGGCGATAACCAAAATAGGAAGCCTTTTTGCTTTTAAACGGTCCATGAGAAATTGATATGTTTGCGTTTTAAGAATCGCCAGGAAACCCAAAAAGTGAAGAGAAGATGATATCCACTTCTGCAACTTTAACTTTGATAGCCATAAACACAATAACGCCCACAGAAGCTGAAAGACAGGCTGAAAGACAAAAGCTTCAAGTGCTAATGATGATGCAAGTGAGCTGGGTTTACCCAAGTCGAAAATAACAAGAGATATACCAAAGTTAAAATATGACCAGGCCGCGAGAAAGACTACACCTTGAAAATAACCGGAGTTTTCATATTGAACTCTAGTTGCATCTACAGAGAGGCCCTGATGAGAGTCGGAATGTATGCCATTCGGTTGGGAGTCATCTGAATCACTAGTTAGATGCAATCAATCTAGATAGAAACTTAACGAGTAGAAAGTGTGTGAGAGCACAGCAAAGCACATATGAACGCTATGGTGGATTGGTGCCTGAACGATAAGATGCGAGATACTACATTCATATATGTTTTAGTTTTAATTAATGCGGGTGAGGACTTGCTTTGGGTGTATTCAATCCCTTCTGTCCTACCATGTGTGTTGACAGTATGCATCTCTGTAAGCTCATGATTCACCTCATGGACACCTTTGATGTAGTTAGCAAACTTCTTGAAAAATAGGATCAGTCAGATCATAAACGCTTCGGTAGCTAAATTGAACACAATTCGTTTTGACTAAAGATGCCATACCAGAGTTAGATTCAGGCGGGTTTCGACTTGCGAAATAGTCTATGATATGTACCACCATCGACAACAGTGGTGCGATCAGTAATACCAAGGGAAGTACTTGGCCAAATGTCCAGGTGTTTTCGCCACCGGGACTGTGACCTCGAGTAGAGAAAATCCTGCTGGTTCCCCATGCCGCAGAAAACACCAACCAGAACACCTATTCACCGACGCTGTTAGTTGTAGAATACATTGTATAGATTTCCTTGGGCTCACCTCTGAAAATAGGGAAGTAAGAAGATCCAGTTGTACGTGGAGGACCTGGAATGCGGCGATTGAAATGGGTTCCAGGGTAATACTGAGCATTATCCTTAGAACTGACTGGCTAAGGTCAGGGTTCCAATTCTCTAAACGAGATGCTGACTGTTCCTTAAGTGTAGAGGCCATTCCACGCAGGCTGTTTGCGAGACCAGACCGCATCTTAGCCAAACGAATCAAGTATCCGTAAATCAAAATGAGTACAGAAATCAGCATGGACTGAAATGCAAACGTGTCGCTATCCACCCCTGGCCTATAAGAACAGACTGCATAGCTATTGGCTGTGTTAACCAAGTCGTACTTTTCGTCATGTTGATCATAGTCGTTTGCCCATGTAAAGTGTGACGTTGGGATCATGGCTACAATCAACAAGATCAACATAATGAGCATTGCTACTACTCTCCAGGTTTTCTCGGTTGGATGATTATGAAGGTAGTGCCGTAGAAATGTAAGTGCCGCAAGGTGTGTGACTGAGGCAAACCAGGCGAGGTGAACGATAGTTTGCCAGTGATATTCAGATAACCGGCATTGAAGGGTGGTATAGCCACTCACTAGAATAGCTATACCTGTGAAAATCTGGATGTCTGCAAACATCAAAATACACTGCGAATGATAAGCAACCAGAATATAAAAATATGAAGCTGTGATTATCGACCTTGTTGAGCGTAGACTCAAGCTGGCCTGCCCGAGAGCCAGCAAATCTTGACGAGATGACTTGCATGGAAGTCCCCCTGCGAAAGGCGTAAAGAAATGCGCGATCAACTGGATTCGGGTATTGGGTTTCAGTCGTCATATCATTCATCGGGCGAAAAGGATCCAAGTCTGGGTTGTGGAAGACGAGATAGAATATCGTGAGGAAGGCGACTACCATAAAGGAAGTAATCAAAAAGCTGAGGATGACCTGTATTTTCTTCACGTTAGTTTATAAATTCGAGTATATATTCGGCGTCTTACGTACACCTAGGCCTGCGATGTCACCATACGGCTCGAGCTCTCCTGGTGTTTCATCGCACGAGTATGCGCATGCATCTTGACTGCTAGCCATTGTCTGCTGGGTAAAGATAGTACCGACAAGGGTTGTGTGATAGCTAGTAGCGTAAATCAGCATATAATAGAGATTTTATGCAAGTGAAAGGTGGGTTTGGGTTGGTATTGAATCAGATCGACTAAGTGACGGCAGACTGGTTGAGACACAGACGAGGTAGATTGAGGGAATAAAGTGAACAAAATACGTTTTTCAACTTCAACTGAGGTGCGGGGAAATGTAAGACATGACTAACAGCGATTCTATGTCTCAAATTCGCCCATCCAGTTGGTGGATGAGGACAAGGCTGCGTCCACAGCATGAGAGGAGGCCGGACAGGAATAATATATCTCCGTTCACTCCGGGACAGGATCGCCGAAACCCCTTTTATAGCAACTACACGCACAAGATCGTTGATAAATACAAATTGGACATAGCATTGTGTTTGAAACTATTACTATCCCGAGTAGATAGAATGGCACCCGAGTTGGCACAATCTTTCATCGGCCTTCGCCACCATCTTGAACCACTAGCTCCAAAATCCACGATTGTATCGGTACCTGGGAATTCCGAGCAACGGCGGAAAGTTAGCATAAAATAGATAAGCCACGGGCAGATAACAAAAGGATTATAATAATTGGCTCATTTGACCCTCTCTCTAGTTCGTACACAGATGTTTCGCGCCCCATAGCTATGACAGCGTCGATACTTTTACTTTTCTTACTAACAACACACAGAACCATCTGAGATGCAGAGCACCTGGCCTGGGCTAAGAAGTCCGCCGTGGAGATTATCAAACCTAAAAAGGAGGACGAATAAAGATAAGTGAGTGTATATAAAACATTTGACGATAACCAATCTCAATCTCCGCATATCCATTAGTCGTTTATTTTCATTCCGTCATTAATGACCATTATCTGCTATAACCTGCCGGATAATAACTTTGTTGGCTTTCCATCTCATGTGAATACATTCGGGGTGAAGAGGGAAGTTCTGCATGTTCCGCGTAGGGGGATGGTGACCCAGACAATTCAAGAGGTGTATTTCTCGGGTATGTCGGCGGAGGAGACGAGCCCCAGGATCCCGTGTTGCTGTGCCGGTGTTCCTGGGTCCACGCAACGGCGGCAGTTCCATTAACTTCATATGGATCAGCAGGGGTGTATTCATAGCCTGCTGGCAGAGTGTTGATTGGCACGACGGGCTTCGGGCTCTGAGTCTCCATTACGACAGGCTGAACTTGACCGTCGCTGTGTGGTCTAGATACTACAGGAGGTCCACCTGCAGTGCGATTGCGACGACGACACCACCAGACGGCAGCTAGAAGCAGGACAACGCCGACGACGCCCCCAACAGCCGCACCAACAATTGTTCCAGTTGATGGGCCGTCCAAGTTCGAGTCTGTCGATTCGCTCAATGCCGTAGCCCCAGGATCCGAGGCCGAGGATTCAACGTGCTTGGTCTCCGTTTCGGTTATCGTAACCATTTCCTCGGCCTTGGCATAGTGCGTTTGGGTGACCTCGTCAATCTCCACTGATGTAGTCCACTCCGTGTGCCACTCAGTCTCAGTTGTTGTATCCGTGACCGTAGTAGTTGCCGACTCGGTCACCCAGTCCGTCTCCGTAACGGTATCGCGTCGATGAACCTCAATTCCGCGGCGAAGCAGTGCTTCGGCGAGGGAATTGAGGCTTGGGGCTGGCCTAACGTAGAATATTTGCGCCGGAGCCATTGTGCATTTCGCGGTCTGGCTCGTATACGAAGCTTCGAGCCATTGCGTCTTCCGGGGGTACGCGAACACAAATCGCTTGGATAGCTCGGTTGCAGAGTCCGCAGAGTCCGTGATGGTCTTTGTCGTGGTAATGGTTGTCGTTCCCGTGTTCACGTCGGACACCGTGACATGGATTGTTGAGTCTGAAGTGCTCGTGGTCTCTTCGGTCGTCGTTGCGTCTTCGGAGACCGTCTCCCAATTAGTTTCGGTTTCCCATGCGGTCGTAGTTGATGTTTCTGTGACCCTGGGAGATATGAGTCTCTTGTTAGCAATGGTAGTCGAAACTTGGTTGCATTAGGAGGAAGGGAAACAAGAATACTGACGTTTGATCTTTACATATTAGATTGGTGTTGTCACATGCCTGGTCAGGATTGCAGCACTGCCAATACGTAGTTAACAGGAGCCCTTGCTCAAGTAAACAAACTCCGCGTGAACCTTGGTTCAAGATGGGCATACAAAACTTTGGGCACCGCTTGGTAGACAGCAAGTTGTCCCTGTATTACAACACGCTCCGCTACCATCGGCGCAGCATGCCGAATCCGATGGACAGCACCATCCGTTGTCCACTGAGCCACAGCATCGATAACCAGCATTACAAGTGCCGCCACCGGTCCATGAGCAACCTTCTTGTCGTCGGACGATCTCCACGTGGAATATGGCTGCCTGGGAAGCCAACGGAGGATGTCTTGGGCTGTTCTCGTGGGCAATTGAGGCCCAGTGCTGGATGAATACCTTAACTTCATCTTGGTCTGTCGTGTTGAGCTCTCGCGCACTCCGTTCGAGATTTCGATGCTCGGCCCAGCTTGACGAACCCATAGTGCAACGGGTCAATAGGGCAAAGAGGACAGCGAAACAATTGACACAAGCCATATCGAGTAATGAATAGGAGATTAAGCACCAGTTTAGTCTTAGAGATTAAAAGCATAAGATTAAGAGGACCTTGGTGGCGTTCGGATCCCTACTTCCCCTCTCTGTCCTCCCTGTAAATTTCCCACTCTCTCAAATGTGACATCCACCCCGTGCATGAGGCTGAAAACGGCTGGGTTGTAATAAGTTAGACAATTGATTAATATGGTCTGGCAGGGATAGTATTGGTTGCTAGTTATGCGCACACACGTACCAAACTGCGAAGAATCCTACCAACTCCGAGACTGCCTCTGATCGGCACCATGAGCGACAACAACTGGGATTTTTGTTGCAGGTGACCGACGTACGGTATGGTATGCCTTATCGCGAAATTTTGTCCAGTCGTCACCCTCCTCTTCATTCCTTTGCCGCGGCCCCCACTCTATTCTCGGATACGATCAACGTTGCGTCTCTAATGTGAATTTCCACAGCCTGGTTCAAGTGTTCCCCTCTTCCTTGAATGTCTTCAGCTCTCAGCCTCGACTGCGGCTGTGACTGGAAAGACTTTATCTGCCGAAGGTAAAAAACAAGGATCATACCCCATGGATCGAGTGTTTGGGTCAAAAAGCCCGAGGGATTGCGACTGCTACAGAAAACCGCAGTCTCCGGTTGTGCTCTGACTTCCTTCCGAACTTGCCGCCGAGCTAGAGTGAGGCCATTTAAATACATCAAGCGCCTCCTGCAGGCTTCGTAGGCTGGCGTCTCCAAGCCATACGCCCTAACCTACTGCAAGCGCCACAAATGCAACATGACCCAACTGTTATCTTGTCACCTCCCCGCTTCACAGGTCACATGGGGATTACAAATCTATCCAGGGATGTGCTCGGATGGAGTTGGAAGAGGCCCCAACTTGAGTTTCGTCGTGGTAGCTGAGGCCATTGATTTCAATTAGGAGTGCCTCCGATCCAGGGTGGCTTGTTGCAAAACTAAGTCGCGAAAGATTTCTGGTAGGGAGCTCTGAGGTGACGACTCCGTTAGCCAAGCATCTCAGTAGATAAAACTCGCCGTCTCAATCGAATAACTAATTTGCACTGCCAGTCTGTTGAGAGTATACAAGGCACTGCTAGGGGAAAATGGCAACTTTGCCAACACAAGTCTGTCTTGGTCTCATTGTCGTCAACGTAGTCTATGTTCAGCGGCTCATCCTTACTTGTGGAAATCTTGTACATGGCCAAAATGCTAATCGAAGCCGAATACAAAAGTTGCCAAGCGATGAATTAGTCTGAGAAATCTCAGGATTCAGTATCGAAGCTAAGATGAGGCAGACCGGCAGACGTGGCCTTGGTGTGAAGGTCAAGCGAGGTGGGATATCACTCTGGGTCGGATTTCTCAGCATTGCCGCCGAAGCAATCGATATCTGAGAATAATGAGTCTCCATCTGCCCAGTCACCAAGATTCGAGCAAGGTAAAGATACCGAGGTTACCCTCTTGCACGCTGATAAGGATTATCGTTTTTAGAAGAATATGGCGCTCTTCCAGTTGCCTTCTGTCACTCTCTTTCAAGAAACTCATAGCACAGACAGTATGACCATTTCCCGCTTTGTTGATGCTTACATTGATGTAGGGCATCTTATCCTCCACGTAACAGCCAGCCCACGCGTCCTGTATATTAAGAATAATACCGCTTGATATCCCACCATGTACAACCCTACTAGATATGATCTTCCATCGTGATCGGGAACTGACTACAGACATAAAGTACCAAATATTGTCTCAAAATTGTTAAAGACTGATAAGCTATCATAGTCTGGCTGGACGGAAGGTTTTCGGTCACTGGACTGACGCGAGAGTCACCCGAGGCTACCCTACCAGTAGGTGTGGGGCATCTAAAGACTAACTACTCAAAAGAAGTTTTGCTTGCCAACTTCAAAGGCCAAGATACCGCCATCAGCAGCGTTTATAGCATCATCCCAAAGATGCCTTAGCCACTCATTAAGTTATTGGTCAGCCAAATCCAGCAGCACTCGGGTTTAATAGTAAGCACAGACCTCTTTGGAATGAATGGGGTCCTAGGTAACAAAGAAGATGCCTTTGTCGTGTGCTTAAAGCAACCAAATCGAGATTAATTTTAGACACGAAGCCACAAACTCCCCGAAATGCCACACATATTCACAAACTTCACTTGACAGCGGTAGGATATAAATTTGAACTGTATCGAGCATATGGGCCCGTATCGCTTGATTAAGATCAGACTACAGTAGATCAAACAAATGCATAGTTCACATGAGCCCTATTCTGGCAACGCATCTCCACATTCCTTCATGAACAGAAATTGGTCGCTTAGGCCTCAACCTTGACACCAAGTTTTCCGCATACAGTTTGGATAGCAGCCTCATCCCATTCCGGGGCCTCCTCTGGTAGGATAAAACTGGTATATGAGGATCCAGCGGTCTGGATCAGCTCCTCGATACCGCGGCCATTTGTGAAGGAGATGACTCTCACATATCGACTGGCAAATTCTAGAGTAAATGACTGTCCAGCGGACAACACCACGGTCTGTCCCTCTCGGACAGTGTTCCAGCCCTCCTCTCCCTTAGTCTTGACCTTCAATAGGCCTTCCATAACACAGAAGCAGTGGTCAACCGTGGGGAAGTTGAGCCACTTGGACAGAGGGGATTTGGTATAAACATTTGACGACTCGATGCTTGAGATGGCGAATTTTTCGCTGCATTGAGAGGCGTTGATAAATGGGCGCGACATTACACCGCCGAGGAGCCACCTAGGTCCGGTGTTGGCACGGAGGAAATAAGGCTCCAGAGGTCCGGGCAGTGTGTTTTCAGAGTCGAGCCACTCGCCAACCTCTGGGGGTTGGTAGTCTCGCTTGAAATGGACGTCGAAGCGGTCCTTGGCCGCCATAACCTTAGGAATCAAAAGAGCTTTCAGATCACGATCATCATTCTCTGGTACAATGACGCCCGAGTACGTCTCGGCGACATATCTGAAAAAGTCAATCCAGTCGCCAGGCGCAACGAGACCAAGAGTCTCGGTGTGGGGGCCCAGGAGCTCAGGGTTGTGGATAATTTTCTACCATGGTCAGCCAGTTTCTGGGTTTTTTATAGAGCAGAACTCACTGGGGGGACATATGCGAAATCGCCGGGACCCAAAATGCGGCACTTGTCACCGTTCCATAGCTTCAGGAAGCCTTTGGTGACGAGGAAGACGTCGTGGGCTTCGTCATGCCAGTGGAAGCCAGGGGCGTCAGATAGGACAGCGCCGCTCGAGAAGACGGCGATGCCGCCATTAGTCTGCTTAGATGATGCTAGGATTCGGAAGGCGCCCTTGCTTCCGGGGATTGTGAGGCGCTCGCCCTCGAGCTGGTCGATAATGTAGTTTACCCGCGCATCGGGGGGTGTCTTTTGAACGGGAATGCTCATGATGAAGATGTTGGTTATGTCGAACTGAGGTTAAGGGTTGATAATGAGATGACTCAGGTGATAGCCGAGACGAGAGATATTTCGTTGATTTTATGGTATGTCGTGAAAGGGAAGGACATGTTGGACGCTAGCTAGTCGATATAAGTACTAGATGTCTCGGCTATACTTTGCGAACGTGGAACAATGGATGACACGCTCGGCAAGTGGGGTGAAGCCAAATCCAGGCCAAGAGGCCATGAGAGCGGATATCCCGACGCAATTGCCGCTGTGGGTTCGGATCTTCCGCCCCACAAAGCCAACAAATGCAACAAAAGTTCCCCCACAGTCAATGCGGTGCGGAGGCGGGAGCTGGGATTGCGAACACGGCAGTCCAGCGTGTTGTTCAAATCCATACTCCGTTTGTATCTCCAGCTGCAAAAATCGCACGGCACCATGGCAAACCTCGACTCGTTCCGCGGCGTCTACAAGGTCGTCGACAAGCAAGACATTGATGTCGATATTTACCTTCCCCAGGAGGAGAGACATGGAAGCAGCTCGCAATACCCCGTTAGTAGGTAGACGCTTCTGAACGCTCTAGAGTGAATGCAACTAACAATTTTTGGTCTAGTTATTGACATCCATGGCGGAGCTTTCATGCTGGGATCCTCCAAGATGGTCAATATGGACCAGATTGATGACTGTCTGACCCGAAAATGGATCGTCCTTGTTCCCAACCATCGCTTGTGCCCGCAGGTCAATCTTCTCGAAGGGCCAATACAGGATTGTCGCGACCTTCTAGCTTGGGTGTATGACGGCGGGTTGAAGGCAGCCATCACTTCTCACACAGATATTCCCTACGCCCTGGATTTGGATCATGTGTTTGCGGTTGGCACGTCGTCAGGCGGCACATTAGCACTAAGCTTGGTGAGTTTACTACAGAATTTCCACCGTGCGGATGTTCAATGAGAACATGAATTGACTGAATGGTCTAGGGCTTTGGCGTCTCTCGCCCAGTGGCAGGCATTTTCGACATGTACGGGCCATGCAACTTTGCGGACGCTTTCTGGAAAACAACATTGACAGAAATTAAATCTAAGCTGCCCACCGATCTGTCAGAAGACTTCCTCAACCAAGTTTTCAGTGAAGACCCGATACCCATTGAGGGAGGCGTGTCGCTGGAGGGTCAGCGGGTGGGAGGCCCCAACTTCAGCGATCCGCGCCAAGCGTTTGCCTTTACGCAAATTGCCAACGGCAAAGTGATGGATGCTATCTTCCCGTCGGGAGATTGGGATAAGGTCGACCCGATCAGGAACATCTCCAGCAGCTTCCCGCCGACATTTATTGTTCATGGCGATGAGGATAAAATGGTACCGCAGTCTCTCAGCAAGGGGTTGCTCTCGGTACTGTCTGAAAATGGCATCAAGTGCGGAATGAGGGGCATCCCTGATGAAGGGCATACATTTGCGGCCAAAATGAAAGTTGGATCACAAACGTGGAACCTCCAGAGGGAAGGGTTCGACTTTTTAGAGAGCCTGATTTAATTAACGACCAAGCCATACGAGTCAACTTACCCTAGACACTCGATAAAGAAAATGCCATCGCCTCCTACCACACGATCTGTATCGCATGTACTACTCAATGTAGAGGGATAGGTTCCAGATGAAAACAATCATACTCTAAGGCGAGGGAAATTGTCACAGCATGCTGAATTGGGTAAGAAATTATCCACGTGGCTGCGGGTAATGAAGCTCGGAGTTGAAATCGCCGAGGTGACACACAGATGCATGGGTGACGGCGCCTCATCTTTAGCTTCATAACCGGAAGGGCCGAATTCCGGCTTCCCCCGCTCGGGACCGAGTCAGTCTGCAAGAAACCGTCGCCTAACTGACTCAATTGGTGTCTCCATGGGCAAGAAAGTCCACATGTCGGACGCCTCGCAGCGTGCCATACACACCCCGCGTCTTCCCCAGCTTCAACGCCACGGACGAGATTTCTTGTGAGCAGAGTCTGGAAGCTCTAATTGGTGACTTGTGTCCAAAGTGCGCTTAGTCACGGGCTCGTTCTCGCATCGAGCCTCCGGAAAAGCCGGAATGTGGAGATGGTCCCGAGTCTTCCGAGCTATCCCAGGAGTTTGGCTACCCCGCAAACACGACATGGCTTGTGATGGCGATTTGAGGGGGATAAAAGGGTCTGGACGAGGGATGCGTGGATGTTTGGAGACTGCCCCTGTATGAAACATGTCTCCAGCCGAGAGACTGGGAGGTGAGGATATGGTCATCGGGTGTGGGATCGTGAGAACCTCAAGACGCTAAATGGGGCGCTGCGGAGGATTGATTGTCGTAGAACTGACATGGCGAACGACCTGAATAGTCTCTCGAAGCGGGCAATCCTCACTGTGAAGCTTCTATATTGATGCCAGAGCTGAGTTCCCTTCCAAGCATACTCATCCCCAATCCCACACACCACATGCCAGATCCTGTCCATTCCACGCCTCTGTGACTCGCCACACAGCATGTTCGTTCTCACTAAAACCCCCGCAGTATCCACCGAGGACAACGTTAAGACCGCATTTCCCCGCATTGAATAGCGCCGGTGTGACCGTCTCGCACCCGTTGATAAATCCCTTCCCATTCCTCGCGCCCGCAGGCCAATTGGCAAATCCCAACGTCTGGCGCATCTTCCTGCACCTCTGCATCCCCGAGGAAACGGAACCATGGATCGTCCCGGCGAGATACAGAAGCCTCGGGCGAAAACACGCCGCCCTCGCGCCGTCCTCGCGTGTGAGCTCTGTCGGATAAAGAAGAACAAATGCGACGAAGCCCACCCGTGCAGCTATTGCCGACGTAACATGGCCTCCCCGTAACCATCGAGCCCGCGTAGGCTAATTTATCTAGAACGCAACGTTGAGTGCACGTACCGAGGATCCAATGGCTCCATCCTCAAGCGAAGATTCACTCCAGAGTAAGCATATTGGCGACCGTCATTGCCTCTCTTTAGCCTGCTTACCTCTTTACGACAGATATGTACGCCAACTCGAAGAACAGGTCAAGACGCTGCAGTCTTCGTCGGACACGCCCAGTGTGATGCCAGCTCCCACACCCAGAACCGTCTTGACTCCCGGCGCCTTTTCCGATCCATCATCGCCAAACGCTCCCCCGAGCGTCGACGCATCCCTACAGGGTTCCGTCGGCCAGAGCAGAGACTGGGGCTATCAGGTGCCGTCGCCCAGCTGCAGCTCGAAGCAGAGCGCCCAGGAGTTTTCCGCCGTCAATATGCACACCCGAAGCGTCGAGTTCTACGGCAGCTCGTCGTCCGTCGCGCTGCTCTCGCGAGTCCAGAGGAACGAGGATCGCGACGTGTTTCTACCTGCGAAGGAGCAAGAGAGCGGGTCAATCGTTTCCAATCTTCACAATCCGCGATTCTCACCTGGCATGATGGACGGCATTCAGCAATCCATCAATTCCGACCCTGCGCCGTCGACTCCCGGCGTCTCGATCCATTACCACAAATGCAGCGTCTTTATCCACGCCTTTTTCTCCTCAAATCATTACATCCACCCCATCTTAGACAAGCACCGATTTCTCAAAAAGTGCGAACAGCTCTGGTCGGAGACGGATGCGTCACAAAATAGCAGCTTCATCGCGCTGTACTATAGCATTCTATCACTCGGTGCCCTCATCAGTGTCCGGGAAGAAGAACCAATTGACGGCATATCTAATCGGCAATGGAGTCGCAAGTTCTTCGACGAGTCACTGAGTCATTGCTATCGCCTCGGCATGGTTACTGATTTAGAAATGGTCCAGTGCTATTTCTTTCTCGTAAGTCGCGATCTTTCCTCCCACCATAGGATACCTACTTACGTCCATTAATAGGCTAAGATTTGTCAAAACGAGTTAAATCCACACTGTAAGTCTCTTACCGCTCAACAATCTCAATGTTGCGTTGCTAAAAAAGGCAGGGGCATACATGTATGTCGGACAGGCCGTGAGGACAGCACTGGCTATAGGAATCAACCGAGAGCCTCCAGCTCATTTGCAACGAGATGTCGAATCACTCAAGGCCGAGTCACGAACGTGGTGGTGAGTGCTCTATTCATATGCGAAACCAAGTACATTCTGACTTTTGTGTTTAACAGGGGACTCTATTCGCTCGAAATGTACACACCCACCCCTCCCACGAAGGAAGACAAGACTGACCATTGCAGGGAAATGTCTTTTGCCATGGGGAGACCTGATACACTGGGCTCAGACCTTTATCACAACCGCCGCCTCCCTGTCACGTATGAGACTCAAGACTCATCCACGCCTCCACAACAACAGGAACTCATGGAACCGCCACATTGCGCCATCATCAAATACATGGTAGATTTCTCGCGAATAACTAGGGCTCTTTGCCTCGGTATTTATCTGTCCGACCTTTCACTGCCAGAGCTATTGGCACGGGCCAACCAACTCGAGCAAGACCTCAATCGATGGGTGGACAGCGTTCCTGAAGCCATTCGTCCATCTCGAACCTTTTCCCGCAAGACGTCATTGAAGAGCGTTAAAGATGCACAGTACGCCAAAAGGCAACGGCTCGTACTGACAATACGTAAGACAAACCTGTCCAAGTACGTGAATGAATACTGAGTAACGTAGGATACCATAACCTGAGGATTCTGATGTTTGGATCCCTCCTGATTAACTCATCACCCGGGGAACGTGCATCTGTGTCTGCGTCCGAGGGCATTCAAAAGTGCCTAGACTCTGCAAAGCAGACCATCGACATCATCTACCATATATATCAACATCACGATTTCTTCCGTACCTGGTATGTCTACTATCCCTGGAAACTCAAAAAACTCGCTATTTCCATAGCGCCCCTGATCTTGAACCCCATTAACGTAGTTTCAGGTTTTACAATATTACCTACATATCGTTCGCCACGTCCATCATCCTAGTGTACCTCGGCCAGGGCGCGTCTGACAGCGAAGTACAATCTCTATCTGGTTTTATAGAGATGGCCATCGAAATTCTCGACACAATGGATGAGTGCGTCGTTGCCACCAAGGCCGCGGCGATTATCCAACATGCATTGGCGCAAGCTCAAAATAAATCTGCGTCCCGCATCAACGACGGTGCGAGGCGTGATGGGGCGCTTCCATTCAATCACCAGTGGGGGCCTTTAACGCTAATTGACGAGGTGTTCGACGCGAATTTGATGTTTGAGACAGGAGTGTGGGACGATCCCGAGGCTTTGCTACGATTTTTGGGAGACCCAGGGGCCGGAGACCACATTGACGATGGAAGTGGAGAACACCAATTAGTTGGGCAATGACCAATGCGGAACATGATGGTCATGAATGGCCAATTTAAATGTAATGAGTAAGAACCAAGTGTACTTGACTGACAAGAGATACCCGTACCGAGAAGTTGCGAGACCCGCTGACATCTCTGCACCCTTCAGATCGCCAATGTTGCTTACGGTCTTCTCGGCCGCAAGAACCTCATCCCACAAGTCTGCCTGCACTCTAGCAAGCACGTCACCGGTGGGATACTTGGAACCCAGCGCATAGTTGTCCTTCAGATTAACCGTGACATTTCCGTACTCGAAGGTGGTGTAGCTGAGGCCGTAACGGAAAGGGTATCGAACAGAGACGCTCTGGTCGTCAAAGTACCGATAGTCGATAAAAATGCCCCGCTGAAGTCACAGTCGGCAGTGGCACAAACAGGGGACGTGATTGGCTTTTCCACGGACATCACTGCTCGGTCCAGATATGCTCCGAGCCCGCTGCACTTGACCCGATTCCCGAACAAGTCCGAGGAGAAGCTCAAGCACACCCAAGCTCATTTTTCGTCAGACCTGAGTTCGTGCCCTTCTATGTTGAGCTAGTTCTGCTCGGGTTAGGGCCTCGACTATTATGTAGACAGAAAGGAGCTACTACGCCATTATGAGCCATAAAACGGGGTACCGTCCAAATAGTGAGATCAGATCAACGCGCCGAATTGGTGCCCAACTGACTAATTTCAAGTTGTCATCGCGATGCGTGCGGATTCCCTCAGTGGCCTTTGGTCCCAGCCGTTCTTCATTGCTCCGTCATACACCCGCACCTTTAGTACACAGTTTGGGTTTTCTATTGATGG
Source organism: Ilyonectria destructans (assembly GCA_020740775.1). Classification (NCBI taxonomy): domain Eukaryota; kingdom Fungi; phylum Ascomycota; class Sordariomycetes; order Hypocreales; family Nectriaceae; genus Ilyonectria; species Ilyonectria destructans. The sequence continues at coordinate 1,964,377 of JAHEWK010000010.1, forward strand.
CGATGGTGAAGATCAATGGGTTTCTTTCTATCACCACCGTAAGGGCCTGAGACGCTGCTAAGAAGCAATGATCCTGCCAATTTGGTGACAGATATTGATGACATGGGATTCGGCGATCAGCGTAAGCATTTCGTTGGAGTTTGTAGATACGGCGTTAACAACGTGGATAGCCATAGGCCAACCCGACCGCATTGGTGGCACCTGGCAACTTCGCCGCACCAGCGGCGTCATTGTTAATGATGATGCAGAGAAAACCTACAAACTCTACCAGAAGGACACCCAAAAGGCCACCATTCTCTCCACGACCGTTAAGCTCCCGTTGATAAAGGGTAAGAACACGCTCAAGGTTGGTGGTTTGCATAATGGCACTGATTGTAGAGGTGCCGACCTGGATCGCATAGTCGTTTACCCCCCCGAGGAAAAAGATGTCCTTGTAGAGGATGCAAAAGATTTGTAGAAGGGATCAAGATTCATTATTGTTGGTAGTAACGATAATAATGTCACAAAATGAACAATGCAAACCGGAGTCAATATTTAAACGTTAACATTTGAGTGACTCCAAACAACTTCTATAGGCCTAGATATAGGTAAAATAGCGTATACTAAATAAATAAATAAGACTCCAAACAACATCAGACGGGGATTTGTCGAAGTGTTCATGACTACGCACACACATGTTGAACTGGCCTGGCTTTGCCTTGAACGTTCAGCTTTTATGTGCTGCGCTTACTATTCCATCGGCCACCCCGGTAATCTGTAATGAGTCAGGAAGAGCTTTGTTGGTAGGGCCGGACGATGTCTTATACAACAAATGTTATGATCCATGAGCATCTTTTCAATAGGGTTACTAATGCTAGTCAGAGCGCCCACAGTCTGATCAAGGCACAGGCTGAGCAGCTTCATGTTGAGTGGAATTAAGGACGATTTGTGCTCTGACTTGGACAATGGAACACACTTTATCCATTTTGAGGCAATTGAAAGCAGGAATGAATAGTCAAACTACAAATTAACACCAATAGAGGTGCGGATGACTATCCATTTGTTCACTAAAACGTGTTCTTATCGACTTAAATAATTGATCCGAAAGGCTATCAGCAGCCCTGAATTGAGATCCCAGAGCACTGGGACTGTCTGTCCTCAAAGCACCACAAACCGCTACATCGACCTCTGGTATCTACAGCATAGACCTCTTTATTTCAGCTCTTTATCCTTCTCCTTCTCCTCTAGGTGCGTGGACTCGGCTTGAATCTGCTCGACCTTTTCGTTGAGTATCTCTTCGTTCTCCTCCTCTTCGATGGCATGCTTGTATAGGCCCCTCTTGATGTCACGCTGCCACAGCAGGTAGCCGGTTATGAAAAGAGTGACCCAAACGACACAAAGGCAGATGCTGGCAGTGAAACCTCTCTTCCACTGAGGACCCTCGGTGATGGGAAACACAACGACGTTGTACCAGGTGAAGAAAGACCAGCCAACAGTCATCTATAGAAAACACATGTATGGTTAGCCTACAGATTCTCGCCTCCAGTAACGGCCGAGAAAGGCATAAAGCGGAAGGGGACAACTTACCATGGCACCAGTGGTGAAGCTCTTTGCTTCGTTATCGTCCTTCATGATAAGATGGATAAAAGGGAAGAGTATTGGGGTAACGCAAGAGTTCAGGCCCAAAAGAAACCAGGTTGCGAACTTCAAGCCATCGGGGATATACCAGATTCGAAGGCAGATATTGGAGAAGATCAAAATGCTACCGGAGAAGATGATTGGCATCCATATCGGGTATACCCTGCGAGTCGTGAAGTTAGTCGGCCGTCTTGCGTCAAAAGCTGCCACCTCAGAGACCCAGTGTAGCAGAAGTGGACTGAGACTTACATGACGAATTGCGGAATGATACTTCCACACAAAATAGCTACGGCTTGGGTGCCAGTGGGTAGGATGTTGATCAACTCGACAGAATACTTTCCAGTATCCTTGACCCAGATACCCATCTGGCCTGTAACCCACGTAGTGCACTGAAAGCTGCCAGGCCAGGGCCATTAGTATAAACACATTTCCGGGATACGTGCGAGACAACTCACCAGACGTAGGTAACCACGGCGAAGTAGAAGTGCCAGTGGGTGAAAACACGTTTGAGCATACGCTTGCCGATCTTGGAGCTTTTTCTAACGCCATCGTCTTGCATGCGCGCAAGGGCGAGCTTTTGCTCCTCCTCCTTGAGCCACCAGATGCGAGGGCTGGTGGGCAGACCCGGGAAGAGGAAGAAACCGGCAATGGCAATGGGGAGGCTGATGATGCCATCCACAATGAACACCCAACGCCTGGGAGACGTAGAGTGTCAGATTAAAATGCCCGAGCAAAAGGAGCGAAAACTTACCATCCTTGCATGCCAAGCTTTCCGTCAAGACCAGCGTGGGCAGCAGCCTGCATATAGCCAGCAAACATGGCACCAATATTGCTGGAGACGTACCAGACACCAGCACGCTTGAACACTTCATCGGCCCGATACCAAGACGAGAGGATGTAGAGCGAACCGGTGGCAGCAGGCGTCTCGAAAAGGCCCATGAGGAATCGCATGCCGTAAATCATCTCACTGCTGTTATTGCGGCATTGGATAAATGTGATGATGGACCACAGGGTCTCACAGATCGGGAGGTACCATCGTGACAGCTTGGGGCGGGAGATGATCATCATGGAGGGAATTTCGAGAACGAGATAGCCGATGTTGTAAAAGGTGCTGAACAAGTTGTACTCGATTCCCTTGATGTTCAGGTCCTCCTTCATCCCCGAGTTGTAAGCATTGCTGATGTTGGACTGATCGAGCCATTTGATGAAGACTATAGCATGTCAGATTGTTGGAGTTTTAGCACTCCTCGCCGTTCAGGAAACCTACATAGCAAGCAACTGTTTCTCCGTTAGCATACTGTCCAAGCTGAAGGGGGAGCTGGCTTGACTAGCTCGCCGTTAAAACGTACATGAGAGGAAGAATGATACGGTCTTGTTTCTTGAGAAGGGCGATTTCCTGCTTGCTGTAATGGCTGGGGTACCAGTCGAAGACGTAGAGCCAGGCGAGTCGGAAATCCCTCTTGGGCGGCTTGGAAGCTGAGCTCACCACGACGCCGTTCTTGATGACCTGCTCCCGGCCAATATTCGTATCGTCTGCGATCGGCGATTGCGGTTGGGTCTCCTGCGTTGGGACTCGGGCAGTTTGGATGGCGATGTCATCGTTCGTCTTGGGCGGTTCAGTCGTCATCTTGACACTTCTCCACCGTTGCTAGGTCGTGAGGGGTGAGTTTCTTCCCTTCTTCTGACACGAACGAGAGAAAGGGGCCTAAGATTTTGGGTTGGTGATGATCGCTGATGGTCCAAGAAGAAAGCCAGCGGTGGGACGAGATGGTGTGTTAATAAAGATTGATCTTCAAAACCTCATTGCTCGCGTGTGCGGGGCTCCACAGCTCTCGTCCGGGGTGATGCCATAGCTCCAGTGCGATACGACGTACGAGAGTCTTCCCCGCGTTCCCCCGCAATCCCTAGTCAGGCTGTAGTTGGAGCACCATCCTGGCGATGCCAAGGCTATCTAGAACTGTTTTGGGCGGCCTGCTTGGGATCGCTGTTCGGGGAAACGGTCTCGGAGGATTGATCGCGGAGGAATTATGGTGGGCCTCGGGGGATGTTCGCTCCGCACCTTAACCCACTGAAAATGCAAGTATTGGGTCCCTATTTAGGGGATAACTAAAAGACAAATCGCTATTATATTTTAAAATAAGTTTTCTACAAGATCTGATATGTCCTCAATTTCAGAAGTCGAAAAGCTCATTGTTTTACCAGGCTGTGCTCCAATTCGCTCACTAATAGGCGCAACTTGATCCTTAGAAACACCAAGACTGGATAAAGTCGAACTTAAATCCAAGGTTTCAACAAGCCTTTGGATTAAATCGCCGAATTCCTGAGCATCCGCATCATCATTGCCGCTTGCAACACCTCCCGCGTATGGTAGTAAGGTAGCGATTGTAGCAGCGTCAAGTGAGCTCCATTTCGCTTTGAGCTTGACGACTCGTGCCAAAGTCAGGCACTATGGTCACCATGTGGTATCCCATATGGTGACCCGAGTGCGTACCCAAGATTGTGCGATGAACCCAGGCTGCCCTGGTAGTCTCGGTCTAAGAAGCCGAGCGAGAAGAAGGTGGCTACATGCAGCTGCGAAATGATGCCTGCATTAGTAGTTCGCCTGGTATTTGGGCGGCAAGCCGAATAATTCTTTGACTGCTATCGACGACATGTATCGGGGTACTAGCATAGTTTCGCTGCCATGATAAATGAGTTCGACTGAGTGGTCGAGAGCTCGAATGCCAGTGCTAATGAACAGAGTTTAGGGGGTGTATCGACTGGATTCTGTGTTATAGATGATGTTGCGGTGCCTACTCTTTGCTATTTATGATTTCTCCTATATTAATCTTATTTAGATTATTTAAAATTTTAAAATTAACCTTCAGTTATTATTTCTAAAAGCTGTACTTTATAAGTTAACTTTCTGGAAAATATTTATATTTTTACTCACTATTTTTCTTATCAATAGCTATATCTTATATACTAACTCTCAATTTAAATACAACAGAAGCTGGCAATTCTAACACACCTATTAAAACGCTAAGTATTCACAAACTCTATTATAGGAGAAGGTTAACTTGGTACAAAATTGCTGCTCAAATCTAGCCCACTATACTCAAACTTTACTTCGATGGAGGATCGCAGAGTGGTGCTGTCGGCTGGTCTTCTTTGTTTCTTTCTTCAGTAATTTTTACAATTAAGAATGAGCTCGTACACTCTGTTAGCTGCATCCCGGGGAGTGAGTGGCAAACATGAACTGATCACTTGTTATCATTATCCTGGGATGTTGAAAACAGATGGCCTGTGTTTCAAAACCAATCAACACTAAATTCTCGACTGTTTAAGACCAATCTTCCAGCTCAATGGCGTAGAGGCCGATGACCGACCGATTATGAGCAAATCTCCTGCTTCAGTCCACCGCGTTGCTTCCTCTTTGCCATTGATCTCGACCCAAAACATTGATAACTTCATTGCCTCGGTGAGTTGGATGACAACCTCCCACTCACCAGCGACCGCAGGAGCATACCACCCACGGCACTCTTTCGAGTCCTTGGAAGACCCGAGCAGCGCGGACTCAAAGGCGTATGTCGCCAATGCTGGAGGCGGCCTCAGCGTCAAGCCGGTTGCCGTGAACTGGATCCCAAGCAATTTAGGGATGCCGGTCAGTTGGCTTGCGTGGCAATGGCTGTTCGTGACGGGGAAGTCTTCTTGGTTGAAGGTTTCCGAGAACGATGCCCGGCCAGGTCGCTCGTTGAAAGAGCTGTTGATACTGTCCAGAGAGCTCCATGTCCCATACCAAACGTCCGGGTAGACTTCCGCGTGGCGAGCGAGCGAGTTGCGCTTCCACTCATCCCACGCCATCGAGTCAAGGCCTTTCCGGGCCAATGCCCACACCAAAAGGACGTTGAGCGCCGGCCAGATACCACCGTTGACGCTCATACCAGGGCTTCGTTTGCGGTCGTTGGCCATGGCCTCGCCGCATCCGTTTTGCTGCATTGCCCCAAGAGTGGAGGGTTGCCGCAGCAGCGTATCGATGGACTCGATCAGTGTGGTCGTCATTTCATCGTCGGCCGCCCCAGAGATCATCGCCCACGGTTGAGGTTCCAGCCAGATGTTCCTCTCACCGATCCAGCCGGTCTTAGAGCCAAGCCAAGCCCGTTTGAACCATTTGCCCGTCCATGTCCGTCTGGTGGCTTCGCGGTGTATATCAGCTTGACAGGTGACTGTGTCCGCCAGTTGCTGCAGCACAGTTAACGACGCGGCCTTGGAGCTTCGGCCTACATACTCTAGCATTTGTGCATAATTGTCGAACGCGTACGCAGCCATTGCCGAGTTCGGGACGCTCTCACCGTCCCGGACACACTCACTTCGGTTTGCCTCAGGAACCCAGATGGTGACAACAGCGTCGTTCCAATCATCCTGGAGCTGGCGAAACAACCCGTGCCTACCGGTCCCGATATTGTTGTGCATGCATTCGTACACGGACTGGAGAAGGTGGAGGACCGACGCCTTCGACTGGCTACCGGCGTAGAGCGGGTAGGTAGAGATGATTTCGTCCAGGAATGCCGCATCGCGGGTGGCAAGAATGTATTCGCTCGCAAGCCAGAGGAGAAAGAGTGGTATGTCACTCGCATCATCCATGATGGTAGGCATGGGCATCCCGTGACCAACCATGCCGTATGGAATGGAACCATCGGGCCGAACCATTTTCAACGTATACCTTAAGACCTCCTTGCATATTTGAGGGTCACTATATACGAGGGGGAGGGCGTGTTGGAGCGGATCCCTAGAGGAGGAGTTGTTTCCCATGACATAGACGTATTGTGCTCCCTGGGTCAAGATGTGTTCTTGGAAGTAGCTGTCGAAAGTGAGGGCGCTTCTCAAGTAGTAGTAATTCCACGCCGTCTCTCTAGAGACCCAGGGATCTTCGGTGACGAACTTCATACCGGCGGAATGCCAATGGACGCTGGACTTCTGCCAAGTGTTACTTGCCTCCTGTCTGTACTTGTCCACCAGGGCCCTCACAGGCTCGTCCGTCTCACACGTGTTGTAGCCGTAGAGAAAGTAGAGCGTCCGACTTTCGCCAACGCCAAGGGAGAAGTTCCGCTGGAGCAGCATGGCACTCGAGGTTCCGGCATCTGACACGTCTGTGACGAGTCCGGCTTGGAGACCACTGGGGTTCTCAGGCCCTCCGGACCCGAAAAAGGTTTCTGCATGCGTTGAGGCTGCATCTGCTGGTGCATCGAGAGAAGCCAGGAATATTTTGGGCGGGCAAAGGTCATCGAACGCCACGCGATGATCGGCTGGGTCTGAAACGGCCCCTCCAGCAAACATTGTCGGGTTTGCCGCGAGAACAGGCTTCAACGCCTCCCAAGCAGCGCTTTCTTCGGCTGAATCACCCACATACGCTTTTTCGTTAATGAGCCCGGTATCCTGGTCGTCAATTTGGGAGAAAGAGTTATTGAATCGGTCCCCGAATTGACGTCTCAAGTCGGTGACGGATGTCTTGTGGGCTTGCGCAAGCATATAGAGTCGAAATGAAAACTGATACTGATGGCAACCCCAGTATTCCACCCAGCGCAAGTTCGGGATAGCTTCGCGGCTAAGATTGCGAACGGTGACCTGCGACAGCACCACAGGGTCATCGCCAAAGGGGGTATGGATAACTTGGTCGACCGAGAGCCTTTGACCAGTCACTTTCTTTTGATAGTAACCCATACCGAAGACTCGTTCGAAGCTTCGCGGTTCTGTATTCTGGCCGTAGAAAGTCGACAGTGTCTCTGTTCCGTCCGTCAAATAACCAATGCCACCACCGAACTGGGCCCGTTCCGGAGACACGCAGTTGAAGAACTTCGGGCCTCCCTCGTCTTGCCGCACCTGCACGTAGCCATGGTTCGAAGCAATCACAACAAGGCGGTCGTTTCCAACTTGGTGAATGTGCTCAGTCGGATCCAGCAGGCCCTTGTTCACTGGTGTTTCTGCCTTTTGGTCTCGTTGCTGGTCGCACGTGTATCGAAACGCAGGATTGTCGAAATCATCGTATACCCATTCTCCAAAATAGTTCGATCCGTAGGATTTCTTCGTCTCATCGGTGCGGCTTGTGTTATTGAGACTTCCCATTTCGCAGAAGAAGTCGTTGAGATCCAGTGAATGGCGGAGAGAAAAAAGGTGTCGTTGTCTTAGCTAAGGTAAGTGTTGTGAACAGAGGTCGGAATCAAAACTTGCACACTTGCCAGTCTCGCATCGGACTAAGAAGTATTGGAGGGGCGGCGGCCGTTGAAGTTCCTGTGGTTTAAAAATGTTGGCCAGAAATTGTAGTCCCAGAGCAGACAGAGTGTTGGCTGGCACCTTGCAAGCCTCGATCTCGTCTCATTAGCACTTAACTGGGGAATCAGACCTATGGGCCAATCACAAACGATTGCGACACACGAGATACGACACACGACCTGCTAGACACGACACACGACACGCTATTCACGAGACACCATACACGACGAAAAATACGACAAATGACAAGCGAGACGACACGATGCATACTCATCTAAGGTCAAATCACACTATCACGAGCCAGGGAAAGTCGGCAATTGTCACGAGAGACACACGTCCTTTCAATCCCCGCGTTCCATGTCCCCATTGTGTGGAGTTTCCCAAGCCCCACGTCCATGGTTGCGGAGAAACGTGGGGAAAGCCTGAGGTTCGGCCAGCGTATAAGTCTATAAGATGCTCGCGTCCAACACTCTCATCGAACGCTCATCACCTACTAATACTACCTTAACTGACTAGGGACCCGAAAAGTGTGGATGCCAATCAATCCTGATGTTTTCCAAGAAGTCCAACGCAAACGGCCGCCCTTCTGGGTCTGTCTCCGTTGGGGAAGATCTCGCCAGAGTGAGTGTTCGGTGCAATTCAGTTAGGGCGTCGAGAGCTAACTAGCCGTCTAGGTTCTGCCGCAGGCTGATAAGCCATGGTGGCAGCAACCCTACTTGCTCCGGCTCAATGCCCTCCTGCTAGGTGCACTATTTTCCTCTGCAACAGTGGGTTATGATGGTATGTTTAGTAATGTTCCTCTGGAACAATTCACCGCATCCGATGCTGACATCTATTGTCACAAGGCGCAATGATGAATGCTCAGCAAGTCATGCCGCGGTGGCAGACGTACTTCGGCACCCCTTCAGGCAGCCAATTGGGGCTTGTGAATGCCATCTTCTTCGTCGGCAAGGTCATCGGCCTCCCTATTGTCACATTGCTTTGCGACAAAGTCGGCCGTCGCAAGCCAATTCTCTTCGGCATCTGCCTTTGCCTCGCCGGCGCCGCTATCCAGACTGCCTCGGTAAATTTCCGCATGCTCGTCTTCTCCAGGGCTCTCATTGGATTTTCCACAGCCTTTATGACACAGCCTAGTCCTTTGCTCATTGCTGAGGTTTCATATCCCACCCATCGTGGGAGAATTACTGCGCTTTACCAAACATTCTACGTGAGTATATCACCCCTTGGTTTGGTCCAACTCAATCTGACCAACAGTATTTCGGTGCAATTCTTGCTGCCTGGGCAGGGTTTGGAACTGTCAGGAGAACCGACGATTGGTCTTGGAGAATTCCGTGCATTTTGCAAGCAGCCTTTCCTATAATCCAGCTCCTCATCTGGCCTTTTATACCGGAGTCCCCCAGGTAAGTCATACCAGTCGTTCCTACGACTCGGACACCGGGAGTCGCATCCTATGGCTAATTTTATCATTAAAGATGGCTTGTCGCAAAGGGGAAAACTGACGATGCTCTAGCCATCCTCGTCAAACATCATGGCGATGGTGATGAAGACTCGCCACTTGTTGCCTTTGAGCTACAAGAAATCCAAGAAACACTCCAGGTTGAACAAGAGATCATGAGCAGCGTCCGCTGGACCCATCTGGTCGCCACACCTGGCAACAGAAAGCGCGTCACCATCGCTGTTTCTCTAGGATTCTTCGCACAGCTCTGTGGTGCTGGAGTTGTGTCATACTACATCAGTCTCGTCCTGAAAACCATTGGCATAACCAACCCAACACATCAGTCTCTCATCAACGGCCTTCTCCAAGTATTTAACTTCCTGGTTTCAGTCTTCCTCGGCGCACTCATGGTTGATCGTCTCGGGCGAAGGACTCTCTTTCTCTGGTCAGCTGCTGGGATGGGATTCTCGTACATTGTGAGTGTAGACCAGGGCGACTTGATTCGCGTGCAAACATTGACTAACGGCGCTAGGCATGGACGGCCCTTAACGGGGTATTTCTCAGCACTAGAAATGTGGCCGTTGGCGTCGCAGTTGTGCCGATGATATTCGTTTTTTATTTCCATTACGACATCTCATTCACCCCTTTGCTATACGCCTACCCGACTGAGATCTTCCCCTATTACTTGCGCAGCAAGGGTCTTGGGTTGACTCTATTCAGCAGCTATCTCGCTCTAATCTTCAACCTCTTTGTGAACCCGATTGCTATGGAAGCAATCACCTGGAAGTACTATATAGTGTACTGCTGTGTGAATTTCGCAATCTTTGGCTTTATATATTTCATCTATCCTGAAACGAAGGGTCATTCGCTTGAAGAGATTGCTGAGGTATTTGAAAAGGATTCTACGGATGCTATTATCCCAAAAGATAAGGATGAAGAGAAGGCTAGTGAGCATATTGAGAAATAGTTGTGCCAGGGTGTGTGGGCCTCGTTGGTCGAGACCACTGTTATAAGGTTATCCTTTTTGGTCGTCCTGGACACATTTCTGGAAGCATTCCTAAGAGCTCTGCAGTCTATACCTATTTCGCCCTAGTACGTACAGTAAAAGTGCTATCTCAGAGATCCCTGTTACGCACAATTCACTCTCTTTCATACATATCCTCCTTTGCAAGCTGCCTTGTTAGAGAGCCTGGGAGGCATCCCTGATCATCAACATCATCATCTATGGGGTCCACATCGATTGATCCTTATCATCTGACTGTATCGGATCTATCAGAATGTGTATTCTAAATTTAAGCCTGGTTAGGCTTCAACAGTTAATGTCACCCCTTCTCTAACGGAGAGAAGGCGGCCTCAGGCTTCGGCTCCCGGCGTAGCGTATGCTTAGTCAACCCCCGGATATTGTCTTTTTGTTGATCCTCAGATCGTGTCTCCGCATTCTTGCCTCACAAAGTCGTCTTTCGATTCGATGCATACGACTCCATCTCTTCACCACCACCGAAGCCGCCCACAAAGGGACGAAACATGATGCGCCGCAGTACTCTCCGATCACGACTGGGGTGCTCTCGGTGCAAGCAAAGACGCGTGCGCTGCGACCAGAATCATCCAGTGTGCAACAACTGCTTGCGAATGAGTCTTGACTGTACCTACGAAACTCCGCCACCTCGTAAGAGAAAAGGAATACAGACTGGCCGGAGCGATGCATCAGGGCGTGGTGTCGCTATTGAGAGCTCATCAGGCCAGGAGTTTGTCGTTGATTCAGTCCCCCAAGATGACGAGGTTACGTCCTCGTCAGCTGGATCATTTCTCGGTCCCAGCCTCGCCAACCAGAACGAGTCTCGAAACCCTTGGGATCAACCAGACTTCCTTTCTGGCGTGGACCCATCGATCTGTCCGGCGGACTTCAATATCCTCTATGACATGTCGTACCTGGAGCAACCGTTCCCGAGCTTCTCCTTCTCAGACTTGGACCTCGGCAACCGTGGACCTTCTCAACCGAGTCCGACTGAGACGCTTCTACAGGATGAACCTATGGGGCCAAGCATTGGAGAGGAGTCTTGCGGTTCCCGACGTGATGGAGATGTGGGAGGCTATTTGCAAGGATCCCTCGAAGACGGCCACGACGTGGCGTTGGCTACGTCGCCACCAGTTCAACCGAATATCAGAACTTTCCTACAATCATATTTCTGTAGTGACGTATCGCCCCCAGCATCGCTTCTTTCCATGGACCGCTCGGGATGGCACAGGTTACGAAATCACCTACTTCGCACGGCGAAGAAAAATGAGTCTGCAAACCATGCGATCCTTGCCGTCTCGGAGCTCTACGCTGAACAGAATACAACTTCAAACCCTCGACTCGGCGACAGACCCCACCAACTCGACGCGGTTCAATTGCACGAGCTGGCATGCCAGGAGCTCGGCGTTGATGTGCAGCCCGTTGGGTTTGATGCAGAAACCCAAAACGCTCTGCTTGTCACAATCTTCTGCTTGGCGTGGTTCCAGGTGAGTGAGTGCTCCCGTAGGAAGCATAGCAAGTGATATTGATCAGCCAGACTGTGTGCGATGATAGTTATGCCAGCCAGGCACGTTTCCCTCAAGACATGGCCAAAACGGTTATCACCAGTACGGGAAAATGGTACCCCCAGTCGAGACTAATCTTGAAGTGCCTCAATTCTATTGACGCAAAAACATCACATATGGGAGGCAGACAACTGCTATGCCCTGCCTCTCTTGATGTCGCATTTGAACATCGCTTCGAGTGCGAGAATCAAGCGGAGGATGAGGCTGACGATGAAAGCGATGTCTATGTCCCTCCTGAAACGTCAACCACCAACCAATGGCTGCAGAGAGATAGTTATGTTTCGACGTCAAGTCCCTGGGCTACCTCCACCCAGACTGGGCTGTCTACCCTGCCTCGGATCATCAAAATGAACGTTTTCAACGCCATTCTTCAACCTGGACTGGAGTTTCACATCGTCTCCCAGCGATACAGCCGACGGATCTCCTCTTACGAAAGCCACCACCGCACAAGGGGTACGGCAGAAGACGAGTATGAGGTTGTAACGGCATGCAAGCAGCTCGAGCTTGAGCTGAACGACCTGTGGAGGCGACGACCTCGAGTGCTGGAAATAACTATGGCCGAGCTGTCAGAAATCGTCTGTGAGGACGTCGCACGGTCGGCAATTAGTCTCTTTTGCGTCTACGTCGTCACGTTTTGGGCACACTTTGTATACATACATCGAACGGCGTGGTGGGACTTGCCCCTCTCAAATACTGCCAAGCACGCATTAGACATTATGTGGCGGACAATGCGTCGGGCAATCAACCAGCCTGAGGAAGTTCCAGTTGAGAGGCCTTCAGAGCCGGATCCTTCAGAGCCAGATTCTTCAGAGGCCAGACATATGCTCCACCCCGGCGTAATGTGGGCGCTGATGCTCTTCGGCTCTGAGTGCCAACACGTCTATCAGCAAGAATGGGCAGTGGCCCAAATTAGATTGATCGGAACAGGTCCCTCGAGACCATCTGGCATATCGGGCAGCTCATCGCCAGAAATCCGCGCTCAGAATGCACTCCGGGCATCGACTCTGCTTCAGGAGCTGATCCGACGACAAACGCAGTCTCACAAACGCCTTCACTGGGAGGAGTTATCAATTGAACTTTTTGCATGTCACTTTTTAATAATATAAGAACAGTGGAGTAGGTGAGTGTCCGGGTGTTTTATATGACTACTGGTATCTTATTGTAGCTTAAGCTGTAATATTTAGCTTCATTAGCTAACTTATTAATTTCCTCTATAAAGCTAATTAGGAATAGAGTTCAAGTAAGTGTAACTTATAGATATGCTTGACAAGAATATATTAAGCAGCTTCTAAGATAATATTTTATTTCTCTTATGTTTTTATACAGTTATTGGAAGATAACCCATTATTATTAAACCTCTAATTAAGTAATATCCTGAACTTAGTCAGAAGGGGGGTCTGATAAGCTCAAACATTCAGTACAGTACTTGAGTCTATTAATCTAAAATGGCTCCGATATCAATGTCAAGTTAATCTATCAAACGAGTCTAATAGATATTTTTTCTGCCCTGTCCTCCTTCAAGATTGTTTGAAATTTTATACTTGACTCCATGTCACTATTTCCGAAAGCTGTGCTTCGCAAGCCAACTCGTCGAAAAACATTCCCATTCTTGCCTGCCACCTTTCTCATCAACAGCTGCACCTTGTACGCCGACTCTCCATTCAAATTTTCCGACTTCGTGCACCAGCGCCCCTTATATGGCTGGGATGGCTGGGCCGGGCCGACCTCGATTAGATCCAGGTACCAGAGCTCGACGTCGCCATCTTTTATTCCTCTGTCGTTGCAGTCAAAGAAGAGCCTACGCACAGGTTCCCATTTCTTTTCCTCGTGGTCGAAGTATGATTCAACCTCGTCTTCTACCCCACTGCCGCTGTGAAGCTCTTTAAACGCTCCCGAGCGTGGGTTGCGCAGGAGATTGATGCGTCCTACCCGACCTCGGAGTCTGAGGGCACCCGTGACGCGGCTCTGCGCGGTCGAGATATGTACGTCGTCCATTGAGACATCAGATATAAGGGAGCGCTTTTCCCTGTCGCCAGTTCGAGCCAGCCAAAACGTCACCGGCGCGCCCGGATGTGATGCCCACGTCCATGATGCTGTCACAGCAGTAGTCGTAGAAGTCGTTGCGCCGGTTAAGTCGGGACTAGGTGTCCTCAGCTCCCAGCAAAGACTTTCAATGAACCAATCGCCATCCCACAAGCCTCCTACAAACCTCGAGCCAAGGTGTGGCGCCATATAGGTCGAGATGCCAAGAAACGCCGGTAGGCAATCCGACGGGCGACTCAGCGAGCGGTCCCCCGTGTACTGCATGAGTAGGTCCTGCCATGCTTCGAACGTCCTCAACTGAGACAACCATACCGTCTCTAGCTCTGAACCAAGACCCCGGACAATGAGTCGCTGCTCACGGGCTTTCTCACGGACTTCCTCTTTCTCACCGACACTGCCGTGTTGTGACGTTTTGACTGGATAAGTCGTGAGCTTAATGGGCGCTGCCTCGGTGGTGTATAGTGATAGACATTCCCATTGGAGCATGCCAGCGCCGAAGTATAGAGTGCGTGTGCTGAGCACCTGCTCCTGTAGACTCCAGCCGCGCGAATGGACGGGTCCCTTGTACGGAGCTTCGCGGTCCAGCCAAAGAGGTTGAAGCACACATATTTGTGGTGACTTGGCCATTTCTTCATCCATATCTGTATCCTTGGCTTGCTGCATTTGCGGGCGGTGAATCCTGCTGAGCCGCATAGCGGGGAGTGGCACTGGCTTGGGCTGTCGGACGCATCGCGGCTGGAACAGCCCATCCGTGGTGCTCGATGAAACTAGGCTTGACAGCGTAAGTGTAGCGCGTGCGTAGATGCTGCCCATCTGGGCGGCTTCGCGGGCCCAATCCTCCTCATCGTCCTGGATAATACAGAGCGCATCTACCCATAGATATTGAATTCCCATGGCCCTCGTGGCCAAGACAGCATGATGAATAGTGGCCGGGAGAGTGTGGATAGGAATTGACACCATGTGGTTTTGAATTGTGCTTTTCGTGGTTTTCAGAGCTGGTGTAGTCCCCCAACAGTATGACAGAACGCAGTAAGGTGCCTTGGTCCCCTGTGTCTCGAGCAAGAACGGTTCTGATGTTTCATCACCAACACAGATAATTCTGGTGGGAAGATTGGGAGCATCGCGTGGGATGGCTGCTTGGCATGATGAATGGTATGGGGAGGACTGGCAGTCCTGGAACCAGCCCTGAGCTGTTCGCAAAGTGCTGCTTGCTCCAGTGCCTCTCGTGGCCTTCGCCTCCAGATGGAATAGTTCCGAGCAGGCCATTTCTATACATATCGACTGTATTAGTATATTGGGCTCATTGGGTTGGAATTTTCAGCGCTTACGTACCCTCAAAGCTACTCACATGAATGCTTCGTCGCATAAGCCAATAACCCTGATAGTACAAGAACAACATCCCGCTACCGTCGAAGTGAACTTTGACCGATGGCGAGACATCTGGGGAATGGCAGCCGCGTCTGAGGTTATTAAACCAAGGCGAATCGGGAAGATGTTGGAGCGGATTGACCACGCAAGGGTGGGAGGGCAAACTGGCATCTAGTACGTCGGCAAACATACCACACATAGGACAACCTTGGTCGGCCGATGTCTGTAGAGCCTCCAAAGAAGGCCATGCGAGAATGGCCTCTTCTTCTGGGCGCTCAAAACCAGAATACGCAGGCTCAACCGCTTCTTGCAATTCCCAGCAGCGAGTACAGAATGAAGCCAGAGGTTGTGGCGGCGGGCATTGAGCCAAGTTGCGGAGTATATCGAAGAAAACATGGATAATATTCCTGGCGAGCTCCGGGTGCGACTCGGCTGCTAGGAGAGCCGTTTGGCACTGGTCTTGGTCCAAGATGTGATGGTAAACCTGAAGGCAGTCGGCCGGGGGGGACACATCCCCCAAGGACGCATAGCAGAGTAGCTGCTTTGCAAGTTCCTTAGTGAAAGGATCCTTGCTGCGAGGAGGAATTGAAGGCTTTGCGCCATGCTGAAGGAGTATTGTAAGCGCTGGCCATTGTTGGTCCAGCAGCGCGAGGTCTAACAAATGCCACCCATCAGAAGAAGCAATATTTGTTGATGCTCCGCCTTCGAGTAGAGTGCGCAAAAGCGGTACATGACCAAAGAAGAGTGCCAAGGGCAAGGCCATCAGGCCGCCACAACTTGTTATCTCTTGGCTTCTCTCTGAAGTGTGGTCTTGCACCGTCTGCGCCATCGTTGAGGCATCTAGGTCCGCGCCATGGGTAACAAGGAACTGGACAGTCGCCTCACATGAATGACGCTGGTCGCTGGTGGGAAATACCGTCTTGCTCAAGAATTCATTATTATCAACACCAAACGCAATAACAGCCTCATGAAGTGCTGTCTTGCCCAAGGCATTGCGACCGTTGACATCGGCTCCATTTTCCAATAACAAAGACGCCGAGTCAAAATCTTTCATGAAGAGTGCGCGATGCAGGGGCGTGTTCCAGTGAGGCCATGCGAGCTGGTGCTTGACCCCGTAATGCAAGTTTGGTGCCCATTCAGCAATGTCTTCAGGTAGGAGCATTGTGTTTGGGTCCAGCCCAGCCTCAAGTGCCTCCCGCAACAGGTCGACCTCGCCCGTTTTGCGGAATTTAAAGAGGATCTCGCTGTCAGATAGACGTCGGGGATACCGCTCCATAACCTCCCCATCGGGACGCGTCGGGGTCGACAAGTTTTCGGGGCGGGAAATGTCATATCGCAGCTTGTCCCACATCATGTGGAAGTGCAGAATGATGAGTGTAGGATGATGGCGGTGACGATTATTCAATCACATTCATTGCCCTCCTCAGCCTATTTATGTTTTGTTGGCTGACATCTCGGCATATGGACTTCTAAGAATAGCAGTTCTTAGCTGAAACAGCAGTTTGCCTCGCCAATGTTATTATCTACTTAGCTTTTCCAATCAGGCTAGTCCAAGGAACTCATGCGCACGAAAGTTGCCATGGATTCGTCATCGACGCTGCGGCTGAGTTGACGCCCGGCCCGGAGGATCTTGCATCATGTTAATTACAGTCAGGGGAATGTGGGGCTTCTGGGAGATGTCAACAAGAAACGTAGAACTGTAAATAGCCTAACGCACCTGGCGTTATGAGGTCAGTCCTCCCAGGCCGAATAAATTCCATTCATTCACTCAACCCTGGCCCGATAACCCTCTCTGATCAACCCTGGTTTGACCGTCGCTCCCCTGACCTCCAGTCGTCGTGTTGATTGGGAGAGACCCTTGCGACGATGGAACCTGTTTGACGTATTGGCTTGATGAGGTGGCGTTCTGTTGAAGAGCGTGCCCGTCTTGCGACTGGCTATTCATCCGCGTCTTGTCAGGACTTTTTCTCTGGTTACCACATTGTAGTCTAATATCTGTCAACTCTGGTGGTTGTGATGATTCCTCGTTTTTGCATTTTCCCTTGCTGCCACTCCTCTTAACTGCGACCCCAACAAGCCCCGCAGTTCGCAGTCAGTCCATCAGCCGTTTCCGGGTGTGTTTACTAGCATTAGAAGCCATGAGAATGAGGTGGCCAAGAGCGAAACAAGCAGTTTTGAGTTTGCAACAGCTCGCTCAACATTAGCGGATAGCCATAGCGTTGCCAATGCGATCTAGCAACCCGCTGGATCCCCGAGGCTCAGAAGTTGCTGGAAGTGGTCATGACGTATCAAAAACCAACGATAGAACTTGGCATCAACGTGAGGCCGTTCAGACCACTGCTGCATTCGGCCAAGATACTGGTCTGGCGCTTTCTTATTCTACCAATACCGTCCCGGAGTTTGTTAATAGTTTCAATCTTTCTGACCAGAGCTCCACTTGGGTGTCACTCGACAATACCGACTTTGTGAATGATTTTTCTGACTGGTCAAACTTGGACGTTGCTGGCATATTTGGCGATCAAATTATAGAAAATGATGCACAGAATGTCTTCGGGGACTTCTTTTTGGACACTACATCTAGCTAGCAAAAAGAGGACCGCTATTTAACCAAGCCTAGTAACTTGGGTTTCTTTTTGCAAGTTATATCCCCTGAACTTAAATTACAACACATTTAGTATTCTATTCATCACCAATGCTCCATTTTCCCAGGCTGTCCAACTTTATTTTGGGTCTTCGATTCCAAAGCTGGTTGATTTGCGATTGCTGTAGGTTCCAAGACGATGCTGCGAATACTCCTGATACCACGACTCGATTTAACCCTTCTCTTTTCTTAGTATTTTCTGCCGCGGCTCTGTAATCCAGTTCAAAGCAATTCTTTATGGATGGAATAAAGGTTCTTTGTGAGATCAAGTTGGTGTTCGGATCTGCCTCGATAAGAAACCCTTTACTGTTCGCTGGCGGCAGGATGGCCCCTTCAAGGTTGAAGTTTGAGCAGAATTCAGGACTGGTCAAATCTACGATGCCGCTTGTTCCAGCTTTTGACATCACCAAAGTGCTTGACTGGTCATTCCACCACCCATCACAAGCATCTTTTGATGGGGGGCCGGGTAGTTGAGGGACATGATATCCAGCTGAGGTGAGTGCCGAGACCGCGAATGATGTATCAACGACCTGGACATTTGTGCACCACGGCACGTCCGCTAACGATTCCAGGCCTCGTACTTGATGTACTCGGATGTGCCAGCCCGGGAAGTGTTGCACCACTGGGATGAGAGTGGTCTCGATCTCGAGGTTAAGGTAGGTGAACGGTTTCCACACACTCACAAGCGATGGCACCGTCTGCTGTATCCCCTGCCCCATATCGAGGGACAATGGTTCAATTCGAACGTTGAATGGCTTCCATCTGACTTTCCATGTCTCGCCATCATCAAGACTCAAGCTCAATGTGCTATCGGGGGCCATTTGGTGCAAGGATGGACCGGTCGGTACGCTAAAGGCAAATGCCGACGAGTACGCAAACTTTCCATACTTGGCCTCTCTGGCTTTGAAACTTTTTGTAGTCATCTGACCCGACGATAAGAGGAAATGGTGCTCTGGCGAAGTGCATAAAATGTGTCTCGGGGGCCAGTTGACTTGTACCAGGCTCAGCGGGTGCGCCTTTAGCTGTTTGGGGATAGTGAGGGCCGCCATTGGATGTGGTTGCTCCTCGCAAGTCCAAAATGGATGAGATTCAGGGACACCAAGGACCACAAAGCTCTTGAGGCACCAATACACGGATTGCGGCGAGTTATAGTCCTCGGCGAGGTACATGTTGGGATACGTAAAGCCAATATTCAGAGTGCCGTCTGAGTTGAATATGTCGGGATGCTTGGCCCACCATCGAAGATGTCGCAAAAGCATTCCCTTGACGGATCCGGGGCTATCCATTGGGGCGGGGAGTTGAATATCTGCCAGAGCGACGGCGGCCCAGAAGGCAGCAAAGGCAAACCTGTATGTCATGCTGCGTCCGTGAGGGATTGCCGCGCCTGTAAGGAGTCAGATCACGTCCTATGAGAACATACGTAAAAGGTGGCAGTATCCATACCATTGACATCAAAATATCGCCAAAATCGAGTCGAAAATTCTCTTGCCTGCTGGCTATACCGCTCGACCCTCTCCTCATCTCCCTGTGAGAAACACACATAGAGTAGCTGAGCAAATTGTATGGCAAAGCTGCCAGAGTAATAGTCGGCCTGCTTTCTTTCGTCCCCCCACACCCCGTCCGAGGACCACCCTTCTCCAAGATAGAACTGGTCGAGAAGAGCAAAGTCTTGGTCGGTTCTTTGTTTGAGCTCACTCTGTGGCACCCCAAGCACCTTGGACAAGGCCAGATTGACGAGGATTCGGAACCAGCGCCAATTGTTCTTCGGCATAGCGTGGTGGTTAATCTGCAAAAGCCATCTCTTGAGGTTTTCCTTCGAGTTTTCGCTCAGCATGGCTGTCGCGTCTTCTGGTGCGGTCAGAAGTGCAAAGGCAATCGACTCCATCTCAACCATGCGCTGGTCGCAGGGTCCAATATCACCCCAAAAATCGGGATTTCCGGGATCAACACCAGCCTGAAGCCCGCTCAGCCATGATTCGAGACCTGAAGCACCCGAAGTTGAATTCTCAAGAATGGCAGTAATTGCCCAAAGAGGACGTGCAAATCCCTCAAGTTGGGCGGCAACATCGTCAAAAGCCGCAAAGGTGGATGGTCTGATCTTCACACGGGCACCGGTCGATGACTTGTATGGAATAAGTGGTTGTACCAATGCCGTAGCCGCGCGAAGAAGGTCGGAGCGAGATTGGAACGGATTATCCGTGAAGCCAGTAAGTCCAGCCATGACAGAAGGATGACCAATTCGTTGATCTAGTCTATTCCAGCGGGACCATGAATGCTTAAGACAATAATGATGAATTACATCGGAAAGCGGGGTTCCAGATTGAGAATTCAATTTCTGATAACTGGATAAGTAACGCTCTCGGCCACTTGTTGAACCGGGTCTCAGCGTAGGGGAAAACTGGCTTGTGGTGTCAAGACGAAGAACATCTGTGGTGACTTTGCATCTGGGTCCCTGCGGAAATCGGACCGAGGAAAACGGGCTCGGGGTAACACGCACTCCGACCAATAGAATCGATGAACAGGTCAATCGTGCCGAGAAATTTATTCGGTTAATATATCACGGACAACGGCCTAATCTTGACCCGAGGCGAGCTTGGTCTGGCCATTTGACCAGGAAATGACGAAACGATCCGCCGACAATTGCGCATGTGAAAACATTGGGATAAAGTGAACAAACCTCCCCTTCAATTTAGCCAATTTCCTTAAAGCCCACCGGCATTTATTTACGCCACTTTTGTCGCCTAAAAGCAGTGTTAGGATCCAAATTCGCAAACACAAGCGCCCACTACAAAATGGACCCAGCCATCACCACGAACCCTGCTTCGTCCAATCCAAGCATAGCATCAGAATCTGTACAACAAGATCCAAGCCCAAATCGGAGTCGAACTGCGAGTGATACATCCTGGTCTGACGATGCAGGCCACCCTGAAGCACATCATCCGGATCTTCGAACCGAAACTCTCCGGGGCATGCTCTCGGAGTTGTTTAGCGAAAACATAGCCGCCAAGGTTTGCAGAACCGGTACCAAGTATTTGCATGCAAACAGTGGCTCAACTGGGTTACTAGAAATACCGCAAGCGTTCCCAGAAATAGTGCCACAAGAAGGGCCCTCAGCTGGTCAGTGGGAGCTACGCGACGCGGATTTCTGGACTTGTGGTTTCTTTCCCGGGACATTGTACGGTCTCCTTGAAAGAAGCATCAAGTATCCGCATATGATGGGACTGGACGGCCCACAGCCAAAACAGAGTCTTGTCAAGCTTCGCGCACAGCTTGCAACGCTAAGCAAAACGTGGTCATGGCCGCTGCACAATATGGCAAAACGGACCGACACACATGACATCGGCTTCATTATAATGCCGGCTCTGAAAAGAGAATGGGAATTGACAGGCGATGAACGGAGCCTGCAGTCCATTGTTCAAGCAGCTAGAAGCTTGGCTACGAGATACGTTCCTTCAGCTAGGGCTATCCGCAGCTGGGATTGTCTCCTGAAGAAAGACATAACGGTTACAGACATGGACGAGAATCTCCTCGTTATAATCGATAGTCTGTGCAATCTAGACTTGTTATTCTACGCGTCGGCACACAGCGGAGATGACACACTCAGCTCGGTGGCAGCTAGCCATGCTCGCACCATGCTCAAGACGCACTTGCGGCCAGAGGCATCGACAAGTCTGGCCAAAGGTAGATATAGAGGTCAGCTTTATTCCACCTGCCATGTTGCAAACCTCGACCCAGCTTCCGGTGCCCTGAAATGGCGTCGCACCGCCCAGGGATATTCCGACGATTCGACTTGGGCCCGGGGTCAAGCCTGGGCCATCCTTGGCTATGCGCAAACTTATATGTGGACTAAGGATAGAGACTTTTTAGAGGTGTCTTGCGGCGCAGCGGAGTATTTCCTTCAACGACTCGAGAATTCTCCGCAAAGTGTTGAGATGGCCACACGCTCACGAGATCCGCACTGCGATAAAGAATTCAGCAAATCCTTCCAAAGGGGAAGATTTACTCCTCTTTGGGACTTTGATGCACCAGTCAACGATGAAAACCCGCTCCGGGACTCTTCTGCGGGTGCTATTGCTGCCAATGGCATGCTTATCCTCTCTCAAGCATTGAATGGGATCCATGATACAAAGCTAGCCAGACGATTCCGAGAGGCTGCCCTCAATATCGCACACGACGTCCTTGACGTGAGTTTGGCAGAGGAGACTGCACAGTTCTGCAACAGTGGAAATGGAGGTCTTGCAATTGAGGATGTCAAACCCGGACATAGCTTTGAGGCTTTGCTCAAGAATGGGACTGCAAACAACAACGAAAATGCACGGAGGCGGTACTTTGATCATGGTTTGGTATACGGCGACTATTACATGGTGGAGTTTGGCAATCGTTTGTTGGACCTCGGATTAATATAGACATAAGAGACGCGCATTTTACATCCAGAGTTTGGGAAATGCAAAACGGATACTGTCACTCGTCCTGAATATCTCAGTCTTGAATTGACGTGCTTCAATTATCCTCTACTTCTTAGTACTATTATACATGACTCTGTTACAACTGTCGCCAATTGTTCAACTGGCCATTGACACTCAACATTCACCAATCAACTTCAAGGCCGGGTTATGTGGATTTTCCATATTGAAACAGCATTGACCTCCTCATCTTCTTTAGGATTGAAGCAAATCCACCGATATAGCTAAGCGATTCACCAACCTCCTCCCTCGTATTCAGCCACAAACATCCCATCATCATAACTAATGATTCGATCCATATCCGCAAATTGTTGATCTAGCAACATTTGTGATATTGCCGTCAAGTCGCCAGTACCCACACTGCCTCTGTGATATGATTCAGGTTGAATCAAGTCGGTCATATTATTGGATTCCATAGGAGCTGCTATCTGGACTGAATACGGGCTTGGCGCCATCGTAGTCGCTACGCTTTGAGGGCCAAAGGTGACCTGCTGAGTGCTCATTTGCGCATTGCTGGAATTCCCTGCGTCTCCATTTGAGAACAGCATCGTCGAACTCTGATTCAGTCCGTCGTGTGGTGATTGATGGGCTAGAAACGCACTTTGGCCATTGCTTTGGTTTAGTGTCGAAGCACCAACCGGCGACTGCGAGTTCGTATTTGAATGTTTTACCTCTGTTGTATAACCAGGCACATTAATGGAAAAGGACTCATCTTGGGCGCATCGAGAGTGTAGCTCAACCAGGAATGAGGCGTATTTCGCAGCCAGATTGTTTTGGAGGCATTGGGTGTCATAAGCTCCTGCCCACCGTTTCGACATAGCTTTGAGGCTCTCTACCAAGAGCCAGAACTCGGCTGTGAGGCCCACCACGGAGCCATTTCGCCAATGCAAAAGAAGGACCCGGGCAGCAATGTAAACACAGAAAGAGAACTGACTGCTTAGTAGAGATTTGGAAGGAGCGCGGTTTAAGTAACGATCCGTGATGGTTGCAATCTCGATTGCAGCAGCCTGACAAGTGTCAATGCTGCAGAGACTTGGCAATCGAGTTTTGAAAGGCCAGTCTGGCGGGGGAAACGCGATTGGCTGGTGGAGAAGGATCATAGATGCGTTGTGTATAACGTGTGCAAGAGTCAGGTTAGGATCCATCCGTGATGGCGAGTCCTGTGCGGTATTGACTTTCCATTTCTGCGGCAGGAGCATTTTCCAGTGGACAAGGCGGAGGTCAAGCTCTTTGAATCGAGTAAGCCAATCGCTGAGGTCTCTCTGGTCTCTGATATTGACCTTTTGTTGTAAAAAATAACTCGTCACACGGCTCAACGACTCGGTTGCCTCTATGCAATAAGCGAATGCTCCAATGGTTGACATGTCGACGTGCGTCCCCGCAACTTCTGGTGACGTGCCCGCCTCGGAAGGCGTCGTCCCTTCACCATCGCCAGTCGTCTGCAGTGGAACAGGATGAGTTGGGAAAAAGGTAATGGGGTTTCCAATGCGGCCGGCCGATTTATCCCAGATGCCAAAGTATGGCGTGGTGACGGGGATTTCTTTGCGCCAAGTGATTCCATCACAAGGCAATCGACGATTGACATCGTCGGAGGTGAGACTCGTATTCCAACCCATACTCACAGAGCAGAAACGATCAAGGGAAAAGACGTTCCAGAATACCCTTCGTCGTTCCTCAGCTTCTGTCCAATCCTTGGCTGCGGATAAGGACTTGTAGGGTTGTGAGAAGGAGGGTCGTTCAGCTTCGTCGTGTTCCACTGTGAGTTGAAGGTACTCGGCCATACGGGTAAGCGAGCCAACCAGTGGCCAAGCTTGAGATGCCTGCCCGTTTCCAATCTAGTAGATGTGTTAGTCTTCAATGTGAGATCTTCTGGTGGAGAGACGTACATCATTGAAGGCAATGATGAGGAGTGCTTGTAAATTTTCCACCGAGAGATGCTTCATAGCTTTAGATACTACCCAGTCTCGGTAGTTCTCTGACTCTTCTGCCGATCTTAGAAGAGAGTTGGATATGTCTTCGTCGGCAATATATCTCGAGGCGACAAGTATCATCGATTGCAGAACAAGATGCAGCTTATCCCGTTCCACGTCATCGTCCAACCGTCTTCGGAAGCGACCTTCGTGAATTATTGGGATCCAGGGATGCACATGGTTGAAGTATGACTTAAGCACCTCGTCCAACTCTCTTTCGTCGGCTAAATGAGGGATGCCGTTGGCAAGAATACGTTGTTCATAAGCTCTGTCGTCATTGAGTCTGCGTCTCTTTGCTGAAGCTCCATTTTGTTCCCGTCGAGGGGTTGATTGCGCAGGGGAAGAAGGCGTGGCATTGAACTTCTGAAGTTCGGTGGCAAGTAACGATAAAATACTACGAGTGCTTGGATCCTGGGGCTGTTGGCGGGGCGCTTCCGCTTCGGCTTGGAGGCAATCAAGCGAGGTCTGCTGTCTCGCAACCGACCTTTCTAGGGTGTCTACACGGGCCTATATGTCAGCTCGATAAGACGAACATAAGAGGATATAAATGCTTACCGAGTCTTCTATGGAGATTCTCTATTGCTCCAGCCTTCATTCCCGGCTTTGCCCTCTTCGCTTCATAGACGCATTCGCTTCCGGTCTTGCGACAATGCTGGCAGCTGGGAGCTTCTCTCGAGCAGCGAAGCTTGCGCCTTCGACATGAGTTGCAAGCGAGGCCCCCCTCCGGGGTTCGGGAGATGTCATCGGCATAAGCGGATTGGTCTGGACCGTCGTCCTCTTCCATTATGCGATTACTTTTTAAGCAAGTGTCGAATAGCAATCGTAATCGCAATCGCAATACGGGCGGAGTGTGTTGAAATATGGGTCCGAGTCTCCTCATCCGCATCGCGCTGGTATTACCCCGAAAAGCCGAGACCCCGCAAACCGTCTCCTATTGCCGCGGATAACATGACTAGGGTGCCTCAATCAGGTCGAGAATACTGTAGTTATTTTAATGTCAGTAAGTAATTCCTTTTCTCCCTCCACCCGGCTATAGGAAGAACCGTCCCTGAATAATCTTATTCTCCCTTAAACACGTAGGAACTTTTTTTGCACTATCATCACATTCGTATACGCAAAGCGATGTTCCTCAAAAACACGCAGTATTCTCACGTTGACAAACAAAAGCATTCAACGTATTCACGCTTTATTCCTGATGTCGCGAAGTGGGAAAATGGGCATTCCGTTGAGCTAAATATCTATCGTTAAGGAATGAAACCACAAAATTGGAATCTGCTCGCTCCTTAGGTGTAAATATCTATCTGTTTCATCCCGTTATCTCCCCTGATCCCTTAAAACTAACACAATCACATTGACGACCTGACGGCTGTAAATTGGTCTTGGCAGCACCTTAATCGGTCTTACGTACATTGCAACCTATTCTATATACAAATTTGCGTAGAAACATATCAGATCTCTATAGGGTAGTCTTTGTCCATAGACCTGCTGGCCTACGTCACTGTCACGTGCTCCATCACGTGGCTGTCAACAGACTAGTGCGGGCACATTGCACTAATAATGCCTTGGATATTGTGCATTGTGTCTGGCAGATCCATGCACATATGTATCGCTCTAGATAACAGCAACAAGCATCAATCAGGCACTATATTCAGTACCACAGGGTTCAATGTGTTGAAATACACAAGATTTCTTAGTGTATTGCAGTGTATATCCCACTGGGCATCGGTAGACATTCTATTGTGGGTTCCAAGGGTGAAGATTCCAGGAACGGGTCCAGAGGTGTCGTATGTCGTAACTCCCAAGACCGGATTTTGGGGGTATATAAATCTCAACCAAACTACCTGCTTATGAGTGTATGCGCCTACATGACCTCGCACGCTATTTGGTCCAATTTCTATCGTTCAATTCGTAGTGCCTGCCTGCCAAATGCGGGCTCTGCAGGCGACTTCTTCCCAACCCAATGCCAGTTATAATTCTAGATACTTAATAAAGTAGCCACATCCACCTCAGTATTTGGGGCGGCATCGTTGAACCATGGATAATCAAATATGCTCGAGTCCACCCCTTCATCCTGTTGCAGAAGTAAAGTAGCCACATCCATCCCAGCGTTACTGGAGGCAGTGTCTTCAAGCCATGGGGCACTGAAAGCGCCTGAGTCTATCCCTTCTTGTGTAACCTCGCGTAGTGACCCGGGGGACTTGGTGGCTGTATTAGGTTTTGCCAAGGGTCGAGAATCTAGGCTGATGGCTTTCTCGATAGGGGAGTCGAGGAGTCTCCCATTGAGTGTAAGCTGAAAAATGTACTGAAACCTTTCTTCGTACGTCCGCCCTGGGGAGGTAGTCCGCGCAGCCTTGAGCGAATCTAATTCTGTTAGCTACTTAAACTTGTGTCGGAATACTCCCATTTAAAATGCAACTCACTGGCAAAGTGATGGCCTACAAAAGATATCACATTAGAAATTAAGTTCCAAATTTGGAAATTAAGAGAAACAACATACCTATGGGCCAGTATTGGCCGACTTGACCTAGGAATAATACTAAGAGGTCGAGATGCTCCGATGTTCGGGATGAGGGGGATTCAGGATATGGTCCCGAAGCGTGATCCATGGTGAGGATGGAGCCGGCGAGAAATATTATGTATGAGCACATGGGATCGACTGCGTTGAAGTAGTCGGGGTTCCAGTTCTGAACTACCTGAACCAACTCGTTTGCTTTGGACAAGGTGCGATCCCATAGCCCTTGGAGCTCAGGTTGTCCCTTAGACGGGCTCCTCGTATTCACCTCGGCGGCGGAAATTGCAAGCAGTAAACATGCGCTACATATTGCGGCAGGATGAGTATGATTATTTATTTGGTGGGGAGAGATGATTGGGAGGTCTGAAAGACTCACCATTGCCAAACGAGCAACATGTCCAGTCGATGTCGATGCTCAACCTCCGTCTCTTCAGTAGCAAAGTTGCGAATAGGATTGAAGACCCAGGGGGGTAAGGAGAATGTTGTAGCTGCGCAGTCGCTCTCAAGTTCTTGCAACCGTGTCCGCCATGCTAGGCCTTGGCCGCGTCTTGAGAGATGGCGGAGGTTGGTGACGGATCTCATCAGAAAGCAGGCACCGAGATACAGGTTTCTGCTACGGCAAGACTGGTTGGAAAATATCATACTCATGGATTCCCAGTGCTTCATGCCGGATAACGGGACACACTGTCGATCGACGGCCCGGAGTTCCCGCTCTTTCGGCATTTTCGTTGTCTCGGAGCTGGGTATCATGGGTAGAGTCATGCGACCCTCCACATTTGTAGCAAAAGCATGCGATATTGCTCTGGGGCCCCTGTGGTTAGCTAGGCATTCCGACTAGTTCGCACGCTTCCCTCTGAATCAGACTTACGCGACAGCACTGCAACATGTATCGAGCGAGTATATGCACCACCACACGCTCCGCCATTCTTCCGCATCGTAATTCAACGCCGCTCCATCGCTAAATGCTTCGGGGGAAGAATCACTGTCACCGTCGCTACCGGCTCTCGCATCGTCGGAACTGTCGTCGCTCTCCTTGTCGACGCATAGGGTATGATAGAGATCGGCCATGCGTGAAAGCCTTGCAATCTCGGCTACCGCGTCCCAGGTAACAGATGCAGACATATCATGCACGCATAAAAGGATGGACGCTTTGATCTCGTCCATGCTGAGACGTTCGCCCCGGTAAAGGGCCGCGGCGCGCTTGGCAAAATCTCCAGGAGAAAGGGTGCCATTGACGAATCCTGGCTTAGCAAAGCGCGACGAGACGGCGTAAATGGCCATTTTGAGCCGCGGAGGTATCTCCAAGATGCCATATTTCGGCTGACCAGGCGGGGATTTTCGGAGGAGAGGGTAAACTGGTTGGATATGCTGTATGTACAGGTCGAGTCTGTGGCAAACCGTTAGACCATGTCGTGACGTTCTCGGCAATGTGGGCGTGATCTACTTACAAGTATTCTTCCACCTCAGGGCTCAATTCTGGGCTGTCAAACGTAGCGTCGCTGAGCATACGACCCGGAGAAAAGCCCAAAGATGTAAAATTTAGTGAGGGCATCTCAAAATCGCCATTTGCCAGAGTTGATTCCATGGGGTAGCCGAAGAACCGGCTGAGATCCGATACAGCTCGCTCGTTGTCCATCAGACGATTTAGGAAAGGAGGAAGGGAAGACTCTTGGTTGGCAAGGAGGGATGTTCGAGCATCTGATAACCAGGAAAGATTGGCCTCCGGCATGGGTCTGCTTGCCGCCAAGAACCGTTTGGGGGGACCTAAATGAACCAAGGCATGGGTCAGCCGCAGGTGCCAAGAAGAAGAGTCACGGCGTCGATTTACCGGGCTTCCTCCTCAATTTGCTGTAGGTGCAATCCAAGTGCCGGAGCTGGCAAGTCCTACAAGCTGGACGTCCCATATCGCCTAAGGAAACGGCCCGAGAGTAAGCAAGCGAAACGGGAATGGCGGTGACGAGGCGAGCATGGGGCCACACATTTGGTTTTCTTGCTGAAGCATCGAGAGTGGGTTAGCCGTCAGGTCCATATTACTCAATCTGCTTCATATCTGCTTGACAATGACGTACATTCTGCAATGATCGCAAACTCGCAACTTCGCTGTTTCGGCCGCCTGAGTCCTCGCAGCCAGGCTAGCCACCGGAGAGCCAGCCTCGGCGTGGGACGCACCCAGCGGCCGAGAGGACATGGCTGGAAGGTTCAAGGGAGTACACGTAAATACTCAACGTTTGGGGGTTCGGGCGTGATTTCGATGGCAGGGCGCTGTAGATGTTGTTAAAATCGACCATGTACAACCTTGAGACTCGGGAGAACGGGATGAATTGAAATGAGGACCAGATCCAATCCTGGGGCGAGGAGATGCTTAGTTATACTGGCAGATCAAGCGGGAGACTACCGTACCCTTGTCCCGGCATAGCCGCTGTGCGGGGTCGCTGGGGTCCCCGAGACCACGATTCGTTGCATAATTGACGCTTGCACTGGGTTCAACACCATGCTATATGGGGAACAGTGTAGGTGTTACCCGTCACCCCCAATGGCATACCCCAGACTCATCTACCCCAGATTCCATCATGTGTGGCTCGCTGCCTCAAGAGAGTCTGTCAAAATTGAGAAGAGCAGTAGCTGAGAGTAGATTTGACTGGGAATGTGGTCCATTTGATACAATACTGAACACCCCCCCCCCCCCCCCAAAAGGGGATACTATTGTGTACATGAGGCTTCGCGTATCTTATCGTCAACTCGTTCTTCCTCGCCAACCTGGGGTCGCGATTTAAACCGCACAAGGAGCCCCGTCTGCTTGGCGAACCAATACGTCTTCACTCGCCACTCCGGCTCGCTCGATGCCCATTCCAGGTCGAACGCCCGCAGAATTTGAGGCACAAACTTCCCGACCTCCATGATTGAAATGTTCTTCCCTATACACGTTCTGGCGCCAGCTCCGAACTAGTGACGGCGTGAGTACTTTTGAACTTCGCGTTTGCTCGTTGAGCGCTGCTAGCCCTCTCACGGGAAGCAGGTGATGGGCATGGGGATGGATTCATTGCACTTACAGTTAGCAGGTTGCGATCCATCTCCTTAATTTTCTCCTCGTCGCAAATCCAGCGCTCTGGTCGAAACTGGTCTGCATCTTCGCCAAAGATGTCGCGATTGCGATGGATGACGGCCGCGTTCACGCCCACGACGGTTCCCGCTGGGAGATGCGTTCCACACAACTCAGCTCCGCCCTGTGGGACCACTCGTTCGAGAGGATATGAGACGCCCGGATGCATGCGCAATGCCTCCTTCATGCACAGCTGCCTATTTGTCCGTCATTAGCAACCATACAGGCAATATCATCATAATGCGGGTTTTGTGGCTGTGACGGGCAATTGCTTCAGTGATGAGACATACAGATATTCCAGCTGTAGGCTCTCAGCATACGTGATGATAGGTGAGAGTTTGCCTAATTTGTGAGCCTCGTCAATCTCTCGTTGGAGTTTTTGATACACGCGCTTGTCTTGGATTATGTAATAGAAGACGGCTCGTAGGGAAATGGCCGTCGTATCGCTTCCAGCCAACCTGTGCGGAAGTTGTAAGCAAAATTGGTCCTCATCGTAAATAGACTGTAACTGCATACAGATTATTCATCAAGTGATTCATGAGCTCTCGAGTGCTCATCTGGACACCAGTAGAAAGCTGCTGCTTTCGGAAGTATGCTAAAAAATCGGCCCTGTCGGTAGCAGGGGCTTTGGAGTCGTAGTCCTCGATTTGTTCCAAGACCATCTACCCCAACATTTAGTCATTTCCACTCCTGCCATCCTGAAACATCATAAAGACATATTTGCTCTCACTTACGTTTGTGACGATGGTGATAGGGTCTTTAAACCCCGGTAGCACCTTTGCCAGGAATCGTCTGAATGTGATGTTGCCGAAAAGTCCCCAATGAAGCGAAGGTACTTGTCCGACCAGGCCACCGTACCAGAGACCCGTCTCGATCCCATGGATGACATCGTTGACGTCTTTGCGATTTTCCATGAATCCAAAGCGCCGAGAAAAGGTAATGGCTCCAATGACATCAAATGCATACCATTGAACCCAGGCACCTAGATCGATGACTTGCCCCTCTAGCTCCTGCATGCTGGTGATAAACATCTCGCTGCAGGGGTCAACTAGATACTCTAATGTCCGAATGGAAGTCATGGAGAATTTCTGAGCCACCGGGCGCTTTAGCGCTTTGTGCTCCTCTGGATCCATCGTGGAAAACATGCTGTGCATCAACTTGTCATCGTGTATCACCGCGAGAGTGTTGTAGAATGCAGACTACAAGTCCCAAAGCCGTTCCATGTGGTTAATAAATTAAAAATTTGGGCTTTATGGAGATTTGGCAAGGCCACGGACATACCTTGACGAACTTGCTGCCAATGGCGTAAATGGAAGGGATTACGGCAGGGTCGGATATATCGACCACATTCGGTGCAGTCCGTACAATTGGGCCGTACTTGTCGTGAAGAGTTCGGTAATTTATGTGAGCATTTCCCTTCCATACAAATCCGACGCGCCAAAACGGATTAAACTTGGCAGTCCACGGGCCTGGAATCTCACGCAAACCTCGTTGCAGGGCGGTGCTAATTAAACTGACGATACAGCACCCCGCAAGGGCAAGCCCAAGAAACATGAGTTTTTCGTTGTTCAGGTCCATGTTGGTGGTGCAGGCAGGTTGAATTTCTTTTCGTAATATCAGAGATCTTAGGGCGACGATCGGACTGAAGCTAAGTGAATGGTAAATACCAGCTCTGCTTGTCAGGATTATTTATGATTCTGGATAAGTGACATGTGTCCGGGGAAACGACTAGCGCTTTAGTTCCCAGATTTCCCCAGAAAATGCCACCGGCTTCTCGTTCCGTCCGGATATCCGACGATGCAAGTGCGGAGGCATCATCAGACCAGAACTCGGACGAACCCACTAGAGGTTCTTCCGCCACCACCGGCAGGACCGTTCGGATCGACACAGCGAATTCCTCCAACGCCTCCAGACAATATGGTGTCTTAAATTATTAGTTTTGCCTAGGAATAGTTCTTCAAATTGAACAAGTAAACCCTATCATTTGGAATAGCCATCACTCAAAGCACACGCGTAGAATTTCTTCACCAACGGCAATCATGACAGCTATGCGACTCCCCGAGATTCACAACAACCCGTCAAAGATCCAGCTTGAACGTATTGCCCATGTGTACTTCGAGCACGTCGATCTTGAGGCATTCGACAAATTTGCCAATGACTTCGGACTGGTCGAGGCATACCGGGGCGAGGATGTGATCCTCTATCGTGGCTATGGCAAAGACCCGTACTGCTACGTCGCTCAAAAGTCCAAAACTGGGGCCCAGAGTTTCCAAGGAGGAGCCTTTGTGGCCCAAACACAGGAGGATTTTGACAAAGCTGCCGCCATGGATGGGGCGGTCCTTTCGGACTTGTCACCATTCCCAGGCGGCGGACGCAAAGTCAGCTTGCCAACGCCCCTGGGGTTCACATTCCACATTGTGTACGGGCAAGAAGAGAGACCCGTGGCAGAGAGTATTCCCTCTGCACAGGTTGAAAGCCTAGGCCCTCTCAATGGCAGCTTAACCAAGCGCAGAATGGGTAAGTGTTGCTATTGGGTCTTACTGTATCCAACATATTTGTTAACCATGCGCTTCCAGGTCAGTTTCAACGTTTCCATCCTGGCCCTGCTATGATTCATAAACTAGGCCACTTTGGCTACATTGTGGGTGGCTGGGACGAAGAGGCCCGCTGGTACACGGAAAACTTCAACTTTGTCCCCTCTGACGTCCAACATGATCCAACCAACGAGGAGGTGGATGTAATCACCTTTCTCCATCTGGACTTGGGGGAGCGATTTTCTGATCATCACTCCTTGTTTCTCTCCCGCGCGCCGCCCGGGGCTAACGACCGCATGCATCACACCTCTTTCGAGGTGGAAGATTTTGATACGCAGCTACTGGGCCACCACTGGCTTGGGGACAAGGGTTACAAGTCCGTGTGGGGAGTAGGCAGACACATTTTGGGATCGCAAATCTTCGATTATTGGAGAGATCCAAGTGGGTTTACGATTGAACACTACGCCGACGGGGATCTTGTGAACACCCACGCTCCCACAAAGCGAACCAAGGCAGGGCCGTTGTCGGTCTGGGGTCCTGAGCTGCCTGCGGAAATGCATGAAGATGGAACAAAAGGGACCGCTGCCTGAGATCAACATGGTCTTGGAATTTGAGCTTGGCTGCTGTGTAAATTGTAAATAGAAATCATCACTTGATACTTTACATGAAATACTATACACATCTACACGCATGCATTCTTTTCTTTCCGTGCTCGAGAACACTCGTGAGATGTAGCACAAGATGTCATGAGCCCACAGACCCCTACAGAAAAGGTTGAGTACAGCCGATTTGTGACGTCAGCGAGCAATGAATGAACCAGGTCAACCAACACTACTACCACACATACAAGTGCATCTACCAGCAATCTGAGTGGTCCCGGAGGAACTCTGCAGCAACCGCCCGAGCTAGCAGAAGATCCTCCGGTAGCTTGATCCGCGAGCCAATCAGCGGGGCCATAAATGACAGTCCGGAACATCTGAGACCGGGGTATCCTGGGCATTAGCGCATGTGGAGAAACCTTGGAGACGGCGCATTCTTTAGCGGCGGCGTGCGGAAACCCTCATGATCCCGGAATTCCCAACTCCGGGACAATCCTTGGATAGGCCGCGATCGGAAGATCAAGCCTGTTTGGTACAGTAAAGAGGCTTATAGGAGAACAATTGTGCTCGTACCTCAATGGGTCAGGATCCAGATCGAATAAGCCACTAGTTAGAAGTCACAACGTCTTGAGTTGCTTTGCCTATTCCACCTTTCTGAAGATGAATTCTTGGAACCATTTGATACGATTCATTGACAGCAATGGCAATGTCTATTTTGCATCACCGCCGACTCTGGAGAGTGTGTCGAAGCTAACTGGCCTTACGGTTGATGGGTACAAGTCCTTTCCGGAGTTTCTGAAGGGGGATGGGAGCTCGCCAGTTGTAGTTCAAAAGGTAAGTGTAAATTCCTTACCCAAGAAGTAGAAATGATATTCTTGAGCATGATGTTATGACTTTTCCTGACTGAACTTTGTAGCTTCTTGCTCCAGTGCCCTACGAGGGAGATATTATCTGTATCGGAGTCAACTATCGCGAGCATGCGGCGGAGGCGGAGGTAAGTGAACAAGAAGGAGATTTGTCTTACGGAAGAACATGATGTTGATGATGTGGTAGCTCACCGTCCCCCTCGATCCGGTTATGTGGTACAAGCCGAAAAGGGCTCTTAATGGACCGGGCGACATCCTTATTCCGAAAGCGGCAGCCAGTAGCTTTCTCGACTTCGAGGTAAGGATCGCTACCCGTTGTTTTTATAAATAGAAATGACTTGAAAATTCCAACGAATAATACTCTAACATGCCGCAGGGAGAGCTCACCATAGTTTTGTCCAAGGACACCAGGGATGTTAGTGTTGAAGAGGCAGCCGACTACATCCTTGGATATACCGTTGGCAATGATCTGACTGCCCGAATGTTCCAAGACCCAAAGCGTGCAGGGGGGCAGTTTACACGCTGCAAAGCCTTTGATGGATTCGCCCCTCTGGGACCAGTCTTGACGAGTGCAGCTGCTTTTGGCAGCTTGGATGACAAACGGATTCTCACCAAGGTCAACGGGAAGGTGTTCCAGGACAGTGCCGTTGATTTGATCCACGGCCCATCAACTTTGATCAGTTTTCTTTCCCAGGGTACGATTTTAGAATTAAGTGGCTTGGTGGACATTCTTGCTAACTGCTTCCAAATTTAGGAACTACATTGCCTGCAGGTACTGTGATCATGACAGGGTCTCCGCCAGGTATCGGGTATTTTCAGACCCCCAAGTATAGCTTGAAGAACGAAGATATCGTTGAGATTGAGATCGCGTCAATGACCTTGACAAATAAGATGGTCTTTGAGTAGAGATATATACACTGGGACGATAGGAACTCCTACAAATATTTTCTGCATACTATAAACCTTTCTACTTTATCAATCAGAGCTTCGTAACTGGATTGGATAATTTGGCGTTGTTAAAAAACTAATCTATCCAGGCAAGAGGGAAGCCTATATACGGCTGGTCTTTTCAACAGAATCTAGGCTGGAAATTGCGCTTTGCCGTCCGAAATGTGACATCTCTTCCCATATTGCGAAACTATTATAAGCGGTAGCAACGGCGAGTAATCTTTGGCAATTTCAAAGCTACTATGTCCTCAGCCCTGCTAATCTAACCCAACTTCTTACATATTGAGGGAGATTTGAAGTTGCTGAATTTGTTTCCTTGAATGGGTAGTCAGTCTTGCTGCTTCTTGCAAGCAAATTTGCGGTTACTAAGGTGGCAGGTGAGGGATTTGGGCCATTTGGGAGTTTTCTCTGGGTTTACTCAATATCATCAGATAGATCAAGGCATGGAGTAGTTACAAACAATAAGAGCACACATTTAACACTACACCCTGTGCCAAAAGACACAATGGCGTATACAGTAAGATGACACAAGAGCTCTAGTATCTAAATAGAAGCGACATATAAACAATAACGAATGCAAAATACAATAATACGTCAAAGGAACCCACCCGAGGGAGGGTTTACCCTCTCTCATCCCTTCAACTAGTTGTTCTCCAACCTGTCTGAAACCTGTCGCAGCTGCTCTAGGAGCTGAGCCGGCGTCTGCGCCTGCGAAAAGATTATGGAATCCGGGCGAATCAACGCGTAATGCGCTTTTGCTTGGAACCTCCCCTTGAAAGCAGCTGGGTCGTAAAATGGAAGCAGGTGCAGTCCAGCCCCAGCCAGGTGCTCGGCTGTGCCCGGCATTAGTTTAGTTGTTGACAACGCGGACTTCAAGTCGCAGTTCGACGGCTCATCTTTGCACAGCTCAATAATCTCATCTGATAGGATGTAAGGAGGCAGGTTCGCATCCCTGAGTGCAATTTTGATATCAGAGGCTTCTTGCTCAGTGGGATGTTGTAAGACCAGAAGAGTAAGAATGGCTGTTGACTTCCAGAATGCGTGGTCGGAAAGGTAGACAGAGCCGTCAGCGGCCTTGAAGCATACTTGGGCAGCCTTCAAACCTCCACCTTGGTTCTCCAGGAAGAAGCCGCCGTCGACACCAAGAAACCCGGTCGAGCCAAAAAGGCGATTCCGGATGAACGAGTTTCGGAGAGATGGCACAAATTCCAGAATGCTGCTCACCATATTTATCATGGTGATAAACGCGGGCGACTTGCTCAACAAGATGTTGCCATTTTCCGAGGTCGTCGTGCTTGCGTCGTCGACTCCCTTTCGGCGCTCCCGCGACCAGCAGTCCAACAGGCTCTCCTGGTTTAGCACCAGTTGTTTGCGCGCCTTTTGGTTGCAGAGCAGTGCCAAACGCCAGGATAAGGCAAATGCGTCCTGTACACCGTTGGCGATTCCTTGAGCTCCAAAAGGAGGGAAGACGTGGGCCGCATCGCCGATCAAAATGATGTTGTTGTGAAACCATTTGTTAACCACCTTCTGTGTGAAGCTATTTTGCGTCAGACAGTCAGTTAAAACATTGATGTCCAAATCCTGGTACTCACTTGGCTGGGGCGCACCGCAAGACTTCAATACAGTCCCACGGAAATTGAACCGGGCTTTTCACAGCCATGCCCTTGCGCCTTGGGATTTTGTCAACACGTCTCCTCACCTAGCATGTGTACGCTGGAAAGAAATTACTCACGAAAACCTCGATGCAGGGAGTACCAGGTGCGGCATTAACTGTTCTTCCAAGTGCTTCTCGAGATCGTCCGGCACGTAATTTGGAGGTAGTTCATATTCAAATCTGACAAGCAGCTGGTTAGTTCCACAAATAGTCGTCATCTTTCAGGACAGGGGTTTCAAAGAACCTCCAGTATTTGCCATCCTTCGGACCGAAACGCCCTGTGGCGATAGGCATTGTTGGGTGATTACAAAAGCTGGCAGTGATATTAGTTCCATTGATTCTCTTGACTATGGGTCCGTTACAGGGAATTGCACTCACTGCCAACCACCAGGCCAAAAGATGTCCCATAGCTCATCGGGTTGGTAGCCAATTTTCCACAGCGGGAAGCTCGGGTGCGTTGCAGGCGTAGGTAGGTTGATGCGTACATTTGCCGCAATCCAGGTCGCTTCGTATTTGTACCTGTTTTCCAGTTAGCGCTCCCCTGAAATGAGAGAGAGGTTCCCGCACAATCCTGTCACCTGCTCAATGCCTTTGTCTTCGAGGTATTCCTTGCGAACGATTCCACGTTTGCCGTCGGCACCAACTAGGTACGACGCTTTGAGCTCTGCTGTTGACCCGTCTTTGCGTTTGTAAGTAGCTTGCACACCGGTTTCGACTTCATTAATCCCCGTCACTGTGCATTCCAATCTCAGTTCGGCGCATTTAGAGGCTTCGATGAGTGCCCGGAACTCTTTTTCTGCTAGTGAGTTAGCAATTTCAATCATCACCACAAATGTTATTTGAGGTGGTACCTAATCTTGGCTGAAGAATAACTGAAGCAGGGGGCAATGCCTGTGCGCCCCAGTCGCGATCTTGATCAATGCTGAGAAACGGTTTGGAAGTGAAAGACTTCCGATGAAAGTGAATATCCGTTAGATCTGCGACACACGTATTAGCTAAGATAATATTCCGCCAATGATGTCGTGCTAGTCAACTCACTCTGCCCGATTTCCTTCATTTTAGCGTGATTGACGCCAAGGAGTTCGACGAGGCGGTGGACATCCCCCGCGAGCGCAATTGCGCGCGGGTCTTCGCTGATCTCCAGTTCTTTCTCAAGGATGATGGACTAGACAATCGTTAACCACAGAAGCCCAATTTCCAAGGAGTATGAAGTCCGACGTTGATATTCTGATGATTGAGTGCGAGAGCCAGAGCCAGACCTGATGGCCCTCCACCAACAATGATGACGTCTGTTTCTTCCATCTTCAGTTATGACACTAGTGTAAGGGAGTAAGTCGACCAATCAAACAATTAATGCCCTTTGGTAGCTTTTATTGCTCTGTATGGCCTCTTAAAAAGTTGCGACGCCATAATGTTCCTCTTTTGTTGTCATTGCCCTCGCCTCCCTCGTGATACATTTTGGTGTAGCCCAAGCAACACGCGAGCCGCCTCCCTGATCCTCCGTAAACATGCCACCCTTCACGGAGAGATTTCGCTTCCACCGAGCAAGGATTCGTCGCATCCGGGAGGGCTGCAGCTTGCGGGGAAGCTCGGAGGAACTAGAAATAGGAAGGGTATGGGCTCGGCGGAACTAAAACAGCCCCAAGCCGAGGTTCCGACCCACACGGACTCTGGACGGCCCCGTACCTTTTGCACAATTGCTCCATTTCACATCGCTCCCCGGATGGTGGCGTAGGATACGGGAATTTGAGTAATGACAGATTCACCGGACCGCGGTAATAGGACGCCAGCCGCTGAGAATCCCGAGGCCGGATCTGGCGGCTTTGGCGAAATTGTCCAGTCAGAAACGTCAAATTTAAAGACTTGAGCTTGGCTAATCAGTCGCAGAAATAAACACAAAAACAAGTCGTTTAACACCGACCAAGGAATTCAACCGACAGGACAAGACAGTACCACGCCTCACTTCGAGTAAATCCCATCGCAATCCAGGTGGCTTCTCGTACCTCCTTGAACATGAGCGTCTGGTCACATTCCAGCCCTCACCTCACACGCCTCGATGCGTTTAGGAGGCATGTGAACATCAAATATGACCTGGCCTTGGAAAATTACGCCCAGCTGCACCAATGGTCCGTTCGAAGCCTCGAGTTGTTTTACCAAGAGCTATGGCTCTTTTGCGGTCTGGTCACCTCCCAACCTCCATCTCAAGTCGCCATTGGTCTCGAAAAGATGTGGCCTAGGCCACAGTGGTTCCCAGATGCCCGGATGAATTTCACAGAGAATTTGCTGTCAGTTGGAATGAGTGCACATCCGGACAAGATAGCAGTATCAGCTTGTCGAGAGGCTGGCACTGAGTGGAAACATTTGACATGGAGGCAGTTGCAGCACGAGGTTGCTCGATACGCGAGCGCTTTACGGCATGCTGGCGTGAAGGAAGGGGACCGCGTGGCAGGTAAGCAAAAGATCACCGTCCTTGCCACCGCCATATTTTCCGTGCTGAAGCTGACGATAATAGCTGTGGCGACAAACTCCTTGGAAACGTTGTTGATCCTACTTGCTGCTGGTACCGTTGGCGCCATCTTCTCCTCTACCTCTCCAGACATGGGGACGAAAGGCATTGTCGAGAGGTACACACAAGTTCAGCCGAAGATTCTCTTTGTTGATTCCGAGGTGCTATATGGAGGAAAGACACGCGATTTGCGGGAAAAAATGCAGGCTTCGGTCGGGAAATTGAGAAAAGGAGTCAAGCAGCTTGCGAATGTTGTCGTCATCAATGGACCGCTCTGGGATGATGACAAGCTGTAAGTTATTATGCCATGCATGGTAGCACGCACCCCAAAGCGAAGACTGACCTTGATGGAACAGGCTCCCGCTTGATAGCTTCCTTCGCGTCCCTACTGAACCGCTCGAGTTCACGCAAGTAGGGTTTGACCATCCTATCTACATTCTTTATTCGTGGGTATATCCGGTCACCTCAGTAGATGAGAAGTAGCTAACAACGTCAGGTCTGGTACCACGGGTCCACCGAAGTGTAAGTAGTAGATTATTCTCATCAAAGTGGAGGATCATTCATCGTCTGCTAAAGTCATCTTACCAACTAACACCATATTAGGCATCTGCCACTCTGGAGGTGGAGCGCTGCTCAAGCACAAGATTGACCTCGCCTTGGGATTGGACCTCGGAATAGACTCGACATATTACCAGTATACTACGGTATGTTGTCGTCATTCCATTCTAAGTTGAATAATTCTCACACTAACATTGTATAGACTGGGTGGATGATGTGGAATCTATTGGTTGGCGCTCTCAGTGTCGGGTCAAGAATAGTTCTATATGATGGGAACCCGATGGAGCCTTCTCCATCGTTCCAGCTCCGTTTGCTAGAGGAGCAAGGGTATGTCACCCCTCAGACTACTTGTTCTACTTATCTGCCACCGTTGGTATAATGCTAACTACAAGGGTGTCGAAAGGGTTACGCACTGGGGCACCAGCCCAAAGTTTCTCAACGCAATCATGCACGACCTCAAAGGCGCACTGCCTCCACTAACGAGCTTACAAGCGACTCTTACGTCTGGGTCAGCACTTTCTACCGAGACGTTTGAATGGTTCTATAATACCTTCCCAAAACGGGTGGCTCTCCAAAACGGCTCTGGAGGGACAGATATGCTTGGTGGCAGTGAGTATACCAGGTTGGACTGTCGTGCGTATTTGCTAATATATGATGCGCAGTTGTCGGTGGCAACAACTTAGTACCCATAAGTGGGAGCGAGCTTGCCGTTGCTACTCTAGGAATGGATGTACAGATTTGGGACGAAAGCGGTCAAAATATCGACGCAACAGGAGAAAGAGGAGAGCTCGTCATCACAACACCTTTCCCGAGCATGCCTGTGACCTTCTGGGGCGACGGTGGACTTGAAAAGTACCGCAAGGCGTATTTTGATACGTTTCCAGGGATTTGGTGCCATGGCGACTTTATGTCGCAAAATCCCAAGACAAAAGGCTACCTCATACACGGTCGTAGTGATGGCGTCCTCAACCCAGGAGGTAAGAACCCATTTCCCATCTTCCCAGCGACAGTATACTAACAGACCTCTGGGCGTCCGGTTTGGCTCAGCCGAGATATATAATGTTGTCGAGAAATTTGCCGAGCTTGAGGATTTTGTTGCCGTCGGGCAGAGGCGCCCAATTGACAAGGATGAGCAAGTGCTGCTTTTCGTCAAAATGAGAAATGACGCCGTCCTCGGGGCACCACTGCTGTCCAAGATCCGCGACGCTATAAGGACAATGCTCAGTCCCAGACACGTTCCATCGCATATTTTCCAGGTCCAAAACCTTCCTTACACAATGAACGGAAAAAGAATCGAGAATGCCATCAAGAGCGTGGTATGCGGGGAGACAGTGAAAAACACTGGTTCCATTATAAACCCAGAGTGTTTGAAGGAGTACGAACAGTATGCAAAGCTGCCAGCATGTGGTTTGGTGGCTAAGTTGTAAGGCGAACACATTCTGGAGGTTAGATTCGGTTATACTGCAGCTATTTCCCATTGCGATAGCATATTTTCAAGTAGAATTAGATTTAAGTAAGGACTAATCGAGTATCATGGTTTGCTACGACAGATTTCCAATGCAAATTTTCACAACCGGGCGCTTCCCTCGCACGCCACACCTCCACAACAAGGTCGTGTGCGGTAGAGAACATCCCAATACCACTGCTCTGCGCATTGTTGAGCAGCCATATTGATAATTCCTCCCTGAGTTCAACACTGTTTGTCTCGCAACCCGCAATGAAGGCAGGCCAGCATATCCCGGGTGACGTATCGCCGTACTCTTGCTTCTGCGATTCGTAACGAAACAACGATTTCGCTGTCTTTTCAACGTAATGTTGAAGCACCAACAACCCCATATCGCACACATGGCGATAGAAATAGACGATGAGTGCAGAGTGAAGTGCTTCGGTCAAGTCAAATAGTAGCGCTGTGCGGCGCTCGACCTCTTCTTCTCCACCTTGCCTGCTAGATGTTGAGCTTGGGGCGTCTTGACCTTGGCCTTGATCCCTCAGAAGATGCGGATTTTCGAAGGACATTATTGTGTCATCTAGCTCTTTTATCCTCAGTGACATCTGAGCAGTCAAGCCAGAAGTATATCTGAGCTCGGCCACTTCATTTCCGAGAGCTGTAGTCTGCCAGACCAGATGAAAGAGATTTTGCGGGATACCGTAGATCTTTTCCAGCATACTGGCGACCTCGATGTCATGTGGCAAGATTGATGTACTCGTCTCGGGCGCTGGTTTGTCTCCTTGTGAAAATAGTAGGTCTTTTCTGGGATTGTGTTTCCACATGGAGGAATACCGACCGGCTTCATTCCCAGACCCAGCATCCATCGGATTGCATGGAATTCTAATGTTCGAGCTGGGATGCGCGCATTCTTCAAATACTCTCATGTAGACGTACATAGCATGCAGGATGATGACTTTCTTGGACTTTTGCGCCTTCTGAATGCCATATGCATTTATCAAGCGACCGGCATCAAGAAGAAAATATCTTGCTTCTTGCATCTCTCCTGCGAAAACCTACCGAAAGGTCAGTATTAGTAGAAAAAATGTCCTGAAAGACTTACGCAAGCCGTCACTAGGTTGAGAAAAGCCATGAGCATTTCCTCGTACTTGGCCACTTTGGTGGTCCCAGGCCTCTTTTGAAGACATGCTTGGAGCCGCTTTTTTGCAAGTCGGAAGCATTGACTGCCAAGCACTGCCAGATCATCACCAGCCCCAGGAATTGCAGCCAGTTTATGGTGTAGGTGGTAGGCGCTTGTTGACAGAACAGAGAAAAGGACAGAGACTCTCGCATCGTTGGATCGTCCCATCATGTACAGATCGCTGAAAGCTGCTAAAGCGCATTTTAGATGCAGTAATACCCACGGCGGTTTGTCGTGCTTCAGAGGTGTGAGACTGTTGACAAGGTCCATTTCATAATTTCTCAACAGAAGCTGAACTTGGTTTATCGAAAGCGACATTGTGCCGTCTAGGGCGATATCTAGCTGTGGTGGCTCTTTTAGAAAGGTTGCGCTGACAAGTCCCGTTGCATGGGACGATTCTCCCTTGGGCTTTGAGTCTTCTAGATCCTGGACGGCTTCCTCTGGTTCTCCTTCAATCTCATTTTGGTTGATGTCTGAGAGGGTTGCGCCTGGAAGTCCGACCAAGTCTTCAAAGAAGGGATACGTCGGCCATTGTGGAGATAGCGGTTCGAATAAATCCCCTAGGTCTCCCCAGTTGTCCGGAGCCGAATGAGATGAACCGAGGAGGTCTTCTCCATTTGGGTACAACGTGGAAGAGAGAATGGGCCCCAAATCCGAGGGTTGGATAGTCGTGTTTGTGTCATTTCTTGATGCAAGTGGCACTGGTGATGAGTGCGGCAGCGAGTATGTGGCCGGGACGCGAAATGCACCAAATGGTCCAACCTTGACAGAAGTGCTCCGACCTGTAAGACGCTGAGACGCTTCATCGACTTGACTGAGAATACCATCTATATTTTGCTCCGCTACTTGGTTTAGCAAGATGCCACACTCGTGGACACGCTCTTCATCTGATTCGGACGTCAGTCTACGGCTTGGGAGAAATGCATCTCGTTGACTTACCACTAAAAATACAATGCCGTCGAAGCACATTTCCCCTTGAGTGAGCATCTTGTCGGTCACCATTATCCTGTCGAGACAGCCATATCAAGTCATTGGACGTCTCCTGCGCCTTGCAGTCCAAGTTGGAGCGCCGACACGCTGAGCATCGTGGAATCTGGCGACTGCATCGAATCTTTCGAGCTCGACAGGCCTCACACGCCTTCTTGCGCAGTTCCATGTCTCTCAAGCAACCATGGAGCCGTTGCGACAAGTCGGTAGGTATGTTGCGATGCGGTTTCTGGAGTCGCTGCTAGACTCGGCCTCCAACTTCCTTTTGTGTCTATTTATCTTCATGGAGCAGCTTATCAACCCCCGCACTTGGGCTGCCTCGTGTCCCCCTCAACGCCTATTACCGGCCTTACCCACCGTTGCAACCATCCGAATCAGGTAATCTTATCCCATCGTGAAGCGCTAGGTCGTTTAGAAGCAAGCTTGCATCGTACGTGCCGACTACGACCATCACACAGCCGAATCAGGGCCCCGCCATTCCATGTGTTGGTTTCCCACTGGCTTAAGAAGCCGTTGGTGTTCTTCCCTCACGACAAGACAGACGCCCTATCAATCCCCCTTCCTTCACAACGCATTATCACCGCTTCCCAAGTGCACAAGACCTGGTCATGGGACAGCAGGAGCCGACAAAAAAGGAAGTCCTCCTGCTTGGAAGCGGGGGCGTGGGCACCATCGGCGCCCTAAATCTTGAAGTCGGAGGACAAGCGAGTGTAACAGCAGTGCTAAGGTCGAATTTCAAGGCTGTTACAGACAACGGCTTCAGCATCACATCCTGCGATCACGGCAACGTCACCGGATGGAGGCCTTCTCATAGTATGTACTATTCCGGAAAATATTGACATCTGCTCACAATCTTGGCAGTCGTTGGCCGCGTACCAACCATCATCGAACAACAATTTGATTACATTGTCGTAACCACCAAAAACGTCCCTGATTGCCCTCCTACTGTCACGGACCTGATAGCCCCTGCCGTGATCCCTGGTCGTACGGTAATTGTACTGATACAAAATGGGCTCAACATTGAGACACCGATTTTTGAGAGATTTCCCGACAATATTTGCCTGTCGGGCGTCAGCATGATCGGCTCCCACGAGGTCGCCCATGGCGTTATCGAGCATGAATACCCCGATGAACTGATTCTAGGCGCATTTCACAATCCTCGCTTAGATGAGAAAACAGAAGAAGCAGCTGCCAGGGAATTCATCGAGATGTATTCGGCCGGCGGGAAGACAGCGTGTACATTTGCCGAAA
Organism: Ilyonectria destructans; assembly: GCA_020740775.1. Taxonomy (NCBI): domain Eukaryota; kingdom Fungi; phylum Ascomycota; class Sordariomycetes; order Hypocreales; family Nectriaceae; genus Ilyonectria; species Ilyonectria destructans. Next base: position 2,008,885 of record JAHEWK010000010.1, read on the forward strand.
ACGTACCCTACAGCCGATGGCGGAAGCTTATCTACAACGCATGCTTGAACTCTACATGCGCTGTAACAGGCTTAGACACAGGACGCATCAGATTGGCCAACGACACTGTCGCGACATTGGTCAGACCAGCCATGGAGGAGATTCGAGCTGCCGCCGCCGCCGCCGGTGTGCAATTGGAAGCAGGAATATGCCATACAATGATTAACTTGGACCCGCTGACAATGTATTTGTCACCGAGTATGCTGGTTGATGTCCAAAAGGTACGAGGCTCTTGTTCAACGATTCGTTCGATGTATCTAACGCAGCGTAGGGTCATTTTACCGAAGTGGAAAACCTCGTTGGAGAGCCGCTACGGACAGGCACGGCATTGGGAGTATCTATGCCTACTCTGTCGGTTCTTTACGGCTTGCTTAAGGCCATGCAGTGGCGCACAATGGAGAAGAGAGGACTGGTCACTATCCCCCCGAGAACGGAGAGTTGAAGAGCTATGGAGAAAACAGTTGTTGGTAGTGTCTGTTTAGTTTTAAGTATCAACAAATGATCGACCATCAACGACCACGTACTCAGTGTAAGAGAGGTCCTGGAGAACGGGCATGCAAGATAATGCCAAGAATGAGCAAAGTTGGAGGCTAACATTCTAGTGCATGCATTCTAATAAAAAAGACGAAAGAAATAAGACTCATTACCACTCAAAGCTACCTACGTAGGATAAAGGCCATTGTAAGTGATTACTCTCAAATCGCCTGTTCAATGTGAATCCCCATGAATATCTACAGTCACCCGGGAGGGACTACCTTGAAACTCATTCACTTCAACGTTTGTATTCAATCTGGTCTGACTCAACGACATCATCTTGATCCTACACAAATATTTCTCGCGACAACACCGCTAAGACTCTCCCCAACCTCGTACGGCTCCTCGATTTTCTACAATCTCATTGTTGGTAATTGCAAGATACTTTTCTTGCTGTTCAAGCACTTCCTTGACCTGCTTGACATCCGTCTGTTTGCCAGCTCGATGGTTCTCTTCCATTTCACTTAGCATGCTCTTCAAACGTTCCTGTAAAACTTCGATCCTGTACTTCGTCCATTGGTAGTACAGCTCCGATGGCTCTGAAATGGGCCTGATCGAGGTAAGAACAGAATCGTCCTTGATGATAGGGTCACGAGGCCTGAATGATGTGATCATGGTGATGCGCTCTCTACCGCCAAGTGCGGCCAATGCTTGATGCTGGACATATCTACCCTGAAGAACAACGGCGGATCCCTGGATGTTTATTAGTATATAAAAGCCATCGCGAGATGGATGCTTACCATTTGCGGCCCACGGACTTTGAGAATCTCTCCAGTGCCGCTTTTGAGCGCGGTTTCGCCGCCCATCATCTCCGAAGCGTCACTCATCATGACGACACATACGAAAGGGTAGCTATCGTAGTGCCATTTGGTCACGGATAGGATTTCGTCGCCCGTCTTCTCTGCCTCTGAACCATCTTTGACTGGGCCCTGGACAGCGATGTTGATATTGCCAATTTCGTACTCGATGTTGGGGATGAGGTCTATACCAGCGATCTTCGAGATGATGGACAAAGTTTGTGGGTTCTTCCAAGCTTGGGTCATGAAGGGCGCATATCTTGATCGGGATTTAATTGAGAAGTATCTTGGCATTAGGCAAGGCATTAACTCACTTTGGACAGTGGCCTCGCAACTGGCAGGCTGCAAATTCCGTGCTGTATAGACAATTCTTCCAGACTTCGGTCGTGAAAATCTCATCTCTCATGATACCAATCGCCTCTTCGCTGAAGAGAGGGAAGGGGTGCGAGCAGGCAACTTGGGAGATGCCAGCATCCTCGGGCAAGGCAACGTCAGCCAGAGATAATATCTTGGGCTCCTCTGAGAATGACAAGTGCTTTTCCGGGCTGAAGATCGCCTGCGCTGTCGGTCGTGATGGCCTCAGTTGATCTTTGAGAATCGGCTTCAACTTGAGCTGCGGAACCGGAATCGGGGAAAGGACTTCTGTCATTGTGGCGATCGCGATATGTGCTGGCAAAAGAAACGTTGGGTAAACAGTATTCGTCAGTGTGCTCCTGAGGATTGCAGGTTGGTGGTGATTCTATCCTCAAAATCTACCCTCACATTTCCTAATATATATACGTTATCAGCATAGGAAGCTATCATGTGTCACCGCAGCGTAGGGCAAGTATATTCCGCTGAGTGCGTGTCATTGTCAACCAGGTGTCATCCTGTAAGCTTTTGGGTGGATACCAACCAGTGATGGTTAGATGTACTATGAACTTAGGAAAGCTCACATAGCTCGATATCACTAGGCGGCACACGACTGCCTTGGGATGGTTGTCGTGGATGATAACCGAGTGCCGAGGATCCTACCACCACCCAAAAACCAACAACCAAGTGAGTACGTCGGGGTCGGAAACTGCCTGCCTTCGGAGTGCGATCGCCCCGTCCTATCTAGTGTTTGATAAGCGTGTATCTTGATAGGCTGCACTAAGGCCAGTGGCTTCTCGCCAATGTGACAAGATTACGCAACAGTTCGGCCGACACCTGCCAGAATGGGACCGCTATCTGTGCTATTGCGACGAGACTAACTAAATACAAGCCATTTAAGCGGCCTCAGGAGCCTCATTTCTGCATAGATGCTGAATTTACTGCCCTCGTAATTCTTGTCTCAGATTCTAAGCAGTGGTATTCCCGATACAACTTAGGTTCTGCTACATTTCTGTGCCGATTTTACGCCCCAATTTCTTTTAATCATCTGCCAGTCGGCAGTCCAACCCCGCAATCTAACCAAAAATGAATGGGCATCCACCGCCGATTGACCCCTCCTACGAACCGTCAACCTCTATCGCCTCACTCTCAGCAAATGCGCCAATCGAAGAAATTCTCGCCATCCTCGAAAGAGATGGCGGTGTGATTCTGACTGATTTCGTTTCGCTGGAGGACCTGGATGCTATTGATGTTGACGTCAAAGCACACCAGAAGGATGTTAAATCGACTGAGAACAGTGCGTTGCACATCATCCCCAAGGAAACGCTCGCAGTTCCAGGATTAGTGGGCAAATCACCCACTGTGGCCAAAATCTGCGAGTTTCCAGTACTGGATAATCTCCGAACATCTATTCTCAAGGATAATTTTAGCGTTATCCGCGAGGACTTTGTCGAGGAGAACTCTATTGATCCACTTCTGAGTATCAGCATCACGCTTCACATCGGATACGGCGCTCCTAGACAGAGGCTACACAGAGATGACAATGTCCATGGCATCCGGCATGGGGACAAGTTCGATCTCTCCAAAGCAAGTCAATTCGCCTGCTTGATTGCAGGGACCAAGACCACTCGCCAGAATGGTGCAACCATGTTCATCCCGGGGTCCCATAAGTGGGACGACAACCGGACTCCACAGCTGAATGAGATATGCTTTGCTGGTAAGTCACAGTGCGTAGTTACCTTTTGAACATAAATAGCTAAGTCGTGTGAAATTGTTAGAAATGGAGCAAGGGTCTGCCCTCATATTTCTAGCCTCTTGTTATCATGGCGGTGGACATAACTCTGTCCCAGGCGAGGTGCGCAAAATCCATGGGCTTTTCTTTGTGAGGGGCACTATGCGCACGGAGGAGAATCAATTCTTGGCGATCCCACACAGCAAAGCACTCACAATGAGCGATAAAATGCTGTCCCTTCTTGGATATAAGAAACCTTCTACTGTGTTGGGTATTGTGGAGAATAATGACCCGGCACTGAACTTGCCGGCCGTTCTGAAAATGGCAAGTGCGTGATGAAGTAATGGCACCGGAATAGTGCACAATCGATGCTTTATTTGAGTCAATGTATCACGCAAATTATGTTATCAATCTCTATCTAGATGGCTCGCAAGATGGTTCGTTATGGGGGATACCAGGCAGGACTGCTGGATATACACCACCGAGAGTAGCCTTGAATGAAGAAAAGCTCATCCCAAGCTCGTCCCCGACACAAACGATTTTGTGCACTGCACTGAACATAACGTGCTCGCAATGCTTATTCATCAGCTCCTTGAGGCCACTGCCACCAACGAGTATTTTTCCACCCCTCATGACGAGCTGGATGTTTTCTTCCGGGCCATAAACTGCTGCCGCATAGGGATCATCCAGCTTCTTGCCCGAGAACACGACGATATCGGCCAACTTTCCCACCTGGAGCGAGCCTAATTCGTGTTCAAACCCAGCCACCTTGGCGGCATTGATGGTCATCATTTCCCACAACGTCTTGGAGTCTAGGACCTGGCCAAAGCTGAGCTTGGTTGCCGAGAACCCACATGCGGCTTCTCTTCCCATTGTTGCCGATCCAGATGGCAGCCAATCCGTACCGAGGGCCACTGTGATGCCGGCCTTCAGAAGATAAGAAATGTCGATGGTTTTCCCGTAGAGGAATATGTTGCTCCGAGGAGACCAAACAACCATGGCCTTGCGCGCAGCCACAAGATCAAAATCTGTTTCTGAAAGTCCGAGGGCATGAACAAGAACGAAGTTGGGTGACATGATATCAGTGCTGAGGCCGCCACCCTTCGGAAGAGGTACAACGTCATATCGCTCGCTAGATAGACACTGGAATTCGTTCCTAGCTTCGACATCGACTCCTTCCGCGACGTGCGCGATGTATCGGTGAAGCTTCGTGGCTGTTTGTCGATCTATTGCTCTTGGCCCATAATCACAGTCCCCAGTTCGAATAATGCCTTCGACGTCGTCAAGGGGAAAGACAGCCCAGGTATCTGCTGTCTCACCAAGACCATCTTCCAATCCGTGGGCAAAGTCAAGGTTTCGAGCAAGACCCGGGGCCATATGCCCGCCGACAATGGAAGTAGTGCCGGAGAAGAGATGCCTCAATTCACCCCATTTGATAGCATCCGACATGCTTCCGTTGACTTCAACAGGCTGGATAGAGTGTCCTCGTAGGCCGACTCTCCAGTCATGACGATGGTTGTAGAGTTCGCCTGTACTGTGAAGCGGGTTCACCGTTGAGTATTCGATGTGCTCATGCGTATTGATAAAACCAGGGGATATGACAGAGTCCCGGCACTCGATGATTGTCGCATGCTGATCAAGCTGGCAGGCGGCAGGATTGTGACCAACGCGCATGATTTTCCCAGATTCGATTAAGACGCACCCATTTGAGACGGGGCCGTCGGCCGTCAAGAGCGTACCTCGGAGAAGGATGTTACCAGAATGGCCAATTGAAAGGATTTTGCAGCCACCGTCAACATCTGTATCAGCAACGGGATCTGTGGTGCGAAAGTACGTAAACAGGCCCAAACACATTAACAACGCTGATATGAATAGTGTTCTCCGGCTAACTGCCAAGCGACGAGAGGATAGAAGGCGCATGGTGGCGAGATGAACAGAAAGGCGACTCTCGATGTTGACGTAATGACACGTATCGCAGCGTCTGTCCTTGAGCGATATTATTCCGAGAAAGAGAGACTAGACTTCCATGGTCAAGCAAAATGGATATGCCAAAGCTCATTGGGCACAAGATACTTCCGTGGGCGTCACGATAGATTGTGAGCGCCTGAATGCGCTGAATTGAGTTGAACTTCCACGCACAGCCGAGTCCTCAATCGAAACCCTTGAGATCGTTTCAGGGGGTGAGTGGGTCCTCGAAGAAATAGGCCAATGAAAGACCACAATAACATCGGCTCCTCATTTTTGCGTTACTGTCTTGTCCCTGGCAACTTACCCTATACTCTTTCTTTCCTCCAGCCTGTGCAATTACTGAATTTGATCTTAGTATCAGGCTGTGAGTTTGTATTGTATTTTATCCACTGTATTATCATATCAATATTTTAACAATTGAGAGAGGACCGAGCCGAGAGTAAAGCGGTGCACCGGCCCAACCAGCCAAACCTCATTCGGTTTAAGAAACATACGAAAACATGGACTCCGACCATTAAATATGCGAGCTTGAGTTCGTACTCTCCCATCACCGTCTTTGAAAGCGGGGTCACCGAAATACAGCTGACATGTGATGTCAGCCCAGAAAGGGGATGACGGGGATGTTCTCGTCAGAGTGGGATTTATCGGTGTTTTAGCCTTGGAAAAGAATATGAGTAAAATGGAAGCTCAACACGGCCATGGCCATGGTGGATACCAATACTAACACTTCTCAGCATTTTTATCCACCTGGCTTACAGTCAAAATAGTGATTTTTGGGGCTAGTAAATAAGAAGATCAAGATGTGGAATCGCGTACATGATCTCCAGGCCTATAGTGTACAAGACTAATTATTAAAATTCCTAGAGTGTGGTCACTGCAAGTACTTACCGCCTATCCGAGGTTAAGCTGACATACTAGTAATCGTCTGTCCATGGACGACTGCCCTGAGAAGACAGGGGGTAATATTGATTACCAATGCTCCACCATATAGAATTCAGATTGGGGATGAGACTATTAGGCCCTGTAAAGAGCTAGGGATAATGCTGGCTTGGTCTCACAGGATAGCAATAACACTACGTATCACCGCTCTCGACCCTAGCTAGGCTTGATGAAACCTCATAATGCAGATAATCGCCTCAAATGCGTCGTGGCTGCAAGAGCAAGTTTCATAGGCTGGCAGCATTAATCATTTTCACGGCTGACTCGCCTTAGCTCAAAGAAGAAAGAGGGAAGAAGAATAAGACCAGCAAAGTCCGCGATGTTTCCATACGACCGATCGGCAGACGTATTAGGAAGGCACGAAAACAAGTACGACAGGGGTCGTTGAATTAGCTCATCCCTTCTGCCTCTCCCAGTATAGCGCAAAGCCCACCGCAATAGGATGGCTTGGTTTAGCCACATGTCATGCTACGAGAGAATCCTTTGGACGGCATTGAAACGTTACGAGAGTCTTGGCTCTAAAACGGGCCGATCAGCGTTGCATGTGTAGGATCGTATGGAGAAAGTCATAAAGGAGCTGATCTTCCGCTGGTGTATCTGATTCATTTGTCGTATTGTCATTGATGCACGGTCACTTCAAGCTTGTCACCATGCAAGGCACTCTCATCAACGTCGCTGCTGTTCTCAGCGCTTTGAGCGCGGTTCAGGGCCACCCTCTCACTGTTACTCAGCGCGATGTCATCTCAGCTCTGCCACGGTCCGCCGACGATATCGACATCAAGTTCCAGCCGATTCTTGACTTTGACTCGGACGGATGCTATGTCACAGCCGCCATTTCTCCTGATGGGACCACCAATCCCGGCCGTGGCGCCACTGGCACGCCTCAGGGCCAGTGTCGTGATCCTCCCCAGCTGGAGAACAGCAACGCGTACTCGCGCAGACGCTGCAACAACGGCTACTGTGCCATCATGTACGAACACTACTTCGAGAAGGACCAGGCGCTGGGCGGGAGCTTTCTCGGCGGCCATCGTCACGACTGGGAGAATATTGTCGTTTTCACCCAGGGGAATAACGTCGTTCGTGTTGCGCCCTCGTGCCACGGCGGCTACGACCAGGCCAGCAACTCATTCCCGCTGACGGGCACTCGACCGTACATTGTCTACCACAAGGATGGAGTCAGCACGCACTGCTTCCGCTTCGCCAACAACAATGACATTGCCAGCCACGAGAACCCCAAGGGCTGGTTTACTCCGCCGCTGATTAGCTGGGACCGTTGGTCTGACGTGAACCTTCGCAATAAAATGCTTTCCACGTGGAATGGAGGTGTCGGGCCCAAGTTGGATGACGAGTTTGGTAATTCTCTCCAGGCTGCTGCTGGTAATGGTGTTCCTGGCTTTGATCCCTTCGTCGATAACTGAGTGGTGTTCTGGTGGGTCGAGGAGGATGTGAACAGAGTAGAATTGATTCATCGCAGTATAATTGATGCTTTGGTCATTGGCTGGACATTTTGTACGGTACAGAGAGTCCTAGTGTCATACTATTCGCGGTGACTCTAAAGCCCCTTTGACAAGCTAGATGCGGAGAGGAAACATCCAGGATCTGAACGACATAATCTTGGCTTGCGATTGTCATGCTTGGCTCTCCTCCGGCTGCAGCCCAATTACCGGTAGTGAGCCCAGCCGCGGTTCCATCTAACTGCCGCTGCGTTGACCTTAATTCGTTTAATGGGCGAGCGTGGAGATGATGACCGGCCGCAGCCATTAATATGGAGAAATTAGCCAGGGCGGTCACCGAGGTTTTCGCTAATGCAATGCAGAGCGGCGATGCGGAATCGTGCCGCCCACTGACATTCCAGAGTTGCATCATGTGCGAGAATGGCTCCAGCACCAGCCAAGTTTTATCAGACAATCCCCGGACGTGCTGGGAGATCCATACCGAATTTGTTTCATCATAGTCCGATCTGTTTTCAGCTGCCAAGAATCTCGCTAATGATTGCCCGATCTTGCCGAATGTGTCGGATCGTTACGGCAATAGGCAACTGACAAATGATCGGCCATTTTCACTGGTGAGGGATGCCTTTAAAAGCCCGTCGAGATCCTTCTTAAATACTTTATTTTGCAACCTAAATTACGGTCGTCTTTTACTCCTCGACGCACAACTTGTCAATCTCATCAGCATCATGAAGGTCGGTCTTACACTCTCGCCCTCTTGCTGACCTCTGGCGTGCTAATTACTCCCGCAGTTCTCGTACATTCTCGCTATCTTTACGGCCACCGCCGTCAACGCCCAGCAAAAACTGTCACAGGCCGAGGCGCAGTCACGTCTACAAGCTGCTGGCATTTCCTCCGTCTCTACCGGCGGCTGCACAAACCGCAACACTGCCACTTGCACTTCGTATGACCAGGTTAACGCTGCGACTGTTGCTGGTGCTATTACTCTCAAGAATGCTTGTAGCTGCACCGTCACCATCTCCGGCGGCACTGAGACTGGTCACGCGAGCGGCACCTACTCCCACTGGAACGGCTACAAGTTCGATTTTCGCAAGAATACTGGCCTGAACTCCTATGTTACGAACACCTTTACAAAAATCGCGGACCGTGGTGATGGCTATCCCCAGTGGAAGGCTGCTTCCGGCAACATTTACTGCGTAGGTTGCGGCTCATTCTGCGTGTCCGATGACAAAAGCTGACAAAGTAAATACAGGATGAGGGCAGTCACTGGGATGTGACTTTCTTTACTGATGGAAACTAAATGATAATGTTTGGCTAGATGGAATGATGCGCTAATATTGTTTGTTCCATGTTCAGCATCTTTGCCTAAGGGTGCGATTCGAAAATGAATACTATGTGACTCTATTAGCATGCAGCCTATACTTTGATCTGTATCAATTTATGACGACTCGTGTTCGAAATAAACGATGTCAAACACCCGATGCACATTCTTAGCGAAGCTCATGATCTCGGCGTGCGCAGCGTATTCGTTGTCATAGTATGCCGCTACCCTATGGATTGACCCCTGCTATGTAACTAACTAAGAGGCAAGAAGCCTAATTCTTGGATCTATCACAAAAAAAAGACTTCGCTGCAATAGCGGCGCCTGGAAGAACGATGAAACTACGCCCAGTGACGGTCCACTACAGGCTGAATGCTGGGACGCGTGCTATAATTAGATTCGCGGTAAGCATCTCGAACCCACGACGGAGTGAATACAGTAGATTATGGTAGCTGAAGCTCTAATCAAGAAAAACAATGCTGCTGATCAACGGGTCATTGCTGATCAGCTGCACGCCTTACAAAGTACAAGCAAGACGGCATGCAAAGCAAGACATGGGTGGGTGTCTCGAACAGAGGCGTGTGTAACGAGCCAAGCGGCACAAACAAGGCTCAAATAAATGGAACGTCGTGCAGTTTCCAATGTAAGGGCTCACTAGGAGGGTACATCGCTCTCTAGCAAGTGTCAAAGCAAACGAAAGGTACAAAAAGGTAGATGCTAAAGCCAAGTACAAAGGCAGGCCTGGTGCCTGCATTCTGTTCCCAGGTCACACATGACAGCAGTATCCTTGGAACAGGTGGCTATACTAAAAAGACCCTGGGCAAGGAAGAGGAATGTTCTTTGATATGCATTCGGTTTGCACAGGCTCCGAAATAATCGTGCACAAATGTTTAGCCCAACCCATGGCCGTCTTCAACAAAGACATTCAAACATCCCATAATGATTCTAATGTGGGGCGCTCTCACATACTTAAATAGAGCTATCTTTCTTTGCTCTCTTCTTTTTCTCTTTTGCTTCCCATCATCATTCACCAGCCAACAAAATCCTATACTTTTCACACTCCTACTTACATCTCATCAATCGCATTCGTACCACACAGACAACGCTCGACTATCTAGATTATGGCAACGAATCGGCAAGCCGCCGCCAAGTCTAGCGGCGCCGAACGTGCGCGTAAGACTCTAGGAGACCTCATCAAAAGAGCATCCAGGCATCGCTACGTCGACCCGCTCCGGGAGTACGACGCGTGCGATGCGGAGGCGCAGCGCAATCTCTTTCGTGACCTGTGGCAGGCATTTGAGCCTCTTCTTCAACTACCTGCCGCAGATCGGAGACTGCCGACCTGCGATCGAATCCGGCGTTACGACGAAATGTCCCACTCCTCAGAGATCGATAGCTTTGTTGATGCGTATGAAGTCAAGGAAGGCTTCCAGCTAGAGTGGGCGAATAAAGATCCGGATCCGAAAAACGAACTTGCTTATGATTCGGATTCCTCCACTTCGGTAGGCTGGAGTTCCTATGACTTCTACAAAGTACCCGGCACATCAGGCTTCATAGCAGACCGTAGCAAGCGCGGCTGCACCCCCGACTCTTGCCTTCCGCACAACCTGATCTCGTCTCAGCTCCTGCTCTACCGACTCATCACTGTGTTTGGCATGCCTCCTTCATCGGAAGAGAACGAGGTTGATGGCTACAAGGGTATCTGGACGTATACATTGCATTGGATGATGGATCGGCGCAGCAAAAAGAGTGATAATGGCAAGAAAAGTAAGCTCGTCTTTTCGGACTGCAAGGGTTCTTTCACTATCCATTTTTTCGGGTCTAAGAAGGCTAGCAAGTCGGCTCTTGACATGATTGAGTGGCTGGTTAGTGACAATGTGCCACATACCTATGACGGCGTGTTGGCAGGAAATCAAGCTTAACTTCTGGAGGCCGGGCTATTTCTCTAGTTAGAAGGGGCAAACAGAGGCTTGTAGTTCATAGGATTCTCTGAAAAACAGATGGCATTAAATGCCACTTTTCTCCTCCCGGAAACGTGTTTTCCCCGCCTAGTTCTATTGTGTATGATCCTGTCGTATATTAATTTAAAAAGCTAAAATCTTCGTCATCAATCGCTACCGAGCCCCCCCCCCCCCCCCCCCCCCCCTTCTCAATTTGGACGGCATATCAACGTCCACTCCCAATTCATTATCGTAGGCAACTCGCGTCGATAATGAGTATCACAAACGGCAGATATAGCTCGCTGAGCTAACGCAAGACCGGGCCCCTGGCTCTGAGCATGCGGACTTTCAAAAAGACGTAGGCTGATATGTCGAAAGCACACCTGACTGATGAAATAATGCAAATAGCGCAGATGGAGTCTATGTGAAAGGATGTTGTCACTCTAGATCACCCAACCTCAAAATCTACAAGTATCAGGCTTGGCACCTGGAGAATCTAGTCACACAAGAGAAATCGCGAGGATAACCTATGGACGAGCCTTAATGTCGTATAGCAGCACAGTAATTTTGACCAAGGCAATTCGTCATATGTTGACGGAACCAACGCATCACCAGCGATGTCCCGGATCGACTCGGTGTGTGTCTTATTCTGTGTCCGTCTTCTGGAAGTCCACTTTGGTCGGCCTGTTCCGAATTATGAAGGCGGGCTCGTCACCTTGGCAGTCAAAACAAGGTTCCACGCAGCAATATCGTCTTCAAGAAGCAGTTCGTTCTTGTTCAAGCTACTCCTAGCTCTCAACATCATCTCAAGCTCACAGTGGGCGCCGCCTTGTTTCTACCCACACGCTAAGCACTACGGAAGGTACTTAGATCCGTGCCGGTTCATCACGCAATGCTGTTGCCTAAGCGCCAGACGCGCGTTAGGAGGAAGTAGGGCGGCGTCGAACCTATTCCCAGTGGCGATTCTTATGCAAGAAGAACCAGGCCCAGAGGCTGAATTAAGAGGAATAGATTGGGTGGTGCCTAGCAGATAGTTAGGGCGTGATAAGAACTAGATAGGAAGCGTTGCCAAACTAAGTTACCACCATTGTGAGACAGTAACAGCTAGGACGCAGATTCCTGGAGAGAGTGTGTGTCAGTTCTAGGTCGCTTCCCGTCGTCTTCCTAACTGCCCCTCATCCCTCCCTTGATTGCTAGGACCAACGATGATGCTGGGCAAGGAGAGTAATGTCTCCCGTCTCTAAGAGTCTCTTAATTGGGCGAAATACATAAAAAGCATGACTTTTAAACATCATCCCATCCAATTGTAATTCATTCTCGCGTGAAAGTAGGAGCACCTCCTCTCATTTTAAGATACCACCTATTACACGCCCTTCATATTTCTTAGCCTCTGCCGCCACATCCTGACCGAAAATTGCACGGTCTTTACGACTAGAAATAATCATGGTGGCTCTGGCGCCGTCGCTGCTTTTGGCAGCTTCTGGCATTGTCGCGGTGGGCCTAGTAACCTGCAAGCTAGACGTCACTGAACGCCTCAAGAACGGCACTATCGCGCCTGACGACGTCATCTTCTTCCATGATGGCACCGGCTACATGTCCCATCTCGAGAAGGCCTAGCTCACCATCTAGGGTAGCAAGAAGACTTGCCTGTGGCCCGGCTTCGACCTGTACGAGGGCTTGTGGCCGCGCCTCCTGGTGCTGCGAACGTCTCATTTTCGTAAGGGTAGGATGATCAAACTGATACTGTGATGCTGTTAGTGTGGATTGCATAAAGACTTGTACAAGGACAGCGAGCGGGTCAATAACGCGCAGACACACGCGTATCGAGAATCGCGGATTTCAGACCTCTCAGCCCTCCTATTTGGTACGATGTAGTATCTGAGAGAATGATGGGCTGCTTCATGGAACTTCCCGGATCCAGCCTTGCTGAGGCGGCACAGACAGCACAGGGTCAAAGCGAATATAGCCCGGTGACATCATAGTGATTGTGGAAGTGACACTCATGCATTCGCTCTCCTACCAGGGGGATGAGGCGTACAGTGTAGAACCCCCTGGACAGGCTATCACAGGATAGCTTCTTATGAGCGGGCGCACTATTCAATGATTGATGTGGCTTGTTACAGGTTAAGTACTATAACTTACTGGTCGACAGTGGCTAATGGCCTAGTAGCCTAAAAGATCTACCAGTCTCCACACAAATACTGAGGCTGCTACTAACATCCACTACATCGCGAGCCGGGCGTGCCGAGCCTGGTTCCCTGTAACACCTATACGCGTATTCTAGCGAGCTGCTCTACCGAGATGGCGGGTTGGCGCCTTTTCTTACCCGGTGATCACCGCGCTTTGTGAACACAGCGAGCAGATTAGTGGCGTTAAACTCAAGCGCTAAGACGCCATGCTCCAAAAGAACCGGCTTCCCCGGTAGCTCAGCCCGCCTTAAATTCTCGGCTTGCCTGGCTTGTATTGGGAACTCTAGCTTACTCAAAAAGATAGAGGTAGCAGAAGTCTCTCATACATACCTGTGCTAAGCCACCCCGTTCCCGCTGCCAATAGTCAGAGCTCCCCCGCGAGGCTACTCATGCGGGCTTTCTTGTGGGAATCATGGAGATGTGGAGGGAATTCACATGTTCTACTTGCTGTACTGGACATGCAGATGCTAACTAACAGGGGGCATGCTCGACCTTTATCTTCATACTTTATTAACCGCACCTTGGGTCCAGATAAAGTCATGCTCATGCTGGGTCTCCCAGAACCCGACTGATCCTCTACATTATTCACGTAATGTTGTCGCCTTTGAACCTGAGGCTAGCGCCCTGGAGCTGGTCACTCGAATATGCTAGTCCGAGACATGGCGTACTCAAGCTTTGCCGTGGGCTTGAAGCAGGGTTGCTCACTGGGCTTGTCGCGGCGTTCAGGTGGCTTCAAGATGACCATCGGCCCGTCTCGACCCCTGGTTTTCTCCTCTTTGCATTCACTCCGCATGAGACCCCGAAATCACAAAGGCATGTAAATCCCACGAAGCTTGGTCGACATTGTGTGGGATAGCCTCCTTGCCTACCGACAATCGCACCTCTTTTCAACAAGCATGCACATTCGGCTCCGCAATCTACATGATACCAGTGCTACCGCCGAGGACGCGTTTTCATGTTTCTTGACACAGATAAGACCGGCACAGCCGTCTTCATCAGCGTGACAGTGACCTTTGGTATTGCCAGCGTTTTCGCCACTGGCCGTCTCATCAGCCGCTTCGGCATCGTGAAGCGTCATGGCTGGGACGACTATACCTTTATAGTAGCATGGGTGAGATGCACGCATGCATATGCTCACAGACGGCGACTGACCTATATACTACTAGATCCTCGCTTTTGGGCTATCATTCGCAGTCGACTTCGGCACGTCCAAGGGCTTCGGTCGCTACGATGACAGCGAACATCGCGATCAGGAGACTCGGCTCCTGGGTTCGCAGTACGCGGCCATCGTCATGTTTATTCCGGCCCTGATGGTCGCCAAAATCTCCATCCTCTTGCTGTATCTCGATATTGCGAGGCAGTCGCAGAAGTTTCTTCGCGTCGGATCCTACGTCACCCTTGCGGTTGTAGTAGTCGGAGGTGGAGTCTTGACTATCATCACGGCTTTCCGCTGCCGTCCTGTGCAGGCAGCGTATAACCTCGCCATCCAGAACTCCAGCTGCATTCCCTTTCAGACCATCTGGCTGACCGCGTGGCCTATCAACATCGCCACCGACCTCGCCATCCTTGTTTTGCCCATACCCGCGTTGACGACACTGCCCCTAACGCCGTTGCGGAAGAGTGCAGTGATCCTGTCATTTATCTTGGGCGTTATTTTCATCGGTGTCATTGATGTGGCACGGATCTACAGTCTTCAGCTGGCTGTCATCAAATCCGGGAGAAAGACAGACCCGTTCCCATCCAGTCCCGGCGTGCCCGTCAATGCTGGCATTGCGCTTATGTGGTCAGCGATTGAGGTTAACGCGGCCATCATCGGCGCTTCTATCCCAACTCTGGCCCCGGTGATGAAGCGATTGACGCCATCCAATCCATTGCGTCTTGAGCCTCGTAGCAGCGCGCGAGCGTTCGTGCGGTTGTTTTCATCGCAAAGAGAGTCCGAGAACTCGCCAAGCATCAATGAGTTAACCGATCAAAATAGCCGGGGAACTGGTTGTGGTTCCGGGGTGACTCAAGTGCCGACAGCCCCCGTGGTCGCAAGGGATCAGGAACCACAGATGAATAGGGAAGCAACCATCAACACGGCGTATACAGAAGCCATGCCACAACAACCATGGGCACCTGACTCGTCCCGAGAGCGCCAACACAGCGTCTACTTTGGCTTTATTAACATAACACGGCCCAAATGTATAGTCGACATGTGTGGCTCCGAATCCGTCAAGTACTGCGCCATGATTAATATACTCCTTTTCCTGAACGGATTTACCTACGATATGCTCTTTTCTATCAACGGGAGCCTGCCGATTGTCAAAACCCGCCCGCAAGCCGTGGGTATGTCATCAGCCTCTTATATCGGCGCTGGAATCTTCAGCCCAAGTATAGGATATGTGATTCTGCGCCACGTTGGATTCAAAGCCACCATTGTGACCTCCTTGGCCATCTGGTGCGTCGGAACACTGATATTCTGGCCTTGCGCCGCTGTCGGTTCATATCCCGGCTTCATTGTCTGCAATGTTCTAGTCGGGATCAGCTTGGGCATCATGGAAATAGCTGCAGACACCTTCAACAGCCTCTGCGGTCCGCCGGAATACGCCGTGCTCCGAGTCCTTCTTGGCACGGGGGTGGAAGGGATTGGAGGGGTGTTGAGCTCAATCCTCACGGGCAAAGTCATCTTCATCAATGTGGACGAGAGCCAAAACTTAATGGCGCTTCAATGGGCTTATCTCGGCATTGCGCTGTTCACTGTCTTACTTGGCCTCTTCTACTGGCACGTACCGCTCCCTCAGGTAACGGATTCGGAGCTGCGGACTCGACCGGAGATTCTGTGGATAGACCCTTCTAAGAAGTACTTGGAGGTATTCCCTATCATCTTCACCTCTTTGGGAGTGGGCGTCCTGTCCGGTTTCTGTTCTGCAGGGGCCTTGGCAAGTCTCCGAAACTTCATTGGTGATGCCCTGTCCATCGTGTCGATCAAGACCCAAACAACTCCAAAGTTTACCATCTTGGATTTCCAAATCGGTCTTTCGGTCGTCTATGCCGTTGGAAATTTTCTCCTCGCCTTCTTGTGCCTTTTTATTTCCCCAGCCGTCCTCCTGCTCATGGCGTATGGGTGTGGCATCACGCTCGCCGTGCTGATCTTCACAGATCGATTCCCATCAGCCACCAGTGTCCAAGTGGTAACTTTAGCGCTTTCAATCATCGAGGGACCGATCCCCAACCTGGTTATCGCCATTGGTCTCCGAGGCCTCGGCTGGTGGACCGGTCTCGCATGCTGCCTGCTGGCCGGCGGCTGTAGCCTAGGAGCATGCGTCTGGCCGTGGGTTATGTTAGCAGTTTCAAGCAGGAATTCCGCACAATACACATTCTGTGTCATCATCGCTCTCTTTGTGGTAGGTAGTATTTTCCCCCTTTACCTCAACCTAGTCCGCTCCTCCCATGACCGAGAGCGACCCCCAGCCTGGGCGGCTATTAGGAAAGCAGTCCTGCGGCATTTTTGTCAGCCGCAGGTGTGAGAAGTGCTACCAAGGTTTTCATAGCACATTTTCAGGCGTACAGGGTCGGTGGAAGGAGGTCAAATGGTTGTGTCGACGCAAGGTAGCCAAAAGCTATTTCGCGTGCGCCATATACTCGAGGCTCGAAGTAGGTGCCGGCACAACTTAGAGTGGCCCTTGGGAGCAGCGCTCCTAATTTTCAGACTAATACAGTCTGCGGACTATTAGTCTGCACATATGAATTTCCAGTTGGCTGCCGCTTTAGAGTAGGTAGTAGTTGCGAAAATTACTAGCCAGTACTCTTACTATTTTAGTAATATCTACCTTATAGAGCAGCTGATATCTAAGCTTACTTAGCTTATAACTTACTAAAGAAAAGTAATCTTTTTATTTTGAAAAGGCTTTTTAGAAAAAAAAGGTTCTCCATATAAACTCAAAGCATTCCAGGACTACGGCTACAGGCTCTGCTTTTCCCACCTTCGCCCATCAGTCGCTCGCACATTGCAATAGATCGTCCGGTCTTCTTAGCAAGTCAAATGACTAATACATTAAGCGGAGGCTGCATAGCACGCATGATGCCACAAGGGAGCCTGACGCCTATTCGCGAGACACCGATCTGTTTGGCTTTGAAGATGTTTTGACGCTCCATTGCTATGTTTCAATGTTCGAGCAGGCCTTGTTCAGAAGTGAAGAGGACGAATGAGGCAGAGCAAAGTGCAAAAGTAAGCCTGCATGTGGAGGACACTTACCGGAATGGCATTTGCTAATCCGTCCTCTTCGTTAGAAGTACCGAGCGGGACTACAATCACAAAGCCCAACCAGGGGTTGACCGGCTAATCGCGCTTTTCAAACATCATACGCATCGTATTCCAAGATAATGGTTGGCGCTTTAATTTTCTTCTAGCGCCTCTCAACACGATACAGCAGCGAATCAGACCAACTCGCTCTAGTTGTGCCCTCAGATACAAGCCAGCTGTGTTTTCAGAAATATTGAAAATTACCTTTCACTCAGGCTTCTTACCCCAAATAAAGTAAACCGGGAGGTAGAGATGAATTGATCGGTCCTTGAGCTCCGATTTAGCCTGAGCCATCGTGACCTGGATCTCCTCCTTGCTCCAACCAAGAACAGCTCCAAAGAGCTTGGGTGTGTACGACTCGATAGCTTGCGCCGATTGCACAAGCTGGCACTTGCCGATCTCTTTGAGCGCTGGGTCCTTGGGCCAAGGGCCAATCGGGATCTACACCAGATGGTCAGTGGCTAGAACTTGTAGATTGCAGGTAAAACACGATTACCTTGCGAATTTCCTCATGAACATCCTCGAAGCCCACCTTCTCCATCACCTCCTTCCACAGGTGCGCGCAGTCGATTGGTTTTCCAAACTTGCTGCTGCTCTCGAGGATCTTTTCGGCCCAGTTCTGAAGAGTCGTGGCATTGTCGGCGGTGCCGTCATCGGACATGAAGCAACCGCGCTGGGCCTGCAGCTCAAAGTATCCCCCCGGAGTCAGGCTTTTGAGGGCTTGCCGGAACAGCTTCTCGGGATTAGAGATGCAGCCCTCAAGTTCGCGTGCGTGGATGAAGTCGAATGGGTTCTTGTAGACCCAATCATCCTCGAAGTCGTCGATTTCGAAGATGCAGTTTGGCGGAGTCCTGCATCGCACTTGTTAATCGTTTTGATTCATGGTGTAGTCGCAGTGAGAGCCTCAATACCAGTCGGGCTGAATGGGACTGAGATCTGTCCCGACAACTTCTGCTGACGAGTATTCACTAAAAGCCCAGTGTTAACAACGGCCCGCAACGACGCATTCACGAGACATGCTCACTCCGCAAAGTCAATCGCCCAGATACCAGTGCCGGTACCTAAATCGAGTACGCGCTGAGGGTTATCGCCAACTGGGGCGAGGTGAAGTTTCCCTTGAAGGACGAGGCTGTAGATGTGATGGACAAGATCCATCCTGTTTTGTTCTTCGTCATCGTTTGGCTACCGACAGTGTACGTTAGACTAGTAGTCGATATTATCATAAGAATAATCAGGGTTCTGACCACTAGGTAAGTGCCTTCGCGAAACGCATGATAGCGGCGTCCGTTCTAGCAAAGCTATCAGAAAAGGTGACTTAACCATACATCTCGTATTTTAACCAACATCATATCTATTAATATCTTTCGTCAGAATCAAATGCAACTACGCTTGGATATCTACTCACCTGTAGTTGAATATACTTGACTTGAGAGACGACAGAAAGCTGGAAGATTGTTCCCTGGAGATGATTGTCAGCGAAGAGCTTAGTGCGAGAGGTGATCGGGCTAACGTGGTGTCGATCGTAGAGTCACTCTCAATACCATCATCCTTTTGAGCGATATTAGCACCAATCACGGAAGCGGTTCTGATATGAGTAACCAACATCAACTTCGAGTTGGTTCTCGGTCTGCACAGCCTCTGGGGGAGTTGCAG
Source organism: Ilyonectria destructans (assembly GCA_020740775.1). Classification (NCBI taxonomy): domain Eukaryota; kingdom Fungi; phylum Ascomycota; class Sordariomycetes; order Hypocreales; family Nectriaceae; genus Ilyonectria; species Ilyonectria destructans. The sequence goes on from JAHEWK010000010.1 coordinate 2,028,084, forward strand.
GCTCCTCCGTTTTCTGACCTTCCTGCTGAGCTGTTTCGACGGCCATTTTTACGTGAGTTCATAGGATGTAGAAAGCGGGGGAGTCTCGAAATTTTATGAATGATCTGTCTCTTTTCATCATTTGTGTGACCCTGTCCTCTCCATATTTCGTCATACGACCTTTGCGCTTGCTCGACCAGCACATTGCAAGTTGAGCCAATTGGATCGTGAGCCGCTTCAACCGTCCTCATCCCTGTAGATGGGGCTTGCTGTGGACGGGAGCTAATCAAGTTGGTCGATTGTCCCGTGCTCTAGGTGCTTTGAGCAGGGGTGCATCCTTGTCTGCAGCACTCTTCGGGAGGGTGGTAGTAATTATCCATGTCGTCCGACCAGACTTACGCGGCAGCAGGTAATGCCTAGCCTGTGTAGAGGTAACAAACAAAGAGGAGATACTCTCGGCGAACTGACCAGTCCTCCAACGAGGCCTTAGTCTAATGTCTTCACTCAATACGCCGAGTTCCAATAGATGGAGTCGGTTGTTTGTTGGACGAGTAATGACAAACCTGTTGCACAACGCATATTGATGGATACATCGATGCGCGGCTGCTGCTTTCAATACCGATATCTCCCATGTGGCTTTCGGTGAGTATTTAATTACAGAGATAATTATATTAGAGACTAGTTATATATCTCTATACCTCTTGTACAAGATAACTGTATTTCTAGACGAATTAATCTTAATTAGTTAGAGGTTAAGTAATATTTCCTGATATATACTCTAGGCTGTCATTGTTGAAATCACTGTTCTGACTACTGTTTCAAATTATGTATCACGTTCCCAGTTGGACTAGAAACCTTAGTCTGTTTGAGTAACTGTTGACCTTTGAATGGACTGGGTATATGGTCTGTATTGTTGATGCTATTGTTGGTGTTTTTCTTTTTTTTTACTGTTGAGCTTCTATGTAGTCCCCCCTCTGGGAATGTGTGTACTAGAGCACCCTAACCTCTTAATACTGTAGGCTGTATAATAAATATAGAGGCTAGAAGCTGCAGCCCTTATGTTATAGACTGCTCGTTATTAGGTTTATATATATACAGCCTACAAACATTTTAAATATTTACTCAGTACTTATTTTAATATTTTTCTTTTAAGTTATTTATTTATTGAGTATACGCTATTTTACATATTTCTAGGCCTATAGAACTCCTTTATCTAATTCAATAAGGAAAAACCTAATAGCTATCTCTTGCTCTAGGAAGAAAACCTCACTGCGGTTTCACTGTGCTACCCCTAAGGGCTATATATTATCGTCGGCTCTGTACTAGTAATTTCGTTACCAGCCTTATCTCGGTTTGCAGATATATATTTGCTCTTCGTCTGGCCTCAGTAGCCTCTGGGTTGTAGAGGTGCTATTGGGGGGGTCTCTATGGGGTTGCAGCGGCCAGAGCTAAACCCCAGTATCTCTCTCCTTTTTCTTCCGTTCTGGTCCCGTCAGGGGTCGCTGCAGCCTTGCAGCGCTTCCTTTTGGATTCCAGTTGGTCTGTTATTCGGCCGTACAGCCCAATTGCCTGTATGATAGCCCCCGGCCGTTACCAGTCGTACCGGGCCGGCTTTTCCTTATTCCAGTCGGGTTTCGAGTCATATGATCGTCACTTGCCGGCGTGTGCCGGCGTGTGCCTGGGTGCCGGGCCCGCGCCGTCGATTGCTCGGTTTCCCGGCCCTGCTGTCGCCGGCGTAGGTGGGTCCTGCGGTGTCGCTGGGCCGGCCTTGCGGCGTCGCTGAGGTGTCGTTTCTCACTTACTTCTCACTTTCAGATCAGGCGCCCGATTGCTTCCCTCGCGCTCCTACTCACCCGGTCCTTAGGTCAGTGTTTTAGGCCCGCTCGGAGCCCTTCCTCTAGCCCTATAGAAGGCTTCGATTCCCGCCGTTTTTTCCTTCCTTTCTTCTTCCTTCATCATCACCACCGCTTTCTTTTAAGTTTCTTCTTTCTAAAAGACAGTTTAAAGCTACCTAGGTAGGTAAAGAATAAAGTATTCAAGTACCAGAAGATGCCAATTAGATACCTTTTTTTAATGAACGGACCGCTCATCTTTTACCTTCTTAGACGCCACGCACGGCGACCAAGATCTCACTTGTGTTTCGTCTCAGGATACCATAAAACTAACCCACAGGTTGAGCTCGCCGACCGCGTTTGCGTCACCGCACGCTGCATCAAGTAGCCTCAGAAGCATCATGGTAGGCGTCAGATTAACTAAATGGTGTTTGTCTGCCTTTACTCTCAGTGCTGATTCTTACAATTTCCTACATTCTGAGCAGAACCTCCAAAATAGCAAAGGCAAAATGAGCATATGTTTGGACTGGGCACAGGCTAATTCCACCTGGTCTTCCTTTGAGTTTCGACAATACGTTTATCAAATAAATTGAATCGTTTCGCCCCTTAAAACCGTCAGGGATTCTGCCCTTTCTGTCGGGGTTGACACCTCCAGTGCGGCCATGAGGGATTGGGAGGTTAGGCTCTGACTTTTTCTATCTCACAAAAACATAGCATTTTGTCTTATAGAAACAGATAGTTGAGGCCCCTGGTAGCCGCTAAGCCATGGGGCGGGGGTCTGCTCCAGAGGTTCAAGACCCCGAAGACTTGCGGCCACCGAAGGTCTGAGGCGGCGATTTGGAAATGAAACGCCTGCTTCTGGTCTCCAAAGATCGCCACAGACGTCTCATGATAGCCCCAGATCGTGACGATTAATAATCTTCCTCTGGCGGGATGGTAAAACCCTGGCCGTTATCTTGAGACTTAAGTATATGTTCAAGAATCCCACGCGACCAGAGTGTGTGGGGATGGCCAGCCCCGAGCGATTGAGTAAGTAGTACTATGGTCTTCCGGGACATCGCTTCAGCCTCGCCGTATCTTCCCTGCCGACATAGTACATTTGATAGGTAGGCTTGGGACCAAAGTGTTTCGGGATGGTCAGCACCGAGAGCTTGGGCCTGTAGTTCCAGCGTCTCGCGGATTATTGATTCGGCCTCCTGGTATCTTCCTTGATCGCATAGCAGACACCCAATGCTACGATTCGAATTGAGTGTATCGGGATGATCAGGGCCCATTATCTGGGTCTGTAGTGCGAGCACCTTACGGTACATTGACTCAGCCTCCCGATGCCTCCCTTGGCTAGCCAACACAGCGCCTAGATTGGCACTTGACTGTAGTGTGTCTTGGTGGTCAACACCGAGCACTTCGGTCCGAAGCGCCAGCGTTTGCAAGTTTAATGCTTCAGCCTCCTTATACTTTTGCTGTTTGTGTAGCGTCATGGCAAGGTTACTGTTTTCACCGATTGTATCGGGATGGCGAGCACCGAGTATTTGGGTCTTTAGCGCTAGCGCCTCACGGTATAGTACCTCCGCCTCCTGGTATCTCCCTTGTCCAATCAGTGCAGTCGCGAGATTACTTTTTGAACTGATCGCAATGGGATGATCAGCCCCGAGCGTTTGGGCATGTAACGTGAACGACTCGCGGTACAACGTTTCAGCCTCCCGATACCTTCCTTGCTGAAGAAACGCATTCGCGACATTGCGAAGAAGGCCTGACTTTGCGTCGTCATCTGCTGCATATTGTCTGGACTCCAAAGCTATCAGAGCATGCGGCATATACCTTATCCAGACGGACCGGTTCTCATATGTTGGGAAAGGGAACTCTGTGTTGAGTCTTCGAATCAGCTCTGTGGCAAACCACTGTAGCTCCGGTTTCTCAGTCAACCAGTTTCGCATCGCCAGTCGGACAAGTCGATGCATGTCGTAAGACTTTTGGCTTTCGCGTTCGCTGATGAAGGCATACGTTTTCAACAAGCCGAGTGCCTCATCCATCTTCAGTATATTGTCCCATGTAGGGAGGAGATTCCGCGGGATATCTTTCTCGGCGAGAAATGATAAGTATTTGAGGTATTGGATGGATAGAGAGTTATCCCGGGAGATGATGCGGAATGATACCAGCCAAGTCGTCGCAACTGGATTTTGGATGTTTCCATACCGGCCGTAGTCGTCGAAATCCTTACTCAGAAGCTCGACTAGATTAGCATCACTGGACCGACAAAGCTCAAGATAGCGAGTGGTTGTTGTTTGAGTCTGATCCATGTAGGCAGATGCCTGTTTGATGGCAAGCGGGAGATCCGTCAACACTTCGAGCAAATCCGTAGTGCTTTTGGTGTCCCTTGTCTGCTCCACTGTCAAATGTTGGTGTAAGAGTTTGACAGCTTCAACTCTGCTCATTTGGGCTAGGTGGACACGATTCACATTTCGGATAGCAAGCTTGTGAACAACGTTGTGGTTGCGTGTTGTAAGCAAAATAGAGCCTCTGGGGTTAGATGGGAGATAGCCAGCTAGATGCGCGTCGCCAAAAAGGAGACTCGAGTCATCGATGTTATCAATGACTAAGAGCCAGGTGGTAACATCTTCACGATCCAGTGCAGCCTTGGTGAGTGTCATGATGTCGGCTTGGTCTCTGTCGAGCCCTACAACCTTGAGGCTTTTACCGATTTCCCGGTAAGCATTCTCAATGCTGGTCTTATCCATGGCGGGAACCCAGAAGACCGAGCAGTCTTGGTATTGTTGGCGGACTCGAAAGGCAGCTTCGAGGGCGATCTGGGTTTTCCCAACACCCCCCAAACCTTCTATGGCGGTTCTTTGGCAGACACCCTCATCTACAGCTGGAGGTATGATCTTGAGAAGCTGCTCCAGAATAGACTCCCGCCCAACGAAATCTTGGTTGCGTTGGAAGGGAACAACCCACTTGGGTACAGAGATCACGACGGCAGGTGGCACGACTAGCAGGAAATCAGCCTTAGAAGACAATGGTGGAATTTATTTCTTCGAAATTTACATACTAGTCATTGACAGTGTTTCGATATTGAGGTGGAAGTCGGGATAATGCCCTGTAGGAAGCTTCCAAGGCAACATCTGGGGTCGTCCTTCGGAGCTACCCATCTCGACCGAGTGGGACGTAGAAACCTGGACCAGGGCAGTAGAGTCATCTTGGCCGGGAATCGCCTTAGATGCTAATAGTGCCGTGACCACTGCATCAATGTGGGATGATATTGTATCCTGTTCCATATATCCTGTCGTGTATGTGCGGACGTCGCCGAGGTTTTCCCACTCTTCCAGCTTGATATCGGCAAGACCGCGATCAACGGAGAATCGAAAGTAGGTGCCTTTGATCTCTCGGAATCGCTTTTGAACCTTTTCCGCTGTGGTATCAGATTCTGTGGCCATTTTGATGAGCGCGGATATCAATTTCGTAGGACTTGTTTTCGGAGACGCGGGGAATTGAATGGCGCGAGCAAGGCCGGTTCCTATGCTGACGACGCAAGCAACCTTTCTTCCAGGAAAGATTCGGCTCGCCTCTTCGAGCACCTGCTCAATAGGATTGTTGTACCCTAATCCGCCATCCACGAACGTCTCCTGCTCCCCTTCATCCCCAATTGCGATAGAGTCGAAGTATGTAGGCGCTGCAGAAGTCGCCCGGCTTGCCTCCCAAACTGTGCAATCAAACGTCGGATTATTGCGGACATTATACGTTCGGAACAGTCTGGGACCGGATCGAGCTCGAACGTCCTGTTGTGGCACAGCGCAGATGAAACTGAGAATAGCGACATCAGTGGAAGTTAGTCGAGAAAGTCGAGGAGTACGTACGCTTTGCAGGCGGGTCTTGAAGGATCAATCATTCTCTCCTCGCCTGAGCTACCGCTTGATTGTTCTCGAAGAAGTTGCTTCACCGTTTCTTCCAACCTGTGACCATCGAATTTGTTCTTTTTCACATATCTCGGAACAGAGAAGACATCCTTTGCAATTCGGACATATGCTTTCCTGGCCTCGGGAACCGACAGGCGCAACCGTCCCAATAATAGGGCGATTAGGCTGCAATAGAGCACGAGTCAGCCATGACAAAACGTACGTCGGTAAGGTCTTACCCTCCTGTAGATGTCCCGCCGATAAGATCGAAGAAGCCAACCGGTAGAGGGTCGTCGGCCATGTTCAAATCGTTCTTGACGCGCCGCATGATCTCTTCGAGGATTATGAGCTCGGAGAGCCCGCGGATGCCCCCGCCATCTACCTAAGTGTGAGCGACACCAGTCAATGATCAAGTTTGTCGTAGGAGTTTACCTAAGGCGAGTAGACATAGGGGTCTATCGCTCATATCGCGGGGTCTCTTGCGTGTCACGGACGTTGCTGAACTCGAGTCCTGTCAACGAGAAGGAGGATTGACAGATGGAGAGATGGATGGGGAGATGGAAACAGGGATGGGTGGGTCCACGCTGTTAAGTAATAGTAAGACAGTCCTTGGCGACCCACCAAAGGAGTGCTCATTGGGGCTTGAAATAGATGTGCTGGCTTCAGCCGCACGAGGCTGGCGGCTATGTGCACCAGTGAATGGTTACGAAGGGCCCTTTTGGCCGTCAGATTATATTAGATAAGCCGGTACATGCAGCCACGAGAGAAAGCAACGAGGGAACCCCGCATTAAAAACAATGTACCATCGTCAGGTTTTACGAAGCAGGGCAAGTCCTTTGCTGCCAGCACTGGTGCTAACACTATACCGCCATTTTCACGTAACGCATCCCTTCATAATCCAATATGAGCGTTTTGAAAACTTAGAGTGAACTATATCGTCCACCTAGAGAACATTTTGACAGGTTCAGGATCTGAACGGGAGCAAGAGAAACATGCATGATGATATGTGGCTTGAGGGATGTCATTTGACTGTTATTTAGTTTTAGAGCAAATTTTAGTGCGATGCTGACATAACTGGGCCTTGAAAGTAACCGAGGTCTATCTTAGGTTTTATATCAGTTGTTGGATCCGTTACGGTCAATTCAATCAGATAAATAGGGATCAATCCAATGATAATAATGATGATGTTGATTATTGCTTGTCCTCGTCATCCGGATCGGCCGGAAGAGGGGTTATCATACCCCCCCTTCTGACTAAGGTCCGGATATCAATCTATCAGAGGTTTCGTTATACAGGGTCGTATTCCAACATCAGTTGTGACTGGCATGCAATTTTCAATCGGCGCAGAATGACTGAGATTGGGTTCTCTACAACATGCCAGGCGTGACCCATACAAACTCGGTGCGTTCTAGGTCTACGGCCACAGGCTCTGCTTTTCCCAGCTTTGTCCATCAGCCGCTCGCACATATTGTAGCCTCTCGTGAAGACGATCCTTCTTTCCCTGCCAAAACTCCACGAAATCAGGCGCAACCGCATAGACCTTCCAACCTGGCGTGTAATAATCTGGGAACTTTTCCAAAGTCGCCTGTGCATCAGCAAGGCCCTTGGCAAGTTCAGCTGGTCCGCTGAGCACCTGACTTTGCTTCGAGGCCATGGCGCTAATCTTGGATCCTGCCGGGCGCGCGGTGAAATCTTGAATGCAATCTGCTTCAGGCAATTGCACGGCTTTTCCTCGCAAGCGAACCTGCCGAGCAAGCTGAGGCCAGTAGAAGGTGAGTGCGACGTGCTGATTCTTTTTAATCTGCTGTCCCTTGGGGCTCTGGGCTTTGACTGCGAAGTGCCAACCGCGATGGTCAATGTTCTTGAGAATCAGAACGCGGGCATCTGGGCGGCCATTCTCGTCAACGGTGGAAAGAGTCATTGCGTGAGGTTCTGTGACCCCTTCCGAAATGGCGTTATCCAACCAGACTTCGAACGCCTCTTGCGGAGTGTCGGGGAGGGCGTCTAGGTTTGCATCCTGGGATGAACCTTGCAGCACAGCAAGATTGCGAAGCTTAGGTCTGAGTGAATCGGAAATATTCTCCATGGTGTAGATACGTTAAGTTGCTTTAATTGCCCCTGAATGCACGTTAGTTGGCGTTGTCCTCGGAACGGAGGATGCAAGCCGAGTTGCAGCGCAGGAGAGGGTAAGTGAATGAAGACAGAAATGACATGCATCCCACACATACAATCGGGAGAGGGAATCTAAGCCACGAAGTTGAAGTGTTGCTGCTGTGATTTTAGTTCCATAGAAAACCGGGGAGTTTGATGGTTTGGTCGCGCCCTTTTGTACCAGACGACGACCGCCGATCGGCACGAGAGTGAGTCACACGAATGACCTCATTCAACAACACCAGGACCCGGCATAGGCATGATCTAGATATTCATGAAGTAATACAGTAAGACCAAAATGAGTCACTATGGAGGATCATGAAAGTTGACAGGTCCAGATTGTGTATACCGAGGTCTCGCACGATGGGTCAACTGCTAACAGTTTTACTATAGAGTGGTGATTTCCTGTTGTTATTCCCTCATCCAACATTTAAGTTACATGAAACTATTCAATAGATCTTGTACTGCTCGCCGGTCTTCGCCCTCATTCTCTGCCTCCTTTGCGACTTGGGCTGCCGTCTTGCCATTCCCATCTTTAGCATTGGCATCTACGCCATGTTCGAGTAAAATCTTCACCACCCCGACGTATCCTCCCTTGGCTGCCAGATGAAGCGCAAAGTCAGTCTTCAAGGGGTAAGAATCATTTGCGTGATCAGATCCTCTGGCAAGGAGATGCCGGATCATGATTTCATTGTTTCGGGTCGCGGCAGCCGCAAGTGCGCCCGACTGTTCAAGTTTCGCACCATGCTTCAGCAGCAAATCAACAACCTTGGTGTTGGTTTTGTAGAACGCTGCTACCATTGCAAGTGGAGTTATCATCATGCGGCCAGGATCCTGATTAGGATCAGCCCCAGCCTCGAGCAGAAACTTGAGGAAGTCAAGAGGCTTCTGGGCCATACAGGCTACGACAAGAGGAGTGCCACGTCCGTCAAACTGCATGTTGATGATTGAAGGGTCTCGGGAGAGTAGCATCGAAAAGAGCGATGTTGAGTCGGCATATATCGCCGCGCGGACTGCCTCTTCCTGGATTGAATGAGGCGGGTGATTGCAGAGCATGAATTCGACGACGGATACCCGATTCTTCCAGGCTGCAGCCGCAAGTACGCGTTGGATGGTCTCTTCAGTGAGGGACTCTCCAGTCGCAATACACTGCTGGACCTGTTCAAGGTCGCCCTCGGAAGCGGCCTCGATAAGACGATTGTGTGTTTCTGGGTTCATAATGAAATTGTGGTGATGTTTCTTGGAGAAGTTTGATGAAATGTGTCAAGCGAGAAGGATTCGAAATTACTCCTGTACAGCCTCAGTACAGCCTCAGTCAGCTGACCCGTAGGCCAGGCCAAGTTGCGCCAATCCCTGCCTGAAACCCACTCGAGTTCATCGCTACAGCTTTCGCATCACTTTCTTGAAGTACCGTTATCACCATTTTCGATAAAGTTGTTACTGTCACAACACGGGTTATAGGCCAATATATCAACCATACAAGAATTGAATCAGGACTCTGAGATCTCTCCATCAAGGCCCAACCCCTCAACCATCTGCTCCAGAATGCGTCCAAGAAATCTCTCCATGTATCGCATATCATGCCAGTTCGAACCGAAGGATGCAACAACAGTGGATTTTCCCTCCCACGTACCCAGGAATAGGCCTACACCAGGTCCCATGGACTCTGCGGCGACCCAGGCGTCAGAGACTAGCAGTGCGCCGTGCTTTGGGGAAATGATAGAATTAATGCTCCCGATGGAAGAAAGTGAAACTGATGAGAAAAGCGGCGGTGTATTATCGTCTTGTTTAGGCGAATTGGATTCTGGCTCAGCCGGAGATGAGGTCTCCTTCGCAGCGCGCTTCGATAGAGGTGTAATCGACGCCCACACCAAAGGACTCACCGCGATAAGGTCTGAAAGTGAGACAGACTCCGAACCCCGAGCAAAAGTGAAGAAATTCCGGACTTGGTCAGTCACTGCCGCGAACTCCTTCGTCCTCATCTCTCTCTCTTGCTCCGCGCCAGAGGCAGGCACGACGGCATCAACAGAGATGCCCTCGGCTGAGAGCATATGATATACAGCTGCAGCATATGCTCCGGTATTAAATGGCGGGCGACATGCATTTCGTAAGTTGATGAGGGCTTGGTTGAAGTATCGCATCGGCAGCGCTTGGTCACTTCGGGGCTGCAGATCTCGCAAAGCAAGAATAAGGGCAGCTGAAAACGCATGAGTAACGCTCACGCCACGAGCCTTGCACTCTGAGAGCACTCGCACACTCAGGCTATTGGAGAGTGACAGAGGCAGGTATTGTCGCTTCCCAGCTGTAGTTTTCTTGGCGCTAAGTGGTAGACCGAGTAGAGGCATGTCTGTTTGGAGTGAGGCGTTCTTGTTCTTGATCGCATCAAAGTAGCTAAGCTGCTCTGCCGTCGGGGTTTGTGGCAAGGAAGCCGCAGTGCGCAAGGGAGGTGAGAGATTCCTGGCTTCATTGCCGAATACCGGCATCATGTAGGCATCATCCAGTGCGTATGCTTTTGCAGCGTGGGCCAAGAGCTGCTGGAGAAGATGGAGAATGCCGATACCGTCGGTGATTTCGTGAGGACAGCGCAGAAGGAGGGTGCGTTGCAGGTGACCATTGCCTTCTGCGTTGGTGGCAGAGGGTCTCAAGATAAAAAGTGTAGACCGTTCGAACAAAAGAGGCTCATCATTGAGCCACTCGATGCCCGTCATGTCGGTTTCAATCGTGACGAGAGTCGACGCCAGCCTTTGTTGTTGCCCGCCAACAGTATCTCGGTCGGGGCTCGGCAAGGGTGAATAGAACTTCGTCCACTTGTCGTTTTCTTCGTCGTAGTCGGTCCAAGATGCAAGCGACGGGTGCTCGTAGCGTAGAGTAATCCAGGCCTTTCGTATGGCAGATTCGATCCGATCGTTGGCCTCTTGGTTGGTGACATCATCAAGAACAGAGGCTTGAATATTCACGCACGCCGTGACTGGGAAGCAGCCAGCGCCTGCGTCTTTGGTGAGCTTGGCAATAGACGAGTAAAATAGTTCGACTTCATCAATATCCCGCTCCCACAATCCAGAGGCGGTATACTTCCACTGGAAGCGGTCATCCACTTCTTGATTGTTTGGGGGGATTGTCGTCTTCGTCATCTTGGTCGAGGATGTGTCGGTGATGGAGAGTGAATCGTGGTTTCTACGAATCCCTGGCAGATGTAATAGGAAGGTAGCCACGCCAAGCTCAAAAGTGCGCTAAGTTAGTTCCCCGCCAGTCAAGTCAGCATCATCTATAACAGTCCCGATTCGGAAAGTATTCCCCGAAAGTACCACCATGTAACTGTGCCTCAGCCCGCAAGATTGGCTTGGACCGAGGATCCTGAAGTTTCGTGTGGACGATTGTGTTTATCCAAAATCGCTTAGCATAGGATAAGCGGGATGGGTTTGTCTTTTAATCCGGTAGGATCCCGACATCATAGGAAGTAATGGCCATTTACAGGTCTTGACACATTTAGCAGCATATTAGCAGTGGTAAATGTGTGCCCCTGTTGTTTGTAACAACCGTATGGCTTTGATCAATTTGATGCTATTACTGAGTAAACCTAACGAAAGAAATATTCAATCCCCTCATTAATTGTGAATTCCAAGCTGGCAATCGTCCTTAACATGGCCCTCACGAAAGCATTCCCCGCACCACGCTTCATCCGGTGTGTGGGCATACGGACAATCTTTCCCACGGTGACTATTGTCACGGGTGCACATTTTCGTTTTCCAATACTTGAAGTTCAAGTTTGGCCACTTCTGAAAGATGTCCTTTTCCTCGTTGGTATGTCTGGAGCCACAGTCGCCTCTTTTCTGGCAGCGGATGCCGTAGGAACATCGCTGCGTTTTGAGTATGTCGCGGCGATTGCGTCTCTCCTGGTTGGATCGAGACACTGCTTCCCAGCCGCCGCTGTCGTCGGGGTCATTGGAGATCTGAATGCCTTCGTTTTCCCTCTGTCCACTTTGCAGTTTCGCGGTATCCCAATGTCTAGGCTCGGGTTCCGCGATGGTGGGAAGCTTGGCTGTGCGTCCGGCAGGCTCGCTCGCTTTTTCAGCTGTGGCAGAGGTGGCATATTCGCCCGGGCCATCTACCAACGGCTCATATATGTTGCCGGTTTCGAGAATGGCTGTGTTGATGTTTTGGAAACGAGCTGCGTATTCAGGCCATGCCAACACCGTCAAACTTTCCTTGAACAGCCCTCTTGTCTGCAATATTATCGCTTCCATGTTTGGCACTCTCGGAAACTCCACAAAAAGCTCCGTTCCTGTTTGGGGTTGACTGGTGTAGAACAAGCGACCCAACTGCATAAGCTGCCCTTTGACGGATGAATAGAGGTTATTCTGGTCCGGGTCAGCAAACTCGCAGAGCACGAGTGTTTGGCTAGGCTTGGGCCATTTAGCCTGTCGCGTGGAGCTGCAACTAGTGAAAGAGATCTGGTCGAATATCTCATCAACGTAGTATATCGACATCAGGCCGCTGGTGGAGTTCATTTTGATCAACTCCTTAGACAGCGCCGACTTCAAGGCCCAAAGCTCCACTCGAATGCCACTCTCCAGTACTTTTGAGACCGGTGGACATATATCGCGGTCTCCGGTGATGACGACAAACGTCGTGTTGGCTTTTTCCTGCTTGAACTGCGGGTCATACTGGGCCCTGATAGTGAGTTCGGCGGCTTTGTAGCTCAGATCCGTTGCCATGGAGTTGTCCACCTCCTTCTCTTTCCCGCGGGCACGGTCGTAGACCTTGACGTCGAACTTGTGTTTCTCAGCCGCTTTCCACACCAAGTCATTCGGCGGTGGGCGCGATCCGTAGAGAATCGAAGGACCGAGGCTGCGGCGATTGCAGATGGTGTCGAGTAGTTTGCCAAGGTTGATTCTCAGGCGCGGGTCATGGTCGCTGTCTGCCAGTTTGGGGATGCGACTGTTGCCCGAGGCGGCCAACTTTTGGGCCTCGATCCAAAGGTTGGAGTCATCGACGAAGAACAAGCAGGTCTCGGCTGGTTCGCCACTCATTATGGTGGTGTCTGTCGAGTGAGTCTAGTAGCTGGTTAGATTAGAGTAATGAACGGGTGTAAAGAATAACCACGAGGCGAGGATGGGCAAGAGATGGTTTGATAACATGTCTGAAGCGATGGCATACCTGGTAGAGGATGTGAGAAACTGCTGTCTTGAGGTTCGAGAAAGTTTACGTCTCATGATCTTGTTAAGGAAACGTTACTCTAACAAGTCGGTGAATTGGAATAATTACGGCTGGCAAACACGGAGAATAATCACACCGAGATGACTTCAGCCAGTCGTGCTACCAGAACCACTTAAATCCGAAACTTGTGTAACATTTCAATTCGTTCCACCTTGCAGTAATCTCAGAGATAGCCCAGCGATAACTGATGTGTTTTAAGGCTTCATAATGGCTCAAAGATCATTGAACTTTGGGCCAATGACAGCTTCCAGCTGCTGCTTTAGCTACAGCAGTCGCATCAACACATATGCCTATTCAACTAGACCATAGTATTAACTATCCTGCGTGGAAGATATTCTGAATAAATCAAGCCTTGATCACATCTCCTTTCTCGCTCTTGTAATTGTCCGCTGGGGCGTCCCCAACATCTTGACCAATGACAACATCAACCTTCCCCTTGAGATCATTGATATGGTCGTCAAACAAAGCTCCAAGCTCTTCCAGTGTGTATCCTTTTGTCTCTGGGAATGTAAAGTAGATGATGATGGTGCCCAGTATCAGAACTCCAAGATAGAAAATGAAGTAATAGTAGCCAATGCGGTCCAGGGCGATCGGGTTGACGTACTGGTTCACCGTCAGAGCCGCCTGGCTCACCACGATCTGCAGCGCGAGACCGCGATTTCGGATGCTGTATGGCAAAATCTCGGGTGTGTAGCAGTAAAGCAGCGGGTTGCAAGCCAGGTTGAACGCAGCGTTGTACAAAAAGAGAAATACGACGGTCGTGTACGCTGCGGCCTGAGAGCCATGATTGGCGTACATGGCGCTTGAGATGGTCAGAGGCACGTTGGCACAGATCATGCCAATGAAACTGGCAAGCCATAATGGTCGTCTTCCAATCTTGTCGGCCAGCAAAGCACCGACGACGGCGCATATGAGATTCCAGATAGCCATGCCGCCGTTGATACCTGTCTGCTGGGTTGTGCCGGTGATGCCGATGCTGTTGAGAATGGGAGAGAAGTAGTAGGAGATGACACCCTGACCATTCCAAAGTGTCAGGACGGCTACCGATATGACGATACCGAAACGTTTCCGGTTTGCCTTGATGGCGAAGACATTGCTCCAAGCTGCAATCTGAGCCTCTCGCTCCTCAATGAGAGCTTGACTGATCTCTTCCATCTCGACCTTGATGATGTCGGCGTCATAGTTGCCATTGGCATGATACATCACCAAGATTTCCTTGGCTTCTTCATAGCGACCCTTTGAGCAGAGCCAACGGGGTGACTCTGGCATGAAGGTCACAGCAGTCATGACAAATAACGGAAAGCAAGTCTGCACGATGGATGGGATTCTCCAAGACCAGTTGTTGTCGAGGTGCCCGGTACCGAATGAAAGCCACGAGGCAATGATGGATCCCACATACCACAGGACATTGAACTGGTGGGAAAGATGTTAACAATCTACAGTGATATCTGAATAGCTTCATCCTCACCATTGATGCCATCCTGCCGCGAAGGCGAGGATGGCTAAGCTCGTTCAGCAGGCTAGGACCCGCGCAGGTCGTGAAGCTAATACCAAAGCCGAGGATAAAACGGCCACCGATGAACACATTTCTGTTGGGAGCGGCTGATTGCAAGGCAGAACCAATGATGCATAGCAGGGATCCAAATTGAATAGTCGGGCGACGTCCAAACTTGTCAGCGGGATAGGCCACAACCAATGCTCCTGCGAAGCCTCCAACAAATACGAGAGCAGTGATGAGACCAAGAATTTCAGGGGTTGGATTGCCCATGGCTGAAAATAAGTTAATAAGTTGTGGGTGAGATTGTGTGGTGCGCATGGGCATGACACCAGGGTCAGTTGTTCGGGCTAATAGCTCACCTTTCTGCCAAGGATCCATGGCCTGGAAAGTACCAACAATGACTTCGTCATATCCAACAGTCATTTGGGAGACAAGCATCCACGATTGCCAGAACACCAGCTTTCGGAGACCCTGATCTCGCCACCACGGTTCGTCGGGGCTGGGGATGATAGCGGCGGCCACGGCCATGCTCCCATTGGGGAGACCCATGATGAACAATGCAATAAGTTGTGTAAGAGATGAGTGGCAGCAAGAGTGAAGACACAGAAGCACTGGAGATCTGAATCTGATGATCAGAGCATTAAAGCAGGAAGTGCCATGCCAATATATACAACATTTGGAAATGACTAGTGCTATCGGCTTATCAAGCCAGTTGGTTGGCTGGAACATTGAGATGTGGATATGACTCGTCTCATCGGCCGAGTCACGGCCGACTTTCGCTCAGTGTGGGGAAATTTCCTGTTCCATAGCTTGACCATGAACCAATGCAGGCAAGCTCAAGGATTGAGATAACGCTCTGGAGCGCGCTAGACGCCCAAGGACATGGGATCACGACGTCTCAGGGATGTTCCCCTCAGTTTACGCATCTCTGGGATTACAAAATCCATATTATTGAGGGGCCGTACACCCGGAATCTCCACTTGGTGTTGTTGGATCGCTTGGGGGAGGAGTTGTACCGGTTTCTATAAAGATGGCTGCTCTCCCATGGTTAGGCCACGTTTGTACACCTGTTGTAACTGGAATAGCAGTCCTCAGATATTATGACTATTTCCAAAACACTTCCTTCTCGCCCCGAGTACGCCAGCGTCTTGCCAGCGGACTTTCTCCATGGCTACGCGTAAGCAAATCCGACACCGACTTTCATCGCCGCTAACAGTCGAACTAGGTCGGCGGCATACCAGGTTGAGGGTGCTACCGCCAAGGGTGGTCGTGGGCTATCTAACTGGGATGAGATGTTGAAAGACTACCCGGACAATGGCAATGATGCCTGTCGCTCTTATGACCTCTGGAAAGACGACGTACAGCTTCTCAAACAGTTCGGTGCCAAATCTTACCGGTTTTCGGTTTCATGGCCGCGCATCAAACCACTTGGTAAGTTGATGACTCCCTTGATGAAAAAGACACGGAACTTCACTCTTGTTCAAGCCATACTAACCTGTGAAAGGCACCAAGGACTCACCCGTCAATGAGGAAGGTGTTGCGTATTATAACAACCTGGTACGTACTTGCTTCTCTAACCTGTGGATGACGACACTGACTTTGTTAGATCGATGGTTTATTAGCAGTCGGAGTCGAGCCGACCATCACATTACATCACTATGACACCCCCCTGGCCTTGGACGAACGGGACCGAGGGTTCGCTGCTGTTGATGCAACAGAGCTGGTTGAGGACTTCGTTGCGTACGCGAAAGTGTGCTTCGAGAGGTTTGGTGACAGGGTCAAGAGGTGGTTGACAATTAACGAGGTGAGTTGAGACCATTGTGGTTAATACCTTATACCATGAAGGGCATATAGCTGACGAATGCGTAGCCTTGGATCTTTTGCTCTCTAGGCGCTGAAGGTATCGTCAAAGATTATACCCGGGCCGACTTTTTCAGGCAAGTACTTGGATCCCAGCTATACAACCATGAAAGATCTAACCACGTGCATACAGAGTTGGCCACAACACCTTGCTTGTTCATGGGCACACTGCGCATCTATACCGTAAAGAATTCCAAAAGGCGCAGGGCGGACAGATTGGAATTGCACTGGTAAGAACGCCAAAGTCCGTTCCTCAAATATTATATCTAACTTCCCATTACAGAATTACGACTGGGCGGAGCCAGTTGATAATTCCCCCGAGGCGATAGAAGCTGCCATGATTTCGGAAGAACGATCCCTTGGCTGGTTCGCAATGCCCATTTGTGAGTTGGTTTGTTCACCTGACCAAAAACGCACGTACTAAACATCGTAGTCAAGGGAATACCAACAATGTCGTGGGATCACTACGGTGATGAATTCCCACGCCTTACGGCGGATGAATTGAGCTTGTTAAAAGGCTCGGCAGATTTGTAACCATGCCCCATTCCCAAGTCTGCAATCTCTTCTAATCAGTTCACAGTTTTTCCATAAATCACTACGGCACAATGTACACTACAGGCAAACAGCTGGCACCAAACACGGCCACAGATTTTCGAGAGTTAGATGATATTCAGAAAACAGTCTACAGAGACGGCGTTTTAATCGGCAGACGGGGAGAGAATGGCCATCCACACACCGGTAAGTATTCCCAGAATCCACCTCACAAGACCTCGATGTTGATGTTAGGCAGTCCCATGGGGTTTTGGGAAGCTACTTGTTCACTGCTGGGAGGTCTATGCCAAAGACCTGAACATCCCCGTCATTGTGTACGAAAATGGCTACGCTGTGGAGCACGAAGCATCAGCGCCATTGAATGAGATTGTCGACGATAAATACCGCCAAGAGTTTTACGACCAGTACATTCAGGCAATGTGCGACGCGGTCAAGAATCACGGCGTCTGGATGAGTGGCTACCACTGTTGGAGCTTGCTTGAGTAAGTCGAAAATATTCCTACTGGGAAAGACAGTGACTGATATGGTGGCGTAGCAACCTTGAATGGAACAATGGATACACTCCTCGATTTGGAGTGACGTATATTGATCGTGAGAATGGTTTCAAAAGGGTTCCAAAAGATTCTTCGACGACGGTTGCAGCCATCTGGAAGCATGTCGTGCGCAAGCAAATTTAGTGCCATTTTGTTATAGACATGCAACAAGCTCCAGACGGGTAGGATGTCTCGTGCCTCAAAGCAATATTTTTGCCATGCATGAGAAATAGTTGTAATCTATAGTTGGAGGAATCACTGTGAAACTTTGGAATCTGAATTCAGCTTCAAGACCTATACTTAGTGTGCATTTTGTTCTTGGATGATGCTGGTACATGAGTGGAGAAGTTGTTGCATTCAATAAACAATCCTTCCCAGTCTCAAAATCGATGCGAGCTCGAGTTCATTACACCCGCAGCCCCAGAGCTTACGACCCAAAGGAAGCCATGTAATGTGAGATCAGATCCAATGAAGCGCAGGAAATTCCCAAATTGATTGTAGGACAAATTATTGTATTCTACATCCATTGTCAGCTGTGGGAGCCATTGTCGTTGGAGACGGCCGGGTCCGACGGGCTACCCTAGACCGAAAACGGCGCGACCCGAGGTTCTCGCCATCTGGATTTTGCGGCGTCCCCTCTTGACGCATTTTTCACACAGCCTCGCGTCCAGCTTCGAATTCATTGAGCACAATCGCCGTGGAGTATTTAGCATCTCAGAGATAACTCTTATGGTCATGTCGTCACCTATTCGCTCCACACAACGTGCTCCGAGAGCCTGCGCTGCTTGCTACAAAGCAAAGGTGAAATGCGACAAGACGATACCCTGCGGTCGATGTGTTGGCCGCGGAATCGCCCAAGACTGCCGGCGAGAAGTCGTTCGTGTTCAAGGTCAGATTCATGGCTCTATAGCGACTTCTCCAAAGCTCAGCTGGGATGACTTGCTCCACGAAAACCACCGCCTGCGCGCAATCATTACGAACCTCCCAGACCAAGAGCGAGAGGCCCAAGCAAATATAGAGGCCCCTCTATCAAATCCATTCGGCGCCAAGGGCGAAGATTTTGAGACACGGCTTTTTACAGCTGTGGATCACTCGTCCACACCGAGAACTGTGTCGAGCACGGCGGATATTGTGCTGCCGTCGAGGGAGAGCAGCGATAAAATCCTGATACATGCATTCGAGTGGACGTTTTGGCATCACTTCAGTTTACTTGTCCCCGAATTCAAAAGCGAACACGATGCATTTTGGGACAGCTATTCAGAGACTCAATCACTTGAAGCGGCGCACCCTCTCTGGTTGGCTGTTTACTTTAGTGTCCTGGCCTCCGAGCTGCTGTTTCTGGGCGATGACGACTTGATCAGTTTCGACCTTCCGAAGATGGAGTATGCTGGTTTGTTGAAAAACTGGTACGACTCGGCTCTTTATTTTCTCGACAGAGCCGACTTTGTGCAGAACCTTGATATACGCTCTATCCAGGCCATCTCTATCCTCGGCCTCGTTTTCCCAAGCGTGGGGGACTCACAGCGCCACCGCGCTTTGTGGTCTCTTGCGGTACGGCACGCCCAGGATCTGAAGTTGGGAACCGACAGCGCTCATCAGGACGAGTCGTATGTTGAACAGCAAAAACGGAGACGGCTCTGGTGGACACTTGTTATCTGCGAGTGGTTGCCCGTCCCGCACCGAAGTCCATGCATTAATGACAATGATTTTGACTGCGAGATTCCAGATGAGATCGATGATGCCGAGATTTGCGATGTCGCCACTCTCGGCGGTAAATCAAGGCTACCAAAGAGCAAGCCGCGGCCAGTCCAATACCACATTGCCATGATCAAGTTGGCAAAGATATACTACCAGATCAGATTCCGGCTTCGTATCCGCAGGTGGCAAGCTGCCGAAATCGCAGAGTTCGTATTCACAGCGGACGAGCAGTTGGCCCTATTAATATCCAATCTGCCGTCCCACCTTCAGTTTGACGAGAAGCAGTCGGAAGTGTCCATCGGGAGGGATCGCCGACTTCCCTGGATTCCTTGGCAGCGGAATAGCATCACAAAAGCCCTATTGTATTACCGCATGGTCATCGGCCGACTGCTCCAGGCACATTGGCTAGACGGGTCCATCAGTGGCACTAGAACGCGGGCTATTTGTATCTCCTCAGCTCAAGGGTTGGTCAATACCACTCGAGGAGAGAGCGTGGACCCTTCAAAGATGCGACCTTGGTACGTAATTTCTATTCTACCGTTACTACATATCTCTAATATTTCTCGTCTGTAGGGCCGTTGCAGTGACTATCTATGCCGCTATCATCACACTCATACTCGAGTCGTCCATTAGTGACACAGACTACGACACCGAAGTACAGCACGGCCTAGATTTTCTTCAATTAATAGAGCCTCACAACTCCATTTCAATGTATAGCATACGAATCATCGAAGGTCTGCTACACAACAGCGCCGTGAGCTCTGGGGAGTAGGGGTGGTTAGTGGAAGGGTTGCTAAGAAGTTCATGCGCCATCATCCTCGAAACAGAAATGCATATATATGAAATATAGTTTGTAAGATGTGTAAACCTTGTGAATAAAAAATCTCGGCTGAATTGACAGCTTGAATACTGGCTCCCTACTGCAAATGGATCTCTCGGCGCCCCCGCTGCCGCATTTCGCTTGAGTCTCATGACATAGATGCTTTAAGGGATAGCTACGGCGCAGGTCTAACACGTTGACGGTCTGGTATTGGGCATCTCGTAGGCTACTACCTGAACTCTGTTGCACGGGCGGCGTCAAGAACAAGATAATTTAATAGGTAGTACCCGCCGCGTGATACCCTCCGCGTGATACCCTCTCTGGTCTGGCTGTTTCGACTGGGGAGGCCCGAGCCACGAACTATCGAACCTTGGCTTCTCGGCTGCAGAACTTGGAGCGCACATAGCGCCGACTGAGCAGCCATATCGTTCTTATTGGGCCTAGGCAGAGGTGACTAGTTTGATGTAACTTAGGCTAATATGGTGTTTGCATTCAAGACTTCCTAGGCTAGCTATTGTGATGTAACTTAATATTACAACCTCCCCCTATCAGATCAGCCGTGGCGCTTCTATCTATTCCGCCACTAGAATAGATCCTGCATAATCTCACACTCGGTCTCCTAGTTAACGCTACTAGATCGATTCTAGAATCGATAGTGGGCGCCCGCCATCGCGCACATGAGCGCATCCAGGCTCGCAGATTTCTGAAAAGGAACTTCAATTTGCGTTGTAACATGATGGAAAGAAGTATGCTGACAGACTCATCGATGACGGGCGGGATTTGAGAGATCAAAGTGGCTTTCGGGGGAGGATACTTCGCGCAGCGTCCTATACACAAACGGGAGGATCCTTGGAGAGTAAATGTGATAGAAATTGGATTTGTGATATCATTACAATGAATCTTAACAGTCTAACAGAATTCCACCTGATGTTGATACCCCCTGGATGGCTAGCTTTCTAGATGTTGCAATACCGACAGGAGCCTGCTCACGAGTCGTCTCACACTTCTCCGGGGCTAAGCCCATAGATTTTAAGAAATTGACCGTTTGTAGCCACTCCGCTTGCTTGCGCGACTCGCTCCATTCCAGCTCATCCGCCATGATATCAATGACGCGCGGAAGTGCCTTGAGAGCCCCTTCAACGTCGAGAAAAGACAATCGTGTCCGTCGTGAAATGATATCCTGGACTGTGCAAGCTGACTCGGATCGGACCCCGTGCTGAATCTCAGCTTCCAAAATGGGAAATGATGGTAACAGGCGTGTGTAATGAGATGGAGAGTTGGCGAGAATGGACCAGGCGCGATCTCCATAGTTGGTGGCAAGGTGATGGGCGACATCGGCATCGATGCGGTGAAGTTCCATCAGTTGTGACGCCAACGCTGGTGAATAACCGTGGGCGCCGACGACAGGGAGCTTTTCGGTAGAGCAACTGCCGTTGGTAGTAAATTGTGGGAGATGGGCACCGCTGATGTCGGGAAGAGTAGTGGCGTGAGATGTCAGATTGAAGGTCTTGATAGCTTCATCAACAGTCTCTTCAGCCATTCGGCGATAGGTAGTCCACTTTCCTCCGGCGCATGTGAGCAGTCCGGAGGGAGAGACGGTGATGAGATGGCTGCGAACAAGGGACTCTGTGTTCTTGGCTCGAGGATCCATGATAAGAGGTCGGATGCCTAATTTTGGTTAGAAGTTATCACAATGAGGGCGACGAACAGGACTTACCAGACCAGGTTGCAAGGACATCAGACCTCGTGAGAACTGAATCCGGGGACAGTAACTTGCTGACCTCTTTCAAGATAAAGTCCACTTCGTCATCTCGCGCAGCCGGATTTCGCTCAATCTCACAAGGGTTGTCAGTTGTCCCTGCCAGAGTGCGTCCCTCCCAGGGAAGAATGAAGATGACTCGTCCATCTGAAGACGCGTTTAGCATGCCCATCTTGTTAGGACACAGCGACTTAGGGAGTATGATATGGGCTCCAGAGGCCGGGGCCACCAAATCCTTGCGAGAGGGATCGTCCATGTGCTCAACGGCATCTGCAAATGGTCCGGTGGCATTGATAACACCCTTTGCTCGGACGGTGAATTCCTCGCTGGCGTCATCGCTGGAAGAAGCCAGAGTGTCGCGCATCTTCGCACCGTGAATCTTGCCGTTCGAGTCCTTTTCCAGACCCGTGACCTCGACATAGTTGAGGACCGTAGCACCATAGAGCGATGCAGTCATTGCTAGTGAAATGTTCATCCTTGAGTCATTATGCTGACCGTCATGATACACCACGGCGCCAACTAGATTGTCGCGACGCAGCATGGGAAATTGAGCAACAGCCTTGCTCTTGCTCAACAAATACGAGCGTTCAAGACCTCGAGAGCCCGCGAGGAGGTCGTAGACGAACGTGCCGGCATAGACGTACGGAGCCTGCCACCAATGTTGCATCGGCAACAGAATAGGCAATGAGCTAGAAAGATGTGGCGCAATTTCTAGAAAGGCCTTCCGCTCGTGCAACGCCTCCATGACGAGCTGAAGTTGGGAGTAATCCAGGTTCCAGACGGCCTTTTCGAGGTACCGGACGCCGCCGTGGACCAGTTTCGTGCTCTTGGAGCTGGTGCCAGAGGAGAAGTCGTCGCGCTCGACGAGAGCGACTTTTAGGCCGCGAGTGACGGCATCGAGAGCAATGCCGGTTCCTGTTGCGCCGCCGCCAATGACGAGAAGGTCATACTCCTCCTGAGTGTCGGTCGACCCGTTGCGGCGTAGGTCGGCGAGCTGCTGAGCCCGAGACCTGGGCGTTGGAAATGAAGGCGGCTGGATCTTGCCCGTGTGATCGCGTTGGATAGCCGCAAGTGGCATTTTGACGGGCTCGTTGCCGCTGCGAGATCTGTAGGCAATGCCGACTCCGGTCACCGTGGCGAGGACTGCGGCAGAGGCGACCAGTGGCCGCCTGATACTGGCGAGCCGGGACGACATGCTCGGTTGGGTTTGACCTTGCCAAAGGTTGTTTTAATTCAAAGGAGGCTCTTCGCCTGGTTGAGATTTCCAGAGTTGACGGCTTCTTAAAACGAGACTAAACGGACATGAGGGAAATAACGCGGTCTGCGATTCTAATCAAGGACTGCGGAGAAACAAATGACACACGTGCGGTAGACTACAGGACCAAAAAAGTCAGTATCTGGATGGAGTAGTGACGCAACAGTCCCATATTCGTTTCAATCCAACGCCGTCTGGCCCACAGAGTGCCACGAAAGACCGCATGGCCTCGTGCTTCTCTTTTCACCTCAATGCTACCGGGACAATGCGGATACGCCCCACAATCCGAGTCACGGAGACTCCAATTGCCGCATGGTTGAGCCGGAGCGTGGTTTCCATCGAGACAAGGCACTGGATATGGCCGGGCTGACGTGGTTTACGATGCTCAACCAGGACGATGCTATACGCAACTCGCAACAACCTCAGCCGGCGCTTATGCATCTCGGGTCTCCACTACCGAGACCTGCAGCTCGGTGTCGGTAGAGCGAACCGAAGCTGCACGAACCACGCCCCTCCGCTTCTCGGCCGACGCCAGCGACGCTATTCCGGCCACCAGCCCCCCTGGTAAAAAGCCAAGATGTAGGTTGCATCTGGGCTTACGGGGTGTCTACTAATCGGACCGTTTGAGCCCCTCAGGTGACTGGTGCATGGCAGGCAGCAGTTTGATAAACCCTGAGAAATCCCCTTTTGGCTCGCCTTATTCCCGGATGGCAACTCCTCCTCACTCTGATTTAGCCGCCACCAACCAGTCTGGGCTTTAGCTTGGCGGCAGATGGAAGATGGTGTGCCGAGGCTTGTTCTGAGGGGCACAGGTGACCTCCGGCAATGGTTTGATACTGGCCCTTGCGCAGCACCATGTGTGAAGAAAAGTGGAATTAGTTTAATTGACAAAAGATAACCATGTGTCAGATACGGAAAAGCCCGCGAGAACCTAACCTACAGTGCTTTTTCTCGCCCGCAGTCGACCTGAATTGCACAGCTCGGGAAGCCCGGAACCGGTGTGGCGGCTCGTGTACGACGATACTCAGGATACACCATCCCGTATGCTGAGTTTTCCAATGTAGCCATGTAATTAAGGTGAGACATGTCGAATGTTCTTGTCAGAATGCTTGTCAGAATGTCAATTTCATCCTGCCTAAGAACCTTAGGGCGTCGCATCATCTCCACTACGGTGATGGATTTTCCCACTAACACCGTTCTAGAATCTGGCAGGTGGAGCTGGATGGAGACATGTATTAGCGACAGCCGACGCGAACCGACCGTTCCCTTGCAAGTTATGTTCTTAATAAAGCTTCTTTTGATTTAATCCACTATTAGATCTCACAATCTGGATACAATGCGACTTCTTTCAAGATGGATCTGCATGAATTCGGTATTGAGATAAGTTCCGTATGTTCCTTGTAGCTAGACTGGTTCCTTTTAATCCTCATCCGGTCATAAGCAAGCTGCTTGTCGGATGGGCCTCTGTTGCCATAGTTCCATTATCCGTGCCATTTTGGTAGTGCAATTAGACGTGAGAGTCAAATCTCTTCTTGTACGTGTTCGACCACACCTCCCGTCGAGGCTTGAACAACCGCGCGAAGCCGAGATAAGGCGTGTTGACGGGGCTTTCACCGGTATACATGAGGACATCGTAGAGGAAGCCTCCAAAGGCGGTTCCGCAGAATGGTGCAACCATCGGGATCTTTGGAACCACGTTAGCCAATGCCAGAAATAGGATAGAAATTCAACTTACCCAGAAGTAATAACCTCCAGCAGACCACACCCCGTGACCGTATCCAATCATGTACGAAACAAGACGGGGCCCAAAGTCACGAGCCAGGTTGATGGCGTAGCCCGTTTCCCAGCCGAAGCACGCGCCAATGCCAAAGATCAGGAAGAACAGACACAATGGCAGGAGAGGTCCGGCGCCAATGTTGCCGTTGTCGACGAGGGCGAAGATAACAAACTGGAGGATGGTGCTGGCGATGAACTCGGAAAAGAACATTCCTGTGCGCGTCATGAAGGCAGCGGGATACGTGCAAAAGATGCCAGCGCTGGAGGTATTCAGTCCAACGGTCCGGATGCCGCTGCCCCCCTCGAACATGTCAATGGCGGACTTGTAGTTTGCATACACAATCGCAGCTCCCGTCATGGCACCGAGGAGTTGGCCAATGAAGTAGACGGGGAACTTCCGCCACGGGAGACCGCGGTAGAGGCAGTTGGCGAGCGTCACTGCTGGGTTGAGGTGGCCGCCTGACTTGCCACCGCAGTAGACTCCAAGCATGACTCCCAAACTAAGACGCCAAAGTTAGCTGTGAAGTCCAATTGGAGATGAGCGATAGAAGATGCTTACCCCCAGCCCCAGGAGATGCTTTGGTAATCACCCTTCGCGCCGCTGCTCAGCACAACCTGGGCAACGACGCCATCGCCAAACAATATCAAGGTCATGGTGCCCAGGAACTCCGAGAAGCCATCCTGGCAGACCTCGCGGATCCTGCTCCAGGCCAACTGCTCCCCGACCGACGACGGCGGCATCGACTCGCTGGAGACTTCTTCATGTTCTTGTACCTTGGGGCTTCCCATCTCGATCTTCTGAACGGAGGTTGACTTTTCGATGGACGAGTCTGACATTGGAGCGGGAAGAACGGAGATGGGCATTTGATGAGATGAGTTGTGGCGTGGTATCTCGACTCTCGGGGACAAGGGAGCATTTATGTTCTGTTACGCAACGATGTCGTCCCGCTAATGCGTCGCAATGGCAGTGAGGGGTCTCTCGAGGCCTGTCGGTGCTCACCCAGCTTGCGCTCCTCCGATGCTTCCTCCTCTCCTCTCCCGTCACCAGCCAACGCGGTGTCCAGACCAGATCTGGCTAGGAACGGCCGGAACTCCTCTGAGGCAAATTCGTTCCCATCCCAGTGCCATCGAACGATGCAAGGGGGGAGCGGGCTCGGTGTTGACGGTATCGTGGGAACGAGTTGCGATGCATCCTCGGTCTGCGGAACCGAATAGATGGCACGCGGACTGAACGCCTGGCCGAGGCTGGTGTGTCAACCAACATCTCCTCCATCCTCACCCCCGAGATCAAACCCCGAACACTCCGGATTTTCTCCACATCCGCTAACCTGGGGGAAGAGAACGGTTGTAAACCGGCCGAGATGAGGTGAGAGATGCCAGCCTTCTCGTTCCGGACGGTGGGTCGCACCGGTGTTGGTCTGAGGCGTCAGCAATGCAACTCGGTAAGCCCACCCCGAATGCAAAGCCTCAATGGGCATATGACAACCGTTGAAGGATTGTCACATGGGGTAAAGGCGTCTCCAATGAGGTAAAAGCCCGGTATACAGGGTCTCGGTCTAGGCCCCTAGCATTCTGCAACCCCACAATCCGGGGATGGGGAACTCGTTTGGCTGGGATCAGCTTCTCCGAGCTCTACCCCGCGAAGGCAGCTCGGCCGACAGGGAGAGCTTGAGCTTGAGCATGGTGAAGGTACAAATATTATGAGGGCCCAATTGCTTAGAGTCCAGCTACGCCTCCATACCCTCGCACTCGATCTGCCATCTTCTCTATTCGCGATCTCTTCAATTGCTTGCCAAGTGCTTCAATCCTGCTTCGTTGTCTTACACCTGCGCAATGCCTTCCGCAAACGGGACTTCTACTCTCGCCTTCATTGGCGCCATTGACCAGGGCACCACCAGCTCGCGGTTTTTGATTTTCAACACCAGCGGAGAGGTCATCGTCACACATCAGCTTGAGTTCAAGCAAATCTACCCGCACCCTGGGTGAGTACTGGCCTACACATTACCATTGGTGCAAGAGCTGACCGTCGGCGATTAGATGGCACGAGCATGACCCCGAGGAGATCGTCTCCTCGGTCGAGACGTGCATCGATGGCGCAGTCACGGAATTCGAGACCCAGGGCCACTCCCGCAGCCAGATCAAGGCTGTGGGCATCACAAACCAGCGAGAGACGACCGTCGTCTGGGACAGGACCACTGGAAAAGCTTTGCACAACGCCATTGTATGGACAGATACTCGATCTCAGGATCTTGTGCGTCGAATGAAGCGCCGTCTTGGGGCGGGCGAGCTCACCTCCCGCTGCGGACTCCCCCTCTCCACATACCCCTCAGCCAGCAAGCTCCTGTGGATGTTGGAGAACGTGCCAGAGGTCAAAGACGCCTATGAGCGTGGTGTTTTGGCGTTCGGCACCATCGACACTTGGTTGACGTACAAGCTCAACGGCGGACCGGCGCGCGATGTCTACGTGTCGGATCCTACCAACGCATCGCGAACCATGTTCATGAACCTGGAGACGCTCGACTACGACGAGGACCTCATTGACTGGTTCCGCCTTGACCGAAGCAAGGTATTCCTGCCCAAGATCGTGCGGTCTTCCGACACCAAGGCATACGGATCCCTGGCCGGCACGCTGCTGGAGGGCACCAAGATTACCGGCTGCTTGGGCGACCAGTCGGCGGCTCTGGTGGGCCAAATGGGCTTCACTCCCGGCCGAGCAAAGAACACGTACGGAACCGGATGCTTCTTGTTGTACAATGTGGGGAAGAAGCCCGTAGCGTCGACCAACGGGCTGCTAACAACGGTTGCATTCGACTTTGGCGAGGATAGGATCATGTACGCCCTGGAAGGTAGTATTGCCGTTGCAGGCTCCAGCGTCAAGTTCCTCGTGGACAACCTCCGGTTCGTCGAGTCGTCGTCTAAGATCAGCGCCCTCGCCGAGACTGTCGAGGATAATGGTGGGTGCACCTTCGTCACCGCCTTCAGCGGCCTCTACGCCCCCTACTGGATTGACAACGCTCGAGGAACCATCTTTGGCATCACGGCCTACACGCAGCGCGGCCACATTGCGCGGGCGACTCTCGAGGCCACGTGCTTCCAGACCAAGGCCATCCTGTCCTCGATGGAGAAGGACAGCGGCCACGCGCTGACCGAGCTGGCCGTCGACGGCGGCATGTGCAACTCGGATCTGATTATGCAGGTACGTGTCTCATGTGGATCACCGTAACATGTCCAGTGAAATCAGTTAAATACACACAGGTGTGTGTGTGGCGTAGAACTCGGAGCTAACGACCTTCTAGACGCAGTCGGATCTCATCGGAATCCCTGTCCTCCGCCCGGCAATGCGCGAAACAACAGCCCTTGGCGCTGCCATCGCTGCCGGATTTGCTGTAGGGATCTGGAAGGACTTTGACGAGCTGGCGCATGTGAACACGGAGGGCCGCACTGTTTTCAAGCCCACCATCACCAACGACGAGGCGGCCGAGCGCTTTGCGCAATGGGACAAGGCCGTCCAGATGAGCCAGGGCTGGTTGAGCTGAGGCGCCGGCTGCGGCATTTATTTAGTGGTCTCCTGTATTCAATATCGCGCGTCGTCTGACTGTTGATTTCTTCTGGGTGGAGTTTCTGTCAACTTGGGTAGTCAATTCCTCATTGTACTCTGTACCAGGCCGAAAGAACTATGGCTTTGCTTCCCGTATTGCTCCCGTAACACCCGCCACGGCTCCGAGGCGCACGCTTTTACGTAGTAATCTCTCTGAGCGAGCGTCCCGAGGCACCGGCGCATTGCAGCTTCTAGCTTGCAGGGGAGTGTCGGGTCCGTTTCATTACGTATATCCGCCGCATCCACGCCATTGCTGACGGAGCCGGCCGCACCCATGCTAGTTGGTTCCTTGTTGGTTGTTGGTTGGCTGTAGATGAAGCATACGGGACGCACACACGGGGGCTATGCCGAGCTTTTCCAGTGGCAATTCCTCTGCAATTGCATTGCTAGTGGAGATGAAGTGGAGAGCCAAGATGCAGTCTGCCACCTGCCTTTGCAGGAGTAGCATTTCCGCTTCCCCCTTGCACCAACGTCAGCTCACCCAACCCCTCGTGCTACGTAGTAACGCCCGCAGCGCGAGGTGACATCGGGATGCGGCGTAGCGGAGAACCCACGTTTTGGCACTCCTTTGAGGAACCCCAGGGGGCCCCAAATGCCCCAAGGGGAAGCCAGAGAAAGGCAGGGGGAAGCCAGGGAATGCCAAGGGGAAGCCATCCTGGAAAACTGGAAACCGGCCGGTCGAGCGGGCACTCCGAGCGCACACCGAGGCGCTCCGACCTGTTTGCCATCAGCAATTGACTCTGAGAGATGTCGTCTTCCCCAGAGTTACCCCACACGCCAGTCAACACGGGGGGTGATCTTCTCCCCAGCGAGTTGGACAGGATCCACGACTCGCCTCGCACTGAAGAAGTCGATCCGGCCCCATATTCCACATGAATAGCACGACAATCTGCCCATCCACGAGGGGTGACATGTGGAGGTCTCGCGACCATGGGACAGACATGCCACCGGCGAACGCACACTCGGTGCTGATGGCCGAGGAGGAAGTCAACTCGGCCTTTAGCCAGGACGAAGCCTCGAGCGGTGACGACGCCCTGGCCGACTCGGCGACGGCCCCGAGGAAGCGGAGGAGAGAGACGCACCAGAAGACTTCGTGAGCGCCCCAGCTACTCGCCGCCTGCAATATATGCCCTCTACTAACCCGTCCCGAAGATGCGAGCTGTGCAAGGCGCGCAAGGTCAAATGCGACCGCGCCGAGCCCGCCTGCTCGTGGTGCGCCCGGCACAACCGGACATGCATCTATCTCGAGAGGCAGAAGCTGGGCACTCGCGTCGGCTTCAATCTCGAGCTCGAGGCCAAGGTCAACCGGATCGACGCCCTCTTGCAGGCGCTGGGCCGCCGTGTAGAGGTCCATATTGCCCACGACCACGAGGTGACTGCCCAGCAGCTGTCACCGTCCATCAGCAACAATAGTCCTTCGCAGATGGACACTTATCAACCGAATGAGACTCAACTTAGCCAACCGGGTCTTTTGAGAGCCACGCAGACGTCCCAGGCGAGGATACAGAGCTACCCAAGCCCGAGCTGGCGGGTGGACAATGGCCAAGAAAGGCTTCCACAGCGGGACACGCCATCCGGACGAACCCAGATGAATTCGTTGGTCAGTGGTTCTTCCGCTCTGACAATAGCAAGCCCCGACAGACCAGGAACACAGACCTTGTCATCGTTACGGTCTCCAAACCCAGACCTGCCGCCTCACTACATGCTCTACACCCTCGTCGACCTGTACTTCAAACACTGCAACACCTGGTGCCCCATTCTTGACCGGAAGACGACGTTTGAAACCATATTCGGGCCATCATCACTCGAAGAATCCGACCAAATCCTGCTCTGTGCCATCGTAGCGACAACGCTGAGGTTCTACAAAGACCAACGGCTCACGCCCGAAATGAAGGCTCACTACCACAGAGTGTCTCGACACCGAGTCCAAATCTACGCCATGGAAAACATCAGCATCCCAGCACTAAGAGCGCTGGTAATAGTCTGCCTGGACGAACTAGGCACCTCCAACGGCCCTCGCGGGTGGAATCTCCTCTCGCTGCTTGTCCAGAACGTGAGACAACTCGACCTGTGTAAAGAAGCCAGCGTGTACTTGAAAGCAGACTCGCGAGAAACACCACACACTGGCTCGCTCCGCAGAGTGGCAGCCGGCGAGCCCGAATCCTGGATAGAGGACGAGGGTCGCCGGCGTCTCTGCTGGGTCGTCTATCTGCTGGATCGATATGCCACGGTCGCTACAACCACGTTTGACTTTATGCTCGAGGATATGAAGATGAAGAGGATTCTTCCCTGTTCGTACGACTTGTTTTCCAGGAATTTGCCCGTCCAAACCCAGTCAGCGAATTCTTTTAACGGACAAGACTCCACCACATACCTCACAACCTCGCCAGAGAACCTCGGAAGCTTCTCCTATCATTGCGCGATCCTGCGGATTCTCAGCAAGGTCCACGACTTTCTCAAAACCCCAATTGACATCACATCGTCCGCAGACATGGCGAACTGGCGAAATACGTATCGATCGCTCGACGATTCCCTCAACGCCTGGTTGCAAAACTTGCCCAGCGAGTACAGCAAAATCTCAGCCCTCTGCCACTCAGACCCAGCAAGCCGTGTTGCAAATTGGTTCATGCTGCATAGCGCCTACGTCACCTGCGTTGTTCGACTACATTCGTCTGCTGCATATCCTGCTGTTCGCTCTCACATCCTCGTTCCGTCCCATTATGCCATGCAAAAGTGTTTATCAGCTGTCCAGAGTCTCGGCGATATTGCTCAGGATGTTCTGGAAGCAAATGGCCTAGACCTCCTCGGTCCGCCATTTGCCTTTTCGCTGTGGGTAGCTGCGAGACTCCTCCTAGTCCACGCAGCAACAGTTGGGTCATTGGTAGACCCTCGGATTGTCTTCTTCATCGACACTCTTCGCCATGTCGGCCAGCACTGGGAGGTGGCAAATAATTACGCCAAGATTCTCGACCGAGTAGTTCAGAGAGAGCGGCAAAGTGATATGAGCTTCGCCGCCATGCGAAGGTATGTTTTTTTATCATCTTTTATGAGCGATATTAACCTCTCGTTAGAAGTGCCTACGATTTAGTGACCCTCACATCTGCGACCCGACAGTCTGGCGTTCAGCAGACATCCACACAAGTCACATCACTCAGCGAGCTGGATAACATTGATGTCTTTGACTTCTTTAATTGTCCCAAGGTTCTAGAGTCGGTTTCTATAGCCTCAGGTGGTCACATTAATATTCTACCGACTCGATCAATGAACGAACTAAGCGGAGACGTGACAAGAGCAGCCACCACCGTCGCGAATCTTGAGTCTGACTGGTTGGGATTTAGCGCTTCTTTTAGTTAAGAGCATTGCTATTTGTATACCTCTTACTACTATTTATACAACCTTTATTACATAACCCCAATTTTTTCGCCCTGTATTTAGTATGTACGACTACGCTCGAATCGAATGGAAAAGCTCAGGCTGTATAGCCAAGTTAGGAGACAGCCGATGAATTCAGGCCATTTTAAGATAAAATGCCGCGTGAACCGGAATTATGGGCGTTAGTGCTGACTTTTCGGCTAGCTGTCTACGCACAAACCCTTGTCGTTCAAATGGTGGTCAGCCGATTACGTCTACAGCATTACGTCCGCGGCGATCCTTCGTCATCATTCCTACAAATGCGATCAACTCCCAAGGTTGATGGCGCGCTGAAATTCGAATGCTTCGCTGCTTGCTTTATTCCTTCTGAAGATGGCGACCTCTCATAACCCGACGGGTCAGACAGTGGCCATCGTTGGCGCCGGTAAGTGCCACAGCGCATCGCGGGAGATGAGGAGAAGCTAAGCACAATCATCTAGGGCCTACCGGCTTGTCCATGCTCAAAACACTCCGCGAAGATGGATTCGACGCCACAATTTTTGAGAGACGGAGTCAAGTCGGCGGATTGTGGTCGTATACCGAGGATGAAACGATGACGACAGCTTTGCCGAGTATGTCCTCTCCATCAAGGATCCGAGAGATGACTGATCGATGTCACCAGATACCACAGCGAATATCAGCAAGTATACCTGCGGCTTCACAGACTATCCTATGCCTGACCGTGCGTTTTCTGCCCTATGCACCACCCGGTCTTCTATGGCTGTCCCCGCCACTAATTTAGGACAGACTATCCTCCATTTCTAAGTCAAAGCCAATTTCAAGAGTTTCTAGAGTCATACAGCACCCACTTTGGTCTTCAAGATCACATAGTATTTCGAACAAGCGTGACAGAAGTTGAAAGGAATCCAGAGAATACGAAATGGTGTATCAAAATGACGACTGAGGGAAAACCTGTTACCAGAGAGTTTGACAAAGTTGTTTGTTGTCATGGTTATCAAACCCAAGCCAAGGCACCAGAGTTTCCAGGCCAAGAGGAATTTCAAGGCCGAATTATGCATGGGCAACAGTTCCGAAGGTAAGTTGAGTGACATTTTGCTCTGGACTCTCACTGATAGAAACAGCCCCGCAGACTTCAAGGGCCAGAACGTTGTCTTCGTGGGAATGAGTTCCTCGGCCAGTGATATTGTCCCCTTGGTCGTCCAGAATGCTGCCAAGGTCTACGTCTCCCATCGTCGTGGTACTTGGATTTTCGGGCGCTGGCGCAATGGGCTTCCTACAGACCTCCTGGTCAATTACACCCGTCGACAGATGGGATATGTCATGCAAAACTGGTTCCCAGACTTGTCTGCGAAGCTGAGTAAGATGGCAACGACATTTCTGATGAAGAAGTACGGGGACCTTGATCCATCCTGGCGTCTACTTGAAGATGCGCCACCACTTTCTTTGAATTTGACAGCATGTATGGACACGATGCTAGAGCTTCTTCGAGAAGGGAAAATCACCTCTATGCATGGCGTTGAATCTTTCCTTGGGGGTAAGAAAGTCAAGTTTATGGATGGCACTGTCCTTGACGATATTGATACGGTTATTTTTTGCACCGGGTATCGTGCCGATTTCAGCATTCTCCCGTTTGTCGAGCACAGCACCCCGGAGAACGACGCTCAAGGCAATGCTTTTGGCGGAGCTCCGATTCCTCGTCTCTACATGAACATATTCCCGCCAAAGCATGCAGAAAGCATGGCAATTCTAATCGCGTCAACTTATGGCAAGAACAACGGATTCTCGTTCGCCGATGTCATCTCTATGGCAATCAGCAATATTTGGCGGGGAGTCAGCGCAGACATAATTCCCCCGGTGCCTGAAATGGAGCGCGCCATTGACGCGCACCACAAATGGATCGCAGGCCGTTGGGTCAAGGAGAACACAACCGACGTCTGTGCTGTCAAGCAATGGGAATTCCAAAAGTTCTTACACGAGGCTGCGGGCACAGGCCTGGAGAACCTGGGATGGGGGTGGAAAGGGTGGTGGACGTGGCTGAGGGACCCGAAGATGAGCTATTTGATGCGCCACGGCGTGGAAACTGCGTATGCTTTTCGATACTTTGAGACTGAGAAGAGAGCTGTGTGGCCTGGTGCACGGGATGCGATTATTCACACGAATACGTTGGTCAAGAAGCTCAGAGCAGAGAAATTAGCTGAGACTAAGAAGGAATAAGAAATTTCTTTCACGTACGTAGGGTAAAATGCGGGATCGAAGTGGTGGACGCCAGTGAGTGCGGGGTTTAAGCCAATCATTGGCCTAATAGTGGCTGACACAGCCTGGGTAATAGCACTCGGTTGCACGCTTCTAACTTTTTCTTAGACAACTGATGGATCCGATACGGTCAATTCAATCGTTGCAATAGTGTTCAAATTGATGATGATCCTGATCGATCCGGGTCATCCGGATCAGCCGGATGAGGGGGTCTTTTGGTCTCGTCATCATGACTAAAGACCAGATATCAATCTACTGAGGGTTTCGTTGTACAGGGTCTCTCTCCAACAACAACTAATAATTCTGACTAGGCCGTACATGATGGAGCATGGCTTAGCTAGCTGAATAAACGTGACGATGCTTCACTAGACAAGTTCCCCGTACGGGTCGGTTCGGTTCGGTTCGGTTTGTATAGATACTAATTGTTTGTTCCAAAGGGGTATATAATGGCTGGACAAGTACAAATCTTCTCAACTAAAAACAAAGAATATTGATCAATTCAGATCTACAATGATTCCGCGTCTTGCATGTCTTTTTGGCGTCCTCAGTGGCCTGTATAGCCGTGGTGTTTCTTCCGCGGCCACAACCGATTCATACCATCACTCACGCATCGTTGAGATTGATGGCATTGATACAAGCAATGTCACCGTATTCAATTGCCCACCAGGCACACGGGGTGATGCGAGCCTCGAATCCATCCAATTAGCAATGAACGACTTTGCTTATATGTTCTACACTGAGAAAAACGTCAAGGCTGCCTTTAAACAGTATGTCGCCAGCAATTATGTCCAGCACAACCCTGGCATAGCCGATGGAAGGGATGCTGCCATTACGGCACTGGAGCCTCTGTTTGGAAGCAGCGACCATGGGTTTAACGTGAGTCGAGATGCGTTACACTCGAATCGCCGTGTGTACTTACTTATCCCATATAGATTGCGCGAGTCATGGTGGGAAACGAGTACACGACTATCCACATCGAGGCAACCAACAAGGGCGGGCCATCTTATAACGTGTTTGATGTCTATAGAACTAAAGGTACATGCATCGTTGAACACTGGGATTGCTTGGAGGAGATTTCTAACAAAACTGTATCGTCCCACCCATACTTTTAAGAGAGAGGCTTGCAGTTGGGGTCAAGTTCGCTACTATTTGTCAATACTTATTTCCCGTTGACTGGCTATCGAAACTAAATCTCTGTCAATATTTCTCAAACTCTTTCCAAAGATCGGTTACGGTGCCGACGAATGCTAGGCGAAATGATGCTGAACTCGGATTACTCAAGCATACTTGAATAGATTGGACTCTTAATTAATCTTCCCGGACAAATTGTAGATATATCTAGTCTATCGAGCATCTTATGAACACTAGTGTCGGTAGACCCGGTTTTCAGCAAGGATTATCTTTGTGAAAAGCTTAGCAAAATTAACTTCCGCCCAGAGTAGATGCTTGTTGGTTGATCTTTTGTCCATCTCGATCGACTCCCCGTCCTAATTAATATTATGGGACGGCTTCAGGCATCTCCCCAGCTCCATATTTCACGGTCCACTTAGTTTGCAAATATTCTGGGTCTCGTGTTTCGCGTCACATCTCAGCTGATAAGCGCGAGGAGTGATCGTCCTTCCTGCATAGATCTCCACCAAAGTTCGCTCGTAGGATCGATTAGACCCATGAGCTTCTTCGGTACTACTGTATGCCACACCCAGGGGTTACTATCGGGAGGGAGTGGACTGAGTACAGATGTACCCGCTCTAATACCCTACCTGCATCGACCCAACTATCTGGTTGCATTTTGCGGGGACGGTGGGACTAAGATTGCGATTGTTTATTTAATAGGGTAGATCTTCGCTCTGCATATGGTGTAAGACAAAGAGTGTAACTACTCGGCTGCTTGAGTATGTGTCGCCCTCGGACACGGTATGACGGGCGGCGAAATAGCGCCACCAAAGGCCTCCTCCCCAGCCTGCTTGACCCATTGCACACGCACTGAAGTACGCCGCGCCACTATAGGTATGGTATTGGTTACCACAGCTTTCTGAGACAATGTGTCTCGGCTCACGGGTCATGACGTCAATTCCTACTGAAGTGCTACCAAGCCCTCGTCCGATCTAACAATTTCCTCTACAAAGGACAGAGAAGGCTCGCGCTTCTCCCCATGGCATTCCGCATCAACAATTCAGCCTACCGACAGCACCCACAGCTAAAATACACTATTGGTTGGAAAACCTGCCCCTGTTTCTTTCCAACTATCACAATGAACGTTGTTCTAGTCTCAAGGTTGGCTTTGGTATAGGAGAGTGGTATGGAACATTAGTCTCAAGTAATATTGATATGAGGATGGCATTCTTGTCAAGGTTGATCAATTCCTCGGCATCGCGGGTGACCTGACCAAGAATCCTGAGGAGTTTCAAGATTCGTTCACCGTCATGGCTGACAAGCTACCCGATACCACTGATTAACCGGGGGGGGGGGGGGGGGGGACTAAGATGGGGGTGACATCTAAGCCACGGATACTCTGATCAGGTTGGCCTTTTTCTTGCCTAAATTAGTTAAGGGGTCATTAAAACTGCACACGGCCAGACTTTCCGTTGTATAATTGAAGAGGGGTCGAGTTTTACGGTGACGAGGCTTAGGAGTAGTCTAGAGCAACAATCGAGGATGCCAGTATCCAGCAATTTTGGACAATGAAATCAATCTAGAAACTCCTTCAATATGTGCTCAACTCAATATAGTGCATCAGGTTTTCATACACGGGAGTGGGCTAGGAGTTTCCAAGAACTGGACATGGTATGAGATTGATGCCAATCTATATATCCCAGTCCACCAACCGCCATGCCACTACTATAGTATGATGTTAAGATAGTCAAAAATGCCTCGTTCATGGTAGTCTTCACAATGGACATGGTATCTGATTAGAATTTTATTAGTTTGCCCTAGGTCAATTTATCCATTGTGGGGCGACCTGTATGAAAATACACTATGAAATGTCGGATAGGATGCCTGTGACAAGAACTGACGCTTTTATCGCGGCACTGCTAAGCAGAGCTATCGTGAGTCAACTGAAGCTTTACCCCATTCTCGGTGTGAGCATCAGCGACAGATATAATCACAGTGGTGGCTCGATTGCCAACGTTCGTGCTCGACGAGACGTTACTTTCAGATGTGACCTTGACAGAGCTGACATTAGTCGAAGGATCATGCCAGAATACCACTGTGTATTCCGTGCCAACAATCTCTGACAAATCTCCATATCCGTTCCAAGGAGACCTGATTGCCAGAGTGCGCACATAGCTAATCGGAGCGTCGCCAACAGCGACCATGGTGGTTTTCTATTTCCGTAGGTTAGCCATTGAATAGATACGAAGGGAATGTCCAAGATCATCTAACCTGCTCAATGAGAACATGGCAGTACTTGTCTGCAGCTTTGCTGTCACCGAAAGCTTTTTTAGTCCCGTTAGATTGCAAGTTCAGACTCGGAACATGCGACGATGGGGCGCTGTCTCTCGAGATTCCATCATCGAGGTACATGCTGTATGACTATGGATTGTTAGCTGGCCATCAACACAGGTATAGTCATCGCATCGCTTACGTTGTTCTTTCCTGGATACACATGTAGGGTGATAGGGTTGGGATCTTGCTTGGGGAGAGACGGATCCGGGATGTAATCCCTGACTTGGATCTTCGGGATGATACCGCCTGTGGCTCGAGTTAGCTGGTGAGTCCTGCTAAGAGTGGTAGCAACATACCCTCTCTGATATACATGGGCGTGATGTACGGAATCTGAGTATCCTGATCGCTGATAAGACAGCTATACTCGATCCGGCTCCCACCATCGGCGGCGGGAGCAAGCGCGGCGCCGATTGGTTCGTCTGGTCGCAAATTCATGGGGAACCATTTGTCTGGGTATGGCAAGTAAAGCTTGCGAGTCTGTCTCTTGCTCTCAGGCGTCAGAGCTGGAGCTACCAGCAAGTCATTCCTGACCATGTACTGGCTTCGGGTGAAACGTTGGTTCTAAGAATGTTAATTAAGATATCGGTCGATGCATGAGGAGAACTTACATCTGCGGAGAAGAGTGTTCTGTCGACGTCATCCGTAATCACCTATCAAATTACAGGGTCAGTCGATGTTTAATCGCGCTGTTGATAGTGAGGTTAAAAACCTACCATTGCTCGAGCGATGGGCAGACCTGTGATAATGTTCTCAAACATTGCATCATACATTAGCTGCATCAAGCTGTAGCGAAGTCGGATGTAGTATCGACAAACTGGAAGAACAGCACGGTAGATCATGGCTTCCCTTCCTTGGTAGCTGTCCTTGTTATCGTCGTAGTGCTTCTGATACGCATATGGCTCTTGGAATAGCTTGCCATCTTTTCTCATCTGACCCTTTCTCGGGCCGTCGACCCAGAAGCGCTTCTTCGTATAGTGGTTCCTAGTAGAGCATCATGAGTCAAGAATCAAGAAGGAAAGGAAAAGGAACTCACCTGAACCATGGGAGAAGGGAGTAAGCGCAGTACCAGCGGATGATCAGCTCAGGGTTAGGGTAGTCATGCTCGGCCTCCATAAACTCGAATCCACCAACATCTTGTCCTGAAATTGTGATTCCAGACATGCCGAGAGCGAGGACTTGAGCGACAGAGATATCAAGGAACTCCCATGTCGATGCATTGTCTCCCGTCCAGAGGCCGGCATAACGATGACTTCCGACGAAGCTTCCTCGTCCGATGATGAAGTTGCGCCGGTTCTCTCGCCAAGCTAACTCTGGGCTGAGCTCAGAAATGCGGTTCAGGCCGTGGTAGGTAGCCTTGTGCAGGTTGTAGCTGTACAGTGACCAGATCTCAATCGCTTTCCTCTGCTTTGCTCGGTTAGGATCGCCAGACCAGCCGTCAGAGTCAAGCATTAGTCGGAATGGCAAACTAACCACCAAGTTAGCCTTAAACTCTGATTCTTTCAACTCAGCCAACTCACGATTTCATGTCTCCGTACTGTTCCGCAATGCAGGGAGACGTCATATCCTGCCAGACAAAATCAAGACCGCATTCAAAGAGATACTTGTACTGCTTCGCCCACCACTTGCGGACTTCCTTGTTGTTCAGATTCGGGTAGTGGCCTGGGTGTCCATTTCCCCAACCGTAGAACACTCCACCGTGGAATGGTTGCTTGGTGTTGAACACTTGCGAAAAGTCATAATTATCAGGTTCGAAGTAGTCAGGTCTGGCAGAAATTGGGGCCTGGAAGTACTGCGATCCAGTACCGAATTCCAAGTACCGTTGCTGGTGCGGGTATGGGGCGGAAGGATCTATGTCGCGATTATCTGCCACAAAGTACCCATTCTGGAGTCCTTCGTTCAGAGTGCTGTACTCATCCGATGGAGTGCTGTTGATGTAAGGAGTGATGTTGGTGGAGCATTTGACACCCTTTTCCCT
This sequence comes from Ilyonectria destructans, assembly GCA_020740775.1. Taxonomy (NCBI): domain Eukaryota; kingdom Fungi; phylum Ascomycota; class Sordariomycetes; order Hypocreales; family Nectriaceae; genus Ilyonectria; species Ilyonectria destructans. Next base: position 2,067,549 of record JAHEWK010000010.1, read on the forward strand.
CAGTGTCTTGAACATGTTGACTGGGTCAGGAAAGTGAAGATCTCTCTTGTCGATGGTAAAGGTGCGGTAGTCGTCCTGCATGTCCACGTCGATATGCATGCCGTCAATTGGAAAGTTGCATTTGCGATATTCGTCGATGGCTTCGACGACGGAATCTTGGTTGTCGTAGCCATAGCAACCCTGGTGATATCCCAGCACGTATCGGGGCTTGAGTTTGGGCTGGCCGACAATGGAGGTATACAGTTGGACAAGATCTTGCATGCTATCACCTGCAACGACCATGCAGTGGAAACTGTTGAACCTGGTTGCAACGCGCATGGCATTTTGCTCCTTCATGCCCACGTCGATGCAGACGTGTGAGTAGTTGTCAATGAAGGTCGCGATCTGGGATCTGTATCCAGGATGCGAGTCTACCTCGATCCAAAACGGCTCCGAGTGGTAGAGCGGCTCACGGTCATCAAGGGGCCCTTTACCGTAGACGTTCTGATACCGCATGTTATCATAATCTGGGAAGAAATTAGTGCATGTCCTCAGGGTAAGCTATTGCCCACATACTGAAGTAATTCATGTACGTCTTTTTCTTGAAAAGATTTTTGCCGCCTTGTTCTCCGAAGCCCATGTAGTCAGCGGTGGCTGATTTCTCCACGGAGAGAATGGTGGCGTTGTCTCGGTACTGGAGACCTCTTGGCTTCGTTTTCCAAACCACTGCAGCTTCGGCACCCTTGGATGTTGTGAGATGTAGCTTCTCAATTGTGCTGGAGTCAAAACTCTGCATCTGGGGCAGTTTCTCTGCTAGACCTTGGTTTTCCAAGACTCGAACAGCAGTGATTTGGAATGGGTCCCGCTGCACCCAAAGTTGAAGCTCGACCTTCCTCTTGTCCGTGTTAGGATTCACAACGGACTGGAGGACATAGTATTTCGGGTCCTCGACCAGCTCTACAGCCCACTTGATTCCTTGAGCGGCATCGAGGGTGCTGATGAGAGTGCTGAGGGTGTCCAAGACGATTGCTCGACTAGCGGTGTGAGCGGTCGCCTCGGCAGTGTAGAGACAGCGAGACTTACCTGTTGTAATCCGTGAAATCGGATCCCTTCTGGTTATGCGGATCAAAGCGAATCCTCCAGACTCTTGGACGCATGAATTGAATCAAGAGGAGTGACCCGTCGTTGAAGCGGAAAATGGTTCCATGGCTGCAAGCGGGGTTCTTGGTGCCATCGTCCAAGAGCTGATCGGTCGCCTTGTAGGAGACCGTTGCAGGCTGGTTCACATTCGCAGACGGTGCATCCAATCCTTGGAAAAAGTCATCCGCCTTGACGAACAGGTAGGGATCTCGAAGCTTTGTCGCCTCAAACTCATTCATGGTGATTGATGCAGTGCTGCGAGCTTTCTGACTGAAGGGTAAGAATTTGATTGAGCTGCGTGGCGCCTAGTGACTTATATATGTAAATCGTGACTTGTGTTACCCACCACGGTTGGCCGGAGGATTGGATAGTCCGGGTTAAGGCCCCCACCTCTCTTAGCTCTGTCTCGATAGTTGCGGGGAGTCGCGGGGAAGAGGAATGAGGACGATCCCGTTCATTCCAAGCACGAGTCAGTAATAAGTACACAGGTGCATTCTATACGAATGCCCGTTGACAAGGCGCCAGCCACAGCCTAATAATTCAACACATTCACAAAGTCTAGGGAAAGCCATAAACGTATAAATGACGCGTCCCTCATTTACCCTCAAGCCACAGAGCGCCATTGCATTCGGCCAACGCATACTTTCACTGTCGCATCTCCAATTGCATTCATGTGGGAATGTGGGGGAATGCCATTTCCAAGCCCATGGCCATTTGGAGGAGATCCAACACCCAGAATGGCATAATTCCATGCAAAATAACCCGGGGCCTCCCGATTGCCGTGCCCGTAGCTCTTGAAGTGGCTGACCTGGAATGTTTCTGGGGCCTTGCCTCGGCTTTACATAGCCAGGAAGAAAGCTTAAGGTTCACAACGGAGTTTCGGGTTCATGACTTTCGTTCCTACGGTTTTGACTTGTCTATATGAAAATGAATTGCAACTCTCTCGATTGGAGGCTGCACTTGTGTCCAAATGAGAATGATCGACGGGACATGTTAGCAGAAACCATAGCAACTTGGAATGCAAACTCTATCGATCTCGCCCCGCCTATTGCTCGATTTCTACTTCCAGAGAAAGTACCCGGAATACAGAAGATCATTTTCGGTGGAGAGGCGCTACATGTTAGAGATTTGAAGCCCTGGTGGGGATAATGCAGATTGTCAGTCTTTACGGACCCTGCGAATGCACACCAAAGATCAACTGCAATCCATCGAGTCCTGATGAAACTACCACGTAGGAAAGGGCCCGTCCTCCACAGTCATGGCAGCGTAGATAGCGCGTTGCTATCAACACTACAACTTAGTTAATCAGAACTGCATTTATTTATTATTCTTGCTCTCTCTAACCAGTACTGATTATAGAAAAATCTACTGTATCTAGGGTAGGAAATGTGTAGGTCCAGCCGAGGTCGGGGCGACCCCAACTATTTCTAGTCAGATAAAACTTCCCTCCTCTGGACCTCGCGATGCTTCGGACCAATGTTGACTCGTAAGCCGACTCATGCCTAACTAGAATTATATTGCACTCTTGTCAAATCGAAGATGCCTCCCGCCATACCGGTTCCCTACGTGCGCCTCAGCGGAATCCGCTCGACTCGCGCTCCGATCCGCGAGATCCCTCCTACGAGCCAAGGCAGTCTTGCCCCACTCGTTCCCACTGGCACCCTCGCCATTTCTTCATCCTTGATGTCCGTTGCATACAATTGCTTCAATCTTCGCTGTAACAACCTCGGACAAGATACTATTGGTACCGGCAGCGGGGTCCTGCAGAGCTATCCAGCTCAGCTCATCATCCACCTCCTCAATTTCTAGCTGCACGAGCTTACGGCGCGAGGATTACACCGGGAATAACTTCTTCAAATCATCCGCGACTCTGGTGGTTTTCTCTATGAGCTTGTCGAGGTTCTTGCCGTCGTGAGGTAGACTCTGATGAGCGACAACCCCCAGTCGGCCGTGCAGCCCCCGAACCACTTGCTGCATGTCCTTGTCTTTGAGGCGCACCAAATCATCCTGCCTCGCATGCATCTCGTACTGCCTCGAGGGCTTCTACACAGTCTGGAAGTGGAGTTTAATCGCTTCCAAGATCGCTTGGACCTGCCCAGATGAGAACGCTCCTTCTCTAATCAAGATAGAGCGATTAAATCGATGGGCTGATCGTCTTCCATAGCTTCCCCGTCCATGATTCCGTGGGCATAAGCTTCTCCAAGCAGCCGCAGTCTGCCGTGGGTATCTGGACGAAGAATATACGGAACAGGTGCCCCAATGAGGATGTAGAGAAGGTCCCCTGGTACCATTTCGCAACGCCCAATCCCGATATGGCCCTTTGATGTGTAGAATGGCCGTCCGCCATAGGAAACATTCTGTAACTGATGGACGTAATTCCCTAGCCCCAACGAGACAAACGTTTGTTTATCTACGGTGCTCAAATCCAGATTTTTTAATGAGTCGTGTACTTTCTCAAGTTCACTTTCAGTCAATCTGGGCTTATCATTTCCTTCTATAATCTCTTGATCTGCCACTGCAGTGCGCCAGACAGCCCTCAGGGGGTCAGACCCGACAGCGGTTGAACCGGAGTAAGAAAATCTTCTTAGCTCTTGCAGCCACCCTGGGAAAGCCTGTTCTTCCCAAGTAGTGCCCATATTTTTAATTACAGCAGTATGCAGTCAGGCTACAGACAATTTTGAAATGGCATACTATTTATCTTAACAGCTGTGAAGTTACGAATATCTATAAAACTCAGTTCTCTCCAGTTGTATTCCTCTCACTGCGCCATCCAGGAGTGTTCGACAGTATATAAACCCACCCATCAACTTGAAGAAGTCGGCAAGGTTGCATGAATTACAAACAAACTGATCGCAAAGTGTTAGAATCTTGGGAGTATCGCTCTAGGTTTCTGTTTCCGAGATTTGGCCCAGGTTGACAAGCCTATTGTGATCCGCAACTTGAAGCGCTAAAAGATAGGGAAACGCGAATCTTTCTCCATCCATTCTCCTCGGCCAATATCCAATTCCCTTATAGAGCGTAAGCATGACTAATACACTGGATTACTCTGACGTGTGCGCTCGGGTCTTGTGATGATTGTGCTATTTCCGTTGCCGCCGCCGACTTCGTGCCGTCTTTGCCGCCGCCGCCGCCTTCGCGATAAGGTCGCGGAAAAATTGCCTATTTGAGCTGTGGGATACCTCTTGATTAGCCCCCGATGATCCGTATCAAACGACTGATGGCAAGATACATATTTAAATAGTCCTTGGCGGTATCAAGATGCTTGGTATCTAAATGTTATTGGCGCCTCGTCGAGTCTTGCATCTGCTGACTCGCTTGTCATTGGAAATCTACTTTCACATAAACACCGTCGGACGGTACATTTTCCTCTTGTGGCCCTCCTCCCCTCCATCTTTCGAACAACCACTTCAAGATGATTGAAACACCGGATCCCTCGAACCCAAGAGCAATGCCATCCACTCCCGAGACAGTAGCATTAGACAGCAGCCATGGGACGAAAGATGGGCTCGTACATAGATACAGTCGTCTATCTGTCATAGCCTTTGCTTTCACGACAACCAACTCATGGCTGGCTTTCGGTTCGGGCATTGCCGTACCCTTGATAGCTGGGGGAGGGCCTGCTCTCATCTACGGGCTTATTGTCAGTGGTATCGTCATGGCGACCATTGGCGCGGGCTTCGCCGAGCTGGCCTCCGCGTTTCCATCAGCAGGTGGCCAATATCATATCGTCTACATGGTGTTTCCGCCAAAGCAGCGTCGCAGTGCCGCGTTCGTTACCGCCTGGATGAGTATTTTGTCAACAGCGCTTGGGCTGGCCTCGTGCAACTTCTTCGTGGCAAGTTCAATCGCTGATCTGGCTGCCCTGTGGAACCCGGGATATGAGCCCCAGGCATGGCAGATCTACCTCCTACACGTCCTCCTTTGCGTCATTGGCTTTATCGCCACATCTCGCTTCCCCGGCGCGATTGGTCGCGTCGGCATCGCCATTTTCTGGCTCTCTCTCGTCGGTTTTGTGGCTTCTATTGCATCTGTTTTAGCAGTCAGCCCAGAGAAGCAACCGGCTTCATTTGTGTTCAAGGACTATGACAATACGAGCGGGTGGTCGGATGGCTTCGCATTTGTACTCGGCGTCACCGGCTGCCTCTGGGCTTACAGTGGTGTTGACGGGCCAACTCATCTAGCAGAAGAGGTGCATAATCCAAGCCGCAACGTACCTATTGCTATTGGATTGACCATTAGCCTGGGGTTTGTTACCGTTGTCGTATGGAATATCGCGCTACTCTTCGCCATAACCGATCTCGAGGCGATTGTCGCGTCCGGTGTTCCGATCATCGAGGTTTATCGGCAGTCCCTGAACTCAAAGGTCGGCACAACAATCTTCACCATCTACTACATGGTCATGTTTTACGACATAGTTCTTAACCTTTTCATCTTTGGTGGGAGAATTGCCTGGTCTCTCGCACGAGATGGAGGTGTTCCCTACCACCGATTCTTCACGCAACTCGACCATGCAAGCCCTGTTCGGGCGACCGCCATGATCCTTGGCATGGAGATTATTGTTGGCATTTTGTTTGTGGCCTCATCGACTGCATACAACAGCTTCATTGGTCTCACCCTCTTTGCCCTCAATATCACTGTTGCTCTTCCTCAAGCAGCTCTGCTCTTCCGCGGGCGGGATTGCCTCCCACGTCGAGCATTTTCTCTTGGAAAGTTTGGCTATGCCGTGAATGGGCTTTCCACAGCGTTTGTGTTTCTGTTCTCCGTCACATTCTGTTTTCCAACCTCTATTCCTGTTGCTCCCTCCTCAATGAACTACTTGGTCGTGGTCATGGCGGGCGGGTGGATTCTGATTGCGATTTGCTGGTGGGCTGGGCTACGAGGATCTTTTACTGGGCCTACTGTGACTATCGATGCCCTAGCACCGAGCGACACAAGTGAAGCCAAGGATGAGGAAGAGCCAAAATATTGATGGATAAGAGTTAGGTCTGGCGCGTCCCGTATAATTTTACTTATCAAATCGGGGCTTGTCTCATTGTGGCGCAAAGTTTACTTAACTCTTGAACAAATCGTAAAATATTGAGTATTGCTATTCGCACGCATACCTATTGCTATTTGCACACATAACTATGTTCTTGATTCTACTAATAATTATACAATATCATCCGAGAGGAATTTAGAAGAAATCTTTCTTAAAACTAATATTTAGTATTTATTTTTTAAAGTAATAATATTTTATTTTATTTATTTAGTCTAATTTAATATGACCGACAGATATTTAGTACTACCTTTGACTACCTTATACATAAGGCAAATAGGTACCTTAGTTAAGCTGATGCTTTAGTAAAGAAGCTTGTACCTGTGCGAATAGCAATACTCTAAAAAATATGTTCTAGTTGATTTATAAGGTATACAGGTAGTAATACACATTACAATATCGTAGTAGAAAAGCATTAGTGAAAGCTTCAACTCTGGACATTAGGCATAGATTGGTTTCATTCAGCACATGCAAAAGCATTATTTACATCTCCCGTTCTTCACACAACGTTGTTTAATATTTATGTTTGCCCCAGCCCACGTCGGAAAATGTGGTTACAACGCCCGCATACGGCAACAACGGAGGACTTATATCTTGTTTCTATTTGGCGTCATTTAACTTCATGATGTACTTTCCTTGGAGCTGTAAAATGTCAGTTCAAACTCGGTATCAGAATGGGGCTCCAAGACCTACCTGACCACTAGCCATTTTTTCCATCAGCCCTTCCAAATCATCAAGTCTAGCCCAGTTAATCTTTGGAATGACAACCCGCCGCTTGACAAACTCTAGAGCCTCTAGAATGTCGGTCCTAGTGCCCACGGACGAACCAACGATTTTCCATCCATTGTCAATCATCCAAAGCGGGTGAAATATCACCTTGGCATCCTCTGGGAGAATAGAGATGCACATCAGTGTTCCAAAAGGACCGAGCATATCGAAGGCCTTTTGGTAGGCTGCTGATGCGGTAGCAGTGACTACTACAGCCTTGGCACCATGTCCTCTAGTCAGTTCCTTCACCTGTTTGCCTGCGTCCTCGCCCTGAGTGACATCGATGTAGTGCTCTGCACCCTGTGACTTGCAGTATGCTGCTTTGGCCTCACCAGCATCCACTGCTATGACGCGATATCCCATGGCATGGCCAAAAGAAACGGCAAACGCCCCAACTCCACCGCCTGCACCAGAGACCACGACCCATTGTCCAGGCGTCAGATGGCACCCTTTGAGCGCTTTGTACGCGGTGACGCCGCCGCATAGGATCGGCGCAATTTCCTCGTCCGGCAACTCATCAAAACTCGAGGGGATGCGGGCTAAATATCTGAGCGGCACCAGCGTGTACTCGGCAAAGGTGCCATCGTATGCTTTGCCGGAGTGAAGCGCCTCTGCACAGCGTGTTTCTCCCTCGTGGGCCAGGTCCACACAGAAGTCGCAAGTGCCACAAATATCTCGGGTCCAAGCCACGCCAACTCGCTGGCCAACTTGGACTGATGGGTCGAGGGCGGCGACGTTAGAGCCAAGGGTAACGATACGACCGACACCCTCGTGTCCTAGAATATTGCCAACAGGCCCCATGTGACCCAAGGCCATACCGTAGTCAGATCCACAGAGGCCGGTCACGGAGAGACGTACGAGCACTTCGTTTGGACCAGGGATTGGACGGGGGACATCTTGGACTGAGAATGTGGGTTTCGCGTCAGGGAGTTGCGGAGACTGTACGTTTATCATTGCAATTAGCCTAATCCTGCTGTGGTTTGATCAAAGAATGAATGTAGGTCAGGGGGCCGCGAACCGTCAAGACTGCAGCTTTATGCAGTTCAGCAGACATCATGACTGCGCTGTTGATGGATTCCGAATACTTTGTTGTTCGATGGCTCTTTGCGGTCCTGCTTGTTGGAGCTTTTGTGTTTAGGCGCCAAGAGAACTCCGACTCTTGTTAAAGTGATCACCAGGCTTAAGTCGGCATTCAAAGCTCGGGGGAGAACCCAACATTTTGATGATCAAGTTCGACCATGATGCAGACCTGCGGCATCTTTACTTAATCGGTAAAAGATCCCGCATCTGCAACTTCATGGGCCTGCCAAGAATCACTGAGTGTCATGTAGCGCGGGGTTCCGCACCATCAAATGCTCTTGTCTCCTTGGCTGTTTTCATTTTAATCTTGCATCCAAGCCATGTGATTTATCAACCGTCATTCCCCGCTATCTGTGGCAACACATCTTGTGGGGTGAATGTCGGGGAACTGAAGACTAGGCCGAGGAGAGGGATGTTTCCGCAAATTTGCAAGGGATCGATCGAGACTAGGCGGATGTGGAATTTTTACCGCAGAGCGGCGATAACAAGATAGGCCAATCTGAGCGCATCCTCGCAAACGGCGAGGGAAGCTGGAAGCCAGAGGAAGAAGAGATGCATTATCAATATCCCGCCACCGGGCTCCCTATAGTTATTGATTACGGCCTGACTCTGGTTGTTACTTTTCGTAGTAGACTTAGTATAAGCCGGAGAGAGGGTTACGTGCCCACTGTGTCTGTACCCTACACGCACACCTCAGGGTTAGGTATTATAGTGATATGCCTTGTGCCACGTTTTCGGCCTCATTTGATCTCCACGTGAATATCCTCCCATGGCATCGCAGACAAATTGCAGCTTCTCCGCGTCTGCCACATCTGACGGGCCGTTAAACGCAAATATGCCGAGTAGAGTAACCTCATTGATCAGATTGGGAGAGTAGTCTCACTTCCACCCTCTTCTCTATCTGCTTCGTTCTCCTCAATCTCAGAGTTCCAACTCATGCTAGTCTTCTGCATCTGGATCAAACTCGTCATCGCTACCTTCCTCGATGGGAGCCTCAACCTCGTCGCCGTACCCCGCGTCTCCTTCATCACCTCCCTGGTTTTCGAAATCAGCCTGTTCCCCCTTTGAAGATGAACTGCCATCTGGCTCGCTGTGCAATGAACTGGGCGCCTCCTCGTAGAGAGGGCCAATTTCCTCAAAGCTATGGCCTGGATCATGCATGTCGGCTCGGCTGCCGTAGCACTTGAAGCACAAAGACACGTCGTCGGAGCACTCGATGCACTTCCACTGTATGCCTATGATCCGCTGCCTAACTGTTAGTCGTCTAGTTCATCTTGCAGGGAGGGATTGTATGTTACGTACCACCCAGCAGCTCCAGCAGGTGGCGTCCTTTTTGTGCCCAACCTTGCTCACATGGAAGTGGCCGTCCCACTGCTCCGTCTGGCCATCAGGCTTGGTTCTAGTGAGCTCACTTGGGATCAAGCTTGGTAGTATTGCCTCGTTCCCACCATTGAACCGAGCGAGCTTCAAGGCCGACCACTCCGGTTTGGCATCGTAGCCACGGCCTCGAGCCCATAAGTTGGCATTCATATCGAGAAGATGCAGAATGGTCATGGTATTGCCAGAGCGGGCTCCCCAGAGCAGAGGAGTCCAACCGTCACCGTCTTCCACGTCCACGTCAACCTTGTTCATCTTGCGAAAGAGATACGACAGGCAGTGTCCCCATTTCCCTGATGCCGCGTAGTGAATAGGCATGCGGCCGAATTTATCCTTGACGCCGAGATCGGCACCGGCTTTGGCTAGGGCACGTATGCCGTCATCCTGCTGAGCCATGGATGCAAAGTGAACTGCTCGACGGCCCTGGTGGTCGCTCACCTCGATAGAAGCCTTGCGCCGGATGAGGAACCTGAACACTTTGGTGCGGGGTTCTGAGTGAGACCAGTTCAATGCCGCCGCTGCTCTAATAATGGGATATGCGAGCTTGCCACCGGGTTTGTTGATGTTCACCTTGGCTTCGTCGACGAGGTACTGCACCATCTCGGCGGAAGATGAGACCGAGTCGATGCCCAGCGCGGTGTATAATAGCGACGCGCCGTACTCGGCATCGACCACGTCTGGGTCTGCGCCTAAGCTTATCAGCAGCTTAACGGTGGGTAAGAAGCCGTGAGAACAGGCCAGATGCAGGATGCTCCCAAAACGCGGGCTAAACAAGTTTACACTGGCGCCTTGCTCGATGAGATACTTGGCCACAGCGTCGTTTCCCTTGCTAACCGCCATCGCTAGAGGTGTATAATTATCGTCGTTGGGCTTGTCCAAGGGCGTTCCTGCTTCAACCAATAGCTTGACAACAGAAATAGGTGTGTTCTTCTCAACCTTGTGCAGGAGCGTACTGCCATCTTTATCGACGTGGTGAACCTCGATCCCATTGGGGGCGGATAACACCAGCTTGATACATTCCTCGGCATCTTCCGCGTCCCCAGGCGAGTCATATTTGGCACGGAGCAAGATGCTAGCTGCATCGTCGCCGTCTTTGTTCCGGAGCCTGGCATTGGCGCCGCCGTCTAGTAGGAGTTTGACGCACTCAGGAGCGAGCTTGATGCAGGCTATCTGGAGAGCTGTGAAGCCAACCCGGTCAGGGAGCGTGCTCTCGTCGTTCATGACAAGGTCCACGGTGGGCCCAGGGTCGATAGCTAGAAGAGCCGCAATGGATTTTGGTTGACCCTCTGCGGCCATGTGAAGAACAGTCCCATGTGCGCTGTGGCTGTCGATATCGATGCCTCGCTTAACCAGCTCAGGCAACAGCTCAGGCATATTGTAGGCCGCGTGCAGCGTGTTCCATCCGTCGCCGGCGGTCCAAATAACCTTGCAGTTTTTCTCGAGCAACAGCTGCGCAATCTCCAGTTCGCCATGGTAGGCGGCCGTGAACAAGGGAGGATCCGAGCCTGGATCGTCTCCGTTGAAGTCGATATCGGCTCCCTTGTCGAAGAGGAACCGGACCATGTCAATGTTTCCCTCGCTGGTTGCTCGGGCCAAAGGCGTCTTGGAAAAGTGTCCTCTCGGATCAGCAAAGTTGACCTCGGCCCCGTGCTCAATCAGTAGGGACACGAGCTCAGTGTTGCCGGTGCACACGGCTCTGATCATGAGCATGTCCTCGTCCACAGGCTGCATGTTGACATCGGCCTTGGGCTCGTTCTCGAGAAGCCTGCGGACTAGGTCGATACGGTTGCCAGCAACGGCACAATACAGCGCAGTGCCTCCATCCCAGGCAACGTTCGGATCGGCACCTTGAGCCAGTAACGCCTCAACGCATTCCATCGAGCCAATGACAGCTGCAATAACCAACGGGGGCCTCGAGAGGAGGGGAGCTCTTTTGCTTTGGTCGCCGTTTTCGCAGTCTGCCTTACCGTTAATCAAAACGCCAACTGCTTTGTGTCTATTCCAGTTCACGGCGATGCTTACGAGCCCTGCACTGCCGTTTTTCTCAGTTTCCAGTTTGCTAACGCTTGCACCGTTTTGTAATAGCAAGTCCACCATGGCAGGATTACCAGATCGAACGGCAACCACAATAGCAGTGTCCTTGTCATTATCGCATATGGTCAAGTCTGGTTTGGGCTCTGAGTCTAACAGCAACTTCATGCTGGAGACCCGTCGCCACCAGGCGGCAATCGTAACTGCTGGCGCTCCCCAGTACGTGTTAGTTTTGTCAATGTCGCAGCCGGAGCGAAGAAGGATGGCCAGCAGGCTGTCAAGACCAGAGGCAACGGCTCGGCACATGATGTTGTCAGGCCATGGAAATGTTTTGCCATCTGGTATCTTGTCGACAAGGAGGTCGATGGCACCACCCTTGCCATAGGAAGCAGCCCAGAACAAGGCATTTGCAAGCTCTTTCTCATCTAGAGTCACTTGTCCTAGGAGTTTTTTGACAAGTTCTTTGTTCCCGGCCCTGGCTGCCTCTGTGATGGCATACCAGCAAGTCGTCTCAAACAAGGGCTGATCCATCTCTGAGCTGAACTGCTCCTCAACCAAGTCCTCCAGCCCCAACATGGCATACACAGGTAACGGTGAGAGGTAGGACTGGTGTATCCGCGTGAATGGATTCGAAAGCGTATAAAAGGGAACCTCCCACGCCGCCCGAGCCTTTTTGCAAGCAAACAGCTCACGTACAAGGCCCCTAGGCTTGAATCGTCCACTTGACCGGTAGTGGTAGGACCAAAATCGGACGGCATACTCAGCCATGCTCGTACGTTGATGAGCAATGACGGCTGCATCTTGTAGCTCCGCCCAGCAGCCTCCCTCAAGTTGCTCCAGAGACAGCATAGCCAGCTTATCTTGCGCACCCTTGAGCCAAAAGTAACGCAAGCATGTCTCGGCGATGCTGCTGTGAATCTTGTCTGCTCGTTCCTCAGCACTCCCTTCGATGATGCCCATCTCAGGAAGTTCGTAGAGAGAGGAGTGACAGAATTTGAAATCCCGGCCTCGAACAGTGATGAGTCCCCCAAATGCCTTCTCGGTCCAAGTTATCAACTCTAAAGGGTCAAGATCATCGAACACGAGCTCCTCTCCGTAGCAATCATAAACCGCAAGCGCTTCGGCTAGTGACTCTGGCGTCCAAGGCTCTGCCGCATGTTTCACCCAGTTGAAGCAGTTTCTGGCCCGGGGTTGGTCCTCGGCCGGCAAAGAATCGACGAAAAATTGAATCATGCCCTCGGCTGTGACTGATGAGAGCTTGCTTATGGTGTCGGCAATCTTGGAGATGGGTCGTCCTCGCCTGTAATGCTCAAGCCAACTTAGAACGGCGTGTGCTAGGTGCGGCGCATGAGAGTATCCCGCCAGAACTTCATCAAGCTGTGATCTAAAGGCCTCGTAAATTGGACGTTTCGCAACAAGATCATCCAAAGCTAACCGGAGCTTCGTCGCCCGTGAATTGTTGATGATTGTCATGTCCAGTGTCGGGCACTCTTCGAGATTGGCGGCTGCATCACTTGGGAACGAATCCACTGCCAAACCATCTCTACTACAAGTAGAGAAAATGAATCGGAAGCCCCTGCCACCATATCTTTGCTCCTCTAGGATGCGTTCCAGAAACCATTTCCGTTGGTCCACAGGACACTGATCAAAGCAACTAATGAATAGCGTCATCTGACATCTTGTCTCTATGGTGCCGAAGTTGCTGTATAGGTGATACAGATCGTCCAGCGAGCAGGATCTCGTATCACTCATGAATTTGAGCTCGACGAGAATTATGTCAACCATAGCAGACCTGTGGTCGCAGAAACGCCACGCGAGGATGTTTATGAAATAGAGCAACATGGACGAAATATTGTTGTATCGAGAGTCCTTCTCGTCAAACTCAAAGTAGGCAACGCTCCCCTCGGGAACTCTTTCAATGCCGGAAACTCGAGTGGCAGCAACACGATCATAGTCGAGATAAAGACGTCGTGAGAGCTCGGCAATACCCAGGGAATGATTCCCGTTGGCGTGTACGTGAAGAAGTCGGGGGCTAGTGGGCGGCTTGCTGAGTTGCTTGTATGCTTCATGTTTGTAGATCCAGCCCACGACTGGGTGTCTCGGCATCATCGCATCGAAGGGTGTGTCCAGAGAGCGCGTGGGAGGACATAAGGATAGTAGGCGTCCTAGTTCCTGAATCGTGGTGTAGTTGACGTTGATATCTAAGCAGCCGCTGGTTACAAGACGGCTCGGATGAGTGTCATGGGTCAAATGTACTTACACAATCCGCTCTTGTTCAACATATTCGACACCTTTTCGATCCACCAGTCTGATGAATCGCCCCGCACTAGGTCCAGGTGGTCAGCTCCATTCCATCGGATGGCCGTAACTGCTTCGAGCGGATGGCTAGAGCGATGCGCGAATTGTAGGAACGGAGTCACTGGTTCCGGGGCGCCGTCGTCTCCATCTCCAGCTCCGACTTCTGGTTGAGTTAAAGTGCCGTCCCCGTTCTGAGTTGCAACTTCTTCCTGAATCTTATGGGTCTTATCGGTGAATATGTTGAAGATGGTTGTCCGAACTAGGTGCTTGGTTGCTGGAAACTCCTGGTTGACTCTGTTCACCTGATACGCTAGATTCTTCACCTTCTTCAACACATTGCTCCCGATAGTAGGGCCCGGCAGAAGAATGAGCTTATGCAGCTGGTCCTCTAGGGAACTCATGGAGTGAGCTCGGTGGGGCGTTCCTAGAAAGACCTGGCTGTGTCAACAATCATGAAGATCGCATGTTAATTCATGGGCACTCACGATTGCAGTGGTGAGTATGGCTATTTTCCCGTATATCTTGGGTGAAGCCGAGGCCAGCGACAGTGCCTAACGTCGTTAGAAGATACAATCTTCAATAACTCGATACTACTACCTCTTTTACGATTGTACCGCCGAGGTCGTGACAAATCCAGATCACTGGGCGGTCGGTTTCGGTCTGCCATTGTGTCAACGACATGCCGTGCTTCAGTGACTGTTCTTGTACATACATCCTCTAGCTTTTCATGAAGTCTGGCATACTCTCTAGCCAGTGTTTGAGCATGAAACCGGATCCCGTCTGGTCTGTAGATTGTAGAGTTCTCATCAATGGCATATGCATAGTCGACCTGTCTTATATCCTCCGATGCGAAGAGGTGTTTCTTCACCCACCATTCGTTCTTTTTGTTGATCCACGCAGAGTTGCGGTTGTCACGTAAGCCATGGACAGTGATAACGCTAACCTCTTGGTGAGTTCCTTGTTATAACTACACGGGGAGGTCATTGGCTATGTGCTTACTCGTAGTCATCATACTCCGAGCCGGACCAGCCATGTTGACTATTGATGCTAAGACCAAGTACTCGCGTTATGGGACCAAGATCTAGCGGCAATTGCGGCGCAGGGGCAGCAAAGAGATCACCTGTCGAGGCCGTCTTGACGCTATCCGAATCACTGGCGTCGTCATTCGACGTTACCGAGCCCGTGTTGGCACTTTGACGCCCTTTCCTAGACGACACTGAAGCTGTATCGTTTGCGAACTCGTCTTCCATCGTCGCGTTGGCTTCAGTTGAGTTCGCAAGACGCTTTGATGCTTACTACGAGGGCAGACGGCGATGGAATGGTCAGGTTCAAGTTTGAACGTCGCACGACTACTCTTCGTATTGCGTACAACGTGACTGGGGCGGTGGCACAGTGAATTGGGGGCCGCAGCCCTGGTCAGTATGGCATCATCTCATTGGTTCTGGAGGGTGTGATGCAGCTGGACCCTTGCTGCCCAATTCCAATATTGTTCAGCTGCCCAGTGCCGCTTTCTTATAAACACTGTCAATGCTAGGATGCTCACTCTTCACAGCGTCGTACCTAGAAAGACATGCATGGCGGAATACTTGGCGTGAGGGACCTTGAGTCTTTCTGACGTGGGGCGATTGCAGAGGGAACGGAAGATTGTGATTGAGATTCCCCACTGTCGTCCGTTGCAACAGTGATAATATTTTGCATTGGGGCCGTGATGCTAGCTGGAGTGGAATTACATCGACAGTCATAAGAACAGACACAGCGGACAAGGAAGCGGCCTGCTATATATGACCAACACAGCTAACGGGGGGTTCAATTCGATACCAGGCTAGGGAGCGAAACCTTCGCATCTATCTGGCAAGATGATCTACTATTTCCATACCTTCTGGCCATCATTGATGATCGTCCTAAAAGTCACATCACAAAACTTGTCAACGTCCACGCTTCCCAGCTCATCGTGTCCGTATGTAACACTTCTGCTTGGTCGAGTCCCCTTTTCCCGCGGGTTTGGCTGGAGAATTATGGGGTCATCCTTGGGAATCTTCTTAAAGAGGCTCTCTACCGCCGTCTTTCTGTCCGTTTTGCATGAGAACGCCACCTTGCAGGTGAACTGCTCCCGATCCTGCCTCGAGACGAGCACTGCCACCTTGAGAGAGGCTGGAATACCCGCCGGCTGCGTCTCGTTCTCCGAGAGACTCCATTTGGCCATACAATACGGTGGTTTGTTGTTGACGAGCTGTCTCATGCCGTACAGCGTGATCGCATCCGTCTTTTCGGCACTTGTTGTCTTCTCCCATTTTGCGCCGACACCAATGCTGGCCCCATATTCTACACCGATATTGGCTTCGGCTCCCTTGGTAACACTCTCCTGCTGAGTGGTTCCCATAAGGCTGTATGTGTCGTTGAAGGAAATCTTTTCGACTTCTATATCGCTGCCACTAGAGCCGGGCTCAAATAGAAGCTCGATGTTGGCCTCGGAGATGCGGCGAGTGTTTTTAGCCTGGAAAGACCACTGCATGACCATAAGAGTAGCGTAGTAGTCGCTATCAGCCGATATAGCTCCATGTAGGACTTTTTCCAGATTGCAAGTGATGTCGATGGCCCCGGAACGTTGAAGCACTTCAGCTCGATGGTAGTGGTTTGGTGCAACATTGAAGACATGGAAGCCACTGCCTTCCTCTCCTCCAGCTTCATACATGCCGAGGTGCATCGCTGCAGCACCGTCCTGCTCGTGGTCGATCTCAGCCATTGTTGAGTGAGGAGAGGCGAGATGATTATTCAATGAAAGGTAATCGAATTAAGACTCCGCCCAAGACGTCTGTCCTTTCAGTGAGACATTTATCACAGTCCATTTGCGCCCATATTCGAAAGCGAAGAGGAAATACTGTACGACGCTGGCTTTTGGGGGCCAAAACCATCCCTGTCTCTCCATGTGGCTTGCACTGTGTAGTTTGCATGGTTTCAGTCTTACGACAATAATCACTTGGTTCAGGGACAGGGGTGATGAAAAATACCGCATCACCAGACATATCAGCAGTTCGCAGGGCTGGGAGGCGCATGATCCCGTGCAGCCCTATTGTTGGCGGGTCATATTCTTCGCCTCGCCTCTTCGCGTTCAACATGCGGCTTGGGAAACGACCGAAAGTTCAGTCGAAATTACATCCTACCCAATGGCGCCAGAGTGGGACTCCGATGGTGCTTTCGAAGACGACTTTGACCCTGAGGCAGTAGACGATATCCAAGCGGAACGAGAAGAGAACTACGAGGAGCGCTTCAGGATAGCAGGTAAAGCGATCAAAAGAAGAAAGAACTTCTCTCAAGACGACGTCGATGACTTCCTTGCTGAGTTTGGCGACATTGCTGGCAAGTCGTCGGCCAAGATATCAGGAAATCTGCTCCATACATTGGTCGAAATAGTCAAGCACAGCGACGAAGTCGAATCAGAGAACGTTGAACTTCTCGTTTCCAGACTTGTTGGAAAGTATCCCGATCTCCTCATGTACCCAAACAAAGATGGACACAACCCCGTGTACATGGCTGTCAGGGCCTCAAATCACCAGCTTGTCAGCTGCATGATATCTGCTTGCGGGGAACGCCAACTTCAAGGTGCTATTGGTCCGGACGCCATGCAATGCCTGGACGATGCCCTTCGTATGAAGGCCCAGGAGGGGAAAACGAGCCTTCATATCGCGCTAAAGGAGAACTTCAACCCTGAAACAGCCAGGATGATGATCGAAAACGCTAGCGATGAGGCATTGGGAGTTCAAGACGACCTAGGGAAGACGCCAATGCATTATGCCGTGTCCTTTTCGCAGTGCACCAGCGTTAGGGCTGATCTAATCTCCCTGTTTATCCAGCGAGACTTGAGCGCCGTTCAAAGCAAGCCGAGGCCCGAGACGACCTTTCTCGACTTGGCCGACAGGAGCAACTGTTCGGTATTTCGGGAACATCAAAAGACCAGGACCATAGTCACCAAAAGGTTCAAAGAATGGGCGGCAAAGAAAGCTCAATCGACAAATTCGGATGGGACTAGCGAAACCGCAGCAGGCGATCGACCTACTAGGGCCACCAAGGAAGCCCCCCAGCCTCGCATTAACGAGAGGGATGCCTCCCATGCGGTGGCCAAAC
Organism: Ilyonectria destructans; assembly: GCA_020740775.1. Taxonomy (NCBI): domain Eukaryota; kingdom Fungi; phylum Ascomycota; class Sordariomycetes; order Hypocreales; family Nectriaceae; genus Ilyonectria; species Ilyonectria destructans. The sequence continues at coordinate 2,085,379 of JAHEWK010000010.1, forward strand.
CTGACAGCGATGAGATCGCGGACAGAAATGATGGTGAACAGGAGGTCGAAGAGAAGCTGACCGATCGCGAGAGGCTGCGCCAGAGGAAGAAGGCAGAAGAGGCGATCCGGCTGAGAGAAGCAGCAGAAGCGGTAGGCCGAGATGTCCGAGGCGATCATGCCAGGTTGGCTACTCGACTCATACCCGCAGTTCTACAAATGGAACCTGCGCCTAATACTCCGATAAAACGCATCAACTCAGCACGCATCGATGGAAAGCCAAGCCACAGCAGGCCGCCTGCAAGACCTTCGCAACCATCTCGGAAGAGCACCACCCCTGACAAGGGCAACATGACGGTGTGGAACAAGAACTCGGAAGACATCCTGCTCAACCTCAAACTGCACTACATGAGGACGAGGAGCACCGAGATGGCCATATCCTTCCTGTACGGTTTGAATATGAGTGGTGAGCCTGAGAACCCATGCAATATGTGACTTGTTGCTGATGTTCCATTCTCAGATGTGCAAATCAGCTTCGACTATGACCGCCTTCCACGCCGAATCTTCTGGAACGACTTCATCAAGCGGTTTGGCGCAGACGGGAAGTCTGGTCTCAAGTTCGACAGTGTGCTCAACTACGTCAACTTCCCGCACGTCGAAGTGCGCCTCAAGGGTCGCTTGGCTGATAATGAACGCGATGCTGAGCTGCAATCTGGAGGAGGCCAGCTAGGGGCTCTGGGACGCAAAGATATGACATACTTCTTCGATTGGCTTTACAAGAAAGGGGTGCGCCACATCATCAGATTGTCCGTCCAAGACGCCGGAGACTCGGGCGAGAAGGTCCATAGTGAGTGGGCTATTCAGCAAGCCCTCGAACGGTTTGTTGTCGAGCGTCTTGATTGGCAAAAGACTGACCTGGACCCGGAGACTATCCTGCACGTGAGTAGTAAAGCCCTGGAGCTGGAGGCTCCAACAAGCAAGGATCCCAAGTATATTGAAAGGCTTCCAAACAGGCAGATAAAGGAACTATGTTTGAGGTGGAGTGGTAGCAATATTGTGCTTCGAGCCTGGAGTGAGCCAGAAGGATTGCCAAATCTAACCACACTTGAAAGGATCTATCTTTTCAAACCACCCTTGGACAAGGTAAGTCGATGCTCGGGTTTAGTTGCGTTCATCAGCTAAGCGGACAAGATGCTTGACGGTCCCCAGTGGATCAATCAGAAAGTTCAAGAATTCCAAGAGAGACTCAACAGGAATTCCAAACGAACTGAGGGTACACAACTTGAATCCAGCGAACAGGGCAGTCAGGTACCCGTGGAGCCTCGTCGGATCGAGGTCATAACTCGAGATGCAGGCACTGATGACCAACGCAAAACGACATCTCGCGGTGCCCTCCTTTCCACAACCTCTGCGCCGGTAAAGGGCGTCAATTCTCATAGGTGGCTGGACTCTACGTCCAGGTTTGCGAGCGAGATGATGCCCTTCTGGGAGAATACACTCAAGGACTTTAAGGAGTCAAGGAAGGGCCAAGGCACACCAGAGCGTGTGGAGGACGACATCGTCATAGCACTTATTGACGACGGGATAGATATGTTCGATGCATCGCTATCTAATCATGTTCTCGAAGGGAAGAGCTTCGACTACCATGATGGCAAAGTGCGGCCCCCATTCTCGTCAGCGAGAGGTCATGGTACGGTTATGGCTAGCATGATCTTGCGCATATGCCCTATGGCTAAGGTCTATCCGATAAGACTTAGAACGTATGAGGGTCCTGATGGGAAGAGCCAGATTGATAGGAAGTATGCGGCTATGGTAAGATGATGAATGCCTGAGAACAGGTAAGGGAAGTCGACTTAGATTGCTAACAAGAGTTGTAGGCTGTTCAAGCTGCACTTGACAAGAAGGTAACCATTATTTCCATGTCGTGGACACTCCCGATGCCGAAGGGAAGCAATGACACTAAAGACACATGTAAGCTTTTTACTTAACTTGGTAACCCCGGTGTACTGTTTTATAAGTCTCGGTACCCGACTCTGAATAAGGCCGCTTAAAATACTGCTTAACATAAAAGGATATCTATCTTCAGTCAAGTGCTAACCCGACAACTCTAGTACACACCGTACTACAAAAGGCTGTAGACAACAAGGTCCTCATGTTCTGCTCATCGCCCGATGAAGGCAAATTCTCTATACTCGACTATCCGAGCGGCCCCTGGCCCGACGATTTCTTCCGCATCGGTGCTGCGCGTGCTGACGGCACTGTATTTGAATGGACGCAGGACGATGGCATTACGTTTGTGCTACCCGGCGTCGATGTGGTCAAGGACCAGGTGGGCAACAGCTCCTTCGACATGCCCTCATCCGGAGGCGTTACGAACCGCGTCGTGGACTTCAAGTACGAAACGGGCTCGAGCGTGGCTACAGCCCTGGCAGCTGGACTCGCAGCCATGATCATCTATTGCGTAAAGACGAGCATCCTAGCGGTCAAGACTGCGAACCAGAACACGGGACCGATCGTGGGCATCGCAATCCCGGACAACGGCGGCGACCTGGTGGCGAGGCCTGACGCCATGCGAGCAGCGTTTGGGAGCCTGGGCAAGAAGACTCACAACAACTTCATACAGGTCTGGGAGGAACTAGACAAGATCAGTGATATGCTGGAGCGTGCGCGAGCCCGAGGTTCTAGCCCAGAGGCCAAGCTGGCCTGTGTCAAGCGGTTTGTCGAGTTTGGGGTGAAGCTTACTAAGGGTCACTAGAGTTGGAAGAAAGTCATGAGTTGTTAACGATGGCAGTGAGATGAAGTTTGCCTATTCATCTCTTTAGTGCCAAGCAAACCTAGATAGCATGGCGGGTTATGGCCTCTACGAGCAGTTGGGAGTGTGACGCTGTTCACGGCGTGTTCTCTTCCCTTCTGGCATTCCTAAATCCGAATGATTTGTTCCAGCCTAATTTATTAGATGTATCAAATTTTGTGACATGGGTTAGTATATGTTAGCATGATATCTGACTCTCTTGTATAGGAAGTTTACCCTTGCAGGCTATACGCCTAGTCATGATTTCTACATTGGCAACTTCGACATGGGCAGCTATCTCCTATCATTGGGACGACCCTCTTAGAATGGAAATGACAAGCCGCAAGATTACCCCCGGGTTGGTGGGTACGTAGGCGTCCTCCTATGCGACACCCCCCTGAAACCATATTCAGCTACCCTAGACTATCAATTTCGTACCTCTGGATAGGCTCGTTTTGCATCATCCAAGATAACGAGGGCGACAAAGGCCGAGAACTAGGAAATATGCCTGGGATCTACCAACGCACCACTCTTGCCTATGGGTCTATGCGGTGGAAGACTTTTTCGGAGATATACGAAGTTTTAGTAGAACTCCTTGAAACTTTTGTGGTATTTTAACTCGAACTCAATACGCGCCCAACTCTTCGTGACAATCCTGTCTCATTCAAAACCTAGCTCCAAGGCTTATCTTAACAATTTTCGGTGTGATACCTAGGTGAAGAACAGGCGGGGTAGGTCACGGTTCTGCCGGCTAGGACGGCTCGGTTCAACCTCGGTTATGACACTGGTATGAGTACCGTGGAGTCGACAAGAGCATCATCCAACTGTGACGGCTAAGGCTCCCAACAATTCAACTTTGCAAGTTCAATATGATTCAACTTAAACTTACCACCTTAAAGACTTTAATTTAATTCAAGTTGACATATTTTTCAATTTTCTATGAGTTTAATCGGTGCTATTATTATTTTCCCAAGTTACCTTTATTGCCTTTTTCAATTTCCTGTAGGGTATGCAGATTACTAAGCCCAAAGTCAGTATTTACAGCACCTTCGCTGCCCGTAGACCCACAATTGCAGCCTGAGCCTCCATCTAAGAGCGCTATAGCAGCTGTAGCCGAGAGGCAAATGTATACAGAAATATCACCACTGTACGATAGACCTTCTGAAGCAACTGAGCATAGAAAACACGTAGTCACATTCTCGGTTGCTGGCTGACTGAGGGTATCAAGTAACTCAATCAATTCAAGCTGGATCCCCCCTTAATTCAAGCCTGAAGGTGCTGAATTCGATTTACATTGGAATGTAGATCAACTTGAATTGTTGGGAGCCTTGGTGACACGAGCTGTTGTACAGTGGAGATTTTAGTCCCGCACGTCTCCTTACAATCTCCACTTAAATCGTCATATGTGTCTTCACCGCCTTGATACCATTTTATCGCCTTTTCCAAGATTCCCCATCAATCGACTAACTTACCAGTAAATTCATTTCTCATTGCGGTTAAAATTCGCAATTTGGTTCAAAGCAACAACGAGCAAACAGTGGCGCAAGCTTAGGAAACCACAATGCCAGCCCCCGAGTCTCAAGCAGCCATGGATGTCAGCGAGTTCGAGAAGACACTCCTACAACTACGATGCTTTGACACAATGTTTCTTGTCGACGATTCGGAGCATATGCAGCCTTACTGGCCCGAAATCAAGACACTGATAGAGCGCATTGCACCCATTTGCGCCAAGCATGATCCGGATGGAGTCGACCTGTACTTTGTCAATCACCGGCCCGGAGGCGTCTTGGCCAAATTGCCTGGAGTGCAGTCCATCCGAAAGTCGGGCTACACCCACATCGGCGGCTTCGTCGGCAACATGCTCTTGACGAGCAAGGGAAAGCAGGTCGGTGCCATTTTCGACAGCGTCAAGCCGGCTGGCAAGTGCAACATGGGCGCCAGGCTCGGCGGCTTGCTCAAGTGGTACTGCGATAAGTTTACTGCGGGGGAGGAGAAGGCGGCTCTCAACATTGTCGTAATCACAGCCGGCCAATTCGACGACGATATCAAATCACCCCTGATCCAAGCCGCCAGGACCCTCGATGAGGCCAAGGCACCGATTCATCAGGCTGGCGTCCAGCTGTTCCGCGTGGGCGGCCCGAATCTTGTGCGACAGAAGACCCTGCAGCATCTCGATGACGAGCTGCACAAGGAGGCTAAAACGCGAGACATCGTCGACACAGTGACTTGGAGTGGACACGGCACATCCATGTCGGACGATGAGCTGCTTAAGGTCGTATTAGGCGCTGTTATCAAGAAGATCGATATCCGTGCCTCTGAGTTGCACTTGGACGACTTGGCTCCGAGCGCACGCGCTGAGCGGGAGTATGATGAAGAAAATGTAATCTAATCTGCGGGACACTGCCTTCCGCACTTTGAGACATTACTTGTATTCTATTCAGTTGCATCAACGAAAAGTTGTCATGTGTATTTCGAGGAATGCATAGGGGTGTTTACGAAGAGTGCAAGGAGATGCTGTCGCACAGGCAAAAGAATAAGACACACAAGCTAGATGCTAACTACTTTCCTGTCCAAAGTTGCAAGACACTACTTAGCGTTCATCGGTCTTCAAGAGAGCTAAAATCAAGTATCCGACAACAGTCGTTTTCCCTCGAGAGCCGACACAGTATTGCCGAGGAGGTTGGTGCTAGCCCTGTGCCTTTCCACTGACAATGCCTGTGATGCAGCACCTCGGCCACTTCGGCGCACAGCAAACTGTAGGTTGCGACTTTTCCAAATCAAGTCGTTCACGCTAGGCGGCCATCACTCTCGAGATAATACCCAGATGAAGGTTCTTGGGAGAAGGCGAGTTGCAATGGAACTTGAACGCAAAGGTGTCCTATCCGAGAATTTGTCTATTCACGGCCCGGTTACTCTTGCATTCCACCGTGCTCAGCTTCTGACATTTCACTCAGCGGATCTGGCTTTCGAGTATGAATAATTCAGAGCTGCTACAGATAATTCAAAGCTCTAACGAATGTCAATTTTCTCTGGGTCCATCGGATGATTGTGAATGGAGTTCTCATCAGAAGCTATGCACACTGTCATGTGTCCAGAGTCCTATCATCGGTGTGTTGAACTAATGAGCTCCTGATGCTAACAGAACTCCCTCATGAATAAGAGCCGCGAGTCTGTTCCTCCGGAGCAAGAAATGCTTCAATCCTGACTATCGCCTGAGATTTACTTACCCCAACACAGCATCTTAAGACCCATTCCCCTAACCTCTCGACGTGTGACAGCTGAGAACAAATATTCAAGAATGATAAAGCCAGAAATAGCGCTTAGTTGACAAACTCAAATGCGTAGGCTGTGTACTGGTTGTCCGGAGTAACAAAGAATGTAATCTTCAGATTCGTTAGCTATGCATCTGAAAAGATAGAAATAGGCTCAACGAGCTCCTTACCTGATCGTTGGATACGGTATGTTCAACAACACCCAGGTCGGTTGGAGCAGGTCCCTCCAAATTCCATTCAACATGGTTGAATCGCTTCGTGCGAATTTTGACAGTGCCACCGGAGACGCCAACAGCACTTAGACCTTTGACCGTCACGTCGTAGGTCCGGACTCCAAAGGTAGGTCTCAGGCCAGTAAGAAGCTTGACAGAATCCTTGGAGCTTCCACGCGTGGCGTAGACTTCAAAGACTCCGTCTCCTGAGGAGGTAGTAGCCACACGATTCCCCGTCATGGATTTGGAATAGTAGTTGTACACCCACCACTGCGCCGCACGGAAGTAGTTGGATCCTGAAAAGTTGACCAAGCCAGCCATGCCGTTGTGAAGATTGTTTTCGCCCATCCCCCAATGAGCTCGCAAGCCTCCGATATTTTGCCTCTCGAAGTTGGCCAGGTACCACACGCTACCTGCGTTGGTCTGGTCGCCTCCCGCCGTGGCACCGTACTCGTTGACAATGACCTTCTTGTAAGGGATGCTGCGGGAGCTGAGCATGGACTTGAATGTGTCTTGGGAGGCGCTGACGGTGAAATCAAGGCTGAGGAGGTGATAGGAGTAGAGATCAGGAACAGTGTTGGTCGACTTGACGTGGTCCAACCATCGAGTCCAGAAAGTGTTGCCGGTGGTGGGAGGAACAGAAATTGATGGTCCAGTAACGGGAAGAGACGACAGCTCCGACCTAGTATATCTGTGTTAGCCTCCAATACACAGCGCTTTCCAGTTGCAATATAACATACTTGAAGCGATTGTACATGCGTGTCCAGGTGTTGAGATACTGCTGGTAATCGGCATTCCAGAAAAGAGTCGAGTCAGGTTCGTTCCAGAGGTCAAGCTCTAGTCCGGCCTGCATATTGTTGTTCTTGATAAAGGCAATGACCTGTGTCAGGAAGTCGTCCAAGGCGGTCCAGCTGCCGCCATCGCCGGGGTACTTGAAAGTTGAGCTTTGAACACTGTCCGCTCCCCAGAGGTCGTGAACGAGCAACTGGAAACGAGCGCCAGAAGCGCGGCATGTCCGGTAGTTGGAAAGGAACGACATTAAACGACCCTATGACGCCGTTAGAGGCTTTTGTTGTCTAACATTGCCAACCATCTTACCTGCAACTGGCCATTGGCGTATCCGAGACTGGGCGAAGGCAGCTGAGCGCCTCCGGCACGGCAGTAGTTGAAGCCAGAACCAGCGCGGAGTTCATTCGGAATAGCCGTGTTGGTGGATCCATCGGCGTTGTCGGGAAACCCATAGATGAAACCATCGCCCAGATTCTGGGGAGTGCCTTGTGTTACTGCCAAGTTCACAGTCGCCGTGCCTGAAGCACGCTTCTCAACAGTTCCACTGGCGCGCTCATTGATCGTACCTTCACCTGGAATAGCAGCGCCAGCAACCAAAGCGACACAGCTCAGGATAGATGCAACTCTCATTTTGAAGAGATCTTCGTAGAGACTGACTGGTGAGTTAATGTGTCAAGGAAAGTACTGTTGGTATTTGTCCCAAAATTCAGTAAATAATCCCGTGAAGTCGTCTGACTTTATACTACATGGATTTGAGCTCGGAGGCAGGTGCGCCGAACTTACGGGGTAAGGCTGGGGTAAGTCTGGGGTAGCAACAATGTTTCTCCCATTGTGATTGGAAGGACCCAGTTAGGGTTTTGCGGTTAACTTGAAGGTTGATTTCTCCGCGATGAAGTGGTCCGGTGGGATTTGCGGTGGGCAGTGAGTGGGAGTTCCGGTGGGCCTCCGGTGGGATCTGGGGGGTTCCCGGTGGGCTAGAATGGCATCATCCCCCGCGGGATGCTGATATACTGTCCGCTTTCGTTAGCTTTAATTTAGTCAAAATCAGACAATCATCAAAATGGCGGTGGAGCATATTGACCGACGAAGGGAAGAGGAACTTTCGAGGCCTAGGTGGCTATCACCGGGCTGATATGCAGGAAGTTTCTAATGACCTAATCTAAATCATGAAAGAACAGACTATTCAGACATATTTCCTTCTCCTCAGAGCCATGATATTCTCCAGATAATCTCAAAGACATGAAAAGAGTGAAACAAACAATTAAGACCCTGTGAAAATATATTGCTACCGCGAGAACCAATCTTTGTAGGGCATAGCATGACACACAATATTCCCAAGTAGTACACTCTGATAAACAATTTGAAGCAATCAGGAATTCCCGGAGTGGCGATGCATATAAACAAGCTCTAGTCTACCTCAATAAGGGAAACTAAGAGAGATGACAAGATGCACTATAGTGTCATCAGCATAGTACAGGGGCTAACAGTTCGAGAAGAGCATAAACAATACAATAAAACTATTTACAAAAAGGTGGACTTGGTTCTTTAGTCTAATCGTAAGTTAAAAACTTTCTATAAATCTAGGGCAGCTGTATTGCTTCCAATTTCAGACGCTGGGGTTGAATCTCAGCATCCTGATAATATAGCATTTCAAATTGTCAATAAAGCTACAATTTAATACTTGTAGCGGAAAATGTTATCCTGTAAACAGATCAATATCGAGCTAGATCGCAAGAATATTCTGCCAGCACATCCACAATATCCATGATATTGAAACAAGCGCGCTGCCCTGTCTCCTTGCTGCGCTTCTACTCCTTAAACCACGCGTTCTTGATGTACTCGGCCTTCAATCTCGGCAGCAGCCTCAGTGCATTACCCGCACGTATCAACTCAATCTCCTGCGGCGTATACATGCCACTTTTCTCCGGCCCGTACATCTCATCAAGCGTCGACAAGACATCATCCTTGCCAGTAAAGGGCCAGTCACTACCCGTCAGCACGTTCTCAGCGCGGATACCTAAGCTCTTTAGCATGACCGTTTGCATAGCCGTGCCCTGCGAGCACTCTATGTAGATGTTGCCACCGCCGAAGATGCGCTGCAGCGTCTGTCCGTCGTTATTGTTCGCGATGCGGTTCACCTGCTTTGCACCTGGTCCGCCGACGCCGACGAGCTTGGAGCCCGACAGCGTGCGGATGCAGCGCTGAAAGAGGTACGGGAATGAGCCGCCGTTGTGGCTAAAGATCCACTTGATGTTGGGATATTTTGTAAATGTGCCTTGGTCCACCATGGACATCAGGCAGCGTGCCGTCTCGGTTGGGAACTCGATCATCTGCCAACCATAGACCTTCGGATCTAGCGGCGGCATTACCGTCTCGTTGGGGTGCACAAACAGCACCACGCCACGGCGGTCGCACTCGGACAGAATCGGGTCGTAGGACGGGTCCCCAAGATACTTGTTTGCCGCTGACGTAGTGATGGCATATCCATCCGGCTTGGTAGAGCACTGCTCCTCAGCGTACTTGAGCGCCTCGATGGTCTCAAGGACGTGGGGGAATGGCAACGGGGCGAAAGAGCCCACAGAGGCGGGTGCCTTCTCGACTTCAGCGGCCTGGTGATCCGTGAATTTGCGGCAAAGGTCTGCCCACTTCTCGGCGGCCCATTCGGTATTGTATTTGGTCCAGATGACGGGTGAGTAGATGATAGTTCTGGTATGCTGCCATGAATGAGGCATCAGCTGGGTGATGGGACAAACTGGGAGCCGGAGGGGTTCTCTGAAGAGGCACTCTTCAAGATTTCCTTCTTACCAGCTTCTCCATGGCAACGTGACGCTCCTCGGGTGTTGCGATGACAAATTCCTTCATCGGACCCAGTACGTCGGGCATGAAGTAGTGGAAGTGGACGTCAACCACTGGCACATTATCTCCTTGCGTGGTAAATACCATCGTGCTTCGGCTGGCGAACTGATTGATGCTGTACAGTTAGCTCAAAAGTGCTTGAGTTGGGCGTAGCTGGGTTGACTACTTTACACTGGTATATACTTGTCAATGTACAGACTATGTAAGTGAGTGTTGAGGGCGAATACTGAACTACCCGAAGCGCATGGGGCCGGTTGGGCGGATGGGCCCGGTGGAGGAACCGGTCCGACGGTGAAATTGACCCGGTGGTGGCACTGGCCTGAATGTACGTCCAAAGTACGGATCGACCGGTTCAAGATCTCCGGGAGCCACCTCCTCATCACCGCGTGCTCTTGGCCTTTCGGATTAGACGGAAGACTGCAGGGCAGACAAGTTGATGGCTGACAAACAACTGTCACAGGAACTATGGCGTCAGCAATTCTCTATTCCTAATTTTAACCCCCTGGCTTTTGACTGTACATTTGCTTATCCTTGAACTAGAGTATTCTGCTTTTGCTTTCGGGATGAAAGACTAAGGCCCCATCTGCAACACAACACTATTGTATTAACTATTGCTCCTGGTAATTAGTTATAGACAAACGGCTGGGTTGGCCACCTGGGCAGGTCTCAGATCGACAGTGCTATTAAAACTTCAAAAACCGAGAAGGATTCGCCGGGGAGCTAAAAAACCGAGAAAGCCAATTATAATAATATGAACTAGCTCTAGAATCATAGCTTGGGTGACGAAGCTAGTCTCTCGACTTGTCCATTCTTTGCATCTATATAACCCTTCGCTGATGCAGCTGTTCCTGCAGCTTATTGAGGTATTGGGAAAGGTAACCAGTTGGACTAGAAACCTTGGTCTGTTTGAGTAACTGTTGACCTTTGAATGGACTGGGTATATGGTCTGTATTGTTGATACTATTGTTGGTATTTTCTTTTTTACTGTTGAGCTTCTAGTCCCCCCTCTGGGTATGTGTGTACTAGGGCACCCTAACCTCTTGATATAACCCTTCGCGATATTACGAAATGTATGTCTTTTATTATTTATAGATACTGTATGGCTTTGATCTGTATGATGATATCGAGTAAAGCTAAAAAGAAAAAGGGAAAAGATTACCCTTCGCCATTTTCAAGCCATCACGGCATCCGCTTAAAGAACAGCAACACCTTGTCCTCCACCGGCCTGCCCTGGAAGTTGTCCACTGTGCGCATAACCTCGGGTGTTGTCTCGGGATGTAGCTCGATGGCAAAGTTGCGTAGGATGGTGCCAATGTGGATGCGCGTCTGAGTGATGGCAAGACTGCGGGTCGGTGAGCTCGTTGCAAAGTAATGACAGTAAATGTGGCGCCTCGGGGACTTACTTCTGGCCGACGCAGGAGCGTGGGCCCACGGAGAATGTGAGCATATTGGCCGTCATTTCTGGAGCCGGTTTCTCCCACCTACTCGTTCCGTGTTATCAGTGACGCTGTAAGATAATGGGGAGAGGAGGAGTGGCAAACCTCTCAGGCTGGAAGGCTAGCGGGTCTGGAAACACGTCGGGCGACTTGTTCATGGACCACGCACTCATCCCGATGATGCTCCCACCGGGGACGTGGTATCCTGCGATCTGCGAGCCTTCGGCAGGGACGACGCGCTCGAGCATCGAAGGCAGCGTTGGATGCGTTCGCAGCATCTCTTTGACGGTCCAGTCGAGATATGGCACCGCCTCGAGGTGCTCGAGCGTTACGTCCGCCGCGTCGGGCATCTCGGCGCGTAGAGCCGCCCGCAGCTTCTCCTGCACCGGCAGGTTCTTGGCCAGCTCGTACAGGCCGTATGTGACGGTCATGGCAGTTGTGTCGCCGCCCGCAAGCCTAGGGCGTAGTTAATGGGTCAGCGTCTGTTCTGTCACGGCCCGGGAGTGAAGGCAGCATACATGATCTCCATGATCTCGGTCTCGAGTTCCTGCTCCGACAGCTTCTCCGTTGGGTTCTTGTCACCGTGCTCGACAAGACGTTGCAGGATATCGACACGGTTGGCGGCCTTGCCAATCTGCTTGTGGTGGCGCCACTGGGCCAGGCCGTTCTGTGCGTGCTTCAAGGTGCGGTCCCCAGCGGAGCGCCAGTCGATCAGTTTCTCACCCATTGCCCAATCTGGGATCTTGTCTACCCACGGCAGCACGGACTTGACGACACCCCACGTAACACTATTGTCAAAGTCGCCGACAAATGGGTGGTTGAGCTCGCCGGACGATATCATGTCATAGTCACCTCCAAACCCAACGTCGGCTGTGTAGCTGTCGTCAGATTCCTAATCATGTCTACAGCCAAGCTCGGTTACTCACTGACGACCTCGAAAGTGAGGTACCGTGTCCACTTGAGAACATCGAGGGGCTTTCCTGCCCGCTCAAACTCGTCAAGTTTGGTGAGAAACTTGTTGATATGGCTGAAGATGTTAGGTGCCATGGCGACGAGATTCGCACGAGAGAAGGCTGGCAAGAAGGCCCGGCGCAGGATCTGGGCGCGCTCTGGCTTGGTCTCGGAAAAGAGCGATGAGACGCCGTTGAAGTCGCCAAAGTCACTGTAGAAGTGGGATTTACGCCATTTGTGCGAGCCATATACAGTCTTGATAGCGGTGGTGCTATTACAAGACATGAGGCCTGGTGAGATTTCGACGAGCGGGCCTGTGCAGTCGTGGTTAGTGGCAGCAAACAAAGGAGCTGCATAAGGGAGCTTGTCGTACCGTATTGGCGATGCTGCTCGGCCGCGAAATGCATCTTATTTCCCCTAAGCAGAGTGAGGGCTAATCTTGTGCCAAACATCTTGTCCAGCAAAGAGCCTGGTATGTGTTTTGTTGGCGACAAAAAGACGGCGTACACAACCTTGAGTTGGCCAGTTATTCACCCAGTTATTTTCCCAGTCGAGTTTGGGTTCAGAGACATACCTTTGTCACAAGGTACATAACTATGACTGCAAGAAGGGTGTTTAGCTTGTTGGCCATGACGAGAGCTAGGCTCTGCTGCATCATGGAAAATTGACGCGGATCCATGACGTGTGGACAATTCAGAAGCAGAATGATGCGAGGTGGTGATTGTGTGAACGAGTATGAAGAGCAGTTTGTGCAGAGACGGGCGTATCTCAGAGACCAATCCCCAAGTCTATAAGATGCTCCACCTATGCCATCGGTTCCCTGCAACCCAATCTCTAATGAATGGTGCGACTCCACCATGTGTCGTTGAGTATCGCTCGGGGGCTTAGCTACCACGAGAGGTTGCATGTAAGTGGGGGCGGAAAATGCGGGAGGGAGACTCCTCGGGAACGTGGGGAAGCGATGGATCGGGACCGGGTGGAAATATATCGGGAACGTGGGGAACCCTGGAGGTGAGCATAACGCCGTAGTTGGTCGATCGGGCTCGGAATGTCGAGATTATCCTGGGGCCTCTTGTTGTCGGAACCGACAAATACGGGATATGTTAAGCGAGACAGTTGTTGGCATTGCTAGCATCCACGTGCCGCTTCACCAAATGAGGTCGGTCGGATTGAACATGTGTGGTATATAGCGGTAGAATATCGATTGAACAGATTAAAAGCACCAAGAAGCTTGATTCAACTGATCAGCTCCTCCCCTCCTCCAAGCACATTCTCCAACACAGCTTGCCAAAGATGGCCACTGACCTCATCCCTAGCGTACAGCACGCTGCCGTCCTCACCGGGGCGTACGGCATGCCACACGCCTTTCGCACCGACTTCCCCGTCTCGCAGCCCAGCGCCTACCAGGTGTTGGTCAAGCTCGAGGCCTCGGGGGTCTGCAGCGGCGATGTTAACCCGCGCGAAGGCTTCCCTCCTGCGCCCAAAGTGCCGCAGCGCCCACTCGTGACGGGGCATGAGGGCGTGGGTATTGTGGTGGCCGCCGGCGATAAGGTCACGGCCTTCAAGGTGGGCGACAGGGTCGGTATGGGATGGCGCTCCGAGGTGTGTAGAAGTTGCGACGAGTGCATTCGGGGAGACGACAATCTGTGCCAGAAGCTGAAAATGAGTGGTTATGAGACAAATGGAACGTATCAAGGTGAGTGCTAGAGTGCTATTACGTCTTACACCCTGAGTAACTGGGGCCATCTATCTTCTCTGCATGAGACTCTCTTGCGACTTGATGATGCTGACACAACCCATGGCTAACTCTCTTGTCACCTTCGCTTTAGAATACATGACCATCTCGTCCACGTCACTCATTTCTATCCCCTCCACCACAGCCCCCGCCGCGAGCATCGCCCCCCTCCTCTGTGCCGGAGCCACTGCCCTCGCCGGGCTTCGTGCCACTGGTGTTTCCGCCCCTGGCGAATGGGTCTGCGTTACAGGAGCCGCCGGCGGCGTTGGTGGGCTCGCCTGTCGCTACGCTCTACACATGGGCCTCAAGGTTGTGGCTGTCGACAATGCCCAGAAGGCTCGTATCTGCGAAGCCGTGGGCGTCCATGCGTTTGTGAACTACGAGACGGCTGACACGGTCGTGTCTCGCATCAAGGAGCTGACGGGCGGTAAGGGCGCTCGCGGCGTCGTGGTTTGTTCAGCGAATCCAGCAAGCTACAGCCAGGCCGTAGAGTATGCGGCGGTAGGCGGGCGTATTGTGAGCATTGGGCCAAGCATGGTTCACCTTCACACGGGGCCGATGATGGTCAAGGGCCTGGCGCTCATTGCGCAGTGTAATGGCAACACCAAGGATATGCAGGATGCGGTCAGGCTGGGGATCGAGCATGGCATCCTGCCGCAGGTCGAGTTGATTCACATCAACCAGATTGACGAGGCTTTAGATAAGCTCAAGGTGGGCAAGGCGCTCGCGAGACAAGTTATCAAGTGGGCGTGAGAATGTGGCAGCCATCAGTAGCTTAATGCTGTAATTACTTCCCTAGGCCGAGGTTCTTGTCACAGTTGATGTACTTCTAGTTACAGCCGTAAACTAAAGAACTGACATTTAAAGTCGACAAATGAGAAATAAGTCGACGTATTCGACCAGATCTCTTGTATATACTCTTCGGCGATCGTATTGGTTCCATCTAATTATGCTCAAATGCGTAGTCTCCAACAGTAAGCTCATGAGCAAATGAGATTTATTCTTGTAGACGTCGGGACCAAGTTTGAGTTACACATTTTAATTCAGCCCATCGTCCATCGTGAATTTACAGCCGTTTGCCGATGCGGGAAGAAAGAGGCTCTTGTTTAGTTACAAAGATTCTGACTAGCATCACACCCGCCACCTCAGTGCATCTGCACATCATCGTACTTCATGTAGACCGCCTTGGTCTGCAGGTAATTATCCACGCCGTACATGTGCATCTCACTACCAATACCCGACTGCTTCCAGCCCGACACT
Source organism: Ilyonectria destructans (assembly GCA_020740775.1). Lineage (NCBI taxonomy): Eukaryota > Fungi > Ascomycota > Sordariomycetes > Hypocreales > Nectriaceae > Ilyonectria > Ilyonectria destructans. The sequence goes on from JAHEWK010000010.1 coordinate 2,100,659, forward strand.
GGCATGTCCATGGCTTGCGTGGGTGCCGAGCAGTTCAGCCCGACAGTGCCCGCCTCGAGGAACTTTGCAAACTTGAGTGCGCGCTCGACGTCTTTCGTGTAGATTGAGCCTAAGAGGAAATAGTTCAGTGGGTGTCTAGAGCAAAAACATAGAAACGGAGAATATCTTTGGTAGTGACGCACTGTATAGTCCAAACTCGCTGTTGTTTGCACGCTCAAGCGCCTCCTCTTCGGTCTTGAATGTGTTGAGGAGCACAACGGGGCCGAAAATCTCCTCGGTTGCGAGGACAGATGTATCTGACACGTCTTTGATGATGGTAGGCTCGATGAAATGACCCTGCCAGCGTGGATAGTTAGCATTCTTGTCCGTCAAGTTGGGGTTAGGAATGTGTCGTAGAAATATCGAACCTTGCCGTTCACATTAGCAGCCTTGCCGCCGCACAGCACGATTCCATCGTCCTTGCCCTTCTCAAGAATGGAGACGATGCGCTCCTTTTGGATCCTATCCCCCTGAGGGCCCTGGAAGATGGACTTATCCGCGGGGTCGCCGATGGAGCGGCTTGTCATCAACTTGACCAGTACTTGCGAAAACTCTTCAACAATCGACTCGTGTACAAAGACTCTACTGTTGGCTTGGCAGTGCTGCCCACTGTTGAGGTGGATCGACATTTCAACGCTGGAGACCGGTCAGTGTGGACTTTGTTGGGCGATTGACCAGCCATACTTACGCGTAAGCGGCCTTTTGGATGTCGGCGTCGTCGAAGATGATTGCGGGAGACTTGCCGCCAAGCTCCAGCGTGACATTCTTCAAGTTTGAGTTTGCCGCCGCCGCCATGATCTTCTTGCCCGTGGCGATGGAACCGGTGAAGGCGATCTTCCGGATCTTCATATGGCTGGCAATCAAACTTCCAGTGGTCGGGCCTGACCCAGTGACGATATTCAACACCCCTGGGGGGAAACCAGCCTGTTTGAACAGCGCGGCGAGCTTCAGTACTCCCAGTGGTGACTTCTCGCTCGACTTGATAATCACGCAGTTGCCAGTTGCCAGGGCAGGGGCCGTCTTCATGGCGAACATGATCAAGGAGACATTCCAGGGTAAGATGCCGGCGACGACGCCAAAAGGCTGCTTCAGTGTGAATGTGATCATGCCTGCCGTATTTAAGCTCGACTTGCCCTGGGTGTGCAGTGCAATGTGTGCATGCTGCGTCATTATGCCAGTGCAAGCCATGACTTCAAACTTGGCAAATCCAAAGGTACTGGGGGAGTGTCAGACACATGAACCCAAACCGTTGAGCACTCGACGTATACTGACCGGCCCATTGCTATCCTCTCCAAGTTCCACAATTCCTCCATATTCTGAGTGATCAGCATGGACAACTTGCTGAACATGGCAGCCTTGACATGTACGGGAGTATCTCTCCAAGCCGGGAAAGCAGCTTCCGCAGCGGCAACGGCGGCGTCAATATCTTGAGCACCTGCTTGGTGCACATCGGCGACAAACTCGTCCGTGGCTGGGTTGTAGAGTTTGTAAGTCGCCTCAGTTTTGGATTCAACAAACTGCGAAGACGGTCAGGAGACTGGAATGGCTTGAGCCCGCAGCTTGCTGCCCACTGGCTGTCTGGGGCGGCAGGAGTTTGCTTGCCTCGTTGTTGATAAACAACCTGTTTTCGATGGAAAAAGACATATCTGCAGTGTTTTCGAGTGATGAAGTGATGTGTGGGTAAGTGTAACAGGAAAATAATGGTAAGCCTATGAGGAACCTGGTCCCAACATCATCATTATGTGCATTGGGCCTGTCCCTTGTGGATTTGTTGAAAGCCCGTCAAACACGATTCGTGTCGGGAAGCCCGGGATTAGGAGCCATCTAGAAGTCCTTAACTCCGTGATCAAAAGTTTAAGAGGTCGACCGGGATGTGGAGGAACAAGATGGACAGCTTGTTCGCTCTCGGACAGCATTTGATTTGAGAAATGCGAATGTTGGGGCTGCGGACCCGGGGCCCCATCGGCTCGGAGAATGGCGCGTACCCGCTGGGGAACCCGCACTGGATCAACTAATGCATTCCTTTTCCTCGGCAATATGGGGATTTTATCGAGAACGAGTACCGTACTCGTACAGACGTATTCATCACATCGCTGGAGCGGTTCCCGGTCTTTCTTCTGTGCCTCAATTCGCCAGTTTTGGTTACGTATACCCATCCCCAAGGGCTTGGTTAAGTCCAAATACCGGAACTTCTCAAGCCCATGCGCCTCGTTAGCGATTGCGATACTGTAAACAGACTTCTTCTTCGGGTTGGGTTTGCCGTTCTAGATCTACTTAATATCTGACACCGAGTCCTTGCTGGGGGCCATCGTGGCCCACATAGCCGTATTGGTAGGAAGTCAATGGAATGCCTGGTGACAGTGCTGTCAGAAATGCCAGCATCGCCACTTGCGGGATGCCAACGCGGACTGCGTCACCTTGAATCAGTGACCACGAAATACACCAACGCAAACATGATAAAAAAAAAGATTGGGCACCGTGGAGACCGATTGAGCAGTCCGTGTAACTTTCCCATGTTTAGCGAAGCAAGTCAGAAGACCCTAGAGACACTTCCGAACTAAAACGAAGAGTGTTGCTAACTACAAACCCGCAAAATCGGAGTCCTCTCACCATCCATTGCCGCCCCGCAAACCCGTGTGCCTAAGCGTTCCCATTCATAAATGTGCTTTCTAACCCATTCGTGCTACGGCGAACCTCTATTTCTCCCGTAGTTGCATCCAAGATCTCCGTCACAATCCCACGCTCGTTCATGGCTTTGACCGCTTCTGGTGTTATTTTGTAACCCCAATGATAGTCAGCGAACGCAACGCTATGTTGGCTGTATTGCTGGCCGCTCATGTGTGGCCCGTCGCCGACTCGCTTAGGTCCCATTGCCCGTGTATTTTCAATGACTCTTCGAACCCGTTCCACTCTTAAATCGTCGTAGATGGCGAGCCGTCCTTCTATGTCGTTGATCTCGGCATTTCTCAACACCACACGAAGGGCTTCCGCATCTTCTATTGCCTGGCATGCCCCCTGGCCTTGGTCTTCAAGAACGTTAGCTTGGTCCATATACGTAAAATTGAGCTACCCACGTGGTCCCATGGCATGGGCTGCATCGCCAATGAGGCAAAAGCGGCCCTTCACCAGCGTTGGCAAGGGGTCACGATCTCGCAATTGCCAGACTCCAGGATCCTCTGCCATTGACAGCATCTTGACCACCGCGGGGTGAAAATCGCTGAATTTCTCTACCACCTCTTTGACTGATATTTCCTTTGTCCACTGCAGACGCCGATCTTCGTCATCAGGAAAGATGCAGACGAAGTTCATGGTTTCCCAGCTTGAGCAAGGGTATATGACAATTCGTCGCTCGGGATGCACAATCATAAGAACCTTGGCACAATCGAGGAGTGGTCCGGTGTCTGGGTCATCTCGAAGCCGTTGGCTCGGAACCATGCATCTGTAAGCTGAGAATCCGGTGTTGACAGTTGGGAGAGGCCCAAATACGGATGCCCCTGCTGCTGTTCGTATCCCATCAGCAGCGATGATGAGATCGCCGTTGAAGGTCCTCCCGTCCTCAAGATGGACCGTCATACTGTCAAGATCTACTCGACAGACCTTGGCCCCAAGCTCCAGCTTCGGAACTTTCCCAAGGCCGTCTGAAGAGAGAGCAGCACGCTTCAGCTCTTGGTGAATTTCCTGCCGTGAGAAGTACCACCACGGGGCGCCATACTTTTCGACAAGAGGGGCGTTGGGAATGTCTTTGCTCACGTCAAGAGTCTTCCAGTCTAACTCTTGGAGCTAGCAGAAGTCAACAGTTTTTCGAGAAGCGCTGATGAACGGAAAGCAATACTTTTTCGGCCTCGACGTACCGGGCTCGGACAGGATCCAGACCGGCGCGGAGATAACTGGAACACAGAAGCCTGCTTGCATTCATGGACAGCGTGATGGCAGCGCCAAGCTCTTGGTTTGAGTCGGATGCTTCCAGAACGACAACGTCATGGTCTTCACGCAGGAGGAGCGCTGTGGCAAAGCCCGCAATTCCACCGCCACAGATAATGATTTGGAGTCGTTTGGAAGAGCCGCTCATTGTGAAAGTGTCCGAAGTTGATATTGACAATCAACTCGTCTTAGCGACGTACAACAACATTCATAAAGCAAGCGAGCGAGCAAGGGATTAACTGGTCCGAAGATCCAAAACACACGCATTAGAACGAGGGACCATGGAGTCGAAAGAGGGGAGCCGATGGAGCCGCTCCAGGGTCGGGCAGATGTCCGAGGCGGGATCATGCGGGGCACCGGGAGTGAGGAGTCCGGGAGTGAGGAGTCATGCGGGGCCGGAGGTGGGGCAAACGCCGGGCTGAAGGCGGTCGAACGCAAATAGAAGCTTCTTTGCCACATAAAGTCGTTCAATTACTTGGATTTTCATCGTTGATATGGCATTGGTGACTTAGAGCGACTCCAAGCTTCGCATCGTTCATCATGGAACGAGTTCTTTCTGGTCTCGGTACCGCAGTGGACAAGATGCGCCTTTCTGGATTGAGCCAGAAACAACTCGTGCCCCTTGCCATCTTCTCTCTAGGTCTTCTTTACGTTGCGTGGACCGTCACCAAAAATCTCATTTTCTCTCCATTGAAGCGGTTTCCTGGCCCAAAAATTGCGGCTTTGACCAGGTGGTGGGACGTATACCACACTGTTAAGTGTATGTACCGTCACAGAGGATTGAAGATAAAATATTGACAGCACCTGCAGGCGACAAGTTCAAGGTGGTCCATGAACTACACACAAAATACGGCCCTGTAATCCGCGTGGGGCCAAATCATCTGTCATTTTCTTCTCCTGACACCTTTCGCCAAGTATATGTCAAAGGAGGCGCAACATTCCTCAAGGACCACGAATTCTACGGAAGCATCCAGCCTGGAATTGGACCCAAGTACTCGGGCTTATTCAATTTCTCAAATCATCAACAGGCTCTCGATGAAAGGAAATCTCTACAGGCCAAGCTATCTCCATCCGCTTTGCGGCAGTATGAACTCCGATTTGTGCCTATCCTGGATAGCCTAGTCACCATTATGAAGGAAAAAAGGGAACTAGATCTCTTCGCTTATTTGTAACCCTCGACCTTCTACCTTGCGCGAAATCTTCTTGGACTGACCACGAACAGTAAATTCCTTATGCTTGACGCAATAGGCGATCTTGCCTTTAATCAGTCATTTCACCAACTCGAAGCTGGAGAAGAGCACCAATACGTCATTGATTTCAACAATGCCTTCATGCTTATCGGACTAGTTTGTCTTTCCCAACATTGAGTCATTCAATCAAGCTAACCATCCACTCAAGCAAACCACTTTCTCCTGGCTGATCCCGCTGATTCCAATTCTCCCATTCAAACGACTAAAAGACGCATCCTATGGACTCCAAAGGGTCTTCAAATATGCACAAACACGTGTCGAGGCCTTTTTGAACGAAGAAAAGCCAAGTCCAGGCACTCTTTTGGAGGCATATCTTGAGAACGGAAAGCCTAAGCCACCATACTCGGCCTGGTACATAGCCCTATCCGGGCATGGTTTCATGTAAGTCCGCTTTCATGCTATACTCGACTCAGTCGTGGGGCTTTCGCCAACATTTTTCTCACGTATTTGCTCTTCAAACTGATGGTTATAGCGTCGCTGGCTCTGAGTCAACATCCATCACTCTCACATACGTTGTTTGGCTCCTTATCAAGCACCCAGATATCCAGCGGAGACTGCGGGTTGAACTCCAGACCGTTCCTCAGGATGACAGGGGAGCTTATCTCGCCTCACTTCCGTTCCTCGATGCCGTGATAAAAGAAACACTGAGGATATATCCACCCGCGCCATCCGCTATGCCACGAGTAGTCCCATCAGGGGGTGCAGAGGTTGAAGGGGTGCGCTATCCTCCGAATGTGAGATGCCAGCGTTCTTGCCCCAAACTTATTTTCTGACTCCGCTGACTGTGGCATACTTGAGAGAAGACCGTCATCGCGGCACAGCCATATACGATCCATCGCGATCCTGACTTGTTTCCGGATCCAGAAGTCTTCAATCCTGACCGCTGGCTTGATGCGTCTCCAGAACGCCGCGAATTAATGAACCGAGCATTCGTGCCCTTTTCTGCAGGCCACCGAGGGTACGTCTTGCTTGCAATAACTATTTCTACCATTGCTGCAGGAGAAAGAATTAGACTAATAATTTCTCTTTGCGGTTAGGTGTATTGGGCGAGGTCTAGCGCTTCTACACATGCAGCTGGTCATCGCAAAGCTGATCGAGCATTTCGATGGCTTTGAGTTGACGAGAGGAATGACAGATGACGACATGGAATTGGTCGAACGAGGAGCTCTTGCGAAGCCGAAATCGACGAAACTTTGGGTCAGAGTCTTTCCAAAGGCAACAGCTAGTGACTGCTTCTAATTGGGCTGCATTCCAGGGTGTTTTGCTAAGTTGGGCCGGGATCAAGAAAGAAAGGGGGATTATGGGCCCTTCGTAATCCTATCCTCGAACACCACGCCTAGGGTACGTTGCTGAGTTAGATGGCACTTTTGGAGCCAGACTGTCCGAATTTTTGTTAGCTGTTCAACTGTTAGTAACTTCAGAAATATCAACCTTAGGATAATTAGAACCTTGACAAAGCAATTCGAGAGACTAAAGCTGGTCAGACAAGAAATATAGATCAGCCTACTTTACCATCCCACTCATTTCCCAGAGCGCTTAACCTTTGTAATTGTGTTTCACTGCCACCCGGCTTGATCATCGTCCACCACTTTGCCTTGTCCTTTTAATCGCACCCTGCCCTATTACTCTACCGTCGGCTCCTTCTCTGTCGACAAGGCTCTATAAAATACGACTTTAGCTTCCTCTTGATTAACACTACTGTATTTATTTATTAGCTACGGCTAAATTTGCCTGATACAAAACATGGCCTGTAACGAACATGCATAACATTTGCATTGTCGTGGTGGCTTGATTGCTCTCCCCTTCGGAATTGAGGGGGAACCTTCCCGGCCCCCAACTCCACATACCGGAGTTCCCGTGCCACTAAAGGAACAAGTTGCGGGGTCGTGCATATAACTCCTTTTTAGTGCGTGATGATTGGCAAATCCAGGATTCTCGCTCTCGGCCTTGCAATCGAGCCCTGCACTCCGGACGCCACAAAGATTCGTGACATCATATTGCAAGCCATTGAGAGGTTCATCTGGCTTAATGCGGAGCAGCTCACTCCCCCGCAAATCCCAAGAGCCGAGGCGCTCCCGGAGTGGAGTTATAAGACCAACTCTGAGCCCCCATGAGGGAACCCTTAACATCCCGGCCCCTCCTCATTCCCGACACAGTCTCCCCTTCACTTTGGGACCTTTACTCCGAGATCTTCGCAACTCCGGTGGTTCGCGTGCTCACTATCACTCGGAGAAGGACTTCCTTTCTGTCCGAGTGCTATTACTTGACACTGACGCCATGGGTGATGATGAGCTATCCATGTTCCAGTGTGGGTTATGCAAGCGCGACTTCAAGCGCCTGGATCACCTAGCACGGCATGTCCGTTCACGTACGCTCTCTTCGCCTTCTCCGCTGGTACACAGCTTGATTACGGAGAATATGGATGGCTAACATAGCTTCCAGATACTCAGTCAAGGCCTTATAAGTGTCACATCTGCCCTAAGGCTTTCACAAGAACGTGCGTGGTACATGCTTCCTAAACTTGTCTCGAGTGGAGCCTAGAGCTGAACCCATTTGTGTCTCGCTAGAGATCTTCTGAGAAGACATGTTGCAGGTCACGAATCTCAAACAAACTCACCAAATGAAGATACTCCAAGCTCCCACCGCGGTCTGTCTTCACGGGTAACACAGGCATGTAGAGCTTGCGCTTCCCATCACTTAAGGTGCTCCGAGGAGAAGCCATGTCGGCGTTGCAAGAAGAGGGGGATCAGGTGTATTTGGAACAATGCATTGGATCAAGACGACTCTTGCATTTCTCTTGATTGTGATCATCAATCTGAAGAAGCGCCAGATGCTCAGAGTGCAGACTTGGGATTCCCAAACAACCTGACATTGCCATTGCTACCTCTCCTGGAGCGAGATACAAGTAGTCCGACACTGGACGTCATCAATGCGCTGCCAGATTTGGGTGAATATTCCTGATCAAAGCGCAAGGCTTGAGTTTATCACTAACTGACCAATCTAGATCCTTCGTTGAAATTTGACGTTGACCAATTCACATTCGAGTTTCCCGACCCAAATCTCCTCTCCGGAAGGTGGCCTTACCATGGTCTAGTCGATCTGGACATAAACGCCAGTATGGAACTGGACGACGTTGACGTCCAATTCTTGAACAACTATAATTCCAACATTCCTTTTGAATTCGATAGTATATCTCAGCCAGAAAGGAGCGCCGCGCACTCAACACCTAGCCCCCTCAGTACCGAAGCCTTTGAAACGTTGTACTGGCGCTTCCGACCGAATAAAAAAGATTACCAGGGAAGCGAGGAGCGGTATTTATCAATGCCATCAAACGATCATACATCACCAGAGTCACGAGTGCACCTTGAGAAACGAGTAACCTGCAGTGAGCTTGGAATGGCTGCACGAGACAAGATCCTCGCCATGGTGGTTAAATGCTGTCGTCCAGAGAACTCTTTTCGGGCTGCTTCATCTTTTCCGTCCGTCAAACTGCTCGACACACTGTTGCAGTATTATTTGACGTCTCCTGTCGCTAGTGCAGCCTCTTTCCTGCACCTAGCAACCTTTGATCCAAATACAAGGCGACCTGAGCTGGTAGCCATCATGGCTGCTGCCGGGGCTGCCTTGACATCCGACCCTGCTCTCACGAAGCTTGGCTACGCCATTCAAGAATGTGTCAGAGTGGCCGTTATAAGACTTGTGAGTATCCCAGGCAAACCAACCTCTCATCTTCACCATTGCTGACCAGGCCGAGTGGGAGGAAGACAACACTATGGCTAGGGATCTACAGCTATCGCAAGCATTCCTCCTTACCCTCGAGATAGGCCTTTGGAGTGGGCATAGTCGAAAGGTCGAGATTGCAGAGGGCCTTCTACAACCCTTATTAACCATGCTTCGCCGTGATGGGAAGTTAAAGCGCTCGGCTTATCCTGAGATCACTATAAGCCACGACCTTGAAGGTGCAGCCCTCGAGCGAACGTGGCTCGCGTGGGTTGAGTCCGAGTCATACAAAAGGCTCTCTTTTATACTCTTGTTACATGACGCCAGTTGCTCCATGGCTTTGCTGGCCAATCCACTAATATCGTATGCGGAATTCTCTGCCCCGCTTCCATTATCAGAGGAGATCTGGTCTTCCGCCTCGGCAGAGCAATGGAAAGCAAACTGGTTTAGTCGAGCCAATAGCCGGGTGTTCAACATTGGCGATTTTCTGACCGATCCAGAGACCCTGATCATGCACCGCGACACTGTTGACGTGAGGGCGGCTAGCTTTGCCATGGTATCGTGCTCTTGGAGCCTTTGCTGGGAGTTTATTCAACTCAACTCCCTTCAACGATCGCGCAAACATCAGTGGAACGCACTAGTCATGTCCTCGAGGCATGAGGAGCTCTCAAGATTGGTCAACAACATTCGAACGGTTGCCAGCCTCCACCTCACTAAGGCTGCCAAGGTCACCATGCGACTTGAGCTCGTGCTGTTGCATCTCCATATGCAATTTGAAGATATACAAATTTTTGCTGGACTCGAGGGGCCAGAGCAAGCTCGTTCTATGCATCCTTTCATCTGCGAATGGGCTCAATCTGAGTCTGCGAGAAGATCTGTGTACCACGCAGCTCAGATCATCAGAGGAGCCAGGGAGCTTTCGCGAGCTTCGATCGATCCCATCACAGCAATCATGCTCTACCATGCCAGCCTGGCTTTTCTGGCTTATGGGCTCCTCGCAAAACCCCAGGTGGATAATTGGGGGACCTCATCGACGACTCCAGATTCTGCCGACGAGGTATTTCTGGATCAGCCAGAAGACCTCACCATACGCAGATTCCTTCAGCATGGACGCGGCAGCCCGTGTCTTCGCTCCACTAGTTCTGGAACTGTGCACTTGGCAGATCCCAAAAGCATTATGAGGGTCGTGATTGACATTCTCCGAGCTAGCTTTGACAACCGGCCAAAACCTCATCTTGCTGAAAAGCTCATACAACTTATGACGGGCCTGGAAGGATCATTAGCTCGGGTGACTTGTTAACTGTGTATTTTATACGACGACAATACAATTATATGCCTGAATCATTCATCTACACCACACAACTTGGTCTAGTTCGTACGAGTGAGATGCTGTGATAATTAGGCGTTATCTACGGAGTCGCACTGCTAGGCTGGAACTAAAACAGGCACCAAACCCTGAATCTGCTGTCAACTAAATAAAGATATTAGATGGATGCCAGAAATAGCTATGTAGAAAGACTCACCTTTTCCCAACCATTCTAACCAGGTAAGCCCCGGCTCACGGTCCCTGATCTCCCATATATGACGCAAGGCGCCAATCAAATCACCGCGATTGTAGAAAAGTCCTTTGCGCACACGGAGTCTTCTGACTATCGCGGCTCTCATTGACGAATCTACGGCCTCACACCCGGCGGTGAAGAGTGGGAAGATGATTGCATACGAGGTACGAGAGTCTGGGTCGATGTTTCCGATTTTCCCAACAATGATACCCACGTGATGGCGTATTAGTGTTGCAGTAGAAGGCATGCCCTTAAGCCGTGCGTATAATAAGATGACTGCTGCAGAATGCATTGACTCGTTGAGGGACCCAAGCTCAATAGGGTCTGCACTCCTGCTTTGCGAAGTTACGAAATCGCGGGTTCGAGCGCTCCGCAGTGAAGCCTCTACTACCTCGACCTGTGCGTTCAAATTCGGGTCCGACAGCTCGAGTTGACCGGTTGCAGCCCATTTTGACTGCTGCAGCTCGAGAAGCTGACCCAGTCTGAGAAGCGGGTTGATTAGACGTGGCGAAAAGGCCAAGACGGGATGGCTGGTCCAGTTCTGAAAGTCGGCGCAGAAATTTTGACCAATTTCTTCCTCGTCCATTTCAAGCATGTCGTAGGTGTTGTGCCAAGATTCTGGTCTGGCTTGTCGCAAGGAGCAGAGGGTTGCTATCCTACTCCACCGCAAGAGAGCCAGGATAAGACGAGCTGGTATGGAAGGAACCCGCTTGCGCTGTCGAAGGTTGCTAAGAAAGATCCCCGCAAGGCTCCATGCTACCTCAAGATGGGTTTCTCTCTGATCTGGTCCATAAAGATGTAGAAATAGACCGACAGTAATCTTGGCGAGGAGCTTCTCGTCATTTGACTCCAAGCCCATGGTATGGGGGACGACAGCTAGCGATGCCTCTCTGGCAGTTTCTCTCATGAGCGGAAGGAATTTCTGATCCTGAGTTGAAGCTTGATATTGAAAAGCACTGAAGTAGAAGATTGCAGCCCGCAAGTCATCGTCGAAGAGAGCCATGCGGGGCAAGGTAACGACAAAGGGATCCTGGAAGTCTTGCATATGAGCAAAGTGCTTTGGGTCTAGGCACAAGAATCCGTTTCTGGTGACATGAAGAAAGTGCTGCCAGAGAAATCGACGAGGTGCAGACACGAGCATGTCAGCGGGCCATGGCATCGGGCAGTATAACATAGCTGGTACTTCTGATGCCACCGGCCGCCATACATTATCGACACGAGACACCATAGTCCCGGGGTCGAATACACCGACACTGAGATCGGTGGGAGTATTTGGCTCATAGAGGAATGGGGCATCCAAGTCTGTTATCGTGGCCGCGTCGTATGCGTCATTATTGATGTAGTTGGAGGTTGTATCTTGGTTCCCTTGCTGCATGACCTGAAGAGCTTCCGAGCAGGGAGTCAGCGGCACTTGGGGCAGCTCTTCCAGCCACGACGCATCGTTGAAGATGCCACCTTCGAGAGGATTGCTGGGACTAGGTCGATCCAGTGTGATTTGCCTGCCATCCATTGGAAGCTCGATGTCTAAACTTGTGGCTGTGATAGGTGGTTCAGACGGCAGCCGGGATATCACGGAGCCTTCTTCCTGTTCTCGTATGGTCTCGGCGCGTTCTACCTCGATGGCAGAGGTAGAGGATCCGATATGGGAATACTGGGCGTGAGATGCTGGCGTATCAATAAGTTCATGAAACCAAGCCGCATCATCGAAGAGGCCACTTTCGAGGGCAGTAGTGGGGCTGGGTCGATCTAATGACATTTGCCGGTTGTGTATCGGAAGCTCGATCGCTACATCCGGGGCCGCGATAGCTGCATCCGGAGTCGCGACGGGTGGTTCGGAGGGTGTCTGGGAGACCACCGGGTCCTTTTCCCGCTCTGATTTGTTCCTGGATCTTTCACCCTCGCTCTGTTGGGCGGCAGACAGGATGCGCGAGCGAGAGGCAGGGATGCTCCAGGCCTTGAATGTCTGCGGTTGGCAGGCGACGTTGCGCTTTAGGCATTGCGAGCACTGTGGGTGTTTATGATCACACTATGGGCGATGTTTATTGTGAGTATCCATTTGACGCTTTGGATGATCTATGTGATGGAGCTTCGGACTTACTTTCCGTTTCTTACGCGAGCATTGAAGGCATGCACCGCTGCTACGTTGGACTCGATTTGGAGGCATTGGAAACGTCACACGTGGCCCCAACACGGCTTTTGTGTCGTTTAGTAGTTCAAGGGGTTAAAATATCTGAGGCAAATGGATATGCAGTGGGGAGTCGTAGCACAGCGTGGTTTGGACGTATCCAGGGTGCTCCGTATGTGGGCTTGAGGTTACGCATCGGGAGAGAAGCCATTGAGAAGCGCGACGTCAGTCAGAAGTTGAGTGGCAATCAAGCGGGGGCATTACATAATCTCGCCTTAGCTCATGCTAGCGTGCCAGAGAAGTCCAGATAAGCGTTTCCTTGTACGGGGGAGGATTGATTGGCATTATTGTTGTTAAAATCCATTTCAATACTTGATGACAGGGAAATTAAATTGAGAAAAAACACCATCTCTTCATATATAATCTCAAAGGATCATTTTCCAAAGCAGCAAGCTTGAATATGCAGACAAACTAACCCCTAGCAGTTGGCACCAAACCACTCCCCTATCTTAACCTGACCCTTTAGTGACATGACCTGATTCCCTCTACTAAACTTACCTGACCCAGCCTACTGAGTTCACTTAATACAATCAATTAAAATGGGTTGAATGAGCCATTCAATGTTGTCTGACCCGGTATGACAGAGCCTTGACAGTAGCAGCTAAGCCCCTAAAAGTTGCTACAGCTTGGACTGTTACGGTCGGGTGGTTCTAGCGCCTTCCAGCCCCTACAGCCTAGGCTCTTACAGGTCGAAGAGCCCTATCGCTGACGTACTAAAAGTTCAAATACCGAAGTAACTTACCCTACAGTAACATTAAAATAAACCAACCTATTTTTGTTTATGAAAAGAGCAATTCTTCAATCTCAATTAGTTGAAAGATAAAAGGCTATATTTTTCATTGCAATTGCCTCACAGTCTAAACTATTGTGTCTTTTTATACTGGGTGTTATCCTACATAAGTGCCCATTTACTTCCAACTCTTAAATCGAGCTGATCGCAAGGTTCTACCTACCACACCGGGGAAGAGACGAACTCCTCATTGCTATGATTGCATTTTAGTTACATTAGATGATAAGATGGTCCAATGAGCATAAAGCCAGCATATGGAAGAGTTAATCGAGGGTTGAGATTGCATAGTCCGACAGATACAGGAGCCTCGTAATACGCGTATAAGTCAGTGGTTGACTCCCACTTGCTTGATGTTAAAACCGTCACATACGGAGGTTTCATTACAGATTCCAATCACACAGCAGAGCTGTTGTTAGAGCCTACGTTGGACAGGGTAATTCCATCAAATGGCCGGCTCAGGGACAGTTTGTGTACAAATTCAGGACGGTTGGTTCAGCACGGTTAGTTCAGAGCCTGGGGGAAATGGAAGTGAACAACGCCACGGTACGAACTACAGTAGGCATTGGGACAGGTTGAAAAATGTGCTCTTATTGTTTGCAACTACTGAGTCGCTTTAAATCTATCTAATGATATTGGATAAGGCTAATAAAGAAACGAAAAGAAGAAGAAAAGACCAACTAAGTCAGCCCAGGATACTCGAATTCCACTAGCTTTGGAAAATGGTAATCATCTCCACCACTCCATAACCCGTTTTCTGCCCAAAGAAACGTCCAGAAGCGGTGGCATATCCAGCATAGACGGTATCAGCAAGCTGCTTCGATCCATAGATCTCCTGGTCGGGGAGCACAGACTTAACCACCAGGCGATCTCCATTCTCAAACTTCAAGGTCCAGCTGAGGGGATATGTGATGTTGGTTTTGGGAGACGTCCAAGTGTTGTCCATGTTTGCCGTCATCTCCAAAGCGACAATGTACTGGGACTCTTCTCCAATGCGAACCGTGGCGAACTGGTAGGTGGTGGCAGAAAGCTGGGGAAGATCGTAAACCCAAATGCTGGCTTTGACTGACGACCCGGGAAAGTGAAGCTCAAACCAGGTCCAGTTCTGAGGAGCACCGCTGCCCTTCTGATGATCGTACCAGGTGAAAGACTTCGAAGGGTTGACTTTGATGACCTTGTCTCCCACTGTAATAGTTCCTTTGGTCTTGCAGGCTGGAAGAGACCACTGCGTGGTGTTGGAGTAACCCTGTCCAAAGGTGAAGGCTCCTCCACCGGCGTTCAAGATGACCTTTGAAGAGGCTTCCAAAGTGAAGTTGAATGCGTAATCCTTTGTGGATACATGGTTGTACATGGTGGAAATCCTGTCCTCGGAGTTTGATCCAATGCCGCAGTTGGTCAGGCGAACATCGAGTGAGTTTGAAGCGGACTCGGATGCATCCAGCAATTCAGCATAGTCGACATGGCTCCAGTATTTCAGCGTGCCCAGTTCAAGAACCGACGACTTGCAAACAGCCCCCAGGATGTGCATGACAGCCAGGTACTGTTTACCGGTGGTTGAAGTGAGAAACGTGCTTGTCCAATAGGAGCCGCCTACCTGATCCTCAGAGAGATCATATCGAGCAGGCACACGGGACTGGTTTAAAAGTTAGATTGTGGATTGCAGGAATGAGGAACGTCTAATTCTTACATTGATGTAAGTCGAATGATGGTCGGCTTGAAAGTTGACAGGGTGGACAGGGCTGCGTTGGACGTCGAAGGCGGTACAAACAGTGACCAACGCTAACAAAAAGAGGGAACGAGCCATGTTGATTGTTTATTCTTTGGAAGGAGGCTTGCTTTGACAATGGGATACTGACAAACGATAAGAGGCCGTCGTCGAACATAGATATAGCCATCTGAAGCACAACCCGCGAAGGTTGACCATCGTCGTCAATTTACTTGCTTGGCATCTCGGGACTGCAAAGTCAACCGAGACCCTCCGGTCGGAGCGCAATGCAAAATCACCGCCATCCTCCGAGTTAGTGCTTTCGGCGGCTTGTCACTGATGCTCCGTGCTTGATCTGATTGCGCTGAATCAGCGGAGGATTTTGCACATTGCACATTGCACTAAGACAAGGGTGGCGCTGGGTTGTCCATTCACCACTAATCAGCCATCCAAGGATACGAGCTACATTGCGTGCGAGCCTGTGCCCCATCGTTGAGCCCTACGGTCGACCACAGGGCCCATTGAAAGAGGCCGCCAGCAAATCCGTGCCCTTTTTTCCAAGCAGAAATGAGAGGATGAGGCTCATCCTGCACAAGCCACCGACTAGGACGAATTGAAAGCCAAGTCGGACGTCGGTAGCGGCGAGTTGAGCCCTCTAACCCCCGAGTCGGGGCTCGGCTACTGTCTAAGAACCGAAGCGCCGGGGACGGAACTTCACAGTCAGTGTAGCTAATTTCTATTGGCCTCAGAACCCACTGTGGCTTGCCGTCCAGCTGGCTATCTCGTTTAGTCTCACCGCAGCAGGGGTCACATTCCTGAGCTCCACTCAAACAAGGCATCAATGCGACCCTGGCCGTGGCTCTTAGGGCGTTGGCTTGGATTACAGACACCACAGTTGCGTACCATACAGAGCCATTACGGCTTTGTGCAACGAAACAACAGGTTGTCAAACCAGGCCGCGTCAACAGGCGGAGGCTGAGAGGCCATGTCAACAGGACCAGATCTGTCAATGTATATAACATCCCACACTCCTCAAGTCCTCTCCTGTATCTTCACACAACCCTCAGCTCACCAATAACAGCCTTCTACGTCGCCCAAAATGGCCGGCGCCCCCGAGAAATACCAGTACGATCCGTCTCTCGCCGCTGCGGCCCTGTTCGCAGCATTGTTTGGGATATCCACTGCCGGCCATTTGTTCCAACTCATCAAAACCAGAACATGGTACTTCATCGCCTTCTTCCTCGGTTCACTGTGTAAGTCGACCTCCAGATCCCATCAATATTCGCGCCATCTGATGCCCTATTTTTAGTCGAGGTGGTGGGCTACGCCGCACGAGCTGTCAATGCTGCCGAAAACCCCGATTATTCAACGGTTCCATTCATCATCCAGACGCTTCTCCCTTTGCTGGGCCCGGCTCTCTTCGCTGCCTCCATTTACATGATCTTGGGTCGAATCATCCGGGTTTTGGACGGAGAGCATCTCTCACTTATTTCGACCAAGTGGTTGACCAAGATTTTCGTCTTTGGAGACATCTTCTCCTTCGCCATCCAGTGCATTGGTAAGTTGCTACGTTTTCCTCAAGTACATCGTTTGCACATGAGCTGTGCTAACGGTTTGAAGGTGGTGGAGTTCTCGCTGGCGCAGATAGCAAGAGCGCTCTCGACCGCGGCCAGAACATCATCCTTGTCGGCTTGGCGATTCAAATCATCTTCTTCGGATGCTTCATTGCGGTGATATCCGTCTTTCACTATCGGATTCTCAAGAACCCTACGCGAACCAGTCTCACTACCCACCTGCCCTGGGGACAGTTTATCTATGTTCTGTACCTCACCTCTCTTTTCATTATGGTCCGATCTATCTTTAGGGTTGCGGAATTTGCTGGGGGTCAGGGCAGCGCGCTTCAAACTTCCGAGGCCTACTTGTATTGTCTGGACACGGTGCTCATGTTCAGTTGTTGTGTGGCGTTCAATGTGTGGCATCCGAGTCGGGTGGTTTCGGCCCATGGGCAGAAGGGTTATGGAGACGTTGAGCTTGGGAGTTCGGCTACTTAATATGCTATACGACCACCCTGACGGAGGTTACAAGTAGCCACTCATTGCAATAGCTTAATCATGGGTTCAAGTTGGAGAAATGTATATGGAGGTTTCTTTTGTCTTTTTTCTTTGTTTTTCTTACGGTGCTGGAGGACTGGAGGCTAGGTGAATTTAGCAAATAGACAAGGAATGGGCTTCACAGGAATAAACTGCCATTAATATGCTTAAGTCAACCCACGATCCAGTACACTCGTAAAAGGTTTGTGATATGTAGTTCTGATTGTTTCCTCTAAGGCATGAAATTTAAGGATGGAGTCGTCATTTGGATGTGGATGATGATGATGATGATGATGATGATGTTTTTATTCACGCCATACGGGCACAAAGCCCCGCAAATCACTCGATCATTTGGATGTGTAGTCAATAGAAGAGTATTGAGATTAGGGTAAATTATTATACAATGGTCCACACTCGGTTTCTGGCCCTCCGTGTGAATTGGCTACTGGTGATCTGTCCGGAAGTTGGACACTTCCTTCCCTTCCTTCCCATATCTCAATACATGTATCATCCTTCTCGTCCCGGCATCTCCGGCATGTTCCAATCTGGCAGCGCTGCGTTCAGAGACATTGAGAATTCGTGATCCCATGGCATCGCTGGATTATGCCCCCCCGGAGGTAACATTGGATCCCCCGGTTGGGGTGGCATGCCAAATGCCGTACCAAGGGGCATGTCGAATGGCACGTCGAATGGCATATCGAAAGGTATCTCCGGAGGCATGCGGAATGCCTCATCAGAAGGTTTGTTGCCCCCTGGAAACATGCTTTGAAGTTTCTGTATGTACTCCGGGGGACTTGCGTAGTGCCCATGACTCGCGCTTAACAACGCTTGCCGTAGTCCCCAAGCCTTCAAGACGAAGTTTGAGAGGGTGAGATTGGATTCTGGTAAAGCATGGAATAGATCTGGGTGGTACTCATACACCAAGGGTATTTGCTCCCAGGCCCTCTCTACGAGCGTACCCGACGTCCGAAGGCAAAGCTGCACAACCATGAAGAGGAAGATGTCGTGCTGGAAGTGCATTCGCATGAACCAGAGGAAGCCAGTACTCGGGATTGTTTGGTAAAGGCTGACAGAGTGCTCGACTGCGGTGATGGCAAGCTTGAAGAGGTTGTCTTTTGGGGTGTTTATGTCGACACCCCACTCGGGTTGATCGTGGGGCTGTCGCACCATGTGTTGGATCTTGTTGCAGATGGCGAACTTGATCTGTATTGCCAGTTCATGGATTGGCCCGGCGGAAGGGTCGGAATACTTTTCCATCATGTCGTCAAGAGTCGTTTCGATTGTTTCGGTGAGCTTCTTAAACTCGGCCGATTGATCCTGACAAGGTATGCCCGAGCCAACAGCGCTAATCTCACTGCTGAGGACAATCGCGTGTAGATTGGGCCACCGGATAAGGAATTCTCCCATTTTGTACATTATTAAACACACAATCATCTCGGTTGGGCCTCTTCGGTCCTCGAAATAAGCCGTTGCGTTGGGGAGAAGGTCGGCGTCATTGAGATTCGTCGTCATTTTGCAATCGCCGACTCGAGGGAGCAGTGTCGGACTCAAGCCCGACGACATGGCAGACAGAGCATCGAGCATGACGATCTGCCACCAAATGCGTCTTCTCATTTCTGTCTCAAATGGAGATAGCCCAAGGAACTCGCCATCTCTGTGCAGCCCCATTTTCTGGGCAATGCGTATGCAAACGCCGTTCAAGACCCAAGTAGGATGGGATTTAGGGCGACCCTGGAGGGAGATCTATCAAACAGTTAGTCACCATCGAAGGAATCAAGATGCCCATTTGCAATACCAGATGTAAAACTAATGCCTGGAGGGTCGTCAAGTCGTGAGACTTGAGAAACTCGACGCGGAGGAGGTTTATCCTCACTCCAGCAGAGAAGCGTGCAAGAGCAACGTTTTTTGAGCTACCCAGAATGGATGAGCATTCATCCTCGGTGAGAGAAATGGTAGCCATGCTATAGATGGAGAATAATAGCGCCTCGACGTTCTTGGGCAAGTTTTGCGAACCACTCGTGGCCTCGACGAGATAAGGCTGAAGCGTCGGCGCATGTATCAGTTTTGTCAACGGATTCACTCGATCCAGATATACCTGCCAGAGGGAGAAGACTTGACCGGGCGAGGGTCGCAGTTTTTCCACGTCGATTTCCGGTGACAAGCCATTTCCAAACAGCAGGTATTCGTTACAGTCCGGCGTCACTTGAGAAGGAGACCCTTCCTGTGAATCGCCACCGATGTCATCCATATCCGTGAGCTCTCGCATTGCTCGCAGCTGCATCAAGATTAGCAGAACGCTGAACCATGGCGGGACTGGAAGCTACCTCTTCGTACACCTTGGTCCACAAGAAGCCGTCTGTGAACCGCGTACCGCCATCTTCGACAATGAGCCTCCCAGTGGGCTTCCAGTCTAAATCACAGGGTCCGGTCTGTGGTGTTAATGAAGGGAGTGGGATATCAGAATTTGCATCCGATTCCGGGCGTTCCAACTTGGCATTCGCATTTGCGTACTCGGCCAAGAGCTGTTCACACCGTGCCAACCTGTTCTGCAGCTCGACCTTGGGCCGCCTTCTCTTTCGCGGCGGCGGAGGTGCACTCGCAACGCACTCTGCATTTGCCTGAAGCGTTTCATGAGTGAGCACTGGGTGCAAGTATGTCTGGACGATGACAGGGGAGGCGAACCTTGATGCAGTTGGAACAGGGAAAATTCCTGTCGCATTTGACCTTCCGGCGTTGGCAGAGGACGCAAGCCTGGCCCCGCGGAAGCCTCGCGGGAGAGTTGTCGGTCGAAGCCGACATGGGTTCCTTCAAGGGCATCACGGAATAGTCCAGGTTAAATATTTGCGGTTTCTGGGAGGTGCGGAGACGCTTGTCCGTTATATCTTGCTCCAGTTCAGGGGAAGTTACAGCCTAACTACTACGTACACAGCCCTGTCTATTTAGCGGCGAAACACGAGCGTCTAAGTGACGTAAGCTGTTGATGCTCGGTCCTGGTACGCGGAACTAATTGGGCCTAGCGAATTGGCACAGCCACGGGAGTAAGATTACTTTCCAGCTCGACTAGGTTTCACTGCTTGAGATGACTGGGACAGTTCTAACACACCATGTTGCTTATCTGATTGTTGTTATCGATGTGGCCTTGTACGAAGTACAGTACTCTGAACGCCTCAAGTGTGGCCTGGAATGGGCATTGGTCCACTATTCCGTGGCCGATGGTAGCGTCGTATAGTCCCGCAAATGATTAATAAAGGGCACATACTGTATTAGCAAATGGGCGTTGACTGCGAGGAGGGCTTTGGTAAGAAAATGACTCTGTAGATAACGATACATCATACTGAAGGCAGTCTTGTGACCCAAATCGAAATCGCTTCAGAATAGCTAGGTAGCTGGCGCTTTACTTGCACTCAAGATTCTTTCGACCTCCTCCTGGTGCGACGAGAAGTTGTCGACCAAGTCATCCCACATCTTGGGCTCATGTTCGTGCTTCTTGTCACTGTTCCAAGCCCAATCCGTAATCGTGAACTGCCGGCAGCTCTCGAACATGAATGCGATGGCGCCCTTCGAGATTTGGGTCTCGGGAGGCGGCTGCGCAGATGCCGCCTTGAATTCCTACATCCGAGTCAATAATTGTGTGCTTCAGGACGGTGAAGCGACTCACCTGATAGGCCACGCCGTGTGGCACCATGCCGCACTCAAACGAGATACCGCCGGGTTGAAACGAATCTGACCGTCCGCCATACTCGCCGTAAATCAACCCCATCAGCTCTGAGGCTGCATTGCGATGATAGTAGGGCGGCCTATATGTGTGTGAAGCCACATCCCATCGCGGCGAGAAGATGAGGAAATCCGCAAGTGGCGCGGCTGGGTCTCGGGACTTTGCTGTCAGGACGCAAAAGATGGACGGGTCGATATGGTCCACAGAGATTGACCCGACGTTGACGAATTTTGTCAAATCGTACTTGTAGGGCACGTAGTTCCCGTGCCAGGCAACTACATCAAAGGGGCAGTGGTTCTGCGTGCTCTTGAAGAATTGCCCTCCCATCTTGTAGATGATTTCCCAGGGATCGTCGCGTGTTATCTCGTATTTCGCCTTCGGATGCAGGAAATCACGAGCATTGGCAAGGCCATTAGCGCCTAAGGGGCCCAACTCTGGCAGCTCGAAGTTGGCACCCCAAATTTCCAGGATGTAACCTCTCGTTGGGCCTTCGACGGAGACTTTGAAACGTTGGCCCCGCTGGATCACACAGATTTCGCCGGGTTGGACATAGAGAGGTCCAAATTCGGTCTGGATATCCAGCGCACCCTGCTGCGGCATGATCAAGAAGTCGCCGTCCGAGTTAACAAAGGCTCGTTTATCCATGTTCTTTGTTGCAGTGAAGATATGAGTGGCAATCCCTTCTCGCAAGGTGGGATCACCAGACCCGGCAACGGTACGAAGTCCAGATACGAAATCCGAACCTTCCGAAATGTCGAATGGAAGCTAGCAAGGCAATCACACAAATCAGACAGAGTAAGACAGACTCCTTGGAAGACGAATGCACATACCCAGGCGAGCTGTGTTGGGGACAGTTTAACACGAGGATTGAGGGGCAAGAAGCAACTCTCTGTCCCTTCAATCGGAGGGAGGTCAGTCTGTACCCGCAAAGTGTCAGTGGGAGAACGGCATTAACCCAAGTGCCTTAGTTAGAACTCACGAATCCCTGGTGCGCGACTGCGGGTCGGGCTCGGTAGAGCCACGCCTTCTTGTTCAAGTGGCGCGGCGCGACAAACGCAGAAGCCGTCATTTGCTCCGTGTAAAGCCCGAATCTCGTACATCTCGGATTGTTCTGCCCTCGAGGAATCGTCCCCGGGACTGCTTCCGACTCGAAATGATTGTTGAAGCCGGGGAGATACTCATACGGGTCATTCTTCCTCACCGCAAACGAAGGAACTGCACCATCTTTCTGAGTCTCGGCCCAGTGAAAGATGTTTTGGTACTCGTCTGGACGGGAAAGCGGAGGCATGGTCGAGGCGAGCGTGTCAATTGTGATGCAAAGTAGCAACAAACTAGTCTTTCTTTCCGTAACGATCTTCAATTAAATAAGAAGCTGCAATTTTCCCTCAACCGCCTCATCCGAGGCTCGTTTTGATGACGTACCGGTATATCTGCTGTGGGGCCTAACGCGGGGTTGAGGCCATGCATCGGTAGTTATAGCCCGACCCACAGGTGAATTGCCGAGCCAGAGGAGCTCTGAATTGAATGGACGTGATGGCTTCATTCTTGACCCAAGACTTCAACTTCTTGACTCTGTTTTCAAACAACTGCTAGTAGCTCATATCAAGCTCAGTTTCAGCTCAAACGTACTTAGGCTAGCCATGCATAGTGAATGTTTATTTACCGCGACGCAGGTTCAGCTATCGCTTTTTGCCTGTTTGACAGAAGATCCCTTATTCGTCAATCGAACCAAGTGGAGATTGAACCGATTGAACCCAGGCTAAAAGCTATTCAACCAATTGACCCCCTGACTCTACGCTATACAGGCTGAGAGTCGGCCTATACTTCGTTTCGGAGGAATAAAACCGAGCATTCTGTATATGGGCAGAGCTGGGGCTTTCCTCCTGTTTGTCTAGGCTGTCTGGCGGTGGGAATTGTGTTATTTAGATGAAGTCTCTTTGAAAAGCGTACACTTCAG
The DNA here is from genome assembly GCA_020740775.1 of Ilyonectria destructans. Taxonomy (NCBI): domain Eukaryota; kingdom Fungi; phylum Ascomycota; class Sordariomycetes; order Hypocreales; family Nectriaceae; genus Ilyonectria; species Ilyonectria destructans. The sequence goes on from JAHEWK010000010.1 coordinate 2,123,587, forward strand.
TTCCCATCAACACACTTGGCCCCTTCATCGATGTGCGAAAAGAAGCGCTTAGATTTGTTGGCGATTAGACAGGTCCCCAATACCCACAGTCATCTGTTCATTCTTGCCACTTAAACCATGGCTCATCCGACTCAATTGACATGTATGTTCTTCTGAGAGCTGCAAAACTGTAGCTGTTGGGGCTATAAATTGAGCGCTTGATGTTTAGACGGCATCCGCCGTCCTCTTCTTCAAACACGAGGTTTTCTAATTTAAAGGAATCTGCCACATATCTGCAGTGGGGATCTGTATAATTAATGAGACCTTGAGTGAAAACACGTAGAAATTGGAAGGCATTGAATGGGCCTCGCTATCATGCTTCCGACAGCACCGACCCCGCGGCTGGGAGGCCGGGAATCTTGACTTGACATTTTCCGGGGTAATATACCGGGATCAAGACGTACCAATTGAATGAACGATAAAGTAAGCGGGCTGAATAGTAAATAAACTTAATATCTTTGCATACCTTGGATATCTAAATTTGCTAACTTCAATATCTACTTGCCACCTCAACAACGAAGACACAGAAGAGATGGCGCAATCTTCTAACATTGCGTCGAGCAGCGAATCCGGATACACCGATGGTTTGAAGTCAGGCGATCAAGTAAAGTATCCTCAGACTCCATTTTTTCAGGGGCCCCTGAAGCCATCTCGGATCGAATGCGATGTAGTCGAACTGGAGACGAGTGGCTGCGTCCCAAAAGACATCAACGGAACCTTCTTCCGTGTCCAGCCTGATCCACGCTTCCCGCCCATGTATGAGGAAGATGTCAATTTCAGTGGCGACGGCATGGTCAGTGCAATCAACTTCCGTAACGGCCATGTCGACTTCAAGCAGCGCTATGTCCATACGGATCGGTTCCAGGCAGAATCGAAGCATCGGAAAGCCTTGTTTGGCAAATACCGCAACCCTTACACAGATAATGAGATGGTCAAGGGAGTCTTCCGAACGGTATCAAACACAAACGTCTACTTCTGGCGCGGTGTATTGCTGGCTTCAAAAGAGGACGGGCCGCCCTTTGCGATGGATTCCTCCACCCTTGAGACAATTGGGCGTTACGATTTCGAAGGTCAAATGAAGGCACCCTGCTTCACTGCGCATCCAAAGATCGATCCAGATACGGGAGAGATGGTTGCATTTGCCTACGAAGCGGGAGGCAATGGCCAAGATGCCTCATGCGATATCGTGGTGTGGACATTTGAGCCTATCCATGGAAAGAAGACGGAGGAGACCTGGTACAAGGCTCCGTTTTGCGGCATGATCCATGATTGTGCACTGACCAAAAACTATCTCATCCTGCCAATGACGCCATTGAAGAGTGATCTCGACCGCCTCAAGAGTGGCGGCAATCACTGGTCTTGGGACCCAGAGGAGGATCAGTACTACGGCATAGTGCCGCGTCGAGGAGGAAAGCCGGATGATATCATTTGGCTACGAGCAAAGAATGGTGAGCCACTGCTGTGAATGGTCAATACAATGGGCGTGACGCTGACTGAGAACGATGCAGGTTTCCATGGGCATGTTGCTGGAGCCTACGAGGACGAAAACGGTCATATTGTGTGCGACTTGACAGTCGCAGATGGCAATGTTTTCTTCTGGTGGCCTCCAACGAACGTTGGGCCACACATCTCGCAAGCTGGTGCACGCCAGAAGCTCATCTCTGACACGTATCGTTGGGTGTTCGACCCAAAGAGCCCAACGAATACACAAGTCGAACCATACAAACTGTACGGCATTAACGGAGAATTCTCCCGCATCGACGACCGATTCGTCACAAAGTACTACAGCCACTTCTGGCAGCTCCAGATGGACCCGACGCGACGCTACGATGTGGAAAAATGCGGTCCGCCAGCTGGTGGATTGTGGAACGTCATCGGACATTATAACTGGGAGACTGGCATCAAAGATGAGTACTACTACGGACCTACGTGTACCTTCCAAGAGCCTGTTTTCATTCCCAAGGCCGGATCGACAATCGAGGGCGAGGGTTATCTTGTGGCGCTGTTGAACCACCTGGATGTTCAACGCAACGACATTTTAATCTTTGACGCGCTGAATCTCTCTCAAGGACCGATTGCTTCAGTTCACTTACCACTCCGACTTCGCATGGGGCTTCACGGGAATTTTGTTGACCAGAATGAGATTGATGAATGGAGCCGAAGGAGAAGCGAAGCCGGGGACGTGGGTCCAGTGAAGGTGGCCGAGAAAGCCGTGTAGCTAGAATGCAACCAGGCAGATAACATGCACGTAGTAAATGCACAAGTAGGTAGATACTAAGATTCTGTTGGAAGATGACCCTGTATTACGAAACCTCTGATAGACTGATATCCTGACCTTAGTTAGAAGGAGGGTCTGATAACCCCTCTTCCGGCCGGTACGGATGACCGGCAGAAGCAATCATCAACATCGTCATCACTGCTTTGAACACTATCCAATTGATCAATCTGACCGTAACGGATCCAATAGATTCCACTACCTGCAATCCCCTGTCTCCAAATAGTTCGGTTTAGTTGTCACATGCCCGTTCTGAAAGCTATATCCAACCCCCGCATTTTCCAATGACGTGGTTTACTTGCCTATAGGTAAAAGAGGCGGCAAGATGTCTCCGACGAAGATGTTCCAGCCTTCACATTGCGTTTTCGGCTTGATAACTCCGACCACTTTGAACTTTGCTCTCCGCACTAGTCCTAATGTCGAGGTGGGGGAGCCTGTCGGCATTTGAACTACGCCGTGCCACAAGCCATAAATGACACCCCCCGCAGTGGCCCGTCGAATGAGACTCAGCATCTAGCTTTGTTCATCATTTGTAAGCGCTTTTTCGAGATGGAGGACGCAATCGCCGATTTGAAACAGACCATTGACACCCTTCGTAATGAAGTGGTACGACTGAGTGGTCAGTGCCCCAACTGGACGATCGATGAGTCTGGAATGGAACGTCAGCTGATACGTTTAACAAGACCAAGAAGAGATCCGCAAGTTACAGTACCAATACGGATATTATTTGGATAAATGCCTTTACAAGGAAGTAAGTTCTGTCAACTCACTATAGATTCTCACCAAGGCCATCAATATGACTTATGCTAAATGTCTGCTTCGTGAATTAGGTTGCCGAACTTTTCTCTGATAGTCCTGAAACCTACGTTCAGTTTCTAGGTGGACGTTATCTGACCAAGGAGGGTGTTCGGAGGTTGTACGTTGGGAGATTTGCATCTGCATTTGCTGCCGGCCGAAACGGCCCTGTTCATGGATTTCTGCTGGACCATCCACAGATGCAGGGCGTTGTTGACGTTGACTATTCCTGTTCGAGTGACGGCCCAACCCGTACAGGTGCCCGCGCAAAAGGTCGCTTCCGCTCGTTGATGCAGGCGGGTGTTCACATCAGCCAGGCCGAGAAGCATCCCCGTGGCTTTTGCCAATGGTTCGAAGGCGGTATTTACGAGAACGAGTACATCAAAGACGAGGATGGCCAGTGGCGCTTCTTACATCTGCGCTATTTCCCATTCTGGCACGGCGATGTCGAGCACGGATGGGGATATAAAGTGTCCGGCTTCGTGCCATTTCCTACCAAGACTTTCCCCAGCGATCCAAACGGGCCTGACATGGTTGTTGAGCCTGACCAACGGATGCTCTGGCCTGACACCCGCGTGGTGCCTTTCCACTATGACCATCCCATTACAAAACAACCCGTTAAAGATGAGGACATGCAGGCACCGGCGTTTGGGGAGGATGCGGCGAGCTCTCTTCCTGCTTTGACTCTCTGAGAGGCCGCCGGTTTTATAGTAGTATTGGTACATTACGTTGCAATTTAATTGTTTATAAGTTATAAGAACCTTCCTGCATGAGCCACTGTGTGTTCTGGTACTGGGTGTATTGCTGAATGTGTGCCCCTATGATTGTGACTGCTGAATGGCTTTGATCTATCTGATGGTGTTGAGTAAAGCAAAAGCAGAAAGAAAACGTTATTAGAAACACAATCAGTGTTATATCTGGAGTTCGTAAAAAGCGGCAATGCGTTGAGTAAATCTCGCACCGAGAGGTTGGGTCAAGAATGATGGAAGTGCACATAGTAAATCTGTTGGAATATCTAACCATTTTGGTCCTTCGACTATGGTTCTAATGGGAGCTTGAACAACCTAATTGCATTCTCCCTGCCCACAAGTTGTTTCTGTCCCAAGGGCAAATCAATCCCTTTCCACCAGGCCTGCGCCTCTTCGATTGTATCGTATGGGTAATCTGTATTCTCAGTTAGTTCGTCAAAGATGTTGTGAGAGAAATTGACGTGGACTTTCATACCAATTGCAAATAAGCACCTGTCTGCCCCAACCTGGCCGAGACAGAACTTCAATCCATCAGTCGAGAAGTTCCCTGAAGTGGTAATAGAGACGTTGTGAGTGAAGTAGTAGCTGTAGTCTTGCTTCGATGGCCTTGTTGCTTTTTTGACGGGCTTGTTGTACCAATGATCCGCTCGCCAAAGATTGAACGGGATACTAAACGCAATGTTAAATAACGACCAAGTATGCCATATATAGAGACTGGAATGTCGAAATCTCCGTCAGTAAAACGTACCCTTCCCCTAGATGTCCAGCCACAATCTGAGCCCGAGGAAACAGGTCGAATATTCCACTGGAGCACAGCGCATAAATGTGAAAACTGAGGTCCAAATGAAACTGGACTGCAGCGCCAATCAAATGCTTTCTCGGTCCATATTTTCCGTCTGGCTGAAGTTCAGGCGCTGATGGGTACCGTGGATGCAGATAGACGGGAACGTCGAGCTCTTCAACAGTTTTCCAGAACACATGATACTCATCGCCGTCGTAGTACTTCGCTCCGGCACCGTTAGGGCCGATGCTCTGGAAGTCATTGAGCAATGCGCCGAACATGCCCAACTCCTTGACAGCTCGCCTTAGTTCAGTAGCGGCCTCAGTGGCATCATGCATGGATATAGCTGCTAGGCCGCCAAAATGGCTCGGATTGCGGGCCACTTCACGAGCGAGCCAGTCATTTGATGTGACGGCTAGCTTGTTTGCCTTTGTGGCATCTGGTTCGCCCTGGCAGCCTGGCGAGGTTATTGACAGTAGCATGTAGTCGACGCCTTCAGCATCCATGCGTTGAAGACGTTGATCGTGAATGTCAGCAAGCTTCTGGGTTAGCGCGTGGTGCGAGGATTGTCCCGAAGCATTGCTTGGAGCGTAGAGCGCCCCCGTCTCGGTTAGCCAGGCAATTTCGTCAGGATTGACTACCGCCTCCTCTATCGCCACTGTGCCCTTTGAAGTCATGTTGAGTTTATTTTGCGTGAATGAAAAGAATGATTGTATTTAAAAATACAAGTTCTGTGGCAAGTGTGCAACCTACAACATTCGGAACATTTTAAAGAATATGTTGTCTTCATAAATGCTCTAGTGTCTGAATACGGAATGGCCCCAATATGCCAGAGCGTGTCAAAGCAATTCCCATCGGCTTCATGTACCCGATACGGCCGACAGAACCCATCGGCACAACAGATCCCGCCTGAGACTTTAGCTCCACATCCTGAGGGAAGAGATCTTGGCCATAATCGTTCGGGACTAGCGACTGTATGCATTCACATGTTGTGACAGCCAACGCCTTAAATACATTAAAATTTACATACATGGTGAGATTAAACATGCTTTCCTACCAATCATAGAACCCGCCGTATGTTTCAAGGTCATGATAGTTCTTGAATACTTTATGGGTTCCCGGCCCCCCCTTCAACCTAAATCAGCTCTCTTGTGTAAAATAAGCCTGAATCGAATCATCCAGCACGTTGGAAAGCATGTCTTGTAACTCCGGGATATGTAAATCGGGAAATGAAGCACTGCAAGGTTATCGATGATTAGCTATCCTTAACCTGATTATTCATGAAAGAGTGACACTTACGATTCGCCGTTCTGCGCAAAGTCCAAAAACACTAGATCGGGTTGTTGAGAATTTGCAGTGTCAATCCTGTTCTCGCTGTTCAAGATACCGTATTCTTCCAATTGAGCGGTTACCTCCGGTAGTGCGTGCTTCGTCCAGAAGATCTGTTCCATCCCCTGGAGAGTGTGTAAACAAGCCTCAGCATTGAGCTTGTGCGTAGGAGGATCTGAAGCGACCAGTGCAAGAAGGAAAACTTGCATGTCTTCAAGAATGCATCCGCAGTCGAAGACAACCAGACTTGTTAATAACCCTCGTTCTCTCAGAAAAGAAATAATCCCGAGAGACTTTTGTGCAGCCTCTACGCACATGTTTCCGAATTCATTAAACCACTGCTGTTTCGGACTTTCGCCGAGTTCTTGTGCGTGCAGTACCTTGTAGAGTAGGAAGGGACGTGTTGCGAAAATAATGGCACTCCAGTATCGCAGGTGAAGCACAGCTACTGAGCGCTCGTGAAAGGTTGCAACTTTATCATAATATCGAAGATGGGAAGGCATTGCTGAATAGAACTCCCGAAGACCACGAATGGCCGCTGAAACGGATGAGATTGATAGTCGAGGTGAATTCGAAGTCGGCTTCTGGTACATCAATTTGCTTAGGCCATGCCTTAGATGAGCCAGCCTGCACGAGGTTTCAAGATAATCCAGGGGCATATTTGAACCGGGGCCTAGGGTCTGTTGTATTGTTAGAACTTGTCTCAGAGGATATTATGATGCCTTCACATACATGCTCTGAGGGAGTTCTCGGAACGCTGGAAAGAATCCCTTCATAAATTGCTGGCGGGTTTCCGTAGCAAAGAGCTGTATCAAGATCTAGAAGATACAAGCTGCAAAACAGCCGCACGCTGACTTGCTCTTGGAGGTCATGACTGGACTCAACAGTGTCCCTAGCATGTAAGCCGAGTGTGAATGCAATCCTCGCTGCAGAACCGACGTATATGTACGCTGTGTTTCCAAACATGGAACAAGATAATGACAATCCCTGGTGCTGTTAATATTTGGACCTAGATTGCTCCTTGAGCTTAACAGTGCTGGGATTGAGACTTACCAGGAGACACAGCGCACGTAGACTATCAATGTCCGCGTCATCACATAGTGTAGGCACAAGAGCCTTCGCCAACGTAAGATACGTGACAGAAGGTCGCATAGAGGTATTTGACCATTCACCCTGAGTCTCGCTTTCACAAGTCAACGCCAATATGGAGTAAAGGCTACACAAGGTAGCAGGAGTTGCAGCTGTGGCATCGCCAGCATAGATCCGGTCAAGAGTAGCATGCAGTTGCTCAGCCGAGAAAAACCAATAGACCGAATGGACGTCGCGAAAGAATCGGTCGATGCAACGATTGCAGAGCTCCCTATAGGGAAGGTTGATTTGTCGAGGGGTATATTTGACACCCAGTGAAGATTCTGGGGTTGGTGGTGGAACAATTTCCGTAGCCGTGAGTGGTGCGAGGATCTGGCTTTTCGGTGTATCCGGCAACCGGGGACGTTTAAGAGATCGAACTGCTGAGTGAAATAGATACGATGAACTCTCACCAACATATCCTCAAGAGTTTGTGAGCCAATTGCCAACTGGCATGCGATCTTGGTACGACTCACTCTGAACACCTCTAGAGTCCACCCTCAATCGCCCTACATCACTGTAAACACGATTGATTTCTTCAGCAATAATGGCGCCCTCGTTGGCCGAAGGTTCTTCCACCGGAGAACTAGGACTAGGGATGGCACAAGACGGAGAGACAACAACATCACTCGTCGATGGCGTAGGCGGGTTCTCCGTGACGTGGTTGCCCAAGTCAGAGACGTAGGCCTTTAGTGTCTGAAGGTTCAGTTCGGTGTTTGGCATCAAATGCTCGATAATCTGCGTCATGCATCGAAATTCCTCCTCAGAAACTCTGTAATACGGACGCTGTCTCCTCCGAGATGGGTCCAAGTGGCATGGAGCGTCGATACTGGCACAGAATTGGCACGGTCCGGGAACTGAGACAGGACTTCAGCTACGCCTCACTGTGAGTAGGTGAGAACATACTCGGATCCACACACTTGCATATCGTTAATAATCTATGATGGCTGGAGAACTGCCGAGAGCGCTCACCTTTGTTTTCCGATTTTTACATCTATCGCAACTCATTGCTGCGCGCCTGCGGCGCTCATTCGTGGTCCTTGGTGTCGACATGGTGATCTTGGCGGTTGGCTCGAATCTCTGATGCACCATCGGATGTTAGGGCCCATCGAGCCGAATGACGCTGAGCGGCAAGAGCACTATTCATGGGCCATGAAATGGGCCCTACGTCTTCATATCCCGAACCCAACTGCCGCGATTCAGTCTCTCCGCTTCGCTTTTGCGGGGGTGGCGCACATCTATAACCTCTTCCCCGCGCTGCGGGAGCATCTAGTTTCCCACCCCTGCGCACTCGCTTATGACCAAGCATATACCAAGCATCTGTCGTGGTCCTATGAACAGCTGCATTCCACTTGTCCAATCTGTCTCCACCTCCTGCTTGAAACCCGATCGAGACCTCCACCATGGGCGATTCACTCGTGACGTCGGCTGCTCCCAAACTGGTGCAGCCACGAATGCTCATAGCCGGCAAGGTATGGTGGACTGTTTATTACCTCTTCCTTGAGACTCACTCAAATGAGATATGTGACTGACAACTTCATTCATGTTTTAGTTGGTTGAGGCGTCGGATAAAGCTACCTTCCCGTTGTTCAATCCCGCCACTGGAGCAAAAGTTGCGGATGGTACGTCATATAATGGTTCTTGAAATAATATATCACACTCAAGCTCACCATTTGCTCGCTTCTAGTCCCCGAAGCTACCGAAGAGGATGCCAACGCCGCTGTGGCAGCGGCAAAGGCTGCGTTCCCAGCTTGGTCGGCCCTGGACCCAGCCAAACGCGGTGCGTGCCTGAAGAAACTGGCAGCTCTGATTCGGGAACATAACGATGAACTGGCCTTGCTTGAGGCTATCTCTGCAGGCCGTCCGATATCTGGATACTTCGATGGACCTGCTGCTGCCGGGCACTTTGAGCATTACGCAGAGGCTTGGCCCTCGATTCAGGGCCAGGCAAGTCTCAACACGCCTGGCTATGTCACCATGACGCTTCGACAACCATACGGAGTCGCAGCAGCCATTATTCCTTGGAATGTTCCTCTTTTATTCTTCGCGGGCAAGACAGCCCCTGCTTTGATTACTGGCAATACCGTCGTACTCAAATCCAGCGAGAAGGCTCCACTTGCGGCAGCAAAAGTCGGCGAGTTGATCATCAAAGCCGGTTTCCCTCCAGGCGTCTTCAACGTCATCTCAGGCCACGGTTTGCCTTCAGGCGCTGCGCTTGCAAAGCATATGGACGTACGTGTATTGAGCTTTACGGGATCTGGACGTACCGGCCGATCTATCCAGGAGGTGGCAGCCAGGACAAACTTGAAAAAGGTCATTCTCGAGCTGGGTGGCAAGTCGCCTGCTATCATTTTCGACGATGCAGACATTGAAAAGGCTGCCGAAGAGACGATGCACAGCATCCAGTGGAACAGCGGTCAAGTTTGTATGGCAAACTCTCGAATTTACGTGCAAGAGGGCATCGCTACAACGTTCCTCGAATCGTTCAAGCGCAAGTTTGCAACTGCCAGAGCCGGCGATCCGACAAGTAAGGACACCAACCATGGACCACAAGCGGATGAAACTCAATACAAATTTGTCTTGTCATATATCGAGGAAGGAAAAAAGTCTGGGTCAATTGCATTGGGCGGGGGTGGAAACTTGCAAAGTACTGGCGGGTATTTTATCGAGCCAACCATCTTTGTGGAAACTCCAGAGAATGCCCGCATAATGAAAGAAGAGGTGTTTGGGCCCGTTGTCAATATCAACGTCATCAAGACGGAAGACGAGGCGATCGAGAAGGCCAACGATACGGACTTCGGCCTCTACGCGGCTGTTTACACCAAGAACATCGATCGAGCAATGAGAGTCGCCAAAGCGCTCAACTCTGGCTATGTGGGAATAAATTGCACCAGCCCCCAGACAGCAAAGGACTTGCCATTTGGAGGGTACAAATTGTCTGGGCAGGGAAGAGAGGGATGGTTGCACAGTATGGACAACTTTCTCGAAACAAAGAGCGTGATGATGAAGGTAGAAATGCAGTGAGGTCTAAATTGTTTAGTTAATTATTACAAACGATGTCATTACACCACCTTTGTGTCATATTTTAATCTATTGCGTTCGCAATGGTGATTTCCGGGATGGAGGGCAGGGGTCGATAGACTTTTCCTCTCTGCATTACTTGCGTTCACTGCCAGTCAAAGCCGATTTGATGTAGAAGTAGCATTTCAGTGTACAACCGCAAATGACTTTAGATGAAGCGTGAGTAATGAAATTAATTTAAATGTAAAGGTTCATGATTTGTCTAAGGAACTGCTGCTGTACGGTTGACCTCGGACGAAAGCAACGCATTTTCGGTCTTGTGTTCAACAGGTTCGACGTATGATTTGAAAATGCCCTCGAACATTTCCTCGGCATACTTTTCACCGTCGAATTGATGGATCCAGTCTTCCCTCGGAAATCCGATGCTTTCAGGGTTCTCCTTCACCTTGGACCAGTCTGTGCTATGCCACAGGTCTCGAGTTGTTTCTCCAGTCTTTTGTACTGCTCTCACACGATCATACCTGCATTCATTTGATTAGGATGTGAAATCAAACGAGGCTCCATCAAAGTATGGGGATCTCTTACCGGACTTCTTGGTGTGTCCTAAGCGCAGCAGGAATCTGAGACTTCCCGGCGCGTTTCAAGCATACCGCAATTGACACTCCGTCCTCCATGGCCTGGGTCGCTCCCTGGGCGCTAGTTGGAAGAAATGGGTGAGCAGAATCACCAAGCAAAGAAATCCTACCGTGCTTGCTGATCCAAGTTGGTAGAGGGTCGCGGTAGACGAGCTTCCAATCAACCAATGATGGCGTTTTCTCGACAATGGCTCTGCAGACGGGATCCCAGTCTTTAAGAACCTCAAGCACTTCTTCAATCTTTCCCGGGAAAGACCACGATTCGTCAATGTCGTGGTCATCTTTGTGGGTTAGAACCCAGCAGCAGTCTTTACCTCCTTTGATAGTAGAGAATAGAAAGTGCACGTCTGGGCCAATCCAGCCGTTGAACGTGTCACCATTCTCGCAGAATTCCTTAGTCTGGGGGTCTGCAATCATGTCCTTGTTGGAGAACCTATAAACCTCCTATCAGGAAAATGTCGAAAGAGAAAGGACTTTCAGTTCTTACCATGCTCGCCAAACAGCGTAACCGCTGCTCTTGGGCTTGTCCTCGTATCCGAGGACGAGCTCCCTCGCTTTTGATCGAACACCGTCGGCGGCAATGACGACATCACCCAGAACCTAGAAGCGTTCTGTCAGTAGAGGACATCGCGGCTGAGAAGGCTATCGGGCTCACCCTTTGGCCGTCTTTGAGCACTATTCCAGCCGAGGTCTCATCCTCAAAATATTCCGAAACGCGTTGGCCCAAATGAATTGGGATACCCAAGTCGTCTCGCGCATACTTGAAAATCACCTGATGGAGCTCACCCCTGTGCCCATTCAGCACCGGCGCATCCGGACTCGGGGGAGGCCTCTTCTGGTGGTAGACCACTTCTCCGGTGTCCCACTTGTGAATTCGGAAGCCGTATTCTTGGATGTCAATGCATAACGGACGAAGTCTAGCGACAACTTCACCGTCCCCCCAACGATGGAAAATCCGACCAGCATTTGAACCAAACGAAATGATGTCCCCAAGAACCTTCAGTTCCGGAAAGGACTCGTAAATTTCTACATCGTGTCCCTGTCGGTGGCATTCGATGGCTGCTGTCAAGCCGCCGAACCCAGCGCCGACAACGATGACTTTGATTCCCGAGTTAGATGTGTGCATAATGTTGGAATCCTTGTGCTCTGACTGTTGATCTAACGCTGTGCATTCGCACGGAACGGACTCGGGGTAAATAGACAGATAGATATGATCTGCAATCTCGGGGGATTGAAATTATCCGGAATTCGATATCCTCCGCATTTTAGCGAACACCACGGTAGTGATTCGTCGTCTGCCGGAAGCCCCCGCCACTCGGATGCATCATTCCGACAACCAGACCCGGGGTGTGTGGGTACCTGCAACGCCACGAAATACGAGTAATAAGAATAATACAAATCTTCCGAAGGTACAAGTTTATCGGGTGATTTTAAGCATATCTTGCTTTGACAGCAGGCAAGAAATTTGACACTATGACATCTCATCCAGAGTTCAATGCCAAAACTACAGGCACAGAGGTTGCAGCGGCGTTCGGCGAGGAGATCAGGGGCAAGAATGGTTTGTAACACTACCTGCTTCAAATCTTGCAGATTTCTGATGACATTGGCGTTTAGTTGTAATCACTGGTGTTAGCCCTTCTGGCATAGGTGCGCCCACGGCCCTGGCAATCGCTTCCCAGACGCCCGCCACGTTAATCCTCGCCTCACGAACACGGACGAAACTCGACACGGTGGCTGCTGATATCAAGGCCAATTACCCACATGTCTTGGTCAAACTTGTCGAGCTGGACCTTTCATCTGTCGAGTCTATCACGAGTGGTGCTGCAGCAATCACCTCAACCATTGACCGACTGGATATTCTGATCAATAATGCCGGGATTACCTTGCAGACCCGTGATACAGTCTACACTCCTGGGGGGATAAAAGTTGATCTTCAGTTTTTTACAAACCATGTCGGTCCATTTCTCTTGACGGACCTTCTCCTGCCTATACTCCTCGCCAGTGAAAGCTCTCGGATCGTCAATGTTAGTAGCCATGGGCATCGTCTCTCGCCAATACGCTTCAGCGACTATGCATTGGAAGGCGATCTGTATGATGGCGTGCCGGAGGATGAGCGTCCCCCAACTGGTCTGCCGCCTGGCTTCCTCCAAGCGACAGATGGGTATCACGGATTTATTGGCTACGGCCAAAGCAAGACGGCAAATATTCTGCATGCCTCAGAACTAAAACGACGCTTCCAAAAGAAAGGTGCCAATGTGCTCGCCTTGTCGGTTCACCCAGGGACAATTGACACGGGGCTATCTCGCAGTTTGAATGAGCAAGGAAGAAGCACACTAGACGGCACTGCCCCAGCGGGAGTATGGAAATCAATAGACCACGGAGCTGCGACGACCATTGTTGCTGCATTTGATCCGAAATTGGCAGATGGTGGCGATGCCATGAATGAGACATGCCAGTACCTGGCCGACTGTCAACTCGCGGACGAGAAGCTGGCGCAGCATGCAAGAGACGCCAAATGTGCACAGAGACTATGGGACCAGACGGAGAAGATGCTGGGCATTGTATCCGCGCTTTGAGATAGTGATTTGATAGAGTAATGCATTTGTCAACACAAATTATTCGCGAATTATCATGGAGAGCAGGTCAATCCGTCTCGATTATTGTCAATTGTAAAAGGTATTCAAGCCTCGCGTCCTAAGCGACGAGATTCGCTGATCCTGCCTGGATTGAGCCTTGAAGAACGTGTTTGTCACTAGTTATCTCCACTCCGGACCCAGGTGGCTGGTGATGGTATGTGATACGCGTCATGAGTCCTAACTAGACGCATCGGCAACAGCGATATGAGGGTGGCTGGTAGATTCGGGCTTTGACTGTTACCCTTGTTACGATAGATCACATTGCACTTCGCTTCGCGGTGAGGCTTGTCCCAGAGCCCCTTGATCGGAGCCCAAAAGCTGTGAGGATAAGGTCCATTACGCCGAATACCGAACTGCTTCCGGAATAGTGCTTTGTTTTGCCAAGACGACAAATTGCCGAGGCCTACTACGCCCGGCTCATCGCGTCTATCACGCCTCTGATTCGTTGATCTCGTGCTCCCGGCTCTTCACCTCTTCGAGACATCGGATCTATTGACCCTAGCGTTGCTTCTCATGCACCCCGCATGTTACGTCTGCGCTGTCACGCCGGCTTCATTTCTCCACTTCCCCACGGGGTACCACCTAGACATCAGGTGCACAGGCATCGAGTACTACCTTCAATCGACTTGGGATTTGTGGCTATGTAAGGGAGACCAAGAACCGTCAATCCTCGATCTGGATGCAAAAGGAGACACAGACCTCCTCTGGAAGAAATTTGATCTCTATCGACAATCTTCATCATGGCAGTGGAAAAAGAGGACACCATTCGCGCCAATTGGCGGTGCTTCATCGCTTGTGGCATCATCGTTCTCTCCCCCTTCCAGTATGGACTTGACTTTGGCTTAATCGGCGGTTTGCAAGCTATGCCTGGCTTCTTGAAGGTATGTTTGTCCCAATCAATGCAATCATGAATTTTGATGATATTCTGAATTGGCGTGGCTCACATAAACTCTTGCTGGACAGATTTTCGGTTATCGAGATCCAGAGACGGCGATTGGTTGGAACATCGCTACTAATCGCCAGCAACTAATCGCCTCTTTCATGACCCTCGGCGCCTTCATCAGCTCCAGTCTTGCCGGTTTTGTCGCTGCCAAATTTGGTCGAAAGTCGTGTTTATGGTTCGCATGCCTGCTATGTGCAGCAGCCAACATTATCATGATGACCACAACACACATTGGCCCTCTCTATGCGGGCCGTCTACTCATTGGTTTGGCAAATGGGTACTTCATGACCTTTTCTCAGCTATACATCCAAGAGAGTAGCCCGGCCAAATACCGCGGTTTATTTCTCAGCTTCTTTCAGTTCTGCACTTCATTCGTTAGTATTTACCCAACGGCTACTATAATTTCGTGTACTCACTTATTACACGCAGGGCACACTCATCGGCACCATCATTGACTGGACAACTGCGAAGCGGCCGGACAAGTCTTCCTACCTGATTCCCTTGGGCATCATCTACGTGGTCCCCACCATTCTATTCATCTCGTTGTTCTTCATCCCGGAGTCACCCCGCTGGCTCATCTTGCAGGGCCGGTTCGACCAAGCCCACAAGTCTCTAAAGTGGCTGAGACCTGATGATGCAAATGTTGAAGAGGAGCTCGCTGAAATTCGACTGGCCATTGATAACGAACAAGAATCAGCCAGTGGTGTAGGGTTCATGGATATGTTCCGCCACCCCGTTGATAGAAGGCGAACCATGCTCTCCGTTGGTGCCGTGGTATTGCAAGCTGCTTCTGGATCCATGTTCATCATTGGTAGGCTCCCATTTGAACCCCAAATCAGAATTGGTTGGCTAACCCTGATTTCCAGCCTATAAAGCATATTTCTTTGCCATGGCCCAGGTCGAAGACCCTTTCGCGATGAGCAATGTCCTCAGCACTGCGGGCCTAGTTGCCATCATGATCAACGCTCTAATCGTCGTCCGGTATGGCAGGCGACGCGTTCTTTTGACCAGTGGTCTCCTTATTTCCGGCTTTTTCCAGTTAATCATCGCAATTGTCTATGACAAAAACCCGGGGGAAATGGTCACAGGAAAGGTCCTTGTCGCACTCTCCTGCCTATATATGACCAGTTACAACGTAAGTCAGCCAGCCAAAGCACAATTGATGTACAGGAACTAAGACTCGCTAGGGAATGATTGCTTCATACTCCTGGCTAGTTGGTGGCGAGATTCCATCTCAACGCCTTCGCAGTCATACTTTCGGCCTTGCCGCAGCGGTTGGGTTCCTCGGTGCATGGCTCATCACCTTCACTGCCCCTTATTTCATCAACCCAAGCTCTCTTAATTGGGGTCCCAGATATGGTTATATCTGGTTTCCTTCTTGTATTATCGCTGCGGCATGGGTGTACTTCTTCTTGCCTGAAGTCAAGGGTCGAACGTTAGAAGAGATTGATCAAATGGTAAGCTTCCAATGGTCTGTCCCGTGGATGAAAGTTCAATACAGCTAACACAAATGTTTTCTTAGTTCAATGCGCACTTGCCCGCGCGAAAGTTCCGGACCTACCAATGTGTTCGTCAAACTGATGCTATGAATAAGGAGAAATCAAGCGTTGAGGTAGTAATTACCGAGTCTGAGCGGGTATAATGTCTTCAGTAGTTCCATGCTGTATTCTATAGCCCCCTGTAGCATTACTATTGCCTACCTAATAGCAATAACTGCAAACTGAAGCAAGCACGTTCCCCCACTAACCTAGTCAAAGGCGGGTTCTTTATGCCCCATATAGTCGGTCTGATCGGTCTTGGTCTCCGTTCCCCGCAATGCAATTGAGGCCTAATTCATTTCTATAAGACCTTATATTTTATACTCGAACCAGAGAGCTAAAGTGTCCCTTCGCCTGGATGAACCCTCTTATGCCTTACTAGACGCAGCTTTAGAAGGAGCGTCTTTTACATCAAAATAACAGTATCACAGGGCCATAGCGGGGCTGGTCTGTATACATCAGTAATTAAATATTAAGTCTGTTTACTGTTGAGTCCTTTAAACCTCGGTAACAAAGGTGACGCAGTTTAATTCTGCGAGTCAAAATGTTCTACTTTTGCAACATTTAGTTATATCGCTATATTGTGGCCTATTTAAGTTACCCTATAGTCTGTAATATCACTTCGTCTTTTAATTAATTTGCATTTGAATTAAGCTTGCCTTAACTTCTGAGAAAGAGATAAGGAGCTGTAATCATTGAACTATGATTTTTCACATCTCCCTTGAATAATATCATTTTCCCTTGTTAATCCTTGCCCCCTTGGCCACCCTTATGCTTGAGCGATAAATATCTTCCAACTTACAGTAGAGAATTACTTCTAGCTGCGGGCGCAGATTACTGATTGACAATGGACCGTCAAAAGAGAATCCCAATGAGTAGGCCTAATGTAGATTTTCAGCGCCGTGGTAATAAGGTAGGGATCATCTACTACAATTTAGCTCAGTCTTAATTAATCTACCGTGAGCTTAGTATATTCTACGAAGCATCGCATGCCGGTCGCCTCTGCCGACAGAATGACGAACAATGCCAATACAGTGGAACCGGGTAACTAGACAGATTGCTTCCCCACTGAGTAGTGGATTGGATGAAACATTCTTACAAAAGGACAATGATCCGCCAATCGACCTAAGAACACTCACGATGACCTGCCAAGACCTGAACCTCCGGCGCGCCCACTAAAAAGCGGTGATGGATGATTAGCGTGTTTTCATGTTACGAGCGTCGTTTCAAGAATGCCCCGTAAATACCCGTTAGAGGTCCATGTAATTTAAGCGAAAGCACACGGCGTAATTCGCAATTGAAAGATTCAATCACCACGAAGCGAAGAGGAATCATGTAAAGCTGGTATTTTTGCTGTATCGTTAACCATAACACCCAATTCACAAAAAGCCTGGTAGCGTACAGAAAAAAATATGAATAGAGACAAGAATAACGTTAGCCTTTAAGCTTAAGATCAGAGCGCGCGTGAGATTCACCGCTGAAGGATGTGCAACAAGGGGTAACGCAAGCGAGTTGGGAACCTGGGATCCGCCAGGTTAGTTGACGAGGTGGCCCCTTGCCCATTTAAACGCCTTGTCGTTCGCTTAACGACCAAAATGGGGTAGGAAATATGCATCTAGACAAAAGTACAATGACACGGGGGACTGGTTGGAGGAAAATCGTCCACCACAGTTTGGCCAGTCTGTTGGATTCGAGATATAAAGCCACTTGCCCATCACTCCCATCTCTAGGATTCAACCTCAAGCAACTCACCACATTCAATTCTAAGAGCTAGCCTCTGCCATTCGTTCTGCATTCATATTTTAAGTACTCCTGTCAACTCGTTTCAATCGCTTCAATTCTCGCACTCACTTTAGCCGTCACCCGTCGCAAATAACAATCATGAAGACCTCTCACGTCATCCCCGCCGTTTTCGGTCTCATCTCCTCTGTCCATGCACACTACACGTTCGATCAGCTCGTCGTCAACGATGCTATGGAGGGCTCCGCCAACACCTACATCAGGAAGCATCAGAACAGCTATATGCCCACCAAGTTCATCAACGTTCCCGAGGGCTCCATCACCCCTCTTGATGCTGATTTCACCTGCAACAAGGGAGCCGTTGCTGCCTCCAGTGTCTACACTGTCAAGGCCGGTGACAAGATCGGCCTGAAGCAGGCCTATGGAGGTACTGGAATGCTTCACCCCGGCCCATCGCAAGTCTACATCAGCGCCGCTGATGATGCCACTACGTACGACGGCACTGGAGACTGGTACAAGATCCACCAGTCCCTCCTCTGCACTGCCGGAAATGCCGAGTCGCTTCGCACTTCCGCCTGGTGCAGTTATGGCGAGGACCGAGTCTGGTTCACCGTGCCCTCCACCATCCCTAACGGACAGTACCTCGTCCGTGGTGAGCATATCGGACTTCACGGTGCCCATGTTGGCGAGGCCGAGTTCTACTACGCCTGCGCTCAGATTGAGGTTACCGGAAACAGCGCCACCAGCATCCCCGGTTCTGCTGTCGCGATTCCTGGTGTGTACCAGTCCACTGATGAGGCCGTCAACTTCAGTGTCTGGGGATCATCCACTTCCTACGATGTCATTCCCGGCCCCGATGTTATTCCTGGCGGCACCATTCGCGGCAGCCCGGATGGGTCCTCTGGTGATGTCTCTGAGACTGTTGCGGGCGGCTCCAGCCCCAGCTCGGATGATTCATCCAGCGTCATTTCTAGTGCCATCTCAACTCCCACTGTGGCCCCTGTTGCCAGCGCTGTCGAGACTCCTTTCTCCGCAGTTACTGCTTCAGCTGCCCCGGCCTGTGGACGATTCCAGTCCCGACGGGCCAAGGCTCGCAAGGCTCGCAAGGCTTAAGGTCTTGTAGATTGATGTCCAATGGCGGGTCATTCTATGAATCAAGGAAACCTCGATTTGCATGTCAAGTTGGCCACAATTGAAAACCATTTGTATGTTGACACCGCGTTGATGGGACTTTGTCCCTGTATGCTGCTGTTGGGCAAGGTCCAATTTTGGACTTGGATACGGTTGTATCACGAAATCTTTCTGTTCTATATTTTGCTACGGGTATAGCATAACATATTTATAAAATCAAGTTGCTTATGGAAAAATCCGACTTAATCCAAATTTTCTGTGAAGCAAAATACTCTCTGCTGTCGGTTTTAGGATTCCGAGTGCATGTCGTATTGATCCTTGCAAACAATTACCTTAAACCCACCTAAGTAAACTGGTTGTGTGTATTACTGAACCTCAAACATCTTTGATGCTGGTAAAACCATTACACATTGTCATATGTATCGGGATATCGGATTTCTGCGGTTATGACGGACGTGAAACTTTTCCTCTGTCATCACAGGCGTCCATCGCCACTTGCCTCGTCACCGGCCTCGTCATCAGATAAGCCCTAGGCCTAGCTTTTCCTTGATTTTATCTATAGCTAGCTGAAGCCAAAGACTCCGAAAGATCCGGAGCCTCTCGGCTGTCCGAGGTCATCCGAGGTCATCATCAGTCTCTTCATCTATAAGACTGACCCAAAGACCCTCTTTTAGATAGGAAGAATATCAAGAGCTTCTCGCACACATGATCATTTCCATCTGCTAGATGCAACACACATCAATTATGTTAGTTGTAAATGCCCATCCGTTAACAGAGGTCTGGGACCCATTCAGAAAATTGAGCGTGCCAATCTGAAGTGCTGTAATAGCGCTGCCTCACTCGGTCGCACTAAAACCAACTGTACTCAGCCGTATTCAATTAATACAGCGCCCACCCGTCTACCTGGCACAAATAATCGACTCGCATATACCAAGCACGAACAGCGCAATACCACCCACACTGATTAGTCACAGCTCTGCACGAATTGCAATAGGATAAGCAGAACTTATCGTGGGGTCGTTTTGCGGAGTAATTTCGGGAAATCGTATGCGATTACACAACTACCATCTGATAAGTGCCCGGCGCCGCGCACGCGAATATCTCGACGGCCAGCGGCCCAATCAAGACCGTTCCGGATCCTGGGGAACTGCTACACTCCGGCGGTGCGTTTAGTCCAGGAGTGGCGTTGTTTAGGCTACTGGCTGTCGAGATATTTGTGTATGTAGCGTCGGGAAGGGATAAGGGGGGGCTCGTCTCTACTGCAAGGACTACGAGATAATAATACACTAACCTTATGGCTCTTTAATCTTTAAAAATACGTCTTCTCAATAGATATATATATATATAAAGACCCTAGTAGATGGCCGGCTTACCGTCGACGAGGGGCGGTCCGCCTCCTCCCTAGCCGGGTCCAGCGCCCCCGATGGCCCCGGCCCCGAGTCGGACCTGGTCCCGGGCCTGGGTCTGGGTCATCGGGCACGGGGGTCCCTACCTGTACTCGTGTCTGCTGGGCCTGGCCCTGACCCTGGCCCCGCCGGCGGCGCTGTTTCAGCTCGTTAACGAGCCGGTTCAAGCTCCGGCCGGCGCGTAAGAGCTCTAGCTCTGCAACAGCCTCCTCCTCACTCTTACCGGACGCCGTGCGGGCCAAGAGCTCGTCCCATATCACCTTCCGGCGACAGAACTGCACCCTAACCCCATTCCCCGGGCGCCAGCGGCTTCCCCACATCTCTTCCAGCACCCGTACGGCCGGCTGGCCCGCAATCCCTTCTTCCCACTCCTTCCAGACGTCCCGCACCGTAAAGACCTTAGCCAGGGCTGTAATGACGGGCATACCCGGTACTAGAGGCTCTGGGGCCGGGGCCGTATTGAGATTCAAGGGGGGAGCTGTTGACGGCGCCGGCGCCGGCGCCACTGCTGGCCCGGCTCCGAAGTAGCCGGTAAAGGTGATAGGGACCTTGCCCTGGAGGAGGGCATCGAGGCCGCCCTGAAGCCCCTCTAGCCGGGCCTCTAGCCGGATGGCGAGCCGCTGGCTATTCTGTAAGAGGGCCTCGCGCGTGCTCTCTAAGACGCCGCTTAGCTCTGGCAGCGCGCGTTGTACGAGCAGGCTTACCGGCTCCGTAGCCCCTACCGCGTCGGACCGCACGACGACGGCGAACTCGTCCCACTCGGGCCCGTTAAAAGGGGCGTAGGAGAAGAAGGGTAGCGACGGATAGCGGGGCTGTAAGACAGCCAAGTCCTGCAAGAGTACTATACGCAGCCGCCGCATAAGCTTAAGGAAGCCGTCGGCAGCTAGATCATCGTCATCGAGGCCGCCTTCTGCCCAGCATTGCCGGCGCGCGCGCGCCTCAAAGCGGGGCTCCCACTCCTCGATCCACGGCCAGAGCTGCTTTTGTAAGACGTAAGGGGGTTCGTGGGCGGCACGCGCGAGGAAGTAGTCCCCCGGGGACGCCGAGAAGCCGGCGACGATACGCATGAACTGGCGCGGTAGGTGTGTAAGATAGGCCTGGCAGAGCACGCTCTGGTTCCAGCGGCCGGCCTGCGAGATCTGGGCGAGCGACGTGCCGTGGGTCTCCGCGTCCTGAGCGCCTACCCTGCGCGGGAGGTGCGTCTTCTTCGACGCAATAAGGCCGGCGGCGCCGAAGATACGCCAGGTCTCTTGTAGCTGCGTCGGGTACGAGAGCTCCTGCTCGCGGTCCCGTCCGACGAGGACCTTGATCCGATACCAGTCCTGACGGCGCCGGAAGGACGGGGGCGGTTCGCCGGCGACGTGCCAGCGCCAGAAGAAGAGCTGCGCTAGGGCCCCTTGCGTACAGAATAAGGGGTCCTTATGCCGGAGGGCGCCCATAAACTCCTTCCTCGCCGTCTTATTTAGCTTGCCGTCTCGTAAAAGGCTTACAAGACAACCACAGAGGGTCGGGCCTTCCGAAGGCGGATAGTCCAATAGGGATAGGTCTGCAAGCTCCATCTTACGGCGGTTCTCCCCCCGTAAGAGGTAGTAGTGGCCGAAGAGGAGGTCGACTCGCGTACGGAGGTTTTGCGGCGTATATGCGGCCCCGCTGAGAAGGAGATCCTGGATCCGGAGCCATTCATTGGGGGAATAGCCGGCCTGGATCCCGTCGGTCCCGCGGTCTTTAAAGGAGGCACGGTCGTGCTTCCCCCGCTGCCGGCCCCGTTGCTCAAGGAAGCCTCGTACGGCGGCGCCCCGGGGGTTCTCCATATTCGCGTTACCGTGGGCCACCTGGAGCCGCCAGAGCTCGATAACGGCCGCGACATAGGCGTCGATAGTGCCCCTCGTAAGCAGGGATCCTTCGGTAAGGTCTACTGCAGCCGGCGCAAGGGCCGTGGGTGGCACGTAGCCCTCGCGGTCGTCCGCGAGCAGCTCGGCGGCCTCGGCCAGGGGGATCTCTAAGGCTTCGGCTAGGCTTTCGGCCTCTGCCAGGGCCGCGGCCTCAAGCTGCTCCTGTTCGAGCTGTTGCCGTAGCTGTACGGTCTCGCCTTTGCCCTTACCCCTACCCCGCGCCCGTAGCTTCTTCTGCGGCGGCGCTACGCGTCGTAAGAGGATATCCTCCTTGAGCCACGCCGCCAGCTTGTCCGGCGTTACGAGCTCGCCGTCGGGCCAGCTATAGAGCGAGCCGTCAGCTGCAGCCCGAGGCATATGGCACCAGGCCTATAGGTATTCGTCTGTTAGCCGCCGAGGGGGTCCTACTTAAAAGGAGGGGGAAGGGGGGGCCGGCCGGGGGACGCGCCTTCCACTCCCGCTGCTTCGCCGCGTAACTCCGCGCCGTGTTCGCCGGCTGTTCGTCCTTCTTCGCCTGGAGGCCCGCCCTCCGGGCAGCACGGGCGCGCTCCTCAGCGGCGGTGTACGAGTCGTCGGCGGCCATCTCGGTCGACCGGGGGCCTTCGAGGTGGTGTTTTTCTTAGGCTTGGTAGGCTGGAGACCTGATAAATGGGGGGACTTATCAAATGCACTTATCAGGCGTCGCGCACACGATTTCACACGATTTCACGGGTCGGGTTTTGCGGGCGATAAGTCGTCACGTGGTCTAAGCGAATTACGACGCAATTACGCGCACCATCGATAAGCCCACATAACAGTTGTGTGTGTGCATTGTAAGTCTAGTCCTATATCAGCAGTTTACCCCCTATGACCCTTACGATAGAGTAGAGATAAACTAGCAGACTAATGGCTCGGCATGCAGGAGGCTTTTCAGCTGAACATGTTTAACCGCTAATACAAAGTATCTGTTCGCATTGATTGGCTTTATTTAAGCCACACCTGACATTGCTCCACGTGCCTACCCCTAAGCAGACATGGCTGGCACCACCTGGTTATTCTCTATTTACTAACCCTAAATTGCCGTCAAAGTGCTTCGCTGATAATGGGACATCCCATTAAATGCGCCTTATTAATTAGGCGCAAAAAATGCATGTTGTAATATATAACGAAGCTGGTCAGCCCTATAGACACCCCAGTTTATTTTCCCCTCCGGATTTTAGATGCCACGCGTTACAAGATGCTCTTCGACGACAACATCGAGGTCTTCCAAGGCGTCTGGACAGACTGGGAAAATGGAGGTGCTAAATTTTTAACCGCGTCGCCACGGAACTCACAGCTTCTCGCGTCTTTTCTTTCACTCTTCATTACATTTACTGGCACACGCCTATGGCATCTCGTGGCTTTCTGTTTGCATCAGTTCAGAGATGATAACGGCTCACAGGACGGGCTTCATCATCAGCGACAGGTCATCCTACGGAACAGCGCCAATGCGACCGGCACAGTATGGCCACTAATTCAACAGGCTTGGGCTTGGCGCGGCCTGGCGAGAAAGAATTTGCAGCGTTCTTTGGCGTGGATATTTCTGGTATTGGGATACGCTATCAGTTCAGGCGTCATTGCAGTCTTCACCGCATCTGAGATTGCCTTGAACGGCGAGACGAGGCGACTAATCCGACCGCCCTCTGATTATGGAGCCTTCGATAGCAGTAACTGTGGGTTTCTCACCACGAGAGACGGCTACACCAACGATAAAGATGCACTGCTTGTAACACTCTACGATACCAACCAGGCTGCCATGTATGCCCGCGAGTGTTATAATGGCACCAGTCGTGGAATTGAGGTCAATTGCAAGCTCTTTACGCAACCATCGATTCCTTGGAAGAGCAGGACAAATGCCCCCTGCCCCTTCGATGCCGAGGTTTGCCGGCCAAATGTCTCTGCCTTTGAGGCGGATACTGGCTTGATCAATGCGAGGTCATATTTCGGAATCAATGGACCTGATTCGGATATTCTTCAATATCGCAAGCTAGTCACTTGCACCCCTTTGGCCGTCGACGATCGCTATGTCACCGCCATTCGTGGTCCCTCACCAGCCTGCGTTTTGGACAAGGCCATATCGAGTGATCGGCATACTGACCTTAAACATTCGGACACCCTATTTTCGTATCACTACGGGCGGTACGGGCCGGAAATGGAAGCGGAAAACAATGTGACAGCCCAGCAGATCAGGAGAGATTTTAACTTGGGTTTCAACAAAACAACTGTTCCCGCTATTCGAATGATGGCAGATGGAGTACCCTATCACGTTGAGTAAGTGTTCGTGCCGCTGCACATGGCTTCTCAGGCAGCAAAACTCATATCTTCCAGGACGAGATATTCCATTGCAAGCCAGGCTTCGGATCGGGGTTGGAACCCAATCAAGGAGCTCAACAGAACAGACGCAGACCTATCTCTGATTCTCGTCGCCGCTAATGACATGTACTCATTCGATGACATTGACGACCCAGTATTCGCAGCTCATGCCAAAGCGGAAACCTGGCCGGTAAACTTCCAAAGGAGGCGCTTTGATAATGCGCTCAGCCCGATCGGCTGTACCACGCAGTTTCAAATGTGCAACCCCGTGAAAACACGCTGCACCAATCTGTCCTCTATCTTGAATCTATTTCCAGTCCATCCTGAAAGTCCTATAGGCTACGACCTTGACGTACCGGCTGAGTGGGCTATCGCTCTCGACCTGAACAAACGCCAACGCGGTGTTGCCATGCGGATATTCCACGCCTCGTCTATCTTGGATGAGGCGGTCCAAGGACGCGGTCAGCTGGCTCTCCTGGCGAGCCAATTTGCCTATGGGACGTACCAGACTCCCCTTTCGAAGAATCACTGGCACAACGAAGTTTCGTCCTGGTTTAATGCGACCCTGGCACTCGAACAGCTCCGCATGCAAGAGTTTGCAATCCCGCGTCGAGAACGTTACATGACGGCGGCGCATAAGCAGATGCGAGAGCTACCGCCTGGAACCGGGTGGATGTGTAAGACGCAGATGACGTCTATATCAAACGGGACTGTTAATTTCCGTCACCGAGGGCTGCTGATGGTGCTGGTTATTGGCTCGGTTATTATTCTAGTGAGCTTTGTTCATGAGGACACAGTCTGGTGGGTACGACGACGTCTCCAGCTCGGTACGAACCACCTTCACTCGCGTCATCTATGGATTCAGGATGGATTACTTCAGCTTCAGCGGATGGTTTTACAGAGGTCTTCGCATGGCAGTTGGTCGTCTAAGGAAGAGTATGTGCCTGTAACTACCAAGGGTGAGCTATTCCATCGGTATGGCGATAGCGACTTGGAAACACCTCTTATTACGACACAGGCAGATAACTTATAACGGAATCCTAAGCAATGTAAACATAGGTCCTCCTTGAATTTTTAGTACGAGATACACGAAGTTCCATTTCACCGTTGTCTGCTACGATCGTCGCGGATACTCCAAGAGTCTCCGCGTTGGCAGCCACGACTTTACCAATCGTCTTCAGACCGACGCCGATGATGCCCAGCGACTGATTTTACACCTATTTTCAGATGCAAAGGGCGTGGTTTTGGTATCTCTTCAGAAGCCGTCGTCGCGCAACAGTTGGCCAGCCATCCAGAGTGCGTGAGCAAGATTGTCGTCCACGAACTGCCCAGTTTCTTAATGTTGGCGGAAGAATTTCACCAGCAGGCATGCGGACTCATCCAACACATTTATCACAAGTACCGCGCGAACGGCACTGAAGCCGCCATGAAAGAGTTCACCTCTGGCCCCTCAGAAGGACCCGACGCAACCATGATGCGTCAATGCATGGATGTCAAGCGAGGCGATGAGATCCGCGCGAACGGTCAGTTCTGGTTCGAGTTCGAGTTCAGGCAGTACACCTCTGCCCCAGTAGATTTGACTCGTATTGGCTAAGTGAAGTACAAGTTAATTCTGGTTGCTGGGGAAGATAGTGGTGACGGGCCAGGCCTCGGTCCGATCCTGTACATGGCCGCAGTTCTGAAGAAGGGAGCTGAGAGAATTGTTGGTGGACATGTGGGTATATGGTCTACCCCGAGGAATTTACAAAGAATATTGTAGAGATGGTGCTGAATTGATTAATATTTGATTAAATACCATTCTATCATTACTAGGTTGCTATAGGATCATCTGAGAACTCAGCCAATCTCTTTGCACCATGAGTTGACCCTGCTACCAAATGTGACCGCGATGCAGGCTGTCACTGGCCGCCTTTACCGCTGTGTTTAGCGCAACAGATATGCAAAAGGAAAAGGTGGAATATAATCTGATGGGGTAGAAGGGTCTTGTAATTGAAATTAGTCAACTACTTGCAGCGCAGTTTGACTGCTATTAAACCAAAACTGGAGAATTCCCTTCATCCGACAGCATTCCCAGTCACGAGTCGCCTCTTCATTATGCTGATGTTTCGGCTCTGTGGTGAATTCCACGCTAACTCCATGCCGCGGAAACTTCGCGTCTGGTCGATAGTGGGTGATCGGAGAGTGGCATAGGTGCGAAGGTGCAGTGCAGTATTGAGTGGGATCTACTCCCAGTCTGCATTGTCCGAGGGCCCGCCGCGTCCCGTTGTGGTACTTGATTATTATCCCCTTACAGAACCGAGATTCCTTTTCATAGAATACCGTCGTGGAAAACACGGCCTCCAGCGATCCGGAAGAGAAGAAGGCATACTTAAATGGAGGATCACCCACCGGGGTGAAGGGTGTTATCTGCATATTCTCCCCCATTTTAGGGCAGACACCAATATCAGAGATTGCCGTCTCAGGGATACTATAAACGAGCGTACAGCCGATGCTCGTAGCAGATACAAAGTCCGTTGTATCTTCGTCATGACGCGGGCCAATAGCAAGATCTCCCGAACGGGCAAAACGAAACTTATCTGTCAGTTTACTTCTATCAATTCTGAGACCATTTGAACCTACCAAGAAGCAAGGTGTCCCTCGCGAATATCGACCTTGAAATTTCCATTTCAATCGGGTACCAAACGCAGTGATCCCATCCTCAGAGGAGAGAGGGACATACAGCCAAACAATAGGCCCCCTAGTTCGATATGAAAGGCGCTCAAAAGTCTTGGAGGCGCATGGTGATCTTGAAGTATGTGCATGAATTGCTACAGTTAGGTAACCTGAGAGGAGGAATGTGATACCCGTGCTGTAGCGTGTCTCTATGGTTTTGAGGAGCCTGGGAGGTCGTAAGCCAGGTGGAGAGACGAGACATTCCTCCAAATTCGGCGGCGCTGGAGTATCCCAGATTTTCAAATCAGTCGAACTGACGATTTTTAAATGAGCCAAGCCGAACTAAAAAATATCAGCTCGAAGACCTTGAAGCCTCGAAACGGATGCAAACCTTGAAAGTTGCTATTACTCCGGCGAAGCACTCCGCCTTCTCAACCACAAATGCCTCAGTCCCAGCTTGTACTTCCCGCCTTTCAGGTGGTGCTTCAATGCGTTCAATACTCTTAAGCCCCTGATAATCGATCGTCAGGCGGATAAATGGCTCTTTCACGCCCTCTCGGATCGTCGGGGATGTCCCCCGATCCCACGCATAGACCGTACACAGCGGGAGGGAAACCATCCCATCATCGTCGGCCGCTGACAATTTGCGAGCGAGCCTGAGAACCGATGTATACCGCAATATCACGTCATGACTCACTGACTCCCAAATAATTCGGGCTGGTATGTTTGGAAGTGCCAACAGCTGGGGAAGATGGCAGACAGCAGCAACACAATCCATGCCGGTATCGATATCAAGGTCAGGTGGCAATAGCAGAGGTGCCGCCTCGAACCACGGATATCTCCATGCCGATGCAACCAATAGCCGGTCCAATTTGTGCTCTGCTCGACATTCCTTCACAAACAAGTTGAAGCAATCCGGGTGGACCGAGGCGGTTTCACCAGCCCAGTTGCACCTTAGACATTTAGGCAACTTGCGAAATGCCGGGCTAGTCTCCCCCTCGGGTATATGACCAACATCCTCGGGCGGAAATATCAATGAATCTTGCGTTCCGTAGATGACCCAGGCAGGGCGGGAAAGAACTGTTTATTAGTTCTCCAGTCAGCTTGGGTTTTCGGTCGTGTTGGGAGACATGAGCATACGCGCGACAATTCGGTCACCCTTTTTGAACGCGAAACCACAAGCTCCACACTGAAGGTGGACGCGGAAGTGTGTTAGGCCATTCATTTCCATGATGTTGTGACTGTCATCAAGATCAGGATTGTGACACCTGGGTCTTGACGGCGAAGTGATAGGATAGAAACATTAGCGGTGACTATCGGCAGAAAGAATGTTTGATGACTAAGAATGTCATCTCGCGGCTGGAAGTCAGCATATCATTCCTATGACACTGGTAGATAGTCCCTGGTTTTCTGAGAGGGAGAGCTCCAGGAAGTCGGACACTTCTCGAAATCTCATTATTTATCTTCTTTATAACTTTTGAAATACCCGGTAGCCGCTTGGCGGAGATTCAGGCCTTTGGCGGATGTCTGGTGTTGCGAACCCCGCTTCAGACGTCATTGTCGTCATGGAAGGCGAACCGGATGTTCCGGGCGGGGGATATCATCGTCCCCTGCGTAAAAGGACCAGAACGACGAGGGCATTGGAATCCGAACAGCAAAATGGTGATATGGAATGGCAGGAGGAGGAGAGCAGTGAGGAAGCTCTGAGTCACACCAGAACTAAGAAAAGGACCACGCCTAAGGCAGCTGGCAGCATGACGGAGGCAATCCAGGGTCTGGAACGACTCCTAGAACAAGACTTCAATAAGAGAATGGCAACGATGAAGGCAGAGTTTCAGCTCGAGTTTACAAAACTTAGCGACCGCATGGCTGAAGAAGTCACTAGGACCACGGCCCAGATGGCACAAGAATTATCTCAAGTCCGAGAGCAGCTTACCCAGGTTTGCAGCGAGTTGGAGCAGACCCGGCTACAACTGGACGCCTTAAACAATGCTCATGCAGCAAGGTCGCCTGGTCAGACATATGCAGATGCTGCTAGAATGACGCCTGCTAGTATCACCACTCAAAGCCCATCCACGGTCCGATCAGCAACCCCGGAACCGATGTTCTGCACAGTAGACACATCTAGGGTGCCCGAGGATCATATTGGAGATACTGCACCAGCAGTCATTCGCAGGACCATTGAACAGGAAATGCGAGCATCCAGCGACCAACCTAGCTGGCGATGTGTTGCGGTAACCAGAGATGGACGAAATACCAAGCGCCTGAGGATCATCGGTAGGAATGAGGAAGAATTGAAGAGGATCAAGATGATCATCGAGGCCAAGAAGGCCCCAGGCACGAGGGTGCTCCGAGACCAACTGTACCCCGTCAAAGTTGACAATGTGAACCGTACCGCCGTCCTTGACCAGGAAGGCAAGGTCCTCCCTGGAGCAATGGAAGCCTTGGGCCAAGAGAACGAAATCCAAATTGCAAAGATCGCCTGGTTGAGCCGAAAGGACAGCGCAAAGGCGTATGGATCCATGGTGGCATACCTTACCAAAAACAGCGATGCTAGGAGACTCCTACAGGAACGCTACTTCCTTGCAGCCGGTGAATCGGCATACACCAACGCGTTCGAGCGGAGAACCGGACCGATACAATGCTACAACTGCCAGGAGCTTGGCCATAAGGCCTTCTCGTGCAGCAAGAATCGGGTATGTGCGAGATGCGCCGCCGAAGGCCATCATCATAGTGAGTGCCAGACGCAGGTACCCAAGTGTGTGCCCTGTGGTGGACCGCACGAGTCGTTCAGCAGAAGCTGCCCGAAACTCTATCCTACCCGGCATGAGTAGGATGTTTCAGGTAATCCAACTGAATGTGAGAAAACAGGATATGGTACATGAAAGCCTAATGAACGATAAGCGACTCCAAGATTTTGCAGTTATAGCGATCCAAGAACCACAGGCACGGAAAATTGACGGCAAACTTCTCACAGTCCCCATGGGACACCCCAAATGGATCAAAATGGTTCCCACAATTTGGAGAGATGGCAGATGGCCAATCCGGAGCATGTTGTGGGTGAATAGGGATTTGGAGGCCGAGCAAGTACCAATACAGTCCCCGGACTTGACAGCAGCAACCATACGACTTCCGGACCGAATAGTGTTGGTCGTGTCAGTGTACGTGCCGGGGGGCAAGCCTCAGACTCTTCGACACACATGCCATACCCTGCACCAGGTGATCCTCGACCTCAGGAGCAGGACAGGGATGGTGGTGGACGTCTTACTGGCAGGAGATTTTAACCAGCACGACCGGCTGTGGGGAGGAGACGACGTGCCATTGGTAAGGCAAAGCGAGGCCGAACCGATCATCGACCTCATGAACGAACACGGTCTTTGCAGCCTTCTCCCGAGAGGCACAAAGACATGGCAAGGCCCCGACAAGGAAAGCACAATCGACCTGGTGCTGGCGACGGCGGAAGTGGCAGACGAAATGGTGACGTGCTCCATACACCCGACAGAACACGGATCGGACCACCGGGCGATCCAAACGACGTTCGATCTCGCGAGGCCTGATCGGATTGCCGCGGAAAGACTGTTGTTCAAGAATGCACCATGGACAACAATCAGAACCAGGGTGGAGGACAATCTCCGAGAGCTTCCCTGGACTGTCGGCGTGCAGGAACAGACAGACCAGTTAATGAGGGTCATCCTCGAGGCGATCCACGAGCTGACGCCCCGAGCACAACCAGTACCGTACGCGAAGCGCTGGTGGACGAAGGATTTGACAAGACTTCGGCAGGTGTATACGTTCTGGCGGAATCAGGCCAGGGTACAGCGGCGAGCAGGTCAGATGAGGCACGACCTGGAAAGACGGGCCAAGGAAGCATCCAAGGAGTACCATGATGCCATCCGGAAACGGAAGAAACTGCACTGGGACGATTTCCTGGCAGAAGATGTCAACATATGGAAGGCGGCCAAATACTTGAAACCTGGAAAAGACATCATGGACAACAGGGTACCCCCTTTGAAGAGACAAGACGGCTCCACCACGAAAGATAGGGTGGAGCAGGCAGAGGAGCTGTTCAGCACGTTCTTCCCGCCGTTGCCGGCCAGGATTGAAGATGAAGGTGACCGACCGCAACGGAGGGAAGTGCACATGCCAGACCTCACCATGGAGGAAGTTGAAGGAAAAGTGCTATCAGCGAAACCTTGGAAAGCGCCTGGAGAGGATGGTCTGCCAGCAATGGTGTGGAAACAGCTTTGGCTAGTGGTTAGATACCGTGTCTTGCACCTCTTCGACTCATCCCTCAGGGATGGTGTGGTACCCCACCAATGGAGGAGTGCGAAGATCATCCCGCTAAAGAAAGCAGATAAGGGAGACTACACAGTGGCCAAGGCATGGAGACCGATATCGCTGCTGTCAACACTGGGCAAGATACTCGAGGCAGTCGTTGCAGAGCGGATATCCTATGTTGTGGAGAGCTATGGACTGCTGCCCGCAAACCACTTCGGGGCAAGGAAGCGAAGGTCAGCCGAACAAGCACTGATACTGCTGCAGGAGCAGATCTATAAGGCATGGAGGGCCGGCAGGGTGCTCAGTCTAATCAGTTTCGACGTCAAAGGCGCTTACAATGGAGTGTTCAAAGAACGACTACTGGAGAGGCTGAAGGCGAGAGGCATACCTGGTGGACTGGTGAGATGGATTGACGCCTTCTGCTCTGGACGAATGGCCACCGTGGTGGTAAATGGGCACACGTCACAGCTACGGGAGTTGCCACAGGCAGGTCTCCCGCAAGGATCACCGCTGTCGTCGGTGTTGTTCTTGTTCTTCAATGCAGATTTAGTGCAGAGAAGAATCAACGCAAGAGGTGGTTCGATGGCATTCGTGGACGACTACTCAGCCTGGGTAGTGGGACCAACAGCGGAGGAGAATCGAGCCGGCATCCAATCAATTATAGACGAAGCACTGGGCTGGGAAAGACGGAGCGGTGCGACGTTCAACGGAGACAAAACGGCCATCGTGCATTTCACGCGAAACGCCGCGCGTACCAGCGACAAACCGTTCATGATCAAAGGAAAAGTAGTCAAACCCAAAGCGAGCGCCAAGATCCTGGGAGTGGTCATGGACGCGAAACTGCGGTACAAGGAACACATAGCTAGAGCCGCCGCAAAGGGGCTCTCGGCTGCTATGTGTTTGAGAAGACTGAAAATGCTGTCACCGCGGACGGCAAGACAACTGTTCGTAGCAACAGTAGCTCCCACCATGGACTATGCGTCCAGCGTGTGGGCGCACTCATGTGGCATTAGAGAAGCTGCTTGGCTGGACAAGGCACAGATGGTTGGAGCACAGGCGATCACGGGAGCTTTCCGGACCGTCGCAACGGCGGTGGCAGAGGCCGAAGCTAGCATCCAATCGGTGCAAGAACGGCATGCGCAAGCGGCAACAAGGTTTTGGATCAACCTCCGGACCCTTCCCAGGACACACCCGTTGGCGACACTGAAAGTGAAAGTGTGTCGCCGATTCGTATCGCCGATGCAGAGGATTGCTCAAGTACAAGGGGAAACAGCCACTGAACGAATGGAGATCATTCGGGAGTACGCGTTACCACCATGGCGAGACCGTATCCCGGTGTCGTGCGACCCTGACCGGGAGAGAGCGGCGGAAGAAGCAAAGAGGGTGGATGGCATAGTCATTGCCACCTGCTCCTCGCAGAGAAGGGGCATGGTAGGCATGGGAGGTGTCGTACGAGACACGGCGATCAATAACGATGACGAGGTAGTGGCCAGCTACTCCATCACTCTCGGATTGACGGAGGAGCTGAACCTATACATCGCCGAGCTAGGAGCTATAGAGATGGTATTGAGATGTATGCCGTCTGGACTCTGCCGGCGGGATATGACTGTCATGACGAGCAGCCGCTCCGCACTAGAAGTCATACGGCGGCCACGACAACAATCCGGCCAACAGATCATACGGCAAATATACGACCATATCAAGCGTCTCGAAGACGAGGGCCACTCTCTCCGGATGTTGTGGGTTCCAGCAGGAGAAGAGGATTTCGCGCTGGGAACAAAAGCCAAAGCAGCAGCGCGGAAGGCCACAGAAGGAGAATGCAGACCAGACGTGCCACCACATCTAGCAAGATCCACAAGGATAAGACTAGCGATAACCAAGCAGCGGCAAACAAGAACACTACCAGAAAGAGTCGGGAAATACTCGAAGCAGATAGACACGGCACTGCCAAGCAAGCATACCCGTACTCTATATGACCCGCTGAAGAGGAAGGAAGCAGACGTACTGTCGCAGCTCCGCACCGGAATGGCGAGACTTAACAGCTTTCTGTGCAAGATAGGAGCAATGGAATCGGACACTTGCGAATGCGGGCAAGCATCAGAGACAGTGGAACACTTCCTATTCCGCTGCACAAAATGGACCGCGCAACGAGAAGGCATGCTGCGATGCTCACAGACAAAGATGGGAAACCTATCATACTTCCTGGGAGGAAAGGCGGCGTCTGACGGTGACAAATGGGCGCCAGACATGCGGGCAGTACGGGCGACGATCAAATTTGCCATTGCAACGGGGAGGCTTGACATGGACCAGAAGCCTCAGGCACACTAACTATTCAGATTGAATCCTACTAACATCATACAGTCTCATTTTGGCAGACCGTGCTTCAGCTGCTGAGGATAGGATGCTGAACACTTGGAGAAATTGGCCTTCAAGCAGGCCTGTCACTGCATATACATCAGATTGGAACAGTCAGTAAAGTGAAATTGTGGGGCTTCGGGTGATTATGGAAGAACCGTACGAAACGAAAATAGCTTAGCGCAAAGGCCCTCTGGGGTGTGTCCCCCCGGGCGAAATAAAATCCATCCAACCCTGGTTTTCTAGTCACTATTCATGATAGCTGGAACATGAACAGTCTGTATCATCATATAGCTTCAAAATTATGACAGACATCACACTGAGCAAAGCGAAACCATTACTCCAGTATTTCGTTCCACTGGAATTCTTGCCATTGATGTCCCGTTTGATCCGCAGGGGAGACAGTGGCTTTTCCCACATTCCAACGGTTTGAGTGAATCCAGATCCCAAAAACAAACTAGAAGAGCTATTGATCAGAAGAGACAGCTCAGTAGCATCTTAACGAGAACGGAAGTATCCAACGCTAACCTAGCTTCCTTTTTGTATCGAAATGGTATGTCTGTAACATGTAGTGGAGATTCATCTACTGACTCAAAGAAAGCAACTTCGATGATGTCTCTGAGGAAAGCTGCAAAGTGACAGGTTGGCTCTATTGAGTGCAGGATGGGATGAGGAGACAGCGGTATCTGTGTTGGGTACGGGCCTGGATGTTTGTCCTCTTTATTTGGTAGGTGTAATTTGGAAGTTATATTTTTGCTCTACATTATAAAGAAAGCCTTTTTTTAAACTAGTCTAAGCTTGTATTCTTAGTATAGCTAACACATAGTATTGTTACTTATAACCGCCGTACTCCTTGACTTTATACATTTTATAAACTGCAAAAGTAGAACGCTCCACTAGAGAGCTCACGTATATTCGGATATTCCTGTTCAATACATTTGTCAAACTACCCTATACCGTCCCCTCTTTTCTCCGCCACTCACCAATGTTGTCGCATCGCCATATCTCGTCTTTCTCACTTTACGTTTGAAATATGAATATTTTGTACCCAAGTAACCTTGGATCATCTTTCAACTAAATCGTGTATCTTATGCTCAACATTCATGGATGCACCACTTCACAAGGCGAAAGAGTTTGATGAAACCTGTTGGATCTCATGCGCTTCCTTTATAGGTTTATTCATCAAGAGTTATCTTGTCTTTAATTACTAGTCAGACCACTGTCTATCATGTGCCGATGACGGCGTAGTAGTCTAGCACGAACAAAGCATGATAATGATATAACGGTTAGGATTGAGGTAGGAAGCCACTGGCAACCTGGGCTGCACCCAGGATGACTTGAATCACAGTCAAGAATAATATGATTGACCCAAAGCTGACTCTGCGTTAGCCAACTGAGAAATTATAAAATTTCGGGTAGAACTTACAGGAACGTCCAGTATTGGACTGTATCGCGACTATCCCGGAAAAGAACCCAAAAGTTCCATGGTCTGGTTTGCTGCAAATGGGCATCAAGTGCTGAAATTCGTGGCCATAATTGCTTGAACTCAGTCTGGTCCCACTGTGTGGCATTTCGTTTCATAAGAGTTTCAAGAGTTGGGTCGTATTTGATCTGATAGCGCGCTGGATCCTTGCCTCTTGATGGACTGAGGGCCCGGAGGACTCGGTTCCGGAGTCGATATGAACCACAATGTAAACACCAACACCAATAACAAAATCCCCTGATTTTTGCGAGTTTCGTATGTAAATATGAGGGTGTAATGGGATTAAATAGGGTGGCGTAAGAGGATTCGATTTCGTCAATCAGTTCCGTAGAAATGCCCATGTCTGAAAGGATACTCGCAGCATCTCCTTGGAGCGCACATGGGAGGGCAAAAAGGTCCAAGTAATTGGTCTCCCCATGCTTGGATAAAAGTAGGTGTCGCGAGATGTTGGTCGTCCACGTGAATTTGATGCCGCCGAGCCTCGAGAGCCTGACAGCATTGAGTTGCTTTGGATTGACGGAGAGAGATTCAAGTAAGCCAACTGAATCATGCAGGCCGAATGGTTCTGTTGTTCTATCGGTTGACGAATCTTGCACTGCATTCAGTTCAGATCCATTGATCTCGTATGCGTTTGGTAGCAAACCACTTTGACTCAGAAGCCTAGGGACTGGTTCGTCGAGAGCCTTTCGTTCAGAGTAGTCATGATTCTGTCTAACGCAATATGCAAAGACTACTCGCCGCTGGTCACGTCGCGTGGGGATGAAATACGACTGCATTAGCAACCAAGCCCCAAGGATGAGAAGTACGGCTTCCGTCACGCCTGTGATGCGTGCTCCTGAGCCGGCAAAGGTGTCGTTGAAGTAGGCGTGGTTTTGGCTGTTAACAAGGCGGTCTATGTATTGTTGTATGCGAGGCTGGGCAGCTTGGGAAGTGGGTGGAACTGGAACCGGATCAGAAGGTTGCCGGGAAGGCTGTGTTGAACCACAATTCATATCGGCAAACGTATGGATACCCTACCCATACTAATGCTCGTATTGGGTTGCGGTATGTATACCTGGTCCCTTCAACAGGTCGCGAGTCCGACTTTGACGTACCGTGGAAGTGGTGAACAACATCGATGAAGAGGTGCAAAAAGTCATCCAGCTCTCCTCGACCGGGCCAAGACGACTCAATATAGTGCATGTACGCTTCTGCGGATTCGCCCTTGGCAAGTCCAAGCGCCGAAAACAGCGCGGCTCGAGGCTCGTCTCTCTCCGGCGTCATGGGAAGCAGTTCTATTCACTCGAGAGGCATGTGTATTGGCGGCTAAATCTCAAAACGAGGCTGCGAGCCTAGTGAACAGAAACTGCCGATGCGGATCACGTGTTCGACTTGCATGGGTTCGCTATTAGTCTGATGCGTCATGTGTACGGTCGCACATTACCACATGGGTGACATAACCCTTTTGGGAAGCCTCAACCATGTGGAAATACTTAGTAATTTTGTGGACCCTTGCAAGACTACAGTATCGCACACTATCCGGAAGGTATCTCTTCATTTAGATGGCATGTCCACCAGGAAATATGTCGTGATAATTCCTGGTGACGCGTCACAATTCTTCCACTCGCACATCCACACCAGCATCAATACCCAGCCCATCGCCACCCCATAGCTGTTATGGGCTATCCCCATCGATTCCCTAAGTAAGCTCGGGTCTATCCATCATGAGATTGTGCGACTGACCTTGTCTTGTACGTAGATATGCCCGATCACGTCCTATCGCAGACATGTCCCGATGTTCCGAAGACCGTGGCCCCTAAATCGTACCAACGGAGCCACGATTTCATCCGCGATAGCTACCCAGGGTCGAATCTGTGTCCATATTGCGGGAGACGTTGGCCCACGAGTATCTCCATCCTCGACAGCTCGCCAGTCCCGTTTCGAGACGTTGAGACAGCTTCCACCTCCTCCGCTATACAGTCTATCGACCTAACAGCCTCTGATCGTTCCACGCCCTCACAGACGATCTTCACCGGCTCTGGAGACGGCCCTGGCCGTATCCTCGCAGCATCGCGGCCCTCCGCCGTGTATCGAGATGCCAAACTTACGCAGAGTCGGATCGCGAGGGGCATGGGGGCGAGCTCGTTGCAACTCAGTGAGGCTGTGGCTAAACAGAGCCAAAACAAGAGCAGACGGAAGATCTCGATGCGCCTCACCGTCTTCCTTGCGAGGCCTGGCCCATGGGAAATACTAGACGAAGACGAGGAGCCCCAGTGGTCTTTGGCTAGAGAGCTGCTGAAGGTCGCTTTGCGCCCCTTCGTCGACGAGGAACCATCTTTACCTGTCCACTTCTGGTTCGACAGCATCTTCTTCCCTCAGTTCAAGGACAAGCCTGCCCTCTCTTCTGTTCTTCAATTCGACAAGAGACTCGTTCAGAACGCCCATATTAAAGAGGGTATCACGGAGCTGAGCGACCTCGACTGGGAGAGACAGACAGTCGCAGAGCTTTTCGGCGAGGACTGCCCTTTTCGTTTCAGCAAAACAGAGGGCAGATATCTCCTTTTCCTTGTCTTCTATGAGCCATTGCCTCCTCGACCACAATTCCCGGCCCCTCGTCATATCAAGGCACCGAGGTCAGCCGTAAAGCCGTTCAAAAAGGAGAAAGGAATCAAGAAAGAGCTAGTCAAGGCCGAAGTGAAGGTACAACCAGCCTTGTTAATCGGGAGCGAGTTCAACTCGCCCTCCTTGAGCCCCTCTCTGAGCCCAGTTCTACCCCCTTCGAGAGCTAGCGCAGAAGACCAGATCGAGGTTATTACTAGCGACGTGGACGAGACCCGCGCGGGTCAGAAACGAGCTCGAGACTCTATAAGCTCAGCACTCTCGGTAGAGGCAGAGGATACGGAGCTCTCGGCTGGCCCTGCCTTCACTGCCCATGGTCCCGCTGCTGGAACCCGAGGAGTTAATACGAGGAGGCCAAGTAGTCGGCATCCTCATAAACAGACGAGGAAATAGTAGTTACTCTAGCTCAAGGTGACCCAGGTCCCCCATCAGCTCGTCTACACTATTGATAATATCGCCAGGTAGCCCAGTTCCGGAGAGGCTATTGTTAATAGGCTCAAGGTAGTTCTGCTCGAGGAGCTGAAGCTAAAGCATTGTCAGCTAGCTTTTGAGTGCGATAGAGTACTTTTTTACGTACGAATCTCTCTTGCCCTCCAACTGGACTCTCTGGGATGCTCAGCACCGGACTTGCCCCGCAGTCGAGATGAACCTGAATCTTGTCTCTAAGCCGTAAGTAGATTGCGAGGTGTGGTCGCTTATGATCAAGCTCCCCATCTAGCTGACCACCGAACTGAAGATCCCGGAGCTGTTGATCACACCAGTCTGTTGTTGTTGGGTCAAGAAGATCGTCTATATCGATAGAATCGACAGCGGCCATCATCTGGGCAAGCCCATCTCGAGCCGCAGGCCCTAGATGGACTGCCCAGTTCTCCACTTCGCTTGTATTATACAGATCCATTGGGATCCCGGCGACGAGATGCTCCCTATTCTTCTGTGGCCGGATGCGATGGCCGTTCCACATCTCCGTGAAGTCCGCAACCTCTTGACGGATCATGGGTCCATAGAGAGCATACACCGCGATCTGGTGAGCAAGACGGTTTGGTTGGAAGAGGCCGCTATCAATCAGCTCGTGTGAGAACGCGATCCAGCGCTGACTGACACCTTTAAGTAGCTTTTCCCACCAAGACTCGATCCGTTGGTTCGATGTGCTTGGGCCCCAGATATGACAGGAGCTCAGTCTCGCTCCCTGCCTATGGACTCGTTGGTCGTTATCATCGGTGGTATACCGAAACTCTGTCTGATCAAGGTCGGCGAGAATCGCCTGGGCTCCGGCCCAAAGAGGAGTCTCGATACCATGATCCGAGCGGGTGAAAAGGGGCCGGACCCCTGAGTACGACACGGTCCGTAGAAACTGTTTGAGTGAACTCAGCGCAGTCATGTTCCCCCTGCCGACATATATCCAGATGATGGCTCTCGAGTACGTGTCGATACAGGCGTAGATAGAGAAGCCGAAGTTCTTGAGCTTCTCGTACCCATCGAGAGACCACATGAAGTTAGGCCCAGGAACCTGGAAGTTCTTCCGGTGCTTCCAATCAGCAAGGCGTCTTTGTTCGGCCCGCTTCTTCCACTCTGGGTTCGTTTGGTACTCGCGATATAAGGTATTCTGGCCGACAAGGACGCCGGCACGGATGCGGACGTAGTGGTATAGATACCCCCTGCCAAATCCTCTGATGCTTGAAGATTGACGGTCGTCTTGGAAGAGGAACTCTCTTGCTTTTTGAATAGCATCCTGTCGTTCAGTCAGATCTCGGAAGCGCCGCTTCATGCCATGCTTCAGACGATACTCCTGTACAGTCCGCTCGGAGATCTCGATGCCGCGTCGCTTGAGATCACGGACGATGGAAGTGTCGCTATATCCGTATCGGTAGAAGTAGCCTTTGATCAGCTCGACGAAGGT
Organism: Ilyonectria destructans; assembly: GCA_020740775.1. NCBI lineage: Eukaryota > Fungi > Ascomycota > Sordariomycetes > Hypocreales > Nectriaceae > Ilyonectria > Ilyonectria destructans. The sequence goes on from JAHEWK010000010.1 coordinate 2,163,219, forward strand.
GTTGGTATCAATCTTTGAGTGAAGGGGGGAGTACTCCTGTGCACCCCATTCCGCTAACCTCCTTTTCAGGGTTCTGGCGTCGAGTACGTGCCCATCGTCGCGGAGATGGGCACATATAGTGTCAATGGATAGTCCTTCTCGCCGCTGCTCGAGGATCCAGTCCTTGACGCCCTCCAAGTCTTTACGGGGCCTCGGCATTGTACGAGACGCAGACCAGGGGTTCGAGATCGTGGTAGAGGTCGGAATTCATACCTCCTTCCAAGGCTTCCAGCTGCAATATCCCCCTCTGAACCGGCATTATCGGAGCTTCGGCGCCGATGGAATGGCATCAGCACCGCTTGGTATGGCATCAGCTTTGCTACATTGAAAACAGTGCGCTATCATATCAATACTGTAGCCCCATATAAAAACGCCGAAAGCCTATGTGCGAAATAGCTCCAGTCATTTTCGTACATGGTTTTGTCACCCATGTGGTAATGTGCGACCGTACATGTGCGCCAGGAGCCTACGGTCGCACATTGAATGAGTTATTTAATCATCACGAGTTCCCGGTCTTCGCGACCTCCACACCATATCAGGTGAACTAGGTGTTTGCAACTTGAGTTGCGACAAATCTAATTTCGCCATGGCAAAACGTCCGTCGGATACGCCCGTCGCCCTGCACAAGCCTTGGGGATATCTGGATCAGTCCTTCCCAAGCTTTCCACGCCTGACGCTCGGCGGTGTTCAATCAAGTGCCGATTCATCACGAAAAACGGGTCAGGCATACGTTGAACCGAAATTCTTGAGCCTCAGGTCTTTGCCCGACGATGTGGAAGACATTGCGACTGTAGACGGGGATTACAGGGGGTGTTTCATAGCATCTGGTGGGTCTGGACACTCATCTTCAACAGACGGACACAAGACTAAATAACCCTGGCAGAAACTAATGTCGACGGGCAAATAGTCTCAAAGAGACACTGCCTTTTATTTCCGATTCGCAAGGACGGTCATCTCATTGTTATCCTGCAGGACTTGTCCACCAACGGCTCCCTTCTCCATGTCAACGGGAAATATCTCGGGTTCCCAACAATGCGACAGCTCACTGCTGGAGATATCATTGCTATATCTCCTAACATTCTGCTCCGGTTCTCAGCAGGAGAAAACCCCCCTTACCGTTTTGAGAAAAGATACTCTCGCCTCGAGCTGTTAGGAAAAGGCCAGTTCGCAAAAGTTCACCGGTGCCGCTCAGGTGGGCGCGACTTTGCCGCTAAGTTTCTAGACACCCCTCAGGATACGCCGCTGGATGAAAAGCCGAACCTAATACTCTTGGGAATTCAACATCCGAATATAGCAGCCATTCGAGAAGCCTTTGACGAAGGTGGCCAGATGATTTATGTTATGGAACTTATGCCAGGGAACTCGCTGTTCAACTTCGTCACATCAAAGCAAAAGTTAATGGAGACGGAAGCTCGCACGATATTCCGACAACTTTTCAGTGCTATCCAATTTCTTGTAGGATGGACAATAAGCCCCTCCGCGTATGCTCTTGCTAAATATCGCAGCATTCACGCAATATTGTGCATCGCGACATCAAACCCGAAAGCATCCTCATGGCTAGTACGACTGGCCTTCAGGTAAAACTTGGCTGTTTCAACCTTGCTACGTATATCTCTCCCGGCAGTAAACTGGACAAGTTGTGCGGATCCCCGAGCTACGTAGCTCCCGAGATACTCCAGGATTCGAAGCATCGGCGCTACGGGAAAGCAGTAGACATATGGTCCTTGGGAGTTGTGATGTACATCTGCCTCTGTGGCTTCCCCCCGTTCTCCGAGGAGCTTTACTCACAGGACTTTCCCTATACCTTGGAACAGCAAATTATGGACGGCAGATTTGACTACCCGTCACCGTATTGGGACTCTGTTAGCGACTCGGCTCGTAGGTCATTTGAGATTCCCTCTGTCAGATGACCTACTCACACTGATAGTTGGTTTTATTGATCGTATGCTTTGCGTTGACGCGGAGAAAAGACTCACCATAGAACAATGCTTGGCGCGTCATTGGCTTGCGTCCCGGGATGATTATTCTGCCTTGGAAAGAGCCCTTGAAGATGATGCCGATTCCGATCTTTCGGTCTTTCACGCACTTCTGCTGGAAAATAGCTCGAGTCCCGACACCTCATCGCAAGCAGAGAATCTGGAGAATTTTGGCCCTGAAAATGATGCAGGCCTAATATTTGGTTTCCACGCTTCGCCACCCTCTCGTGGCATCAAGCAGTCTGGTCCCGACACCATAGCGTCGAAGAAATCGAAAGGCAAGGAAACCGAGGACCAGAGGATCTTGGGTATTAAGACAGAATATGACGAGAACATTTACACAAGCACCATCGACAAGAACCACCCCCAGTATCGGAAGCGGCTGGCTGCTGCGGAAAAGAAGGCTAGAGAAATTGAGCGCCCTGCGCATACCACCGTCCATGTCGCCGAAGAGACGCGTGCTGAAACAGCCGCAAAACTAGATGAGCTGCCTGAAGAGGTTCAAGATGACTTTAAATTCAATGACATGGGTGTTCAGGGCTCCAGTTGGACTTTCACGGAAGGAGAAACAACCCCCGAATACCAGATCCCGTTGAAGATTGATGGGCACCCTGTTGTCATCCCAGTTCGCTATTACTATCCCCTGATGGCCATCTCGTCGCCTCCACCAGATCCACATCCCCGAATCATCTCAACTCTTGACCCCTTACCAGACGACACGATTTCAGAGATATTCGCGACATTCACAGAAGCTGTCGGATTCTATCTCCTGGTCAATGGATATCTCCAAATCATTGTCCCCGAAGACTTTGACTACGAGAGCAGCATTTCAAGCCTGCCGGATCAGTTTGGTGGTCTGAAAGTTAGCTTCATTCCTCAATCTCTGTATCCAACAGCAGGTGATCCGGGGGCAACGGGAACAGCCTCCTCCATTACACAGTCTGCTTCCGGCATGGCGGGTGCGAGTTCAACAACAGCGACAGAAGAACCGTCAAACCAACCTCCAGCAACGATAAATCTGCCAATTAGACCATTAACGTCAACGCCCCCAGAAGGACTCGCTAATCAGGGGATAACTGCCAACTTTAAGGGTTCCCTTGGCAGTACTGTTCGAGCTGTGGTGAAGGGCAGCAAATCTAAGAATCTATTCGAGGGAAAGATCGGTGTGTTGGTTACTCCAGTCGGAGGTGATAACAGGAAATTCGCAACCGTACCGACGCATGTCTTTACAAGTGCATGCAATGTCCCAAAGATGAGCTCGACGGAAATCACAGACTGGATTGACTTGGTGAGCGTTCAATCTACAAGTACCTCGACCGATGTAAGTATGATTAGGCTACATAATATTTTATCCCATCCGTTGCGCTTGGTTAACTCCTCCTTCCAGTTAGGAAATTTGGTGCAAGTTTTTGATCCTTGCCCTCAATCCTTTCCCATCGGATTTACCTCCGATGTCAGCCTTATTGATGTAAGCCAGATTCCAGCCACACGGGTTCGTTCCCCCGCCGGGGCTGGACTTCCGATAATGCAGTGGTTGGATCAAAATAGCTGGAAGACGATCCAATACAACTCCAGCAACCTATTTCTCCTGGATGGCGAGCCTAGGGAGGCAAAAAGCATCGGTATTGTAGACAGTCGTTGTCAGGTAAGAAACCGGCTTAGGCAGTTCTTCGCCTCCCCTTGATTTTGTATGGCCGGTCTTTTACAGCGTTCTTGCTAACTGAGCCGTTTGAGATCGTCGGCCAAGGCATATTCCTTAACCACCAAAATGCAAAACGTCGCTCAATTTTCAGTACTTGGTCCAGACCCTCGACGGACCCCAAAGATGATCTCAAGACCTGGGTCAGGTTGGTGGCCAAGTCAATACTGTACCGCGTACGCCAGGATTTGCATGTCAGAGGCGGCCAGAGCGGCACCCCAGTTTGTGTACTAGACAACGGTGAGGAGAACAGTGTTTCACCAACTGCCAAGGTGGCCGGATTTGCGTCGTTTGTGCAAATGGTGTCGGATGTACAGAGATATGACCTGGAGGGGGATAAACTGTACAAGAGGCTGGAGGAGGGAAGGGTGGCGTTTTATGGTGCTTTCCAGGTTCCAAGGGAGTTACGAGATGAGTATCGTATCATCTAAATACTACCACTGGGCGTGGAATAATGTTCGTCACTACTGTCACTAGAACTCATGAAAGAACTACATTGCATTATTCCGAGCCATAAACTAGGGAACTCAGGTCGTAAGAATCCGTCAAGGCTTCTTCAGCTCTTCCTATTTCAGGAAATACCTAAAATAAATCAGGATATCCTGAATCTCACTGGCTTTCGACTTCTTGACCACCAACTTCCAGTCATTACCTGCGAGTTCAAACTTCATCCCCGAGCGTTTAAACACCGTCTTGTCGCCAAGCGGCGTTCTCCCCAAGGGAACAAGTTCACCCAACGCCTTGATGGTCACTTGGTCCTTCAGAGCATCGTCCGCCTCCAAATTTCCACTGACAACAACTGACAGACTTTCAACCATGACAGTCTTTCCGCGGGCCCAGAACGGCAGTCGGGAGATCAAAGCGTCCTTTAGTTCTATTGACCCCTTGGATGTGGACCCAGGCTGGTTGAGAGCACCGCGGAAGGAATACCATTCATTGGAGAGTTCATTCTTCACATCCAAAAGCCCCCACAGCCCCTCAGATGCACCGAGCTGCTTCGCCTGGGCGCATGTGGAAGATAACGCGAGAGTTGCAGCACGCTTCAACATAGGGCCACCGTCCACCGCTGTGTATCTGAGATGTAGAACCACGTCCGAAATGGAGTTGTAGTCGAACTGGCGGACGGCGAGTGGCGGTAGCTCGAGCTTCCACGAGCTGATCGCGCCGGCTCCCTCGAAAGGCTGGAACTTTTGCGAATCCTCGCGGAAGCTGAGGTCGAACGTGCCACTGTCTTGCATCCCTGAGCTAATGGCAACTTGAGAAATGGGCACCGAATCGTTGCCGAAGTCTTCGTTGGACATGGAGCCCTGGAGATATCTCTCTGCATCTGACGCGGCAGCGTTGACACGATAGCGATGCTCCGTGAGTGACAGTGTAGCCGCCAGGGTCGTATACGGACCGATGATGCATGGAATAGAAACGCTGACAGACCGAAGTCGCCGCATGTAGTGGCCGGGGAAGTCAAGGTCAAAGAGCAGCTCGGGGAGAGTGAAGGTGGTCGTTCCCATCTCTCGTAGAGTGATCAGAGCCAAAGGGTCCAACTGACGCAACGACACAGTTTTGGTGAGCTCAAAGTCGTACGAGGGCTTCAGCAGGTAAGCAGACTCCAGTTGTCGCAAACTCATCTGCAACTGCTGCGCGGCGAGCAATCCATCATGTCCGCTGTCCCAATATCCTCCGGGACGGAGACCGACAAGTGGCGAAGGCCCCTTCTCAAACCGGAAAGCCCTCTCTGCTCGGCGGCACAGATCCGCAGTCAAGTTGTACAAGTCATAATGCATGGCGCGCAGTGAGTTTTCCATCCATGTGTAGAGTTTCTCACTTGTGTACTTAGACCGGTACCAAAGTTCAGTCTCGACAGCGTTGCTGATGTCCATGGTTTGGATCTCCACCTCCTTTGTGTGAATGTCGAGTCGTTTCCTTTGAATCTCTATTTGCTTGTCAATCGACTTGATTTCCTGACCCTTCAGATTGGCTTGCATTCGCCGCTCTTGAAGTTGCCGAGTCAAATTGCCGTAGCGAGCAGCCTGCGAGCCAACCTCGGATGCAATAATGGACAAAATCTTAATAGTCTTCATCGTTCCGGAGACAGCTTCAGCTGCGTTGCCTGCGTCGGCTTTGACCGATATACCACAGCCCATGGGTTGCGTATTGGTGGTGACGTTGGGAATGGCACGCAACCCGCCAACGGCAGTCTCCATGCTCGCAGCCGCGATGTTCAACCCCATGGACGTGACGGAAGCTGCTGCCTCAGCAATCTCGGAGGGAGTCATTCGAGTGGGACCAACCGGCGCGTCGATGCTTTGTTCGAGATCGTCCCATTGCTGGTCAGGCTTGGGCACCTTGGTAAGTGGCTCGCCAATTAGCTGCAGGTAGTATTTCAGGTGGGCGACAGCAGAGTTCCTGTTCATCTCCATCGACTCTAACGTTTTGGTAATCTCTTCCCGTTGAATAGCCTTGAGATCCAGCTGCATTTTTTGCCTCACCGTGTCTTGCCGGGCCTTGAGTAGAGAGAATGCCTCGAAATCCTGCTTCTCCTTGGCCTGGAGGAACTGATCACCCATGCTGCGCAACTCAGAGCACAATTCAAGTGCCTTTCCAATAAGGAATGAAAAGCGCTGATATGGCATTGGACTGTCGCTATCATTCAACAGAGAGGATATGGCGCCAGTTCCGCCACCCTGGAGGGCCCGCGCCATCTGGCCTGGGTCAATATATGGCTCCATTATGGAATAGACAATCGGACGGCCATTGATATCCAGGTTGTTCCTTGTCTTGTAGAGTCTGTCGTTGACAAGAGTACGCAAAGCGTCATACTGCGGGTTGGGTGGCAGACAGAAATAGCTTGTTCGCAAGATGCCCAATATGCTGGACCCTTTCCTCATTTCTTCCGCTGTTTTTGGAGTCCCTCGTTTCTCGACTTCGCAGAGGAACGGGAAGTCAAGCTCCAACTCCACCATGTTTGACTTGCCCAGCGTCCTCCACGTCCTGACCTCAGGTTTGCCGAGTTTTGGCATCTTGGGAGGAGCTGGCCCCAAAACATGGGCTGCCTCGACGTACCGCTGGATCGCCAGAGGCAAAGTCTCTAGGCTGCCCTGTCTGAAGTAGACATCGCCAGCCGAGACGAGGATTTGAATGTATTTCATGACAATCCATTTCATGTAGGCCTGTGGTCTTCCTCGGGCAGTGGCGTGCGTGATGCTAGGGTTGTTTCGTCGTTCCATTACAGCAACATCTAGATTTGTCTTGTCCGGCCAGTCTTTGAACTTGTCAATAAGGGCGTCCTTCATAGATGCTAGTTCTCTGAACGGCTTGAACTTCCAGCATGCCGTGCGATCGTCGCCAGAAGCAAGTGGTGATGCGGTGGGGTCGAAGATGAGTCGGGCAGCGCGAAGGGCGAGGTCAAACTGCTGAGTCGCGTGGAAGCGATCAACCGCCATCAGGATAGCGTGGAGCCCAAGTTCCCAATTGTAAATGGCATACGAGGTGGCAAGCTCGTGATAGTTCCATATCTGCTTGGGCTTTCCAAACTCCTCGTTCGAGAGTCCATTGACGGCGGTAAACAACTCCTCAAAGGCGTTGTCCCCCTTGCAGACTGTCTCCATGAAACCGGTTGAATGTTTATGTTCCATCACTTCACGCACGGCTGTGGTTTGGAACTTGACCGAAGTAAGCGTGGCCAAGTCACACTCCTCCTCAGGGTACATGAAAACGGACTCGCCATTCGTGCCGCCGGTCTTCTCATCTACCACGAAACCGGTGACTTGATCATTTTTATCACCGCGCGGTGAAATGATCCAGGTAAAATCCACACTCTTAGTTTTAGGAGTCCTAGCCAAAAGAGGCTCCTTCTGAGATTTGTCATGCCAGCGAGCATTGAGAGCAGATGTTCCGACCGTCTGTTTCGAATTGTATTTCTGAAACACGGTCGACATGGTGTGGTTGATCTCGTCCATCTGTTTGACAGAGTTGTCTGCCGGGGCAACAACCCGCTCGTCATTGATCTCGAAACTCCCCAGGGAGCTGAAGGAGCTTGATGTTCGCCAGCACCCAACGTTGATGGTGATGCCAGACTCTTTTTCCATACTCTCGAATATCAGGTTGGATATCGGCGGCAGGCCCTTTGCTGTGTCGGTAGCCTTCCAGTCAACCGTGACTCGAGACTGAGAGATCCGTTTGGGAGTCCATTGACCGTCAACAAGCTCAGTCCAACCCATGCGCACTTCATACACACAAGGACTTCTAGCCATGTTCGGGGGATTCTCCGCTATTTGTAGAAATGTAGCCTTTTCTGGTTCTGAGCAGGCTGCCGCCGGCGCCATTGGATTCTCTGGGTTCTTCACCCTCACAATGATTTGTGGCAGATACAAGAATAGGCGACCGTTTCGCACTACTGGGATAAGGTAGCTGCCCCCTTTGCCGTCAGGGAGAGTATTTCCGTCCCAGTCAACTTCGTGAGTCATGATATCGATGTCGATCTTCGTCCAAGGAGACCAAAAGCTGTGATTGCCTATCCTCTCAACGTGCATTTTCCGGTAATAGAAGTCGTAAGGTGAGCTGCGTGTGCGGCCAAAGAAATGGTAGATCTCAGAGACGCCTTTGTGATATTCTCGGATGTACGTCTGGATGTCGAGATCGGCGATAGTATTGAGGCCCTGAACGTACTGTCGAATGGCTCGAGTGAACGTATCCCAACTCAGGTCCTTCTGCATGATGTTGGTCTCGAACTCGTCAAACAAAGGCGTTTTATCATCTCGCAGGCTGGGATCGATCCAGTTTTCTGGGTATAGATAAGCCCTACGAGTTGCCTGCCAGGTATTATGCCGTTGCATCCAAGTCCACTTTTCCTGGTTGATATCCTGGCTAACCACAGATGAATCGCGCTCAAGGCCGAGGAGACATCGTTGTACGAAAAGTTGGACCGTCGAAATAGCCTGCTTCATACGGGTAGTCTCCAGCTGTGGCCCCATCTGTACGTCAATCATGAAGTACTCAAAGAGTCCATCCTCGTCCTCGATCCCCAATTTCTTCACGTAAGGTTGCCGAAGCAAGAACTGTACGAGGGCCGTTCTCTGTTTCTCGCGAATCGCTTTGGTGCAATGAGCCAGTTGCGACTCGGCAAGGCAAAGTTGCAATGACGATGCTGCCTTGAAGTCACGGTCGATCTTACCTGGGCGAGAGGGTGTGGCAATATCGAACAATATGAGAACTGGTTCTGTCAACGGACTTCCTTGCGTGGAATCAAGTGTCGGTAGTGTTTTCATGATGGCCTGAAGGGAGACCAACTCGCTGATGTTTTTGAAAAGTGGCATGATCTCAGCAGCTTCCAACTTGGTGTATTTGACATCCAGAACCAGTGCCAATTTCGCATAGGGCCAGATCGTGGAATTGGACAGTTCCGTAACAAGGGACTCCATCGTTGCGCCAGCAGGAGGGTTGGACAGCCATCCCAACAAGTGGACGAAGGACTCCGCATCGTTGGCAACTGAATCCCGGAGGTCTTGGTAGCTCTGTAAAGCACAGAGTTCTGGGAGAGACGGCGCATCCAAATTGAGGTGAATCATGCTCTTAATATCCCCAGAGGTCGTCAAGTACTTGAACTCCTCAAGGCCCAATCCTAGCTTCTTGACCAACCGAGCCAGACGCTCCACCGTCTCAAGTACCGAGGCCACGGTGGTGACAGTGCTGGCGGGTATCAAGTTGGTGCTGGCAAACGGCTTTGAGGTGGATTGATTCGTCATCCACGAGGAATCACTGAGGTTTGCCGATGAGCTCAAAAGGTAGGATTGTCCGGTCGCCATCATTATCAGGTCCGACTGCCATGTCGAACCGGTCTTTTTAAGAGGCAGTTTTACTGAGTTGATGGAAAAAGTCGGTTCGTTGTCACTGATGAGAGTGAATCTGTACGAGTCGGAAGCCTTGGGACAAAAGAAGAATCCTGTGGACTGGTCTGTTGACTTCCCGGGGTCAAGGAAGTTGATATCTTGAAGGGACTTCAAAGCGCTTTGCGGGGTGTCATGTGCCTTTGTGGTTTCCGATATTTGAGCAGTCCTTGGTGTCGACTTGACTTTGATAACCGGACTTGTGATGAGCATGGTGATGATTGTTGACTCTAGGCCGGAGACACTCTCGCCAATAGACTTCACTAGAGCTTCCTGGGTAGCTTGTTGTTCGATAATTGGGAGTGCCAACTTAGCAAACTCTGCCCTCCTCTTCTTGAGTGCCATTTCGACCTTTATGACTTTGTCATCGTCAGACATGCCTTCCGTCTGTTCCCGGATGTCGGCACCGAGGACTTTCCATGTGTTGTTCCGCTCAGTCTCGGAAGAATCGGCGCAAAGTCGCGAAGAGATTGCAGTCTTTGCCTCGTTTGACTTCTCTAAAAGCTCGTCAAGTAAGGGTTCAAGCTTCCCCAGGGCCTCGTTCCGATCCTTGAGATTCTTCGCAAGCTCCTCCTCCGTAAGGATCTTCTCGGGAGCATCCTTGGTATCCAGTTTGAGATCATACTTCTTCTTCTGAAACTCGGTCAGAGATTCCTTGGATAGTATACCATCTAGAGTGAATATTATAACGCCCCCAATAAGATCAATACTGATGGAAATGTTGGCCGGGAGGGTGATCGTCCTGAGAAGCATTGGGTCCAAAGAAGAGATTTTCAAGTCAGCTGATGTCTTTCCCGAACCTATTCCCAACTGTTAGAATCCAAATATGAAAATGCAGGCTGTTCAAATACTTACATTCAACAAAAGCCACCACTGACTTAGCAGTCTTAGCATCGTATAGCTGAGTGCACAAATCTACAATGTCTTGCGGCGTCGTCACTTCCTTGTCAATACGGGACCTCCATGCAGTTTCAAGAGCCCCCAACTTGTTTGAGATAGAGGAAGTCAATGCTAGCGCAGTAGCATTGTATCCTCCTGACATCACAGGGGATGCAGAGCTGAGCGCCACGATGATATCTGCCGTCATCCATCCCCGTTCTGATAATTGCCGCCATTGTCGGACAAGCTCCAGCGTTGTCCCTGGGTCTTGAAATATGTCCATCTGACGAGGGAGCAAAGGAATGATTCGGAGATATTCTTCAGGGGTCGCGTTCAGCATGTTGCACATGGTGGAGTGACGGTAGATACTGGACAAGGTCTCCATATCCAAGTCGGTATAGGCACCGTCTTTCCATCCGCATGCACTGATCAGAGAATACAGTTCATCTGGACTTCGCTTGAGAGCCGTTTGTAAAGCCGGAATGTGGGTGTTGATTTCATTGGATGCTTCAAAGTATTTGCCGCTTTGATGATGAGGCCTGAAAACGTCGTCGCCGCTGAGTGTGGTTGCAGGTCCGAGGAAGGTAGTCTCGTAAACTGACCCCTTGCCGTGAGTACTGAGTGTTGACCACAGAGGAGCTATGGCGGAAACGGATATGCCTACAAGCTTGCTGAGCGCAATCGCGTGTGACAAGTTCTGCAGTAGCTGGAACGTGATGCCGCGTGATGTTTCAATCGAATTGATCATACCGTTTGTGACCATGTTTTCTGCAAGCGCTGAGATGACGGTGTCGAGTTTTTGAATGGACCAGTCGAGCCGATTCTTCAACCGAATAAAACCCTGGAGCTCGTGGCATACTTCCTCTGTCAAGGGCGTTATGCCACGTTTCCCGGGCCCCACGGTAACATCGAGCACCATCAGCCTCATCTCTGAAAGCTGGCCTATGAAGACACGGGTGCCGGCATCATTGGTAATGACAAGCCGCCAGCCAAACCATAATGTGTCTGTGAGGTCAAGAATCTCCTGGAAGGACAGTCCAGAGCGGGGCATGAACTGAGCACGGATGAAGCCAAGGCCAGCTTTGTCATTCTCATTCAAATCCAACATGGCTTTTGTTGATTCATATCCCCAGTTCCCGCAGGTAGATGGTATCTCCAGCCCCGTGAACATGTCCTCCTCACTTTCTTCTGATCCCAATCCGGCGACCATGTCCAGAAACGTCCGTGGAAACACTGTCTCTCTGGCGATGGCGGCAAGATCCAGTGGCTGGAGACCCAGAGACTCACACATCAAAGCGCGACGCCACACATTTGTTGCAGCATTGGTAATTTCTTGTCTCTCGGCGGGCGCTTTCGGGAGCATCCTTCCAACCCCAGCAATCAAAGATGCCTCTGATCGAAAGATGGAAAGAACCTCGTGTCGAGAGAGGCCTATCACGTTCAGAAAGGTCCTTGTCGCATCTAGGGCCTGATTGAATGGAAACACATTCAAGGGGAACATTTGAGTGGCGATGTGATTCTGAAAGACAGACGTAGTTTGTGCGTTCTCCAGTGGCGATACCGTAGAAATTCCACCTTTTGTTGTCTCATTAACCGGCACCAGCGAGGGCGAATTCGCATCACCGCTGTTTTCAATGAATGACTCCAAAACTTCGTTGACAATGGCGATGTAGGGCAACATGTTCTTCGAGTTGGCGCATGTCAGTTGAAGGTCCAGGAGATCGGGCCTCCGCTTGGCGAGCGCATCGAGCACATTATTGAACTTATTTTTCCCGCTGGTACACATGCTCGAGCCCAAGAACTTGAGAAGATCGGCGAAATATGCTGATGGGCCGGTGACGGAGCAACAGTCTTCGCACTGTGATAACTGCAGTTCGAAAATGTCCGTCAGGTTATAAGTTTTCGTCGACGACTTAGTTTCAATGGTGGACGGTTGGGTTGCCAGCAACGACATTATTTCATTCGACGCCGCGTCTTTCTCTGGAGGTTGGCCATTGATCGAGTCGAAGTCGCTCTTGATACTGGTGAGGATGTTGACCCATGTCTCCTGGTTTCGGCAGTCAATAGCCGTGGCGTGGTCGTAAATCCTCCTGGCAGCTTCTTTCCCGATGGCGACAAAATCATCCGATTGTATCCCCATGCTAATGACGAACACCGACTGCGCAGTCGATGCGATATCATTGGCCGATTGGAGTCCCCAATTCAGAATCGGATCGATGTGTCTCGGGTCAACCACCAGACAGTGAAGACGCTGAAGTGCCTTGAGGATGTCGTATACCTTATCCGCCTCGACATTGATGACTTTTTTCTGGTTTACCTGTTCTTCAATCTTGACATGCTCGACCGGGTTCTTGAAGAACCTCTCGTCGAACAAGATACGTTCTCTGAACTCAGCCGACACGATGGATAAGTTTCCATCGACGGCCTTCTCCAGCGCAAGCTCTATTGCGTCATGGAGCTCATGTTTGGCGAGTAGCTTCTTGGCCCTGGCTGCGCCGAGGAGAACAGCAATAGGCTCTTTGACCCAGAGGCCCGACTTGAATTTGGCAAGTGTCTGCGCATCGCTCGCACGAAGTGATTCGTCGTAGTACAGTTTGAGCGCGACTTGTGATAGCAAGGTGAAGCGCTCCTCGCGCTTGAAAATGCAGCGTAGCAACTCGTCGTCCCAGCTTGCCAGTTCTCCAATTGACTTGATGAGTTGGAGTGTCTTGATTTCATCCAGTAGTAAGCCTCCTCCTTTCAAAACCGAGTCGATGGCCCCGCAAAAGGCGTTGTTGCTTCCTTCGACATACGCTTCTTGAAGTGATTCGCCCAAGTCCGACGAATCTGAACCGATAAAGTCAAAAATATCCGCTAGGCCTTTCACCTCTGATGGTGGTGTGACCATGGTGAAAAAGCAAGCAAAGAATAAAGGCTGGCCAAGATAGTGACGGTCGAGCCAAGGCAGATAGATGGAGTGATGTGTTAAGAATATGGCTTCTAGGCAGATGTCCTAGCCGCGTCAAAAGCGAGCTGGCTTCGAAGAGGCAGACTTGCATTAATCTCACTGAACTTCTGAAGCTGTCTATGTGGTCTTTCACATGCTCACTCATCGCAATCTACTAGTACTCAAGGGGAGTGTGTGGAACGAGGAGACTGTCCACTTGTCTTATCCCTGTATGTCGTAGGGTCTAAGCAAGCTAGCTATGCCAATTTGATACTCACGTGGTCCATATTTGCGGCTGCGGCTTTTCCAATACTAGCAGATACGGCGTGCTCCGTAGAACTAGCGATTTCTTAGCCGTCAATATTCTCAGCTGTCCACTACTGTACAAATCACGCGTCCCGCATCAATAGTTCTTGCCCCACCCTCTTATGGCGGTCCAGACTATCAAAAAAGGCTTCAGCTCGCCACTTTCCCACTCCACTTTAGAATCCCTGCCATTACTAGATACAGCTAAGTACCGACGTAGCCCCCCACACAAAGGTACCGTATGTCCAGGTATCGATACAAACTCGACTCATATTCCGTGATTGCAGGCCATGCTTGTTCCGCATCGCTGCTTCTTTGAGATCAATTGAATTGCCGTCAATTCGAGCTCCCCATGACCACCCACTGCTTTAGGTCTTTACAACAAGACGTTCCCTGGCTGTCATCTCAGAAACCTTCTTCCTCCCGTCACGATTGAGCTGCATCAAGACACGTGACCCGTCTCTCACAGACACTTCGCTCCTACAAGGCCCTCACTATCGGCTTTCGGGCCATTCTTTCTCCAACGATGGGTGACAACCAACCGATTAGCAATGATGGAAACTATTACGACAAGATGAGTGGGATTTCGCAGGGCATCATCAATTCAAGCTTCCGAGATCTCTTCCAAGATGTCGAAGGCGTGTCTAAGATGTACTACCGTCATGCTGGCTTTGGCACGCTTGACGCCACGATGCATGCGCCAACCGTATTAATCGACGGCTTTTCAGAACAGCCCTTCAACATCCTGTATCGGCTGCGGTAAGGAAATCCTCATCATGTTTGAGGAAAACTTGCTCATGTACTATCTCCGACTAGCATTAAATCCGGCGAAGTCATCTTCCCCAACGGGTACTCGGTGATTCTGGACGATTGGGTGCTCGTCGTCGATACGCCTTTGAAGGAGATGATCCTTGACATCCTACCGGAGGACTCGCCTGACCTGCAAGCCAGGAAGAAGAAGATGATGGCACATACTGAGCACGCTTCTCAGTACTTCCCAACCAAGGACTACCAAGTTCAGCGAATTTCCGCAGCACTCGGTACCGCACGCTGGAGCTCTCCAGACCAGCGATACAGCACTTGTTGTGATGCGAATACCAAGCAGACCATTCCCCTTCATGTCTGGGCTGCTCAGCACAAGGATGGTCGCTACCAGGCCGATGTGCTCAACTTGCTCCAACGTTGGGCTGAAGATAAAGAAGACGAAAGGATATCGACTCTGAGCCTCTATTTCACACCTCGTCAGGAAAAGCGTGAGTCAGCTGTCTTTATCTGCCCATCATGTGCGTCGACTAACCACCGCCAGCTACTGGAGTAAACCCGACTATTCGTAAGTGTCAACCTGGCCTGGATACCTGCTCTGGGGATGCGACGCGGCATGCTCTCTTTTGCCTACACTCAATCCGGTCGTATTTTAACTGTTTCTTCAACCTCCACAGGCCCTGTCCATCGTGTGACCCAAGTTCAGCGCTACGTCGGTGTCGATGGAACCGGACGCTACACAGGCGCGGGTAGCTATGAGTCGCGAGACCAGACTCACCCCCACGGTAGGTTTGAAAATGGCGACTATAATTGCTTAGTCTGCTGCGAGAACTTCGATGCGACTTCACGAGAGAAACGCACCGCTGGAATTCCCGAGAACTCCGTGGTCAGCCACCACAACGGCAGCCTCGCGCGCCCCGCCATGAATGGCCTGTCGCCCTTGTACGGATCAATTATCATAGACCGTCGCTTTTTTTTGCAGACTTTCTACCTGCCCCAACTACAGGAGATGTGCAAGGCGATTTTCATCGAACCGGGCCAGTCGAAGCTATCAATAATCCCCGGGGGAGCCGCTCTGACTTTGAACCCAACGTATGCTGTCGGGACTGAGCTCGAAGGGAAACCCCCACGACTGTCTTCTGATCCATTGTTCAATTTTAAGGTAACTCCTCGGGGTAACTTCATATGGCACGTTCGGTGGTATGATTCGGGCTCAATAGGCATAAACTCCTGGCAACATGTCGGCTCCGAGTGTTCGATTGCCATTCACTGGTCACCCAATTCTAATGTTCTGATGTTAGTCGGAGCTTCTTTGTATTCTTGTAGCTTTGATCCTGACTGTAAGCTATATTCGGCAGGTAAATCCATCGCACAGATGTAGGTTGTCACTCACAATACCACGTACTGTCACAAGTGTTGTTCATTCAACTGACACGCCTCTGGCTTCAGGTTTGCGTTCCAATGGACCTGGACTTTACACGTCAGGTGGAACGAATGCAAGGGTGAGATGCTCGGTCCTGAAATTTTAAGTCTCGACAACCAGGGTTTACCTCTTGATTGGAGTATCAGAAAAGCAGGGGATCCTAGCTACCTGGGTTCAACTATTGGGGTAAAGGTAGAGCACGACATTGAATCTAAACTTCGACATTCATTCAAGAAAGGAATAGCAGCTGTCATCGAAAATACCAAAGGCGGCCTGGGCATATCTGGCAACGGTGTGTATCCTGGCTACGGTCACCTCAAGTACACGAACCCCACATTCACGGAGGAGGAGAAGAACATCGTCCTTAAAGCGGAATACGAAACGTAAGCCCTGTATTCAAGGCCCTCATTCCTATAACCATAGACTGACACCAGCATTTCCTAGACCGTCAAGCCCCGGCGGGACCACACCACTTCCTGGCATTCCTTCGACGCCGTTCATCCAATTCAGTGACACTCTGGCGCTTACACAAGATCCGGTGCTTATGTGGACCATTGAATTTGACTACAACAAGGACTTGAAGCTTGGTAATCTCATCCTCAGGGCTTCTAACCAGACAGCGGCTCCCGTCGCTTTCGTCTCCATTGCCGTCACTCTAATTCCAACGACCGAAGGGACAAACGCGGGTCACAAGCTTTTCACTGGCAATGAGTGGAACGAGGAGTCAGAGTCAGTCATGCAGGCCAACTTCAAGCGGAAGGACACGACGACGACAACGAAGCGGAATGCCTTCCGCTTCGACCAAACTGTGACTACTTCTCCAGGAGGCATCATGTTTGACGTCAGTGCCAAAATGAGCTCCGTAGAGGCGGCCATCACCCCCAAGGCACGGGAGCAGAACATCAACATCCACCAAAAGAAGGGCTTCGCTATCGAGCTTCAGGGCACCGTCCCAGCACTCGGCCAGTACGCTGTCAAGATTCAGGAGTCGTGGAAATACCCCAGAGGCACGGCTTCACAGAGAGGCCCGCTTGCTGTTAACTACTTGATTGTTGAACTTGGGCTCAACGCAGATGGCAAAGTCGAGTGGAACACTTGGGATGAGGGTGTGCGTCGAAAAAGAAGGTAACCAAGGACTGAGAGTAACGACAGTGTGGCTGCTAGGTTGAGCAGCAACACCAACGGGTCTTGTTATTTTTGTATATTTCTTTTTGGGGAAAATAAAAACCCCCATTCGCCTTCTTTCTCGAATTGCTTTTTCCTATGATTGATGGGCTGGTGGTGTAGCCTGTGCGTCCTGAAAATCATGAGTGAGACCAAGCCAATCAAAGGCTGCTTACCCTACAATAACCAGAAATTGCCAGAATTTGCACAGTATCCAGCTTTTTAAAATTCATATCGAAACATTCAGTTCAAGTATCAATTAGATTGTTAATCTAGGAGGCATTGATTGAACTAGCCACGGTGGGAAAATGTAAGAATGTACTACTAGCCGCCATGGGCCGAACGCTTGCACCAAAAACTGACAGCTGTCAAATATATCGCCCATTGAGCGAGCATCATCTTCCATATGGAGTAAATAGAGCGGTGTGTTGTACCAATACTCTCCAATATCATCAATTCCCCTGTAGGTCACGTATCGACACGTTTCCGTCACAAGTCGTAGCCCCTCTTCTGCTGATCAATCATTTTTTAAAAGAAAAGAATTCACATCCTCTAAGCGATTACAAGTCCAACGTTCTAAGTTAGACCAGAGTGGCGGGGGCCGAGAGCGAGCTTTGGTTGAGACAATCCCAAAGCTGTTCAGCCCGTCACGCTTTCAAGTCAGGCGCTATCGAGACGCTTGCTATGCATGGTTATCTGGAACAAGAAGTATCTCCACATCTCCAGTCACGCGGGTCGGTCCGAGCAGCGGCAATTAATCGGATAAGTTTCTAATTAGCCAAAAAGGGACACGACTGTCACATCTGGTACAGATACAAGTGAGCAGAGCGGTAAGTCGCCGGCGTTAAGCTTGACCTGTCTCATCGACCACGTACTTACCGTCCGAGCTAGCATTAGCTAGTTGATAAACTATTGAATGTAAGAAATATGGCTGTTCGTTAATTCCAGGACTCTCGGTCTCCACCGCGAATGGCACCCACTGTACGCAAGTCCAGCATCGGCCGCTGCATTTGAATCCAAGCTAAGAGCAACTATCGACTGCCCGTGAACCACACGGATAGCACTGAAAATGTGGATTTCGAGTCAGATGTATCTGAGATTACGACTTGTCCAACTTGTGAGACAGACTCCTACGCTCCAATCGTCCTGCGAGGATATCCAGCATTCCCTTGAGACAGGCACGAGATATCCTCACAGCAAGATTACTGTTCCTCTTCGTCCCTGGACGATTGGCACTCAATATCAGACCAGTTGATGAGCAGCTCTGTTTGACTTGTTGCTCTATCCAGAGACCTCATTCGAAGAATTATTTGACTACCTTTCCTTTACCCAACCATGCAGTCGACATTCAAATCAGCCAAGATGCTTCCACAGCCGGGGCAGCAGCGTGGCCGAAATGCCATCAAGGCTTCACGTAATGCGCCAGCCGAGCCCAGTGCTTCAACATCGCGTCTAGCCCCTGCAGATCCGGGATCAGGCGGTGGGAGTACCGCTGCATCGTCGTCAGCCACTCTCAACGTTCCGACGCTGGATGTGTCCAGCATCATCACTGGCAAAGGCGGAGGTGCATTGCGATCAATTGACCAGAAGTTCACCATCAATCCATCCAACGGGACCTTCTCGCTGAGCATCCCGTTGAACGTCACCAGCGGACGCCAGGGTTTCCATCCGTCCTTGAGTCTCAACTATAACTCGGGTAGTGGCAATGGGCCATTTGGAATTGGATGGCAGCTGGGAGTTCAAAGTATTACGCGAAGAACCTCAAAGAATATTCCAACGTATGGCCCAGATGAGAACTCCTTTGTCTTATCGGGGGCCGAAGATCTCATCCCCACTGAGGACGATACCGGAGAAATCCACGACGGCTACTCCGTTCACACCTACAGACCGCGAGTAGAATCCACCCAGGTCTTGCGCGTGGAGAAGTGGACGAACATAGACGACCCGGATCAAGTGTTCTGGAGAACCATCTCAGATGATAATTTCACCAACATCTACGGGCGTGCCGATTCCTCACGAGTTTTTGACGGGGCACAAGATGGTCATTCCCAAAAGCGGATATTCTCGTGGCTTCTTTGCGAATCTTATGATCCTTTCGGAAATGCCACCAGCTACGCATACAAGGCTGAAAACGACGATGGCATTGACAGCCAGCGGTTTGCATGGGAGATTAACCGGGATACCCCAATCCGTTCTCGTGCTCGCTATCTCAAGTCAATCAAGTACGGGAATCGGACTCCATGCCGCGACATTAACACCTGGATCGTCGATTACAAGTTGCTGCAGAGCACGAAGTGGTGTTACGAGCTTGTCTTTGACTACGGAGAGCACGAAGATGCCTGTCCAGAGACTGCTGAGACTAGGCCTTGGGATATACGCGTCGACCCTTTTTCATCATTCAGGAGCGGATTTGAGGTTCGATTATATCGGCTCTGTCGTAGGGTATTGATGTTCCACCATTTCCCTGGGGAGCTTGGGAAAGCAGACTACCTGGTCTCATCAACATCATTTACGTACAAAGAGTCGCCAACAGGCACATTCGTGCAGTCGGTTATCAAAAACGGCCACGTCTTTGACGAAAAGACGCAAACTTACAATACCGAAAGTCTCGCACCCCTCGTGTTCGAATATTCTCAGCTGCCAGAAGTACACAGCCTCGAAATTGAAAGCACAAAGCCCACTTGTCTTCAAACACTTCCAGTGTCCTCAGAGAAGACCGCTACGCGCTGGATTGATCTCGACGGCGACGGCTCTCCAGGTCTTCTAGTGCAGATGGATGGGGCATGGTATTATCAGCGTAACGAAAATGCCATCAATTCAAGAAGCGACACCGAATCGGACTCTGAGCCCGAGATTGAGGCTGACATAATTGATGAATTCGGGCCTGTGAGACAACTTCGTGAAGTTCCCAACATTCGAGAATTCTCGAAGCATTCTTTTGAGGACCTGGACGGAAGTGGCAAACAAAACATTGTCGTCGAGGATGAGAATGGACGCACTTCCGGCTATTATGAACGCCTTAACGGTGACACCGGAGATTGGACACGACTACAGCTATTCCCATCAATCCTCAACACCACGGGAGAGGAGGGGGAAATGAAGAGGGCTGATTTGACTGGGAACGGTTTGAGCGACCTGTTTGCCACTGATAACAATGGAGACATCATCTGGCATGCGTCCATGGGGAAACTTGGCTTCAGCCAGCAACGCCGGTGCCGTGCCTTGACCCAAGAGGCGTCCCCTCGCATTCTGGTTGGAGATGACTCAAAGGTCACCTATCTTGCCGACATGTGTGGCGACGGCATGGAAGACATTGTGCAGATCTCGAATGGCCGCGTCTCCTACTGGCCAAATCTAGGCTACGCACGATTTGGAAAGGAGGTGGTGATGGGTAATGCGCCTATCATGGACAGCATTGACTTATTCACCTTTGAGCGTTTACAGCTGCTCGACGTCGACGGCAGCGGTACGAAAGATATCCTTTATCTTCGTCCAGAAGGCGGGGCGGTGGTTTACTACAATGAGTGTGGGAATGCTTGGAGTGATGGAACGTTGATCCCTCAGTTTCCTCGCATCGACAAGCTCTCAACTGTCTTTACGGTGGATGTGCTCGGCAATGGAACTAATTGTCTCTGCTGGGTTGGTCCTGACGGAAGTGCCTCTGATGAGTTGATTCTGCACTACTTGAACCTTGCCGCTGGAGGGAAACCTCACCTCCTCAACTCCTTCGTCAACAACACCGGCCAACAAACCAAGATCTCATACCGACCATCCACCAAATTCTTTCTCCGTGACGAACGGGATGGACAGCCGTGGAAGACCAGACTTCCATTCCCTGTCCACGTCGTCAGCAAGGTTGTTGAACGGGACATTTTCTCTCTGAGTTCACGCGTCAGGAAGTACGCATATCACGACGGATTCTTCGATGGCCAGGAACAGGAATTTCGCGGCTTCGGTATGGTTGAGGTGTGGGAACGAGATGAGCTGAAACTCACTCCTGGCCAATCGAAACCCATGAAGAAGCCGGTAAAACATGCGAAGATGTGGTTTCACACGGGGGCACCTGATGCTTCTCTGATTCCGCAGCGAGGCATCTTTGGTAGTGTTCTTGTGCAAAGCATTCTTCCAGAAACACCAAACTCATTCTCCCACCAGCAAATGATGCGTGCTCTCAGTGGAATGCAATGCCGCAGCGAAACATATGGTCTGGATGGGACGGCCAAATCGGAAATACCATACTCGGTTCAGGATAGCACATACGACATTGACGTGCTAGAGAAGCCCAGAGACGACAACAATCCTGGTGTTCTCAGAGTTACGACTCTAGAATCACTATCTTTAACGTATGAACGGGAGAGAGAGAATCCTCGCATGAAGCATGAACTTGTACTTGCGAGAAACGACTATGGCGACGTGACCAAGTCCGCGACTGTTTGGTATGGGTGCAAGAAGAGCCATTTGGATCTTCTCCAGTGTCGAGAACTACAAGAGGCGCACGATGTTGCCTACTCCGAGACAGAGTATACCAACGCCATTGATACGACTGAGGAATTTTACAAGCCTCTGGTCGCATCTACAAGAACATCACATGTGTCGAACTTGCATATTGATGGGATCGTCGATATCACTGGAGCCAGGGCTGATCCAAAGTCCGTGTTCGGTGTTGTCAAAAGCTATGAAGCTTCAGTCAAGAACCCAAAGGTGACCGAGGGAAATGAGTCGCGTACCTACTACCGAAGTGCAGATTTGACGCAATGTCTCGCACTGGGCAAAATCGAAGCGGGCCCGGTTCTCGTCGATCACACGCTGCAACTTGCTCTCGGCGAGCAAGAATGCGAGGACGCGTACGGCGTTGACCGGGAAAAGCTTGTCGGATATTCGTTGCCCGATCATATGGAGAACGGCCGGCATTGTTACCGTGATGGCAGCTGGTGGGTGCCGTCCTCACGAGTACGCTTTGCTAAACCTCAAGGAGGAAGCAGCTCAGTGCTTTTGACAGCTCGAAATGGGTTTTTCACACCAACAATAGCCGCTGATCCATTTGACAACCTGTCAGTTGTCCAGCTGGATTCATCAACACTGCTACCTGTCAAGATAACTGATGCGCTTGGTAATACCTCCCAGGTTGTCAACGATTATAGGCTTTTACAGCCCATTCTAGTCACAGACCCCAATGGAAACCGAACTGGGCTGGGCTTCAACGCAATCGGTGACAGGACGGCTATTTCAAGGATGGGGAAGGAGGGAGAGAATGTTGGAGACACGCTAGACCCAGACGTCCCCATGGTTGTTTCGTCTGAGACATTAATGGCCTTTATGAAGCACCCAAGCAAAGAATCTGCGGCCAAGCTTCTAGGAGGTTGGAGCACGCGTTGGATTTCGTGGCACCGGACTTTTGGCGATGGTGATCGTCAACTCCCACCGTTCCAAATCGAGCTGGCACGTGTTGAACATGTCCATCAAGATGTGGAAGAGTCTGTCCCAGCAGACATCGCTGTGAAATTCACGTACTTCGGAGGCAACGGAAACGTTATCCAGACATCTACGATCGACTCTTGGGATGGAAAACAGCCACAATGGTGCATTAGCGACTGCAGCGTCTACGACATGGACGGTAATGTTGTTAAGTCCTACCAGCCCTTCTTCAGCTCGGATCATATCTACAAACCGCATCTCGAGATCGAAGCCTCGGCCACAATCAGCTTCGTTGATGCTCTGGGTCGCCAGGTTGGGATTCTCAATCCAGACCATACCTGGTCCAAGACGGCTTTCACAGCATGGTCCATAACAGATTCGTATGCTGGGCACACTATTTCCATTGTCAATCCAGCGACGGATTTGGATGTCGGAGTGTACTTTTGCTCCCTCAATACAGATACCTTCCTTCCATCGTGGATGGAGATGAAGCGCCGCGGAGATCAACGAGATCAAGTGGCGGTGGCTAGGTTGGCTGATATCGCTGGTGGAGGTCCCATCGTATCTCACCTCGACTCTCAACAAAGGGAGATTCTCCGCTTTGATACTTTCAACAGTAAGACGAGGACACACAGATTTGTATACAACTACAGCGGTCAAATGATCCGTGAAATTGATACCATGGGGCGCTTGGTACAGAAGAGCCAATACGATCGCCTGGGCCGCCTCATCGCTCTTGAGAACATGGACGCAGGAGGAGAGTTCAACGTTTACGACTGTCTCGGTCAGCCAGTGCTTCTCTGTGACAGCCGTGGGGTGTCAAAACGCATGAAGTATGATGGATTGCGGAGGCCCGTCCAGATATGTGTTCGACCAGGACCTGGTGAGAGCGAGTACTTGTGGTCCGACACGAAGTATGGAGAAGGGGAAGCCGAAGCTGAGACTGGAAATCTTCGTGGAAGGGTTATTCGTGTTCGTGATCAAGCTGGCTCTCGGGGTACCCAGCATTATGACTTCAAGGGAAACCCTCTCTCGAAGACAACACAGCTGGCCGCAGAGTACAAGACGGCAATTGACTGGTTCAAAGATGTTGAGTTGGAGCCAACTATTTACGAGTCAAGGGCTTCATATGATGCCTTGGATAGAGTCCGCCTATCTACAGACGTGTTAGGCAGACAAACCCACCTGACCTATGACACTTCCGGAGGGCTGGTTGGACTGAAATCAAAGATCTCAGGAGACGAAAGCTGGACAGTGCACGTCATCGACACTGTCTACACAGCAGATGGACTCCCCAGCATGATCAAACATGGCAACAACTCTACCACAAGGTATACATACGACCTCAACACGCGCTGCATTCTTGAAAGGAAAACGCAACGTGGTGACGGGACTGTACTGGAAGACCATTCGTATACTTATGACATTCTCAACCGTGTTGTTAGCACGACCGACAGCGCTCAACAGACAGTCTTCTTCAGAAACAATCGCATCACACCCACCAAAGAGTCTTGGTACGATGGTTGGGGGCGACTGGTCAAAGCAACTGGTAGGGAAATGGTCTCTGGAAACGGAATCAGTTCGAGCCTAAAGGCAAGCAACCCAGGAAACCCACTCGCAAAGATGGGATTGTCTGCCGCCAATGGCCAACAGTTGGTTGCATACACCGAAACGTATGAGTACGATGACGCAGACAACATCTTGGCCATGCAACACCAAGTCTCGGATGAATCTACACCTGGATGGCGTCGCACTTACACGTATGAGGAGCAGAGTTTGATTGACCCGAATACCATGGGGAACCGACTCAGCAGCACAAAAATGTCCGGCTGCGTGGATAAGTACGGCTACGACGGACCCAAGCTTGAAGACGGCATGAATGGTGCCGGAATCGTCGGCTGCATAACGTCAATGCCGGGCTTCAGTCGACTGGACTGGGATTGCAACAGGAAGCTCAGGTCAACTGCCCGCCAATCTGTCAAACAAGGTGTTCCAGAAACAACCTGGTTCGTTTACGATAGCGATGGGAACCGGGTGCGCAAGGTAACAGAGCGAGCTACGTTGACGACTGGTGGATCCAACACCAAGTTAAAACAGAAGCTCTTTCTCGACGGGGCAGAGATATTCCAGAGGTATAGCAAAGATGGGATCAGTGCCCAGTCTACAACTATCACCTCTGTGATCAAAGGTTCCGCCAACGGGGACGCCCCTCTGCTTCTGATTGAGAAGGAAGCTGGCAAGCAGGACGCGCCAGAGCTGATGCGTTACAGCCTGAGCCCCAACCTCGAGGTTGACGACCAGGCCCGTGTCGTCTCATACGAGGAGTACTCGCCCTTTGGCACGTCGACTCTCGCGGCATGTCGAAGCGGAATCGAAGCCCCGAGCAGCTATCGATTTGCTTCATACCGCCGCGATTCTGAGACGGGCTTCTATCACTGCGGCGCGCGCTACTACCTGCCGCAACTGGGACGGTGGGCGTCTCCAGACCCTCTCAACACCATCGACGGGCCTAATACGTACTGCTACTGCGCCAACGATCCAGTCAACTGGGTTGATCCTGAGGGCACGACGTTGAGGCTGAGTAGTGGTATAACAATGCGCAGAATACAAGACAAGCCAGCGTATTACCGAAATGGCATAACAATGAACAGACTGCGAGACAGGACGCCAGGGGATGCCGGCCCACAGCTCCAGTATGTGTTGACTGTCCCTAATATTCACCCTCAATTGTATGCTGACTTTCCGTGTTAGGAAGCCTCCAGACGGCCAACGCGCAGAGAACTTCATGGCCGAAGCCGCTCAGCCTTCGAGATTTCTCCTACCCCCCGTTGCATCGACAATAACCCTCGATGATATGAAAACGGTCCAGCCGCTCGTTAGAGTCATCAGCGAGAAGCAATCTGAAGTTGGCAAGAAATTTTGCAACTTCATGACAGAAACCGAGAGCCTCTTTTCTCTCTACCGGCCACTCGATGGAAAGGGACAGCCTTGGAGCGTGGATACATTCGGTCAATATGATTGCATGAAAGGACTTTTCGATGTTAACGTCGAATGGCGCAATACTGCTGACATGTTCACCGACGTCGCCCAAGGTATTTTCTTGAAGATGATCACATTGAAACAACGAGATGCGGCTGCAACCGCAATCCTGGCCTCCTACTCAGACATGGAAGAGGACATTGTACAGGCATATACAACAAGGCTTGAATGGCGCACTCGTGTAAATACTCTGCTGGTCATGACCGATGAAGTCTTTGATGCCTTGGAGGGAGACAGGGACAAGCTGGTCCTTCGTACGAATGTTGCAAAACCCACCCAACCTGAAGAGAAAAAAAAATGGAATCCCTCTGATTTACGGTAACAGGACAATTCAGGCCTTTGAACGGTGCGTGGCAGCGGCATGATGATAAATAAATTTTTATTTTGCCCCACTTGAGCGTCAAACTTGTTGAAGCCGTGAGGGTGAGTCGGTGGGTAAATATTCATAGGATTTCTCCGAGTTCCTGCAATACATCCATCGACCCATATTGAATTCCTGACCAGTTTCATTCAAAGGGAGAAGACTTTCGACTATCAACCCGTGTCAGTCTACCGATAATCAGTGCGTAGGTTTATAGTCTACCTACCTTTACGTTGCCCTTGAATGGATTTTTGCTTGGCCACGTCATACGCACACCATGATCTTGTGGTCTGCCAACCCTGGCTCGAGGCTTTGAGTTCCTGTACAATTCCATCTACATTCGAGACATGACGTGGGACTTGCAAAGAACATTGTGTAATCATAATTAAATATCATTCTATTATTCGTCACGGTGCCACGGTGTCCAGTTAACGATCTGAGAACTATACCAATTCTCATCAAGTAGATCGGAAATAAATCATGCGTCCTGTCTGTAAGCCAGGTTTGGTCAACGCCAGCATGGCGGTATTGCGGTAGATGACATTTCAGAGGTAATTACGAAGGTTACATCTGCGTCCGAAATCCATGAGTTACTTGGGGCGTCCAAGACCGGTTTTGGAGGAGTAAAAATATGAAAAGAAAGCTTGGCGGAGCTACAGTGGGTGGCCAAAAGTTACGACACATCGGAGGTATCAGGTACCAGCCTTTCCTAAATAGGAAATACTTAGTTAAAGATTACAATAAAATTCTATCTAATTCTATAGAAGGAATCGCTATTTATCGAATATCTTTTTTCCTAATTAGAAGATTTAATTATTTAAATAAGTATTTTTAAAAACTATTAGTTTTTTAAGGATTTTAAAATCTTATAATATTAAGCTTTTTAAGGTATATTAAGAAATATAAAAATACTATATTATAATTTAAGCTATATATAATAGTATCTATAAATAAAATAGATATATTATTATAGAAATATATAGAGATATTAAATCTTATATTAATAGTATTTTAAGGCTAATATATAGAGTTTTTAAGTAATCTTTAGCTTTATAATAAATAGTATTTAAGAAAATAAAAAATAAAAAAAACCTTAAATTTAGAAGATAGAAGTTAAAAATATTATATTAAGCTATTCTCAGTAATTTTATTTACTATATATCTCGAATTAAATTTAGGTGTAAATATAGCATTTTGTATATATACCGGGGAATATATCGTAACTTTTACAGCCCCACTGTAGGTAAACCCTTAATTGTTAAGTGTGAGATGCTATGGGAAAATAAATTCATTAATCTTGGCCCAAAGTCGGCGGCAGTAATTCCTGGGGAATTTTGCGCACCTACCCTAATGTATTGAGGTTTTTAGACAAGCGAGTGCCACTTTCAGCGCGTTCTATCCCACATAGGACGCAGCTACAAATACCCAGGATACAATCTGAAAACAGTAGCAGAGGTTGCAAGGTAGTTATATTAATTCGCTCCTGCAGTACCGCGATAGGTGACATCGATAAACAAAGAGCGGGGTCATGCCAGGCAACGATATTTCCACATCATCCCACCACTATTCACAAGATCGATTTCAGTCTCATACTCCACGCCCAGCTCACATATCTTCTAGTACACAAAGCAACAGTCGCGAATTTACTGTCGTTTGCGCAATCCGTTCCTCCCGTTGGATTCGAAGCAAACGCGTTCCGGACAATACCACGCCCACCCACATTGAAGTAGTTTTGGATTTGGACCGAAAATGTCAACCTCTGCTGCTGCGGCGACCGTCTTCAGACTTGTCTTCAACGTCCTTGAGTCGCATGTTGCAGCCTGCAAGGCGGCTATCTTTGCGGCCGGTGCAGGTCGCTATCCTAAGGGAACCTATACTGAATGTTGCTGGACCACCATGGGTACCGGCCAGTTCCGGCCGGGTGATGCAGCCAATCCAACTATTGGAGTAGTGGGCGAGTTGGAGTATGTTCCCGAGGTGCGGGTTGAAGCTCCATGTGTTGGGAGAGAGGTTGCCAAGAAGGCAGTTGAGGCACTGAAGAGGTAGGTTTGTGTTTTATTCACTTGTCATCAAGAACGTCAGTTCACGGTATCATATGCATCGTGCGTCGGCCAACGACTCTCAGCTAATAGTATTTCAGTGCTCACCCGTACGAAGAGCCTTCATATCAGGTGTACAAGGTGGAAGACTTTTAAGCTGGTAAATAAGGTGGATTTTATGAGCTATAAATGTTGATCTGTCGTGGTAGCTACTGTAACTGTATCTAGACAACAGACTTTTTCTCGTCACAAATCACCAAATCCTCAGTTGGTATTGAGTAAGCCTAAACAACTGCCAACTTCTCCTCTGACTTCATGCCCTCGTAGTCAGGAAGCCTTCTGAAAGGAATCACCAAGGCTATAATGACAGTAAGTACGGAGCCCGCCAGAGAAAAGGCAAAGACGCTTGTAATGCCAACCATATAGGCACCGAGCACAGCAGCCAGATCTCCACCTTCGAAGACATGCTGTATTTCCGATGCGCCAGTATTTATAAGCTTAACAGTGTCGATGTTCGGCGCAGTTGCTGAAAGTGTTTGCAGCATGCGGTTGGCAAAGAGCGACTGCGCTACGGTAATGAAGTAGGCGCCACTGATGGATTGACACACTGGTCTTGAGTTAGGTATAGTCCACAGGTAGGGGTATATAGATTGTCATGAAATACTCACTCAGCATGATACCAGTAGAATTTGCCACATTTTCGGGCTTGGAAAAGCCCTGCACTGCAGTCATCGGGATCTGGTTCCCGAGGCCCAGACCAAACCCAAAGAGGACCTGAGGACCGATATACCGAGCTTGAGAGGAGTCCACATCCATGGTATAAAGCAGAGCCGCGCCAGCTGTCATCAGGAGTGCACTGAGCAGCTGGTAGGGCTGCAAGTGGCGTGTCTTCCCAATGGCCACTCCACTAACTATAGCTCCCAAAGCAAAGAATGCCAGGAACGGAATGCTGTTGACACCGCTCATAATGGCCGACTGGCCGTGTATTGACTGAAAGTAGATTGGAAGATAGAATATGACCTGAAAATCCGCGCCATTTGAACTTGACGTGAAACCATTAGCCACACCGCAGGCAGCATAAACAATGCATAGCTAGGAACTTACATGTAAGAGTACAAGGCATTGGCCCAAGTCACACGCGGTTTCAGAAGCGTCAACGGAACCATGGCGCGTTCTCCCTGGAGCCACTCGACGACGAAAAAGGCCATAGTCAAGGAAATGCAAAGGACCAAGGTGGCAATGACAGAGCCTTCGTTCCATGCTTTAGTCTGGCCACCCCACTGGAGGGCCAAGGTCAAGCAAACAAGCGAGGCGAGCAATAAGCTGAAACCTGGGAGGTCAAGTTGTAAGATGATCTCTTTCCATGTGGCAGGGGCAGGTTTTATATGCTTCGGCACCTGCAAGAAGAGTAGCAACATGGCGACGACGGGGCCTCCAAGTGGCAGGTTGATCCAGAAACACCATCGCCAGGAAACTGCGCTCGTGAAAGCGCCGCCGATGACTGGCCCGAGAATCGTCGATATCATAAAGACACCCATCCAGCTACCAATCAGTACAGGGCGTCTCTTAGGCTCTGCAACGTAGTTGATAACAAGGACGGAACCGCTGAGAGTACCAGAGCCACCGAGGCCTTGAAGGGCTCGACCGAAGATGACGGCCGTGCTATTCGGAGCCGCGCCGCCCACAATGCTCCCGACCAAATAAAATGCGACAGAGGCAAGGTAGGCAAACTTAACGTTGACGTACTTGTACAGCTTTCCCCACATTGGCGAGGAGGCACCGGCGAGGAGGAACGTGGCGCTTCCATACCATCCGACGTCGTCGAGTCGGTGGAACTCATCAGTGATACCGGGAATCGCTGTGGCGATGATGCCAATCTCCAGGGCGGCGAGGAGTGTGCTCATGAAGATGGTGAACATGATGAGGAACAGCCGGAAGCCTGTGACGTACTCGGGCTCGTCAGCGGCAGGCAAAGCTGGGACGTCATGTTGCTTGTCTAAGTTGTCTTGAATGCTGTTGGCTGCAGAGTGCTTGACGTCAATGGTTGACTCTGTAAGATCACTCGTTTCCATCTCGTCCGTTTTGTTGCTCTCAAAATCTGGAGTCTGGGCCGACATGTTTCTTGCCTGTTCTGCGTTTCGGTATGTTTTCGGGGTGAGTATGAGGGTCTGTTAACGGATTGTAATTTAAAGCAAGGCGAACTTATTTGTACAAAGGAGAAATCGAGTAATGGCCCAATGTATAAGCCAATATTAAAGGAAGTAAAATAACCAAGAAGGATCAAGACGCGTTTGTCAGGTGAGGTTTGGTTCATCATATCGAATGTCTTCAGACACGGTCGAATGGACTCAACCGGAGGTACATGGCGACCTGGCGCTTATCCCTGGCCTTGGGAAGGGATTCGACCGCCGCAACATCCTAGCAGCCTCGATGGTGATAGGTTATTATTGGTTGATGGGCCCCCACACGGACAAGTCCTTCAGATCCATGCCCAAGTCATTTTCGTCCGCCGTGTTTACGGTCGAATTTCGAATCGTTCGTTGCTTTGTCAGCTGAATGCCACCTCAAAAAGCCCTTGACTTCTTCCTCCGCCGTATTGTGTCTGCAGCGAGTGGGATTGTTCCGCCGCAAGGCTTGTTCCATTCAGAACACGCAATGTCTTCTCCGCGCGCAGTCTCGTCACGTCAGCGCAAGGCTGCGGTCGAGGATACAGAGACTCGCGCCCAATCCGATTCGAAGCGGAGGAAGATTCGGAAGGGAACCCACAGCTGCTGGGAGTGTAAGCGGCGGAAGATGAAGTGCATCTTTGACCCGCTCATCAATGGCTCCTGTAACAGCTGTCGGCGACGGGGATCCAAATGTGTCAGTCAGGAGTTTTCCGAGGAGGTCTCATCGCACTTGGACAAGACACAGATGGGCGATCGCGTTGTGAGGGTTGAAACTGTGGTTGATCAATTGATTCAGCAGACTGGGGGAGACTGTACAGCTTCCGACAGACGAACACCCATGACGCCCAGTGAAGATGGTAGAGGAACGGACCTTGTTCTTCTCACTCCCGCCTCAATAGATTCGGAGCCACTGCCATTTCTAGCCTTCTATAAATCCTCCAAAGTCCGTATTCGAGATTCTGGTATCCCGTGCCTATCGCTAACGGCTTGAATAGGATCGCACAATCGAAACGGGAAACCTTCCAGCTGATTCCGAACTGAACAATCCCCAATCTGCTGGCTGTGCTCAAGCCCCGGAAGGGAAATATGAGAAGCTGTCTCAGTTTTTGTATAAATCCCTACCCTCGCGAGAGTATACGGAGAAGATACTTAAAGCCAACCACCGCCATTCTGTTCTCGCCTATGAAATATTGACAATTTCATACACCACTCTGGAGCAAACCGGCCTGAAAACGCCCGAAATTCTGCTGGACATGCCCGGACCGAACCTACATCCTGTGCTGATGGCGAGGTATATGCTCCAGCTGGCTATCTTCCTGCAGCATCTTAGCCCGGATCTTCACGAGGACATGGAAGGCTTGTCAGAACCGCCGCGCACAACCATGCAACGGTTAGCAGATCTCGCCATCAGTCTCGTCACGACGAATGAAGACCTTCTTGGAAGTATCGAAGGCCTTGAGTGCGTCATGATCGAGAGCATGTATCAGGCGAATATCGGGAACCTCCGACGCAGTTGGGTAGCGGGTCGGAGAGCGATGGGTATTGCACAGCTAATGGGCCTCAACCGATCGGATCGTGCACAGTACAAGGTGCTTGATCCCAAGTCGAAGCATCATCCGCAACACATTTGGTTCCGGATTCTCTTTTTAGACCACCACCTCAGTCTCATGTTAGGCCTTCCTCAGGGTTCCCTCGACCGCGGCGTAGCTTCAGATGCGATGCTTGCCAATGACACTCCTCTAGGACGGCTCGAGCGAATACACTGCGCTCTTGCTTCTCGGATCCTAGAGCGTAACGAATCCAACCTCAGCTCGCATCACCTCACTGTAACGCGAACCCTCGACATAGAGTTACAGAGAGCGGCCAGAAGCCTCCCCAGCAAGTGGTGGCTAGCACCAAACCTAGCAACGGCCTCGCTCGACTCGCAAGCTCTATTCTGGGAAATGCAGCGCCTCTTCGCGCAGGTTCTCCACTACAACCTTTTGAACCAGCTCCATCTGCCTTATATGCTTCGCTCCTCGTCAACCGAGCGCAAATACGAGTACTCCCGCATTACTTGCGTGAATGCCTCGCGGGAAGTGCTGTCGCGCTTCATCACACTGCGCAGTTTCAACCGAATCGCCTTCAGCTGTCGCATGGTCGACTTCCTGGCTCTCATGGCCGCCATGACGTTGCTGCTCGCCCACCTGGACAGTCACCGTTCTTCAGGGGCGGAGAACCTCTTGGCTCACCAATATCTTAGCGATCGCGCCATGATTGAACAGGCGCAGGAAAATATGAAGGAGATTAATCGTCTCAACTCAGATGCGCTGAGTGCACAGAGCGCCGACCTGCTGCGCCGGCTGCTGGCCATCGAGATTGAGACGGCGGATGACGATTCAAGTCGGGGCGGGAGAGTCAGTGTGCAGGAAGCAGGGGCCGAGACGACATTGTCAGACCAGGATGACGATGGTATCGTGAGCGTACACATTCCTTACTTTGGTATTATCAAGATTGCTCGCGAGGGCGTGAGCAAGGAGGTTCCCAAACGCCACGTTACTGCAGCAACTAATCGCCAAACTCAGCCGCTGGTAGTGGGCAAGCCCAGTTCAAGCAGCGCGGAAACTTCCCGTGCAGAGCCTGCGGTGTGTCTCTCTGGGTTATCTGGACCTGGTGGGAGTCTAATTATTGAGGGAATGAGGCCTGTTAATCAGTGCTACAGTTATCTTGAGACACCTTCAATGGTGTCGCCAAAGGTGTCAGATACACATCAGGCTCTCGCGCAGGGAGCGGAGGCTTCAATCCCGTCCACTGACGTCATCGATGGTGCTTCACAATTCGCGCCGCAGCTCCAGAACGGCCTATCCGAACTTCTCTTGCAACATGGAGAGTATCCCGGATTGACTGCCGGAGGGGAAGACTGGGCATTCCAGGGTGTTGACATGGCCTTCTTCGATAGTCTGATGAGGAGCACTGGGAGTGAGGGGAATAAAGATGTCGAGTGGACAAGGTGACGTGAGCAGTGAGACATAAAGGGCGAAGTGCAGCACAAAGGAACAGCCAAGAGATGGCGGTAACAGCTAAGGACGGAGGAATAAGCGGGAAGGATACGATGCATGGGCGCAGTGTCTTGACGGTACACGCATTGTCAGAGTGAGACGAATGCTGGAATGCAAGCCAGCATCTCAGCCTGCTTTCTTACTTACGAGGCGGTCAGGTTGCCGAGGACACAGCGGCCGACTCTTGTCTCACAGCCCCGCAGCAATGGCGCCAGACGAGCCCTTTACGAGAGTCGGAGTTGGGCTGCGATATTTAAGAATTGCTGCATGAGGCTTGTCGGTTCATGCGAGGCATTCATTCTCGCTGGGCTTTCTCAGTTCGCCGAGATAGGCCGTAGTGTAAGGGACAACGAGTACATCTGTCCTTTAATGCGACCACACTCCCTAAAGCGTCCACTACGGGATATCCAGCAGCCGAGGAGGCGTTGCCTGGGCTGCGGTCAGATGATCAGTCAGATGGCCGGTCAGAATACGACCGACATGGCGCCATACTGCGCAGCAACAATGTGTCTCGCTTTTACTTTTCCCGTCTTTTTGGCTTTCGTCCCGAACAGCGCGGGGACACTCCAAGAGATCATCTGCACGTCATGATTGGCTGCACCGGTCCGACCGGGAAAATGGCTCTCCAGATGGGGGCTAGTCATACGAGGTGGCTTTCGTTGCTGCGTCAACGTGATGCCCGGAATACGAGGACGGGTGTCTACACGCCGTATATAAAACTCCCCCTCGGTGCGAGTGGCTGGATTTCTGTCGTGTCACCCATCTTTATTGCTGTAATTGATTAGCTACTGCAAACTTTGTCAAATATGTTCCCCAATACCCTCTCGACGGCTGTTCTGGCCCTTGCCCCCATCTTGGTGTCGGCCCAGACATACACAGCATGCAACCCGCTTCTCTCAAGTACGATGCTCCCGTCCCATTGCAGCCGGAATTGAAGTGACACTGAAGAATTGTAATACTGACCAAGCACCATTGATAGGCTGCCCCGCGGACCCAGCTTTCGGTAAGGATACAGTACACTGCGACTTCACTAAAGGACCATGCAGCGAATTCAGCCCCCTTGCGGGTACGACACTCGAGTACGCCGCCAACGGTGCTGCGTTTACCATTCAGACCCTCGGCCAAGCACCTACGGTTGCAACTGGCAAATACATTCTGTTTGGCCGCGTTGACATCGAAGTACAGGCCGCCGCCGGCCAAGGAATCATTACGAGCGCAGTTCTGCAGTCGGATGATCTTGACGAGGTATGTGGCCATTTGTATCTTGTACACCTGAAGGAACATAACTAACGTTTCACACCAGATTGACTGGGAGTGGATTGGAGGCGACAATACGCAGGTGCAGTCTAACTACTTCAGCAAAGGCGACACCACAACCTACGACCGGGGTGAATTTCATCCCGTGGAGAACCCTGTCGGCTCCTTCCACGTCTACTCCATCGAGTGGACATCCAAGGCTGTCAAGTGGATCATCGGAGATCAGGTTGTTCGCACCTTGACCTACGATGAGGCCAAAGGCGGTACTGCATTCCCCCAAACCCCAATGCAAATCAAGCTCGGCACGTGGGTGGGTGGCAGCCCGTCTGCCGCTCCTGGAACAGTCATCTGGGCTGGAGGCCTTACCGACTTCTCCCAGGGCCCGTTCACCGGCTATTACAAGAGCATCTCCGTGGTTGACTACGCTGGTGGTGACTACCCCACTACCAAGAGTGTTACGCAGTACATCTACGGCGATCGCTCTGGCACCTACCAGAGTATTCAACTTGTCTAAGATGAACGTTAGTACATCTGGGCTTTACGGATTTGTTTTGGCTACTACAAGGCTGCATGGATGGGGAATCTTTACGACATCGGGAATTTACATGGTTATGAGGGCAATGATTTGTGTTCGGATTTAATAAGGATATGGGTTTATGATTAGAAGAGAATTAATGCGCCACTTCAATGCAAAAATATCAGAGAGGAGGAATCAGTCAGCAGCACACAGCCCTTGGCAATTAAGCATCATGAAAACAAAACAACTTTTTCTGAAATTGATATTTCCCTTTCCCCTGCTTGAGTGACTGTTTGAAGATTATCTCAAGCTGTCGAGCCACTACACTTTGCTCAAGGAGAAAGTCTTCACCATCGATTCAGCCATTTGCCTCTGGTACGCTAAAAGCACCCATCCACACGAGATAGTATAGGGTAAGTTAATGCTTACCCAAAGAAGCTCTGATTGGTTCCCCATTCTCAAGCTGAAGTGTTGATCATTCTAGGCGCGACGATGTTACAGAGATGCCTGGGAATATTGGAGACGCGGGGTACAAAGGCAACAATGGGAGCCCTGGAAGAAGGTTCCAAAGAGAAGATCTTACGGGAGATCAGGTGTGCAGCAAGTCACGTATCACTGGGCGAGAGAATCTTCTGAAACGGTGATGCAGATCCGAGTTTCACCTCCTGCGATGCCTCATCTCGCTCGGTCAATCAAACCGCCAAGTGCACAAGCCATTGACCATATAACGGTCCATATTACCAACCCGATTAAGGTTGGCAAAAAATAATATGGGTGATTTCGATTTATAAGATCTTCATCGCTTGGCAGCTGCTCTGCTTCGGATCTCGTCTCGTTCGACACACGAAATGAAGCAGATCTGGGGTTTAGCGCCAGTCTCGCGGGGTTGGTAGGGGTGTTTTGTGGGCCTGTTCCAGGGGATTTTATGTTATTTTACGGTTCTAGAACGGAGGCCCTGTAAGCGACGAATGTAACATTGCAAAACAACACCGTAGTGCAACCCGTTTGGAAGCTGAGACAAGCTAGGCGACAGCTGAACTAGAGCCATCAATCATCACGACCGAACTTCAATAGTATAAATATCAGACAAGCCTCTACCCTTTAATCCATCCAGCTCATACAATACATCCTCATTACCAATCTTCCTTCCATTCTACCAATAATTCTTTTTTATACATCTGCTGTGCGGATTTCCAGATTCTTTAACATCAAAATGAAGTTCTTCCCCATCGTCCTTGTGAGCCTCGCTACCGGCGTTTTCGCCCAGAATGGGTAAGTTGCAGCACCCTTTTACAGTTTCCCTGGGTTACGCAGCGGGCTGCAACCCTATGTTCCCCTCCCTTTCAACTCGCGCCTCGCCTGAACTCTCGTACTAATACGACAACGTAACAGCTGCGGTTTCCCTGACGGACCCGACTGTGTGTCCCTAGGCACTGGCGCCGATGGACTGGAGCAGTTCGCCGA
Organism: Ilyonectria destructans; assembly: GCA_020740775.1. Lineage (NCBI taxonomy): Eukaryota > Fungi > Ascomycota > Sordariomycetes > Hypocreales > Nectriaceae > Ilyonectria > Ilyonectria destructans. The sequence continues at coordinate 2,199,573 of JAHEWK010000010.1, forward strand.
CGACGGCTGCTGTCTGCTGCCCATTCGCTGTGGCAATGGCGACGGCGGCGAGGTGTGTGAGCGCGTGAGCACTGGGAGCGCCAACAACAACGCCAACAACAATGCCAACAACAACGCCAACAACAACGCCAACAACAACGCCAACAACAACAATGCCAACACTGACAACACCAATAACTTCAACTTTGGTGGTCGACGCGCAAAGAAGCTCAGGGTTTAGATGTCGCTTGGAATAGTGGCAGCTGGCGTGAGCAGTTAAAGAAATAACGAACGTGGCTGCGGAGATGGTGGAAACCCATTGTGGTCACGGTGGAAAATGCATCTGCTAGTTCATACTCTAGCTATGCAAACTTACCTTTGTCAAACTCTTCATGATACGTTTCAATGTGTGAATATCTCTCGGGGGCTTGATAGCGGTCATACCCAACATGGATCATTTTGGGTCGGAAACACAAGTAGCGACATTATACGACAGTCGAAACCGGGAAGAATTCACTGCTTCACGAGAAAGAAGTAATATTCTGTCCCGAGATTCACCGTCTGGTAATAAAGAGAACCACAGATGCCTCATCTAGTAAATATTCCACCTTAAGAAATAATTCTTATGAACCAATCTACTATAACTCCCAAACAAAGAATGATAACTAGGGCAAACCAATCGACAGCGCACCTGGCTAATGCTATGCTGGATGAGACGGACTATAAAGATGCTTGAAAGTCTGGCTGGTGGATACGCTGAAAACATCGAGAGCCGGCAGACTGTCTCCCATGCTAGACTCACAACGGCTTCTGAGCTGTGACAATATGGAATGGTATGTATCCGTGCTGGTTGCTGGTCAACAAGGTTTTCCGTACCCCGACCAGGTAGAGCTCTACTTCCTCCGGCGTCCACTTCAACCCCCGTGTAAGAGGCCCCATTGCAATACCGTGAAGGCCGTCGTAAATCACGCTTCTATTGTATCGTCCGATCATCTTCATCTTTTCGTCCCTCGGCCACACGCCCAGCGGCACCTTCAATACCTTCTCCTCAGCGTTGATGAACCCGGCGTCTTGCACGTTTTGCTTGTTCTTTCGCATTCCTAGCAAGTCGACGTTGAACGCTGCCAGTCCCTTCTTGATGTTGTTGAGGAAGTTGAGGACTTCATTATCGTCCTTCACCGTGCCGTCGTCGCATTCTAGAACAAACCGCAATTCTTGGAGTTCGATCCAGCCGCCTGGTTTAAGCGCCCTGTAGTCCAGTCACGTTATTGGGAGTCCTTTCGTTACGCTTTTCTTTCTCATATGGGGTCGCTCGTGCAGTAACTCGTGCAAGAAATGAACTTACGTGTATACCTGTGACACCAACTTCGGCCAATCACGAATGGAAGACGTCATGTGTCGAATATGGATGTAATCAAAGGTCTCTGGAGGATGAAGCCACTCCGCCTCGGCATCATCAACCAAGAAACGAACGTTAGGCGGCACCCACGAGGGTTGAATAGGGCTTAAATCGATTCCTAGCACTTCGGCCTCTGGGTACAGGTCTCCCACTACGAGTAGCAAGTTAGCATGTGTCTACACCTTCCAGGCAAGCCTAGTTCGCCTTCGGGGGAAGAAGGGGACAAGTGGCTCACTATCAACAGCCCAAATGCCCGTGCCGGTTCCAATGTCAAGGACCTGCTGTGGATTCTTGAGCGGCGCAAAATGAAGCTTCTTGTTGCACAGATTTATAATCATGGCATGCTTCATATCCTCGCGCTCCTGCTCCGGCTCATCGTTGGGGAACTGATATCTTCCTTCCTGAAACGAATGATAGCGGCGGCTGTTCTCGAAGGCGTAGTCGCGCACGCTACTGGAGATGGATGTCGAAGCGCGAGAATCTGCGTCTGTGTCATATCCGGCATCACTGGAGGTCTCGCCAACAGGGTCGGTGTCGGGTTCTATGGTGTCAGCCACGAATGTCGCTGTTGGATTGCCTCCCACTCTTGGCGATGTTGATGTTGGCTTTGGCGGGGACTTAGGCGAGGATCTTCTCGGCGACACATCGCTAGCGGGCTTGGCAGCCGGTCCTGAAGGAGTGTCTTCTGCCATTATCGGTACTTAACGTCTCCAGCTGGCGTGTCCGGTCCGTGAGAGAAGTTCCTAGCGGACAGATCACAACTCAGCTGGGTTAATAAAAATGTCTCAACTGAGGGGCGTGATCCATAATGTGGGGCGATAGAGGGCCAACCTAACGGCAGGTGGAATTAGTCTGGGAACTTGTCCAGGTACAGTACATACGCTACGTTATCTCCGACATGTGGAGCCTTGTCTTTGCTGGCTGACTTGGTAAGTAGAACGAATGTCATTTACGCGATATAAATGTGCAGCTACAACATTCCAAACCGCGAATTGATCCAACTAAGAACACAACTAGGTATTATCATCGCTATTCCGATAATCCACTGCCCATAGTTTTGTCCGGGCTCTTCCCCAGCGATACGCTCCCTAGTATTTAGCGGTGTGAAACAGGAATGGCAATTCTTAAACGCCCAGGATTATCGGATCATGGATTGCGCCATTTAGAAAGTGAGGGGTAATAGAGGCAAGGATTAAATGTGCTCCCAACTGTTTTGTAGGTCACGACTTTCTGTTGCTACAAGAGCTCAATTCATCCATCGTAGGGAATACATGTGCAACTATCTGACGAGCCTGCTAGAGTCACCAATCACAAATCGTTAGCTCCCCTAGCTGAAACGACGATGTCGTCTACCAATGTCCCAACCACGGCTACAGCCCCCGCTGCTACGCCCGTCACGACACTGACGCATCAACCTGAGCTAGTTGCCGCACTGGACCCAGAGGTGGGAGTTCATGTGCAAATGCCTAATAACACCCAAAGGCCAACTAAATCCCCTTCTCTAATAGGACGAGGAAGACCAGTCCGATGGCTCTTCGACCGTGGGCGACGATTTGTACGATTAACGCTTGACGAGTCAAATGTAACGTGCCAAAGTTAACTCACTCAACAGCGCAAGCTCAACCGCCTCTATCACAACCAGTATTCTCGAGTATCGCACCATTCAAGGACGGACATACCACAGTGACCGACACCCAACCGAGTACTTTACTCCCAACGATGAGAAACAGCGTGACTCGGTTGATATTAGGTGAGTTTGTGCTTAGCGGAATCTGCCGTCATTTCTTACTGATCCGCCTATTAGCCACCACTCTCTCACGTTGCTCATTGGCGGCAAGCTCTTTCTTGCACCTATCGATCAGAATGTTCGAGTGAGTTAGCATCACTACAGTATTTTATCAGTTCTGACCCCCAATTGTACAGAAAGTCTTAGATGTCGGCACTGGAACAGGTACAGGTCTCGTTCTTGCTTGCTGAATAATTGCTGATCTGGATTTCGCAACAGGAATTTGGGCAATGTACAAACCCCCTTCTCTACTTCTCTCGCAAGGAATTATTTTTATTGTGATTTGACCACTTCTAATCCTATGCTAGTGATTTTGCAGATGAATATCCACAGGCTGAAGTCATCGGTTCTGACCTATCTCCTATCCAATCCGCGTGGGTTCCCCCGAATGTCAAGTTTGAAATAGACGACGCAACCCTCCCTTGGTCTTGGGAAGACAATAGCTTCGATTTTATCCACGTTCGTTATCTTTTCGGCGCTATCCGCGATTGGAGTGCCCTCTTCAAACAGGCTTACCGCTGTTGCGCTCCAGGAGGTTGGGTTCAGCATGCGAGGCCGACGTCGAGATTCGAAGCGATGACGGTACTACAGATGATGTGGCTGCCTTGAAGACTTGGGCAAGAATTTATGCAGAAGGCGGGCAGAAGTTGGGAACCCCGTTCTATGTCCAAAGACAAGGATTGCAGGAGAAGGGCTTTCAAGAGGCTGGGTTCACAGATATTATAAGTGTGGACTATAAGGCATGTCCTTTTTCCATTATGCTACAAACCATCCAGAGTACTCATTGCTAACACGATGCACTCAGCTTCCGGTAAGCGCGTGGCCCAAGGATCCTAACCTCGCCGAGGTTGGCCAATATGTCAACATGACTCTGGAAAATGACATCGAAGGTTGGTTTTCCTCTTTAGAGTTCGCATCATGGTAACTTATGATAATAGGATATACTCTCATGTTGTGGCACAATGTTCTTCAGTGGCCTAAGGATGAATACCCGGATTTTCTGATGGAATTCCGTCGCCGTGTGTTGCGCAATCGCAAGGTTCATGGATACATGTCAGTGCGTTATGTGTATGGTCGCAAGCCAGAATAGGATCACTGCTACGGATCCTATACTCTGGTATTGGAATATTTGTGATGACGTTGGGCTTCGAATGTAGTGATGGTGTGATTTTGGAGCGGTTCAGTGATAATTGTGCCCGTTGTAGTCTCAATTGGAAGCATGAACTCACTGGAACGTAAGAAAAACCATGAAGTGTACTGTTTGCGACAAGGAAATAAAGAGGGATCGAATTGTAGCTATCTAAGACTCCAACTGCGCAAAATCGGCAGTGTGCCTGTCTGCACCATCACACCAGCAGCAACTCAGCTTTAAGCAAATGAATAATTGACCATTTGCCACTTCTAACTACGCAATTGGAGGGGTTACAATGAATTTAATAACCTTCCAGAGAGTTAGGGCTCTCGGCCCGTGACTCCGATTTGGTGATCCATCAGTTCCTGTGCGTTCGTCCGCCTGTCGTCTTTGCTTTACAATTACGCCGCGGGGAATTCACAAAAGTAAACCGACAGTATGAAAGAAAGGTCAGAAAAGAGATGAGTGCTGAGATATGAGTTATCAATTGACACTAAGCTCATGCCAAACACAGGAGAAACTACAGTGTGTCAGCCATATTTCTTGAGTGCGCTTGATGTTTTATTACACGTTGTGAATGGGACCATGAATAGAAACACCACGACAAACTGTTGGGCAGATTCGGAAGCCCCATGGCTTCGACTAACTAAGCTGATGGTTTATTCATTACCACTTAAAATTCCGCTTATTCACCACTTTTCCAACATCGCTTGCCACAAGCCTTTCAATGGCAATACCAGGATGGTAATCATTAAACCACAACTAATATTTGTCAGTTTATTGTTCTATACCCGGAGGTGATATACATACACAGGATACACCGTCTTCGTTATAACAGGTTGCATTGGGTGCGCCATATGCCTTAGGGTTCTTGATTGCCCGATTGAAAGCCAATGAGGTATCGATAATCTTAGCTGTTATGTCGCGGTTGGAGGCCTGGAAGGATTGGAACCCGGAAGACAGCAGTTTGTTGTAGAGTTCAATAGATGAGACAAGAAGGGCATTCGATGCCGCATCTTGCTGCAGCATCAACGGTGTCAAGTTGGTCGCTGAGAGAATTAGTTGGGAACGCGAGTGAAATTATTGCCGGTCGGGGGCTTACGAGGAACGCTCAACAAGGCAAATTTCCGGAGCCCGGCGTCGTAGAGCTTTTGAAGTAGCTCGAAATACCTGGCCACGTCTCTTTTCAAGATGTCTGTGGAGTTTTCTCGATAATAGGAATTTCCTACGTCATTGACTCCGATCCAGACCCCCACCAATGCATTTGACTTGGTCCACGGCACATTCTTTGGCTGTTTGTCAATGAAGTCTAAAAAGATCTTGACTTGATCATCCATACAGACAACTGTGTCTATATATGGCACTACAATGTCGGCGTCGACGGTGGCACCGCCATATGCAAAGTTGTATGCCAGGGTAACAGAAGTGTTGAACTCAGTCGCTAGACTGCCAACCCAGTTTATGCCACCGGATGCAGTCCATCCCGGGAGAGGGGGATTGCCTAATGGATTTGACGCTGATGGCGCTTCGCCGTTGATATTAAACCCGGTTTGAGAGTACGAGTCACCGCTACTATAAGTTAGCTGCGTACAGTCGTGGTAATGTCACCTGGAACCAACAATGTGAAGAGGTACTTGGGAGTTGAGGCAGCCAAGACTGGTGTTTGCAACAAGGCGCTTGCTATTGCTAAGGCAAGAAATTTCGGCATCATCTTGAAATTTGGAGCGAGGAGATGAGACTGATTTCCACAAATCTGTGCAGCATAAAAAGCCAAGACAGTAGGGACCGTAATTATTATACTATTCGTGCCGATGCAGATTAAGAAGCTAGAATGACATCCAACCCACCCGTCTGGACCAGCGGAGTTATTACCTTCCGCAGCAATTGCGGAACCTGAAGCCGCGCTGCCGATGAAGTTGCAAAGTCAATATCCGCAGGGATTGAAGCTGAGTTCTAGAATGGGTCAATGAGGGGCGAACCATGCTACGGAATACGCTTGGATTATGAGGGGAAATCGGATGTCATGCTCAATTGGTCGTAACTTCACCGAGGCCGAATAGGCTAAGAAGGATGCATCATGTTAATGAGTATTGTACCCCATGACCTGGGACGGATGCCTCAATACTGACGGGTGAAAACGTTCCGTCGCCTGTTTTGGAAGTTTTACTGGGCCTTCAGGGACTAAAAGGCTCGTCTTTGACAAGGGGCCCGCTAACCAACTACCTTGGCAACTGGGCACTCAATAATTAAGAGACCCCGCGCTGGGAAAAATCGTCGGATCATCTCGGCAGCATCGGACCGGATTCCGCATTGGCAGATTCTCCTCACCAAGCTACTGGGTCGATCACTCCTGAATAACCCCGGAAGAAGATCTTCCGCAATCGTTTCCAGAAAGACGAGATGAATTGTTTACACCAACGACGATTGTTTTACGCGAATCTCGCCATTGCAGCAGGTAGGACAGGTTATAAATACGGCATCATGAGGAGATCAGGTTCCATAACCAAGTGAGTTCACCTTCACACGACTTCACCTAATCTTCAAAATCAGCTCGACCAAATGAAACTGAATATTTCCGTACTCCTTTGGTCTGCTGGTTTGCTGCTCGGGACCGAGGCGCATCCTCAGCAAACCAAACATGTCCCGAAAGACTTTGTAACCGTCAAGGGACAAAAGTTCCAACTGAACGGGAAGGACTTTTACTTTGCTGGCTCCAATGCGTACTACTTTCCATTCTCAGGAGTAAAGTTACCTCACCACCTGAATTGACGTCCTTGAGCGATGCTAATTGTGGACCAGACTCAAGCAGACGTGGAGAAAGGGCTCGCGGCGGCCAAGGAGGCAGGGCTGAATGTCTTCCGTACCTGGGGATTCAATGACAAAAACGCAACCACTGATCCAAAAGGCCTTCCACAATACGGGTCGGAGGGCGCAGGCGAGACAGGCGTTTACTTCCAGGTTTGGGATAACGGCAAATCGACAATCAACGTTAAGCCTTTCGACAAAGTAGTCAATGCCGCATCCAAGACTGGCATGAAGTTGATTGTTGCCCTGACCAACAATTGGGCTGATTACGGTGGTATGGACGTTTACACGGTCAACCTTGGTGGAAAATATCACGATGATGTTAGTAAAACTATTACTCACTTATCCATGGAGAATACTAATAGGGCATGCCAGTTCTACCGACTCCCCAAGATCAAGAAAGCTTACAAGCGCTATGTCAAGGCCATGGTTACTCGCTACAAGCATTCATCAGCAATCATGGCCTGGGAGCTGGCAAATGAGCCTCGATGCGGTGCCGACGGGGTTCGCAACCTCCCACGCAGTGAAAACTGCACTCCGGAGCTTCTGACTGAATGGACCGAGGAAATGAGTGCTTACATTAAGAGTCTCGACCCGAACCATCTCGTCACCTGGGGTGGTGAAGGTGGCTTCAACCGCGAGTCAGACGACTGGGCCTACAACGGCAGCGATGGCGGTGACTTTGACCACGAGCTAACATTGTCCAACATCGATTTCGGCGTATTCCATACATACCCCGACTGGTGGAGCAAGACAGTCGAGTGGTCGAACCAATGGATCCGCGACCACGCTGCGTCGGGTGCTAAAGCTAAAAAGCCCGTCGTTCATGAGGAGTACGGATGGCTTACACCGGAAGCACGCCTGGAGTATCTCGGTACCACCAGGAATGAGTCGAGAACGGAAGTTCTTGGTGAGTGGCAGCGGATCCAGGTGGAGACAAAGATGCCAGATATGTACTGGCAGTACGGATATTCCGGGTATTCGTATGGACGGAATCATAACGATGGGTTCACGATTTACCTCGATGATGCAGAGGCAAAAACGCTTGTATACCAACATGCCAAGGCAATGAATCGCCTTAACAAAAAATAGTCTCAGTTGTAGCACTGTTGACTTTTATACAACCAATTATTACGGAAATAAGATCTTCCCCCTATATCCAAGACGGCCGACGTTACATTTTGTCTAATAGCGTAGCGCTCCTTAAACGCAACTTGGGATACACCCGTTTGAAGCCCTGTGTTATTCTGGCATTGAGGTCTTTCACAGTCTCTACGCAAAAGACTGGCTGATCCCAGCAGCAAGCATTTTGCTGCCCTAACCGCACGCTTACGATCGACGGGTTTAAAAATTCCTAATACTTAATATTAGATGACGAGATTTGAGAAAGTCGGAGCGGCTGGGCTCTGACGTACTACCAGGCCGTAAAGCCTACCCTATACCCTGACGATTCTGTGCGAGCTTATGGATATAATACGGCTTGTCAAAACAATGTGAATTCTCATATTTAATCAGCCTAACATACTATCTTGTCCCACTTACGCCTTGTAGGGACCTTATGCCCGCGCGGCGTTGTTGAAATTATTATCATTATCATTGTTACATTCCATCCGGAGCGGAAGAACAAAATTGTTTAACAAATTGAAAACCAGACATCTAGATGACCTGTTCATTTAGTTAATAACTTCTAAGCATCAAGATATCTACGAACAGAAAATATAACTTTTCAAATAAGCCATAACTGGCAAATATTTGCCACTTTGCCCCGTCATGAGTCGGATAATCATGGTGTAAATTGCTTCACTTCATTTACATCCCGTTTCCACAAGTCAGGTGCAGAGCAATGCCAAAGCGGACATGTGCTTCTTTGGTTTCGTACCTAGTTGTTGCATTCACCTTTGATAATTTGTTCGTGATGTCGACTTACGGACCTGACCCCTGACCGAGTGTCACCACCCTAACGGCCAAGTGTGGACGGGGCTTATTCACACCACTTAGGCCATCTATAATGATCCTAGTTCGGGGAGAGCTTACATAACACGCGTGTTCGCCTCCAGAGTTGCATAGGAGTTAACCCAATTCTACGTGTGATTGGACGCCACGAGTCCTGTGTAACCTCGCATGTCTTCACGAGGACATCCGATTACCTTAAGCCGAACCAATCTGTAGTCTTAGCTCCGTGCCTGAAATTGAACATCAGGCACCATGTATGAGCGAGTCGAACTTCGTCTCGCGACTTTCTACACCGAGTAAGTGCCAATACTGCAGCATTGTCTGAGCGGAGATGGAAGGAATGACTTCTGGAATGTTTACATTACACCATACTTGGCCGTCCTCAAAAGCTCGAAGCCCTTGAGCCTCATGGCATCCTACTCCTCCTACGACCACGTTCCAATGCATTCCAATGTCGAACTCACCCGGGACGTCATTCGAGACACTCTCGGGTTTGATGGCGTCATCATTTCCGACTGGGCTGGTATTACCTCACTCCACACGACCCAGCTTACGGCCGTGGACATGGAAGTTGCTGGCATAAAGGCAACAAGTATCACCATTGACCATGAGATCGGACCGCCTGCGCTTTCTGGGATGGAAGCTCTTGCCTAAATGTCTTTGAACGATGATCTTGTCAACAAGGTTACCGAAGCAGCTCGCCGGATGCTGTATTTGAAGTACATCACACGAACTTTCGAGGAACCTATCCCGGACCTATCTAAGATCAACTCGACGCTCCGAAAGAAAGATCATATGAACACCAATCTCAAGATGACAAGAGAGTCCATAGTTCTCCTCAAGAATGATGGTATCCTGCCCTTGTCCAAGGATGCCTTGACGAAGGTCGCCGTCATCGGCCCAATGGGTGATGTTATAAACCCTGGTCACTATGCCGGTAGCGATTACAAGTTTGGTTCGACGATTCTAGATGGCGTTCGCAAAATCTCGGAAGAGGTGACCTTTTCCATGGGTTGCTACAGAACCAACGATACCAACTTCGAAAAGATGAAGGCTGAGGCTGTGACGGCAGCCAAGGAAGCAAAAGTCGTCATTCTCACGCTAGGTGCTGCGTCGGTCAACCTTGATTCGGATAAGTACGACCGCACCGATGGTGAAGGCTATGACCATGCAGATCTGGACTTCCCAGGGCCGCAAGTTGACCTCCTTGAAGCCATTGTAGAGACTGGTACTCCCGTGGTTGTAATCGCCAGTGAAGGGCAGGTCTTTACCATGGAATTTGCCGCGGAAAACGCGGGAGCCATCATTCACCTCTTCCTGCAAGGCCAGCTTGGAGGCGATGTCGTTGCCGAGATCTTGTCAGGTGAGACCAATCCAAGTGGCAAGCTGAGTTTTTCTATTCCTCGATTATCTTCAGCTGTGTCTGTGTACTACAACTACTTGCCCATGGAGTGCAAGGTTCCTGCATAGACGGATTTCGACTGGCAATTTCCCTTGATTAACCGAACTGCCCGCTATCCCTTTGGATTCGGCTTGAGCTATACCACGTTCTCCTTCTCCGATGTCAATGTCTCAGAAGATGTGGCTGTTGACGGAGAGATTGCCATCAGCGCTGCCTTGAAGAATACTGGTGACCGGACGGGTAAGGAAGCCGTCCAGGTATACTTCAGTCAAGCCTATCCCGCCATTGAGAGACCTGTTAAGAATCTGATTCGATTCTCCAAGGTGAAGCTGAATAGCAGTGCATCTGAGACCGTCTTATTCAAGATTCCTGTCTCAGAGCTTGGGTACTACGTCAATGGTCAAAGGAGGGTTGACGCGGACACCTATACGTTCTTTGTGGGGTCCAGCTCTGACGACGCCGATCTAACTACAGTTGCGGTGACCGTAAAACAACCAAACTCTACTAGTTAGGGGACGGTGCATATCTCTTAGGCCAGTGTCTTAGCGGATCATGGAGAAGAGAGCGGCAGGATTGCATTGAACAGCGAATGAGCGGGCTGGGAGTTACTTTTCGTGCCCAAGGGTTTATCACCTTTGGTAGCTTGGACCTGTACCAGTAGGAACATGCCAGTCTCGTCTAAATTTCCTCACTCCAATAAAATTACCTAGCGAATCAATCTTAATTTTCACTCTATATGCACAGGGAAGGTTTTGTCATCCTTTCGTACTGAACTACTGCATGGTGCAATGGGACCGGTGGAGGACCACAGCTACAAGGAACTAGCCTGCACGTAGTTCCTGACTGGGGAAGCACAATCCAATTTCTCCCAGTGCGTTTATCTTGACTAAGCATAAGACCTAAACGTGATGAATTGGTCTTTCTAGATTAATCGCAATTTCCCATTGTTTGCTGAGAAGATGGTCTTGCCGTGGCAAATAGATGGGCCTGAGAAATGTGCCACTCTTGATAAGGTCATGATAGGGAAGCTAATGCAGCATCCCTGTATACGCGTGTTCGCTAATTGACCGTACTACCTAGTTTGGGTTACTGTCAACTTACTTACCTTCTGCACGCCACAGTGAATTCGGGGATGCCTGCACTTTTAGATATAGCAATAGGAATCTCTCTCCGAGCCTGCCTATTGCCCCGCATTCTCGCCTGGTTTATCGGCGGCCTAGGTTGGCACTAGGTCAGGCTTGTGTCATGTTCGCGCCATGAATACAGAATACGAGTCTCTTCAAGCCAGATCGTTGTGTCACTAGCCGACCAGAGGCCAATAGCCAAGGAGACTACGTAATCCTCGACTGTCGATAAGCCGAATGTGCTGCCAAGTACAATGCTTGGGAGCTTCCTATCTAGCTTGTGCTACAATAAACTACCGCTCATCGGTTGACCGTAAGGGGAGCAATAGCCCTGGAGAAGGTGTGCCGATCCACCCAGGGCAACCAACCATGCAGCCCTGGGCCCTTACAACTGACGACCGAGCAATTTTGGGGTGCCATTCGAGCAAACTTCGGTGAAGAAAATGCCGAGATTGACAGTGTTGACGTTGGCCAAGGGCGCCCGCTCGTCATGGGGTCCGGACTGGCCATTTCCATCCTACCTCGGCCCCAGTACGGCCAGGTATGGGCAGAAACTTGTGAAGGATGGATAGACCAAAGAGAATGCTGTTTCTCTCAGTTTTTGTAATTTATGAGGACATATGAAACATATATCAAGGTCTTGAAAGACTCCTGAACGTAGTTGTAAAACTGGTCTACCATACTAGTCTCTCGCCACAGCATTGGGTAGTTCCATGAAGCGATGCCACTGCTGCCCAAGCTCGGCTGCGATGGGTCGAATCATTGCCTTTCCTCCACCACCAATAATCCAGAATCCCCGACATCGATGGAGCAAAACCCCATAATGCGCCAGAATGACAAGAGCTTCCGGCACCTTTTGCCTCAACATTTCGTCATACCTCGGGGGGGCATTGACAGGAAACGCTATTGCGGCGTGAACTCGCCTGTTCCCTCGTTCGGAGAATATTTCGAATAGACGAAAGGCATTTTTGAGGCACTTTGTTGCACTCCGACATGTGTCCAGAGATGTTGGAGGCAGGATAGACTCCATGAGCATTTCTTCGATTGCGTCGCACGCGTGACCCGAGGTCGTCAATTTACTCCCGTCTCGGCTGCTATGTTCCTCACTCACGAAGAATGCTGGCCCTTTTGAACTTGAGATGACGTGCCAGAATTCTCGGCAAATAACGCCGACACCTTGTTGGAGATTAAGGTAATCCCGGAACTTGTCCAAGAAGGCGTCAAAGTCGTTCTCAATGGTCGAAAGGGTGTCATGGAGCACGTAGAGGCCCAGGAGAGCGGAGAAGACAAAACGAGGGATGCAGTTTTGCTCGGACAGTTCCATCGTCACAGGATTGTGAAGAGATAGGGCTCGGACCTGCAGCTCGACGGCCATTCGCGAGTACTGTCCGTGTTTGGAAGGATCATGTACACTCAAATGCAACGCAGCCAGAGCCAGGAATTCGTCCATCAAGTATTGAGAAGTGAGCGCCAGGTCGCATATACTAGAGACCAAACCGACTGAACTTTCGTCGCACATCATGAAATTTGCGCTCTCGGATTCTGCATGCCGAAGTAAGACCATGTGCTCTAGGGCATAGACTTGGTTCTCTTCTCGTCGTGGCTCCCCACTGGGGACAGGTCCCAAGACATGCGGGGGAGCTGTAACACCGACTGTCCAAATGGCTTCCGAATTATTTGAGACGGAGGATGTACCGCCTGGTTGACCTGTAGGCCTTAGCGGTCGCTCAAGATAGGAGCATTGCCGCTGAGAAGTAGAGCAGAGAACGCATACTGGGCGTCTCTCGTCGCACTTTTGGTGCCGCTCCTTGCACTGCACACAGCCATCGCGGGACTTTTTGTGAGCCCGGCGTGGCTTAAACTCCATTAAACCAGGAATCGTTTTGGTGAAAAAATCGCACAGGACAGGGATGGTGGTGCTTTGTCGGCCTTTCAAGATGCGAGTGGAACGGAGCTGATTTGAGGGAGACAAAAAAGACTGGAGGCAGTGTGATGGTGAGTGAGCACTCTGGAGTTTAATGACAGCTAGGCAGTCATGCAGCTAGCTAAGGCGCTACTTAAAGCAGCAGCTCCGCTCAATCCGAGGTGGGACATGCTTTTCTTTTCCCTTCTTCAATTAGTACGCCTTTTGTCGTGCCTTATCCATTGACCCAAGTTGCTTTTATCAATATCTTTGCATATTTTAGATACACATGGAAGCACTGCATTTAGTGTTCGCAGGTGCTACGTCCACTTTCCCTCCCTCAAGTCCAGCTCGACTTGCTCATTTCCTCTCATTTTGCCACTGGCATGACCTTGTCTGTCTCTTGGACGTAGTCTGCACTACGACCCATGTCTCACCAATTAAGGTAGCGGTGAGATTCCAGCTGTATCTTGCGGTGTGTATGAAGACAATATTGATTCCATGCACGATCACGTAGCCCGTATTTTAGATCAATCGCCCAATCAATAGGTTTAGCGTTATATTCGGAATTAGCTACCCAGACCGGCTTACGCGGTCCAGATACTACAGGGCCATACATATTGAACTCATATCTTAGATTGGTGCACCTAATTAATTAATACAAAATTTCAAGTATTCTTTTGTGTAAGAATTTCCCTGTATAGAAGTTCTATAAAACAAGTTGGAGACCCTTATGAGTCTCTACCGAGAACGGCTGGAACTCACCAAGCCCACTAGACCTCTCGCTGCCTCAGGCAGCATATCTGAATTTAACTACGTCAGCATCGATTTCTAAGCACTTTCATGCTCTAAATACATCACCCACAAGACAAAGGAATTCAGGACTGAAGATACCGCCGCCACATCCATCCCCATGTCCTGCTTTACCTAATACGGAAGTGCCAAGATATTTCATCTACAAGGCGGATTATCCCCACCGCGTTCTTCTATTTCAATAGTAGAAGATATTTACGCGTCTACATCCCGCACATACGTCAAGGCTGATTAAAATCACAAAAGGGCAAACCAGTCTCTTGGGAGCCTAAGGAGCAGACGGAGACTGCAAAGCCTGATGAAGGAACCGTGGAGAGCCTCCCCTGGACGACAGGGGCAAGAGGCCATCGGCAGGTCTGTTGATGCACAGACGTCTCCATCTACTGGCGGGTTCAAATTCGTGAATTTGTCTCATCCGGAAAGTCTCTATACGGATGAAGGTATTCGAACGGAAATTCGCCGACATGTCATGAAGGATATTGGCCAACAACGGAGACGACGCCGACCAAAAGCAAAATCTTCAAAAGCCACTCGTGCTTCTGTCCAACCCCCGTGCGAGGAACCACCATCAACTCAGAGCGAAAATAGCAATGTTATGTTGCCAAGTCGATCACTGGTGCCGCTCGGCAGCCTTCCCATTGAGGCCAATGCTCGTGTGCGGGAGCTCCTCCACTTTAGTACGTTGAGCTGATTGCTCTCACCAACCTTTTCTCATTTGACAAGAAACATCAATTGTTCTCACATTCTTACGTATACCAGGCAATGCATCCGCTGACATCCATCAACCTCTACGCAAAGTGTGGTTTGAGGTCGCACTGACAGACCCAGGCGCTTTACATGTAACCCTTGGAAATACCGCTACTTTTTTGGTGAAGCTCAGGGGAGACAATAATCCAATGAAGAACCCAGAGATTTTAGGTCACTATTCCCGCTCAGTCATGCTTTTGAGACGACGACTTGCCAGCGCTACCGAAAGTGTGAGAGAAGGGACGATCGCTAATATTTTGGCTCATGTCTGCCTCACCGTAAGTCTCCACAGTACAGGGTCCTTTTATTACCTAAATAACCGTGCTATATAGATACGATATAGCGACTGGAACAGTTGGAGTGTTCATATGGATGGTTTGAGACTCATCTCAAATTTGCGAGGTGGATTCGCCGATCTGCGGCATCCCATTCCCACTCTTATTCTTTTGTAAGCACATATCATGATTACATGTTCAAATATGTCACTGACGGCTTCTGGATAGGTATGACATAACAGGAAGCATGGTCTTTGATTCGTTTCCCCGCTTCCCACTTCCTCCAGATATCCCCGCTAGACGAACGCGATCGATTCGCGATGTGCCCCACAGACTACGGGCATTACTTGTTCAGATAGAACAGATGCCTCCCTACATATCGGTCGTGGGCGACGCCTTGCAGATATTATCTTCCATTGCGGATGTGGTCAACCGCGGCAGCCACTCTGCATTATTCTGGGAAAAGGATATCGATGCCATCATCTTACTCGGCCCTTGCATCCACTTCTTGCTTTCTATGCCGAGGTTGCCGGATGGTTTTGGCACTCTACCACAGGCTAGTGATCTCATAATGAGAGAGATTCTGCGGCTTGTTGGTCTACTGATCATCTCAAGGCTAAAGACGATGTTCGGTCTACCTGCAAGTGAGCAAGCAACCCTTCAGGCCAAATTAAGCGACCTAGTTGCTCAACATGCGATAAGTCTTGAAGAAAGACACCTCGAATTGGAAATCTGGGCTCTTGTCACAGCTGCCTTGTTACAGAACCGTGGCGAAAGAGGTGTGTATGTACAGGAGATCCAGAGAGTGGCGAGTGGGATGGTCAATCAATCTTCTAGGGAAGTGATTGAACTTGCTGAGGAGATGATTTGGATCAACATTTTGGAATCCCCCAACGTTGAAAGCCTACTACAAGAGCTCGGGTTGTTTTCACTTGGCGATGGTGAACTTTGAAGCAACAAACGTGCAGTGGGCGACAAGAATGACCAAAGCTAGCTAAGAAATGCACACAATAATGATAGTTTGGTAAACAGAACCTAAGCTACACGAATGTAAAGATGTTTTGAGCCAAGCTGATCCTATCCTCCATTGATACCACCACTGACGGAGATGAACTGGCCAGTAATCCAGCGACTCTTCTCACTAGTCAAGAGGAGCACGGCATCTGCAATGTCCTCAACCGTGCCGACTCTTTCTTCAGCTCGAGTCAACGAGATGAGGTAGTCCTTCACAGGCTCAACTTCAGGCACTGGTGGCAACGAGTCCGTCAAAACGGGGCCAGGAGCGACAGTGTTAACAGTGATATGCTTGCCATCACGACCGACCTGCGCCGTATGTTAGCTAAACTATGAGCTGAAGACGTGGGAGGCGGTCTAATTACCTCGCGGGCCAAAGTGAAAGTCAACTGGTCCATGGCAGCCTTTGCGGTGGCATAGATAGGCATTTGGACGAAACCAAGCTTGGAAGCGACGCTTCCAATGTTAATGATGCGTCCACCTTGCGGGATGTAAGGATAAGCAGCTTGGAGGAGTAGAATAGGGCCGACAATTGCAACCTCGAACGATCGCATAATATCCTCAGGCTTGCTGGTAAGGATTGTTCCGCCGGCGACGAAGGTTGCACCATTCACTAAAGAGAGGCTCGATGAGCATGGAAGCTAACAATTGGTATTGAGGAAATACTGTACTTACCAACGATGTCAATGTGATCAACGCCAAAAGCCTTGAGGGTCTCGTCCACGATCCTCTTGCTTCCTTCTGCAGTAGACACATCGGCCCTCACGGCGTGAGCTCGACCCTTGCCGACAGCTGATTCAATCTTGGAGACGACATCTGCAGCGCGAGACGCAGAAGACTCTGAGACATAGTTGATGGTGACATGAGCACCAGCACGAGCCAGAGTGAGTGCAATGGCAGCGCCAATACCGTTTTCTCGACCAGAGCCAGTGATGATCGCCACCTTGTTGGGGAGGGATAGACCTTCAGATGCCGACATTTTGATGGTTTGGTGAAAATGATTACTTTGAGTGTGTTGATGATTGTAGATTGCTGTTGGAGTGCGTTGTGGTGTTGTGAGTGCCAGATGGAAATCACGGCTGAGGGGATGCTCTTTATAGAGGTTGGCTTCCGATTGAATCCTTTAAAAGTACAGATTATTAATTATAAAAGTCTCCCGTCTTACAAATCTGAACGATGAGTCGATTGTAGAGAAAATGATATCAAATCTCAACATCGCGTGGATCAATAAGGAAGATACGTCATGCTTGTTCCTGAATAGGATATTGGTGTTGAAGAGGCCTAACCCAAAATGGATGCTGGTCCCCCCTGTCATTCTCTCTCAGCCCAACACCAATGCAGTATAGCTTCATCTCGCGGTGGAATGGGCCAATTAGGAGGAAGCCCGGCCCGCTCGGTTTGACATGTGGTTTTGTTTTGCTTACGGAGAAACTCAATTGTCACCAGAATCTCATCTTATCGTGTCGCCTTGGTCCGATTCTTAGTCGTTTCCCTTCATGGTGGCGGGACATTGAAACGCGTGAATTACAAATCATCTCACCGGCTTGATACCTGTTCATGTTATAAGTATAAGTATGCCGGGTCGAATAGCCTTGGATAAATCCTGCCTTTACACGCCCAAGCACTCTAAGAATACCATATTTACTCTCCCCTCGCTTACCTGAATACCAAATCTCTTCAAACCTGTTCAATTTTTACTTGCAAAACAAGTCAACAACACAACATGTCGCAGCTAATTGTTGTTCTAGGAATCACCGGCGTACAGGTAAGCCCAAATTCTCCGCCTTATTAAACACAAGCTGTACCGCACTTGAGTAGTTTTCCCTTGCTGATGCGACCACCTACAGGGAGGCTCTGTTGCCGACACGTATCTTCACACCGCCGGTTGGAAAGTTCGTGGCGTGACTCGCAATCCTGAGTCTGGGAGTGCCAAGGAGTGGGCGACCAAGGGTGCCGAGATCGTCCAAGGCAATGTCAATGATGTCGAGTCTCTGAAGAGAGCATTCGTTGGTGCCAATGTCATCTTCGGTGTTACAGACTTTTGGACCATCTTCAAAGACCCCGAGAGCAACAACAAGAAACGTCCTGGCCAAGAACTCGTTGAATACTGCTACGAGGTCGAGTTGCAGCAGGGCAAGAACATCGCTGATGCGGCGGCCACCGTCCCTGGCCTCTCTCGATTCGTCTTCAGCTCCATGGCCCAGGCAACAAAATCCAGCGGCGGAAAGTACAACACGCTTTTCCACATGGATTCCAAGGCCGAAGCGGCCTCATATGCCCAAAGCCTACCATTGCTCCATGGCAAGTTCTCGCAGATCCAGGCGCCTATTTACTTCCACCTGCCCTGGCAGTGGGGACTACCTACGACTCCCCAGAAGGTATGTAGAATTCACAGTTTCTAGACACCGTCGCATCGCTTGCAGTGAAGCTAACAGTGGTACAGCAAACTGATGGAACCTGGCGCATGAAGGGCATTGGCCCAGGCGACAAGGGGATTCCGTTTGGAGATGTCCAGAAAGACTTTGGGCCATCTGTCAAAGCAGTTGCTGAGGCTGAGCCTAACGTTAACCTGTTTGCAGTCGGAGATTACGTGTCCTGGACAGACTACCTGAGAATCTTCTGCGAGACTCAAGGTCTGAAGTACGGTGGCTATGACGAACACTCGTATGACGATTTCTGCGAGTTACTTCCCGGAGGTCTTGGTCATGAGTTTAGTCACAATGTTCTGTTTGCCCATGAATTTGGGTACGAAGGAACAGATCCATCAGTGATTAAACCAGAGAAGGTAAGTATTACTCCGACTCATTCTAAGATCAAAGCACTAACATTTATATAGCTCAACCTCAAGATGACTTCTTTCCGTGAGTACTGTCAGAGTACCGACTTTTCTGCGATCTTGTAATGAAGGATAAGAGAAGTAGGGCAGAGGATCTTGGATTTCATGACTTTTGGTTTAATTCATAGAATAGCCTAATAAAACGGTCTATCTAATCAATTTAGCGCTCCCTCCTGGCCAGATACCAACCTACAGAGTGAGGAGATAGGTTTGAAAGAGTGACATACCTACGTCTTAGAGTTTCTATCCCAGAGTGGTTATTATTAAATACTATGTTAACGATATCTTCCCACATACTACATGAGTACTGTCTAATTATGAACAAGTCAATTTACCTTTTGCGCTCCGAGAACTTGGACATATCCTATCTTGGATTAGACTCAGAAATTGCCGTGAATTCCCATGTCATGTTGCAAATTATAGCAGAATGAAGTTGTTTATTCACAATATTAGAGGTCAAATGGCTCATTATTGGCTCGTATTGCTAACATGATCTTCAGCAGAGTCGTGACACATCACACTACGGGACCATTAAGCAACCCAGAGAGGGTGTCAGGCCTAAGGAAAGTGCCTGCCAGCATCGGACCCACAGGTATCGTATGGTGTCCCCGATGCGGGTCCGCAGTTGGGCAGAGCCTGGGAAAAGGACAATTCTTAGTAGTCTCATACAAGACGACCTACCTTTGCGCAGCGTGCCAGCATCAGAGACCCTACTGTTGACGCCCTTCACCTCACTTTGACCTGGACCCGTATCCAGGCTCTGACAGAAGGGAAAAGTGATATTTGGGTAGTTGTTACATTTGAGTCGTGAGCACCCTCTATAAGGGAGTGGTAAATACTGTGACCCGGAATAAGTGGGGGCGTGACGTGGCATTGGGAGTCGTTAGTGTACTGGGTGGTTAATCTTTCCCCAGAAATGAGTGTTTTATTTGTCCGATCCTACCCTATCTCGGCCGAGAAGCTGCATTGAGAGGAAGGGGGACGGTGTTTGTCGATCAAGTCTGTGAAGTGAATATAGGTTTATACAGTTTAGGAAATCGCAAGCACTCGGAAGTTCTCTTCGCTAGCGGGGGACCTTTTGCCGAGAACCCCTGACGGCCATGCATCCCCGGATGGACGGTTAGCGGGGAAGCTGGGCCCTCGTAAAGAGTCTGCGGGGTAGCTGGACCCTTAGAAAGGCCCGATATACTGTATATAGTAGTGTTTAGAGCCTGTTGCGTCATCTTTGGTCTGGAGGACCGGCAGCTAGATAGCGGAGCGCATGGCTTCGGTGGCCCTGTTCACATAGCTAGGTAGCATCATGGCTCGAAGGGGCAAGTAGAGCCATCGTCTAGGCGGAATATAAAAGACTTCGAGTCGACGCACCAATGAGGTATATGATTTTGGCCTGATGAGACGTAGTCACACTTCGACTGGCTACTAGTTCGGACAACGACAATCATGCTGTTTAAAATCCTCTTTCTGAGTGCCTTATGCATTCTGCTGCCGACATCGACACTCGCTACCGCCAACAATAGACAGTGCGCGTCCTCACGATGGGCACACAGGCACCGGCTGTTCGTCCTAACGGACATAAGCAACGAGCCGGACGACCAGATGAGCCTCGTCCGTCTACTGACGTACGCCAATGAGATGGACATCCAGGGCATCGCCGCAGTAACGTCCATTTGGCTGCGAAACCGTACCGACGCCGACACAATCCGCGATGTAATCGACGGGTACGGCAAGGTGGTGAAGAACCTCAACGCCAACGTCCCATCGCGTGCGTCTTACCCACCAGCACGACGCCTTCTGGACCTAGTCACGGAGGCACATCCCGTCTACGGGTTGGAAGCGCTTGACTTGCCCCTGAGCGAAGCGGCCGAAGCCCTTGTCGAGGCCGCCGATGAATCCGCCAATGACGACCCCCTTTGGGTTTCGGTCTGGGGAGGCGCCGCGGTCCTGGCCGAGGCGCTGCAGCACGTCTCGCGGACTCGCAAAGCCCGTGCCGTCGAGCAATTTGTCGCGAAACTTCGCGTATACTCCATCTCGGACCAGGATGACGCCGGCATCTGGATCCGCCTCCGCTATCCGCAGCTCTTCTACATCGTCTCGCTGCACGGCTGGAGCGAGTACACGCAGCCCACGTGGACTGGCATCTCGGGCGAGGAACTCCGCCATTTCGACAGCGGAGGTCCCGACTCAGCCATCGTCTCCAACAAGTGGCTCGAGGAGCACATCCGCATCGGCCCGCTCGGCGCGCACTACCCCGAATGGCGCTTCATCATGGAGGGCGACACGCCGGCGTTCCTGACGCTCGTGCAGAACGGCCTCGCGGACATTGAGAATCCGCATTGGGGCGGCTGGGGAGGTCGGTACTCGCCGATGGACCTCTCGGGCCAGGTGCGCGTCTACTCGGAAACGGCCGACTGGGTGCACGGCGCGGACGGGGAGGCCTATTCGAGCCGGTACGCGACCATCTGGCGGTGGCGCGAGGACTACCAGTATGATTTCGCGGCAAGAATGCAGTGGACTGTCAATAGGGAGTATGCAGAGAACAACCACCAGCCCGTCGCTGTCGTGAACGGCTCGTGCGGCCCGGCGGCGCAGGTGATCGAGTATACGCTGGGGGAGACCATCGTGATCGATGCGAGCGAAAGCTGGGATCCGGACGGCGATGACCTCTCGTTCGACTGGTTCCACTATCGCGAGGCGACTGGGTACGGGCGTGCCCTGGAGGGATTTGAGATCCCCCTTATCAGTGATGAGGTGGCCATTGAATCGATGACGACGGATGGGAGTGTCGTTAGCTTGGACCCCCAGCGAAATAAGGTGAGTCGAGAATATGCCGTTTACTGCGTAACAATACTGACGAGACCTTGTAACAGACGATGCACATCATCTTGTCAGTCCACGATGGTCGGGATATGCCGCTTGTTGCTTATAGGAGGTTCATTCTGGTGCCTTCCTAGCTTCGGAAACTATTCTGCCGAGGTACCAGGAGCAGATGCCAATTAGCCACAGCGCATAGAACCTCTCTTGTACATAGCTTTGACAAATGTTCGCATTTCTTTAATACATTCGGGGATATCGCGGTAGCCCTTGATTTCGGGCCCCAATCTTTTGGCTAAAATAGCCTCGTTGACCTGGGTGAGAGCCTTGGGCAGATGGACTGGGCCCACCCTATCGTGGTCCCAATCTTGAGAGAGATACTCGAGATTGGCGACGTGATGGCCAATCTCCAAGATCCAACATTGAGTGTCGTCATTATACCTCAAGTCTCCGAGCACAGCCAAGCTGAAATACGGAGCAGATAGCGAAGAGTCCGCCATGGCCCGCTCAGTTTTCGACCGACTTAGGCTTGCATGTCAACGCGAAGGTCAAGCAGCGCTGGGGAACGAGACGAGTTTTCGCCAAGTTCAAGAGAGTTCTGCAGAACTGAATAAAGAGAGGAAATCCCGACACCTCCCGTCTTCTCAAACCCCCACCCTTCCTTCCAGTCATGACAGCCTCGCCGGCGTCAGCGCGAGCCACACCACATCCTGCCAAGGGACCCTCGTTACTGCGACAGAAAGCTAATTGGAAGATGTAGGCTTCTTTTCCACAACTGACGCGTTTTTCAGTACCCGTGCGAGTTGCGTGAGTATCATGAGTTCCAGCCATACCATAAGTTAGCTCGTAAAAAAGCGGAATTCCTCATCTGGAGTGAAATCCGAGACGTCGACCAGGGTATCCTTGGTCTACGGACTAACATGGTGTGCCACGAGACTCTCTTATGAGTGATTTGTCATCTCAGAGGCCCTCAAAGGCCCCGGTCGACATGTTCTGGATGCATGCAGGGTGATGCCGAAACCATTAGATGTCGGGGACTTGGTGGGCGGCTTTGTGGGCACTGCTAGATGTTACATGGGGTTAAATCCAACCAGCTTCGTGATTTTTGGGATTGGGTGTGATCGGTGATGCCGCTGGGGGCCATGCAATCATTCCATAGCGTTGAGTGGTGGCTGTTCAGCTCGTACTTATTCGTACTAGAGCTGAGCCCGGAGAGTGTATCATCCGCAACCATACAACCATCTCAGTCATCAGAAGATCAATAGTGGCTGTTCTGGTGACGCCAAAGCTGAACTCCACGCCACTGCAACGCATTGTACAGGCCAGTCAACGCCCGGAATATACGGCTCTCGTATCATGTACCTATGCGAGAACCCGGCTTCTTAACCTGTTAGCGAAAGCAATCGGTTGTCACTGAACATCTAGCCGCGGATTTCTAGCATCCTAAATCGAACACCCGTCTTCATTACCAGTCAGCCCGACGGAGCTCATCCGCTGATCCGGTGGGAGCCATGTGTCTTGCAGCGCAGGCTGTGACACATAGTTTGGGTCTGCTCTTGTGATGTAGTTGTGTGAGTACTAATCATGTATGAGTCTCGCAAGAGAATTGCATCTCGGCAGCATGGAAGGGTGGATTAATCACCCATCAGTCAGCCACCTCTCCCTCCTTGGCACAAGCTCAGCTGCAGATATCCAAACGTATTTTTTCGTTTAGCCTCTTGCCACTGCTGCGAATTCTCCTCCGGACGGAACTACCAAAGAGTCGAAAGGAGGTGACTTTTGGGATGACTGGTAATTTTCTACAATCTGATAATATATTGAAGACAGTTGAATAAAACTGAGTCTGTGTTGGATCCGTTACGGCTGAATTGATCAAAGGAATAATGTTCAAATTGATGATGATGTTGATCCTCGCTTATCCCGGTCATGCGGACCGAGGGGTTATCGGACCCCCCTTCTGAGTAAGGTAAGGATATCAATCTATCAGAGGTTTCGTAATACAGGGCTATCTTCCAACAGTATGTTAATAACTAAGAAGCTTAATGTAACAGTGCAGTGTATTCTATAAAGAAGGTATAGGGTAGGCTGGAACGTGTAGTATATAATTTAGTGGATCAGGACATCAAAGTAAGCAATAGTGGTCACGGTCTGGTAATATGTCAAAGGCAGTTTGACGTAACCAAGTCTGTCGATAGTTAGAGAGCTTAGGGCTCGCTATACTGCTAAGAGAGCATATATATAATGCGTGGCTCGGTGGTGCTCGTGAGATATTGTGAGTGGTGATCTGGAGTGAGTGTGATCGGGATCGCCTTAGGATCGCTGGGGTTCCACGTGAGGGGATCCAGCCTGATTGGAGAGAGGACCAAAGTGGGATATGCGTTACTACCAGACGTGACCGCCCGGTTACTACACGGGCCGTCACATGAAAGACCTGGCTGAGCTCGATGCATCAGTTGGATATCTGTCCATCTTGTGGCAGACCTGCAAGAACGATGCCGCTTCGTGTAGATTATGGCTAGGAAAGATGGAGACGGATGTGAGTTTGACCCAAGCCGAAACTTGGA
The DNA here is from genome assembly GCA_020740775.1 of Ilyonectria destructans. NCBI lineage: Eukaryota > Fungi > Ascomycota > Sordariomycetes > Hypocreales > Nectriaceae > Ilyonectria > Ilyonectria destructans. The sequence goes on from JAHEWK010000010.1 coordinate 2,224,116, forward strand.
TGCAGCCGACTAACAATGCTAAATAATCTCCCACTTATAATGAAGGTGGACCAAGATAATGTTATTCGGCTTTGTAAGTTCTCTCCTCATCAACATCAAATGTCTGTAGCCCGGTCAAAATTTGAAATCTCTGGGCACTTTCTAACTATAGTGAGTCTTATCATTATTTCTTTGTCAGTAACAAATAAGCGGCCAGAGAAGAAGCTGCTAAGGAAGAATGGCCTGTTCTGGTGCCAATTGGGAGCGCTTAAGCTTATTCCGGCAGGGGCTCCCAAAAGACGCTGGCTCGTAAACGTTGACGGTGAATTTCCCATTGAAACCTGCTAGCAAGTTGGAATTGATTGGGGCTACAAGGAAGACAAAAGCATATTTGTTTTAATTTCTGATCTTAACGAGGTCTTCACTTTGTTAGCGAGCGGATACAAACGATGAGGCCCACCCACCTGTAACCTGTTTCAGCCGAATGGCCTCCGCGCATGGAATCGCGTTTCTCCGCCTATCCAGCAGCCGACTGGTAAATTAATCCGAGAACTCCTAACCGCTTCTGATCAATTCATCACCAACTACCCACTGCCAGGCCTCGTTACCTTGCACCGAGCTATCCGACTGGACCTTTGGCGGTTAAGGACATGGAAGCGAACGCTGCACGATGCTTCGAGCCGGGTATTGAGTGCTCATACAAAATGCTGCCAGCCGCCACTCTGTTGGCGTGATGTTTCGTGTCTCTGTCCCATCCATTCATTCTTTCATTCACTCATTTTTCTCTTCATCCAGCTGGCCTGTACACGTAGTCGATCTCGACGATCTTTACACCATTTACTCTCGCTTTCACAATGAAGTCATTCGCTGCTATCGCTTCCTTCGTCGGCCTGGCTGCCGCTGAGATCCTTTGGGATGGCCGCTTCAACGATCTCACGTCCGCCACCGACCTCGAGAAATGGAGCTTTTCCAACCCGGTCGGGCCTTACCAGTACTACATCCACGGCGACGGCGAGGTCACCGAGTATGTGAATCTCACGGCCGCCAACGCCAATCCCGCTGATGGCGGCTCATCGAAGGGTGCCAAGATCTCCCTGACGGACACTGCCTACTGGAACGGCCAGACCATGCGCCGTACCGAGTTGATCCCCCAAACGAGCGCCGCAATCGCCGCTGGCAAGGTCTTTTACCACTTCAGCATCAAGCGCGAGGCTGAGAACGCGCCGTCTCTGGCCCGCGAGCACCAGATCGCCTTCTTCGAGTCGCACTTCACCGAGCTGAAGAGCGGCCTCATCTCCGGCGCCAGCGGCACCGAGGACACGAGCCTCCAGTGGTTCGTCGGAGGCACCTCCAAGTGGGAGGTGGAGTGGGAGGCCGGCGTCTGGCACAACATCGCCTACGAGATCGACTTCTCCGGTGAGACAGTCGGTCTCTGGCACTCGACTGGCGGCAGCGATCTCAAGCAGGTTGTTGCTCCTGTCACTGCGAGCACGAGCAGCAACGGCGCTGACTGGCACGTCGGTGTCCTGGAGCTCCCCAACGGTGATGCCGACACCACCGAGGACTTTTACTTCTCCGGCGTCTACATCGAGGACGGCGACATCACCGCCTCATTTTCTGGCGGCTCTGCCAGCGGCGATGACACTTCAGCTAGCTCTTCAGCTGTTGCCTCGGTGGCTACCAGCGCAACAAAGGCTGCGACAACTGCCCCGGTTGCCACTACTAAGGCTGCTGTCGCGACCACCACGAAGGCTGCTATCGCGACCACTTCGCTTGCGGCTGATGTCACCACGCTGGTTACCAAGACGACTTCTGCTGCCCCCGAGGTTTCTACTGCTCAGACGACTTCCATCGCAGAGACAACTTCAGCCGCGCAGGCGATCCCGGTTGCCGAGACGAGCTCTACTCCCGCTGAGGTCGCTCCCACACAGACATCTGCATCGGCCGTGGAGACACCCACGCAAACCTCTCGATGCAAGCTCTCGCGCCGCTCGCGTCACCGTCGATCCGTTCGCTCCCAATAGATGGCTGATGAGCCACCGTCCCCCGATGGAGGATGAGGACTAGTTAGAACTAGCCAAGACGGGAGGTTACTGCTATTTCAGCGTACATATTTCTACATTAAAATGTATATAGCATTACCTTAAGTGAAGACGGAAATAGCATGATTCATTTTAGAAAGACTCGTTCAATGTTTAATGTGCCATCGGGTCACAATTATGACTGCCACCCCCCACCCAAGCCCCCACACCCGTCTCATTTTGCAACCCAGGTCGAACAACAGTTGCTTACAATCTATTACTCAAATGGACTTCGCATTCACGTCGTAGATCAATTTTATCAATTTTTAAATGATGTTTTTCTTTATTATCTAAAAATATTATTTTTTCTGTATTATTTTTTATAAACCCAGGCTATTGAACAGTTTATGCAAGCTGCCTTCACTACTTGAACTTTACTATAATTATCGTACCGCCGTTTTTAAGCTACACTACGCCACAGCAATTAGCAGCCAGCAAATTAGTCAATTGACGTCTACTTTGAATTTAATCCCAGTCACTGGTTGGGGTATGTATTTGAACCATCGGGTATCCCCACATGCTACAAATACTTTGCATTGGCGGACGCAGCAAGCTATAAAAGAGAGTATAAGTATTTTCCGAAAAGCTACGAGAAGAGTCATCGCCACAGCGACAAACATGCCATCCATCCTAGCATTATTTCAATTGACTTGCTTGCATCCCTTAGGGGCGTCATGAGATTGGAGCTTACAACTAAGGAAGCATACTGTTGTGCCTCATGCCAGACTGCAGGTCGTAACCAGTAATCAAGAATAGAAAACAACCCAACGCAACATCTCTCACTTTAAGAGACAATGGCGACCAACTGGTGGGCAGGATGTGATCGCGCCAAACTGAGTGGACAGTTCTGAAAAACCACTCGCGAGAATCGGTATCTGGGCTTCACCTCATTTAGAGGACCGCCTGTCCACTTCAAGATCGTGAGTGATCCTGGACGCTCCACTCGATTCCGGGGTCCGGTTTTCAAAAGCCAGGTCGCTTCAGCGCTAAAATGAGCCAAGCATATGGAATTGGGGACGCGAAGGCTAGCTAACGGTATTTTTGGCAGTTCCATGATATGTTTGTCACCAAGCTCTTATGAATTGACGAGCAAGTGGTAAGAATAGTTTCTTGAGAAACCTCGAGGATTATGAGGCGCTCTGGTGCTAATAATTCTACAATACTAAGAGGAGAGCTTAAAGGGACCTGGTCGGCGGCATTGCGAAAGGTGGTTTGTTGGAAAGCGAAAGATGGAGATTTTAACGTGGACTGGTGGCTCTTTGGCTCGAGCTAGGTAGCTTTGGAATGATCTTTCTGAGCGGAGCTACTTTTTTTTGTACCGGGCTATTAGCTTAGCTATGGAGTTGCTCATGCATACTATTAATATATCGAATGGCGTCTCACCCGTGATTCTGAACTTGTCACCGGTAAAGTCGGACAATAAATGGTGTATGTAGCTGCTGATGGTAGAATTGATGAGCTCGGGCCGGCCAGGTTCGGCCTCGGGCAAGCACTTTAAGCCAGGGCCTGCTGTCGCTGGATCGACATTACCAGTTGCCGAATATCAGTGATCGTACGACCCCAAAACCGACCTCGAGCATTTCTCCTCCCTTGCTTGGAACTGAGCTTGCCTGAGTTGGGCTGAGCTGAGAATACTATGTAAGCCATTCTGAGCCGGGGTCCCCAGATTTGGCCAGGAGGTGCCGCGGATCAAAAATGGAACCGACGATGTCTATTTTCTCTATAAGTAAGTCTAAAGACTCACTGTGTTGAATTCTTTATGTAGGGTGAAGAGATTTATATCTCAAGAAGTAAATGATGTAGTCATCATGCATTTCAAAGTATGTACTCTATGATACCTTTTTCGCGAGATATTAAATACTGTTATGTGTCCTCGGGGATAAAATATATGAAGAAGCCACCGCAATGCATTTGTGTTTCTGAAGCTCAGCCCCTGCCGCTCTATCCGTGAGCTAAGCTAAGTTGGTGCTGAGCTTGGGGGCTGTTGAGGCTAAGATTCGGATGAGATGCCCGACTGGCTAGGGGTACCTAGAATTATTGAAACCCTAAGCTGAAATGGACCAATGGAGCTGTGAGTGGCAGATAGGCGCCATGGCAGTGCAGATTTCTTGTATTTGTGGCGTTCTCCGTCGTCTCAGTGATCATGCTTCAACGGATAACATTGCCGTGTCAGAATGGGTTTAGCTAGAGCGACTTTTCGTCTTATATTAGACAGTGCTGGTACTCATTACCGCCGCGAGTGTCCTGGTTCACAGACATCGAACCACCATGTCCGACCCACCACCCCTAACTGACACCTTCACCGTGCCCTCAACATGCTATAAGTCCACCTTCGGCGCTCAAATCACTACAGAAACTCAAAACGGTATCTACTTTCTCCTCGGAGATCCCAATTCAGCTGGAGATTGCCTGCCGTCCGCGGTTGGGACTTCAACCGTCTCATATTTTTCCCCTGGTCTCTACTGTCCCCATGACTGGACAACAGCCTGCAGTAGAACATCAGATGGGCAGGCGATTGCAACCTGCTGCCCGCCTGGCAGCTATGTCTGCGAGTTGCAGTCTACCTTCGCAGATCTGTATTACTGGATCACCATGTATCCGTGTATCTCGTACGTTGGAGACGCAGCCGTAACGGCAACCAGTGTGCCCGTTATCATCACAAGCCCGACATCACATACCATTTACTATACCTTAGCTCCAAATGATGCTGTCAACGCTCCTGGGGTCGAATTAAGGATAGATATATCGGCCAATACTGCATCTGTTACCACAGACTCTGTTATCACAACCGGCTCTGTTAGCACCACCGGCTCTGTTATCGCCACCACCTCTGTTGCCAGCAAGCATAAGGACTCGACACAAGCATTGGCGATTGGGCTAGGCGTACCATTAGGTATTATGGGAGCTGCTGTACTTGGAGTGGCAGTCTGGTTCTTTCGAAGAAAGAAAAAGAGAGACAAGACTCCGGACGTGGCTAATACGGGGACTACGGGAGAGACCCGAATGGCAGAGGCGGATGGCAAGGCTCTTAAACCAACAGTGGAAATTGACGGGATAACAGCGGGGACAAGGGTCTATGAGTTGGATAATTCACAGGCCAGAACAGAGCTTCCAGTATAGAGGGCTATAATCTAATCAACTTTTTTATTAATTAGCTACTTAAGCTTTTCTAAGTTTAAATTTTCTTGTCATTGAATAATCTTAAGATTAAATTTATTAAATATATTAACTAGCTTCCCCAGTATAGTTAAAGTAAGAAAGATTAAATTAAAGCTTAAAACAAAAAATAATATATAATAACTTTATTATTTCCCTTAATAAGGGAACCTAGTATTTGAATTTACTGTACTTTCGTTATATACGTCACAGTTACTGAGGCTCAGGTTTGGGTTTTAAGCTGCTTTTTTGCTATCTACTGGAATCCTATCTAACCTGTTCGCTCTGCAGCTATTCTAACCTTTATCTCTACTCACAAATCCCACGACCCAGCCTGTAAAACGCCCCAAGATCCCCAACGCCTATATTGACCCGTTTAAGCCATCTGAATCCGCACTCTAGCCAGCGCCGTAGCTGGTTATCATCCACACTACCTCCACGCAACGCAAGAGCTCTTCAAACCAGAGCTTATACGCCTTTTCTGCCTATTGCCTCAATGAACTTCTAGCACCTGTTATTTCTTAATTAATATAAGAAATATCAGCCGGCGAAAGTCCAACACTGAGACTGAAATATAGGAGCATTGACATTGAACAGCGTGTTACTGTAGAGGGTTCCAATATAAGCAATAACGTCCATATTAAAGGTGCTGGCGAACCAGGCGCCGTTGGGGCAGGTAGCCGTGTCCGGCTGAGTGAAGGTGACACCCGACTTGCTGGCATAAGCAAAATCCAGGTCAGCAGAGAAGGCGTTGATAATCTGGGGCTTAACTTCAAAGCCGGAGGTCAGGTCGATAGCGCCCTTGAAGACACGGATACCTAGAGCAAGGCTAAGATCGAGGTAGGGGTTGAGCTGCAGCGACACCTCGGCGCTGACATCGGAGGAGACAGAGGTCTCGGGCTTCCAGCCGCTGGTAGAGGACTTGTCAGAGTTGAGGAGGTCGAGGTGGACCTGGCCGTTGACAATCTCGCTGTGGAGGCCGAGGGAAGCGTCGACGGTGCCTGACGCGGCGAACTCGACACCGAGACCGAACTGAGCGATGGGGCCGACGTCGAGAATACCGGGGATAGTAAAAGCGGAGACAGAAGCAGAAAGGGGTTCATAGTTGTAAATGTCAGACGAGAAGGAAGCAGAGACAGCTGCAGAGACATTAACGTTCACGAGACCGGAGTAGTCGACGTCAAGGTACATCTTGCTGGGCTTGAACTTGAGGAAGTTGAAACGAAAGCCGCCCTTGATTCGAATGTTGCTCTCGAACTTGGCCTGATCGACGACGATCTTGAGGCTCTCTGTGTCAATGAGGGTTCCATGAATCTCGCCGCTAACTGATGCCTTGAGGTCACGTTTGGCAGGAGTCGACGTAGTGTCGAATTCGACAACGGCGTCTTCACTTTGCTCGTCAAGGGCAGAGCGCTTGCCAGCGGCAGTGGCAGTCAATGAGGCGTCATCGAAGGTAAGGCCAGAGACGGTGTAGAAACCACGCTCATCGGCGGTGTTACAACCGCCATTGGGAGAGTACGTGATAATAATGAAGTCCGATGTGGGCCACGCGGCAGAGGACGCTTTGAGGGAAGCATCATCGCTAAAGGTCATAGATACACCGGCGTCGGTGCACTCGACGGAGGCGATTCCAGCGACTTCCTCCAACACAACGGCAGGCTGCTTCATGACAGCGTCAACGAGGGCCGTCATGTCGTCGGCGGCATACCCGAGGACGATCGCCTTGGCCGGCGTCAGAGTGTCTTGTCTGGCCTTGAGGCCCGCGGCAAGACCGGACTTGAGAGCCTGGGGGCGAGAGATGGGCTTTAAGACAACCGGAGGGGCAGTCTGACTGTCTGTCTGTCGGGCCTCCAGATTGTTGAGACGGCCAGATTCGAGTCCATCGGGTCGGTGGATGGGACGAAGAACAACCTTGCTGTCATCACTGGGCAATACAGCTGCGGAAGTGAACCCGGCGAGGGCGGCGATTGAAAGGAGGAAAGAAGGAGAGGTCTTCATGTCTGCTGTAGAGTGTATTGCTTTGAGCGAGAGGCAAGCAGAGCTGCAATGATAATCAACGGAAGTGAGTGACTGTGTTTTGGAGAACGAAAGAGGGTGGTAAGGAAAAGACTGAATGCTGCTGGATGCTTCTGGATATGGAGCAAGATGAGGATCTGGGTGCCGAAGCGTTGACCCTTTATACACAATCATCGATGCCTTTCCTAGATTCGGAGTCGTGCATCGAACTGGTCACTAAGCATTGAACCACAATGCCAGAACCGGCTTGCCCGTGGCATCGTCCGTAAAAGGCGACAGGGAGAACAGAACAGTTCATTCTTTCCTCGTGCTGCGCCTCACATCCAGTCGTAAGGTGTGAATGGAAATGGGGCAGTTGACGATGAAAAGGGTCGACCCCTGTCAGCCGCGTTCATGCCGTGTCTTGGAGATGCGCTTTGTGAGGACAAAGGGGTAGCGGCAGGTGTCGACCCCATGAATAGAGAGTCTGAAGAGTACGCAAATGCTCAGTTGTCAACATTTGCTCATCTAGTGCTCAATTGGGTCTAAAGTTACTGACGTAGGAACTCCTATGCAAGTCTGTCGTTGAGTGAGGCTCTGAGATAGCGCTGGTACAGTGCCATCATCCGACATCCGACTTCACGACCCCTGACGGCCCACGCGACTGACATTAGGTTTTCGTCCCCGTCTTGGCAGCTTCAGGCGAGTCATTCGCCCATCATCAGCCCCCGCCATCCTGGCTGATATGTCAAAGCTCCAATACGAGAAGCTTGGAGCAAGTTGAGATCTGAAACCTTGGCGTCTGAAGGGGATCGCATTCCCCGAGCGCCATTACGGATCTGGCCGTTGCGAACCCAGTTGAGAGAACACTGCCGTGGGTTAATTGGGCGAAGTTCGGATTCGTCTTAACCCGCACATGACCGGAGTGAACTTTCCTCGGCAATACCGAGATTTCGAATTCAGTATTAAGCCCTAGATGTAAAGCTGGCTTATTTATCGTGTCAGGGATTTAAGGTCTTTGGAGAAAACAGGGGAAATTGAAGCTTTTCGCTTTTTTTGGGAAAGGGCCCACAGCCGGCTGTCTCCTTTGGGATATCCCACTTTAGCTAGGGCTCTTGGCCTAACTAACAACTGTTTACATCCAGCCGGCGTAGTTTATTTACATAGCTCGCAGGATGCATTAATTCAAATATGTCTCAATTGCTTGAGTTCTAGCAATATCATAAAACAAGCTCACCAGTATTGTCGATAGCTTTGGACGGCGGGAATGTCACTAGAGGAGTAGCAGATGGCAACTTGCCCGGGAGTATCTCTACCCCTCCAGTGCACTTGCTAAGAGAGCTGCGAAAGATGAAATAAAGCTGTTTTAGGATTTTCCTCACCAAGGACCATCTGTTCTAGCCTATGATCCCTGCATATACTCGGCAATGCATGGTCTTCTGAGACATTTGATCGGACGACAATCCACGATGTCGAATGCACTTGCCAGTCACGTTGCAACAACCCAATTTTAGTTACCCACAATGCTGGTCTTCGACGTGTAGATGGATCTATTGGCCAGAACCTGGCTGTTCCTCATGGCACATCTACCAAACTAGTACGCGTCTGTGTCAATATTGGACAGGCTCGAAAAGTACTGAAGGATTAGTGAAAGTACCACTGGACTTCACAGGAAAAATAAAATCACTCTCAGACTTGCCAGACTTGCCAGACGTGCCTAGAACGAGTGGGACGCGGTGGCGCAAAGCTGGAAACTCGCCGCCAGCGGAAAAAGTGCATATTTGGGTGGGTACAATTTCGCAAGACTCTGGGCTTGTCAGTGAAATCAGCCTTCGAAAACGATGCCGGAGTCGTCTTCCCTTAAAAGAGGAACACAGGATGCGACGCTTTCTACGACGTACGGAGTCAAGCCCATCTGATTCACCGTTAGCCGACAGCAGTCCTATTTGACAGTTTAGCGGTGTGGCGACGGCGGTGACACTAATAGTCTAGTTTTGAGACACTGCACACTGTGGCGTATGCAGTGGTGTCCAATTGTTGCCTCGTTACAGGACGGGCTGAAGCCACAGTCAAGATGCATCATGTACGTTATCAGCTCTGCATTCTGGAGCGTTCTATTTTGCTGGCTGACTTGACAGCCACCTCACGCGACCAATGGCACAGGGCAAAATGTCTTGGAAGGCAGACTTTTACGTCGATGGCCCTAAAATATACTCTGGGCTTATTGTGTCCGGTTAGATTGAGTTTAAGAACCCAAGAGAAAGCCTGCGATGATTTGCGAGGCTGGCGGTGAAGAGACCCACGCAAGCTGTAGAATGCTGAACAAAAAAGGATCCAAGGTAAATGCAAGTTAATCATGCATTGATTGCAAGCCTATGGATTTATCTCGAGTCGACTTGTCAAGGGGTATAACGCACCGAGTTCCGTCGCGGTATCGTGGAGCAGCACCACGTGCAACCGCGCAGTTTTATCCTTGCTGTGAACTCTGAATAGCCGACAAGAATTGCCTGTGGCTTATCCCGCCTTTTCCAAAAGTGCTCTCATTTTTTCATGATCACGTCATATGTTTCAAGCACGCTCCAATCGTCGCTCGGAGGATTACTTGGTGGCGTCCTTCTGCTCTATAAAAAGACTAGGCTGTGGTAAAAGCTGTCTGCCAAGTGGGAGAACATGCAGATCGGCACCGAGCTTTCTCAACTCAAACCATCATGCATAATTGTTCCCCACAGAATCTCAGCCGCATGCGCACAGCTGGAATGTGATGTGTCTAGACGCTGGTTAGCCTTGCAAGCCCCAGAGCCCCGGGGGACTAGATCTGAGGCCTTTAAGTTAGGTTAACTGCTATGGCATGCGGCTTTAAATGGACTGTACCTCAGTTTTCATTTAGGATTGAATGGTAGTAGCTATTGCCCTCGAGTATCACGGCTGACTCATTCTTCTGATGTGGGAAAAACTAGGAGACGGTTGGCGGCGTACCGCTCTGCTCAACACCATCCTCACATGCACCCTCACGGCTTTTGGGGTCATTTTGCTTTCTTACAGTATCTCAAAATCCGGGAGCCTCAGCACCAACTTCGTCATTACCGAAGGAAGCTGCAAAAAGACCAAATGGGTAAACACATGGCTTCACCTGCTCCTCAACGCTTGCTCCACGGGCATACTGGCTTCATCAAATTTCTTCATGCAGGTGTTGAGCTCGCCGACACGAGCCGAAGTTGATAGGGCACACCGAGATAATGTTGCTTTGAAGATTAGCGTGCAATCGATGAGAAATCTCTTCCGAGGCTCCGGGATCAAACTCATTTATTGGACGCTCTTCTTTTTGGGCTCATTTCCGCTTCATGTGATATTCAACAGCGCCATCTTTCCGACTGAATACATGAGCCCCGATTGGAACCTGACAATTGCGGCGGAGGGTTTTATAAGTGGCGCGCCATATTTCGGACCTGGAGCAGGTGTGTGGCTACCAACGATCGAAAGCGATCAGTCCTTATTTGATGTTGAGGGATATGGACACAACGAACAACTGTACGACTACTTCAAACCCACCAGTGAGGTTTCCAGGAGGATCGAGTTCGCGGCCAACCATGCTCAAGATTGGAGACGACTAGAGGTTGCGGATTGTCTGTCCCAATATCAATACTGCAACGGACGCGTCGACTTCCGCGACGTCGTTATGGTCGTCAAGTCCAAGAACTCGTCAGCCACGGTATCAAACGACACCAGTCTTGGCTGGGGTCGAAGCAGTGTTTTCGTGCCCAGAAACTCATCCGACAAAGCCCTCCAGGATCTGTGGGACAAGAATGTTCCTCCAAATTCAACAAACTCTCTCTGGTTTACTACCAGTTGCAAAACGCTTCCCGTCCTGGATGGACGCCGATTCGGGTCTTGCGTGCAGAGCTGCGGTGAGGCCCTCGGTAACCAGGGGGCAATGCCCGACTCTCTGCAAATGAAATCACAATCTGCCAGATCAATTCCCTCAAGCTACACATTCGAGTTCCTGAATTTGACTTGGACAGAGGGGGTTCGGCCTGACGTTGTTGATGAAAACGCAGTAGTACTTGACCTACAATATTGCCTGGTGCAGCAATTCTCACCTACCTGCAAAGTTTGCGTATCAAATATTCTGCTTATGATCGTCGTCACAGCTGCTGCTCTGAAGGCTATCCTCTGCGTGGCTGCCTTACGCTGCCTATCCAAAGAACATCCCTTTGTCGTGCCTGGTGATGCCATCGCATCTTTTATCCGCTCCCCAGACAGATTCACCATTGGGAGGTGTACACTGGACAGAGAACTCGAGGATATAACGAAAGATGAAGGATACCCGATGTTGCCTGGACCATTGCACTGGTACACCCAGGACCGGAGATGGTCACGGGCTATCGAGGGCATGGTTTTGACCAGGACCTACGTCTTTCTCCTTCTCAACTTCATCTTCCTCGCTGCGATGCTATATGCGTCACAGACTTTGCATCCACTCAGTGAACAGAGCCTAACGCATGACGTGGCCAATGGAATTCTCCAGGTTTCTGGAGCAACCGCTGTTGAGTTCATACCGGCTGTTGTAAAGGGGAACATGCCACAGCTATTTCTATCAATCTTCTACTTCGACTATAACTCGTTGTTCACTCGTCTCTGTGCTGAGAAGGAGTGGAACTCATACGGAAGAGATTATCGTCCACTTCGAGTGACTCAACCGCGGGGGCAGCAACTATCGGCTTATAGACTGCAATTGCCGTATCGATATAGCGTTCCCTTGATCTGCGTGTCCATTTTGCTGCACTGGCTAGTTTCAAACGCGTTGTACGTGTTTGTGGCTGAAGGCGGTAAGTCTTCTGTATTTATTGAAGGTGCGTCTACCATGTTTGGCGTTTGACTGGTTATTAGGATACTTCGAACCTCCACTCCAGGATCACGCCATATCACTGAAAACTGGACTCAATGATGACGCTTTTGTCGGCATTGGCTGGTCCGCTCCAGCATTGCTTGCGCTCCTAGCGGCTGTTTCTGTGATGGTAGTCATTGCCTTGATCCTGATGAGTAGGCATATTAAAAGCCCAATGCCGCTTGCGGGGAATAACTCACTGGTCTTGTCTGCGGCCTGTCACGTCCCTGTACTTCAGAAGGTGGGTACGTTCGGTTCTGAGGGACATACCTCAGGGGTAGCGAAGCACCTCTCCGTATCCACAGAAGAGGTCGATTGGTTCATTGATGATCAAGGCACCACTCAGAGAAACAGTACATCAGGTTCATTTGAGATGGCGAATTTACTTCCAACTGAATCTAGGGAATTTGATTACACAGTCGACTCCAATTGTGAGTCTTGTATTCTGAAGCCTCAGATCCTGGACGCAGAGCAATACTTGCTTCAGGTCTCACAAAGCTCAGTTCGTTGGGGAGAAGTTATTACGAAGGAATGTGGGAATGGGGAGTATACTAACGTGAAGGAGATTATAGCACACTTGAGTTTCGGCACAAGGCAACACCATGTCAAGGAACCGGTAAATGGGAAGTTATATAGATAGAATCAGTTAATAATAACCATATGCGGTAACTTAAGGCTATTTAGCAGAGACGATATTTTCATAAATTAATCTCACACTTATAGAGCAGTTAATAATAGCATAGATATTTTCTTCATAATATTCGTATAAATCTACACGTATCAAACCCGTTGTTTCCTGTATCATATTGACTCAACTCTTGAGATTATTATTATAGTCTGTTATCCCATTCATAAGAGCTACCTGTCTTCAAACAGAACACGGCACTTACATCCAAACAGGTCTTGAATATTCGTTTTGACCATCTTGCCTAAGAAATAGTTCATTTCCATCCCTAGAGCCTGTCCCATCATTGCGCATCCGATAATTAATCGCCAGCAATATTTCAAATATTTGTCTAGCTCGACACGGTTTTCCGGGTGCAAAGGGTGATTTGGGACTGGAAGACGCCGTTGCGGAGAGTATGAAGCCCTTTCAAGAATGGAGTTGGACAATTCCACTGGGAAACCCTTTTGGCACAAGACCCATCTAACATGTGATATATCGCCGGAACTCGGTTGGAATGCAACAGGCTTTTCAAAGGCCATAAAGTCGTTGTAAGACATTAGTCCATATGGGTAGTAACTCAGTCTCGGATATCGGCCCTCGAGAAGGTGACCCCAACGTTTCATGTCGCGGGGTTCGGGGTGATTGCTGAACTGGCCGTTTTCGATACCATAGAATTGTCGATGCAGATAAGTGGGAACATCAGACGCTGTCCAGCCGGATTTGGTGCAACGATGAACGACGTACTGATAGACCTTGGTGGACGTGTAGTCGTTAATGGAAGCTCCCGCCTTGTCCCAAGTCTCTGGGAAGCAGTGCAAGACGTTGAGAAGAATGTAGCTGTACATGGCGAGCCTACAGATCTCGCCCCATCCGACATCTGAAATCTCGCATTGACATATCGATTGTTCCCACCAGCGGCTTAAGTGGACACGTGGACCAGCGCAGATGCGAAAAAGCGACTCCATTTCTCCGTAGAGCAGCAACGTCTTGACAATCTCGACGCTAAAAAGTCCATCTCCGTTACAGGTGAAGAAGTTGTAGCAAGGGTTGTTCGAGTATTGTTCCTGGAAAGCAGACAGTTTTCTCCGTTTGAACGGCAGAGGGCATTGGCATATTGTCGTCTCATCGTCGTGCTGGCATAGCTCCTTTCTCTGTGGGTGTTGAACGGGTCCGAACTCGTCTTCCGAGGTGTGATCGAGGCGCCATCGGTAGACGGTCGCTTCAATCTTCTTGGCCACAAGATCGGTCAAGACGATGCTGTCTTTTTCCGGGTTGGAATCCGCGACACATGTCTCGGAATACTTGGCCCCATCACAACGTGCGTGATCCAGAACGTTGGTGACAAAAGCATTGGTGAAGTAGGTCAGCTTCTTGATGGTGTCTGGCTGTTTTCGTACATGAAAATTCTCAGCATCGTGTTGGCAAGGATTGACTTTCTTCAGTTGAAGGGTTGCGGCCAAGACGTTCCAGGGTATATTGTGTGCTTGGTGCGCCATTTGTTATGTTGATGTCAGATTGAGGCGCTCCAGCCGTTTGCTGAGGCTTAACGCTGACATCAATTCAAAACCAGGGTCACGTGTTTGTATGAATGATAAATATTCGTGAGTGGTGAAATTCCTCAATTGTTAACGCAGTGGTCGCTTCAAATCGGATGCGGCCTTCCGTAACGTGGCACCACTGGTGGTATATCCAACCATCCCACAGAATCCCAAAAAGATCAATGGCACAAGCAATTTCTTACCTTTGAGCTGACTTGTGATACAAGTTAACTAAGCAGCCGTTTTTCGTATCGGAATGGAGTGGGCCTATATCCGGGGACCTTTGGTCGGCGGCCATCGGCAAGGCCGTGGCATTCGCCGAACGTCTTATGGTAAAGCCAATAGACACTGCCTGGACCATCCGCATGGGTACATGGTCGGCGAGGTGCGGGGAGGCAGTGGACGCCAAGGGAAATGCACTTTGGTCGGCGGGATTAATATGACCATTTTGGAGATAGCATAGTGAAACCACCTTCCTTCTTGAGACAGGAAGAAAATGGATATTTTTGGCACGTTAGTACACCTCATAAATTCTTCAATTTACACAAGCACGGGCATATTTGGTCTAAAATAAACAAGTTACATCACCGATATCTCATTCCATACATTTTGTTTCCACCGATCGTACAAGGGCTACAATCGCTGGTGATTACTTCTGGGATCATTATGGAACTATCTGTGCAGGAAATCAATTGATCCAGCCGGTATCGCCGTCTACGTAAGATGCAGGTCGGCCCGCTTATGTCATTTCTTAGCAGCCTTTGACTGGGTAAATCAAAAGTTCTGGTTGAAAAGCCTAAGCCCTCTTGTTTGCCGGTATACAAAATATACAGCATAGTCCTTTGCTTTTATTTTCACTGATCTTCAATATTCTGCATCGACATTGTCCTACACTTTGCTCTACCAGTGGTCCGCAGACCGCAAACGACAGCCGGCGAGTAGTGTCTTTGTCTTCTAACGACTTCAATTTTGGCCACGGGTTAAAGGAAAAATGATTCAAGCGTCCAAAGTAATACAAGTCTCCGATTTAAATCCAAACGGTAAGAGCGAATTCTATCCGATGAGGGAAAAGGAGCCATTTAACATCCTGAAAACAGACGGGTCGGATCAGAATGCGCAACTCCCCGATGACCAACTCCTCCAAAAGCGGTTCGCTCAACCGGACGACGAAGAATTCCTCGAATCATCGAATCCTGTGTCAGAAATACGCGAGAAGTGGAACAGCCCTGGTGGGAATATAGGTAGACTCGCCTTTGCCTTTCTATCCTTTATAGTTGCGGGTATGAGCGACGCAGTTGTTGGGGTATAGTCACTTTATGGCCAAACGCACTTGACCAATGGCTAACCGACGTGTCCAGGCGTTGCTGCCCTCCGTAAGTCGAATGTCTGTTAATCATGCGAACTATTACTCATATTGGTACAGATCGAGTCCTACTATAAGCTTGACTATTCCACCATCTCCCTCGTGTTTCTCACTCCATTCTTCGGCTACTCAATCGCCGCATTCATGTGTTCTCGAATTCACATGAGATGGGGCCAGCGTGGGATTGCTATTTTGGCACCAATTTGTCATGTTGTGACATTTGTCGTACTTGCAGTCCATCCCCCGTTTCCCGTATTGATTGTGGGCAACGCGTTCAGTGGATTTGGAAATGGTCTTACAGACGCCTGCTTTCCGGCCTGGGTTGGAGGGATGCATAGAGGCAGCACACTCCAAGGGTTCTTAACCGCTTGTTACTCGATCGGAGCTCTTTGCGCACCGTTAGTGGCCGCTGTGATGATTTCCAGAGCTGGCCTGCCTTGGTATACCTTCTACTATATTATGGTAAAAGCCCATCGTTCTTGTTGTAATTCCACTAACTTTGACTGTAGGTTGGGCTCTCTGTATTGGAGCTCTGCGGCCTGGTGGTGTGCTTCTGGAGATGCGACGGCCCCTCGTATCGAGCTTCGCAACCGCAAAATACCTCTGGATCGTCAGGTTTTGGTGTAAGAGCCGCGATCAAGAACAAGGTTGCATGGATTGTCGCGTTGTTCTTTTTCGTCGATACTGGAGTGATGAGTACACAACTTCCACAAGCCCCATGTAGGACAGAACCCGGAAATCACTGACTTCGGAGTTTAGCTGGGATCGGTGGCTGGACCGTCACGTATATGCTGCGCGTCCGAGGCGCATCCCTGTACGCTTCTGGCCTGTCTGTATCCGGATATTGGCTTGGCATGGCTCTAGGAAGAGCGATCTTGGGCTTTGTCAATGAAAAATTTGGCATTAGAATATGCACCGCCATCTATCTATGCATCTGCATTGGCATCGAGCTCATTCTCTGGTTGGTACCGAATTTCGAAGTGTCAGCTGTTTCTGTGGCTCTTCTTGGTTTCTTTCTTGGGCCAATGTATCCAGGAGGGGTCATGATGGCCACGGAGCTGCTTCCAAAGAGTATGCATGTGAGCGCCATTGGGTTTGCTATTGCCATTGGGGGTATTGGTGGCACCGTTTTCCCATACGCAATTGGCGCCGTGGCTTCTCACAGCAATGTTGCGGTTCTTCAACCAATTATTCTGAGCCTCCTTGTGTTGGAGACTATTGTCTGGTTCTGTTTGCCAGGCTTTGCGAAACAGATTAAGCGAATGATTTCGCAGACGAGATTTGAAAAGATATAGGTGCGAATGTTAGACATGCAATAGAGATGAAATACTATATTAGAACGTTCGGACAATTTTGGAGGGTTTAATTTTCATATTTTAAGGGTCCATTATAATGTTTCACAGCCAGTTCCACGGTTGCCGTCGCGTCCTTATCGACCTTACCAAAATACAAGGCCAAGCAACCAAATTTCCGTTCGCTCTGGTAGCCCTCGGAAGAGTGAGAGGCAAAAATAGTGCTAGATCTCTACTAATTGATTACATTGGGAAAAATAGCAACTTAATAACGGCACCGAGAAAGCCACCACTGGAAGTGTAGAGTTGAATACAGGAAGCCCAAATCATCTTCTAAACCCATTACTTCTGCGCAGCATTTGCGTTCTCCTTGTCAATCCGATCCAATATCTCCATCGTGTGATCCCAGATCCTCTTGCTTGTATCCTCCTTGCGAAGATTTTCGTATCTGATGCCTTTAGCCGCATCCGCCCTTTGTCCAACGCCATATGATCCGCCACCAGCCTCTTCCTTCGTGCTCAAGGTCGCCTTAGCACTGTCGACCGTTCCCTTGGCCGGGAAATTAGAGGTTGCGAGATAGACCATCACCTGTCCACAGTCATCTGACGACGTCATGTACAGCCAAGCCAACGGCTTCAAAATCTTCCACACAAATTTAAACCAGGTGGGCATGTCAGGGCTGGTGAATCCGGGCCCATCAACCAGACCCGGGTAGATGTGCGTCAGACTTAGCTTCCCAGCATACTTATCCGCAAGGTCTTCGAAGACAAAAGTCTTCATGAAACAGGTGTGCTTGCGCACGCTGCTAACTCCGTAGGCTGAATCAGGTGGGCAACCGACGGGCCAATCCCCTGGTGAAGTCCCGTCCTCGAATCCACCTGCGTAGACCGAGATGACGTGGCCGGGCAACGGGGATGCAGTCAGAAGAGGCATGAGCCGCATGATGAACCTGATCCTCGAGTAATAAGTCGTTGAAATGAAGGAATCCAGACCTTCTGGGGTAGCTAGAGCAGAGAGTAGTCAGTATCTAAAGATGCAACGAGCAACACGAGACTGGAATTTGACATTTAGTCACTCACTCTTCCGTTCCTTCAGGATGGGATAGCAGTACGTCATATAAAGAAGATCCAACCGAACTGGTCCACCATGGAAAGGATCCTCAGTCTCCTGCCGGATGATCTCTGCAGAGCAACGGTCGACCTCACTAATTAGTGCAAGGTCACTGGCCTTCACAAAGCGCCAGTCCGAGCCAGGGCTGATCTTTTGTGATTCGGACATGACGGATTCGGCGCGCGTGGTGTTGCGGCCGACAATGTACACGCGCAGCTTTGACCCATGTTGTGCAAAAGTGGTCGCCAGTGCATTGGCGATGTATTCACCAATTCCGGTTGTCCCCCCAGGAAGAGCCACGACCAGAGGCGATCCTTTGGGCAGCTCGGATATAGCAGCACGGATCTCTGTGATGCTAGGCATGTTGGTCGTGGTGCCTTAGAAATTCTGGTGGTGTGGTTCGAGGGATACGGTTGGAAGTACGAGAAAGGTAATCGCGATGGATCTGATTGCAATTGATGAAGAAGCATAAACAGAACTTAAAGCTGTCCGATAACTTACGGTGCAGCCTCTACGAAGGGGCCACGTCCAGCTTATTTATTCTGCAGTGGGACTTGGCATTCGGGCTCACAAGTAGTGACGTTCTCCTTCAAGTTTAGTGAGAAATAGAACGGAGATGTTGGTGCCGCTGCCCATGCGAAACAACCAATAGGGAGGTAATGCGTATACGAAGAAAGGTTAGTGTGTTTTCGCCTACAGCCTATTCCATCAACAACACGTCATCACAAGGTCGTCAGCGAGCGAATTTCCGCTGTGTTAAGAAGCTACAGGGGAATATTGGGGGTACAATCTCAATGGGTTTAATTCATTCGTCACCTTGCCCCCCGCTCTACATACCTTATGTCCACAGGAACATAATCGCCGGGCTAAAGACCGACCGAAATCTGTAGTAGCACCGCAAATTGTCAATCATTCACGGATACAATAAATGCAGCGGGTTTATTATTGGCTGACGTGCGAACGAGACTAAAGTCTCACAATTCTGTTCATCTCATGTGATGTGCGCAGGACAGGGAGACAAAAAATGCGCTACTCCGTTCCGTTGATACGGCGCATCTGAAACCGTCACGTCAGTCTGGCTCAGTGCATAATCTGCGATATATAGAAGTGGCCCTGACATCCCTGATCCGAATCATTGGGCGATGTACAGCGCAGGATGGTGTTGAAGATGCGCAAGCAGGAAGAACGAGATTGATGAACACACTACATAATGTGATAGAGAATAAATACAACTGGATAATCCATGATGTTGTTGAAGGTAAAGGGCAATGCCTCTCCCCAGAGTCGTCCTAACATAAATCACACCGACTGTGAATACTACCAATTGCGTCTTCGGCTCTCTTCTTGTCAACCATGTTGCGGGACCATGACCAAGAAGGATCCGTTGTGACGGTTGCGGAGTCCCATGCACCAACCAGCAGCCTCTGATGCATCATGGTATCTACCAATCCACCAATACCCCCACTCATCTGTGACTCGTTTTTAAAGTCTTTCAACTGCGGCCATCGAGGGAACAATTTGTTCTGTCTCTCTTCATCGTCTTCCGGGCGGGCAAGTTTATGGTTAGGGTCTTGACCAAGCCCAACCTGCTCAAGCGTCCTTGGAGTTCCACAGTGGTCCGCGATAATCTTCTCTGCCAACTCAACAACTTGGTCGTCTGCGTTGATTTCCCAACTGCCATCGTCGTGGTGTCCCTCACAATCAAGCCCATGTCTACAGAGTCGCCAGCTCGTTGCAGTGTGTTGGTGAAACACATGAAAAGCGCGCAGGGCAAGATTCCAGAGATAGATGCTGGCACCTGGACATGTGAACTTCAATCGGCGATTTACCGCGCCAGTCTTTCTTGACTTGCATTCTGCACACACGCCAGTCGTTTCGGGAAAGGGGACGTATGCAGCCGCAATGTCTACTTGGCGAAGGTAAGGATGGATTTTCGGCGGATCGAGATATCCGAAGATGGACATTAGAATCTCTGGGGGAAACCCAGCTTTGGCAAGTGCTCGTTTCGCAAGACGGTAACTCTTGTCAGTGAAGATGGGCGCAGTAATATGGTGAGCGTCCAAAATGAACTGCCTGGAGCGACGAAGAATATCGATGTGGCGCCAAGTCTCATGATCATTTTGATCCGCATCAATCGTGTGAAACTCCATCCCGTTGCGAATCGGTCCATCTGGCGCGACTTGCTTGAAGATAAGTTTATCCGGATTGGACATGTTTGGGCTGAGATCCTGAGGGTCTTTTGGAAGAGGGAGCCAATTCTGCTTTTTGCCATTTTTCGAAAATAGGTAGGATCGACCCTTAATGCCACCAAGAGCCGCGAGCTCTGCTGGTGTCAGCGCCTGAGCGAGCTCGCTCCTTCGAGCCATTTCTTCCTGCACATTGGGGACTTCGCGTGATTGATGACACAGCAGTGTGTAATCTCCAAACACCCAACGGAAATCCTCGCTTTTGTTACTTGCAGCCCACATTCTCCGCAGCGGTTCAAGCAGAGCGTCATCCAAAGCAGTGCTGAGCTCGTACAAGGGCACAGTAGTGACACGAGCCTTACTTTTGATGAATTTCCTTTCTAGGGCACCCTCACTTGAGATGGCTTCCGCTAAATAAACAAGCATGCGTGCAGTGATGAAGTCGCCAGAAGGTAGCTTGGAGAGTGTTGCGATGGGCTCAAGGAAACTGCGGTATGCGTCGAGAATCGTCTTGTTGGGTGTACGAGGATGGCCGCGATGCTCGCAGATGCGGACAAGCGAGTCGTGCAATTTGCACAATAGACTTTTTGTGGCTGGAGATGCAGTTTCTTCCGTTCGATTGTCGATTTTTGCAACCAGCTCGTCAATTTCTGCTGTCACAGCCTCGTTTGCTTCAGCAATCTCCTTGAGAAACTTCTTGTGAGATGCCATGGCTTCGGCTGTTGCGGCTCGAGTCTCAATTGACAAAGCGGAATGGTGGTGAGTGAGGAAATGACCTTGATGGTATGAGCAAGTTGTCCTGAATTCGAGGTGGGTTCCCTTTAATACTGTACACCGTGAATATGAACTTGGCAAAATCTCAAGATAGGGGCATGAATGCCTAGAACCATGGATTATCTTTCGTCCGAGACTGGGGCGGTGGAATGACTGTCGCGTAAATGGCTTAATTAAGAGAGTGCGTTCGGGCATTTCCATTTTCGTCGTTCCCAACATTTACTCCACTAATCAGAGATCAGGAATCCCACTTTAAGTGACCTTAGTAAATGAAACCCTACCAGATCGGTTCACGGGTATTCTCTCGATTGATTCGACGAAGAACGAACTTCTTAGTTTCTTAGCATAGAATGTGATTTAGCAGTCGCAAGAGCCAGCCTAGTTACTAAGGAGCTTAGTCGGGGTGAAGCAGGCCGGGAGGCCCAATGTTAATGAGCGCTTCGACGAGATGAGATTGTCGTCGACATTACCTCAACGAGATCCAAGAAGGAGGGAGTCCCTACACCTCTCAACAGGCAACTTAGAAAGGCAAGAAGATCAGACAAATTGAATTAATTGTTTAATTAGTTGCAATAATCGTACCATTTCATTTCCTAAAATGCCCAATTCTTAAAGTTTAAAATAATTATTCGTTTATCGATATGGAAAACTATAGATGTAACATTTGTAGCCTCACCTCCTCTCCTGGCCTGTTTGAACTCATATGGGAGTGGCCCTATTCCTCCTTTGTGTTCTCCGAGTCTGTCTTACGGGCATAGACATAGCGCAGGTTTAGGTATGCATGGTAGCGCTTGTTATTCAAGGCTTTGCGCATGTTCATTAGGCAGACCTGGTATTCGTCCTTGGGCCAACCCATAATGTCATGCCACAGAATCAAGGTATAGCCTAACGGACCAGTTAGCATGCGAGTCAGACGTGCAACAATCTGAAGGAGCACAAGGCAACTCAGAACCCTTCTCCGCAGAAGCTCTTACCTTCAAGATCATTTTCCAGTGTCGACTTAAGAAACTGGCCGGTTTCACTAAGCTTGGGATCCTTAGTCCACCCGCCCACAGGAACCTGGTCAATGTCAGATATCGACATCAGTTCAACAGCCGCTTTGAACCATACCTTGAAGTTCACTTGTTCTATGTCAACGAAGCCTGCCGCTTCAGCTGCTTTCAATTGCAAACCCTCCTTGACGACATGAAAGCTACGGCCCATCCTATTGCCTCCTTCTAGCACCAGCTTGTTCATCATCTGAATTGCTTCATCGCTATCGATGGTCCCGTCGTCGCTGTAAAACGAGGGATCAATTTCGCAGGATTGGATGTAGCCACCAGGCTTGCAGGAGCGGAACGCTTCACGGAACAACGCGTTCCAGTCGGCAATGGCGCCAAAGAGATAGCGCATGTGAACGAAGTCGAAGGTATTCTCTGGCCAAGTCCAAGTCTCTGCTGCATCCTCGAGCTCAAATTTGACATTTGGTGGAACCCAGCTCGGCTGAATGGGCGACAAGTCTGTGCCAATGACCTCGGCACTTGGGAACTCGTCGGCAAAATCGCTAACATCTTGTAAGCGAAGTCCTCCTACCGTCCGGGCTTTGGTCATACATTGCCCAGATACCAGTTCCTGTGCCTACATCCAGGACTTTCTGGAGGAAATTAGCCGGGGAATTTGCGCCCTAATTCAGGGCTGCGTGCTTGCCTTAATATCTGGCTTCAAAGGCGCCAGGAAGAGTTTTCCATTGAGAAGTAGTGTAAGGTAGTGATGGCTACTCAGATATCAGGGGTCTGCCTAGCTGCAGGTGGATGTAGCCATACGTGATGTCGACAGATTCACTCTGCTGTTCATCGTTCGGTGCAAAGTATTGCGTAGCGAACTTTTCGCTGTGGTAGGTGCGCCCTTGAACTTCCCGGTACTGGAGAATGCTTGAGCTAATTGATGCCGTTGAGCTCGCACTGTCAGATCATGTCAGTATTAACACCTGGATACCGTGATACAAGCTACTTGCGCGTCACTGCCAAGCGCAGAGTCATCGTCTGCATCAGCTTCGCCCTCCTGAAATTAGGAAGTAATCCTGCTTAGCAACACAACCCTAATTGCCACAGAATCTCTGGATAATAATCACCTGCAAAGCGATGGGATCCAATCTTGTCTCGGTGGAGATGGGGGCAGGTTCCAATCCCTGGGTGTCACCTCCCGTGAAATTCGCCGGTGGAGTAGACGCAGCTCCCATTTTCGGAATTTGGATTATGTGAGTGAATGATGGTGGTAATGAGTGATCAAAGATGGATGGGACAGAGAGGCAGAAAGACATCGCACCTTACTTGAGGAGCGGTAGTGTTCATCACACCACTGTGGGGATTCAAACGAGCGGGCACGTATTAAATTCGACCTGCCACGCTGGCCCTGCCGATCTCAAAATGAGAAGACGACGGGTTGTACGTGTTGGTTCCATCCAGCATTCCAATTACTGTACTTCCCTCCTGCAGCCGGGGGACGTTTCCATATTCCGATTGGTTTATATCCCTGCTGCATGGAATGTCACCAAGTTCCCGGGTAATTCAGAAAGCCCGCCGATTCCGATCGATTAACTCGATGAACATAGGAAGGAAGTCAGTGAAAAGGCTTACTAGATATATATGGTTGAATATAGACTCAGAAGCAAGCAACTAGAAGTTAAAGTTTGAGAACCGCCGTCGAGAGTAGGGAGCCACCCAGTAAAACGATGCTGTTGGTTCGGTTTGTCAATGGGTATTTACAAGGATATGAAGCGCTTATGTGTGTGATTCTTTGAGTCACCCCTGAAGCTGCAAGGGTTTGTGGCTATATCAGGCAAACAGACCGAGCATCCTGGCCGTGTGCTCCCAAGGTCGCAACGTGCGGGCCGGTTCAACTAATAAGTATTCGAGATTCTTGATCGGTAACTTGTTATCAGGAACGACACAAGTCTAATATGTGCTTCCTTCACATGTGATGCCGTGGTTCGGTTCCAACTCATTTCACCACGTTTACAATCACCGACTATAATTAATAGTTGAACAAGTCTCACTAACATGTGCTAGGGCCTAAGGGCCTGGCCTTGCGATTATTCTTTTTTTCGAGCTTTCCAACTAATTATTTAACCCTATGTGAGTGACTGCTGATGAATCGCCTTTTTAGATTATCCAAAGAAGATAAGATATTGAGCAAATAGCCTGATTCGTAACCCAAGGATTTACGCCCTTCCCCATCGCTACTCGCGTCCCACGTTAGATAACAGGGAGGACAAAACAACCCCCCAATATGCCCGAGTACTGACGATTCGAGTAATTGAGTTCAAATTCTGGGATGAGCCGCCTAGAAATGGTTGCTTCACTAATGCCAATAGTTCCCAATGTCTCGGATATCGGAAATAAGAGCCGGTGGATTATCGACACCTGAGAAGTGCCCGCCAAAATCATGATCTATGGTAAAAAGAATATTAGTCCATCTCTGCTTTTATTTCTCCACACAGTTCTCTCAGGGCTCTGGGAATTAATACGAGAGAAATGCGGTAAAGTGACTTACCTTGCCAACGGACCAGGTTTCCCACCTTTTCCACTACAGCTCGCGGAAAAAATGCGTTGTTGTACTTGAAATTGCTATAAAGCATTGGGGCATCTGTAGGCGCTTTGGTGTATTCTGGTCTAAACCCATTGGGGTTTGAAGAATAGATAAAAACAGATGAAAGAAATGACTCGGTGAGGAAGTAAAGCGACGTGAATCGTAGTATCTCTTTGTGAGTGAGTACAGACGGCGCTGTTCCCGCCCGTGGATCGGACCCTGTAGGAGCATTAGGATTGTCCCTGTTTATACTACTTCTGGAGTCTTGGGGGTGATGGAACCTACAGTCGATAATCTGCTGAGCCATCCACGCCAGCTGACCGATCGGGTTATCCTGCAATGCCAGTCCGATCGTGGTGGGCTATTGTTTTGGTTTGAGACTGTTAGTCACCGGAGTTGTAACATTTTTCTTGGTGTCCATTACCTTCGTGGCCTGGATGAAGAAGTAGGAATTTCCAGTCGTATTCCATCCTACAAAACGATCCTCCTGGAATTGCTCCTCTGGAGTGAGAGTAATGGCATTGGCTGCGAGCTGATCAGGCAGCATGGGGAAGAAAGGGATCATAGAAAAGTGTGCTGCACGAGTGGCTGCAGTATACTGCTCGTACAGGGCGTAGCCGATCACACAGCCCCAATCGGTACCGTGGACAGAAAAGGTCTCATAGCCCAATACATCGGTCATAAGTGCATGGAAAATGCGAGCCGTGTCCGCAGTGGTCCAACTTGGCGGTGGCGCCTGGGAGAAGGCGTATCCAGGGAGCGAGGGGATGATGATGTCGAATGAGACGTCTCTGCCGGTGGATGTTTTCGCTGCCTGTGTCAGAGGCTTAACCACAGGCAGAAACTCCAAGAATGAGCCTGGCCAGCCGTGCAAGAGCAAAAGCGGGATCGCGTCCGGTTCGCCAGAACGTTCATGGATGAAGTGAATCTTCAAACCCTCAATGGTTGTGGTGAAATGATTGTAGCTTATCTTTGGTGTGAGCAGCGGTGTACATCATTGGAAAGCTATGTCATTCGGTACTTACCTGTTCATCTCTTCTTCCTCCGCTTTCCAGTCAAAATCATCAATCCATTCCCTCTGCAGCTGCTTCAGAACGTCCAGGTCGATGCCGGCCGAGGCTCCAAGATGGGAATACACGGACTTTTCAGGCAACTTGGTGTTCTTCACCAGATCGAGCATTCTCGGCACATTCTTGAATAAGTCGACCTTGAAACGCTCGATGAGGCCAGGGCCCGCGACAGTATTGGTGAGACTCATGTTGGGGAGAGGGTGAGGCTGCGGACACTTCTGCCTGAAGGGATGGATGAGTTTCGGATTTGAAAGTCGGACTTCTGCCTGAAGGGATGGATGAGTTTCAAATTTTGAAGGTCGGATCGACTTGTATTTATATCTAGGTACACTGCCTAGAGGGAGGGCTGAGATGTATGGGACCGCATTGAATTCTGGGGGTGGGAGTCACTCGTATTTCGTATGATCTTTGGAGTGCCCTCGCTCAACACAATGAGAGTTGTGCCCCACTCTGTATCTGCTAGTGTATGGGATTTTATCCACTTGGATGGCCAACAGTTTTACGTCAGGGCACTCAGTGAGATGGACCCTGGCATAATCCTTTGAATGTAGTAAGACGACACCCAGGTTACGAGCAGGGGTCGAGCCAACCAACCAGAGTAAAGCAAATCAAAGGTACATTCAGTTTTACATGGCGAGAGAAGTCCCAACAATTTCCGGTTTGGTCTTCGGCCTCTACAGCCAAAGACTGCAGCACTGCTGAATATAGTGGCCGAGAATCAAACTTAAGATTCATATCTTGGCTGACAGATCAAGTCGATTGACATATGTACAAATATGCCAATCGTACTAGTCTCTACTGCAACGTCGATAGAAAGATAGATTCATCAAACTCTAAGACACAGGCCCATCGGTGCCATAATCGCAACTCAAGTCGAGTGCATAACAGACAACTGGCAAATCATCGCTTGCAGATCCCAACCAAACCTTGTAGTCTCCACCTGGGTCTGGCACAACCCAATCCTGAGCACTCACATCCCAGATGCTCAAGTCTTTCCTTGTCAACGTCACCTCCACTCTCTCACTCTTTCCAGGTGCTAGCTCGGCCGTCTTCTCAAAATCTCGCAACTGGATAACGGGTGTGTCATACGCAATATCCCCCGGATACTGGACATATGCTTGAACTGATGCCTTGCCGGAATATTTACTGCCGGTGTTGGTCACAAGCACAGAAACGGTGTAAGCTTCATCCCAGAGCGCCGGATTGCCACCTTGCGCACCGCCCGCGGGAGGAGGATTAATCCTCTGCGTGGTGGTGTAGCCGTCTGGATATGGGTACTTTGAAGTCGTGGCCTTGGCAGCAGCATCCTTCGCGTCCGACTCAGAAAGCCAAGAGTACAGGTAGCGCCAAATAGTTGAGAAGCTCTGTGGTTTGACTGCCTCGCTGTAGGCTGGAATCGCCTCGGAATAGTCCAAGACTTGACCTTTCGCCGGTCGCGTGGGAGGATATTTGCTCAGCGTTGTAATCTTCTTGATGGTAGCGTTCGTGTATGAGAATGTCGTGTAGCTAAGCCCATGACCAAATGCATACCGAGGTTTGATCTGTTCTTTGTTGAGCCAGCGATAGTCAATGTACATCCTCTCGGAGTAAACGTCCTGAGGAGGATCGATGAAGGCAGAGTCAATCAGATCGGTGACGCTGTCCGGCATGTCATCCTCGGCATATGTGATGCTGTACGGCAAATGTCCACAAGGAGACACAGTGCCAAATAACACATTCGTAAGAGATTCTCCGGCTTCTTGGCCAGGCAGATGGGCAATGAGCACTGACTTGACCGACGCGAGACTGATCCATTCTTCAAGTACAAGAGGGCCGACAGTGTGGGCGATAACAACAACGTTGCTGTACTTGGCTGCCGCAGCCTTGACAAGAGCGTCCCCGTCGTGCCATGCATTCAGCCGCGAGGCATCTCTGTCGCCGTGGTTATTCTCAACGGTGTACTGGTTCTCTCCAGCATCAGAAGTAATGAAGACAATAGCGACATCATTGCTGGAAGGGCTTGGAACAGTGGGAAACTTGTCAGTGTTGTAAAACGTGACGTTTTGAGCTTTCTCTTTGATGGAAGTGATTGGGTCGTCCAGATACATGTAATCGACTGTACCGGACCCCCAGCCTTGGCCAAGAGTGCCTTTGTTGCAGTTTCGATCGGTGCAAGCATTGGCACCATCTGAATTCGTCTGAGCTCCGGTACCAAAGACCTTCAATGGGCGACTTGTGGAAAGTGGTAGCAAGCTTCCATCATTCTTGAGCATGGTAATGGCCTCTTGTGCGATCTGTCTTGCAATCTTGTCGTGGTCTGCCTGAACCTGGACAAATTTGTTGACGACTCCCTCGGGAGATGATGGCCAAGCTGCTGGATAAAGCGCGCCTCTGGCATCTTTCGTGTTCGTGTCGAAGTTGACTTCTGGGTAGCCTTCATCTTGGCCGAAATGATACCAGGTGGCCACAATGCGAGTCGCCATGTCGTTGAGCCTCTCCATTGGGACAGAGCCATTCAACGTAGCCCGAGTCAATTCATACATCCAGAGTGAATTGCCGAAAAGAGGAATCAGTGTATCTCCAGGCATGCTCATGTCCATACCCGAAATCGCCGACTGGACCCCTGTGATCTGCGAGAGCCAGTCGGTCATTACAAAGCCCTGGAAACCGAGCTCATCCTTCAAGAGGTGGCTGATGAGGTATGAATGCTCGCTGCATATAGTACCGTTGACCTAGATCAATCTCATAAGCTATGCTTTGTGATTGTGCTCGGGCTAAAGCAACTTACTCGGTTGTACGCAGTCATGGCAGCGCCGACACCCGCTCGAACGGCCTCAGCAAATGGCCATAGATAAAGCTCATGCAGTGTTCGATCATCTGCAACTTAGTTCAGTACCACAAACCAGAAGCTAAAGAGAAGAATCTTACCAATATTCGCAGAGTACGCCGGTGAGAAGAGGTCTGTGGTTTGCCGACGGTACATCTCTTGCTCGTTCCCTATCAGGTGCTTGATAGTCGCGATGACTCCCTGCTCTTGAAGTCCTTTGATGGTTTCTCGAGCTCCAACGCCTTGCAGCACAGGATCTGCTCCGAAGCCTTCCCAGTTACGACCGCCCTTGGGTTTCCGGCCAATTGGACCTACCGCTGGGCCGAGCCAAACGTTGACACCCTTGCCGCGCGCTTCTTTACCGATCGCGACGCCACGTTCGTACATTAGTGTCTTGTCAAATGTGGCGCCGACAGTGATTCCGTCCGGAAAGACGGTGACGTTGTCGGTCAGCCGAACGCCGTTGGCGGCATCGTTGAGGCAGAGCTGGGGAAACCCAACCCGCTCAGCAGAACCACTATTTCCGTTGCAGTGTCTTGCTTATTGTCAGCTTAACGCTTAGGACAGAAGCCCTTACACGTACCCTGAGCCAAGTCAGCAAAATACCCTCGCTCTGTTTGAGATGATGCATACCCATGAAAAGCCCAGTTCCGGCAGTGATGTTGGTTTTCTCAGCAAGAGTCATCGAGTCGACAAGTTTCTTGGCTTTCTCGTAGCTGCTTGCCCACTCGCTAACCCAACCTCCGTAGGGTGCGGGATAATAGGGCAAAGCATTGTATCCTGGTGTGGTTGCTCTTTTCGCATTGGGAGCTGCGAAGCCGAATGCTAGGAAATGGAGCAACACCCAGGTAGTTTTGTTAAATGCCATGTCACTTCTCATTGCTACCTTTTTGGTACGTAAATACTGAGATTGGTGATGCGTAGAACAGAACTTGGGGGGAAAGCTACGAAAGGTGCAGCCATAGTTAAGTAAATTGGCTGCAATTATACATTGAACATCACAATATAACAATCCACGATAGTGATATCCAAGCTTCGCACATCAGTAGCCAATTGGGAAGTCACTCCGATTGGGGTGGATGAGGTCATGTGGTGGTCGGCAATGATCAGCATGACTTTTTTTCGGGTGTATCGACCAAAAGTGGCTTGTCACCCGATGCATGAAATCAAGTTTATCGCACAAATGGCCGAGGTAATGACCGCTTAGTCCAAAGCATATTATTTCGCGACATCACGGGTTTTGAGAAATAAAATGCTGACAGTGGGAATAAGGAAGGCTGCGGAGGCGGGATTCAATCAAATCTAATATGTCAATAGACTATTCCTTCGTTCAGGTCTTGATGCTAGCAAGTCGCAGTGTGCAATGCATACTTTGTTCTTGTATGTGGGTGCCGCGTGTGTGTGTGTGTGTGATGTGGTATGCAGCATGTGAATATTCGGTATATGTGATTATACTTGGTCTCCAATAACGGCTTTTACTGGCGCGCGATTCTAACCGAGATACTACGAGGAGTTTAGCTTCCACGTTGTTTAGCGGCGATGTTACCAATACGGTGAACCTAAGCTCTAGATTCCGCAATTGTCCAACCGATCTTCCAGAGTCGGCTCTCAAGTCACAATTAAGTGGGTACATCTATGTGTGACTCTCTAAATTCAATCCGGTGACACATATTTGTACCCTTTGGGGAAGATATTTCCCTCCGAAGTTGGCTCTATCTGGGTTAGGGCAGTTCTGACGTTGTGTTAAGCTGCGGAGATAGCTGCATATCAGCTATTTCATATCATTCTCAAGCCATTGGCGTAGATTACTAGAAAGGCCTAGGGAGCTTCCCCATATGGCACAACGTGCAGAATTCCGTCCCCTCTTAGTCCTAGCCAGAGGGCCACCTTCCAGAAGGTTGCGGATTCTATCTCTGGTTGGGGATCATCGGTAGCTATTGTGTTTCTCATCCAACGCTGGTGTTTCCCCTCGTGCGTGGATTAGGTTTTGGTTGAGAGGTGAAATCACAAGGCAGGTGGATGATTTGAGTAGAAATTCTGTATGAACGGCTGCACAACGTGCGGAATGCCTATCAAGCAGTAGCCTCAACCTTCCTCTTCTTGAACGATGGCCGTGAATGAACAGGGCAGGGGTCAAGGAAAATGTCAATTGAGGCATGGAAGAATGTCACATTTGAGGGATGACCTTATCGATTGCAATAATGGGAGGTTGATTAGTTCCGCGACTCCTTCGCTCGTACTGGGAGAACAACCCATGGGTCCACTTGCGGTGTGCCAGCGAAGTTCTTAGAGCTGCTTTATGAATGCATCCTGTGCAATCGCAATCTGGCGCTTGCGGCACACATATTCCACTTCTATCCAGATGCACTTGCAGACCTCAAAGCTGCCGCATTGCTCTGTATTTTGTTGGTTTGTGCGTTTTAATTGGCAAACCCCAAATTTGGCTCGAAGAGTCACTAGGACCTTTACTGTTGGTTCCTATTATCTGTGGCATGCGTTGACCGCGGAAGGGTCGAGGTCAGGGCCCGACCCGGGCCCGGACCGCGCCCGGTCCGCGAGCCAGCTGCGGCACGTGATGGGGCCGCGGCATCATAAGAAGGGCACCTTCTGTGCCCTCTGTTTCCTAGAGTAGTTATTACAGTTATCATTGAATAGCTCATCGGTCCGCTTGATTGATCAAGCGGAATATGTTATTGCTTTCCCACATATATGTGAAGACCAACCAACACTGATCAGTATTGTCACGAGTTGACAATACAGATCCGCAAGGTAGAAGAGGAGTTATTCCCAGACGCATGACCAAGTCCAAGGCGCTTATAAACCGGAAGAGCTTGCTACAATCATCGGGTACTAAGAGAAAGCTTAAAGACCAACAGGCCGAGAATCCCAGTACCAGAGTGAGCCTATTGAGGAGACCGGAGCGATAACGACATTACGGCGATCTACAACCGACCTCGACAGCGCGTGCCCCATCGCACATATACAGACCGGAGACTGATTAATCAGACGATCAAGCATCCAAGAAAACCGCAGGAATCCTTAACTGGAGCATTCTTACCGCTATAAGTACCATAGTAAACAACAAACAGAAGTCAAGCAGATCCCAAACTGCAGACAAAGCGGCTATACGCCTTGCCCAACAAATCCAAAAACTCAGGCTGCCAGACAAGCTTTTTAACTTCATTAATCCATCAGGCATATACAACAACCCTATACCAGAGGCAACCAACAGACAGCAAAACGGATATATACTTAGAAAGCTCATCGACTGGCAGTCAAGAAGTAGTCAAGATATTGACTACAGCCTCCTGGGAGACTTCCAAGAGGATTTCGAAGGATAGAATGAGGAAGATTTCCAGTCCCTGCAACAGGACCTTCGACGACCGTTAAAAGATCACTTAATCAGGCACGGAATATGCTTAGGAAGTTGGAACAGACCGACTAACATCAAGCTGGCGGAAGTTATTATCTGCAACAACTTACCTATGTAGACAGACAAAGCACTAAGGCAATACGGACCGAGATTGCTTGAGACTACAGAAGCATACAAACTTTAGCAGGAGTGGAAAGGAAAGGGGACCAGCAAAAACCCCCAACGAGGGCCACGAACGCCCAGCCCGAGGACCCCAGCGGAGGCGCCACACTACCAGACACCAAGCGGGCCGAACGCGGTCCAAGACCATATAGCGGCATTCAAAGGAAACCTAGCATCGTTCAAGAGAGCTATAACAGTCCAGCGCAAGCACAACCCGCAGCTGGCACAGCAACCACCAAGTCCATACCAATCCCGGACTGTAAGCAACAAGCTAGAGAACCCAAGGAAGAGCACCCCTGCCTTAGCGTTCCAAACCCCAGAACGACACAGGAAGGCTACACAAGCTACTGAGGGAAGACCACATCTCTTTAAGCAACGGACTCAAAGCCCCATACCACCAAGCCGACATGGACCAGTTGATCAAACACTTCAGCACCGACAAGCCCCATTAGAGACGGAGGACGTTAACCCATATCGTCAGATTCCGCCACGGCAGAAACCGAACGAGATGCTGCCAGCAACCGTGCTAGCACAATTTGCGAAGCTATAGAGGAAGGAGATGAACTATACCGGGGAGGTATACAACTTGCTGGATGAGAAAGTCAGGTATTTCCTGAATACCTATGCGAATATTGGGATACGGGAATCACAATTCCACGCGGCCTTCAACTACATCCTTGACGGGGCCGCACTGGACTTTTATTCCTACCAAATAAGCCCCAAGATGACTTTTGCAGAGATATACTGGGCGTTACATCACCACTTCGAGACGGAGGTAAATCGGAAGCATTACCACTCCAATTGGACTACAGTTACATTCCTCTCGATAAAGACGCTAAATCCAACCGGCACCAACTTGGAAGTACTTGATCAATTGCTTTCCAAGCTGAAGAAGTATCAGCAAGTACTTGGCGCAAGCTTTATAGCCGAGGACCAGCTCGTATCGGCTACGATCAGGGCATGCCGTAAAGTCCAGAAGTTTGAGTTCGCACTCTATACACCAGCGCAGACATTCGAGCAGTTACGATCGCAACTGCACTCCTCTGTCATTACGAGTGAGAGCCGCGGCCACAGAGGTGCCGCCCAGTTCCAAGGGAGCGCATATTTGGCCGATCGCAATTTCCACCGGCCATCATCACGACCCCGGACAGGACCCGCCCCAAGCCCGCAAAGACCAGCCGGAGATACACAATAGAAGGCGAAATGCTTCATCTGCAGCAAGCCTAGCTGTTAGTCTTCAAACCACACGCCTGAGGAGAGAGAGCGGTCGAAGAGGGAATAGAAGCGCGCAAAGGAATTTCGCCGCGAATAAGGCACCTTTGCATCGTTCCTGGCTGAGTACAAAGGCAAGTCAGAGGATGACTACGACAATAAGGAGGACCCGGAGCGGGACCGACCTGGCTACAGGCCGGAGGCGCATTTTACGGAAGTTAAGGACCCAGAGGCATTCTTACGCAACCACTCCGAGGAAGCAAAGACTGCCTAGGGATTAATCCAAGCGGCAGCATACCATCGAATTGCAACCAGTTACAATAGGATCATATATAAATCGGTTGATCAGTCAGTTGAGGGAGCTACGATATTCTCTGCAGACCGATATTCGGACCGAACGTATTAAGGCCAGATGCCGGATACAGGAGCGTCAATAATCTCAACGGTTGGGATAGGCCAGGCCCGCGCACTAATACGAATTTGTCTATGGTTATCGATCGATCAATCGAAATCGGACGGCAATACAGTGCGCTTCGGCGACGGCCCGCGCACGAGCTGCTTGGGAACGCTTATCGTGGAGGGACCGTTAGGAACGATTACTTATTTCGTAACGGAAGGAAATACACCCTTTCTGTTCTGCTTGAAGGACATAGATGACAAGGGCATCTATTTTGACAACACCCATGACGAGCTCGTCAATAAGCTCACTGGAGCCCGGATTCTGATAACCCAGAAGTTCGGTTACAGATGGTTTCATACGAACGTAGCGAGCGATGCAAGCAGCCACTTTACGGAAGGAGAGCTGAGACGGCTGCACCGTCGATTTGGGCACCCATCAGTTGGGAAGTTGGAGGCATTGCTCACCCAAGCCGGCCACAAGGTGGACCGAGACGCGCTCCAATTGATCAGACGGTTCTGCCACTACTGTTAAGTCAAGGGCCTGTCAGGACAACGGTTCAAGTTCACACTACAGCGCGAAGCGGACTTTAACTACAAGATCATCATTGACGTAATGTATCTTAAAGGGAAGCCAACACTGCATATAGTGGATACTGGAACCAATTTCCAGGCTGCAAGATTCCTGCAGAGCATCTCCACAAAGAAGACTTAGGAAGCACTGAAGGAATACTGGATGGATATATATCTCGGACCTCCTGATGTCGTATCGCATAATGCCGGTACGAACTTCAATTCCGACGAATTCCGGACCGAAGCCAGATTGGCTGGAATTACTATAAACCAGGTCCCTATTAAGGCACACTGGTCGATTGGGAAGGTCGAGAGATATCATGCACCCCTTCGAAGGGCATATAAGATCATTCGGGCAGAAACCGCTCGATCAGACGTATCGGAAGCAGCCTGCTTGCAAATGGCGGTGAAAGCAGTCAACAATAGCTCCAGGCCTGACAGCCTGGTACCGACACTGCTTGTATTCGGGGCTTATCCATGCATCTCAAAGGATTCGCCTCCAACCGCATCGCAGCAACAAAAAGCGGCTGCCGCAGCTAAGGCGATGGCAGCTTTGAGGAAGATGAGGGCAGCTAGAGACATTCAGAATGCGCTTCGCGCCCGGAACGGACCCGACATAGAACCAACACTGCCGAAGTCGTTGCCGTTGGGCAGCAAGGTCCTAGTCTACAGGAAGAAGGAGAAGTAGACTGGACCGTATAAAGTGCTTGCTGTATCTAACACAGTAGTGACGGTTAAGCTTGACAACAGACCGGCTCCATTTAGAAGCACAGCTGTCAAGCCATACAACCGGGATCCTAAGTATCTCGAACGCACAATTAAGGTCGCCCAAGAGGACCCACTTTTAGGCCCGGGGCGTAGCCTTATCGAAGCCGAGCCGTTCGAATACCCAGAGCAGCAGAAGAAGAGGCCGCAAGGGCGCCCTAGGAAGAATCCAATTGCGAATGCGCAGGAGACAAATAAAGACCATTTGATCGAATCATTCGTAACCCACAAGGAGAAGGCCGACTACGAATTGGCCCTTAGCCTGCGTCGTGAAGGGAAGATCACGACCCCGGGACGGGCATTTGAAGGCTCCGATGCGGCGGAGATTGATGCCCTATTTGGATCCGGAGTGCTAGTTGCTGTGCATCGTAATGAGGTCACGGAGAAGGCACAGATCTTCAGTTCGCGTATAGTACAGAAAGTAAAAGGACACACTTCGCTTCCATATGAGAAATCGAGACTTATCGTGTGCGG
The DNA here is from genome assembly GCA_020740775.1 of Ilyonectria destructans. Taxonomy (NCBI): domain Eukaryota; kingdom Fungi; phylum Ascomycota; class Sordariomycetes; order Hypocreales; family Nectriaceae; genus Ilyonectria; species Ilyonectria destructans. The sequence continues at coordinate 2,259,540 of JAHEWK010000010.1, forward strand.
ATTCAACAACCACAAGAAGGCCACGATCCTCACACAAGCCCCGACCGTACAGAGGGCAAGCCAACGCATTATACTTGCCTTATCGCCATCGCTACAACAGCAAGAAAAGGAAGCAATAGTAAGAGACATCTCACAGGCATATACCCAGTCGGTTACGCCACTTAACCGGATAGTATACTTAAGGCTCCCATATAAGCTAAAAGAAAAGTACCCCCAGGGGACGGTATTGAAGGTAATAAAGCCATTATATAGCCTTACTGAAGCCGGGTTGCACTGGTATACAACATATAGCAAGCACCACAAGGAGAAACTGGCGATAGAGACATCGTCATTCGACCCCTGCTTGCTAATCACACGCCAAGGCGAGGAAGCTTTTGGAATTACAGCAATGCAGACGGATAATACATTCAACATCGGCACGAAGCCGTTCCTCAAGCGAGAAGAGACCAAACTGAATACAGCCGGGTTCAAGGCAAAGCCACAGACAATCCTTACAGACGGAGATTCCTGTAACTTCAACGGCATACTGATTCAGGTCGAGAACGGAGAGGTAACCTACATCCAGAAGGGCCAGGCGGAGAAACTGCTACTAGTAGACAACAAAGCGATCAATCAAATGCAGCAGTATATCATACAGCGGGCTAGAGGCGCATACATCGCCTCAATCTGCCAGCCCGAGGCGGCATTTGACTATTCCGTGGCGGCCCAGGTCAGGGAACCAAATAGTGAGGATATCGCAAGACTTAACCAGCGAATCCAGTAGCAGCTTAAGAACAAGCAGCGAGAACTACAGTACCAAGCTGTAGACTTAGCGACCACAAAGCTATTTATCTTCATAGACAGATCTTTCGCAAACAACAGGAATTTAACATCACAGATTGGATATATCATTGCCCTTAGGAATAAAGCCCCAAGTAAGGACCAGGCCCGCACTGGGCCCGCCGTAAGACCTATTGACGCCAGCCACAATAAGGTATTTGCCCTTACAGGCAACTTAATCTATTAGTCGTCAACAAAGTGCAAAAGGGTTATGCAGTCAGTCCTCGCCAGCAAGATATACAGAATAGTCAGTAGATATAATCTCGGATATATTATCCGGGATACTATCGGGACCATTATAAAGAGGTTGGGGATTGCAGGACCCCTATTAATCCTCTATATGGATTCCTACTTACTATACCAATACCTAGTGCAATTAGACACTACAACTAAAAAGAGGCTTATAATCAATATTATAGCCCTCCAGCAGTCATATAAGGACAGAAAGATCCAAGAGATCAGATAGATAAAAGGGGACGACAATCCGGCAGATACAATAACAAAGGGGAAGCCGAACGGGGCCCTGGAGGCATTCATCACGGAGGGGAGAATTAATATACAGCTGGAGGGATAGGTCCAGCGTAAGAAAGGATAGAGAGCCAACACAGGCCACAAAAGAAGAGTTGCCAATATTGGTTCCTATTATCTGTGGCATACATTGACCGCGGAAGGGTCGAGGTCAGGGCCCGACCCGGGCCCGGACCGCGCCCGGTCCGCAAGCCAGCTGCGGCACGTGATGGGGCCGCGGCATCATAAGAAGGGCACCTTCTGTGCCCTCTGTTTCCTAGAGTAGTTATTACAGTTATCATTGAATGGCTCATCGGTCCGCTTGATTGATCAAGCGGAATATGTTATTGCTTTCCCACATATATGTGAAGACCAACCAACATTTACCTTTGTTTCTGCTGCTCCTACTGGCGTCGACGAAACTTCCGCTGTCGCCTTTGCAGTCAATACTCGAGGCCACTGCCACCGACATACTTGGACAACACCTCGATAGCATCAACAACGACCCGCTGTACGATCTAACACTCGACGTGAATACTAGTCCCTCCCACGAACTCCACCTGGCAGCCGCAATCCGCGAGTCGCTGAACGCCCTCTGTAGCCACAGTCGCGTGCCATTAACCATTGGGCTTCTCAGTTGCCGACCAGACCCGACGGAATGCAAATTAACATACAACGCCTTTTAAAATCATGGGATTACTGAGCCATCCAGAACCGACATTGGGTCTGGGGTGTCTTGGGGATAATAATTCCTCAAGGACTCCCGGAGACTGTGTATGGAGTTGGCATTTCCCCCCAGCTTGAAAAACGGCGAATTGGAGGTCACTATAGCATTTTAAATAGGAGTAATGGAGAGGCTGCTGGAGAATAAAAGAACCTATAAGGTTACTGAGTTTCGGGGTTGGGTGCATCGGAGCATCTGGCACTGGCTTTCGGTTCAGCATGGCTTTATCCTTGTGTGGCCATTTCGCAGTACTATGGCAGGTTATTCACACACGAGCTAGCTAGTAGTACATCCAATCTATAATTCTACCATCACACCTAACCATAAGATTGCAAGTAGTACATATAGGGATGAATCTCTTATTTTCTATAATATACGACGTTGCCTATATAAATCCGAAGATAATCCAATCCCCATCCGTTGAATTCTGTGCTCAATGCCCGACCATGGACTCGTTAATGGGAGCGTATCTATGTCCATGTGGCTTGGCAGAATCGATGATCCTTCGCAACTCTTGCTTTTCCTCCGGAGTGAAATCGATGTCCCTGGATGCCCAATTCTCTTCCAAACGGTGAGCCTTGGTCGTGCCAGGGATTGAAATCAAGCCCTGAGACGCCACCCAGGCCAATGCAACCTGAGCCAAAGTGCAGCCTTTTCGAGTAGCAATTTTCTTGATCTCTTCTACGATAGCTCGATTCTTGTAGAAGTTCTCGCCTTGGAATTTTGGTACTGCAGGTCATACAATTTTAGCGTCAATTCAGATCAGAACTTTCGATCGCATGTGAGGATCAACTTACCAGTTCGGCGGAAATCGTCCGGCGCAAAGTCGTCAGGAGTCTTGAATGGGAAATCATCCACTAGCCACCCATGACCTAGAGGGCTGAAGGCAATAAAAGCAATGTCGAGTTCTTTTGCAGTATCTATCAAGCCATTGGACTCATGTAGGGTCTCGAAGGCAGAGTACTCTGCTTGAATAGCATCAATCCTAGCGACTACGATTGTCGTTAGTAAAAGCCTATTGGGTATGAGAAGGGGCGGGAATTACTTGAGTTCGCCTTTCGAAGAGTTGCCGCAGAGCACTCCGAGAGACCAATGTACTTTGTTTTTCCAGCCTTTCGGATCTCATCTAAGACAGGGATAGATACCTCAAGAGGGGTATCTGGCATGCTTGTGTGAGCTGAAGGTCGTCTGATATAGTCAAGGCACAGTACGTACTGGGATCAATTCGGTGGAGATAGTAGAGGTCGGGGGTGAATCCGAGTCTCTCAATAGTACCGTCAATGTATTCCCTGATATGGGAAGGTGAGTTGGTGACTTTGCGCTCCGGACCGAAGACATCGAAAGCACATTTCGAAGCGACTACCAGCAAGAAGAGTCGTTAGTAGGGTATTCAAATTGGGGAATTACATAGAACCACTGACTAAAAATCTTGTCCCGAACGTTGTGCTTCCGGATAAACTCTCCGAGAAGCTTTTCGTTGACACCAGCTTGATACGCAACCTTGACCCAAAATATTAGTCTCTTCGTAGCTCAGGTGGATATTCGAGTTGCTGTTAACTCACAGCAGTATCCCAGAAAGTGCATCCCAGCTCGATTGCTTTCAAGAGGACGGGCTCGGCCTCCTCGAGACTGAGATTGCTTCCCAGTCCAAAGCTAATGCCCATAGCACCAAATCCAGGGGTTGGGACTTGGATGTCACCAAAGGGGAGTGTTTTGACCATAGTTTCTAAGTTAGAAATGAAGAGACTAAAATTGTTTCTTTTTTTGTGTCTATTCAGCAAAGAAATGGATTTGAGATGCCCAGGGATCCCCTCTTTATACGTATCGCTCGAGACTTATTTTCACTGACTCTCTCGACCCAACTCCCCTCCCAAATCGGAGTCAAGCAATGGACTTAAGCTTAGCCCCGCGTTGGCGGTCTTATACCTTTAAGAACAACTCTGCACGGCGACATGTACCCAATTATTCTGGAACCTCCACCAGTTTATCTTGCTAGATGTGGTGGGCCGAGCTAACGGCGCCGAAACTGTACTAATTACAGTCAAAACTAGACTTAATATTGCCTAGTCAATGTCATCCAGTTGCATTAGCGAGAAAATTCACAGAGGAAGAATCCTGATTGGTGCCGAGTGTGGGACTCGAGATACAAAGACTGTGGGTCAAGCTGGAAACGACGGGATAATAAAGGCCAACCGTCCCCACCATCACTCGTAAGGGCGTCATCCAGTTGCATGTCGTGCACATCAAGAGCCGCCGCTGTTTACCATCATCTCTTGCGGCTCATTCAAATCCGATACCGCCATGGATGCGCCAGATGAACTGGGAAAGACTCAGGACATCGTCGTCAGCGATTGGACGCAGCTCGCAGAGATGCGGGACCCAGGTGATAACTGGACGGGCGTGACGGATACAGCCGAGAGGAAAAAGAGGCAGAATCGCCTTAATCAAAGAGCCGTTCGTTAGTCTTCCCTACAAATTTAGTCACCAGGTGTTTAATGCCCAGCACTGACGTATTGCCTTCTTCTTTGGCTACAGGGAGGAGGCGAAAGCTTCAGCAGAATGATCCAGTTGGGGGCTCACAAACCCAACCGTGGCATGTCAGCTTTCCTGCAGGTGGTATGGAAACGCACATGGTTGGTGAGAGGCAGCTATACGCTACTGAGCAGGCCGGTAGCAGGATAGCAGCAAACGACTGGTATATAGAGCACGCCGGCCATCTCATGATAACTTGCCCCCAAAGGCTAGCGAGACTTCAGCATCATATGCGAATGGCTTACGAGGACTACACCCTGAGTGCTCCCAGGCCCACATTCCTGCATGTCCTAATCAGGCTGAATGTTTTAAATGCGATGGCAAGCAACGCCATGGCTCTAGGGCTTCCAGTGGAAGGACTTTGTCATGATGAGTTTATCTCGCCATTCAACTTCTATGGCCCTCGCCTCCCCGACTCCATCGACCCGCTAGCGAAATTACCAGAAAGCCTCCGCCCAACAGCAGTGCAGCTGACAATACCACATCATCCCTGGATCGACACCTTCCCCATCCCTCGCCTACGCGATAATGTTCTTCAAGGAATACTAACTGAGGACCTGGACGAGGATGATCTCTGCAAAGATCTTCTTCGCGTGGAAGACGAAAAGGCGGCTGATGAGAAGCCTGCCCTCATCATCTGGGGCGATCCATGGGATGTTCGAGGTTGGGAAGCCAGCGTTGCTTTCTTGAAGAAGTGGGGTTGGCTGATGACGGGATGTCCAGAGCTTCTGGCGTCAACGAACTACTGGCGAGCGCAGAGAGGCGAGAAGAGACTCAACTTTGGGAGTTGATGAACCATAGTTTAAGACTACACTCCCCATTCAATTGCACGAGCCTTTACCGTCGTGCCCTGCACGTATATGCAGTACGCCATGCAGATGAATGCATCGTCGTTTCGATGAAGGAAGTCCGACTCTTCTCATCGTCACACCATTCGCCCCATCTCAAGAAGGTGACCGGTGACTCACTATTACTAAGTAGTATGCCTATCTCGAAAGCCCGCCTTGGCCGGATATGGGAAGCAGAGCTCTTCGTAGATTGGTCAGATAGGTTTACCAGACAAGGGGATCATCACTTTATTTCAAATGTGAAAATGCAACAGAAATCATCTTGGTTCAATTTGATGTTCAACTTTTGCACTATTTAGGCCAACAACTTATTTCTTGGCTGCGACACGGCCCAAGTCGGCAAGAGCCTCAATGCGCTTGAATTTCGCATCTTGAATGACGCCTGCGACAAAAGTGTTAGCTTAGCGATGCCGATGGATTGTCCCAGTGATATCTTACCAGCGTCGGCGTCACTGGAAAAGTGACCACTCCACTCGATGTAGGTGCTGCCCTCGAACTCCCCTGATGTGACAGAATTACAGCGAATGGTGCTCATGGCACTGGTATAGGTGAGTTCGGGCTGTGAAGAGATGATACTATAGGTAATATAGTGATTGATGGTCTAAAGGTAAGCGTCAGTCAGCTTGGTACAGTCCATTGTAAACAATGACGGAAATGCGGCCTTACACTGTGCTCCTCCTGCTTCACATCCACCACGGTTCCATCCTTGAAAGTCCACTTGACAATGTCGGTGTCGGGGCTGGCGCCCTTGACCCATTCCGACTTTTCCAAGGCGGACCAAAAATTGGCAAAGTCCTGGAGCTTGATGTGGTGCCAGACGTGGGAGAGGGGAGCCTTGATGACGGCACTTTCGAGGACCGAGGTGGCGGTGGGAATTGCTGACGGGGCCGACATGGTGATGGTATGTATTTACTGTTGATGATGGTATTAATTTACTGTCGATAATGTCGGGATGGAGTACAGTCGATGGTCCAGTCTTTAGCACAAGAGGTTGAGATTGACAAAATTCAGATCTTGGACAGAGACTCCCGGATGAGGAGCAGCGGGGAACCTTGTGGTCTGACGTCATGAATGCTCATAGTGCAATGAGATCTTGATGAGAATGGTTGTGGCGGTTTGGTAGCACTGCTTCTGGGATAGTGAGACAGCTTGCTTTGGGGCATCTCGCTGCCGATCCCCCGCATCTGAAAGTCAATTATCATTGAGTGTATAGGGTAGGCTAGCACCCGGTTCAGAACTCCAACGAGATTCTTGATAGTCGACAGTAAAGGTTCATTGTTCAAATACGACACTTTCTGGCAATATATACAGGTACGTGAGTCCTCGGATAAGTTAGGTGCGAATGTGCTAACTCCGAGGCTGGGATATTACAGAAGAGGGTCCATCGTTGGTGATGTAACCCCCAATTCCTCCCATCTCCACCTTGAATTATCTCAGTGTTTATTTGGATGTGATGGACACAAAAAGCCTTCTAGCTCTTTTAACCAACAGAACGTCATCCTTTCGATGAGCGGCCTACCATTATTGATTCTCTGGGCCATCCTCTTATTCTAGAAACCCATCCCCTCATCTCCCATCGCTCCACCGCTTGTGCGAGACCAACAAGGCATGATTCGGGCATTCCTCAACCTCTCCGACAAAGACTTCCGCAAGACCTAGCCAGCATTTTCCCTCTGCTATCTTCCTGTCGGCTCCATGTATGACATATCCCCAGCCAGCGACTTCCGTACGGTCCTCTGATTCGTCTGAATAGATAGTCAAATAGTTATCTGGGACTGTTTCCAGCCAGTCTCAATATGTCTGAGATCAATCTTGTCTACTAAAAATGACTCGCCCCCGCATCGTCAAGTGTGGGTGATCGACGCAAGCTGTTGGATAGCGTACGGCACATTAAATCCAAGAGATTACCGCTCAATCGAGTGTGGATCCTGAATCTGATGATTGTTTGATCTAGAATGCCTCAGGCCCCGTCTGACTCAGGTCAGGATATCGATCTACAAGAGATTTCGTAATACCGAGCTACAATTCAACACAAACTTCTAAGTCTGCCTCTAGATCTCGTCTACGGTCGCCTCTGCTCCACACAAGGACACTCATCCATTAGTCCCATCCTCTCACCATCATACCATGGTCACGCGCTTCTTTCGACTTTCTCTTCAAGTGCACTCGAGCGCTATGGCGTGGCTTCGCCGTACGTAACCTTCCCCAATACCTCCTCCTCTCATGTACACTCCCGCGACGAGCTGGACTTGTGCAGAATATGGGCTCCGTCGTTACATGACAGTCAGCCAAAAATGCCGTCCAGTCTGTGGATCGCTCCGCTCACCGCCCTCTCACCACCAACCTCGGTGCTTCTCGTTCCGAAGCTTTCAATGATTCATCTTGGTGCTTGTATTTTCGCGTAACGCCGAAATTACGTATCGACGCGTGTCAGTGGTAACATCTTGGACCATGTGAGTTAGGTGCATAGCCTAGTGCTATTTGGGCGAGATGATTCGGCCCAACCACTGTCTTAATCCGAGAACGAAATCGATTCCCGCTCTATTTCCATGAGAATGTGAATCAGGCAGCAGTCTATTCTGAAATGAGTTATTTCTAAGATGTAAAGATGAGATTGAAATGGAGTGCGCAGAGCGAAATTGTCTCTTATGAATTCGGCATCATTTAGAATGCCAGTCATCTGAGATAATATTTATGTATCCCTGAGCAGAAACTTTTTGGGGATATCTTCGCTGAATGCTTATTGCGACACTGCAGCTGTCAATGTGGACAGTATGACCGTTTCCATCACCAGTCGCATCACCGGTCAACCGATCCTGTGGTTACGTGGTATTATTTTAGCGGGCAGACCTGTTTTACAACAGCCCAGAACGATGATGTAGTATGCAGCCACCGATCGACGCGTCGACTGACACTGAACACTACCACGAGAAGGTCAGCTGCCCTCGCTGATTGGTCTTTTGATTCGCATCCAAGAAAAGCCCACGAGGGGTGGAAAGATTAATTTATTACTTAATCCGCTTGTGTAGGTACTCATGATGCTGCTGTAGAAAAGAAGAGTAAAAGTATTCAGCACATGCAGCCTTTGGTGCATGCAAGTAAATACATATCTAGTTGCTAATAGAGAGAGCTCCTGAGCCCGACTCAAGCCATGGGCTGTCTGGTGGAGGCTTTATGCAAGTATAGCTGGAATCAAGCTTTCTGTGGGCTGCAGTTAGAGTCCTGCCACTTAGTGTGTGGCTTACTAGCGTAAGGGACGCGCGTTCTTATGCTTGATCCAGCTAGCTACTTGGGATGTTTATGTGCTTCTCAATCAGCATTTCCATTATGCTTGATACCAGGTCGGAGGTCCGAGGCCAAGTCCGAGTTAGATCTCGTATCGGTACATTGCACCGCCTTGGGAGGGGAGGCCCCAGGAGATTTCGGTCCATTAGCGTCTCTGGAAACGCACCACGTTTTAAACTACACTGGAGGAAAGGATGGAGAACTGATACTTGGGATCGAGGCTTGATGGTGACGCCCTTTCTCCTGGAGGTCAGCTTTGCCCAGAGTGACGAAGTCCTTGGCGTGCGTCTGAGCATACAAGCTACATAGAGAGCCAAATACAGTTGCGCGACTGCCTTGGGTAGAATCCTGGCGCGCCATGGCGCTCCCCGTGTACTGTACAAGTTTCACTCCGCTTCGTTTGTGGAGACACGAGAAGCGAAGCTTTGAGGCGCAGCTCGGGTAGCGCTTGCGTACAGGTCGGGGATAACGGCGATGCCCAAACTCGAGTCTTATTCAATCTATAAAGTGCACTGTGGAAATCAGCCAGCTCTCAATGGCACATCACTCTCCCTGGCATGCACGTTAGTGACTTGGCACACATATTAGTGTCTTGGCACTCAGATCCGATTCTTGGCACCCAGATCCGATTCTTGCCCGCGCTTCTATTTGCGATGACGTCTGGCTGGCAACCTCTCGGCCAGTCAGTCGCTGAAACCGCCGACTTCGACACACCACGCGATGATGAACGGCTCGGATGCGAAGTTCCCTACCGACAATCCCCGAGGCTGAGAAGGATTGCACTATGGCTGCTCTTGACCGACTTGGTGTTCGTCGCGCTGCTGCTCCATACCCTCGATCCCCTCATTACCCTGCTGCGAAGGAACGAAGAGCTCTTTGGGGCGCGACTCACCCTATCTCGCACCGATAACCCAAAAGACTGGAATCACCAAGACAAACCCAAGATACCACGAATCCTGCACCAAACCTGCGCCAATGAGACTATTCCAGAGAAGTGGGTTGATTCGCAACAGAGTTGCAAGGAAGCCTATTCCGACTTCGAATACAAGGTATGCTTGGAGTCAGGGATTATTTCCTGCAACAGCTTGCCTCTGATCGCTAATTGTTGTAGCTCTGGACAGATCAGTCTGCTCGCGAGTTTATATATGTCGCATACCCCTGGTTCTTGCAAACCTGGGATAACTACGATTTCCCGATTCAGCGTGCCGACTCCATTCGCTATTTTGTTCTCCATCATTACGGTGGAATATATCTCGACATGGATACGCTGTGCAATGAGACTTTTCCTCTACACCAAGTCGAGTCTGCTGCACCAAAACACCACGCTATCCTCAAATCGACTCTGCCTACTGGTGTAACCAACGATTTTATGATATCATCAGCGGGGCATCCCGTTTTTGCAGCGGCCATTGCCAAATTACCAACCTATTATAATAAAACCCGATTATGGGCTCGACTGCTGCCCTACGGCGCCATCATGATATCTTCTGGACCGTTCTTCCTGACTCTGATGGTAATGGACTACTTGGTCAAGCAACCGTTGCTGTCCCCGCCAACAGTGCAGGTTGTCAATCAGACTCAATTAGCACCGTACATCACTGATCTTGAAAGTTGTACTTGGCATCAGGAAGACGCTCAACTTCTTATGTGGCTGGGAGAACGACCATGGGCTTGGTTCAGCTTGGGGGGAATAGGGCTTGTCGCTGGAATTTACCTTACTAATTGTGCGCTAATGAGTATCTGGAAAACCCTCACCCAAAAGGCTTCAACTGTTACTTATAATACAAAAATTGCCAAGTTAGTATAGGAGGGACAACTGCACGTTTAACCGCGGTTTAGAATAGCGCAGAGTAATGATGAATGATTTCAGAGTTCTTCAATGTCTCATTCGCAATCTGGGCTCCTGGGGCCCTGACAGTGTTGTTCCAGGACCATTTCTTCTCGGGAGAAATGTGAGGTTAAAACAGCCTATGAATCCAACCTGGAGTGAATGACAGATCAACATCTGCAGTGGAGGATTATGTCATCATGGTCCAAAAGTCTGCATGCCCGTGTTTCGAGTTGGAGATACATTTTGTACTGGTGAAGAAGGTGCAAACGACCTTTCGAGGTGGCGAAATATTGCAACCCATAGGCAGGAAATAAGTGCAGCAGTTTATTTTCGAAGAAACGGAGATCAAGAAAAGAATTCCACTGGGAAGGAAGCGACACTCCGTCGGCGCTTAGTGGTAGATATGAATGAGATATTCGGGCGAATTATTCTTCCGCGAACGGATTGCCGGAGAAATAATTATCTCCGTGTGCAGGGCTTTCATTATCAGCCGTGTCACAAGCCACGGCGCCAGAAGACGTCAAAAGTCCGGAACAGGTTTTTACCGAGTGTGATCATCTTCAATATGCAGGAGCCTGAAATATAAATTTGGGAGTCGCGTCGAGGTCTTGTTTTGTTCAGTGATGCTCTCATGTAGTGTCAGCTGGCATCGTGAAGACGCGTCCACCACGTACATTAGTTGTGCGTTTACAGATCAAGACGCTAGAAATTGTCGGCAAAATCACCGTCAGATCGCACCGATGTCAAACTCCGGCCTCCGCTTCCACCAGGTTGGGGCGTTGGGCAATGCCGAAATGCCGTAGACACGCTCTCGTCGGTTGCGCCAGATGGTCTGATCCGTTGCCGCTCGTTACGAGGATGGCAAAAGTCCCAACAGACTCATGGCGTGACAAAATGAACAGTTATAATAGCCTCTCCCGCAGTGCTGGCAGCATTCGCCAAGATTTCTTTTGCAGCAGTCCAGCCAGTGTGAATCAACGGCTGATATCCCGAAACCTGGTACCGGGTAGCGCCAAGTCGTCAAAGTCATGTCAACAACGAGATCAGATCATACTTGAGCCAACGATCAGCGACTGCAATCCAAGAAGTGTAGAGTCACGCATTAGCCCGACATCGCCATGTCGTCCCAATCAGCCCAAGGGGTGAACGGGACCTCAATTCCCTCCACCCTACTGACATCTGTATGTACATTTCACTCGTGCTGCACAAATGCAACAACTAACTCGCAAGGGGCCTCCATATTTTCCCCTGTTTGCTATTCTTGGCGAGCATCCCAGTGTTAAAGTCGATGACCCTATTGGCGCCGTCATTCTGGCCTTCTTCGTCGTCGCCGCTGTCCGTAACGTCACCATTTACTTGCGCAACGTGTGCCGATCACATCACTTCTTTACATCGGTTTTGCTGTTTATCTTTTGCATGGCTCGCGTCATTGCCAATGTACTGCGCATTTCCTGGGCCTCACACCTTTACAACGTCAAAATCATCATTGCCTACCAGGTATTTCTCAACGCCGGTGTCGTGATGCTCTTTGTCATCAATCTCTTTCTCACTCAACGCCTCTTTCGCGCCTACCACCCACATATTGGGTGGAGCAAACCAATGACGATAGGTTTCAAGGTACTCTACGCCAGTATCACTGCTGATATCACCATGGTCATTGTCGCACTCGTGTACAGTTTCTTCACCCGCGATCTTGCCAAGCTCTCCAAAGTGCGCGATGTTCAACGGACTGGTGCCACATACTTCGCTGTGGTTGCATTTCTACCCTTACCCATCACCGCCCTCTGTGTTTTACTTCCGCGCAAGGGTGACATTGAAAAGTTTGGTCAAGGGCGGATGCGCACAAAAGTGCGATTGATCGTCTTTGCAGCGGTGTTGCTGTCTATAGGTGCTGGCTTCCGGGCTGGTATCGCTCTAATGGGGCCACGCCTCTCAACAAACCCGGCTTGGTATCATCACAAGGCCTGCTTCTATGTTTTCACCTATGGAATCGAGCTTGTTGTTGTTTACACATACATACTATTCCGGATAGACCGCCGTTTCCACGTTCCCGATGGCAGCAGTGGTCCAGGTCATTACTCAGCGAGCGTTGGATCCACCACCTTCAATCCCGAGCTCTCTAGTGTCAACACCGAGGTTCCCGTAACGGGTAATGGGGAGCAATCACAGGCGAAGCAGGTGCGCAGTGATGAGGAATTAGAATCTAAGGCGTGCTGAGGGTTCAGAGCCCAATGGCTAGACACATGTTCGTTATTAGTCTCATACGGAACCTTTAGACCGGATGATAAAGATGTTCCAGGTTCAATATTATTTACCTGAATCTGGAAGTCAGCTTCTATAAGTTGCGCCCAGACTGCTTTTCCGCTTCACATTTGATGACTTGTTGGTGAAACCATGCGAAATAAAGTGCGTTCTTGAATTAGACAGCTTCGATTTTACCCTGCACTAGGACATTACTCTCAGTCGTTTGCATAGTTGACACGTTTGCACTACAACATGGACAGACCCTGGGTATGAAATCCCGCAGATGATCTTGTTTCATCGGACCACATCAGACAGGAAAGAATGCTTGCTTATTCGGTGTATTATCTACGTAGTACAAATTCATACTAAGTTGCATTGACGAGTGGACGAGAACGATCTTTGACGGTGCATGATAATGCATCAGGTTTATTGGTATAGTTCAAGAAATTTATCATCGTATGGGGACTGAAATCTGAAAGTTCCCATATTTTCATACTTAATTGTAGACTCCAATAGACTCGTTGGACAACCTCATTCCGGATGACAACAAATCCCCAAATTTCACTACGCCTCAGCTGTTTCGGCACGGAGGAGTTGCTCGTATGTATCCTTCATAGTCTCTGCCAAGGTCCTATACTTCAGGCCCAGTACTCTGGTCGCTTTGCTTCCATCTACCGTGTAGGTATCCTCAACAACTCCTGGTTGACCGACAGGTAGCCTGGACTTCAGCTCGGGAATCTGCGCCCTGGCTGCATCCACAGCACTCTGGTAGTTGAAGTTTTGACCGACCCAGAACCTTTGTCCGCCGGCTGCCGGAACCTCGAAGCCAAGAACATGTGCCGCTGCCACTTCGCGCACATCAGCAAATCCGCCAAAGTCAAACGGTGGGATTTCCGTTGCTCCTATAATGCCGTAAAGAAGTTGAAGCGATTCGCTGAGGTGCTTGGTGCTGGTCAACTCGCTCACATAGGGGCCGAATATCCAAGGAGGAGTAATGGTGACCAAGTCAAACTTGGGCTCATTCTTGGCGACCCAATCCCATGTGGCCTTTTCAGCCAGAGCCTTGGAAGCGCAGTATGCCACCACTCCATCAGCGACCGCGGCTTCCTCAAATGTCACCGGATTCCAATCCTTCTCGTCATAAACATAGCCCGGACGCTTGCCCTTTGACAGGTCGCATACAGAGGCGTGGCTTGAGGTGATGACGACGCGACGAACAGAAGGACCCCATTGTTTGGCAGCCTCCAGAACGGCGACGGATCCTTGAATGGCGGGTTCCAGCAAATCCTTGACATTGTCTTCGGGCTTCAGGACGAATGGTGAAGCCGAGTGAAGAATACCCACGACGCCTTCCAAGTGGTGCTCGTAGGATTTGACGTTGGTCATGTCGGGCACAATGGCGGTCGAAAGCTTCGCCTTGTACTGTGGAAATTGATCGATTATTTTCTTTGCGGACGACTCGCTTCGGGCAGTCGCTCGAACGTTGTAGCCTTTCTCTAGAGCTGTCCCGACGAGATGGCCACCTAAGAAGCCACTCGCACCAGTGATGAGGAGAGTACCGGAAGTCATCTTGGTATGTGTTGGGTGTTCGATGGTTCGTCGATGGATAAGACTGTGAGTGGAAAGGCAAGATGCTAGAAAGAATGACAATGCTGGAAGCACTTGGCCGGTTTTATAGTCTTCCAGATAACGCCACTCCAAACGCCACGAGAATTACTCATCGCGACTCTCGCCGCGACTGTACCCCGCTGAAGAAGCTTCGTAACGCCCGTACGCTGGCGAAGAAGCCATCACTGCGCTGTAAGACTGCATGATTAGTCAACCCTAGTCCGCGTTGCGACCCTTCTGCTGACGGATATTGGAAAAGCTAAGCCTAAAAGAAACAAGATGGTGGAGTTTTCGGGGATAAAACGTTGATAATCAGCCACTTTTGCTCGCTGATAACGCCGAAGGAGATATATTATGACGCCATCGTGCATATCGTCTTATCGCCGAAACTGCTCTGGGTTGGTTTGCCTGATTAACGGAGGAGGTTAAAGCTAGGGTCGAGGTTGATAAGCGGAGAATTTTAAGGAACGGAGGGAGCAAATAATAGGATGGGGGCGACAGGCTTATTCTTGAAATCTACAATCTGACTGAGACCGAAGAAAGTACGGTTGAGTCTTTTCCAGCTTCATACCTTATGGCTGGCTAGGAGAAGAGGAATATAATATGGCCCTGGTGTTCCCTCCGTGACAGCAGGTGCGTGCATTTGTGAGGTCTGATGAGCCGCTTGACACATTCATCAGATTTGTGAAGAAGGTCCTCGAATTTATTCTGTGAAGGATGGATTCTCTTTATTTGGGCTACCCTATGGGACGGAAGACAGAGGGGGGATCTCCTATGTATCCGTTTTCAGAAGGGCTCTAGCACACATTTCCACCATTGCAGCTCCCCTCGCATTCATAATAGCCGCCAAGATTGGCGTCGTTGCCGTAGATGTCATAGCCTTGGAACCAGCCATTGAGTACTTCGTGGAGGTAGTCCAAGTTCTGCGGTGAACCGTGTTGCCGTCCCTCATTGGAGCAAGGATAGTCGACCGTGATGCCCTTACCGCCATTCAGTCCGGTGAAATCTTGAGCTGTGAACCAGCCGTTATAAGAACCGAGCGCCCGAATGGCATTTCCGTTGGCATTGTTGAGAGCATTCTTCAAAACGTTTGCTCCGCAGTCGACGTTGTCTTGGATAGGGTACTGGCAGGAACTTTGACCGTTCTGGCAATTGCTGGGGTCACACTGCATTAGACCAGGCGTAGGACCACCTGCGTCTGTATTGCAGGAGGACTCTTGCATAGCGATAAAGGCGAGGATAGCAGGATCGATGCCATATTTCTCGCCAGAGCTCCGGAAGAACTCATCGTACTGCTGACAACCTTGACCAACGCCGTTGTAATAATCGTCGAGCGAGATGTGTGTGAGACTGTTGATATCGAGAAAGGGCGGATTCCAACCATCAGCATCGAGGCCTGTGTTGAGCCACGCCTCAGAGCCATTAGGGCCACATGCGCCATTGCCACCTTGTGTGGTATCGCAAGCGCCTTGGGCGTCGGGGTTGGTCTCAGCCATAGTGAGGTTAATGGCCAGGGCGGAAGCGGCCGCGAGGTAACGGTTAAGAGAAGGCATCTTTCTGTCGATCGGTTGTGATTTTGGTTTCTAGTTTTACAAGTTGGAGTGTTCGCAATGCTGATTTATATCTTTGAATTGTCAGTTATAATGCGTTGGCCTTTTCATCCTTACGGCTGACTGAATCTCACAACGCTGTAAAATTAGGAAGGTGACAGTGCTGACTTCCCAGGGGTTGAAACAGCCCGAAATGAAAGGGAAACAAAATAAACACACGGGTATTCTTTTCTCTTTTCAGGCTAGTAAATAGATCGCACAGTCGGCGGCATTGGAAACCTGATTGCCGATCTAATTGCCCTGGCTAGAGCAAGTAGACTCGTGGAATCCGGAGAGCGAGCACCCTCTGCAAAGTATTAAAACGATACAAAGCGAGCACCAATTCGGTGCCCTTATTTTCAAGGTCTCCAAAGAACTGTTCTCGATACTGGATCATTTTGTGAGAGTATCTTTTCTTACGTATCAATGCTTTCTAGATGTTACCTTGATGCACAGATGTCAACTCTATCTCGTTAACCCCCTCTTGGGCGAGCATGTTGATCATTACACTAAGTACCAAAATGGCTTGGGATGGGCTAAGAATCGCTCAGCCACTTCCATGGCATACCACTCTGTATGATGTGCATGGCACGGGCCGAGAAATCGCAATTTCCTTGTTAAAGTGCTATACGGGGACGCCTGGTGCTTGGACTTCAGTGGACCCGAAGCTCACATCAGCATGATTACAAGCATTAACTGATTCTGAGTGATCAATTTCCTTTGCGACATGCGCTTACGGTAGTAATTGGCACATCAAAAGTTCCATGTTTCGCCGAGACGTGAGGAGGATTCAACCCGCAGCTAGCGTGTTTCGCCGATCTTTTAGACGAAGCCACATCCACTCTGCCTCGCTCGTCTACCTCGTTGCATGATGCAGCTTGAAGAGTGCTGGATTCGGGCGAGAGATCTGAAACCTCAAGTCGCTGGCAGATGCCGCTGGCAGACGCTCAAGACCCATACAGCCATTCAGATTGTGGAAGAAATAGTAGGTAGTGACTGAAATTCGTATAGTGCCTTCGGCCCATCATTATAGTTCCAATCGTGTTCCACGCGAATTAAGCGCAGCCAACGTCAGAAATCCCAATGGACAGCATTCTTTCTTCACAGGTTGGTAGCCCGGGGCATGGAAACTCCCTTTTGGAAGTATGCAACAGCTTCCAGAA
Organism: Ilyonectria destructans; assembly: GCA_020740775.1. NCBI lineage: Eukaryota > Fungi > Ascomycota > Sordariomycetes > Hypocreales > Nectriaceae > Ilyonectria > Ilyonectria destructans. The sequence continues at coordinate 2,276,690 of JAHEWK010000010.1, forward strand.
TGAACTCGACACTCTCCATTGGCTTGCTTAGCATCGGCGAATGACTGGTGTTGATTTCCCTTAGTGTAACATCTGATCCGTTGTCTCTCGCGATCTGCACGCCCGCCTTTTGAATCTCGACTGGGAATGCTTTGTCGTCCCTCGCCGCCAGGTACCACACAGGCACATCCATCCAACCGGAGTAGACATACTCGCCTCCCTCGCTCAAGCTCCGCAGTGAGTGTTTCCGGAGCCTGGAAACGGCCAAGTTGCCTTCATCGATAGAGAGATCGTGGTAAAGGAAATCCCGGACATCGCCCGTGAGTTCGGCCAAGCCGGCCTCCGAGTTTATGTTCCACGAGGGCGGCGGCGTGCCTCCAAGGGCATCAATACATGACAGACCAGAAGGCGGAAAGTACGAGGCCATCATGGCAATTCCGATAACGTGGCTATGAGAGGCTTGTTTTGGCCCAGCATGCTCAGACTCGGGGTTTTTAGGCCTGGTTAATCCTTTGACTGCGCTGGAACCCACGACGCCGCCGTAGGAGTGGACTACGACGACGACATCACGGCCACGGGTAGTTTCTGCCGTGATGCACTGCCGTGCTGCATTGAAGTCGTCGGAGAAAGTGGTATTGTGATCAGGGAGTGTTGAGGGCAGCTCCACGGAGACGCAGCGGTATTCTTGAGCTCGAAGAAGCGATGTAAGCTTATCCCAAACATCAGGGCCGTGCCAGCCCCCTGGAATGAAGACAATAGTAGGCTTGCTTGGCATATTGAGAAGGTACAAACGTGACTTTGGTCTATTGTTCGAAAAAGGTTCGCGGCGACTTTTGAGTCTAGGTAGAATGGTCTCGCGAGTGTCAAGATATGATGTAATTAGAGTGAATAGAGGTTTAAATACTGGCGCTCGGCACAGGCTTTCGGCAAGGGCGTTCGGCACAACACGTTCGGTTGTCGCATTCTGTCAAGTTGACTGATCAGACTAAAAGTGGAATGCCCACTCCAAGAGGAGGCACTGATAGTTGCGTATATAGAGATGCATATTATGTAACATCGGTATAATGCCTTTGGTACAGGGCCTTCAGTACCGGGCTTTCGGTAGTCGGTACAAGGCCACGGATATAGGCCCTTCAGTATGAGGGGTTCAATCGACTAGTCAATCTAAACAAATCATTTAATGTCTCTAGAGAATTCCATTTTAGGCGTAGATTCTATAGGATGCGCATCGCACGTAAAATATTAACTGTCATAGAAATGGAAGATTCTCTGTAGCCCTGAGACAGATTCCGGAAAAAGAGATGTGCGTCTACATTAGGACCACAACATTTAGCTGAAAGCCAATACAATACTCTCTGTACTATATAGAATGCGTTTTAGAGCATAAGCCATGGACGATTACCCCCTCGTACTCTTGGCATATCCTGCCTTTACTGTCCGGTTTCTATGTTCACTGCATATATTTACTCTACCTTTAGAGTACATAGATATGGTAAATAATCATTAGGTATTAAATTTAAAGTAGATATTTAAGCAAATAATTTAGCTAAGCCTAATCTTACATAAAGAATGGTGCTTTTGTCTATTGATTCAACAAATATCTTAACAGTATCAGCTAGTGAAATACTTATTCTTCTCCTCCTATAAAATCCAAGACATCCCAATCCATGAACTGATCTCGTCCAGTGTCAGATGTAAGATCCTATATGCTGGGTACATCCAGAAAGGCGGCCGCCTGCTGGGACCCGAGCATTTTTAGGTGAGCTTTCGGGTCGAATAAAAGTGTTGGTCTCAGCCATATCAATTCCTCACAACTACTGCCTCTTTAATAAAGAGTCCATTGACGGCAACCTTGACGAGGAATTTCGCCACAGTAGTAACAGTCACACTGTCGGATACACCCATTCCATCGCCCGAACTGCCCAGCGTCTCCACGTCTGTCTTTGTGTCGTTCGGCTTCCTCGGATCGTCGAATTCCAGCCTCACAGCCCTCACAAGAGTCCAATCCATCTTGGTCTGCCGAATTTCCTCATCTACGAGGCTGTGATCCTCGAGCGCGTATTTGATGTTGGTCCACCCCATGAATGCCTTGCTCAACAAAGGCAGTTTAGCCCAAGAATCCCCGACTCCTGCTGTCGACATGACTACAACGCGATAAATGCCGGCCTGCTCTAGAACTTGGCAAATGTTGGCGCACGAGTCGGCTAGGAAGCGAGGAGGAGAGAGCTGAGCTGCGAAAGGGCTGTCGGACTTGCGGACCGTGTTCAATGTGATGATGGCTGCGGAAGGTGACAGACCGGGCGCCACGGAGAGAGCGCCGTGGATGTCCTCTTGCGATAGTGGCGAACCAGTGACGACGGTGAGGCCAGGACGAGGGGCGAGGCTACCAGAAGTACGGACGAGTGCTATGGCTGTATGACCTTGAGAGAGTAATTCAGATACCACGTGCTTGCCGGTCCGTCCAGTGGCGCCGAGTAGGAGGAAATGCATGGCTTTCGACGATGAGAGAGGTGCCGTTGAGTACTCGTCTACTTGAGCTTATGGAGAGATGCAGAAGCTTCGTTACGAAATGGTGATGGGTTGTGGGTTTATATATGAAGTTGACCACTGTGGTCGGTGAGGGGGGCGGGTTCAGAGACAGAGACAGAGCCAGCCGCTGATTGGCTCGTTCGGTCCGTATACTACAAGTGGAAGCGGCATGTAATCTTATGCACGGAAGCCAACCGACACGTCATTCTTCTGTTTCTACCTTACAGTGCACTAGGCCGCGTTTAATAGTGCCGCCGGCTTCTCCGGCTCGATGTCAGGGGTTGGTTAGATCGTGAGCAAAGTGAGAAGGTGTGTGGTTCGTGTAAGCCGTGTATTCGCAGCCAGTACGCAAACAAAGATAATGCTAACATCGCCTCCCGTTTCATCCTCCCTTTCCCCAATCCCTCCCATTTAGATTCCCTTCGACTAACACCCTCATAAGCAGCGATTGGGCTACTCGTGCGGGCATTCCTGGGTTGCTGCTCCGGCCGTTATTTCCTGACTATAAGCCCTGACTCTTTCACCCACATTGTTGGCTACGCCCTGCAACAGTTCGTTTTCGGTCTGCAGCTTGGCATTCAGGTCTGGCGGGGAGTCTAGTGCCCCCAAGAGAATGATCTTCAGTATTAGATGGAAGAACCGCATGAAAGACACTGAAAGAGGCTCAGGACTCGGGGGTCTGATCTCCGTCTGAACGAGTTCAAGGTCACTGAGCCACGATTCCAAGGAGTCCAGCAGAGCTGCTTTCTCGGATAGTAGTCGAAGAGCGTTTCCTACCGATTCGACTTGCGACACCTTGGCGAGGAATTCAAGCGTCGATTCAGCGATCCTTACAAGCTCTGTCCTCATGTTGGGCGCAATGGTGCGAAGATCGCGAGGTTCGACAGGTTGTTGATCCGGCGAAATCACACATGCAGACAACGTCGTCCCGCTTACATTGGCTGTTGCTGAGGGTTCCGTGAACTTGCATGGTGCGGCAAACAGCTTGATGATGAAGACATCCAGGAAGTCCAGTTGGCCATGGCGTGCGGGCATCAATTTATGAACCGCAACAAAATATGGCCTTGCCCGGTACTCGTGCGTGATGCTGAGTCCTCGAATGATATGCAAGGCCATTGCAGCGAAATTACCGCGCACTTGCTCAATACTGATCAAAACCTGACAGCAAAGCAATGCCGACTTCAACCCGCCAGAGCTCGGAGACGACAGCTTGGACGCAAGACCCCTCAAAGCCATACTATATTGCTCGAGGCCATAATTGTAGTTCGGGGTCTGCTGCGCGACAGACACTGGAACGTCTCCGGACGTCTCGAGATCTTGCCGAAGAGCTTTGAGAGACAAGACTGCGTGTCGTATAGGCGGATCAGTCAAGCTGGCTTGCAGAACTTGCCTGGCTTCGTCGTCACAGCCCAGCTTCACGTCGAACATGGTTTTGGTTGAGAAGTAACGATTGAGAAGGTCGATGTCCTGAGGGGCGATCTCAGTTGAGGTGGGCCGGATGGGTTGTAAACCAGCGTCAGCGTTTGACTTAATGCCACCAGCATGAGCATTGTTAACGGGTTGGCTGGTGAAAAATCTAAAGGGAGACTCGTAGTCGCAAGTACGACCGGTGTTGACACATTTCTGGCAAAACGGCTTGTTCTCGTCGCATCTGACCTTTCTGATTCTATTGCTGATTGAGTACGATGACTGCAGAGATGACCTCCCGTCTGGATTCACCGTCTTGGGGTGCAGAACGGCGATGGGAATCGTGCGCTATAACTGACCTGCAGGTTGCACAACCAGTTTTCACTTTGGTTCTGCCTTGGACGTTCCGCTTGCGGGCGACAAGGCTTGTGGCCATGGTTGGGCGGGAGGTGGGACACTTTGGAGGGACCCCACGGCCGAGAGGAAGAACCGTAGCAAGCAAGAAATCCGAGCCGACGAATCAAATGATGCAGTTTGACTCATCACCGGGATCATGAGGAAGGCGAGTCGGAGTCGGAGTCGCTTCGTGTCACAGCGTGTTGTTGAGGAGACAAGAGGAGAGCCGATGTGTGCTAAGTTAGCTGCTAATAAGTAACCCACAGTTTGTCTCAGGCCTCAGCCAGCGTCAGCACTAGCTCGATTGGGTAGCAAAAGCGAACCCACCAATTATACGTGCGGAAGCGTACCCCATACGTGCTGTTGGCAGGGTTCATCCTTGCATCAGCATTCAGAGCCCCATTGCCTCCTTCAGCTTATATACTGGCCTCTTCACTCTCGAAATGGGTACTTGTACTTTACTTCATGTCGAGATTCATAAACAGCCCTGGATTCGTGTCGAAACTACTGCACAGCTCCAAAATGCCGGCTTTTACTCTGTATGGCGCTCGCGGGTCGACCAACACTGACCGTGTCCGCCTGACTCTCGCCGAAGGTGGCTTTACGGATTACGAACTTGTTATTCTCAACCTTCAAAAAGGGGAGCAAAAGGTGAATGACCCTTTTCTATTTTCTCTTTTCTCTTAGAAACCGACGCAGCTTCTCTTCTCATTCATCAAATATTTGTTCCCCTGCTAACGCCGTTGCACCTAGTCCAAAGAACACATGAACCGTCATCCGTGGGGTAAAATACCCGTCATCACTTTCCCCGACGGCTTCACTCTCTACGAGAGTCGCGCAATCTGCAAATACCTCGCGAGGAAGTACTCATTCCCACTTCTCCCCCCCGACTCCAACGTCGAGGCTACGGCGCAGTTTGATCAGGCGCAGTCGGAAGAAATGCTCTATTTCGCAGAGCCTGCAGGTCGAATCGCGTTCGAGAAATTTGCCAAGAAATTCATGGGGCTGCCTCCCAACGAGGCCGTTGTCTCAGATGCACTGCGGTCAGTCGAGGCGTTTTTCGACGTCGCAGAACGTCTCTTACAACACAAACATTACATGGCTGGAAATGACTTCACGCTCGCGGATATCTACTACATTCCGCTGATCCAAAGACTTTTCGCATGCGGGTACGGAGATATCGTCGTCAGTCGCAAAGCTGTGAGTGCTTGGTGGGATCGCGTCATGAATCGGCCAGCGATACAGAAAATGCTGGCCGCGGACAAGGAGGCTGCAGCTGCTGCTGGGAGATAGAAGAAAAACCAGTGGAATAATTATTCCGTGTAAATTGGACCCCGCGCGCCAATTTTGCGCCAAAAATAGATGATCCGCTCCAATGTGTATAGTACGTTCTACTTCGCGTTCGCCAGCGCTTTCTACCTTGCGACAGGGACGTACTTTAAGAGAGCCCAAGTTGAATCTATGATAAAATGCCAGTTTTACCTTTTATGGGGGCTCTAAATTACTCTATATTTCGACATGGTTCGTTAATCAATGATGTCATTATGCGAGTCTGTGTGCCAGAGCACGCATCCTTCAGTATTATGGTCGCAGTTCGGATTGTCTTCGAGATCGGCGTACTCAATACAGGTCGTACGAGGCGCACAACTGGAGCTTTGACATGTCAATGCCTGTAGATGAATGAGAGGGAGAACTTACACGGAGCAGCACCCAACAAACCCATCGTCTTCCCTATAGCAGGTTCCTCGATCACAAATAAAGCCTCCTCGACAATCGACGACCCGCCTCACAAGCTGATTTGCAAATCGATCCCGAAAGCTCGTGATGGTCGTTGGGCGCTTGGCCATTGCCAGTGACGCCAGATAAAGAGCGGCTAATGAAACGAGTGGGTGGGCTGAGGAAGGTCGGGAATCTGGCCGGTTGGGGGCCACAGCCATTCATAGGGACTGGACAGGCGCCAGGATGAGGACATGTATGACTGCATATAACAAGGCAACATGGACGCAGGATTCTGTGGCTTTCTAAAAAAACACTTCCATTAGCCAGTCTCGTGCATGTCTGAGACCGATATCTCCCATACGCTTGAAAATAGCCCAATTCCACCCTCTCCCAACGCCCCATCTAAGCGCCACGGGCCTTGGTGGTATCACGACAGGTCACAGTAGGGTGAATGAAATGGAAAATGGTTGGAGCCGTCACTGAGAGCTCTAGACGTGATTGGCACACGCTGGGGTTGCAGCATTGTTGATTCAGCTGGCCCCCAACTCTTCCTTCGCTGACGCGGCCCACCAACGCGAGGCTCGCAAAGCGTGCGTTGCGTTGCAGGCTCGCCTCGCTTTCATAAAACCTCATTCAATTCGTTCAATTTATCTGAAGCAAGGTTTATTAGTCCATCTTCGCACGGCATGTTCAGCAAGATGCCAGCCCTCAACGAGCCTATTCGCCTCGCCAGAAAGGCCTTGCAAGCCAAAACCTCGGACCGCGCATCGCTGCTTGTGAATCTTGGGGATCTGTTAGCTGAACGCTACTCTTCGTCATGGGATGCACCAGACTTGGAGGAGGCCATTCAACTCATGTCAGAGGCGATCGGAATGACGGCAGACAATCATTGTGACAAAGCAGAGTGGCTGGCTAGCCTAGCAGATCTATATGCCTCACAACGCCGACTATCAGGAGAAATCTCGGATGTTGAGATGATGATTCAACTGAGCAGACAGGCTATCAGCCTTACGCCGGAATCTCATCCGTTCTGGTCAAGATATGCGAGCTTTCTTGGTTATGCCTTGGGCTTGATGTACCAGCACCGGGGGAATGTCGACGATCTTGAAGCAGCCATAGAAACAACAACGCGAGTACTCTATGTGGCTCCACGCGATGACCTTCAAAGACTGGACAGCCTGAGACACCTTTCTGATCACCTAGCAGATCGATTTTCCATCACCCGAGAGATTGAGGATTTGGAAAGGGCTGTAGAACTTGCCAAGGAGTCTGTCGAGATGTCGCCAGACCATCATCTAGCTGCTTGTCTAGATTCCTACGCTATGCGGCTTGTTGAGCGATACCAATGGATAGAGAGGCCCGAGGACCTTGACGAAGCTATTCAGGCAGCTAGACAAGCAGCAGATATAGCCCGCAATGACACTCTAGATCGATTTTCCATTCTTGCCAACCTCGGCGTCTTACTTTACGAGCTCTACACAAGCACAGAGGACCTGGCTACTCTCGAGGAGGCCACTCAAATCTCAAGAAAATTGCTTCAAGAGATGCCGAACAGCAACCCTTTGCAAGCGACCGTTTTAGAGAACTTAGGGACTCAACTTGCTGATAGATACTCGAGAAGTGGTGTCATGGCAGATTTGGAAGAAGCGATTCATGCTGGCAGGCAATCCGTTGAGTATTATTCCAAATATGACTCTCGCCGACCAGGAGCCTTAGATACTCTCGGGGTTCACCTCAGTCTAAGGTACACCCGGACTGGAGTAACGAGCGATCTCGAGGAAGCTATCAAGCTTGCAAAAGAATGTTCGAGCATGACTGAGGACGAAGCCGAGCAAGCTAGGGCATTAAGCAACCTTGCGACATATCTTGGCGAACGATTCGAGCGAACGGGGAATATCTCAGATATCAAAGACGCAACCAGGACTGCAAGAGAAGCAGTGGCTAAAACGCCGAACGACGATCCCCGTGTTAGAACTCATCAAAACACTCTCTCCGCTCAGCTGGGTAAGCTATATGCTCGGATGGGGTCAATAAAACACATTGAGGAAGCCATTCGTATCGCAAAACAAGTCATCGCTGATGCACCGGATAACGACCCTGATTTACCAACATACCACGATAATCTTGCCTCTCAGCTCAGCGAATTATTCTTTAGGACTGGCGGCTTGAAAATACTTGACGAGTCCATTGTAAGCTCAAGAAAAGCCGTGGACGAAAGATTCCAGCATCAGCCAGACTTCGCAGAGTGGTGGGGTGGCCTCTCGTTTCGACTGGGTATCCGGTACTCGGAGACTGGTTCAGAGACCGACATTGACGAAGCAATTTGGATTGCGAGACAATGTATCGAACGCATACCGACCGACCATCCAGGGAGACCAGAGCATCTCATTACCCTGTCAGCCGTACTGAAGCATCAGTATGACGGGACGGGGTCAGTATCAGCCCTCGAGGAGGCCATCAAAGCAGCAGCATCAGCCGTGGATATAACTCTAAACGACCACCCGACGCTCCCAAGATTTTTGAATAGTCTTGCTGTGCTCCATCGCGCACGATTTCTTGGAGTCGGAGATATCGCGAATCTCGAACATGCTGTTCGAGCCGCCGAACGGGCCGTTGAGATGACACCGGCGGATCATGCGGACCTTGGAACTCGAATCTCGAACCTGGGGAACATCCTAAGTGATAGATACTTGGTCACAGGAGAAATTTCTGACTTGGAGAGGTCCATTCAGTTGCTGAGAGATGATCTAGCGGCAACGCCGGCTGATCACCGAGAGTATGCAAAGTCCTTGAACAATCTTGGATCCGCGCTCGGCGAACGCTTTTTAAGAACAGGAGCAATGGCAGACCTCACGGAAGCCATTCAACTGTCTCAGAGAGCTGTTGATGGATCTAAAAATAACAAAGCCCATCACGCCACCTACTTGAGTCTCCTGGGAGTTCGACTCGGGGACTTGCACGCTCGAAATGGTTCTGTGACCGATCTCAAGAATTCCATTCGAGCCTGTAAAAAGGCGGTAGATCTTACCCCCAAGGATAATCCGCGTCATGGAGAGCGGTTACATGCCTTGGCAATCCAACTTGGCAATGGGCATTCCACTACCGGATCCATCACTCATCTGAGAGAGTCTATACAAGTTGCACGCAACGCCGTCGATGTGACCCAGGAAAGCCACCCAGACCGCGCGCTATTTTTAAATACATTGGGGGTTCAACTCAATGACTTATACTTGATCACGAAAACCGCATCAGACCTCCAAGATACCATCTCCGCCGCGGAGATGGCAGTGGAAACGTGTCCCAAAGACCACCCCAACAGAGCGATATTCATGAACAACCTTGGAAGCCGACTCCATGACAGATTCTTGATGAGCCAGTCAACTTCAGATTTCAACATGGTAATCTTTTACCACAAATCGGCTCTGAATCAACTCAGCGCGCGCCAACTCACCAGAATAGAGGCCGCAACTGCCATCATCCAGATTTGTTCCGACAACTCTCAGTGGGAGGAAGCCTTCCAAGCGGCACAAATAGCCATCGGCCTCGTTTCCAAAATCTCGCCTCGCTCTTTCAAGAACTCTGATAAACAACACGCCTTGTCTCAAGTTGTCGGCCTAGCGTCGGGGGCGGCAGCAGTGGCCCTGCAAGCCGAGAAAGGCCCCTTGGTTGCGCTTAGTTTCCTTGAACAAGGCCGCGGTATTCTTGCCGCATCGCTCGAGGAGATGCGGGCCGATATCCAAGATTTGCGCACCGAACATCCTGAACTGACGGAGCAGTTCCTCAGTCTTCGAGCGGAACTGCAAGCGCCTCAGTCTCGGACAACGCTTGGGTCACAGCAGAACGAGAAGCTCTCCGAAAGCAATCGGTCGGAAAGGCTGCACGAAGCTGATGCGGAGCTGGATGATGTGATCAACAAGATTCGCAAGCAACCCGGATTCGAGAATTTCCTAACCTCTCCTGATGAAGCGTCACTCTACGAGGCAGCAAAGTCCGGTCCAATAGTGGTCATAAACACAACCAGCTACCGCTGTGATGCGATTTTGATTACCAAGGACAAAGTCGCAGTCGTACATCTGACCCAGCTTAGTCTCGAGGAACTGGAAGAAAAAGCTCGAATGAATGACCATGGCAGCTTGGAGACTCTCGAGTGGCTCTGGGATGTCATCACATGCCCCATTTTAGATGCGTTGGGCATCACGGAGCCTCCAACTTCCAACACTTGGCCGCATATTTGGTGGATTCCCACTGGAATCTTGAGCAGCTTTCCTCTCCATGCATCTGGCTACCATGAAACGGCCCACGGCCACAGTGTCCTCGATAGAGCGATGTCGTCCTACAGCTCCTCTGTGAAAGCCATTATACAGGGTCGTCAACGTCGGGCCAAATCACCGGCTGGAGCAAGTGCGCTCCTCGTTGCCATGCAGCAAACAGCAAGACATAAGCAGTTACCTTTTGCTGCCAAGGAGGTAGAAACACTGAAAGAGCTGTGCAAAGGGGCCAAGGTCGACGCCGTCACACCGGCAGCGCAAAAAGACCAGGTCATGTCGCATCTCCCCACCTGCTCTATCTTTCACTTTGCAGGCCATGGCAGCACGAATTCCATAGATCCTTCGCAGAGTTCTCTCCTACTGCAAGACTGGGAGACGGACCAACTAACGGTGGCGACTCTCCTGGAACTTAACATTCGCGAACGCCATCCGTTTTTAGCGTATCTCTCAGCTTGCGGGACAGGCGAAATTAAAGACGACCGGTTTGTTGATGAAAGCATCCACCTGGCTAGTGCCTTTCAATTGGCAGGGTTTCGGCACGTCATTGGCACACTTTGGGAGGTAGCTGACGAAATATGCGTCGATATGTCTAGAATCACGTATGAAGAAATCCTGAGAAGCGGAATGTCGGACGAGTCGGTATGCCTCGGGTTGCATCTCGCTTCCAGAGAGCTTCGGCATCGTTGGTTGAGCCAGCCTGCATCGATAAGGGGCACCCGGTTATCCAGGAGGGATGCCCATCACAGGCGTTTACGCTCTTGGACAAGGGTCAAAGAAAAGTTGAGGAGTACGAGAGGGAAGAGGTCGATAGGGAAGAGGTCGAGAGGCAAGAGGTCAAGGGACGTGATTCTTTTGGATTCGCACAGATCTGGCTTATTTTCGCCACGTTGGGTTCCGTATGTTCATTTTGGGGTGTAAGGCCATTATTTGTTGATTAGAGTACTACGGTCGAAAAACAGGTATTTAGAGCATTTTAGTATCTAAGATTTCCCCGTTTACATTATCTGAGAAGCATCGAGGCAGCAGCGATGAAGCAGCTCCATGAATCTTCGATCATGATCTCCCACTTATTAAGTGAGAGAGGTAATGTGACCATTATGGCCAGTAAAAAATCGCCAATGGAAGTGTTGCAAGGCTGGGGCATAATCGGCGTCGCTGATCGACCTCGGAAAGGCTTGCCTTCGTTTGTAGGACTTACGGTTTAGTCGCGGCGAACTACCGTTCCGCAGGTCTCGTGTTGCGGTGTTCCACATTGAAATCCAGGCGGTCAGTAAGAAAGAGAATGCGAAGATGCAAACTATTCATAGTGGAAAGAAGAGTGAAAGAGTTGAGACATAGGCACCAAGAGGGTCCTTCGGACAAAATAGAAGAATATGAGCCTAGCTTGGCCGTTTAATCGCAAAAGTTAGCAAGCGCCAGTGCGGCACACTCAGCGGTCCGGCCCAGGATTAATACCGCAGTAATCGTCGCTCCAGGAGTATACTCAGGTTTTCATCAGCAACACCAGTTAAAATAGCTGGCAGACTGCAGTAAACAGATGGAGTTGCCCTCTTGTATCATCCCACTCTCCATCCCTTATTCAAAGGTTTTTCTCAACATCTTTAGCGTCCATAGGAATTCTTCATTATCGAGAGAAAGACTATTAAGATCTCGTAGTGGGAATGACCCTAGCCTTACTGAAAGAGCCGACTGAAAGGTATGTGACGAGGTATAGAGTAGGTCAATCAGCCGGGGGCTTGAACAAAGTGGATCAGGATGTTAGTATGAGTAAAATAGAGTGTCTGATATATTGGTAACAGCAGATAAGGGATCTGTATAACCACGGCGCATTGGTAGCTCAGGAATGTAGGTCTAAGGAAATGTGTGCGCACCTTATTAATCTACTCTATCGGTACAGAAGGATAGTGCGAGACTTTAGGTTCTAACACGTAATATTAGATTTACCAATTAGAATTCACACGATGAGAACAACAGCATTTCTATTAGTGGAAACGATCGGCCCGCTATTATGAACCCGTAGTTCAATTTCCCCCTTCTTCACCGAACTAAGATTTCTTAAACCTCAATTGCGTATATACCGCTACTTTTGCGCCAGCCCGGTATCGGGATTATAGCACGATATGTCTTCCGACAAAGACGAATAGCAACATTGCCCGCGTCTTGCAGCGGGGTAACAGCACACCACATGCCTCCATTCTCCACAATGGATGTTACTTGCTAGCAAAAATGGACTGGATCCGGGATGTTTGCCTTATTCCCGACATTCGGGCAACCCGGAAGAGCGCTTTGATCCCTTTATTTGCCGTAATTTAAGCGGACAGTGGACAGTCTAAGTGGGTTTTCCGACAGCGGGACTGAGAGATCATCACTTGATGGAACATGGCTTCCGTAACCGAGGTTCAAAAGTTCACGCAAGAATTGAGTGACGTGTTTACATAGGATTTAGGTGTTTGGCGTAATAAGTTTCACAATAACGAAAATCACCATAAATATAGCGGTTGAATCTCTTTTAGATCCCCGAGCCGCCGCAAGTTCTCCCTTCAATATCGTACTACTCTACTCCTCCAATAGCTCATCACTACATAACGCATTCTCACTAAACCCTTCCCCGCAGTTCCATGTGACGCCATGGACCCATAACTCTAACATTATTCCAAGCCTTGTTAAGGTCAAGTGCAGGTTGGCCGGGGTTAAGCTCCACTGGCTCATGCGCTTGCCCGACGATGCGCTACCAACTTCCGCACCTGGATATCTCTATAGCGCGTCTTGAGGTGAATACTCGGTTGTCCAACTAAGCTGAAGGGCCGAATTAATCCTTGATCGGTCTGAATGCTACTGTAGATAGAAATTAATTTTGCCATGTGGCCGACCATATGTTGACCCGCAGACCGCAAGAGCGCACAATTATAACTAAGGCCGAGAACTATGTGCCGGGCCATGCTTGAACCTCACCTGTCAAGGCCACCGTAGAGAACATACAATTTACAATGAGAGCTCCTTCCTCTATTGTTCTTCTCGGCCTCTACGCCGCTGGATCCATTGCGGACAGCAGCTCCAACTCGTCGCACCCCTCCGAGGTGCCCTACTACGGCCTGAGCCCACCAGTGTACCCCAGCCGTGAGTCTTCTTCCTCCGGCTAGATTCATAGTTCCAGTTTCTCATGTCGAATATGCGTAGCGATCGGAAATGGTACTACTAACCGTCAATGGAGCGAGGCCTACCGCCGAGCCAAGGCACTCGTAAAACAGTTCACCCTCGAGGAAAAGGCAAACATTACTCGCGGCTGGACTGGCACCTGCACTGGAAACAGCGGTGAAGTCCCACGACTGGGCATACCAGCATTGTGTTTCTCTGATGCCCCTGACGGTGTCCGAGGCCAAGAGTTTGTCTCTGCCTTTCCAGCCGGCCTTCACCTCGCTGCCACCTTTGACAAGGACCTCATGTACGAGTACGGCAAGGCCCTCGGAGAGGAATACTTTGGCAAGGGAGTCAATGTTGCTCTGGGCCCCACTGCCGGCCCCATGGGACGCATCGTTCGTGGTGGTCGCAACTGGGAGGGTCTCTCAAGCGACCCTTACCTCGCTGCCATGGGAATGGGCGCTGTTGTTCGCGGTATGCAGGATGCCGGCGTTATTGCGACGCCAAAGCACTTCCTCCTCAATGAGCAAGAGTTCCGTCGCCGCAATGGTGAACATGGCAACGGAACCCTCGAGTCTAGAAACCCTCCGGGCGAGTCTATCAGCTCCAATGTAGACGACCGTACCCTCCACGAGCTCTACGCCTTCCCTTTCATGGACGCACTCCGTGAGGGTGCTGGGAGTGTCATGTGTTCATACCAGCGCGCCAACCACTCGTACGGCTGCCAAAACTCCAAGCTGATGAACGGCATCCTCAAGACCGAGCTTGGCTTCGAGGGCTTCGTCGTTAGCGACTGGGGGGCACAGCTATCGGGCGTGGCCTCTGCCAATGCAGGTCTGGACGTTGTCATGCCCAATGATGGCTTCTGGGGAGATTCTCTCGTCGAGGCCGTCAAGAATGGTTCCGTCAGTGAGGAAAGGATCGACGACATGGTCACCCGCCTGCTTGCCTCGTGGTACCATCTCGACCAGGAGAACAAGATGCCCCCTGCCATGATTCACAACTACAACCAGAAGGGCGACGTGGTCAACGTGCAGGCTGATCACGGTGAGTTGATCCGAAAGATCGGGGCTGCCGGTACGGTTCTCGTCAAGAACGCGAAGAATGCGCTGCCTCTCAAGAACCCCAAGATGCTCGTCATCTACGGCTACGATGCCACTGTCAGTGCCGCCCCGTGGCGCAACCCCAACCGCTATGGTGGCGACTACAGCGTCAACTATGGTTGGAACACTTTCAATGGAACTCTTGTGACGGGCGGTGGATCGGGCATCAGCACTCCTCCATACGTCGTCTCACCCTTCCAGGCCATCCAGGACCGCATTATCAAGAACAAGGGAACTCTTCGATGGGACTTTTACGCTGAAAACCCCGTTGGTCCTTTTGCAAATGCTGAAGCTTGTCTGGTCTTTATCAATGCCTACGGCTCTGAAAGCTACGACCGTGTTAGCCTAACTGACGAGTTCAGCGACAATCTTGTGAAGAATGTTGCCGCCAATTGCTCCAACACTATTGTCACCATCCACCACACTGGTAAGTACATACATATTCTTCCCCAACTGGGCGGCGTGAGTAAAGATAACTGCGAATCCGAAGCTGACACCAACCTTGTCTAGGCGTTCGCACAGTTGATGCTTGGATTGACCACCCCAACGTCACTGCCGTCATTTATGCCGGTCTTCCTGGCCAGGAGTCAGGAAACAGTCTCGCCGATGTCTTGTTCGGTGACGTTAGCCCCTCCGGCAAGCTTCCGTTCACTGTTGCCAAGAAGGAGGAGGACTATGGCCACCTTCTCAACTCCAGTGTTTCCTTTGACTACTTCCCCGAGGACAACTTTACTGAGGGCGTTTACATCGACTACCGATATTTTGATGCCAATAAGATTGAGCCTCTGTATGAATTCGGCTTTGGCCTTTCGTACACCACTTTTGAGTTCTCAAACCTCGAGGCGGCTGTCAGGACTGATGTCAGCACCGAAGAGCTTCCTAACCCTAGAATTGAGATCGTCCAGGGTGGCCACCCTGAGCTATGGGACGTTGTTGCTTTAGTCAAGGCCACTGTCAAGAACACGGGCGAGGTAGACGGCGCCGAGGCTGCGCAACTCTACGTCCATATTCCGGGAGGTGACACTCCTTTGCGACAGCTGCGCGGCTTCCAGCAGGTCGGACCCCTCGTTCCGGGCCAGTCTAGACTGGCCAAGTTCCCTCTAACGCGAAGAGACCTTAGTATTTGGGACGTCACGGCTCAGGAGTGGCGTTTGAGAAAAGGAACCTACAAGTTGTATGTTGGTTCAAGCAGTAGAAAGCTTCCACTTACAGGCAGTATCAAGATAGATTGAGGATATTACTCAGGCCAGGGGATACTGAACTGAAGGAATTATTTAAAAATTAATATTTAGGGTTTTTTTCTTTTTTAGCTTTAATATTATCAGATAGATTAAAGCCATAAAGTATTCTCAAACAGTAGATATAAGCAGTAAGTAAGTACTACACCCAGCACCAGAAGAGACAGTAGCTGAACAATAAGTTTGTTGCACACTGATCCTGGCCTTAAGCTTTAATTCAACCCTTCTGACTTCAACCCTGCAAAAGTAGCGTATGTACATATAAAATAGCCAGTGTTCTAGAATTACAATTTTTAACTTCCTCGCAATAACCGATTTTCTAACTCAATCGCCGTCTCTTACGTTCAAAACCTTCCAACATATCGAGGAGATCATCAACATCCTCATCGTCTTCTTCGCCAACAAGCATTGCCAACTCTAGCGGCGTGTTTCCATCGTTGTCTTTCACGTCTAGTAGACCAACCCCTCGTGGTGCAAACTCCAAAATGGTGTTCAGTACCTTCTTCTTAACTGCAGGGCATTGTTCACTTGCCACGGCGAAATGCACAGCAGTCCAACCTTGACTCTTGCTGGAACGATTTCCAGGATATCTTTTGCGAAGTTTGAGCAATTTCTCGGTTTTGGCATCTCGCGAATCCAACAACATGGCGATGAGCTTGGTGTATCCCTTCGCGATGGCGGCGTGCAGGGGATACTCGTAGGAGCTCGAAGAATGCAAGGACGCGTCCGCACCACGGGCCAGCAGAAACTCGACGATTTCTTCGTGTTGGAAGTAGCAAGCGGTGTACAGAGGCGTTTTGCCAACATCAGAGCGGCGGTTGATGTCGTCTTGGCAGTGCTCACGTATCAGGTAACTTGCCGTGTCAGTCCATCTCATGATGAGAGCGTTGCCCAAAGCAGTCCCATAGTGGTCGGCCTTGGTATTGTAACTAGAGCAGTCACTTTTACAATCGGGACAGTCCCGCAGGTGACTCCGGAGCAGGGTAGTACACCCCATTGTGGCCAGCAGAACAAGCATGGTGGTATCTTGACCTTGGAGTAAGATGGCCCCCTTTGCTTGAGAAGAAGCGAGATATTTAACTTGTTGGTCAATGAGGGCCTTCGCTTTCCTTGATTTGCAGTTTTGCATGAACAGAGGCAAGCTCTTCTTGTCTACTAGCAAGCCGTCAGCTTCTCGGGCATGCTGGAGCCAGAACTCGCAAGCATAATCGAGAAACTCGGATTTGGCCTTGCTCAGACTGCAAGCGTCAAGAACGCGAGTGCAACACTCAAACAGGAACAAATGATGACTCTCCTTTAGATTATTCAAGTCTGGACCCAGGCCCCTTTCTTGGAAGAAGGGGCCTACCGAGTCATGAATGAAGCGGACCTGTTCTTCCGTCTCATATTGTTGTTGTTTCAAAGGACTAGAGCCAGCGACAGTAATTGGCTTTCTCAGCTTTACTATGTCGATGAGGCCGTGGGACTGGTGATGCAGTCGTGTCTTGAATTTTGCGCCTTCTGGTAGTTTTTCATCCGAGTTTTCCCAATGTGTGATGCTATTGTAGCTAAATTCCTTTGCAAATGCCAACGCGTGTCTGAGCTGATTTGGGGTCATTGGCTTGTACGATCCTAGGACCAGTTGGAACAGCTGGAGGGTGTGATGCTCCTTGGTGAAGTTGATATGACTAATAGTCTGTTCGTACATTTCACCAAAGGTGGCAGGGACTGCATCGACCAAGTTAATAAGCTCTTTTGGGCTTAATCGTTCACCTGCATCGAGAATGTCCGTGGTAACGAGGTTGGCCCATTGAAACCCATCGCCACTGCGATGGATCAATCTCTGCAGCAACTTGAATTCAAGCTCTGGGTTCTTCAATAACTCCAAACGTCGTGCAATAAATCTCTCCACCAAGCCCCGCTTTGGCTCATCCAATTCGATTGTCTCAGTTTCGAATTCCGAGGCGCTGTAGTCTGGGAAATATCTCCTAGAGACACAGATGCCAATGTCCACTCCGGCGCCAAGTGCTTTATTCAGCAGCTCGGAAGCGAAGCGCAGTATTGGGCGAAACCCATCGTCACCTCCGCTAGATTGAGGACCCGAGCACTCATTCAGGGCGTCAATGAAGATGCGTAAACGGAAGGATTCGGATCCGCAAGTGGGTTTGCTGTTGAGGATGACGTTCGTGATGTCTTCTCGGAGCTCTTTGTCCGTCCTCAAATCCACGTCCCACTCTCCCGTCAGTGCATCTGTGCATGCTTTGGCGTGAGTCCAAGGTTTCCCTGGTACTTTGGTGATGAGTTGGCCCAATAGAGATCGAAAGCAGGCGGTACTGGAACTCATCCATGAATCAATGTCTTTGGCCTCGGAGGTGTGTTCGAAAAAGTGATACAAGGTGATAGTTGAAGAGTCGTCGTCGAAACTGGAGACGGCCTCCTTCATCAAGACTGATTTGCCAGCACCACACTTACCTTTCAATGTGATAAGTGCGGCTGCTTTGTTTGTTGGTCGAGAACTAGCCCACTTGGCGTACGTTTCGTGCCCAAGGAGCCATTTCGAAGAGTCGAAAGTCAAGATTTCGTCGAACCGATTTCGTGGGCGCTTGGGATTGAGTTTCTTTTCGCAAACTATACAAGTCCGTGTTAATAGCTACCGAAGACCTATCTTGGTTCACTTACTCTCACGGGTTTTATCATCGGTCCTAGAGTGTGCCAAGACCAGTTCTGCTTGTGTTCCGGGAGCAGGCTGATGATGAATAGTCGACAACACGCTCTTCGCATACGCAGCTGCCATCGCGGCAGCATAGGGCTGCCATTGCTTGTTCTTCCGCTCATCTCCATAGTCACAAACGCCTCGGATCACACCTACAGCAATGCGGTTCATAGTACCGGCCGCCTCCATCTCTAGTCCAATGACGTTGAACCTGTCCCTTAGCTCGTTCCTCTTCTGGCGATTCTTCATCAGCTTCTCCCCGGAGCCTATTGGGCCGTACCACACTCGCGTGCGCTCCACGTCGGGCCGTGGCTCACGCTCGACTTCTTTTTCCCCCATCTCATCCGTCTCATATAGTCTGTCATGGTCCTGGCCGGGGTCGGCAAATGTGCCGGTTGTGTGCTTTTTGTCTCTTATGCGTCGGTAGTGCGAGAGAAAAAGATTGCCGTCTATGGGCGCGGTCGTTTTGATATTACCAATGGCAGCTCTGACGACAGTTTCAGTGGTAGTTAAAACATGTCCCAAATGAAGCGGCTGGAAGCCGTCTTTCGCTGTCTCTTTGCCCAAGTCGTATGCGACAAGTCCGGGAGTGTCGCCTTCGGGGAGCGCCACTAGAACGTCACCGAGGCGGATGTCGCGCGGCGAAGTTGTGGAGAGGTTAGGCAGGCCGGCTGCGACGCCGACGAGAAGTCCAAACCACAGATTATGGAAGCACTTCTTCACCTGACTGGCGAGAGCGGCTGCGGAGCCAGTACCGTACTCCTGGCCTGCGGGAAGGGTCGCGATGACCGTATAGTGGTTGCACATGATGCCAGCATGGAACACGTAGTCGTCTCCGCGATTCACGGGGAATTTGCCGTCATGTCGCGTATCCAACATGTGTAAGGCTGCTTGCGCCTCGATCTCGAGAGGGGCGATCCACGCCACCGTGTAGAGGTTGGGATCTAGTTCGGACATTGTATGGGGTAGTAGAACGATTACTTCAAGTGTTGCCTGCGCAGAGGTGAGAACACACGAGTGGTGACGGTGGCGAAGTTGTCAGGGACAGTCTGCAAGGAGTTTTGACTGGGTTATCCATCGATGCGGTGCCAGCATGCCCAATATTAGAGTAGATACTCAGCCACCAAGTAACATCTGCACATTATACGTATCCTTCTGTTCCCACACGCACTAACCAATCTCTCACGGCTATGGTCTCTCTTCGGCGGTTGGCAGGCGGCGCGCCATATAGAGCAGGGGTCATAGCAACTATGCGGCTTTTCCACGACGACTTCCAAACACGATGAGCCCCTTTTAATTCCAGCGTGCAAGGAGCTGACTACCAACCCTGTAACGATATTGGCGGACCATCTCAGATGTCCGCGCGGACTTTCGCCCCCAAAACCACCCTCTACTCGGACAGAGTACGAGGCTCTGGCTTACCTGCCCTGCTAGCGGCATGGCAATGTGCAGCCTCACAAGGGTTCGAAAGTCCGGTTCCAGTTTTACTTGCATGAAGCCTCCACCAGAAAACTCTCATAGGTTGAGTGGCGCGTTGCCTTTCAGCTGGTGACTGGTGATTGCCATATGGCGCGTTCTGATTCGCGAGTACCAAAATATCAGCAGACAGTATACTTCGTCGTTGGGCGCAAACTCAAGGGTGGACGGCCGCAATTGTGGCTTGCAGGCATCTCCATCCTACAGCCTTGTCCTTATCTTCGCCCGGGTGATATGCCTCTTGTCTCATATTTTTTCAAAGGGGCCGAAGGCGTGCCTTTAATTCAGTCTGCGTATTTGGTCATTCATTATATTAGGTACTCTTTCGCTCTTCATATCTCTTGCCCTTGTGACCCTTAAAGCGACCGCTTGATTGTCCAAAGAGTAGCAAAATCACTTGATTCTTAAGCATAACCCAGTCACTGTCGTTTGTTCCTCATTCTTCATTCAATCATGCTGCCACATAATTTCTTTCCAGGCTTCCCGGCATTGTTTCTTTGTCTCATCAACTTTCCATTGGGTCAAGCCGTTTCCCATGGATGCATGCCAGACCGGGACAGCACGACGTGCCCAGCGCAATCATGGAATGAAGAATACTTTTGTCTCATGAAACAAAACTCCCTATCGCGTCTCATTGCTTGCGTCCGCACCGCCCCTGATGGGAGTGACAGCAAGCTGTGTCAAGACCTCAACGACGACATACCAGATAGCGGGGACAGCGGATACTGGAGCATAAAGCCGCCACAAGGAGCTCAGTGTAAGAGTGCTCGCCAAGTGTTGCTGGCAGGGAGTGATTATCCCGACTGCAAGCTCTGCTCCATGCGAGGGTTGATCGAGGCCTGTCCACAGGACGATCCAAACTTTTTGACCTGCCTTTGCGAATACAAGTTGCAAGAGGTTCATTTGAAGTGTCTATCCCGGTGCTTTGGAGATGGGTCTATGAGAGGTGTTCGCTGCCCGCATTGGAAGAATCGGCGTGATGAAACTTCCAGTCACGGTGCTGTCGAACCGCTGTTCAAAAGGTCGTCAGAGAGCGGCGACGACTTTTTGCTGGTATGTACCCGCATCAATTTCATCATCCCTCAATAGCGTAAGGTGGAAGGAAAAGGCTGACTCGTACCGCCTGCATAGCGATGGGATGAATACATTTCAATCGACAACCACGGGCGGCCTTGCTTCAATAATACCGACAGCGGGGGGTGCACGTTGGGCCCTTATATGCTGCCTCACTATGATGTACCCAATCTCGTCGGTGATTGGGACTACCGATGCTTTGTGCATCCAAGAAAGGCGGAAAAACGATGCTATCCCTTGAAGTATGACTTGTACGACAGGTCAACAAACGTCCTTGGAGGCTATGCAACATTCACTTCGGACAAGACCATCGACCAACCCTTTTCGCGTTCGACCCGAAATCCTCCCGAATCAAGGTTGACGTACAAGCTGGAGTCTGTCGAGACAGACGTGGAGTCTATGTCCATTTCTACGGCGACAGCGAGGGACGTCACGCAAGGGGGCACACGCAGCCTGATACAGCCGACGGCTCCACAGGGTCAGACCTCGACTCTATCTCCTACAGAAAGACCCTCTTCGACTGGATCCCGCAGGACAACAAGTTGTTTGGTGGGCATTCTGCAAGTGCCTGCTGCTGTAATGTCAGGATTGACGACCGGAATCATGATTACGCTGCTGTGAACAATGGGCTCAACATTGCGCTGTAACTAGTGGCACAGAGGAATGTGGGCTCCTCTTGGCCATTTTCTTATTTATTATACAAATACCTAGACATAGAAAACATGACACTTCTGTGCAAAGATTAGGACCGGAGGTGATTGTAGATAAACATATTGATGTTGTTACAATTTGACTCTGCATTCGCGACGAAGAAGCACGATTTTCTGATAATTCTCCGCGAGAATCCGACAAACAAACTCTGTTGCATCTTCTTGTGGTGGGGAGAAGAGTTGTGCATCGTCAACGGTGTCGACGGCCCAGTGACAGCAAATCGATATTTGAATCGACACCCCCAAGAATCCGGTATTCTTACGCAATGGTGAAGTAGGGACGACGGAATGGCTCGTAATTTCTGACATGCACACCAAAGACCGAAAGGTCCAAAGTCTAGCAGCTTCCTGATTAGGCCACAGTTGATTCCAGGGAGAAAGGAAGGACTTCGCACACAATCGATCAAACAACGCCGTGCATACGTCTGATACCCACCACCCACTCCCATTGAACAGCTGAGCGTGCCAGTAAGCGCCAAGACACACCTCCTGCGAGGTCCACCAATCATAAGTTCCTTGGTGGTGACGTTGCCCAATGCAGTTCGGCTGAGATGATATGATATGCGTGACTTTGGCGTAGCCACGACACAGAGCAAGGTTAACAAGGCCTTTGAAACAGCCACACTATCGCGCTTACGGGCTTGTGAGATACGCCCCATGGGAGGTTTTCTTCTGAGCCTCTGCAAACCACTGAAAACTTGGTCCCTGCTTCTGAAGTGGCCGGTCCTGGAGGTGCCAGTTCTGGGCCGCCCACAACGCAACAGTAGCTGTTTCCGGCTCCTTGAAGTTGAATTCCGTAAAATAAGATTCACTGCCTATTTAGGAATCCTGTATTCCTTATTTGGATCAACCCTACCGAAGATTATCGAAACTGTAGATGGTTGGGTTTGGTTCCAATTTTAGAAAGTGGGGGCAGCTTGAAATTCTTACCATCTCCGCCAAAAGAACCTCAGCTCCAGTTGTGGCTTGTAGCATCCCTTGCACTTTTGCTGCATATGGTGTTGCGATTTTGGCACAATTAGTAGAGTTAGGGGCTGTAATATGTCGCTACTGTCAAAAGTACGCGTTATCCCTCGCGAAGGATCTTTGTGTTGCAGTCTCGCCTTTAATGTCACGCAGCTAGCCAATAGAAAATAGTAAACGAAATCACTGTTGCGCGCCTACGTCATTCATCTCGATCACGGCCGTGCCGTCGCTGCCTTGCCTAGAATGAGGCAGGGATATGTACGTTAAACCGCTTTGCCTTCTTCTTTGAAATAATCATGCACAAGGATTAAGGCTCCACGGAGACACACGCATTACACCAGCTTCGATGAGCACGACGTCGACATGTAAGTACTCGGCTACGAAATCGAAGCACCAAAGAAAACGGAAGCCAAGCAAGAAGAAAGGATGCTGGTATCTGGAGGACGGGTGTATTTTTTTGATGGAACATAATTCCGTATCATAGAGGTTTATTTTTTCCATTCAAGCTATTTGGGTACCAAAGCTAATAAAAACGACTCGATTCTGCCTTGCGGGCCCATGACCTGAATCTATTCAAGGTAGGGAAGATCATTCTTGACACCATAAATACTTACTCGTAGTACTAGGGGGGGCCGCTTTTGAGGCCCCCCTAGTATATCTCATTGATTAATGTGCCGAGCTTCTCAATCTCCACTCCCATGTCATCGCCGCGACTCAGCACAACCTTTAAATCTCCCAGGAATCCAATACCAAGCCCCGTCCCTGTCAGAATCACGGTTCCCTTCTCCAGAGTCGTGCCTTGGGAAAGGAAAGAGATCATCTCGGCAACGCTGAAGATCATTTCCCTGACATCTTTATCTTAGCCCATCCTCATTCCGCGGGGCCAGATGAAGCATAACGAACCTTGTGTTGGTCTTCTGTACCACGTTGGAGTTGTGAATTGCACGGATGGATAGCTGATGAGGATCCTGGATGGCACTCGGGGCAACAAGCATGGGTCCGAGAGGTGCCGAGCCGTCGAAGCCTTTCGAAAAGCTCCCTTGACTGTTTTTGAATTGCTGGTTACTCGCACTAATATCATTGCTGCACGTGTAGCCCTAAATGTACTGCTCTGCCTCGGCGACGGGAATATCTCTACCATCCCGGGAGATGACTATGGCCAGCTCCGCCTCGTTGTCACTTGAGCCGTCCTGTGCAATATTGGGGATGTTTACCTTCTCCGACCAAGGACCACAGACCACCGTTCGAGGCTTGATGAAGAGCAGAGACGCGTCGGGTATTGGCATCTTGGCCTCAGCAGCGTGGTCCCTATAGTTGAGGCCCATGCAGCGCATCGGAGACACTTGGTGAGTTGCAATGGGAGAAAGCAGCTTGATGCGGGATGTCAGTCCGGCGGTGTCCCACCACAGCTTAACAACCCGGATAATGCAGAAGTACAAGCTACCACAACAATACATCTCAATTCATCACAAGGGGTTTAGGCCTCTATCGTTGTAATGTCCAAACGGCGTCAGTACGCTACATTGTACCCAAGAATCCACGTCTTTGTCTTCCTGGTAATCTTAGGGCCCCAGATCCAAAGCGGCAGCGCACCAAGGAAGATGGCAAAGACCACAGTGGCCAATGTTACGAACATTAGGTGCTTGTCATGCGTCCACCATTCCACTGTAGAGTAGGAGACTCCAAAACCAATAGCGTTCTTAATGATGTTGACCACAACGCCAATGTCAATGGCCTTCTCTGGGTAGCTATCGGTTGAGTAAGCAATCATGATATTGCTACCACCAGTAAGATTCGCATTGACAATTGCCCAAAGCAACCCGACAATAGCCCAGTGCCAACCCCGCTGAAGCCCAACACCTGCAAGTGTAGTAGCTGTAGGCGTCGTGATGGAGAAAAGTATCAGGATGGGCAGAATCGACTCCGGCTTGAAATAGCCGTGGCGCCGCAAGTATCTCGCTGCCAGCCAATCTGCCAAGACACCGCCAATAGGCACCCCAGCCAGCAAGCCTAGAAGAACAGCGATGTTGTAAAGGCCTAATTGGCCTGGCGACCACAATAAGGGCGGCGCTGAGTAGGTGAGTGAAACGAGGACGGAAATGCTGATGGTTATTGCAATTGTAACGCCAAAGAGTAGGACGGTGACAATGACAGAAGGAAGAGCGAGAACTTTGAAGGGCATCGCCATAAGGAGCAGGTAGTTTGATACGGGTTGGTTATGTTTGAGCGTCAAAAAGAAAGACCGCCGAAACCAGAGAGCGGAGGGCTTGTACGGGCCAACCATTTTTAGTGAATGCGGCTGTATCTCATGTTGTTCTGCCCGTCCTGCCTCTTCTGATGCAGCCTTGGGCTCGGTGATTTGTGTTTCGTCAAGGGCAAGACTACCGTCTTGGGAAATCGGGACCTCCGGGTCTCCAGGAACTCGAATATTCATGATAGGCTCCGGGAACATCAATATCGTGGCAATGAGATTGAGAGCCGAAATGCCACCGAAGAGGTAATTAGGGTATCTCCAACTGCCCAGATTTTCAACCATGTATCCGGCGATAAGAGGTCCGAAGACGGTGCCAGCTCCCAAGGCGAAGGTGTATACGCTCATGGCGCGGGCAACGTACTCTCGAGGAAACAGAAGCACTACCATGACTGGGCCAAGTGATTCAACTACACCACCGCCGAGTCCACCGACAATTCGGGCCGCCAGTAGGGAGTCGTATGTTTGAGAGGCGCCTTGCCAGAAGAAGCATGCTGTGAAAACAACGAGGCCGATCAGGATGGTATATCGACTACCGATGTATGCGACGGTGGGGACAGCCCAGATATTCTGGCAAGTAAATTTGAAAGTCAGCGTTTACGGGACGCGGAAGGAAAAACAGTTGCCAAGTCAGCTCGGGAAAGTATCAAGCTTACCCCCAGACCAACAGCAAGCGTGGCCCAGCTAGCCAGCTGAGAAACTTGACTACCGTCCACATGCAGATCCACCATGATGTGCACAATCATGGGCGGAATAGACGCGCTGAGGAACTGGCCCATCATGACAAAAAAGCAGAGCGAGCCTAGCATTACCACTCGCCACCAGAGCGGCCATGTCTACATATCAGGTAATAGTATTAGCATTACGCGTCTGCTTAAGGGGGATAAAGATGATCTAAGGTTGGCAGAGGGCAGAGGGAAAGCTAACCATAGGGCTCTCCGGCCCAAGATGGGCGCCTGAAGGGACGAGAGGCATCGCGTGCCAGAAAGTTGATATTTAGATTGTTTATTCAAATGGACAGCAGGTAGTAGTAAATTGCGAGGAGGCTCTTCAGCAATGATAGCTCACGACTTTGAGGATTATGCGCTGGACTGAAGACAGATACCAAAAGAGACGCAGATGGGAACCCTTTGGTAGAAGCAATAGTAAGCATGTATTGAGACAAAGGAGAGAAGGAGTATGAAGTTCATCTTATATCCCCACTTCCAGGAGGCTATCGGATTTCACCAAGCTGGGGTAGTGTGACCAAATCGCGGGGACGGAAAGCCAGGAACCGGCCTTGCCGGGCAGTGTAACACTTGAAGTGCGTACGGTGAAACAAAAAGGACAGGCTAAGAGTGGCTTAATGAAAGTCCTCGGCTGCAGTTACAGTCAAGCTAGACGCAGTTTCTCAGAGTCTAAATGCCAATGTCTCCTATTTTCCCGGAATCTTTTGTTCCGCGGAAGTCCCGCGATTAATTGAATTCTCCCGGTGTATGTTCAAAACTAGTGGTGATAAGCTTTCTCGTGGAAGTTCCATGGACAGTTATCCCACGCTCCTATAGGGTCTTTGTCATCATATCGGATCTTCCGACGTGGCATGCGGATCAACCTTATTAATTCGTGGACAATCCGAAGACAACCGGAGACTCTCCCAATCTCCGGCTCTACATTCCGGACTCTAAAGCTACCCACCCCTAGACTCAAGGTACTCGGGTATCATTCATTCATCTTAAGAAGGATTGCTCCGGATGCTAGTCCGGCCCGTACCTCATTTTGTCTCACCTCGCCTATACGCCAAGTCTCAGACTTCATTCCCAAAGAACATCAAGGACAATAAAACTTCCCGCAGAAATGACTCCAGCAAACCTAGACTTCGCAGGTGGGAATTATCCATTTACCGCTATCGTGCTAGGTGTTGTTGGGCTGATGCAAGCTTTTTGGAACCAGACTATCTCGCGCTATCAAACCTGACTTGCGATTATTTTCATAGCCTGGATACCAAAGTGAGTGTCTCGCCAGGACTTCTTTTATCATTTTGCCTTGCTACAACAGGGAACATACACTATGGACGTGGACTGACTCGCAATCAATCGTAACAACAGGATTGGGACTTACTGAGGACACTCGTGGCACCGCTTCTACGTGTTAGTCTGACATGTCAAAGCCTTCACACATGAACTAATGTGAACCTGCCTCCCTCAGGCTGACTACACCGACCTTGGTGGAACAGTTCACGAGGCTTTGATGGCAGACGAATTTGTTGCTAAAACTAGCGGCGCAATGTTCAGCAACCCTTTACTACGCACCCAGCATCTGCTTGGGGCGTCCAAGTGGGTGGTTGACGAAGCTCACGTTATTGCTCGTCATCAGGTGCGATCTGAGTCGAAGGTTTTATCTAGTGAGCAGTCAAAGGATGTTGTTGAAGAGTCTCATCGATGGGTTGTCGTCACGGCGACTTACGCCAAGATAGATGGACAATGGAAATTGTCTGGCATTGCGCCAAAGAGTCTGTAGAGTGTAGAATAACTTAGTGTTCTCTTCACGGTTTATTGTCACTCCTCTGCCGTTGTTTCTCCCAACCTGCCTCAGTATGCTCCTTAGCCCTAACCGTGAGGTCAATCCCCTATTTTTTCCAGGTCCTAACAGGATTCGTCGCAAATGACAACCGAGTCATCCCTGTCCTGGAGCTGAACGGAAAGTGGGGGAGAGGGGAACTATGACCAGGGGCTTTGAGCTATCTTAGAGAAAGTGCCGCTTAGTCAATCCAACCGGCCTATCATGGAGAGGAACTCTTCTCCAGAAACACATGACTCATGGACTAAACCGAGTCTCCAAAGTATAATGTGAGTGACCTGAGACTTACCAACGACACGGATGTCCCGGTTCTGTATTGTTTCCCCTCCACTGCCCTGCTTAGTACCGGCCCAGGGTCTGATAAGATGACGCACATGGATGCCAGTTGTCCAAAAGCCGGTCATAACGACCCTAAACTCCGCATCCGGACAACCAACGGCTTGGTCAATGTCCTCAAGGGCCTCCCGAGCTTGGTCAACCCTCGGGGAATCCGAAAGGCTTCTTCACTCGGATGCTTCCGACGCTGAACTTTGCATCCGGATACCCTACGGTCTAACCATGGGTTCCCAACCTTGCAAACGGCACGGGGAATCCGAGAGGCTTCTTCCTTCCGATCTTTCCGGCCTAGACTAGACTGCAACAAGTGCACCACCTTGCTGCGTTTGCTAATTCAAGAGCGGGGAAAATCCGGGGTGTTCAGTACAGTCCCAAATGATAAATAACCTAGCTCCAAGTTTACCATGTTCACGTTCGGTCCACCTCATTATTCTTACAGCGTCGTGATACCTCTTAGTCACCATGCCTTTCAAAGTCATCATCATTGGCGGAGGGTTAGCAGGCAACTTGCTGGCTCTTGGCCTCACCCGCAACAACATTGATGTTCAAGTCTATGAACGCTCCGAGCGCCACTCCACACGAGAGGGACTACAAATTCGCCTCACAGCTCCGGCACTGGAAGGAATGAGAACCTGTCTCTCCAAGGAGCAACTCATGACCATCGTCAGGAAATTTGGTCCCGCCAGCGAAGCTAAGGCTGAGGCACCGCGTGTCTTCCATAAAGATGGCAAGCTGTTGATTGACCTCAGCCAGTTTCCTGCGTATGACAAGAACGCTCCCATCAATCGAGGGCTCTTGCGAGACTTGATGGCGGATCCTCTGTATGATGCCGGCAAGCTCAAATACGAAGCTAGTTTCGATCGGTATGAAGTGTTGAACGCTGCGACCGACAACGAGATGATAAGGGTCTGGCTAGCCGATGGAACTCACGATGACTGCGACCTTCTCATCGGCGCCGATGGAAGTTATTCCAAGGTAAGCATAAAAACGACCGCTAGCATGGACATCTTTATGTCACACTAATGCATAGCGCTAACATTAGATTCTCAGGTTAACGAACAAGTTGGGCTGAATTCCATCGACTACATCCCCAAGCATGTTGCCATCACAGCCAAATGCGATCTTCCCACTTCAAGATTTGTCAAGATGTCGAAAAGTCTTGTTGGCGGGCCAATTATGACCTGGGCTGACCAGAAGTCATTCTTCTTTGGAGGTGTGTACAGCGCTTTAACAAGAAACCAGCACTTTTGCTGTGCTCACCCTTCAAAGCTTTGCATGGTTTCTCTATGTAATTTGATGGGCCGATACTAACAATGAGTCCGATATTCAAAGTTTACCGCCCGAAGAAGCATGAAAATGACAGCAGCTCCAAGACAGACAACGCAGATGTTCAACAAGTCACATTCGACGAAGATATCTCTTCGTGCATGATCAGTTTGAATGTCGAGCGTCACTTGCTACCACCGGACCTCGACAAGCAGACCATCGATATCCAGTACGATTATATGGCGAATTGTGTCAAAGATTGGTCTCCTCTGTAGTACGTTGCGCTTTCCCTTCGATCTTTATTTTATGAAGATCATTTTGTCGAATTTGGCCTCTAATTGGACCTGGGATAGTCAAGAGATGGTCGGAGTTATGAGAGGCGCCCCCTTACACATTTACAGACCCAGGACGGCAAAGAGGCCACCCAAAAACTGGCGGAAGAAGGTTCAGAGCAAGGATAGCCCAGAGCTAGGTCATCTTCGAGTTTGGGTACTGGGTGACGCTATGCACGCCATGCTCCCTCCCAGGTTAGTAACCCAAGGCGCTTGATGCATTACAGGGTGTTGCCTTGTCAAATAGCATTGGCCCTCTCACAGCCTCTACTTTGAAGGAGTTCAAAACGCTGATCATGATAACACAGAGGCATGGGTGGTAATATGGCAATGTTGGACGCTGGTCAAGCTCTCCCATTGATAGTTGATCTGGCCGCCAAGAATAGCCAAGAGAGGCGCGTGACTAATGCTGAAATTGGAAAGGCACTTTCTGCATTTGAAAATGAGATGATACCTCGGTCATTTGAGTGGGTGAAGAAGAGCGGCGGAGACAATTTTGTGGTGAGCATCACTTCTCCGTCTACCAACTTACTCGTGTACCGAAACTTACAAATATTATGCAGCCTGTAGATACTAGCACGCTTACGGGAAGACTTTTTTTCATTGTTATGGGATATTGGCTTAATGTCGTTTGCGCATGGACGAACATTAAGCATCTGTTCAGCAACAGGCTACCGGAGGACAAGACGCCCGAGTTCAACATGTACTAGAATACTGAAGGTATGGTGAAGCGATTCGGTCTTGGGTCTGGAGGTATACTTTTGTATTAATATGCCTAGATGTTTACTGTTGTTCCCGACATTGTTACTTTCGATTCCTTATTGTGCGGGGTTCGTAAATGGTCGAAAGATACACAGGACAGCAACAATCAATAGTTCGTGTAAAATTGCTTCCTTCTCTCGCTCTAAAACGAGATCAACGCCTATTTATACGAAGAATCATGTCTCACCTATACACAGAATCCCTCAACACACCATTTACCACGGTTTCATGCCGGGTCAATGATGGCTTGGTCTAGGGTAACACCCGAGCGATCGTGCTTTTGAAGACAGAAGAAATTTACTTTTCGTCCCGTGGTACTGTAGTCCTTCTGGTAGACATGACTTGCTTCCACTCAGCGGTGCGTGTCGCTTCCTCTGCATATCTCTGCAACTTGTCCGGAACCAACTCGAGTCGGTTCACGTCGCGCATCCGCTCTATAAACACGATCAAATGGGCGTCAAGTGCCGTTGGCTGTTGAAAGCCAAAGAGCCAAGGGCCCGTTTGGCTATCGACGCCCTTCTCTGGGAGCAGTGCATCGAATTCCCGCATGAGCGCTGTGGCGCGCTCCGACATCTGCATGGTCATTTCTGGGCGGAGGCCGCCTACCTTGTTGCGATTGACCCTAAGATACGTATTAGCGCAGATCTCGAAGTCGCGGGGAGTGAAGCACTCACACGCCCAGTTTTAATTCCAGCGCCTTGCGATACCTCTCGGAGTTATCAGTCTGCTGGAGCCTCCTCTCGACGCCAGCCACAAGCGAAGTGGCGACAATCGGGCGCCCGGAGAACGACAGCGAAAAGTAGTTCATGTCATGGAGCTTGAAGAGAAGCCTGGTGATCTGCTCCGAGTGTGTCTCGGGTCTTAGGCTCGGATAGGATTTGGCTATGAAGTGTGTTATGTCGAGGCTGTCATTGATGTTCTCGGGCAGGTTCGAAGAAGCCAGAACGGGCACCTAGGTTAGGGTTCGATACGAGTCAATTCCTATCTCAGGCCGAATGCGCTTGAACAGTTACTCACTTGTCCCAGCTCGTTGATAGTGCACAAAAAGTCCTCTGACAGCTGCTCCTCGTGGAAGATGTCAACGATCCGTTCCTCGACGTCCATGGCCGAGGCGTCATCTTTCGGGGCTCCACGGAAAGCCAACGTCATGCGGACCATGATGGAACACACGGAGTAGGTGTTATGGTAGAGCGTGAACTTGGTGAGTGCCATTTTGGTGGGCTGGATTCTTAGATCGATCGAGGTGATGGACTCTCAGACATGCGACGGAAGGGGAAATAAATGAGAACTGCCGTTTCAATCCCCAGGGTCATACAGCAAGAAGAAGCGTTCACTCCGTTAGATCACGGGGATCTACATGACATGAATCTGCCCGGCCAGTGGGTCCTCGGTACAACCCAAGATCGGCAGATGGCTGATGTAAATATGACGCTACCATTGAGTATGGGGCGATATTCGGATCCACTTTGAACGAACCTCGCTACAATAACCGGCATTCGCAATCCACCGAAACTCACACGTTAAGTCATGGCGGCTGTGCCGTGGTCTGTCTCGCTTGCAATCCAGATGCAACCAGACGGATAATTACTTTCCGGCCGCTATTTGCTGAAGAGGAAGATATTACCCAGACCGCTATATCGGAGCTCAATTACTTCCTCACGGTCCTAAACGAAGGAATCTATATATATTTTAAAAACTGTTAACCTTTAAATGGACTGGGTACCTATATTCTCTGTATTGTTGATCCTATTGTTGGTGTTTCTTTCTTACTGTTGAGCTTCTAGTCCCCCCTCTGGGTATGTGTGTACTAGGGCACCCTAACCTCTTGATAATACCTATATCAGAGTAATAGATAGACCAACGGGGTTTTATTATAGTATATCTATACAAAGTATCTAGAAGATATAATTGAAAATTAGAAGTTAAGATTAAAAGACCTGGCTACGCCTCGCGAAACAGAGCCAGATGAACTTTTAATAGAAGAGCTGAACCAGCATCCAATATTGCCATATTGCCACCTATGCCTCTATTAAACTCCCTCTTCTTCTCTTATCATAATGCAGTCCGATAGTACAGCAGCAGGGGCACTCAATCACTGCGGATTTGCAGGGTGAATCACGTGCCACTTCACCCTCATCCCACCGTGTGTGCGCGCCTTGACTTCTCACTCCTTCATTTCTCACTTCTTCATCCTTCAACATCGCCGTTGTTCTGCTGCCGCGCTGCCAACCACCTCCAATCTTCACCATTCAATCTGCGCTGCCGCCCAGCCTCTGAGTCTCTGGTGAACCCTCAGGTCACCATCTCCGCCGTTCGCCCTCCGATTCTCCTCCTCCTCGGTGTACTGTAAGGTCACCAGCACGCCTCCGCGTCGCCCAGTCCTCCGAGTCCCTCCAGCTATACCTTGGGGTCACCAGCTCGCTCGACGCCGTCCCATTCTCTTCCTCCTCGGTGCACCTTCGGGTCACCAGTCCCTCTCTGTGCAGCTCAGCTATCCGACTCTTCTCGGTGTACCGTCAGGTCAACATCTTCGCCCTTCGCCCTCCGATTCTCCTCCTCCTGGGTGTACTGTAAGGTCACGAGCACGCCTCCGCGCCGCCGCCAGTCCTCTTAGTCTTTGGCGTACCGTCAGGTCACCTCCATCGAAACCATGGCACCCAAGTTTGATCACGTCCCTTGCGTCTTGGTGCAATCTGACGACTGGACGGCTCGCCCTGTCCCTGTTCGATCTTTCGGTGGACGAAGTGTTGGCTTTGATAGCCAAATTCCTCTGCAGCTGAGGTTGCTCAGCTATCAGGATAGCTCTCCCCGGCTTGAGCTCAAGTTCCAGGTCCCCAAGGCTGTGAACACCCCAGCGACCTACTTTGGTCCCAAGTTGGAAACCGGCGCCGCCTCCATCAACTACAATATCATCGTCAAGCTCGACGCAGCGTCAATCAAGCGATTCCGGTGGCAGCTATTTACTACCGCCGAACTCGATATCCCCGCCGACGCCAAGAGGAAGGGCACCAAGTGGATGGTCTACGAGTTCACTGTTAGCAACCCCCCCGTCCAGGGTTGGCCGATGCCCTTTGAATCGCAGGTGCCAGAAGCCGACGCATGCTTCCAGCGCGGTCATCGATTGGGCAATCTCTCGTCCACCATGGCACAACTCGTGGGTGAGAACGGCATCATCACCATAGCGGCGCCCGACAAGCCCAAGCATCCCCGGCCAAGCGACATCAAGAGGGAGCTCGACAAGGGTCCATTTGCCTATTTTGGCTATGGGAGGTACGTTGTGACACCTTGTTAGATGGCATGCCCCCTACAATACTGACTCAAATCTTCATACAGTCCTTCCTGGGACATGGCGCGGTACGTGCAAGACATTGCTGAACACCGCCGTCAAGCCGACCAAACGAAGTCGTACTCGCCCGTCGTCGCATACCCTTCTGCTGCCCAAGCGGCCATTGCATTGGAACAAGGCGTGGTCCAAGACGTGTTTGACGTATACCAAGACGTGCTCACGATCCGCAATGGAACGGTCCCGCTTCTGTTCATCCCCAAGGAGCCCAACTCCAATGCCAGTTACTGGGCCATCGCCAAGTTCAGCCCCAAGTTCAAGGCGCTATTTCAACAATCACTGGGTCGTCTGAAGCGAGAAGGTGATAGTGTCGGCATCGCCTTCGCACCCCCGCCCTCTGGTGACAGGCCAGACAACAATGTGTGGCCCTGCAAGATCGTGATGCGGGACGTGGGGTTCCGTCACTCGGGCGATCTGGTGCTCGACTGTCGACGGCCTAATGCCGCTGATACCGCCAGCCTTGCGACGTCCCAAAAGGGGGTACGAACTGTTGATAATTGGGACCAAGGCGAGAAGGACAATGTGTAGGAAATGTTGCACCTTGCCTTCTCCAATCAAGATAACACGGCCCGTCCCCGAGTTGAGGCTGTCGAAAGGGTCTTCAACCTGCCCACTCTCGACCACCTGGTGACCGTGGCCAACGTCGACGCAACTAATTTTGGCGCCAAACTTACACACGCAGCCACCGACGTCGTATTGGCCTCCCCTCAAGGCCCAGTTGCCGCCCCAGTTGCCGCCCTCAGTACCGCCCTAGCTGCCGGCCTGAAACTTGATGCCACGGGGAAACCAGCCGTCAAGCTCACCCAGAAGCAGCAGATGGACAAGGCCGCGCTCGCGAGAGCTTGCTCCCTACAACGAGATATCGTCCAAGGCCAGTCCCTGGCAACTCTCGCAACGCAGCCAATGACGCCTATCCCTCGCGTCAGCCTCCTGTCCGGGCATGGCAAAGACCTCCAGGAGGCAATTCTATCTCGTGTCCACATCCGGGATAGGGCCGACCTCGAGGCTATGCTGAGTTCTGCTCCCCTGGGCATTTTCCTCATCGTTGGGTCTGCTGGCTCTGGCAAGACAGATCTGATGGCCACGACCATTCTTCTTGCTGTCGGAGAAGGGCCTGTCATTGTCTGCACGCCCACTCACGCTGCTACGAGCAACATTGCGGCACGTGTGACAAAGCTTGCCGATCTTGCCTATGGAAAGGCAAAGGAGCCCACGCCCATTGTCATCCGTGGCTTCTCCGGACGGACTGAGGAACGCCAGGTCAAGTCCCACTGCCTTGGACTGGGGAAGCCAGAGACGACCGATGACCAGTGGGACTTCTCCCTGTCCTTGGTGCAATGGATGCTCAGGATCTTTGAGATTGAGGGTCAAAGCCTGAGCAAAATTGTTGTGAAGCCTGCTCTGCGTAAGCTGGTCAATACCCTGCGCGCAAACCCGGACGTCCAAAAACTCCGACAGGCACTAATCGACAAGCGGGGGTACAATGTCGCGAATTCCCAAACCTTCAAAGATGTCGCTACTCGCATTCTGGCCGTCGCTGACGTCGTGTGCTGCACTACACACGCGTCTACAAAGGATATCCTGGCTCAGTGGACACGCAATACCGCCAAGTTCACGTTCCTCGACGACGCTGGCGCCATGTCCATGCCTGAAGCCCTTGTGCCATGGTTCGATGGCCGCCCCCTTGTTATGGCTGGCGACGTAAGGCTACTCCCACCATGCGTCATGACCTCGAACGAGAAAACACCAGCGGGCAGGCCGCTGAACTACTTCGAGAAGCACCAGGAAATATCGGCCTTGGAACGCCTGATGCGCATGCAGTGGCCTTGCTGGGGCCCAAGACATAGATACCAACAGGGGCCTACCAGT
Source organism: Ilyonectria destructans (assembly GCA_020740775.1). Taxonomy (NCBI): domain Eukaryota; kingdom Fungi; phylum Ascomycota; class Sordariomycetes; order Hypocreales; family Nectriaceae; genus Ilyonectria; species Ilyonectria destructans. The sequence continues at coordinate 2,312,100 of JAHEWK010000010.1, forward strand.
GGTTCCGCACCAAGGGTCGCGTAGTGACAGTTAATTTCGGACCTCGCGAGGGTACATGGTTCAAGTAGATATAGCTGATGGGGGTTGTGTGAACGTCAGTGCAGATATAATAGATTTATATTGATGAGAAATGAAACTTCTTTTCTTCTTATAGGCTTGCCTCGGCTCCGGTACTTGGGGGTCGATGTCTTTTGTATTAACCAGGAAGGTGACGATGAGAAAGGAGAAGAAATCGCCTACACTTGATACCTGAGTTTTTTTGCTTCAGGGCCTGCTTAATAAACTTAGGTAAAGTAATAAATTATATCTTTATCTATTTATTTAGGTATTTATCTATTAATCTAAAAGATAAAAACTTTAGCTTTATAATTATTAGATTTCTTTTTTTATTAAATTCTTTTTTACTTTTATTATTAATTTTCTTTTTTTTTATTATTATTTTCTTTTTTTTTTATTAATTTTTTTTTATTACTTTTTTTTTATACTTATTATACTTTTAGGAAAGGATGTCTTCTTAGTATGTAATTTAAATGTCGGTAAGAATAAATAGCGCTGTATTTCTAGAAAGACCAACGAATCCCGTGAGGTGGTCGCCGCTCATGTCGTGCCGTACAACGTCGGCGAAGTCAATATAGAGTGCCTCTTCGGAAAGCCCGGCCCCTCCATAAAGAATAGCCACATCGTAAGCGCTCGCAATGGCATTCCCATGGGCAAAAGATATGAGGAGATGTTCGACAATGGCCGTATGACCCTGGTCCCCATTCCCGGCACAACCAAGATCCGGGTCGTTATCTTTGCCGCTTTAGACCCCGACCCCAGCGATGCTGACAAGGAGCTCCATGGCAAAGAACTTTCTTTCAAAAACAATTTTCGCCCTGCCAATCGCTACCTGTACTACCATTACGCAGTCACCCTCCTGCGACGACAAAGATATGCAGTCCCTGGGTGGTGGAGAGCCTTTGCCCTGTATGGGCGTCACACCATTTAGGCGACTCCCGGCCAGTATCTACGACAGTCCAGTATGTTGACATTGGCTCGAAACATCGGCCATCTTCCTCCAGAGGAAGCAAAGTTCTTTGTGTCCCCTCAAGGGCTTCCGGAATCCGACGAAGACGCTCCCGAATTTGACGGCCCTGACGATTCGCAGAAAGACCTTTTGATCGCCGCTACAATCAACATGAGGCCGGGCCCATCTGACCTAAAAAACCCGTTCATTAGAGAGCGCAGGGGTTTATGGAAGTTGGACTCTCGATATATCTCAAAGGAATTTGAAGATATGGTTGTTGATAATGAGGACGAGGATGGAAGTAAGGATGAAGGCGAGGATGGAGACGAGGATGAGGATGAGGATGAAGGCGAGGATAGTGAGGAATAGATTTTGCGCCGCGAGATTAATAACTAGTAATTGGCCAAACTGGCTTTCTTCTTATTGGGTATAAAACTACCTCTAGCTTGCTTTCTTTTGTATTTTACGATATACTAAAGAATTTAAATACTTTAAAAGGAGCTTATATGAAAGTTGATATTAATATATAACACTAAATAATCTAATTTAGTTTAATTTAAACTTATATTCTTAATTAAGAAAATATCATTAAAATTAAAATATCTTTAATTATTTTTATCTTATTATCTGTAGAATAGCCAGATTATCCCACCTATATTCAGTATAACACTTCAGCTACCTACTCACTCTATACCTCCAGCCTGAGTGGCTGCATAATAGCAGTATAACAACTGTACGAAATATAACCAATTCCATCACCTTACCACCCTCTGAAGCAACCGAGCATAGATAACAGGTTATCACATTCTCTACTGCCGTATGACTAATGGCAAGCAGTAATTCAATCAATTCAAGTCGGACTCGTCACTGTCCAAGCCGCCCAACGACGCTGAATCTAATTTTCCTAGGAAAATAGATTGCATGAATTGTTCGGAGCCTTGCTATATACCACCTTCAATTTCAAGGGTCAATTGTCCAGAGCTTATCAGTGTCTCGGATAAACGGTGCAAGATCCACATCAACTCCATCCTCAGATAACTCTTCGAGTCGAGTGCGGCCATTGCCTAGAAATGTCCACCTGTTGTAGTGATACGTGATATCAAAATCCTCAAACCTTGGCGTCTTCATTGTTTTCAGAAGATGGAGCATACTTCCAGGCCAGATATATACCCGACCGTTAGTCTTATTTGCCTTGTACCAAGAGTTACAGTTCTCCGCCCACACAGAGTACTTGGCGTGCCAGTTGTCGAGGTGATGATTCCATTCTGTCGTAGGTGGTTGTTTCACCTCCAATGCTTTAATATCTTCGTCCTGAATCTTCTTGCAGCATTGTAAGGCGTACTCAATCTGCACTTCATGCTATTCATCAAAACGTTAGTTGCTGGAAGCAGCATGTTTTGAGCGGTTCACCTACCGAAGGAAGGACGCAGCCCTGGCCCCAGTTTCCAGTTGGCCCATTTATAACAAAATAGTTAGGGAATTTCGGTCCAGTTATGCCGAGATAGATATTCGGATTCTAAGCCCAATCAGGAGATTAGCTATTGACACTCAAGTATAAGGTTGTGAAATTAGTAGGCTGGCACTACCTCAGACCACTCGTTCCTCATCGTGACTCCGTCGACACCAGTGATTTCGCTGTTAAAATTAGTTTGATAATCGAGAGGATTCATAATCCAAGGCTAATGTACTCACAAATGCGGAATGTAAGAGACGTAGAATCCTGTAGCGCAGGCAATTAGGTCGAACTCGAACTCTTTGCCTCCAGCTGTCACGAGCCCCGTGGGAGTGAATCTAGCGACGCCTTCAAAAATCGGGTGCACGTCTGCATTTTGTTAGGCTCAATGCTTAAGGCGGGAATGTTAATACTGACGATCTTCAATCATTGTCTCAAGATAATTTTCTCCTGGCTTGATACTGTTAGTCTTTCACCACCTAAGCCCCAGGTATACTCACTGTAAGACGGCGACATCCGGGAGACCAGGATGGTATTAATTTCTCTTTCATCTCCTTGTTGCCTGGACCAAGCTTTTGGAGCATATTCTCACGCAACGCGGCGCTCGCCCACTGGTTTAGATGAGAGTCTCGGAGAAAAAAAGGGAAGGTGCCTGCAAGAGTTGCTTCGAGGCTTTTCCGATAACTTAAGAAGTACGCGGGGTCCGTGCGAAATTTCTGCTTTTCTGCCTCATCATATTGGTGCTTGGGAGACGGAGAAGAGCTAATGCCTTCATTGTTGGTCTTAGTGATGTCCGTACCAAACGGCGGGACTATCCAGGTAGGGGTTCTCGCAAAGACGTGGACGCTTTTGGAGTCTTGCTTGGATGGTTAGACTGTAAACTAGAAGAAACAACACACACAGAATACAACTATACGCACCTTCGGCAAGATATGGTAACATCTGGACCGAGCTTGAGCCAGCCCCAATGAGCGCAACACGCTTGCCTGCCCAACTTATTTCGGGGTCCCAAGTCGCACTATGCGCAGCGACGCCTCGGAATGAATCCAGGCCAGGGATTTCCGGCCCTTTTCAAAATTTTAGTAAGAAGGGCCAATTCTTGCAGCGCAACAGAAAAGTACACACATTTGGGCTTGTTCACCACTCCCGAGCCGTTCAGCAACACATCGCAGGAGTCAGATATCCGGTTCCCATCTTTGTCCAACTCCACGATCCCTGACACTTATTGTTAGTTATATACATATGTAACCGATTTGTGTCTTACATTTCCCCTTGTCAGCATCCCACACCGCACCAAGAACTCTGGTTGAGAGCTGGACGTATTTCTCTAGATCGTACTTGCGCGCGAATCTGATAAAATAATCATGAATTTCGCTTGAGCCTGCATAGTAGCTAGACCACTCTGTGTTGGGTTCAAACGAGTACGTATAAATATGCGCCGGCACGTCGCAGGCACATCCTAGAATGTCATCAGGTATCGACTTTACGAGAGCAATTTTTGCTAGCATACCAGGATAGCGATTCTCGTACCACGTGCCGCCTATTATAGGATTCCTAAGTCAGGTGTCAACATCAAGTAATATCTGAATGAGGACAGTTAAACCAACTTGTCGTAGCAGATTAGTTCATAATTCACCAGCATGCGCTCTGCCTTGTAGGCCGCAAGGAGGCCCGAGGCTCCCCCGCCGACATGTATGATCTTTAGCTTACGGGGCTGAGAGTGAGACTGGTGTAACATGTCTAACTCGGAAGTAGGCGAGAGTGAAGCCATTTTCGATTGATTATACTGTATCCGTATACAAGGCTGATTGCACCAAGAAAGAAATTGTTCTCAATATCATATGGAATAGAATCTCCCCAGTCCGGACCACAGAGCCTTTAAGAGATTACGGAGAAGGAGACAATTATTCTTACCAACATCGAGTGCCACATGTGTAAGTCTAGGAAAGGAATGTACTCCGATTGGTTCAAAACGAATTTGGGGTAAACTTAGTGTTCACGTTCGAGAGGTTGATGCTAATTCCTCGCGCCCAGGAGCCCGCGGGTTGAAGGAGCCCGCGGAATTTAGGAGCCGCGGAATGCAGAAGTCCTCGGGTGCCGAGGCCGTGTCAGCCAACCCGTCTTACTCAATGCGGATGGAGAGTAAACATGATCCAGCTGTCCAATTGCGATTGCACAAATCATGTTAGCGGGGTGTTAATATATTACATTTGCTGTTACTTAAAGTTCCCTTGAAGCACATCTTAACCTTCACCATTCCTGCGAGCTTGGGAGGGCTCGTCTTGCTATTTGTACCGAAAAAATATCAAATAAGGCACTTGCGATGCGGGCGATTGTGTTTCACGGCAAAGGTGATATTCGACTTGAAGAAGTCGAGGTGCCTAAGTGTGGCCCTACAGATGTTCAGGTCAGTGTTTCTACAGGTTCTTATATCCACAAGAGCAGTATTGATTATAGAATAGCTGAAACCTGCATTCGTTGGAATATGTGGAACAGGTAAAAAGTAAAGAAGTTCTCCACGGACCTGTGAGCTCATGTACAAACCAGATCTCCACGAATACCTTGAAGGGGCCTACCTCATTCCAACTACCCCTCATCCCGTAACTGGCAAGAAGTTGCCGGTAATTATTGGCCATGAATATAGTGGGACTGTTTCAGAGGTCGGGGATGAGATCAACGATCTCAAAGCAGGAGACAGAGTTGTTGTCCAACCCATCATTTTCGATGGAACGTGCAATTCCTGCCAGAAAGGTCTCATTAATTGCTGCCCTAATTCTGGGTTCATAGGGTTGAGTGGTAAGTCTCGCTGCAGAGATCTTGTTGAGGTTTCTGAGGCTGATATCTACTTAGGCATTGGAGGTGGGTTGGCCGAGTACACCACTGTACCCCGGTATGCTGTTTACAAGATCCCCGACAATGTATCCCTAAAAGTTGCCGGTAAGCGGGCTTACCATGTAGTTATTTGACATGTGTAACTGACAGAGTAAGCTCTCGTGGAACCTCTCGCTGTTGCGTGGCACGCTGTGAAATTGAGCGGTTTTCAACCCAACGACGCCGCCCTCATCCTTGGCGCGGGGCCAATTGGCCTGGCTATTCTTCACATTCTTAAAAGTCAAGGCGGCAGCCAGATAATTGTTTCTGAGACTGCAGAGAAAAGGAGACAATTCGCGACGAACTTTGGGGCAAGCACAGTGATCGATCCGACTAGAGAAGATGTGGGTGAACGCTGCAAGACGCTTTGCGCTGGGGAAGGAGTTCAGGTCGTGTTTGATTGTGCTGGCGTTCAGAGTACGCTGGAAGCTGCGCTTGCGGCTTCCAGGCCCCGAGCCGTCATTGTCAACGTGGCCGTTTGGGCTGGTGAGGCGGTTCTCTCGCCGAACCATTTCTTGTTAAATGAAAGAACCTACCGAGGATCGGCGACGTACTCGGCAACAGTTTTTCCAGAAGTTATTGCTGCTCTTGCCCAAGGTAAGATCTCTACCCTATCGTTGATGAAGCGACCTCTGACGAGACTAGGAAAACTTGACCCAGAACCTATGATTACCAGTTTGATTGAGATGGATGAAATAGAAGAGAAAGGTTTCAAGGCATTAGTTACTTCCAAAGATAGTCAGGTCAAGATTTTAGTCAAGATCTGATGGATATAATTTTCAAGAGGCAGAGTAGTCCGTTGACGGCTGTGAGATACTTTAGCTTTGGTCTAGTCAATTTGGCACTGCGTACGATTTCTGAATTACCACCTTGATACCTTGTAACGCATACGTCGGAGTAATAGATGGACTAACGGGGTTTCGTTGTGGTATACCCATACCTAGCATCCAGAAGACTTGCGCGAAAATTGGGAGTCAAGATTAAAAGACCTGGCCACGCCTCGCGAAGCGGGGGTGGCACCGAACGCGCAAGCGAGGCAGAGACAGCTGGGATTCGTGGCTTAGCAGGCGTCAGGTAACTTCCAAGTCAACATGCTGGATGGACGAACAATCATGAAGGTTACATCGGCAGTTGATCAGTAGCACGCGGAGATAACAGAGCTTGCTAACCCGCGGCGAGCGCGGTCACCACGGCGCCCGCGGCCGCCGCGCCCCCGCAGTCACAATGAATGCCGATTTGTTGTCGTATCGACATTGATATTCAAGCTTACGATTCCCTGTACGGTAAATCTATGCGTGATAAGCCTGGATCATATTCTACATTTTTCCTTAGTGTCAGAATCCGTCTCACGATTCGATTCATCTCCACAGAGACGATGCCATCCAACGAACCAACCACAGTAGTGACCTCCCAACCCACGATACCCATCGAGGCCTTCAATATCGAAACATTTGCCTACAAAGTTATTCAAGGGCAACCTATCCTCTTAGATTTATGGGTTCCAAAGAATCTTCCCTCTGGTGAATGCCCGGTCATTCTGCGATTCCACGGCGGGTATCTTGTCTGTGGCAGTCGCGACAATCTGCAGCTGACTCCTCCCCGAATTATTCAATATGCCCTTGATAGCAAATCGATTTTGGTGTCGTGTGATTACCGATTGCTTCCAGAGAGTAGCGGAAAGGACATTCTTGAGGATATTGATGACCTCTGGTCCTGGGTTCATGGACGCCTGCAACAGGCTCTCGAGGTCATGACAAATGGCCAAAATACTGCAGACCTACAGAGGGTATTGCTCGCAGGTGAAAGCGCAGGTATGCAATTCTCATTTCTCGCGACGAGAAACAACTAATTGACGACACCAACCACTTGCAGGCGGTTACCTAGCGTTGCAACTGGCCTTATCTCATCCCACTGCCATTCGGGCTGTCATTGCGAGCTACCCAATGATTGACATGCAAAACCGTCACTTCAGTGAAGCCTACCCAAAGCAGATGGGGCAGTATCCGCAAATGGAATTCGGAGTTGTGGCTCAGCATCTTAGTCAACTTCCAGATGGGATCCATCCGACGACAAGGTCAGTCTCGAATCTGCCCATTGCCATTATCCAGCACGGTTTGTATCAAAAGTTTTTGGGGGAACATCGAAGCCTCTTCCCCATTGCAAGGCTGGAGGATGACCCTGAGTTGGCGCACAAGCTTCCCTTCATTTGGCTACATCACGGTACCAACGATAGTGAGGTTCCCATTGATGGTAGCAGGAAATTCGTGGAAAAGCTGCGAGAGCTGAATCCCAAGGCTCAGCTTAGATATAAGGAACTAGAGGGGATGGAGCATGGTGTCTCGAGCGAGATATATCTGATTCAATCCGGAGAGTGGGACGAGGGGTCAAGGCATGTCAACGGATTGCTTTTTGAATGAGATTCGGAGAACTGTAAAACTGTAATTTTGTTTCTCATGTTTTATTAAGGTCAATGGGATCTACGGCGTGCCTCGCTACAGTAGATGGATTTACCTTTATTCAACCGGCTATAAAGGATTTAGTCTGTCTCAATTATGGTCAGAAATCAACAGCTTCTATAACTTTAACTTTACCCTCAAGTGTGATGAATAGACATCGACGATTCTTGTACCCTCCTATTGAATAGAAAGAGACAAGGTGGACCACAGTCGGCCATCTTGAAGGGATGGTTTGATGCCACCCACGCTAAGACCATGTCCTGACGGATGCGCGGGCCCCGAGGCCAGTATTACGGACATATAAGAGGAGGATTGCGTCTTCCCAAATTATCACAAAGGCCGCACCAACATCAATCCTCGGCAATGGCCTTCACTCCGGAATCGCTCCCCGATCTTTCGGGGAGAGTGTATCTCGTAACGGGAGGCAATACTGGAATGTAGGTCCCAGACTTTCTTGCCTCATCCTTTGCCTATAACATAATCCCACGCTAATGGCTGAGACCAGCGGCTTCAATACTGTCCTCGAGCTGGCAGCCCACAATGCAAAGGTGTATTTGGGCGCAAGATCCGAGGCCAAAGCCAACGCTGCCATTGAGGAGATCAAGTCCAGTCACCCTGATGTAGACATCTCTGTGTTGATCATGGACATGATGGACCTCCGGAGTGTGCGGGCCGCGGCAGAAGAATTTGCAAGGTTTTAACATTCCATTCTTGCTCTCGTGGATCTTTATTCTCACCAATATCTTTACGCAAAGAAAAGAGTCGACGCTTCACGGTTTAGTTAACAATGCCGGAATCATGGCAACTCCTTACGAGGAATCTATAGATCATTACGAAGCTCAATTTCAGGTACGCCGTGTATGCTTTGGTGAGATGGATGCTCAACTGACATGTTTTTCAGACGAATTACCTTTCGCACTGGCTCTTAACCTACCTTCTGTTGCCTATCCTTACTAAGTCTGCTCAATCAAGTAGTCCTGGCACTGTCCGGATTACGAATGTCAGTTCTGATGGCCATCTTTTATTTGCCCCATCGACAGGAATCGATTTTGAAGACATCAATCAGACCAAAGGCAGCGCATGGTCGCGATATGGCATGTCTAAACTGGCCAACATTCTACATGCGAAAGAGCTAAGCCGAAGATACGGTCCACTATCCACATATCGCGGACACGGAGAGATTTGGACAGCAAGTGTGCACCCAGGCACCATAGACACGTGAGTGATCCAGTTCGTAGGCAAACGATTGAATGCATCCCTCTAATCTGAGAGACTAGGAACCTGGGCCATCATGCCACCGGTTCCTGGCTATTCCAAATGATCCGCCCTATCGTAAGGCTTTTTGGACTGTACAGCCCAGTTGAGACGTCCGCGTACACAAGTCTCTATGTCATCGCAGGAAACGACTTCGAACATGACCAGAGTGGCGAGTACTTTAAGCCTGTGGGTATTGTTGGCAAAACTTCTCAGCACGGGAACGACATGGCGCTTGCCGAAAAGCTCTGGGATTGGACAGAGCGTGAGATGAAGGGTGCTGGCCTAATTGACTCGTAAATACCCTGCAAGAGAGCTATGATCGAACTGCAGCGGCTTTCAAGGCATGACTTCCACTTGGATTTGTCTAGGGTACGCTGCGGCCAACAGAGCATCACTGTCTCTACCTCTTCCGTAGTCTTTACCTTCATTTAACCTACAGACGTTACTAAACTTGTGCTTATTTTATTTCATTACTTTTCCACTTTTTAACCAAAGAAAAGAGGTTTTCACTCAATTATTACAATCTACATGATGAACTCGTCGAACAAGATGACTGTAGTGATTGACTGTCTTTATTTTGCGATGCTGGATTTAGTGTTGCTTCTGCTCAAAGTTGCTTCTTGTGTCACGAGTTAAGCAGCCGAGGTACACTTTGCACAAATAGGGCAGCTTCAAAATTTCCTATGTAACACCCTTACTGACAGTGAGCTTGTAAAATCCCAGGGGTTTATTGCCAGACGGGTCAGATGCGCGCAGACTATGAAGCTGGATAGTGCTGTTCACCGGGCGGAACTATGACGCCGAACCGGTCTAGCTCAGCCATTCAAGATAACAGCCCTGAATCAAGTTTCTTTTACACCCACCTCGGAACCTGATGGAAGTAAGATAGCAAATCGGCTGCCCGCGGAACGCGACGCCCGAAAGGCGCCCGCGGCGTGCGAAGCTCGCAAAAGGAGCCCGCGGCGTGAGACGCCTGCAAGATGCTGTAAGTTGTCTAAGTCTACGATGCCGTTGCACGAAATGCCGCGATAACGGCAAAGAAGCAGAAAGAGGCAACGGTATCTATAACTAGCAAGCAATGTGGCTACACCTTCCGTTCAATCACGGCATTCTCTCTATTCAGAAAGTTACTCAATCACAAAACTGCAATTCCAAGACATAAATCACCATGACACCTCAAGTTGAGCGCGTGCATCCCCTGCGCGTATTGAGCGAGAATGAAATTCTCAAAGCTTCCGCCATTGTCAAGCGAATCTTTCAAGAGAAGATCAATGACGCAGAGAGGGAGGTTCGGTTCAAGCACATTACACTCTCTGAGCCCCCCAAGTCCTTCCTGATGCCATATTTGGATGCCGAAAGTGATGGGATCCCTGTATCTGAGCGAGCCTTCGTGCCTAGATGCGCCCATGTAATTTATTCGGTGCCTGGTGAACCCGGGTTCACTGACAGCATCATCAGCCTGGATACGGAGAGCGAGGTGACCTCGGTGGCATCGAAAGAAGGAGATTATACCGGTTTCGATAGGTACGCTCTTAACTATTATTTATGAGGACAAGACTAAACATAATCAAATAGGGACGAAGTCATCAAGTTCAACCACGTCATCTTATCCCACCCTGAGGTTTTAGCTGCCATCGGCAAGTTGGGGTTGCACCCTGATATGACCGTTCAATGCGACACTTGGCCGTTTGGTGCGGATAAAGACTCTAGCTTGGATACTCCGCGCTTGGTTCAGGCTATACTTTACGCTCGCGCCGCGCATAACCACCCGGAGAGCAATCAGTATTCGTTTCCGCTTCCGATCTCGCCTGTCATCGATTCAGCTGATATGAGACTTGTTCGTATCGATCCTCTTCCTACTGGCGGTATTGAAGATGGGGCAGCCTGTTTCACAGCACCAGAGGCTCCTCTCGCCCACTGTGTTGAGAATGAATATCATCCAGATCTCTTGAACATCAAGCTTCGTGATGATCTCAAACCATTGATAATTCAACAGCCCGAGGGGCCTAGCTACAAAGTCGAAGACGGGAATTGCGTATCTTGGCAGAAATGGAAATTCCGCATTGGCTTCAACTGGCGCGAGGGTATGACCATTCATGATGTGAGATACGACGGGCGAAAACTGTTTTACCGACTCAGCATGAGTGAGATGACTGTGCCATATGGCGGTAAGTATGGGAAAAGCCTTTGCTGCGCAATCAACTAACATTCTCATAGACCCGAGATTTCCCTACCATCGCAGACAGGCATTCGATCTTGGTGATGCTGGTGCGGGCGTGACCGCAAATAACTTGAGCCTTGGCTGCGACTGCTTGGGATCTATTACCTACTTCGATGCGTTACTGACCGATTCGGCGGGAGAGCCCTGCGCAGCTCCCAATGTCATTTGTCTACACGAGGAGGTATGATGATGCCCCAAATATCGATAACACACTTGTTTACTAACCTTCGAATTAGGACAGAGGCATTGGATGGAAGCATACCAATGCTAGGACGGACGTCGCTGCAGTCACGCGCGCCCGCATTCTCGTCCTCCAGAGTATCATTACAGTTGGGAATTATGAATATGCGTTTTCTTGGCACTTTTGGCAGAACGGGAATATCGAATTTGAGACCAGAGCAACTGGAATTCTTGCTACAAGTCTCATCGACGAAGGAAAGACAAGCCACTGGGGCAATGTTGTTTCTCCAGGCGTCTTGGCAGCTAACCACCAGCACCTTTTCTGCCTCCGCGTTGATCCCATGATTGATGGTCTTGAGAATACTGTCGTCCAAGAGGAGTCTATCCTATTTGATGACGCCGAGGAGAACCCATACGGCAATGCATGGAAATTGAGCAAGACCTACGTGGAGAAGAGTGGTTTCATGGATGCTGCTCCCGAGAAGAACCGAGTCTTCAAAATTGTCAACGAGATGAAGCTCAATCCGATTTCCAAAAACCCCGTGGGCTTCAAGATTGTGTCGCAGCCGGCACAGCTGCTCATAGCTCACAAGGATTCGGTTGTTCGCAAGCGCGCCCGCTTCGCAGAACACCATGCCTGGGTGACTAGATATCGGGACGGCGACCTCTGGGCTGGTGGCAAATGGACAAACCAAAGCATGAGAGAAAAGGATGGTGTTGCTGACTACGCGGCGAGGAATGATAATGTCCGCGGCCAGGATTTGGTCTTCTGGACTACTTACGGACTGACGCATAACCCTCGCGTCGAGGACTACCCTGTCATGCCGGTCGAGATTGTCACCGTTACACTCAAGCCAGCGGATTTCTTCGATCGCAATCCTGCTCTTGACGTTCCACCTAGCACTCAAGCTGTTAACAAAAGTGTTTTGGTGACCACAGGCGGCACTCCAAAGGCGGATGAACAAGTCGTCTGTTGTCGATAAAGGACTTTTTCAAGCATTCCCCCTCATAGCATAACAAGAACAATCATTTGAGATTAAACCCAGTTTAGGAATGCAATATACAGTTCATGAACATCTCGTACGGTCACGATCGATGACTTCGACATGCACCGTGCGTTAACACAACCAGTCTTTACACCACTCGATCTTTCTCTGATGACTGAAGCAAATCAGAACTGAGAACTTACCGACTCGGCCTTGTAAAATCAACATCACACTCACAGATAAATAGAACAAGACGGCACTAGTTTTCTGTAAGCGGATCTCTTCTCTTGACCTATACTCCGCAATCCATCCCGATACATCTTTTAGCCGATAGCATCATTTCCACTTCTTTCATGTGTGTTTACGGTGCTTCCAAGTAAAACGGCTTGCGTCGTGATCACTCTTAGGCGATAGTGAACTGAGTTCAGCGGGGCAATGTTTGAGTTTCGGAGACATCAACGTTTTTTTCGTTTTTTTGCAGAGAGGGAAAATCCTGTACCAAGTCCTATCGTTGACCGGTTCTGGCAGTTTCATTCGGGTTCATTTACAGCAACGCCTAATGTCGGTGATGATGCCTAGCTACGGATTCCGCGCGGGTTCGGGCCCGCGGCCTCGGGCTCCGCGGCCATCCAATCTTTCTTATGTTTGATTCGGCGCTGGCCTTGTAGATGGCGGGGCGCCGCGTCATCGATGTGTGGAGCAGACATCTGGTACTTGGCCTATAAACCGTAATGCAGATTGGTTTTAGTTTTTGCCACATATGCCTAGCCACCACCTGCCTACTTTTGACCATACTTCTTCATCTTCGAGATGGGTGGGAGCAAAGTGAAACACTCGGTCGAGAAAACTGTTGAGATTCCAGGTCCATCGGGTAAGTTTAAACGAATTCGCCAGCTAGATTCTTGTCCCCTGTTGACATCATGGAAGCGCTGCCCTTGTTGGGGAACATCCTGGACATAGACATACACAACGGCTTGGAATCTCTTATTGGCAGAACGTATGGTAAGCTACAGGTGACGGAGTTTAGGTCGAAATACGTCTCTCTAACCTGTGGAATTTTTCCCAGGCCCGATATTTGGTTTGACGTTTGGGGGCCAACGGGAGATTTATGTTACAAATCAAAAGCTAACCGAAGAGCTATGCGATGAAACTCGATTCTGCAAACTGGTCTGTGGTGGTATCGAGAAATTGAGACCAGCCGCTGGTGACGGTTTGTTTACAGCTCACGATAGCAACCATGCTTGGGGCGTCGCACACAGGATACTCATGCCCCTTTTTGGGCCTCTGAAAATCAAGGAAATGTTTCCAGAAATGGTAGGCATCGCAGAGCAGCTGTGCTTAAAATGGCCAGTAATTCTTCCTGCGCCCCAATTGTGCAGAGCTGAACAACCATGTCAGGGCTCGTCTTGGTGCGTCGGCCCCCTTGGATGTGTCTAGGGAATTCACTCGTCTCACCGAGGATACCATTGCCCTATGTTCTATGGGTTACCGCTTTAACAGCTTCTATCTCGATGATAAGATGCATCCATTCGTCGAGAGCATGTTCGAGGTCCTTGCGGAAGCGGACATACAAGCGAACCTCCCTGACTTGGCGATCAGACTACGGCGGTCATCCTTGTCCAAGTTCAAGAAGAATACCAGCAAATTAAATGGGATATGTAAGGAGATTATTGATCAGCGGCGGGAAAATCCCGTCGAGAGTCGAGATCTGTTGAACGCCATGTTGAACGGCCGAGACCCCAAGACTGGAAAAGGACTCACTGAGGAGTCGGTTATACAAAATATGATCACGTTCCTCATCGCCGGGCATGAGACCACCTCTGGCTTGCTTTCTTTTGCATTTTACTACCTACTAGAGAATCCAGACGCTCTAAAAAGGGCTCGTGAGGAAGTCGATGATGTGGTGGGCCCGGACAGTCTTTCTGCAGAGCATCTCCACAAACTCCCATACATCAATAGTGTCTTGAGAGAAACTCTCCGCCTGATGCCAACTGCTCCTGGATTCTTCAAAAAGGCTCTGAAGGACGAGGTACTTGGTGGTAAATATCCTATTAAGACAGCTGATCCAGTATTTGTTCTCCTTCACCTAGTCGTACTTGCACAGTTTCCAACTTAGTTGATAATGATTTTAAGTAGACATTACACGCGACGAGGCAAAATTCGGAAATGGAAGATTTAGGATGCATGGCGTCTTACAGGTGCCCTCGCCATAACAATCATCTCCAGTAGAGTACTCCAACTTATCCTAGTTGTGATAGAAACTCGGACAAATCTTCTTCCGAGATGCCCATCATTTGCGTATTCCCTGGTATCCAATCCCGCAGTTGCGAAGCATGGTTTCCTGTGTGCGACATAAGGTCCTCGAGCGTAGTTAAAGAAGCAACGCAATGACTGCCGTCTACTTGGAGAGCCCCTCGCGCAATACCAAGGTACGCACCAAACCCATTTTCAACGGGAACGTCATGGTCCTGGGGGTTCTGAGCTTTGGCTTCGACGTATATGACTGCCACATTGTACAGAACCTGGCAAAGATCGTGCAGCTTCTGGACAGCCTTTGACGTATCGCAGATTGGCTTCAGCGATTCACTGAACTCGCCTAGTATGCGCATATCATCAGGGTTAGACGTCTCAATGACATTGCAAAAGATGACGATGAACGGCACAAATGGTGTGTAGATGATGGTCCTGCGGGCACGACTCTGTTAGCCAATCCACTCAGACCCAACATGTCAAAAGGAAATTCGAGGTACGGTACACCGTACATACCATAGCAAATATGCAGCCTTCATATTAGAGCTCAACTCTGTCATTTGCATGCACTCCCGATGTGCCCCAAAAGCCATCCTGGCAGACTGAAGACACGCAACACTAAAACCTTGGTAGCCGCCTTCTGTTGGGGGAACGGCCCGGTGTATCAACGTCATGGTGGTCCAGTACCATACCTCATCGGCCTTTAAAACCATTGTGAGGAGGTCATTGGGGACGGATCCAAAGCCTAACCCGGTTTCCATCACATGTGCCTGCCTCAGCGGCATCGAGAACTCATCCCTGATTCGCCTCATCGCGGCAACAAGATTGTTAGCACGCTCGAAGCGCTCCTGAATCGATTGACGGAGTGCTGTGGGGCTGTATAGGTCTTGGTAGGCCTTGCCAGCAATCTCGGAATGGCGTATCCATTGGCCGAGCAAGTCTTGCCAACCTTTTGGCACACTGGGCTTGTTCAGTCGTTTGGGCAAGGTAATTTCATGGTCATGTATGTTTGCAGACCGACCCAGGCGAAGCGCAAGGCCTTTGTCAAGCAAGTATGTGAGCCAGAAGAGAGATGTCTTCCGCTCAGTCGCACTGTCTCCGTTCAAGTCAAGGCGATGCCAGCCAAGCGTTTGACACATGCCGGCCGCGCCTGAGACCAGTTGCCATGCAAGTAATGGTTTGGACGCCTCAACGGCATAGGCACACTACCTCAAAGTTCTTTAGTCCCGTTCTCAAATTTCTGCCAGTCATAAGGATAGGGTAGCTGACCCCTAGAAGAAGAGCTTCAATGTTCTCCGAGTTCGAGGGTAGGATAAAATCGAGGTTAGCTAACGCTGTCTCGAGGTTGTCTCGGCACAAGCGGTAAAAGATTCGATACTCGTCGGCAGAATTCGTATCCACGGCTGCAAATGCCTTTTCCTGAAAGAGATAGCGTAAACCTGCGTTAGCAATTAGAAAGCTTGAGAGTGAGTAGTCTTCCATTGCAAAATAGATTTCCCGACAGCATTCTACAAGTCTCTCCTTGGGAATGAAGAAAGAGATGACAGTCAGAGAAATGGGTGATAGCTCTGTAATTGGTTCAGTTGATGTTCGATGCATTCGGTGCAAGTGCTAGCTTAGGACTTGAGGAACAATCCTACCATTAATTTCGCGCAGTATTGAAAGGACCGACTGCACGGGGGGCATTTCTAGTCCTCTTAGGCCACCTTTCAGCGTCCCCTTTTTGTTTGGGAGCAGGACTTCGAACGACTGGCAGTTTTCCATCTCGGTCATTTGCTTCAGCGACGATAACGCTGCCTTGACAGGTGGGTTCGAGTTGCAAATGGGCCTTCGCTCGACAGCACTTTCGACAAACTCGCTCGCGAAGATGGTTGCAGCTGCCATGGAGCTGTCGCCCTCGAAAGCTATCTCCGAGTCTCCTTGATTTGAGACGCTGTTCGTACTATCTGCCGTGTCGACCGGAGGCGTGAAGGTCGTCATAGTCGACGGCTCAAGAGCCTCCTGCCCACCTCGGGCGCCCGGTGCCGAGGTGTCGTTCCGCAGGAGCTGCTCTATGCGTTCAAGACGGGACTCGATACGGTCTATCTTCTGCTCACTGTATTCAAACTTGGATAAGCATGATCCAAGCGACGAACAAATGACGGAAGCTCTTACTATTGTGAGGATATTAGAACCCTTTGCTTCGACTCTCTTCCCCTTTGGCTTGCCCCGATCGAGCTGCAGCTCTTTTGGACAGCTTGGCAGTTGGAACATGGATATAGCCTGTCGCAGCGGATCTCGGTTGTTGGATCAAGATTAGTTGCTAGTTTGAGACTCGTTAACGGCAAGAATGAACTCACTTTCCGAAGACGACATCGATCACACTGTGTCAACAAGTTCCAAGTTAGAAAATCGTCGACTAAAGATGGTCCCAGTCGAAGGGGAATGGAGAAGTCATACAACTCGACCAATGGCCGTTTCTGGCATCTCTTCATTGGTTCTCACGTCTCCGTCTGTAGGCGGGGCCATGGTCAACAATCGATAAATTCCCACCCTAGAAAAATCCGAGTAAGGGCGTATGATGCCTTGTGAGGGTTGGATTGTTATCCTGCGAATTGCTTTGAGGAAATGGACGGGCCGAATTCCGCGCGTCTCGCGTCCGCGCAACCCGCTCAGCCCGCCCGCGGACGCCGAAGCCGAGTCCCCTTTCTCACCAGGGAATAGCGCTAGATATGGAGAGCACGACAACGGTGTTAGTAGCTATGGCCGAACTACATACGTCATGTTAGTTTTGTACTTCAGTTGGGAGGCCAACTGCCGGAGGTAATACCGGTAGACTTCATTCACCAGTCTGTAGTCACACATTATATATTGAATGCTCTCCGCTCAGCGCATCTTTCTGTCTAACCGCTCCTCCGAGTGTCTGGTACCATCTCATTACAGGTGTCCGATATTGTCTACCTGGTAAAACGCAGCCCCCGCCGTAATATCCTGCAAACACGCCCAAGCATGACTCAGGACGCCCCCCAGTATTCTGAACTCCAAGTTGGTGCATCCAGTACGGACGCCACTACAGACATCGCCAAAAGCGCCACCTCTAAGAGCTATGTGACCTTCACCCCGCGTCTCGGGCAAGACTCGGGCGCGTCTATCGAACAAGGCAGCGTCCAAGAGCAGTACAGAACAT
The DNA here is from genome assembly GCA_020740775.1 of Ilyonectria destructans. NCBI lineage: Eukaryota > Fungi > Ascomycota > Sordariomycetes > Hypocreales > Nectriaceae > Ilyonectria > Ilyonectria destructans. The sequence continues at coordinate 2,329,946 of JAHEWK010000010.1, forward strand.
ATAAGATGCGTTGGCTCGGGCTTGGGGTATTGACACTGCTAAACATGATGGTTAGCTGGGCGGTATGTTCTTGCAAACATGATGAGCAATATCATCTCTGGGGGAGTGGAATACCGTCACCCGCCGAGATTTGCTATCCTTCCAAATAAACTTGACTATGGGTCATGACTGACCGCTGGTTACACCTCCAGTGGCTCACATTTGCACCCGTCGTCTCAGATGCAGCTGAATTCTATCACGTTGACGAGTCTACCATAAACTGGCTGAGTAGCATTTTTGTCTTCGCCAATTTTGCCATGACGTTTGTCACAATACGGTTACTGGATTGGGGGCTACGTCCGACCATCATCACCGGCAGCAGCTTGCTCATAATCGGCAACTGGATTCGATATGCCGGATCCTCCTCCTCAACCAGCAATAAAGTCGCTGTCGTCGCCGTCGGCCAAGCTCTACTCGGTATGGCGCAATCGCTTGTTCTGAGCGCCCCGACGCGATTTTCAGAAACCTGGTTCACAAGCTCGGGGCGGGTGACAGCTACGGCGATTATGAGCTTGGCTAATCCGATGGGAGCAGCAGTTGGCCAGGTTGTCAATCCCTTCTGGGTGAGCAAGTCCGCCGACGTTGCTTCCATGGTCTTATATGTGTCAATTATTGTGCGTTCCCCTCGTCTTCGCATCTTGCGTGTCTCATATGTCATTCATCCACAAAGAGTCTAACTATTTCAGTCGTCAGTAGTCGCACTCCCCGGCTTCTTCATACCAGAGGCGCCGCCCACTCCACCAGCTCCGTCTGGTGTCACAATGCGACTCACAATTCGAGAGTCTTTGCGCAGATTGATCACCTCGCTCGAGTTCTTTCTCATCATAATTCCTTTCTGGGTCTTCACTGGCTTCTTCGTCGCTACAACCACTCTGATCAACCAGATTGTCAAGCCGTTCGGCTTTTCTGACACCGAGGCCGGCATCGGTGGCGGTCTGCTCATCGTTTTAGGGTTGATAGCCTCTGGTATTGCGGCACCCATGGTCGACCGAAACAAGAAGTATCTGCTCGTACTCAAATGTGGCGTGGTTCTTGGAGCGCTTTGCTACTTGGCCTTGATATGGGTGCCAACATCTAGAGAGGTCGGTGCATTATACGCTCTTCTCGGTGTCTTGGGTGTTGCATCGCTAGCCATTGTCCCCATCGTCCTTGAGGTTCTGACGGAGCTTTCCTATCCTGTCGGTCCTGAGATCACTAGCACTATTGCATGGGCCGTTGGACAGCTACTTGGTGGCTGCTTCATCCTACTCGGCAGCGCGATGAAAGCAGGGCACGACGCCCATATACCTCGCAACTTGACAAAATTCGTCATCTTCCAGGCTGTTTTTGCATTGGCATTGGTACCCTTGCCGTTGTCACTAGGGTTGTTTGGGCGGGCCGACAAAGTTCTGCTCAAGCGTACGCGACTAGATTAGAGCTCAATAAGTAAGCAGGGCTCTCGAAGTTGGGCGATCATGTATACTGTCAGATTTGTCTTCACTACTTTTTAACCAATGAATTAGAATGAGGGGCATCACTTCACGGAAGGTTGTGCTACCTAGATGTGGTGAAACGGTGAGTGACTGTGTTGGTATATGAAGGTCTTTCAATTCTTTGGGCTGGCAGGCGCACTGCCCCGGTGGCCGGCTGAGTACGGTGGTGTTCGTTTTGTAATCCTCGATGACGTTGTCGTACTGAAACGAATGCATGTCCTCTTCCAACCATGCCGTAGGATATCCAGGGCTCAAGATGGTAGTAAACCAAGATATAGACGCCTTCTTTGCCAGATCACGATTATGCTCGAGCTTTTGCTTGACGCTTGATTGACCGATGAATGAATCTAAAGTATGGGAGGGCACTAATTTGCTAGACGTTGTTGGCTACCAGCCGACCCACGCAATCTGATAGTTGTGCGCCTCGGCCTTACTAGTTAACGCTCGGAATTAAGGACTTGAACTCCCTGAGTGCCGAGTATGGGAAGCAGAAACTCGCGTCCGATGCAGAGCTTTCCTATGTACCTGCTTAAAGTTTGAATTGATCAAATCAACGTCCTCGCCGAGCACTGCCCCCTGGCCACAACAATACGGCCAGACATGTTAAACCCAATTTCGAACGTTCTGTCCTCACGTTTACAATACAGTCCGGAGCTATGCATTATCTCCATCCGGCGGTGTTGTTCTCTCGGGGCCGCGTAGTGCCCATAACGGCAAGCTATACGAAAAGAATATTCATCCATTACCAAATATACATAGATGCCGCTCCCTTCCCATAGGCGTACAAATCAACTAGCCTCTCCCTATCTCCATACAATATAATCCAGACATTAGTATTCACACATCTCTCATGGCTACTCCTTCTGTTGCCATTGCCGGGGTAAGTTTTCTGTTCCTTTGCTTCACCCATACCTTGCTAATATGGCGTGGGCCATTTCATACCCTTGGAGTTTGGAGCGAACTTCCTCGATCCGGTGTTGAGAACGATACCAACCTTTAGGCCCAAGGTAGAGGTGGAAGTGTATGTCGAACAGCTCCGCTTGAGTGGGAAGATTGAGTACACTCTGATTCGAGTCGTTGCATTCTTAGACTGGGGCCTGAACGGATGGCTGATCGACCTAAGAAATAAGAAGGCAGAGCTCTGGGACGGGGGTGATGCAGTGATGAGTCTAACCACTTTATCGACAATCGCATAGGTTGTGATCAAGGTCGTCCGGAGCCAGACAGTTGGCAAGAATATCTTACAGATTAGTGACACCAATCTGTCACAGAAGCAACTGCCGAAGCTCTGTCAGGAGGTAGTAGGGGCTGACGGTTGGCAAATCACGACTTTGGACGTGGAGTCCAGAGTACGGCCGGCGACGGACAGGCTTTACAAGGAAGAGGCGGGGTTGGACGATTATATTGCCTTTATTAAGAAGGTCCTCACACGGCCGGGGAATGCAGCGCATTGGGACAATGATGACGACATTTTGGGCATCCAGAGCTTGACCGATGCCGAAGTGAAGGATATCATTGAGGGGGCCATCAGCTAGATTCGAGCATATGTAAGTACCACTGTACGGTGGCTTATTTAATGCAATTTCTTTATGGAAACTAGGACACGACGACATGGCATTGCGCTCGGAAGAGGGCGGTGAGAATCACGGTGCATTGTATACACGTATGCGTTAGACCCTGATCGGCTGCTGACGCTCGTCGATAAATCTGACGCTCCGGACTGGGGGTTTGTCGCTAAAATGGTCGGCCTTTTCTCTTTTAGTAGCTCCGATTGTTGCGGGCAGGGATATCCTTGATCGTCGTCGCGACATGAAGTTATGCACAGTCGTCGAATGTATCTTTTCCCTGCTAGGCTCTAATTAGAAAGGTGCCAAGAAAAGAGCGTTAAAAGTGGTGTTTTTGGGTTAGAAAACCGGCTCTGCGAGAAACAGGGTCAAAGGTGTTTCTTAAATTGTAACCTGACGACAAAAATAAGGCTGATAAGGCTGATAAGGCTGACAGCTGCAAGCCCTCTTAAATACTAAAGCAGCTATAACCCCAATTGAGGATAATAATAACCCCAGCAGGCTTATTATACTGTAGAAAGACGCAGATTATTTTTTAAAAAAAGAATATTTATTAAATAGTAAAAAGTCTAGGGTAGCAGCAAGAAGCTCCAACGTCGATCCACTTGTTATAACTAACGGGCTGAAGGTATATCAGATATATCGCTAGCTTGTGCAAATTCGAAAGTCCCTTTTGTATCCTTGTCGGGAGCGCAGCGTCAGCAGCCGACCAGGGTCTTAACACACCAAGATGAAACGCACGCGACGTAAATACACAATACTATGCCGAAAACGCACCATGCATCCAAAATCTGGCTCAGCCCTGTGGATCAACACAGTAGTGCCAGTAGCAGAAAAGGCAATGAGGCAATCAGAACGCCCGGGTTGCATCATGCAGCTCTGCGGGGGCTTGCGGCCTAGGAAGAAACATTGCTTACAGTGGAGGCTTGCTGCTGGGAACTTTGGCTTACAGCGGGGGCTTGCTGCCTGGGAACAAACATTGGCGCTTACAGGGGGGGCCATAATAGTCATCAAATTGTGCAGATATTCACGATTCCACCAACGGCTCAAAATCGACCAATACATGATGCCTGGGTTGCCTGGGCTCCCATGCATACAGACATATAAGAGATAGGGCACCTGCTGCGTGATTTCCATCTTCGTTACTCTTTCACGGTTTACATTTCTCTGGTCCATTAGCTTCCATCAAATCAATTCCGTCCATCAGCCGTCGAGAACACATCTTCACGCCACTCTCACGTACCCATCATCGCAATGCCCAGGACTAGACCCTCATGTTCGTTCTGCCAATCCCCTCCTTAGATAACCAATCGGAATCACCCTTGGCCTCGCACACTTCCATGCTAAACACACTTACAGCCCCCAGCCCTGGTGAGGACAACAGCGACTCCCATGACGGTCAAATCATAGTGGTGTGCTCAGACGAGGAGCTCACCGAGGTACTCCAAGGTGTCGTCGACATCAAGCCACTGGCCATGAACAGCACCGGTGCCGATGTGGCCTCTCAGCTGGGATATTCTTCGCCAACGCTCGTCAGCAACTGGTATCATCACGAGTGTCTGTACAATTCGTGTCCAACCCGTTGGACCGAATTTGATAATGTCGACGATGAAGAGTTGGGTTTAACCAAGCGATGCGCCTCCATCCCAATCATCCATCGGCACGCCTACACAAACAACCACTGGGTCACCCAGTCCATCACTGTACACGATCCTGCCATGCGGGACGTTCTCAGATCAGTGCTTGCCAAGTATCAAGATCTCGACCTAGAGCTCCAGGAATGGACCTTTGAGCCTCCCTTTATGCCCTTGGTTCATCGTTGGCAGGCTTTCAAGGATCACCATAGCATCGCGGCCCCGGGACCCATCAAGAACGCGTCCTCGGCACTATTAGCGTTCTTGACGCCCATCCTCGCTTCCTCTATTCTCTCGCTTGCCCAGACGAACAAGACCGGCCAGGTCAGCTTCAACAACATTTGGCAGATCTTCTCGCCAGGCTCCATCGTCGTCACCAAGTTCTATGGTGTTGACACCATCTGTAGGGTTGTCAAGTACAAGAGGAAACATGCGGACTGCAACCGTCCCGAACGGTGGGTTATCGACATGGAATACGTGGACTGGAACGGCGAGAAGTGCGGTTGGGCGACGACCACTCTCACCATCTTGGAGTTTGAGGGCTTCAAGCGAGTCACCGGGCTTCCCGTCTACCCTCTTTCGTTCGCCAGTGACGCTGCCAAGATCAAGGCCGAGATGATCGAGAGAGGACGCAAGTTTGAGAGCATGCGTGGCTACCACTTCATGGTGGCGAATGGAACTAAGATCTTGTTCGAGACAGAGAAGCCTGAGCAGCGACCAGTAAGTAGTTTTCATCTTGATAAATCTACTCTTTTAACACAGTTCTAGGTGGCTGGAAAGGTATGTGTCGACGCATATGCGTACTACCGCATCTGCAACATCGTTAAACCGACGCTGCGACCTCTCAGCAACGAAGCCGACGATGATTCAGATGAACCCCAAACTGGAGAAAACGACGCATGCATGACCGATACGGAATACAAATCCAAGTTCACCGTCGCATCTGTCGAACCCGCCACGGCTGCCAAGGGCCCAGCGGAACGGACAGAGGATCTGACGCCGCTGACCGAAGAGGAGATGCTCATGACTACGCCCTGGGTCAAGGGATTCGACCTCAAATCAAAGGAATTCTGCGAGCTGCGCATCGCGGACTTGAAGGAGATGAAGTGGAATGATGAGGCATTCGAGAAGCTTGTCCTTCCTAGTGGAGAGAAGGAGCTTGCTTGGGCGTTTGTCGAGAACAAGAGCCTGTCTACGTCGGACTTTGATGACTTCATCCCCGACAAGGGCCGCGGGCTGATTATTCTCATGTTTGGACCGCCTGGAGTTGGAAAGACGTTCACGGCCGAGGCTGTGGCGGAGAGATCGCGAGTGCCGTTGTACTCTATGAGTGCGGGCGATCTAGGCATCCAGCCGGCCGAAGTAGAAGCTACTCTTGAACGCGCCCTAGAGCTGTGTCGAATGTGGAACGCCATGCTCCTCCTCGATGAAGCTGATGTATTTCTCGGCGAGCGTACAAGCGAGTCCCTGGCGCGCAACGAGCTGGTATCCATCTTCCTCACCAAGCTTGAGTACTATCAGGGCATTCTCTTCCTCACTACCAACCGCATCTCCAGTATCGACCACGCCTTCCAGTCCCGCGTGGACCTCTTCCTCCCGTACCACGACCTCACCAGCGCGGCGCGTCGCCAGGTCTGGGAGAACTTTATTGAGCGCGCGGGACGGCACAAGTTTGACGTGTCGGATGCGTCGATGGAGAAGTTGGCTGAGTTGAAGCTAAATGGGCGCGAGATCAAGAATCTGATCAAGGCGGCGCAGTTGCTCTCGCTAAAGGACGGTGGCAAGGTTCCGATGGAGAGGCTGTTGTTGCTTGCTGATAAGCGGATGCAGGCGCTGAAATGTCTTGAGGTCTGAGTAGTTAGTATACGCTGGTGCGGATGAGCTTCACATGCCCTTTTTCTCAGTAATTCAAGTCAGCTATCTCAATTTGTTGACCTTTCAAGAGCAAGTAGGGTGGTGGGAATTGTGAGTTACTATTCTCGATATTTCCCAAGTTGATGCATTGACACCCGTCATGTTTTGATGTGATTGATGTCATCTCAGAGGCAGCCGGAAACTGGAGCTAACATGTGGCTGAGCTCTCCGCAGATGATGAAGTATGACGATCACCGGCCCTCCAAGCCCGAATAGGAAGCACTGTGGCGTAGCATCTCAGGTCTTGATTCTCAATTGTCTGCAGATGTGGCGGTACAATGACCTCATCAGCGTCATAGGATTGCGTTGACGAGGAGCATAGCTTTCCACAGTGATCCTCCGTATCTACCGTTTATCCATTCCACCTGTGAAACCATCAATTGATCCAGCTTTGTCACTCACGACATTCCATTGTCCTTCAGGACTCCCAGACTACGCCCATGTCGCTACCAGACCACCCGAGTAAGGACGAGGAGAAGCGCTCCAAATGGAAGTTATTCGGCTCCCACAAGGACAAACACAAAAGCGGAGAAGCGCCTGCGCCCGAGAGCTCATCTTTGGATTCTACGTACGGAACAAACGAGCCAAACAACTCGTTGCAGACCGAGGCCGACAGCAGCACGTCGAAGTCCAAGAGTCCCAATGTATTTGACAAGGAACGCAGCAGCGACACAGAGAACCAATCTAGGTCAGTTGATCCTCTGTCGCACACGAGTCCTCCCATCAAGCGGGAGACTGTCACAAATCCCAATACGGGCCAAACCATTACAACCACGACGACAACTACTACGACTACGACAACCGTGACCAATTCCAACGGCACGATATCGACAGTTGAAGAGCCGCGACAGCCGGCCGAGCTACCGACGACGAGCAATCAGAAAGATACAATCACGCCTCCACCTGCTACTCCGCCCAATGAGTCCATGGGAGATGACCAGCTACCTGTGTCTCCGACAGACCAGACCACGGACACTCATTATCCGCCGGTTCGTCGACAGAGTGTAGAAACTCCGGGAAATCGAATCATCCCTCCGCGCGATCCAAACTCCCTACCGAGTCCAGTCAATCCAGTGACCAAAACCAATATTCCCGCGATTCCTGAACGCAACGCCAATCGGAATTCCCTCGATGGTTCCATGGTCCATCCACTCGCACGACAGCCGATCGGCACGAATCACCATACGTCTGCAGCCAATGTTTCGCAACCATCAAACGTACCGGCACAAACAACTGCGACGGGGTTTCCGCAAAACCACGCCTACATCAACCCTCCGAATCAGCAGCAGAAGACGCAGCCAAATGGCGGCCTGAGACAGCAATCCACGATTCATAATTTGAAGCAGGCCGCAGCTGGCATTCATGTGAGTTCTCGCAAGGCCCAGGAAGACTATTCATACTGATTTCTCTTGCTCAGGGCGCTGGTGAGACTCTTCGTGGAACTCTGAACTCGACCGTCGACCGACGCTTTGGCAATCAACAAGCCGTGGAAAAGAACCAACGAACCATCGACGCGGGCCGATACGAGATTGAGAACCAACGGTTTTACCATCCGGACGAACACCCTCCTCAGAAACAATCGGAACAACAACAACCAAACCACTACCAAGGCGGTGGACCAGTAACGCCTCCATTGTATCAAGTTCCATTCGACGATACCCCGGGATCGAGCTGGAGCGTAAGCGGTGGTGCAAATACAAACGAGAGAGGGAGGCAATCAAGTCGCAGCAAACTAGGAAATTTCCTCAGCAAGGCGGCAGGACGGCCTATCAATCTCGGTGGTGCGGATGGTGAAGCGGAACCCACGCCGGTCCCACAGAGAGCAAAGTTGCAGAAGCGGAGCAGCTCGAGACTGAGTGGATCGAAATTGAGTGTCGTCGGAGAGTGAGTCATCCTTCACTGGTTAGTAAATACTTGAAATTTAACCGGGTGAATAACAGGGAATCCATACATTCTAATAACTCCTATCGAGGATGAAGGTATTCAAGGCACAAGGCAACGTTGCAATTAGGAGAAATCATATCCGGCGGCACGAAAGGGATCATTAGAGGCATGAGCACGGCGGATGGACAATCCCAGCAGTGTCGCTCAGTTCGATTCATGTCCTATGGCTAATGAAATATTGAAGGGCTGGTTCGGGGAATAAGCAGAGTGAGATGATGGAAAACCGCCATTTGGTTTTGTGGTGCCGTATTCAAAGGCGATTTGTATATCCGCCTGACTTACACAATATCACGATCATTCCTCCGACTTGTGCCTCTACATTCAGTTGAGGCTATTGAGAATCGCAAGCAACTGCTCTTAAGCTGATTATTGTCTGCCGCATTCCACAATCACCAGCGATTACTCGCTGAGAGATCAATTGGTTCCGTGGTCTAGCTGGTTATGGCATCTCGTTAACACCGAGAAGGTCCCCGGTTCGAGCCCGGGCGGAATCACTTTTTTGGCCCATGGCACTTGTTTTTTGCCGTGGGTCGTGGACGTGCTCCAGTTGTCCAGTTTGAGTGTAAATCCGCAGATCAATCGGCATTGCGACGGGCTGAAGCTCAAATTTTGTTCTTAACAAGTCTGACGAGTTAGACTACGAATGAGTCACAGGGAGGCCGCTGTTGTTAGATATATCCCCTAATAAAGATGTGATGAAATAACCGAGGATCCTCTTTTTAGTCAATTCGGATAATCCGACAGCTGTTGAGGCCCCCCCTAGTAATAGCTAGCCTAATCCTGTTCGCGTCTCCTAGTGCCGATCTCGACAAGACACGCAGAGATCAACATCGCCTTATATTGGGCAGATCGGTGTTTTCACTATCATGGCCTCAAGATTAGACACTCTTCAATTTTTGTTCAGTCTTCCCTCTCACCTTCTTTGACAGCAATCTTGAACATTTTTTTTTCGCATTGCCAGCGGCGAAATCGACTCCAGTAACTTCCTACCCAAGTTTATAAGCAACCCGGATATGGGCAGAGTAAGCTTACATCAGTGACTTGGAGTCTCAATTTTTGCAACGCCTGGCTAGCTCTAGGCAGGCTTATTTAGTTCATAGTTACTTTTCTAGAACGTGGCGTGATATTGTTCCTGTTGAAGTCGTAAAAACCCAAACTACCCTGTACCGACTGCATCAATATCCATAATTTAGCCTAGACCGAAATGGCAGGCCCATAGATAATCAGGTTTAATAATCGACCCACGGATTCATCCCTGCACTCGTCAACGTCATCAGCCCTCCCTCACATGGTAAAGTGCTGCTACTTTGCCCTTAACACAATCAATCGTCTCACCACGCTTTTCTCGCCACAAAAACGGCGGGAGAATGGACTATGGAGTCTCAGATTGCGGGCGTTTTGAGTACGATTAACATCACAGACGTCCTCGATGCAGACTCTCGTCCCACTTTCATCATTGATCTCGACCCCGATGAGGAATTGCCGCGAGGACTCAAAGCGATTCGCCCAGTTTTTTGCAATGTTGCTCTCCGACTACACGAGCGTTTGCTTGACGCTGTTTGTGGCAACGAAGGACCAGATCCAATAGACGATGAGGCGGATTCGGTGCCATACGGGGCGTTTCAGAGTTGGGCCACAGGAATAACTACGCAGGATGACTCAAAGGACATATTCCCCCTTTCGTGTTTGTACAAGGATCTTCTCTGGACCGGCTCCACTGTCTCTAAAAGATGGAGGCTGATCAGCGGCAATCGAGCGTGGCGGGCTGATATCCCTCGTCACAATCTATCGCCAAGTGCACTCCACGAAGCGACAAGGGAACCTCGCAAGCCCCGCCGTCGCAAGTTAAATATTGCAGAGCCGGGCCAGACGAAGGCTGGTCTAATTGCCGAGTCAAATCCGGCCGAGCCGATTGTCGAGGGGAGCACCACAACTGGCACAACACTGGCTGCGTCCTACAAACAGCCCCCATCAACCAGAACAACATGGGGTCGGCAGATATCCAAGACAAGTTCTTCCGAGATTGGGCGAAGTTCGTCTAGCGGATCCGTTGTCCTCGGAAGACCTGAAAAGGCTATTGTTGACTGGACGGTTACCAAGCCCAAAGGAATACTATCACCTCATATCGAGATTGCTCGGAGTGTTGACTGGGCATCAACTCCACTAGGTCCGATGGAGAAATGGTCGCCAGAACTACGCCAGGTCGCAAATCTCTGCATGAACAATCCTCACCCGGCCAGCATCTTCTGGGGCAGTGAACTGACAATGCTCTACAACGAGGCCTATGCTCGTGTCATTGCTGGCAACAAACATCCGACGATGATGGGAACGGGGGCTTCAGGCCCATGGGCGGAACTTTGGGACGGACTTGGGCCGACGTTCGCGGAAGTAGCTCGGACAGGAGTCGCCTTTCAGATACAGCACGACGACGTTTCCTTCTTTAGGCACGGGTTCCTGGAAGAAGTAACTGTTACTTGGTCATTGACTCCTCTTTATGGCGGGACTGAGCAGCTTGTTGGCTTCTACAACGCACCGTTTGAGACGACTGAAATGGTGTTGAGCCAGCGACGCATGCAGACCATCAACAAACTTGGCGATTCGCTCACCAAGGCAACTACGGTTGGGAGCTTTTGGCAACTGGTTCTGCAAGGCCTGGAGGCAAACCATCGCGATGTTCCCTTCGCCCTCCTCTACTCGGTGGGAGATGCAGAAGACGGGGATCTCTCATCGACTTCCTCCAGGAGCTCAATCTCCAACAAGTCATGCCGTCTCGAGGGAACCCTGGGTGTGCCCGAAGGCCATGTCGCTGCTCCAACACAAATCGATCTGAAGCGAAGCTACGAAGGCTTTGTGCCGTCATTCCGAGAAGCCATGCGGACCCGAGAGCCCACGCTTCTCCATGCTAGAGATGGCACATTGCCCCCGGAGTTGCTCGAGGGCATCAACTGGCGAGGCTTCGGAGATCCTTGTCGCGAAGCCGTTATTTTCCCAGTTCGACCGACCAACGGAGATGCTGTCCTGGCTTTCCTTGTGTTGGGAGTCAATCCTCGCAGGCAATACGACGAGCAAGACAAGTCTTTTGCCACTCTCGTCAACCGGCAGCTAGCGACATCATTGGCATCCACCATCCTCTTTGAAGAAGAGACTCGACGGAGTAGAGATGCTGTAGAAGCAGCAGCTTTAGAAAACGAAGAGTTGACTCAGAAATTGAACTTGCAGGCAAGTCGTCTGCGGCGAATGACCGAGCTGTCACCGTTGGGCATGTTTCTCATCAACCCCGAGGGTGTCCTGCGTGAGGCCAACGACTGCTTTTACGAAATGACAGGCCACACGAGAGACACACAGTCTGAAATGTCCTGGGTCGACTTTATCTCAAAAAGCAGTGCGAAAACTATGGAAGACGGTTGGCAGCGCTTGACAACAGAACTTCTCCCGTGGTCAGGCGAGCTGCGACTCAACAAGAGAGCCGAAAGCCGCGTCAACTCACACGACGAGTCCATTGACTCGTGGGTTTTGTTCACGGCACATGTCGAACTTTCGGCGACGGGCGCCTTGAGATCCGTCATGGGCTCCATCACGGATATTTCACACTTGAAGTGGGCTCAAGGGTTGCAAAAGCGGCAACTTCTCGAAGCCGAAGAGACACGACGCCAGCAAAACGAGTTCATCGACATCACCTCTCACGAGATGAGGAATCCACTCAGCGCAATCTTGCAGTGCGCCGATGATATCTCTTTGTCACTGGGGCTTTGTAGCAGCAGCAGTGTATCTCCCTCACAAGCAGTCATCGATGCCTGTGTGGATGCTGCGCAGACAATTGTGCTCTGCGTCCAGCACCAAAAGTCCATCGTGGACGACATTCTTACCATCTCAAAACTCGACTCCAACCTACTCCTAATCACTCCGGTGGCCTGCCAGCCCGAGGTCATACTGCAGCGCGTCTTGAAGATGTTCGAGTCCGAGGTGCAGGCCAGGGATATCAAACTGAAGCTTGAAATAGACCTGGAATTCGAACAACGGGTGGTGGATTGGGTGAACATGGATCCTAGTCGAGTTCTACAGATCCTCATCAACCTCATGACGAATGCCATCAAGTTCACAGCTTCGTCAGATACGCGTAATATCACCGTTATGGTAGGCGTATCTGGGGAACCCCCTGATGGCACGATAATTCCAGGGTTTCAATATATCCCTACCAAGTCAGGCATGAGCAATATTATTACTTCAGAGGACTGGGGATCTGGAGAAGTGCTATACATGCGCTTCAGTGTCAAAGATACTGGGTGTGGTTTATCAGAGGAAGAAAGGCAGCTCCTTTTCCAACGCTTCAAACAAGCATCTCCACGAACCCACGCCAAGTACGGAGGCAGTGGCCTCGGCCTCTTCATCTCTAAGCGCCTGGCAGAACTACACGGCGGCAAAATTGGCGTGGAATCTGTCGCTGGCCAAGGAAGCCACTTTGGTTTCTATGTCCAGGCTCGGCGCTCAAATGCACCAACGCATGAGGGTTCTTCTCAGTCACTACTGATCGAGGTCCCTCCAGCTGCACCGGTTCCTGCAACCAAAGCGGCCAGCCTGCGGCCACCGATTTCTAGGGCACCAGCTGAAGAACAACGGGGTTTTGAGACAAAAGCAAGCCGGGGATTCAATCCTCGTGACTTGATCGTCCATGTGGTGGAAGACAACCTCATCAACCAGAAGGTCTTGGTCAACCAGCTCAAAAAGGCCGGATGCTCCGTCAGCGCTACCAACGACGGCATCGAAGCACTAGAATTTCTCAAGCAGACGCATTTTTGCCAGAAGAATGGCTCTGGGTTGTCTGTTATTCTGATGGATCTTGAGATGCCCAACATGGACGGCTTGACGTGTGTCCGTGAGATAAGGACGATGCAGAGCTCTGGCATCATTTTAAAGCATGTTCCTGTCATTGCTGTGACAGCTAATGTGAGGGATGAGCAGGTTCAGACTGCTATGCAAAGTGGGATGGATGATGTATTGTCAAAGCCATTTCGACTGCCTGATGTCTTGCGAAAGATAGAGACGTTATTAGAGACGTTGTTAGAACCAGTGGAACAATTATAGAGTTCTAGAGAGCACCAAGTAGATAAATTAGCTAGACATGCCTTATAATACATGTACATTGTTTTTCGGGGCCGAATTGTGTGGGACAAGGAGACGGTGCGCGGAGTATTAGAACTCATCTCGGATGATTTATCCAGCAGAAAACACCAATCACACTTGAGAGATTTTCCTCAACATGCTATCAAACAAACCTATAAAGCAGATAACGGAAAGCACACCATCAGCTGCTCTATCACATGCTCCTTTTCCGCCGTCTGTGTATGGCCACAGATTAGAACTCCATGCTTATGTTCTGTTTTTGCTTGTGCGTTGCGTCATCAGTGAGCAAGCGTGTTCTAATGACCAATAATTATGTTCATACGAACATAAAATATTTCAGCAGTAATATTTCCCTGTGTGTTCGAATATATATAAAGGAAAGTCGTTATATAATTCACCAATGTGATCCAATCCTGATGAAGTAAGGTCGAACTATAGAGAGTTGGGTGAAAATGAGCGGGGTCCCCTCCAACTCGCCGGACCGGATCCCTCCGTCTGACATGTTCGATAATCATGTGACTCGATCGCGGTCCTTTGAACGTTCCTGCAGCGGGGAAGACCTCGCTTGCACGTTCATTCCACCAAGACGTATCTTGCACGCTACAATGAAGATATGGCGCCATCCGAACCACAAACGTCGCCGGGGACATCGCAGCATGAAGATAGTATTGATTTTGGAAACCACGAAATCCAGCTATGGGAGAGCGGCGATGAGATTCGCATGGTCATTCCGTTGGCGTATATCCTTGATCGCGGAGCCAATTCACAGCCATCAGAACCATCGAGGACGACAACCTTTGATTGCCCGGTGTGTGAAGATCTCACAAGCGACCTAAGTTCAAGGTACGCCAAATGGGTCACGAAATCCCTTGCTGAGCTTGAAGCTAGCAGCCTGCGAGGCTGCAAATATTGTGAACTGCTTAGCCAAGGAATACGAGCATGCATCCCAGATTGCGAGCTTCACGATGAAACAAGGCTTTTGGAGAGGCTTGCTAGAGTCCTACCACAGGGAACTGCATTACCTCCGCCTAATAAATATGGCATCTCGGTGTTCAAATTGCGGGACAGCGATTTCAATCCGGATGAGCGAGCAATACCAGTTGGGCTAATTCCTTCCGGCGACTCAGAGTCAAGCGGCGCTATACTGGCTGCGCAGTCTTGGCTTCACGATTGCGTTAGCAATCACAAGGCGTGCGGCACCAGAGAGCAGGAACCATCACCAACAAGATTGGTTGATGTCTCCCCCAGCGATACACTAGACGTTAAGCTAGTTCAACTCGGGGAAATGCCGTGCAAGTACGCCTGTTTGAGTCATTGCTGGGGCCAAACGGCGGGCAATCAAACTACCATAGCCACACTTGAGGACCGATTGTCACTCATTCCTTGGTCCTCTTTGTGTGTCACATTTCAAGACGCAATCACGATTACTCGTCGACTTGGCATCAAGTACCTCTGGATTGACTCCCTCTGCATCATCCAAGATAGCAAGGATGACTGGGAGCGAGAATCGGCGCAAATGGCGTCTATCTACGGGACCGCCTACATCACCATCGCAGCCACGAAGTCTCCAGATCACGATGGCGGCTGCTTTTCAAGAATGTCATCCACCCTTCAAACACACAGGATCTCAGTCCAGGCTGAAGATGGTAGTGATCTTATTCTTTACTTTCGACAGATGATTCCTCATTGTCATTCCATGATCCAGTCGACAGATCAGGCCTTGGAATTTCCTCTCCTTGATAGGGGATGGGTGTATCAAGAACGACTTCTATCCCCACGTGTCTTGCATTTCGGCAATAACGAGATATCTTGGGAATGCATGGAAATGACCAAGTGCGAATGTGGAGACCCCAACGGGGTGTTTATGACGGAAGAGAGGCCACCATTTCAACACCAATTAGTCAACAAAAGTCAACGTCCCAAGATCGCTCACGGATATAGCTTGCGCGAAGGCTGCTCTTTGGAACTTCTCAGCGATCGATGGCATGAAATTGTGCAAGAATACTCGGCTTTGAAGCTTTCCTTCCAGAAAGATACCCTCCCTGCTTTGTCCGGCTTGGCGAGACAGATGCATCGCTATCGCCCACACGATGGTTACTTGACTGGTCTTTGGGTGAAGACGCTCCTATACGATATGCTCTGGGCTTCTGAGAATGACAGAGCACCCCGTCCAGCGGAATGGCGAGGGCCATCGTGGTCATGGATATCTACGACGAGCCCAGTGAACTACCAGCGCGCGAACGCCAAGGCTATCATCGAGTTATATCCCGAAGTAAAATTCTATGCTAGGACACTTGCAGGGAATAGCGAATATGGTGAAGTCAAACGACCGACTTGTGTCAAGCTCACGGGTCGATTGTTGCCAGCCAAGCTACGCTACGTCACAACCGCGAATGAAAGTAGAACTGCTGGCTGTGCCCGACCACCAGACTACGAGATTATTCTCAATGGAAAGTCCATCGGTGTTTTTGATGCTGATTTCGCATTAAAGCTGGAGGACCATATTGACCACGTTTCAGACGGGTTTGCGGTCCAGTTGCTGCTTATGGCGAAGTCTGATAATAACTTCTTCTATATTGCGCTTATTAAGGTAGAACTGATAAAGGGGGCAGAGATTAAAGCAGAACAGGATCGCATAATTGTTCAGGAGCGGATTGGGCTACTTAGTAGATCCCGAGCATATCCCCCACTTCACGGATATCCAGAAGCCTTTGATGAGACGGTTATCTTACGGTGATTAGCTACGTCACACAATTCAGGTGCTCTTTATGTGCCACGAGAAATATGAAGAGGACGCCTCGGTGTAATAAAAAGGTGCCATGGCTATCCGGAGTTAAAGAAGAGGTGAAACCGTTTCTTATCGCCTAGACCTTTATTTGCCGGGATGCTGTACCGGATTATAAGGGACTTGATCATCCGCCGTATCGTCAAGCGGCTCTCCCTCGATATCGGCTGGCGGTAGTTATTGCACCGCTTGCGTTTTGCGTCTCCTCCTGTCTATCGTTGATCTTATTCCTTTATAGTCGATGTCCCGATTGGCCATGTCCAATTCCCGGGGACCCTACTGTAAATCCTCTCTTTAATTGGCGGGCCCCTTGACGATTTGCGGAACTTGAAACAATTGCCAAGACGAAAAACTAACCCGACTGCCTCTTTTAGAATGACCGCGAACTTTTGTTATCACTGCAGCGCCATTCTGCCCGCTCCGCATGCGACGGCGTTATTACCACCTACCTAAAGGTAGCTTGATAGTTAGAAATGAAGCCACCGGGTTGCTACCACCTACCTAAAGGCAACTAGATGTATAAAAATAAAGCCACCAACCAAGTCCCAGATCACGAATTGCTACTACACGCTTGTAGTCATTATAAAACATGCGCCCCCACGACTAATTAAGCATATCCGTATGCTTCTCGTTAGTAGTTCCTTAGCACAATTGCATCAATTGCAGTCATGGTCAAGCTTGAAACTCTTGCGCTCCTCTTGGGCGCCGGCTATGCTATTGCTGGCGCTATAGAGTCGCACCCCGGCTCTCTGCCGACTCGCCGAGACACGCTAAAGGCTCGCGAAAAGGGTTTGCGCCTGGTGAAGACAAGCGAGGAGGACCCGGGAGTCTGGTTAACCGAGGAGGAGAAGTTTGACCAGTTGATCTCCAAGAAGATCGGCTTTGTCGACATCACCGATACCCTTGTAAGAACCAGGCGCAGTTCAACCTCTGCAGAAACATGGCTGATAAAACGTCCAGGAGCTTGAGAACTTCCGCCTCAACAGCCAAGGCCGCCTGGCTGACGACACAGTCACACTGCAAGCGATTCCTTCGGCTCCCTCGCACCAATCTGTGGCAAACCCCCTGATCGCCAAGGCGAACATTGCCAATCTCAGAACCTGGGCCAATGCTATGGCTGACTTCTACAACCGCTACTATCGGGGATCCTATGCTGCTACTAGTGCGACGTGGATGTACAACACTGTCGTCAGCGTCAGCTCGTCCAATTCCGCCATCACGGTCTCGCGCTTTACGCATAGTTACAGCCAGCCTAGTGTCATTGCCAAGATCCCAGGAACTTCGAGTGGCGTGATTATTGTCAGCGCCCATTATGACAGTATTGGTAGCACGACAAGCGGGCGCGCTCCTGGAGCTGACGACAACGCTTCTGTATGTGCAACTCTCTCTGGAATACTCGCGATAACCAACTAACGCATCCTAGGGAGTAGTCGTAATCCTCGAGGCCCTGCGAATCCTCGCTGAGGCAGGCTACGCGCCGAAGAACACCCTCGAATTCCACTTCTACAGCGGTGAAGAGGGCGGTCTGCTCGGTAGCCGCGACGTCATGCAGTCATATGTTTCCTCTGGTGTGAATGTTCTGGCTGTCGTCAACCAAGACATGACAGGTTACTCGCCGAACAATGTGATTGCTGTGTATACTGACTATGTCGATACGACTTTGACAAACTTTGTCATGAAGCTAGTTCCTGTCTACTCTGACCTGCCGCTTTTGACTGATGTGTGTGGATACGGATGTAGTGACCAGTAAGTCTACCTCCGGCCTGATTGTTAACCTTTGGCAAAGGCTGATCATTCGGATCTAGTGCATCTGCAAACTCGGCTGGATTCCCTGCTGCCTACGTGTGTGACGAGAACATGCCAGATTCGAGCCCGTATATCCACTCGGCTCAGGATACTATTGCCACGTTGAGCTTCGAGCATATTCTCCAACATGTCAAGGTAAGAACTCCCAACCATTTGCATATAAGACGGAAGCACGCTAAAAGACCTAGTTCACCGTTGGTTTCTTGGTTGAGGGGTCTTACTTCTAGTATGTTGGCACTTGTTTGATACAAGAGTGTGTTCGTTACATTGTATATAGAATTAATTCAGACCTCCTAAAAACTTGTATAGTTTAGTAGGAATAAAACCAATTACTTTAAATACTAGACTGTCCGGTTATACCTCTAATTGATTAAAAATTGTTTCATATTTCACTTTTAACCCTTTGCTTGAGAGACTCACGAGTCTCAACAAATGCGCTGGGTGCAGCAGACGCCCTGTGATGGCTGAGTGGGGGCGACAGTAGGCTAGATAACTGTTAACCTCTTTTAGAATTCTCGCCAAAGGGACACCAGTGGGTTGGCATGATAAGAAGGACAAGATACTTGAGATGCGCGGGCAGTTTCGGCTGGGAGGTGGAGTCTACACATTTCTGATCGATAATTTTAGAAGAGCTCTCATGAGTTGTCTTGGGGACTCTCCATTATCTCAGCTTTGAACAATAATGACATGGTTTGATATGTAAGTGTGTATACTAACACTGGCACCTTTTCACAGATGTGGGGAATGAGAAAGCCCCTATTGGCAATCACTTTAGTGCTAGGCGCGTAGTTGGCTGTAGCGAGGGCGTCGATAGATTTGTGAGAGTTTTCCCAAAGTTTCAGCCGGAACGGTCTGCCTTCTCGCCGTTGTTCAAGTCCCGGAGCTGCGCAGTCTCTCCATTTCATGTGACCACTTCAATACTCTTGAGGGTCGAGATAATCACGGCATAGGATCTCCTACCAAAGTTTCGAGATCCATTTTTATTTTATTTTATTTAACCCGTGTTGTGCTTGATACTTCCCTTACTCGGGAATCAATGGCAAATCTTTTCAACTGGCGTCACCCTTGGACACTTTAGGAATATGGTGCGGGGAAGTGAAGGGAAGGCTGAGTATATGTATCCTTGTAAAGGTATGCTTAAGGCCATCGACTAGTAACACAAAGTTCGCTGCGGTTAACCTATTCTGACAATTTGAACCGACAGGAGGTCCAGATACGTAATTAAAGGAGTATTCAGTTCACGATGCCTTCATATTCTACACTTTTGACTAATTAAGTATATACGACCATAGTTATTATAAAATACGGCACCCCCTCTACTCCTCAGCCACGATGAGAAGCGGCAGATTCGTATTTAGGTCGGTGAGACTGGGCAATCCTTGCTGTTGTGTTTTTTCTCCTTTCTTTCGACGATCCGCGCTTAATTGAGAGAGACAATGCCCTTCACTCAGGAGTCAGCATTGTCAAGTTCAATCCATCAGTTAGATAGTGCTTCAGCGAATCGGAGCGTAGTATTTTCAACTGCATGACATGGCTCGCGGTTATTCTATGCTACCATAGACAGAGCGTCGAATCAGGGATACCATCTGGCTGGAGGCAAAGCTTGTCACAGTGGTGGTATCGATGGTGAAAGGAGTGGGCAGAGAATAAAGCGTGGTCCACATGGAAGCGTCTTAGTACTGAGATGATTAAGTTCATGAGGGCTTACTTTCTCAGTGATGGCGGTCATTTAGCTGCCCTGCTCTCGATTCAGAGACAACCCATGCTGGAGACAACAAGGCGGGGTGAATAACAACGCATATATATGAGTGATGCAACGCGATGCAAGAAATAGGCGAAATTGGCAGTGAATAGAGATTTTGAGAATGTGATGTCGCCTATAAATATCTTTCTCAACCCTCCAAGATATGGCTTTTTCCAGGCAGGTCAACTAATCTCACAAAAACAATATACGTCATCACCCAACTACCACTCGTTGCCCTATTGGCGAGTATCAGGCCAACTCCTACACTATGTGCTACTGGGTTTGGTTCCAATGCGGACACTGCACATACAAGGTCCCTATCGACATAAAGGAATGCTCCCGGTTCAAGGTGAGACAGGATCTATTAGACGCCCGGGGTATCGAGTTCAAGCTTGATGCAGAATGCGTCGAAGTGAGAGAGAAGAAGAAGAAAATCGGGGGCGAACTGGCCACCTCCGAATGCAAAAATAAGAAGTGTCCTTCAAAGCAACCTGCGGAGAAGCAGGAGGATAATGAAGAGGCTACAGTGTAGTTTCTTCTACACTAGGAATGCTATCTTCCTACCGTCCTACTTATTGGTGGTTATATTTCTTATCTTCATCAACAAGCGCGACCTCTGCTTGACTACAATTATCTGTTCCCAATGTGTGACATTGGGAATTCATTTGCCCAGCAAAGCTGAGGACCTCGAGGATCAAAGGGTATAGCTCGATACAACACAAAACCAAGTTTCATCAATCTTCCGGATTAGCCGGCGCTCGGTGACTGTAGGTTCTGTAAGCTACGTGTCATTCTGCTAGAATTAAATTACCGTAACCTGACTCCGTATCGATATCAGTAACACAGCGCTTAGAATAGGTTGGACATCATAGAAATTTGAAGCAGACAGGGAATTTTGATGTTTAGTGACTGAGAAGAATCTAGTACAATCAAATTGCATGACCTATCCGAACACCTCAATCATAAAGTGATACTCAATTTTACTCCCGTCATGCCGGCCTCTTGTCGTCAGCTCTCTGCACTTATCCGCCAAGATCTCGCCCACGACAGGTGCACCGCAGTAGAACACGCCGACTTTCAATTCCTCACCATCGTCTCTGCTACTCTCAATCCCCGAATCCTCCGTTTTCGTCGTCGATCGCATCTTACTTGCCCGAAACTTGAGCATCTCTTCGTAATGTTCATCAAGAACGAGATCAAAATCCGGCCGCCCAAAATGCGTTGGGTTCAGCAATCCCGTAAGCGGAGAAGCCGGGTGCTCCTCAGTGCGGTGCATCTCAAGCAGCCAACGGTAGACGTGCGTAGAAATCTCCTTCTTCTTAGCAGTGACGTGTGTGTTGATGCGGATGTCGAGGCATGGGTGCTCTTCGTGCTCCCGGTGCCACTCTTGGCTGAGAGAGACTTCGTTGAGAAGGTCGGACAGCCATTGAAGATAGTTGCGGTCGCGGACCATCCAGTGGAAGTCAACGCGGCGATAGCTTTCGGCGAAGGTGTGGGAGTCGTCAGCTTGAGGCTTTCGCTGCTCGTTGATGAGGTCTGGACCGACAGCATCGAATTTTCTGGGTTGTCTTTGGCCGTTTACGTTCTTGCTTCCGTTCTGAATGTCGCTGCCCTCCTTGTTTGTCTTGTCATCGTTGTCGTTTCTCTGTTGGTCTCCAACTTTAGTTCGGTTGTCGGTGTTGGATGTATAGTCTGAAGCCGCGGCCGTAGCATCCGAGTCACAGCGATGGACCTGTCTTCTATGCCCAGGGCCACCATGATCTAGGTCATCATTGTACTGTAAGTCTGCAAGAATGCCCGAGAATGGTGTCACACCAATGCCTGCACCGATAATAACCGAGTGATTGAAGTCGTAGAAGCGCTGCGCCGGGGCACCAAAAGGCCCGTTGATGCCGACATCAATCTTACACTCTCCGGTTTCTCCTCCCAGTTTACGCAACCTGCCAGTCCAGTCGCCGTCGGTCTTGATGTGAACCATCATTCTGTTTCCACGGCAGAAAGATACAGTAAATGGGTGCCATTGGAAGAAGCTGATTTTGGGGACTTGGAGGAAGATGTACTGGCCAGCCTTGTATCTCCAGAGACGTTCGCTAGGTATTGTGGCCGTGATCTCGACCGTGTCTGCGTCCAACACCTTCATGCTAGCTTTGATGGGATGGAAGCCGAGAAAGATGCGAACTATTCGCTCAATCAACACCAACAGAGTCGGAAAAGCAAGGAAATAGCCAAACATGGGCCACTGGAGCAGTGCAGCAGTGCCATGAGCCATCATCAGGCCAATAATGGGAAACATGAGTAGATGTCCAAGCTGGAAGACCTCGTAGTTCCACCTACGGACTTGAGGCATGCTCAGCAAGCAGAGCAGGTAGAAAAGTCCGAGAGCAGTAATTCCAGTGAAACCGGGAAGTGATCGTACGTATTCGATATAAGGACGCGGAACCATATCTGGACCGAGCACGCTGGCAACGGCGTCTTGGTTGGCAGGGTCGCTGCCGTGAACGAAAGAACCCGTGAGGTGGCCAAGAGCATGCAGCGTAGCGAGGAGGATGGCAACGCAAGAGATGCGAATATGAAACCCCTGTGACAGATCCCAGTTGAAGAAACGTGAGATATGATACGACCTACGCAGCCACGTGGAAAAATAGCGCGACATGCTGAGGATGAGGAAGAAGACGGTCGGATATAGAGCACCCGAACACGTCTTGGCCATGACAACGCCCCATCCAAATGCAGCGCGATACTGCGGCGTGGTCTGATACTTGACGAGCTGCCAGATGCCAAAGGCCAACTGCATCGAGATGACGAGACCTATGAAGCCAACTTCGGCCGCGTGGACGGCCCAGTAGGCGCGGATTCTTCGCCAGCCGGGGAGATGTTTGAAGTAGCTCCTTTCTTCCTTCTCCGCCTTGGTAGCTTGCTGAAGCGAGGGGATCTTCCAGCTGCGTACAAGAAGTGCGAACTCGTCTCGGGGGACTTGTTGAGCGTTGGATCCCATCATGCTACGTAAGAAGGAGTGTCGGGCTTGGTCATCGTTGGGGTGAGAGTTGTGGGAGTTGTTATTGACAGCCAGCTCATGGTGCGCGTGGTCGAGTTTTCGTTCGACTTCGCTATAGTCTATGTTACCGTCGCCATTGTGGTCGAGGTCGTCGATAAACTTGTTGATTTCGTCATCGTCGAGGTATTGTACGTTTTTAGAGGAGCGGACGGGGTGTTGTGCTATGAACGATTGAGGACGGTCTTGCGCCATCACGACGTAAAAAGGGACGATAGAGCGACCGAGAGAGGATGCGGGTAGAGTTTGCTCGAGATGTGAAGAGAAATAGCCACGTGCTTTTCTGTCTTGTGGCTACTCTTTTGTCCGCGCGATACCAAGACTTGGATACGTCAGCACTTGTACGCCAAGGTCTTGACCAAATTCAGCTACGAGTAATAAAAGATGACTTTCAGGCAGGATTTAATTGCTGCAGAACGGAAAATATGCGGGTCTTCATTGTCCCAGCCGCTATGACCTTGATTACTCTACAAGAAAATGACGATGCCTAGGAGAATTCGGTGCTTGGCATGCTTGGTGTTCTTGGCTTGAGACGCTAGACCATCCAATGATGTTTACAGAGGAGCGTTGGCTCCCTAGGCTAAGCTTCTGGGCGAAGCTTGGCAACGCTAGCTTGGAGATAACATCCGATGATGACGCGTGGAGTTGGCGATAGAAGTCGAAGTTGCATTATGCTTAAAAAGAGGATATCAACAAGCCGTGGGTTGTGGAGGGTAGGCGTGAAAGTTACACATCAACACCAACTCAAATATCCCGCGAGACGAGGATGCAACGCCCAACTTCCGCCAAGGGTGGCGATGTGCTTACCATCCATAAAGTCCGCTGAGTGTGCTACGTTAGCACATGGTGAATGCGTACAGCACTGGAGGCTCACCAATGTACCCAGGGTAGATCCATCGGCTTGAACCCACGTTGCGGCTGGAAAAGATCACTCGTCCACTCCGCCGCGCCTCCCGTGTTCCCCAATCCACAAACTGCCTTCATGTGCGTAATTGAAACGGGGTGGAAGTTTTGAAACCCCGAGTTCGTTCCCACGAGATCCGCGAACAATGCACGAGGATCCGTGTCTTGTTGACTTTGCTGTTGGGACGACCTTAACCCGTTGCTCGACATATTCATGAATACTTCGAAGTTCGCAGACGGGCACCAGCCCACCGTGCATATCCCTGCCATTACAGGCCAGTCCAACGCTTGGCTCAAAGGTACAAGACCCCAAACAGTTTTGACGCCGTGGCTAGAGATGAAACCGCCATAGTCTTCATCACCGAGACATCTCGAGTTCGCTGTTCGGCTCCAGGTAGCTGGAATCTCCGACTGCTTAGTAGTGATTAAATAGTCCGCGTACTCACCGTTGCTAACCGGTCTACCGTGTGTCTCAAAGCAATGCACTTGTGTGTCGTAAGGCGCACGTTCATTATCCCAAGCAAAGAAACGATCTGGCCCTGTGTCTGTCTCGGGATCATGAAATCCAATGGTAAAAGTCTGCTGTGGGATGCGGAACCATTCATTTTTAACGCGATGCCGGGCAGCTTCTTCTGCGAGCATTGCGAAATCAGGCTTGGGGAGTCCAGGAGGGGTCGAATGTTAGGACTTTATATGGTCATGAAGGGAAAGGTTTCGACGTGAAGGGCTTTTCTTCCCTCATCGAGATGCCTTCCCTCAATAAGTATCACGCAGGCTTACCCTCGTGCTCGAAACCGATCCAAAGAGCACGACCAGTGCGGCGATCTACGTACGCTTTGCCTGTTTCGTAGAGACTTCTGATACGCAATTCGACTCGCTCACGATGCATCAGAATCTCTTCCAGCGGTGGAAATACATCTGGAAGCTCGCTGTGATCATGGCATATCGAGGGGTCATCAATATCTGGGTCAATCCCCCGTTCAAAAATAGCATGATAGTACGCTGGCTCAGTGGGCGCGCTGTCGGTCGCCCTGGCTAGATGAATGCCCTCGCTGGGAACTTGATTCAGTGTCCTGCATTCACCAAGGCTATTAAGTACTCACGAGGTCGGGATGTGTCCCATATAGAAGAGGAGAGGGTTGCGTAATGGGATCGGCTGCTCCATCAGGGCGTCAGGAGGGATCATTTTGGTAGTGACGAGATCCCAGACTTTCCACAGGTGTTGACATTCTGACAAGGAAGGGACTGGCGCAGGCGCATAGTCGTTGGGTGCCAGTGGGAAGGCGTATTCGTTCTTCGGAATTAAAGACCCCATCGTGGTTGAGGAGAATAGATAAGTGCTGATTGACGTTAGTGTCAAGGCGGACACTGTTAAACATTTAAGATGTCAACTATTGTATGACGTCAAATCCTGGTTTTCTGAATATCAACTGAGACATTGGCCTTCCGCCGGCAGTAGTATCACTCGCGGGCCACTGGGAAGGCGGCACATCATCAATGGTATCCGCAGGCAATTTCATATTTAGTTTAGCCCACCAAGTCATCTCAAAAGCCGGGACTTCGAAGGCAGGACCCGACTTTGGGCTGGCCAGTGAAAACCACTTGTCGCCTTGTCAAGGCATAAATATTGCGGCAAAGAGGGATAATCGAGCCCAATGACATTTGCACATCACTCGCTAAAGAGAAGGTGTTCTTTGGCTGTAACGTGTCCCAATTGACCCTGGCCAGACCTTGCTGTGCTACTAAGAATAAGTAAGACAAAGCGAGAAGGGCAAGGTAACCCCGCGTCATTAACCAACCCGCGAAAAGGATTTAGCTGTAGTTTCCATAGGTCTCGCTAACAGTCACTGCGGTGAAACGTGAAATTGTTTGAATTGGGAATGGTCGCCTTAGACTAAATTAGCTGCATTGTTCATGCATTATTTGTCTATTCTATGATGTCTAATTTTGTTACTCTAATCCCATCCGAATGGCTGCTAAATGATCTATGCTTGAGACAGTAGGGGTCCTTAAATCTCTTGCGCAAGCTTGCTGCGAGCCCTGAGCTTGTGCCCATACTTGAACATGACAAATGGAATCAGACTCAACCCCGTACCCAGCAATGCCAGAATCAATCCAGCATACTGGCTCCCGACATTGTGAAAGAAAGCATTTGCAAACAAAGGCGTGACAGCACCCAATGTGTTCCTCATCAATCCCTGGCCAGCAATAGCCGAGGAAGCGCTCTCGCCATAGCAGTCCGCCGTGTAGCTATACGTGCTTTCAAACACAAAGTAGACTCCGAACGCAATGGGCGCGAGTCCAATGACGGGACCGACCCACGACAGGAACGAGTACTGTGTGAAACTGTAGATGAAGAGCCCGATGGGTAGGAAAACTGCACCGTACATGGCTCCGTAAAGGCGGGCTTCGGGAGTCACCTTGACGTTGGGATCCGCGACGAGGCGATCGAACTTGCGCATTTGGAGATGATGAGCCATCCATCCAAGTGTGGTGCCCACGCACAGCGAGATATACGGAAGACCGCTGACGCCCTCAGACCATCCGTGGTTCTCGGTGAATGTGATGGGAATCACTGAGAGAAAGAGGAAGACGACAGCCCAGCAGAAAGCGATCCAAAGGCCAAAGGCAAAGACAACTGGCTCCGTCACCAACATGTGAATAGCCTTGACTGAACTAGCCTTCAACATGGACTCGAGACTCGGCGTGAGAATATCACCAGCCGACACATATCGCTCGTCGCCAGTCGCCTTTCGCAGAGCTTTAGCCCGCTTATGGAGTGCAACGCCGCCGCGCGTCTCGGGGAAGTAGAAGACGATGAGGAGGAGCAGGGGAACGTTGGCGAGGCCTTGGATGCCCTCGATCCAGCGCCACCCGAGGGCTTGGTCAATGAAGCCGGCGTAGATGGGCGCAGCGACTGTGCCGAAGATGGCGACGTAGCTGAACATGGCCATGGGACGACCGCGGTGGTGAGGCTCGTACATGTCGTCGAATGTACCTCCGACGAGGATCGTGCCGACGCAGCCAAAAAGGCCAAGCAGAAGCCGAAGGCCGATGATCGTTTCAATGTTCTGAGCGAGTGCCAAGCCGATGAACAATAGCGAAAAGCAGAAAAATGAGGTTGCGTAGACGACTTTGCGGCCAACCAGCTCGCAGAAGGGGGCTAGAACCATCGGCGCTACGGCACAGCTGATGTTGAAGGTGAAGAGACCCAGTTGGCCTTGGATGTTGGATGCGTCGAGATCCTTAACCATACTACTGATGCCAGAGTTGTATGCTGTGGTTGCGAGGCCGATGAATAGGGTCATCAGATTGAGGATGGTCGAGATAGACCGCTTGTACCATGGGTTCCAGTTGAATGGGTTCTCCTTGTCCCCCGTAGCAAAGCCGAGAACAATGTATTCCTTCCCATCCTCATGTACCACCTCTGTTAGTGTGAGAGGCATGTCGATATCGACCGTCGTGATGGGACCGCAGTCGGAGTCGACCTCTTCGTTGCTGCTATCGACATGTTTTCCGCCCACGATCCGTCCGGCACTAGGATGGGCTTTCTCCCTGTCGTCATTGACGATGCCCTCCACGTCTGTAGTCTCAGGGTCGGAATGTTCCTTGCTCCATGTACTGTTCGCTCTCGAGGGGACGGCTGAAGGGACAGCTGTTGAGTTCTTCCGGGACGGGCCACCAACCCACGAGTTTGCCCGTGAGCCAGCAAAGAAGCTTGTGGGTCGAGAGACAAAAGGCGAGCCTGGCGCGCCCAGAGGCGAAGTCGGCCTTGAGGATGGCGCTGAAAAGGACGGGAGATAGTTCGACATGGTGGTTGTGTGGGTTACAAGAGATAAACAGGAGCAGGCTGGGTGAGAAACTTGTACTTATCAGTTACGAGTTTTCCGATACGTACCATGACTTGGTTCGGCACCCCCATTCTCTTATCATAGCACGTTCTGTGCTGTTCAACATGTTTGGCTGTCGCAGTGGACCTGAGTCGCATGGTCCACTATACGACCATGAAGGCGCCGAGGTCTGTGGGTTGAAGTTCGCCTTTGCGAAGGAGCTCGCATCGGTGTATTATCTACCTAACTGCATTCATATTTCCACTACCTTTTTGAATGGGCTATGTTCTGTCGGGACTTGGACGAGCTTCCATCCACTCCTTGAACGTTCAACTCGAGCTCAGTATCAGCAACACTTCCAACTCCTCGGTGAGGCCAATCTCGGTGAGCGGTGGCATCTCGGTCCATTCGACTCAGCTAAACTGGGCCTAGGCTGCGGAAGCAGCGGGGCGGGTCCCGGACCGACAGAGCATACCCAGTATGACGTCGTAGGTCGAGATAAAAGTCATCTAGCGTCAACAACGGGCGGCTGAAAATTTTGAGGATATGACGTCTTTCCTAATGCTCCTCGTAACGTCATATATCGCCAATTCGCCATGGCTCGGGACGTGGTATTGTTCCGGACCGGAAGCTTCCCGATCTCATACCGGTGGATATTCAGCATGAATAGGGGTACAAAGAGCTGCTCCAGCACCTTTCCATGTTAATTTTCGTCGCTGCTAAGTGACATGGCCCTGAAATTGCAAGCTGTTTTACCCTAGTCACCGCCATCGCTTTTGTTGTAGCGAATCCACACATATTGGACTCGTGTTAAGCTACACTTGCAGTTATTTTGCTGATATTATTGTATATAAGGTGGATTATTGTGACGATATAGGAGATCTATGTAACGGACGTAATAAGTTTCCCCGTGTCGCTGGTCCTACGCATGTGGTCGTTCAATGAGCAACTCCACTGCCCCAGCAACTCCACTACCCCAGCACTAGCTCTTGAAAATGGCAGCAAAAAATAGCAAGAAACAGCAAAAATTTAACATACAACAGCGAGGATTCCCCGGTCGTCACCGACCCGAGTACTAATTCGCCGCTTCTCAGCTTGACTAAGGGAGAGCAGACGGGATCCCGTATTTTCTAAGAGCTATGGTCGTATGTGTTTGCTCTCATCGCAATCGGGACTCAATTGCGCCGGCGTAGAGAATGAACGAAGATTTGTTGCAGAGCCGAGATGTACATTCTTTCGTTCTTGCGAGGATCTAGCAGACATGATATCAGAACAATCGTAGTATCAACTTATTTACATGTTCTATTGTAGAGCCAACACGATATCAAACAAGCAGTTAGCTGTGTCACACGCTAGAGATGTCTCGTCGCCCCCGGTTATATTAGACCAACAGGTACGTGTTTGTTATAGATACAGCGTCAGAGACATTAACTTTCACATGAGTGAGTCAGAAGGTCATCTCTCTAGACACAAGATTTGGAATTTATGATCTGCTCTTCGCATCGAAGCGACACTAATCCTTCTCATTGCCGAGATCAGATGCAGAATTACGTTCAAGAGACCCATAACCAGAGTCAAGCTGGCCAAAGCCTTCTCCTGGAAAACGCAAGAGTTCCTCAAAATCATACTGGGTAGTCCCCAACGAGTGAATCATCGTGTCCTGGATGATGTCGAAGAGGCCTTGCGGGACACATGGCATTGGGCCGCCATTTGCAAAAGACGAGTTCGCCTCGCTCTCCACGCAAGTTTCCGGGCCCGCAAGTCCATCATGTAGAAGAGACACTCCTTGCGAAGTTGCGAGATTAGTATTTCCTTGCAGTGGGCCGCAAGGAACGTGAAATCCATCGCCACCCGGTTGTTCGTGGTCAACTTCGGAAAGCCTAAAGGTTTGGAGGATCTGCTGAAACACGCCTTGAGCAAGATTAACGACTCTGTCCGGGGTGAGTCCCTCTTCAATGACTTGGTCGAGCATGTCCTCCAGTCGTGGCCTCATCAGCCTTGGTAACTCCCGACGCGCGTGATTTCCAAGGTCTCTGAGTAAGTTGGTATCAACATGGCCCGATGGGTCTTTCTCATCTAGTTGGAATTGAATGTCGTGATCTATGCAGTCACGCGTTAGTTACCTATGCAGGGCGGAGGTTGACTGAACTTACAAGGTGACGGAACAAGGTCATCATCGGGGAATATGATCTTGTACATGTTGGCCCACTTCTCTGACTCGGAGGTATTTCCCTTAGCCTTTTTTCGAGACCGAAGCGCCAAGATTTGCTCCTCGTTAACGCCATCTTGTGGGTCTTGGAGCCGAATGTTGCAAGGAACCTCCAAACGTTGATGGTCCGCTAACTGAGTCGAGTTTTGGAACTCGCAGCAGCATCTGTTACACTTGGATTGAGGCAGTCGATGTTTTCGGTACACGTGTTCTCTGGACTCCGAGTCAGCCTCCCTCCAAACTAGCATTATAATGAGGCTGAACATACTTAACTCGATGCACAGTCTTCCAGCCCGACCATGCGCAGCACCGCTTTGTCTGGTACTTCCTCACGTTGTGTTTGAGGAAAGGGCATGCAAAATCCAGACCATCTCCCTGTCCCATCTTTACTCGTTTCGGTTCGCGGCTGCCTTTGCGGTCTTGATCATCTTTGCCGTCGTCAGACCCGCCTGGGTCATCGCTATCGCGACCTCTTTTGTCTCCGCGTGCAGTCTGTCCAGGTTGTCCTGCATTCTGGTCTAGTATTGCTGAATTGTCATTCAACCCGAAGGGTGGACCGCTGCTATCAAGTTGATAAGCCAGCAGAGTTAATCTCGAGTCCAGCCAGGTCTTGAATCGGCCCAAGATCCGCTTGATTATCACTTCCTTTTTTGAACTCGCGATTTTTCCTGGAGAAGGGCTGTCCTCAGGGCTTGAGCAACTTGTAAAACTCTCTGAGCCGTCAGTTGTGCAGCCACTCATCTCAGCTGCATGAAGCGCTGGAAAGGACATCCCATATGTGCCTGGCATGCCAACCCGGACAATATGATCCTCGACTTTATGTTGGAGGCTGACTTTGAAGGCTTCTGGTCCAGTCAAGTCTTCTGAATCCGCTGGTTGTTGATTGTCGTTACTAATAATAGTTGAAACGGAGGTTTTTGTTGAAAGCCGTTCTGAGGCAGTGTTTGGCTCGGTCCTTTCTGTCGACTGATTGGCCACATCAGGAGCGGTAGAGTGCACAAGGGTATCTGCGACCTCGATTGCTGACTGCATCTCCTCATCTAGTATTAGATGCAGTTCGTCATCAGTAGGAGCAGCGATTGGAACACCCTCAGCAGCTTCATGGGTCTGAACATGGGGACCTATAGGCTGAGGTTTTCCGTACAAGAGCTTGATCCGTAACTCGTGGTCAGTTGAGAGCATATTGTCGTCCTTCGCTAGACGTCTGGGTCCGTCAAACAGAGTCATGGCACGCTGCTTCATCATTTGACCTTCGCCATCCACGCCTTCTCGGCCCTTTGCTTCATCCCCCGGGCCACTCACAAAGTGGCCAGTTGGCAATCGGCTCTTTCCTGGGGTATCCCGTACATGCTCGTCCACAGGCGCAGCCAGCCGTTTAGCATTGATCGCTTCCGAGAAAACCCCTTGCAGCACAATGAGTAGAAGGCAGTCATCCAGGTGCTCATAGAAGTCTTGAGCATTTGAGAATGTCACGGAGCAAGTACTGCATATCCCAGTAGCATCTGGGGCATAGCCAGTAAGACTTTTAGCACTACCGGGAGTACTAATAGCACCAGATATGGTACTCCTTCGGCTACTTGGTGGTGTTTGCTTAACGCCATGCACCGCCATTAGGTGTCGCTTGAAGACATCAGCCCGATTGAACGCCTTCTCAGCAGCCGATCCACTCCCTGGGCAAAATCCACAGACTATAGTACCCTTATAATGGGCTATAGTGTGCCTATTTCTGTCGTACTTCCCCGTAAAGCCTTCGATATGATATTCGCACGTCGTGATCGGACATTTCTCTCACCTCTCATTTTGGTGGGTGGGCATGTGGGCTTCCAAGTCTCCAGATATCTTCCCACAATCAATCCAACCTGCGTTAAATGTCATAAAGGCAGGCTCGAAGTCCGTCGTTACCTCTTCCACACAAGGATAGGGCGAAGTTGCGACGACGACGGATTTCGGAGACGCTATCAGTGAGGGATAGAACGGTGAAATCCCACCGCTCGGGGCTGGACATATGCCACGATATCCTGACATTGCCGCGGGGCGGCAAACTCCAGTTGACGGCGCCCATTTTGATACTGACGCAGATTGATTCTGATCTGAAAGCGTTGACCTCGCTGAACTGCCGAAAGTCGACGGTATAGATTGTTCGGGCAGGATTGTTCTTATTGGGTGACCCCAGCCCTCATCTTCAAAGAATCTCATCAATTTGTCGTATTTGCTATCGAGTATGGGAGTTGATACGCCATGACGAAAGTCTTCTGGAGTCGGACGCCGCTTTCCATCGTTTGGGAGATTGGGACGGACAATGCAAGGTGCTTCCAACGAGGCAATTTGCCTTCCGAGGGGCATGGCCAGGTGCTCGGATTCCATCGTTTCGCTTTCCATGGTTTTAAGAACAATGATGCTTAAATGTCAGATATTCCGGGCATGTGTGAAGAACTAGGTCACCCGGTCCCACCAGTTTTAGGACTCATGGGTGAGGATAGCGGATACAGTTAACTGATCAAACCACCCGTCGATAAGGTGCTTCAACCGCCCCGGAGTTTTGCGCCATTGCGCACAAATCGCCGCTAGTTGCTGCCCAACATGATGGCTAAGCTGCAACTGTCAAACATGGCTTGATGATGGTCCAATCAGAGCTGCAGGAAGACACATAATTGCTCTTACGGCCCTTGTCATGACCAGGGGCCAGAACAGGCAGAACCGGGAGTCGTCATGGTACTCTGGTAGAAATGAGCCAATAACAGAATGAGCCTGAGCCAGGCAGGATCACGATGATTCCGAAGCCCTCACGATCCTAGGATAACACGCAAGTATACCTCAACTCTCCCTGTAGACTATTTACCAGCTCCTTGGCCCTCATAACACTTGATTACCTCAATCACCTGATCACCCTGCATCATCTTGACTGACTATGATCAGACGTAACACCGAACGTCCTGAACCGACGCCTGTCACTCCAATGCTAACATAATCCCCTTACAGACCGGTTTACGGTTGGGCTCCGATCCGGCCGTTACAATTGGCGCCGCGTAGCGATAGGACGCCTCTTTTTTACGATGAGACTGAAATTTCCCTGAGATTTACGAACCTACAAGACAACAAAGACAATGCAAAGAGGAGGGCCAGCAAAACGAATTGAATTAATAGCGAAAATAGCGGCCATCTCAAAGGAGATATCGCTACTGTATTACTAAGCTGCTGGGAGATCCTTCTTCGCAAATCCTATCTGCGAATTCTGTCCATCAAAAACCACAAAGGCAGACTTCAAAGCAATATCTCCAAAGATATTAGTGCCCACAGCGTCGCTTGATTGCATTCCACCAAAACACGTGCCCGCGTCGGCCGCCTGGGCTGAAAAGGTCTTGTCGGCATGGAATTTCCTGTTCCTTCTGAACATTCTGGATGAGGCTGTGCCTTGAAGAGCAGCAAAGTTCATGAATGAGCCCGGGATTGTGACGGTTCCGTTGCCGACTCCGAAGGTAAAGTCGGGGAGCTTCGCATCGCAAGGAAAGGTGAAGCCACCCGCCGTCTGATCCAGCTGCGCTCCTTGAACTTGGGAGTAATAAGCGTCGTTGACCTCCCCAGGCAGGAGGAGAAGAGTGGTACCCGTATCGGCAATACCGCTGATGGGTGTTTGAGAGAGTGAAGTGTTGCCATCGCCCACGGCAAATCCGGAGGAAGTAAAGTTCCAAAAGCCGGCCGAGGAGTCGACAGCAGTGAAGCTGATGTCGCCGTTGAAGGCCGACTGATTGATGAATCCGAAGTTGTATGTGCCAGGGGCATCTTGCTGCAGGTCTGCGGTGAATAGCCCGACACCACTCTCAGAGTTGGCATTTGCAAAGAAGGTGCTCTGCTGCTGAGGCTGAACAGTATTGATCTTACTAAAAGCCAACCCAACCAACCCATCCAGGTCCGCCTGTTGGGCGAAAGATTGAGTCACTTGATCAGCAACCTCGACGGCTTGCGACTTGACTGCGAGGCCTCCGATGGAAACCAGTTCCTTGACAACATGGCCAGCAGCGGCGCTTCCATCGCCATACGAGATTTCAAAAGAGGCGCCACTCAACGCCTTGGAGGTGCTGCTGTCAGCCTCGACATAGTCGGTCTGGCCGCCAGCGGCTGCAGCTTGGGCACTGTACACCCAGAGATCCGAAGACCCAGTGTCGAAGTCCATCTGGAACGTCTTCGGGGGGGTTCCAATCTGGACAGGCGTCAACCACTCCGCATCGTTCTCAACTGGAGCGTTCGCTGCGCTGCCAGTGTTGTTGTTGCGGCGACGGAGAGCCTTTCCATTAGGGACGGCAGCGGCGAGAGACTCGGGAAGGGTAACGCCATATTTCATGTATGCTTTCGCCAAGGCTCGAGGACCGTTTCTCGTGAACTTGTGATTTTTGACCTGCCGCACAGAAAATTCGTTGCCGCTCGAGGCAGCAGGGTGACCGGAAACGAGGGTGAGATGAGCCAGCATACTCGCGGAGAAAAGAGAAAGAAGCATCATGTTGCCGGACACGTTTGTTCTTGTTGATGAAATAATAGGGTTTAATTGAAAGGAAATTGAAAGGAAAACGCTCTTGAGACAAAGAATGGATGAAAGAGAAAAGGACGATGCTGGTTATTCAGATTCTTGGCAACAGTCTTGGCAATGAAGAGAGTGTTTATATGTGTGTTCTCGATGCCAGGACAGAGCATCCCCTACGACACGCGTCTCCACGATTCGGAACGAAGCGACAGAATGAAACTGATCACGTACGGCCATGTAGCAGATCAAGGGCCGCCGTGAGCCGACCCCTGAGGCCGCCAGAGCAAACATGAGTGCTCGTGGAAGCGGTTGGCGGCCAGCTTCATTCTTCCAGTTTCAAGCAACTATTTCCCATTCGGCTTCAAACACGGACGGAAAACCGGCAATTTCGAGACGAACAAGTTGGGGTTGTGAGAACGAATAGAATTGTGGGTGGCGCCATTCCCATTACCCACTAAAGGAGCTTCGCGATCGTGTGGGCGGCTAAAACGGCAAAGCGGAAGAGAAGCGATTGGTGTCGGCGGGTAGAACGGAACGATGAGACGGACTAGTTGTCGCACATTTCGCTTGAAATGTTGCATGCTGGGCCGGTTGTTCGGTTTCGTTTCAGATGTTGCACTTCAGCCGCCACGGTGTAATTCTCATTGGCTACAGGTCGATACAACTCTACAGGGAAAAGATACAGGAAAAAGAAGCATGATATTTCGCCGTCTATGGAATGTCTATTTCAATCACCCTCTATCCGCACCATCAATACACAGCCACGACTCAGTCGCTGACCTTGAGGACATATCGTCCCACAATCTGGTTCGCCTTCATCATGTCGAATACGCTCTGCAGGTCCTTCAGCTCGGCCACCTTGAACGGCGCCTTGACCATGCCCTGGGCGAAGAAGTCAATCGCCTCTTGCGTATCCTGTCGGTTGCCAACATAAGAGCCCTTGACGTTGATGCACCGCACCACGGCGTCAAACACGGGCACCTGGTAGTTTCCGCCCGCGGGCATGCCGATGCACACGATTGTGCCGTTGGATCGCACGTACTGGATGGCCTGCTGGAACGGCCTGTCCGAGGCGGCGAGGAGAAGCACCGCGTGAGGGCCTCGGCCTTCTGATGTGGCCGCCTTGACTTCGGTGACGATGTTGCTTGATGTCATGAAGTCGATGTATGTCGTCGCTCCAAGATCCAAGCATGCCTGACCCTTCTCTGCACCGCCGTCGATGGCAATGGGATGCATGCCCATGGCCTTGGCGTACTGGATAGCGAGGTTACCGAGGCCACCGCCAGCACCTACAATGGCAACAGAGCCGCCTGGCTGGACGCCCGAGACCCTGAGGCCCTTGTATACCGTCAGGCCGGCGCAAAGAATGGGCGCAACGGCGGCCAAGTCGCACTCCTTGGGAATGCGGGCAACGTGCGCCGCCTTGGCCACGGCGTATTGCTGGAACGAACCGTCGACGGTGTATCCGGAGAGTTGGGCATGGTCGCACAGCGGCTCAAGCGACTGGATGCAGAACGAACATGCCAGACACGAGGAGTGAAGCCACTTGATGCCAGCGTAGTCACCAATTTCAATGTCCGTCACGTAGTCTCCCTTGGCGACGACGACGCCTGCGCCTTCGTGGCCGCCGATGACGGGTGTCTTTCGCTCGAGGGGCCAGTCGCCGTTGAGGGCGTGCAGGTCGGTGTGACAGACGCCGGAGTATTTGATGTTGATGAGGACTTCGTCGGGGCCGGGTTGCCTGACGGGGATCTTCTTGTAGGTTGTGACTGCAGTAATTGTGAGTATGAGACATACGCAAGGAGTTTAATGTGCAGCTTACCACCGGTTTGTTCAATGACTTGGGCCCATTGTTCGGTGGGAATCTCAAACTCGGCCATGGTGATGATTAGCTGTTCTTCTGGTATGTGTGTGTGTGCTGTAGACGGATGATACTACTTGATGTCGAGAATAATTTATATCATTTTCCCGATATCCCATACACTTATAAATACTCCTCTCCATCCCTCTCTACTGTGTCGTCATCCTCGCGTCACGTCAACTGGTGACGTATTCGGTCCATTTCCTCAGCAGTCACACCACGACGTGGGCCCAGTGTGGATGCACAGGATAAACGAGACACGCTACACGGCGGCGCAAACACGTTACTTTAACATTCTGGGACGGACCGAAAAGACGGTGATTCTTATCATTTGAGCCTCATGTTTGCGTTTGACCCCTGCTGAGCCAAGTGGCCTTATTGCGTATTATGCCTATGCGCCATTTCCGACGCCGCGGTGAGCCATCTCCGTCGGACAGGGATGCAACCCATGCAGGAACATGATAGCGATGGCGGTAGCGACGGATAGATCACATCAGGATATCAACCCATTGAATTCCACCGCCCCGTCTAAAACTCGGCCCGTAAAGATCGGTGGGTGTCTACAGACGGCTTGTCGCTGATCTGATCGATATTCCCGAGATATCTCCTACGATTCCGAGTCCACCATTCTGCGCCGTGTTTCTTGCAAAAACGAGTCTTGGTGCTCCCCTGTCTTGCAATGTCGGCTCCACCTGTGCTGGCCTGATGTGGACGGCGCGTTTGCCAAGGAGTTCTCTTGTTTGGATCTACAAGATGTTAGGGATCATTCGCAAATCGCCAAGAACACAATCAACTGCGACGTGAAAGTAGAGTGACATAATTTTTATTTTCCCCCCACTTTCCCAATGATCTTCTCCCTTTCACTATACAAGACTAGAAGCACCATAGATCAACCATCACTTGACTGAAACACGTCCAAGAAATGATGCTGGGTACAGGGTAGCCACACCGAACACCACCGCTCGACTCTTGATGGTCACCAGCCACTGACAATTGATTATATCACCGTTGCAATGCATGTCCCAATTTGGTTGCCCGGCTTACCCGCGATCAGATGATGGAGGTTCCATCATCGTCGAGCTTCACCTCCATAGTACAGTTGAGAACACGAGATCTTCATCGAGGCCTCAGCGACAACTATCTGAAAATGACAGTCGAGTACATCGAGGCAGACGGGGGCAAGCTTGCGTTTGAAGTTGTGGGCGCAGGTCCTCTCATCATCTGCTCGCCGGGCTTGGGAGACACGCGCGATGCATACGATCCCCTCGTCGGGGAACTCGTGGCTTCCGGATATCGCGTAGCCCGCGTCGATCTACGCGGACACGGCGACAGCACGGCCACGTTCAACGGGTACGGAGACGAAGCAACGGCCGAAGATTTCCTCGCCGTTGTCCAGAAGCTCGGAGGCGGCCCGGCTGTCCTTATCGGCGCCTCCATGTCCTCCTCCGCCGCCGTCATCGCCGCGGGACGCCGGCCGGACCAAGTCGCCGGCCTGGTCCTCATCGCGCCGTTCCTCCGCAACGGCATGGGAACGGTGATGCGACGCGTCTTGCACCTGGTGTTGATGAAGCCGTGGGGTCCGTTTGCCTGGCGAATGTACGCGGCCAAGCTGTGGCCCGGTCTTGCTGTTGACAAGGCCAAAGAACGAGCAG
This sequence comes from Ilyonectria destructans, assembly GCA_020740775.1. Classification (NCBI taxonomy): domain Eukaryota; kingdom Fungi; phylum Ascomycota; class Sordariomycetes; order Hypocreales; family Nectriaceae; genus Ilyonectria; species Ilyonectria destructans. The sequence continues at coordinate 2,367,993 of JAHEWK010000010.1, forward strand.
CCAGCTCCACGGCCTTGCTGCAACGTCCCGGGCGATGGCCAGCATTCCATGCCTCGTCGAATGCTGATCATCGCGTTGTTCAGCCGTGGATCGCCCGTGTCCAGGCTCCGGTTCTCATCGTCATTGGTGATGCTGATCCGGACTGGAAAGACCCGGTAGGCGAGGCGCAATGGGTTGCATCCAACTTCAACCAGGTCGAGACCATCACCGTTCCTGGTGCCGGACATGCACCCATGTTTGAGCTTCCTCATCTCGTTAGTCCAGGAGTGGTTCAGTTTCTTGAGAAGACCCGCACAGCTGGGGCTTTCAATCCGCCCAGTACAGGCTAGCGTTTTATGAAACTTGACAGTATGGAGTCGCCCCCTTGTATGGGAATCGTGATGGGTGAGGGCAGTTGTCTGGCTTTACGGTGAAATTGAATTGATGCTGTAGGAATCGCTTATTTTTTAATTTATTTTTTAAAAAAAATCTTTTTTTACCTTTACTCAATATTAACACATAGATTAAAGCCATACAGTAAGAAATCGCCTATGTTTTGTCTATTTTCTCATCAAGCACGACCTAGAACTGTGGACTTTGAAGCGAATCTCGCACAGTTAGGTGAAGAGACTTTTCGTGGTTGCCACAATAATTCACAGTCTTGCCGGGGCCTAGCTCCAACTTGCGATACTGGCTAGTGAATTTGGTCGCGATGAACAAAAAGTAACGATTTCCTCGGGCGGCCATTCCCAATGTACTCCTCGGATGGTGTACGTTACGTAGGTAGAAGAAGGCATAAGTAAATATTCATGAGGTGACTGTGTAATCCAATTTACGTCTTTCTAGAGCAAAGGTTCTGCAACGCTAAACTCTCCGGCTCATGAGTCCGGAAAGACAATTGCCTGGCTTGAGAACTGGGGATAAGCTTAACCACGAACCCATGCGACTTTGTTCTTTGAAGTCAAATTATGGGGAGCGGAGATTATGCAGAGCGGACATGATACAGAGCGGACTTGATACGGGGCGGACTTGACACGGAGCGGACCCCAATTAATTACTGATAACCTGATCTATCATGAGTGGGCTGCCTCTTATATATCCACCCGCCATCTACTGAGGAAGGGTCCAAAGGCTTTGCTCTTGAAGCAAGCCACAGCCAAATCTTTACCCAATAATATTGCAAGATCTGTCGCCTAATACACCAATACAAGCTATCACCACGTAAGGCCTTGGCATTTGCATGCAGCATGCTTGAGTAGCATTGCCAATCCGAATTGACCGGACTTAGCTGGTGACCGTCATAGACGACAATGTGTAGTTCCGCTCTCTGCTCGGCCGATCAGCAAGCCATCAAAAACGGGGGATCCTGGCGAGCGGCTCTGCACTGCTCGACGCAATACCCTGTTTCTCAAAGAAAGCTGCATAGTACCTTAAGTGGTATTGTACCCACTTTGCCAGTGTCAGCAAGTTGCATTAGTGCCAAACCTTGGATCTGTTCACGATCCCTGTCCCCTTTCAAGCTTAATTAATCTAGACGTCATTACACGCCAGCTGTACCGAGGTGCTTTCCACCCGGCCGTCGATGGCGTCTTCATTCCCCAAGAAAACTCTCGGATGCTCTTGAGTGGGAAATTTGACTGCGTGCGTGGGCCTCCTTGGGATCAATGCGGATGAAGGTATACTGTTCGGTGACCCGAGGACCAACACATCAAGGGATTGCGCAGCCTACATACGCACGGTGGTGCCCGGCATTACTGATGCCAGTGTCGTATTCATATGGCATGAGATTTATCCGCCCGTCTTCGATGGCTCGCAGGGCCATACCAGCAACTTCGAACGTGCTTATATAACTTTCACAAGCGATTAAAGATCAGAATCTCGTCGAGGTTGACTAAGGGTGAATAGCTAGTCCAGCAATTCTAGGGATGTTATTAATGAAAAGACAAACCCTTGGTAGTGTTCAGTCCCGTACTTAAACTTTACCTGAAGATAAGATGCATTATTAGCCTCTATGTTAAGGACTTCAGAAAGCGATAGTTATTAGGTAGTGAGTACTGAAAGGTATGCCAATGTTTCATACACTCTGCCAAGGCCAGCGAGCCATGAGTTGAAATGATTAGATGTCAGCAGCTTGCATGACACTGCCACGCTTGGTGGAGTTATTTCGGCTCTATTTGAGCCGATCACTAGGGATTCGTGATTCGATCGGGCTCAAATAACCTTAGTGTGACGTCGGTATGTCCGAACTGGGAGCCTTGTCGTATTCTTGCGGCTCGTCCCTTGACCCTGACAATGGAACAACCCAACTTCGATCCAACCGTCAATCATCACACATCTTGGCATGACTACGACTTCACGCCGAGGGTATCAATCGACGCGCGGCCTCGGTCCTACAGAGCATGCCCTCTATATCTCAGGGTAGCCATGACGTAGACAGGCAGAATTGCAGTAGCTATAAAATTGCCGGCATGTCGCCCGGTACAGCGACATCCCATCAGGTTCACAACACCAGCTCTTACAAGTCCACGACATCTGTGTCCAGCCAATACCAACACCAACAGCACAGCACCATCAAGATGTTTGGAAGTCCCAGCGTTACCCTCGGCATCATGACACTCATCAACGCCATCGCCGTCACGGCCCAGAACCTGTCGTTCGGAGCCGACAACTTCTACCGTAGCGAGAGCGTCCAAGTTCAGCCCATCACGTTCCCAACCCAGTACCGCACCAACATCACGGCCAACCTCTTCTACCCGCGCAACCTGAGCCGCAGCGTTGAGACGCCCGCCATTGTCGTCGGCCACCCCATGGGCGCTGTCAAGGAGCAGGCTGCCAACCTCTACGCCACCAAGCTCGCCGAGCAGGGCTTCATCACCGCCTCCATCGACCTCCCTCACTGGGGCGGCAGCGACGGCGAGCCTCGCAACGGCGTCTCGGCCGAGTACTACGCTGAGGCATTCAGCGCCGCCGTCGACTATCTCGGCACCCGGGACTTTATCGACCGTGAGCGTATCGGCGGTGTTGGCATCTGCGGCAGCGGCTCGTTCCTCATCAGCGCCGCCAAGATCGACTCCCGTATCAAGGCCATTGCCACTGTCAGCATGTACGACATGGGCGCCGTCACCCGCAACGGCCTCCAAAGCTCGCAGACGCTCGCCCAGCGCAAGGAGCTCGTCGACGCCGCCGCCGCCCAGCGCTGGAACGAGTCCGAGGGCGCAGAGCCCGAGTTGACCGGCGGCACCGTGGACAGGCGCGAGGACGCTACGGATGCTGTGCTACAAGAGTTCTACGACTTCTACCGCACCACCCGCGGCGAGTTTACACCCCCCGGTGCTCTGCCCAACACCACGACTCACCCGACGCGCTCGAGTTACGTCAAGTTCCTCAACTTCTACCCCTTCAACGACATCGACACCATCTCGCCCCGGCCCCTGCTCTTCATTGCCGGCGACCAAGCTCACTCGCGCGAGTTCAGTGAGGATGCCTTCAGGCTTGCTGCCGAGCCCAAGGAGTTGTTCTGGGTCACTGGTGCCGGCCACGTCGATCTCTACGACCGTCTGGAGCTCATTCCCTTTGACAGACTCGCCAACTTCTTCAAGCGAAACCTGTAAAATGGCCGTGTGAGGTATGCTTGGCGATAGAGGCTTGCCTGATTATGGATAGGGCTTGTGGGTTCTAGGGGCGTTGGTTTCAATACTACTATATCTTAAGTAACTTAAAGGTCACGTCCCAGCCTAAATAATGCTTTTGCCATTAATCTCGGATGCGGAAGGTCAGTCCTGGCGAAATACCTGGTTGATTATCTTAGGAACCTAGAATCTAGAACGGTGTGTTACTTCTTCTCAAGAATGACTTTGATGATTAGAAAAGTGTAGTTAGCGCTCTCTGTTGTATCTTACGCCAACCTTTCATAGAGAAACGCATCCTAACTACTGGAATACGCAGCCCCTATCCGTGATGAGATGATGTTGTATGCGGAGGATCCCATATTGTTCCCCGCTCTCCCCAGTTCGGCCGTGAACTGGTGGGATGCATGACTGCCACTGGGACTGGGTCTTCGGATTGGTAATACCTGGAAAATCCTTTCGGTTGACAGGCGAGCTTGGAGCCCAGCATTGAACCTGGTTTTCAGTTTGGAAAGGTATGTTTAATGAGAGAAACCTAAGCGTCTTTCCCCTGCCATAATTGAGTAAATTGTGAGGAGATGTTCGTTTTGCCATGAAAGTAATGGAACCCAATACTTGTAACGCCATCTTAGCCGTAGCCCAGCACAAGCTGTGAAAGGTAGGTTGCGAAGCGAAAAAGATCTATGAAACATCAGCTGGGGGGAGGAACGATTGCACAGTTACTAGTTCATTGCATCAAGGGGTTTAGGTGGAATATTCGTTGGTATTCGTGAACCAGCTAATAGATGCAGCGGGTTAAAACCCGTTGGCTAACTTGTTTGTGCATTGTAATTACTATTGACGGATTACTCACTTAGTCCCCATTTAGTCCCGGATGGAAGCAAGATACTTTGCTTCATTGGTTATACGCACGCACACAAGACCGACCTGGTGTTTGCAGCCACGACAATTTTGCGCACGCACAACTGCACACGAACGCCAAATACTTCGCCATGTCTTACGTAGCGCCCCTGGCCTTGATGACGGTAGACAAGTCCCCGACAGGAAGCTGAAACGGGAACTCCATAATTGCGAGCATGATGGACAGAAGCATATACCACCCAGCAGCACTGGTGACAAAGAAAATCGCACCAGCTCCCTATTACATATTATTAGATGTGAAAGGCCGGAGATTTATAGGGAAACCTACCACAAAAAGCTTGTGCACGGTTTGGGCCGTTCCAACAAAGTCGTCTGCCTGCAGCCAGAAAGCTGCAGTCAGGAGGGCCAAGGCTGGGATAATGCTCAGGAACATGATGACGAAAATAACATTTGTCCGAAGTGCGCAGATGGCGAAGACGATGGCGAGTAGACCCATGGACAACAGCCAAAAGCCTAGAAAAGGAAGTGGTCAGCGGCAAGCCATTTGTCAAGACAACAAGCAGCTTTACTGACCTAGACTGGCGTTGAACCCTGTTGTGGCTAAGCCTGCAGCAGGAGACGTGGCATCGGCTGGAGCATAGAATGCATACGCTCCAAAGCTCGGGTTAAGAGTCCCTCCCAAGGAAAGCCAGAAAGTGCCAAAGGTGCAGAAGACGATGGATGGGAAGCTGTTTCCAAGAACCCATTCGAGAATTCCGCTCAAAAACATCAATACACCTCCCATGAAGAAATACACAGGGCTAAATACGTGAGTTGGTACCGCAAAAGTGATATGTAATTGGGAATGACAAACATGGATGCGGCTCCCAGGCCACCGGCACCCCTCCAACCCATCAGGTCGCAAGAAAGCGGCGTTAAGCATAGTAAGAATCCGATCAGAGCCCTGGTTGAGAAATAGTCAGTCCGCTGCTACCTTCCATGATGTCCGGGACATGTTGTTCTTACATAGGAGTCGGATTGCCAAATGTCTGTCTCAGCTCGCCCTTTGTTTTGTTTTGCGGAGAAAGATACAGCTTCTCGAACAGTTCTGCACTGATGGTGACGCTTCCGGAGGTCAAGGTCTCCCTTAGTGCCTCAGTGTGACCTTTCTCGAGGTCAGACTGATTCTGCGTGCGAATGGATTCAAGCTCGGCCATGGTGAAAGTCGGGCACGGGGTGGGGTAGGATCAAGAAAAGCGAAAGGTTTGTCGTCTCGGTTAGCGATTGCTACGATCTGGACCAAAAGAAAGAAATAAGGGATATTCTCAACAGTTATATCAAGAAGAGTCAAAGGCGTGACATTGGTTTGCCTGACTCGTCAGCCGGTTACGATGACATGCACGGTGAAGAAATAGTGCCAATTGAACAATTGCACAGCTTGTCTTGGCGCGCACTGGCATCATGATGGATACAACCTTGTCTTCAGGATAGACTGGGGACGATCACCTTGTTCCATACTGAACACGGCTAAGATTGTGCTCGGACAGGCGCACAGCTTCTGTTAGCGCCCAGTGGTTTCATCATCCATGTAGCCGTGATTTCCGAGGGACCAAATTTGTACGATCATTCCGTTCCATATCGAACACGGCTAAGCTAAGACTGAGCTCGGACTGCTTATTGAGAATGCGGGGGAGAGCTGTGGTCTGAGACTTCCTATGTAGTGCGCGGGGAGCTTCCGAACTACACCTACCAGATAGAGGGCCTAGAACTGAGTCAGGCCTAAAAGTGAGCATATTTACAGTTTTACTAGGCTAGGGGTTAGAAAAGGCAACCATTTTAGGCGGGGTGAGACGTTGTCATTTGCCGATTCCGTGCCACACCACTTGATTCCGAGCGGAACTTATTTCTGGCCTTCTACTCAATCCGGTAGCAATGAAGGTTTGTGTCTGGGAACCAGTCTGGTAGGCTCCAACCATCTACTCTCGGGATCAAGGTCAAGATCATGTCGATTAACGTGCTACATCTACCTAGAGCAGTAAACCTATATCGACCAGGACTAACATTTGGCTGTTAGTTGATCGCCGATGCCTGATAAAGGAGTGTCCCTTTTGCACCCGGACATGCATGCTCCCATGCTGGCCCATGCTTTCCAGCATGTTCAGCCCCTGTCGGACACTTACGGTCAGATCCGAGTCAGCTTCCTTGCCTATCTTCCAGTCCGCACAAATGCTCACTGATGGAATACTGCTATTCACAAGGACCGAGTATGAGTAGAAGGAAAACTAAACTATACCACGGTCAAGAACAACATCTGGCATCTGGTGTCAAGCAATGATGTCGTTGACGGGTGGTTCTCAGACTGCACACGATGGTCCATTGGGGGAGAACCTAACTTGATTGAAGCGAACCCGGACTTTGAGTCCCGTAGCAGGATGTCGGACGGATCTTGTGGATGCAAAGCGCGGCAATGCGCATTTACCGAGGGCTGGCACGCGTCAGAGGAAAGCCGAGCATGCACGTCCTAGCTCGGTATTCTATTTTAGCAGCTTGCATGACTTGATGTATTCTCTAGCGGCCAGTCGCATGGGAAATGGATGTAACAATCATCGTCGGGGATTAGGGCGGACGCCCTTGTCCGCATGACGCCAGCTTGTCCAACGAATTGAAGAGAGAGCAAGAAGATAGGGTATTTGATATCCGTGTGGGGAGAAGGACACGCGGGGTAGAACCATCCGTGTCGTTGGCGAATAGACTAATCCGTTGTTGGGTACGATCTGCCCATCTCAAGTCAGGGGATGATGAATCGTAGTGTCGAGCAGATTCCGGGGTAGCCGGGCCGAGGAAACTAACATCTTCCCACGGCTAGATGCCACCACGTGGACTGTGACGCACAACATGGGCACGGTTTGATTGAGATTGGTTGTGGCATTGCTTTTACCGATTGTAACAAAGATCAATTGTTGGAATAACGCATGTCTGGACTCTCGAGCCATGGTTTTCGGCTGGATATACGCGATGATACGTAGCAATCTCAGCGTGGGATCAAGGTCCCGGGATCTACATTCCAATGGTCAGTTGGGTTAGTGCCGCCACATTCTCGACAAGTCGTTAGTAAACAAATGCAACCAGTTATTTGTGTGCTCTTCTTAGAGGGCTGACATCTGAGCGGCTTGAGTAAGCTCTTTTGACTTGCAAGGCAGGCCTTGTCCGTTGCGGGGCGGACTATCCCATGAGCGTATTAATCTAACTTCTGTCTGCTCCCTCAAGGTGAGCAAGTTGCCGACACAAGGTCAAAAAAACACAGTTCTTTCCACAATTCAAGCATTTCCTACCCAATGCTTCCACGATGACCAAATATCAAGCTTTTCTCACATCCGGACACAGATTGCACTGGCATTATTTCCATTGCCTCAAAAGAACTATAGTGTCTTATTGAACACTAGGTATGAGCACATCAAGATCTCAACGACACGACCAAGAACTCCCACTTGTCTCCACTTATGCCATATTTGAGACTAAACGGGGGTGGATTCAGCCAAGGGCATGGCTCCTACCTCTGCAATGATGACTGCTGAAGAGTAATAGGCATCGAGACCGGGTTGATTTCCATACTGCAAACGATGTTAGTTCTATATCCTCCTACATGAAAAACCGCGTTTCGCTTACCGTGACGAATGCCACAGCAAGTTCCCTGTGAGTCCGTGAAAGTGGGACATGGTTGAGCCATGTGACCCCTCGACGTGAATATATCGGGTCTCTATGTCTATACCCAGATCCGATTGTTGCAGGATCTTCCGGGCCTCCCTCAATGTCGAAGTCATCCCAAAGATATACTGGACCGAGAGACTCCGAGAGCAGTTCACGACTTCCCGTGGCGCTAGACCCCTGGCTTGCATCATCTTCGGAAGAGTATTTGCGATCACGCACTTGGTCCTGGTATTCTTCGTCATCCAGAACGGTGACCACCCTGGCATTGCCAAGTAGTTGGCGAAGGGCTTGATACACCATCATGTCGAGGCCCTTTAAGATGACGTACCCACTTTCCGGCCCCCCCCCCTTACCGGCCACCCTTTTACACCAAAATACTACTATTTCTAAATTCTATCATAAAAGCAATTAAATATAAAAGAAATAAAATAGAATATATAAAATAATAATAGTAGTTATATATACTATTTAAGTTAAATATTTTATCTTAATATTTCTCTATATTTAATTATAGCTTCTTAAAATAAAGATTAAATTATAGTAGTAAACTTTAAAAATATAACTTTCTATAATCTTTTTATTAATAGAAAATAAAATCTTTTTAAAATCTTATAATTATATAGTATCTACTTTTAAATAGATATATATTTTTAATTATTAAAAACTTAAATATTTATAAAGTTATAAAAAGTAGGTATTTTTTATATAGAGAAGTTTTTAAGCTTAAAGAATTTATACTAAAAGTATATAAAAACTATTAATATTTTTTCCTAGTAAGATAATAATTTATTTATAATTCTAAGATTTTCTAAAATATTTATTTTCTATATTAATAATATTTTCTATATTTTTTAAATATTAAATTTATAGTAGAAAATAAAAAACTTTTATAAATAGCTTTATTAAGCTGAAATAAAGAGTAAATAGATTTAAAAGTATTTTTCTGGTTTTATATATATATAGTATATCTTATTAAAATACCTTTAAAAAGTTTAATATTAAGGCTGATTTACTATAGAATTTCAAAATAGTAGTGTTTTGGTGTAAAATAGTGGCCGGAAGGGGGGGGGTGGCCGGAAAGTGGGTACGTCATCTTAGCGTGTGATGCAAGTTGCGAATCGATGAGTTGGAAGTGTGAGGGTATGCATGGGTGCACGTGAAGCCCAACTTGCCGCCTACCCCAGTCAGTAAACTCCCATAGTGAGTTAAAATAGATGAGCAGTGAATTACCTCGACGCAGAAACCTGGGGCAATTGAGGAGTGCTTTGAGGGACTTGAAGAAGTGGAACGACTCCTGCTCCAAAGCACCAAGGCAATCTGCCATCAAAGCCGGTCCATATGAGGTCCAGAATAGATTGTAGGTCAATGTCAGTCGGTGGCCTTGTGTCACTTCGAGAACTTCATGCTCGCAGTCAGAGAAGAAGGCAGCCCACTGGATCGAGGGGGGGTTCACCTCCGCCCAGTTGAAAACAACCTCGCGGCCGACGTGCCGGACTGCCAGTTGGCTACCTGATAGTGTCAGTCAAATAAGACATGATTGATATGTGGTCCTGGGCGATGGTACAGAGGCTTACCTTGATGTGGGTGCGGAAGACAAACTACGAGTGAGCCCATCTGCTCGGCCGAACGTGGTGTATCAACATGGGGCTTGAACTTTCCCGACGGTCCGGAATAGACCTATGTATCACGTTAGAGTTATCGAATGATGGTTGTGGGGCTAAGGTCGCCTACGTTGAGCTTGTACAACTCGGCTCGAACTCCAAGATTGCTAGGCTTGGAGGAGTGATCGCCGTGGGCGAGAGCCTGAACAATCGTGTCCATAATGCCATGCTCATGGGGGTGAAAGTCTGTGCTAAACTTGTTGGTATCCATCTTGCTTGCCTTTCGGTATGTCTCATCGAGGACTTCCGTCTTGTTGATTCCGAACGTGGCTGGTTCACAGTCCGCTAGAAGCTGCGCAAAGGCACCTTGCGAGATAGTGTCGTCGCTGACGGGCAGTCGGACGTTTCGGCTCTGACTCAACTCGCCTGAGTCCTACCGGACGACGACAGAAGCCTCAGCAGAGCCTTCATTGGACGAGCCAGGAGAGACGTTGATTTTCCCACCGATGGCAAATACATCCTTGCCTGCGTGGTCTCTGAGAGCCGAGGAGACGTCATCAAGGAGAGTGTAAAGGTTGGTCTCGGTATTGTCCTCGAGAGAACTCTGAGCCGAAGCGCTCTGGGAAGAAGCAGAGTCAGACGAATGATCAGGGTTTCCCATAGCTACAGGAGTGGAACAAAAGTCAGGAATCAAGGGTTTGTGGTTATGACAAGATGAGTTGGAAGTGGTGTCTTTACTGAGATTCACGGGACCATACGAGCCTTTTAAACGGGTAGGTACTTCATAAGATTCAGATCATCTGATTCATTTCCATGGTCCTTACGTTGCGCACCCAGAGATGTATCTCTGTGAGGCAGGTGGAGGCGACGCTGAATGAAGCGGGTGAGCAGGTACATGTTCCAGCTAGAAGATACCTCAACAGAAGGTGGACTCCTTGCTGACAGTTTGGTACCCTTCAATCCTGGAGAAGTTCCCAGGTGGAGACGATGCTTCTTTGTCTCAGGGACTGTGCGACAGTGTCACCAATACGGCCAATAAGCAGTGTTGCGTGGAAACGCCACGATCTAGTGCTCGCCTAAAGGCCAATGAATAGCTGCAGCTTGCCTGCGCTTACGTAGAGAGCTCGGGACAAACATATTAAGGGGGCGTTGAGGAGATGTCACTCTGTTCATCACACCATCAAACGGCTTGGTGCCGCCTAACTGCATGCATTTTCCATTCGGGATACAACTGCTTGCCGCTCCTTGTGAACAATCAGTTTCACAGCGTCACAATTCCATGACCCGCCCCGCGGATGCGATCCAACAAGACGGCGGGAGAAATCAGAACTGTGCCACAAAGGAAATGCTTCCTTCTCCAATATTTTTGTTTTCACTGCTATACACTGTTTGTTGGCTACACGCAACCCTCCTAGCTCCGTACTATCAAAAGCCAGGCTGGTCCGTCGGGAATGTGGTAGTACGAATTGCGGATGGGACTGACCCAGTGATAAATATTTGTCCCATAATTTGGCCGTTTCAACTTCGGCCTGGATGACGTTGTTTGCGTTGTTTAAATCGGAGGCTTGCTTGGTTACTAGATCCGCGGCTTGCCATTACGCATCGATCTGCAGCATTCGATTGCAGAGCCACCCTCTACCGCATTCCGTAGGCCGACTCGTCATCGCTCGGATGTATCTTTGCGACTGTCTAGATTAATCTCTAACCGTTATATGCCCACTCACCCAATGTCCACCCGTTTTTTGTGGTTGTGCCTATGTATCCCGTTTCCGCCCAAGGCACAAGCTTAGTGTTATGCCGAGATACGTATTGTCCGAGATTGATGCCCACGACTAGGACGAAAATTCGGGTAGTTGGTTTTGAGTTGGCCTTTCTACCTGCGGCCTTCTTACCTTCTTAACTAAAGAGTCTCTTGATAATAAAACACGTACTTAATGTTTCTGAGGCTCTCCACTCTGTTTTCAGCATATTCACACTCATGTCTGCCTCTCCAGTTAAAAGGATGTGATTTTGCTCCTTCTGTCGGTCCGGTTACGCCACATACCTAAGTCTGCCTTTGTACCAAGTCCAAGACAAGATAGGTAGCATGGTTCGAGACATGGCTTTCGGTTGGAAATACGCAATGATACGTAGCAACATTTCGGCATTCTTATCGCCTCGCGGATCTGGTTAAAAACGCAATTATGTGACAGCGATGTGCTGGAAGGGTGCGCAGTTTGGTCATCACGGGATGCTTTGCCGACAGTCTTACCCTAGTGGTAATCTACGGAGATGCGGCGAAGTATGTGGTCAACAATGCGCGGAATTTGTCTGCCACAATTGAAAGTATTGATGTGAGATTTACGGAGTATGAATTAAAGATATAGTAACTAGGCTTTCTTCATGCCAAGCGTGATACTTCGTGCTGTTTTTCGGGGGACTGCTCCATTTCTTGAACGGACTGCTTTACATACTTCTGAATAAACCACTAAAACTATTGCTGGAAAAATTCGTAATAAATCCGGTTTACTCTCGAAAACGCCGAGCTACCTGACTCATAGGTATTGTCGGTCTTGCGCCCGGTTTCGTATCTTTCTCAAAAAGTGGTATTGCTCACCGCTATCAGGTGCGCTGTATTGATCCCAGCCAACGCAGGATACCCTCAGCCTAATGCGAATTGGTCTTAAAGACTATTTATAATCATGTTGAAACCCTCAAATTGCTCTCTTGCAGTTTAGACTTGACTTACTATGAAGATAGCCATGACACATTGCACGAGGGAGTACATGTAGATTATCACTGCCCATTAAAGCCACTTCTCCCATTTCACTAAGTGGGGCTCTAAACATGCCCGCAGGCATTATCGGCGGTTCGCGATCCGCCCAGCAAGTCACAGCTGAAAGATGTTTTCAGCTGGCTAGGGTTAACGGTCGCCAAGAAATCCAGAGCTCTGCCATTCGCGGAGGCAGATTAGAGGGATCCTGGGGCTGAAAACTCGCTTCCTGAAGGCGCTACGACAACCCTAAATAATGTTTATCTTGGCACTCATGCAGCTCTTGTTTCGAGGTCCCGTGGGTTGACTGGGGCGTTGCTCCATTGCTGGCAGCATAAATAGCAGGAATGCCGCTGTATCCCGCGTACGGAGGGTGCTCTGGCGATACGTCCAGGCGCGCCCTCAATATTTCTTTTACATACGACGGCAGAAACGACAATGATCGGCGTATCATATCTCGCGTTTTGGAATCTTGGTACTTGCTTTCCCCGCGTTGGCTGCCCCTGAAATGCCTCGGGTGGACCGTCATGCTAAATCTCGTCGTCGACAGGCCTCTTCGCCCTCTCCATCTGCGTCCTGTCAGGTTGCCGATCTAACCTGGAGAGAAACTACAGTCTCGTCAACTGGCCTCGCGAAACAATTGGGCTCGTTTGGGGTCAGGAGTGCACGAATGCCACCGCACCTTTCATTCCGGACGTGTACAAGCTGGGCGCATCTGGTGAGGGCTTCTCTAACGACGAATACATTGACGATGAAAGGCCGGCTGACCACCGCAAACCCTAGGTACCTGTAGAGTCTTCGACGCGAGAACTACTTGCAAGCGCCGTTTCCCTCCGACACTAAACTTGGCCAAAGCTATCTTGGAAGACCTCGCCGAAGCAGACTTGGCTGAGTTCCCAGAGGTTGCCAACATCTTGGACGGTTGTCGCGAAACCATTGACAAGCCAATCAAGCACTCTACGGCAGAGAAATTGGGAATTGCCATGGTTTCTTTCGTCATTGTCTCGATATTTCTCAACATCATCTCGATCATTGTGGCCGCGGCCACCGATGACCCCTTTGGGCTTCTGACCTCCAGCGTTCTTGCCGTAGATGCGCTGTTCATCTTCACCGCACTCGTCTTGTGTATCGCAATGATGAACTATGAGGGTGGTGGCTACCTCAAGGGTGTGCACGGAGGGGACTATTCGGATAAGGAAATGATAGGAATCGCCATCTGGATGCTACTCGGGATGCTGATCGGACGTGTTCTTTCTAGTCCCTGGCTTTTTGGGGCTGCGATTGTCATCTTACTTCCCATTGCCCTTGTCTTCGTGCTATTTCTTGTGCGAACACGAGGGTTTTTCGCCATAGTTAAGTACGCCGTAGCGAGTTGATACATGGCCGTGAATGCACACCGAAGCTAATAACGTAAATGAGCGGGGTTTGCATTTGGTTTAGGAAGCTCCGCAAATATAATAAATTTGCGCCTGTCTAAGTCTTGCATATAAACACAAACAGCTGTTCAAAGAATTCACTATGCCCGCATATAGAAAGAGGAAGACCACCCTATCCAAAGGTGATTTTATTTCGTAACGAGGAGCCGCGATTTCTGGCCAGTGGATGGTGTTGCTAAGTGTAACGACCTCCGAGCTCGTGTACAACTTCAGGCGGGTCCGGCGAAGACGGAGGTAATGGGGCCGTGATCGGCCTGATAGCAACGTATGACGTGCTTGTTCGCACGGGCGAGAGATCAGGAGAAATTGGGCTCCTCTCTTGGACCACCTGTGGTGCCTGGTACTTTGAAGACTCATGCTCAAAGGGCTGCTGAGGAAGGGAGGCGGGAGTGTCCGTGTTGTCTGGACCACGAGGCCGCCGAAATCGAAACCAATACACCAAGCCCAAAACAAGCAGGCCTCCCAAGAAACCTCCAACTGTACCTCCAGCGATGGCACCAACATTCGCAGAGTCTTTGCTATCGTCTTTTGGTTTCGTGGTAGACGAGCTCGTCACTACTGATCCCGCGTCCTTTGTCGTCGTTGCTATTAAGAGGCTCTCGGAAGGTTCCTGGGTGGTGCCGTCCACGTCAACGAACGTGGATACGGTGAAATCCGGATACTGTTCGCCGTTATATGTAAAGTCTACGCTGGATACTCTCGTCGCTGGCGTGGCGGCGCATCGATAGTCTCGAACGCCTTTCGGATAGGCATAGGTACGACAATATGGTTCGGTTTCGTTCGTGCTGGAACAATCGAGTTAAAATTTGAAAGACACCGACAGGATGGGTTACGCTGTGGAGTGGCACTCACCAAAACAGGTTGTATGTGTTGCTTACGCAAACATCATCGCAAAGAACAGGGTCGAGAGCTTCGTCCCTCTGCAGGCATTTTGTACGAGCAAGGCCAGTGTCTTTGTCGATCTCGCAGGCAATGAATCTGAAGTACTCCAACTCCCACAGGCAGATGCCTTTGTTTTCGCAAGTGATGGGAATCTGAACAGATCCCGACAGATAGCCGCACGTTGAGTTTGGAGCGTATGTGACTGTGTATGTGGACAGATTGTCTGCTTCGTCCCTTGGATACTGTCGTGGGTGTGTCGGAGTTGGAGTCGGAGTCTCGAGAGCCTGTCTAGCTTCAATCACAGCCGACGTCAAAATAGGATCTAGAAAATGGGCAAATGTGGGTATCGTAAGTGCGAGGACTGCCGCATACGATCTCCGTCGTGAGGAGTCCATAGTTAAGGCAGAGAGGTAGAGAGAGCTAGGGAATCCTGGTAAAGTCCACGAGGACCCGACAGCCTTGGAACCATCATTAAGTACTCGGGCTCGGCAGTCTGCCTACGAATGCACATCGGGTATGAAAACAGCCTTGAAAATATCGGGCTGTGCAGAGCGAATGATGGTCCGCGGGGCTTGCAGGAGCTGAAGATCGTGAGACATAACCTCTACGCCACGAGGCAACCAATACTAGTGCAGTTCTACTATTTGGCGAGGCTTTGCGATACTGCATCCGTGCCAGGGTTGTGAGAGTGAGCCTCTCGACTGTAGCACACTTTTCAAGAACAACAGGCGCGACGGATTCAATATTTACGTGGATTTATCAAGATCCATTGGACATCGCGAGCAAATCACCCCATTTTACAACTCGCACTACAATCAATGCTATCCATCGCACTACTGCCTGCCGATACCCTTGCATATTGGCGTTCTAGGCCCAACCTTGGTGGAGTTCTGCCCAAGACCTCTGCAGGTCTAGCGATTGCGAACCAATGCCAACAAATCGTGTCTGCCTTGTCTCCCAAAGTGTGTGTAGTCGTTGTGCAAACTCATTGGCTACGCAACCGCTGGCCCTCTTCACCCCAGTAGGTATCACAATTTTTAGATCAGATAACAAAATCGCCATTTTTGGACTAGATCAATTCTACTTCGGGAACTAGCATCGCCGCCTGGGGTGACGGGACCAAACTCACTACTCACGAAAGAGTTCGTCATGAAGTGACTATGTCAGCAAAAGGAATGGTGCAGGAGAGAAAATAACATGCGTCAGTTCGCTAGCCTGTGGTGTATAGGTGCCTCGACTAGTTGTGGTGATACTAACGATAGGTGTTACGTAGCTGGAAGGAGTAGGATCCAGATAATATTCAAGATAGAGAAAATGGGCAAGTTGAGCCTGGGGTAGGCAACGCGCGACAAGCAAGCTTTAGTTGATATTCTCGAGGAATTGGCTGCATTGAATGACGGTCTGGAGAGCCTACTTCCAAGAGAGGACGCTACTGCCATCTCTCAAAGTCTTACGGCTGAAGTCATTTGTACCGAGCCTAACTTGGTAGACGTGACGAGCGAATCGTTTGGAAAGGTGAACTGCAAAGCCGTAGCAACAATTGAGCTCCGACAAAAAAACAAAAAAAACTCGTCAGAAAAGTGATTACCATTCTCCAACGAACCTCTAGGCGAAGAACTTGCACAGTCCAGTCAGTTGATCGCACTATCATATTTCCCACACTTTGTAGAGCACAGGCTCAAGTACGAACAAGATTTCGACCGGGAAACACTGGACGTGCCGTCTGCTGGGTCTCTCTATAAATATAGCCCACTTCCAAATGCTGCCAAAAAAGACACACGATCCGAGAACCCCCGCGATGAAGAAGTTGTTTGATCGAGTGGAAGTCAGAGCGAGCAGAGTCTGAGCACTCAAAAATCTCCAACGAAGCATTAGCGAGGCGTCGCGGCCACATTGCCTGGCTGCTACACAGAACAGCCACCTCTGACGATGACTACTGCATTCTCAACCGTTTAGGATTCTGCGTTGCAGTCGGCCGCCTTCCCAGTGGGGAAACACACTCCATGGTCGGCTTCGTCTACCAGCTGCCTTCGAACGCATCGAGCCGCGTGGAATCGGTCCGTCTCAGGACTATCTTGGGACAATCATTTATATCCGAGGAACCCCGTATTCCGGATCTGGACGATCGCTATCTGCTCGCAAGGATTCTCGCCATCTCGTTATATCAACTTTACTGCGCCGGATAGATCAATCGAAAGATATCAAGCTACAATATCCTTTTCTTCGAGGACAAGGAAAGCGGAAGAATCACCATCACCCAGCCATACTTATGCGGGTGGCAATATGCGCGGCCAGACTCCCGTACATCTGGCTACACAAACGAACAACGGGTCACTGAAACTTGAGCCATTGGCATTGGTGATCTCGATATGTATGTTCACCCAGATAGATTTAATCCAGCGAGGGGGGTCCCACGCTTTCAAAAGAGCTACGACTTGTACAGCCTCGGGATTGTCCTGACAGAGATTGCCCCCTGGGAGCCCATTGTGGCCTTCACTAGTGTTGACAGCAGAATCGACATGGAGAAGTTCAAAATTCGTTGGAGCCATGGCGGTTGGTCGCATCCGGCATAAAGGCTGCAGTGGAGAAAGAGGTTTGGTCGGAGATGGGCGTGGCATACCGAACCGCTGTTTTAATCTGTCTCGGGGGCTTTACAAACGCCAATCGGGAGAACCAGGAAATTGAGGCTGACGATGTCAAAGACATGGAGGTAGGGATAGAAAGAGAGTTCTTCTAGAAGATCGTTGACGTGTTGAGGCGTGCGTGTATTGTAGATTAGATGTGACTGGCCTGACACGCCTGATCCCTAAAATGAAACTCTTTGAAATTTTCATCTCGAATACGAGAAGCCTTGACCGATATGTTTGATCACGCCCACTATCCTTTTGCGCTTTAATCTCTGGCCAAGGGCGATGCTTTCTGGGGGTTCATGGAGGACATGTAGTTGGTTGCTTCAGACCAAGGGAGAACCCGTTGCAAGATTTAAGTTGTGTAGTACTAACAATAGTGACCAAGACTAGATGCCACTATTTCGAAACATTCAAGAGACGGATATGGTGTGTAATAAGTAATATTTAGTTGGCATATACGGTATACTCCATACAGTTGACCGCGAAACGTGGTTGCAGGGATCCCCCAGACGCAGTCACATGGCTGCTAGGAGATGAAGTCTCCACAAATAATAATATTTGACCCGCAGCGATACAGAGGACTCGCATGATGACACATTCCTTAGGCTCCGGCTGCATCCTTCGTAAGCAGCTTGTGGAACAGACGAGCTAGATTAACGCCTCTGTGGTCATACCTCGATACAATCGCCATTCAGTCCCTCATTGTCCGTTTTTATTCTACTGAAAGAGCCGGATTAACTGGCCTAAAGCCCTACCGCCACGGGCTGTCAGCCACGGAGTTAAATCCCGCAAAGAAAAGCAAGAAGAAAGCGCCACCTTCAACACAATTTGGTATGTCTGGTACTCCCTACGCCCCTGTACAACTTGGGCCAAGTTGGCTTATCCAATGTCCTTAGCTGATTACAAATTACAAGGGTACCAAACTAGCGATGCGGTCACAGAACCGCACAGCTATCACACTCCCCGTCCCCAGCGATGTGCCGCCG
The DNA here is from genome assembly GCA_020740775.1 of Ilyonectria destructans. Lineage (NCBI taxonomy): Eukaryota > Fungi > Ascomycota > Sordariomycetes > Hypocreales > Nectriaceae > Ilyonectria > Ilyonectria destructans. The sequence goes on from JAHEWK010000010.1 coordinate 2,386,433, forward strand.
AGGGTCCTCCTAGACTATATCCAGACCTTTGAGCCAACCTTGCGTCACAATCCGGGCATGGTTGCCTATAGTGAAATTCCTTTTGACCCTGGTCAGATCGGTCCCGACCCTTTCTTTGAGTTTGGGTGCGAAGAAAACCCCATCCGCTGCTTCCAGATCCAGGAGGTTTTCTGGCTTGGCCCAGGCCTTACAAAGGAGATGAAGTCGCCCTTTTTTTTCCAACGCAGCCCATCTGGCATGCGGTGTCGCTGCAATGCTTACGCAGGGGTTATCAGTTGGACTGAGTGGCAGGTGCTGCCACTCCACGACGCGTCTCCTACCGGCTCTGCGAGCACGTCCAGCAAACCACACCCACTGAAGAGCAATGTGGAAGAATGGGGGCTGTATGGGGTGGTAATAATTGAAGCTAACAGGCTAATGTTGCCTTTTTGTGTTCTAAACACTGAGAGATACTTGAATACAATTGGTCAAGCCCTGATTAAGGAGGTATGTGGAATTTACCTAACTGGGACGTTTTAGGATATTATGATGATTACAAGTAGCAATTAAATCGCAAAGAAATAGATACATTACATATAATTCACTCTTAAACGTGTTGTGGTGGGCAATCTACTCTCTGTGGGCCATCAAGACACAGGCACACAAACGGCCAGGCGGCCAGCCAACCAGGCACGCTGGGAGACCATCACCAAGGAATTGATAAGCGCAGCAGGCGATGCAGGTACGGCAGGGGCATGGTTGGTCAGCATTCAGGCAGGAGGTACAAAGTCTGGAAGCGGAGTGGCCAGGGGTCTGTAATAATGGACCGCGACAATGGGCTATAACTATGAGAGACGAGCTAAGAGGTTGATATAAGCTACGACGATGGATCTGCCGAGTGTAACTATTTGCCTAGCGTATATTGACCTGTCCTTCCCCTTTTTTGTTCGGGATCGACTTGTCAATGCAAACCCCCACGATCTTGTACGGGCCCATGGGATGATTTCTGCATATGAGCAAGTTTCCTGACCCCCAGGTATTTACATAGCCGTAATCCCTCATCATATCCGTCATGTCGTGGGTGAATTCCTCTTTGACCAGAGCCCTACCACTTGGGAGCGGTACTTCGTGATGCAAGGGTTGGTTGATCTTCTTGCGTCTGCAGCTGTTGGAATAGAGCTTGTGGGCCTGGATGTCGCCTGCGAAAGCGACCAAATCAAAGGCCTTGCCCACATCTCCGACCTGCACCAACCCCAAGCCATCCGTCAGGACTATTCTGTTGTCACGGTCCAGGAACCCAGCCGTGTCGCCGAGTGGGCTTCCCTCTACCGCGGTTATGGCTTCGAATATCAGCGCAAACGGCGCAACTATAGTGCATCCGCAGTTCACGGTGACGTGGCATGAGATATTGGCCGTGCTTCCGTTGGCCAGGCGGGAGCCGCACTCATTGATGTCAACCATCCTGTAGTTCATCGACATGTTGTGCGTCCTGAAGCCCATGGCGTCTGGGTTCTCCCAAAAGGTGCCACTGACGGATCTGTCAATCCATCTGACGGGCTTCGCGTTGGGGTCTGAAGTCTCCCACATTGGTTGGAGCTTATCGAGGAGCCTCCTCCTGTACTCGACGAGGTCGCCGCGGCCTGGGTCCATGATGGCTCCTAGGATGGTAGCACAGTGCACCAGGATCCTGCCGGTTTCGTCCTTGACCACATCTCTGGGTTGATCGTAGGTGTGAATCCGTTCGCTACTGAACCGGCCGGTTTTGAGCTTCTTGCCGCAGTTGCAGCCCTTGAAGATGAACTGGAAATCTCCATTCCCCTGGCTGAGTCGGATCTTCATCAACTTCCGTGGGGTCCCGATAACACCCGTCATGGCCGCAGCCTTGGCTCGCCCGTCCTTTTTCAGCCTTCCTAGGTTGAGTACCCCAGCGAAGCAGTCGGTCGTCATGATTTGGTTGTCGTTTTCTACTACCGGGATCCAGTTCCACCCTCCCTCTCTGTCTCTGCCGCTCACCGCAAGGTTGGTCCACGCGAGCCCGGTCTCTGTAGACAACTTCTTGAAGAAGTTGAAAGAGATTTTCTTGATGTCGTCTCCCGACATCTCCGTATCCACCTCCTCTTTGGTGAAGAGCCCGCTGAAGATTCCCAGCAGACCCCTGAAGATGTCCGCCCTCTTCTCGCACTCCCTTGGGCTTATCGAGATAGCTGAGAAGATGTTGCTGATTCCCTTATAGTTCTCACGCCACCAGTGAGAGCCGCCGTTGATGATGTCGGTCCTTGCGCTGTTCATCCCCTTGACCTGAGTCTGGAGTCTGCTGAGGGACAGGATATTTTCCTCTATGACCCTCAAGATGGCATTGATTGATGCCGTGTTGAGGAACCTGCCGTTTTCGATCCAATCCCGCAGCTTGAGGGCCTTGTCGTTGGAGTCAGTGGCTAGGTCCATCCAGGTATGGAGCTGTCCTATGTAGAATATGCTCGTTGGGTTTATCCCCCACATGGTTATATTCTTACCGAGGATCATCTCTTGGAACGTCCACACCCTGGTGAAGTACGCATTTTCGAAGAGGGACCTGACGTGGTCGATACAGGTCGCGTAGCAGTTGAGCACGCCCAGCTCGATGGCAGCGGACCTCACGGTGGCCTCATCAATGTCGAATTTCCACTCCCTGTTCGCCCACTCTCTCAGACGTTTGATCAAGTTGTCGGTCAGCCCAACTGCGTCAGAGGCGAGTGCCGAGCCGCGCATGTGGTACAGGACGTGGTCCATGAACTTTAGGTCGTCGACAATCGTCTGCGGGATCCACTCCTCAGCCATCTCGATGAGAATATGGCATTTCTCAGCACATCTGTAGTACTCGTACATCTTGGGTATCTCGGCGACCTTCTCCTTCTCATCCGTTTGGTTGATGCACACGCAGTCCACCCACATGTACTGGATGTTGGCCGTGTCCATCAGCCGCATGATGTCTCGCAGCTTATCTGGGGAGATGGTAACGTTCCAGTCGACGCCGCCGATCCCGCAGTTGTACGGCGATACTTTCTGGCCCCAGGTGTAGGAGAGGATCTCAAACTTGGTCACATTGTGAGCGCGGGGGTCGACGACAAAGAACTTGCCGTTGCTGTGGCTCAGCAGTCTCAGGGGGAGGGTGGTCGCCATGGAAAATATCGTGTCAGGAAATGACACGGGAGAAGCCAAAGAATTAAAATTCGAAATTCAGTGCTGACAATATGCTGTAAAGGTTGGTGATGGTGGGATGTTGCTGTGTCGCCAAGGTCACGATAGTTAGGCCAGTCTCAGACTTACTTGGGCAAGACAGTCATAAGTCCAACTCATATTCAAGATTCCTCCCTGATGCCCTAGGCACAAGGAGAATTAGCGAGCTTTTGAATCACATCTTGTTCTAGCCTCGGGCTTTGGTCCAGGGGCTTTCAGCCGTACGCGACATGGGGGCACAACGGCGCGAGGAGTATGCAGCTGATTGGTTAGACAATTTCCACTTCCACGCTCCGTGTTTTAATTATTTGCTTTTCTTTTTTTTATCCTGAGAGGGCCAACCAGAGCGTAAGGACGCCCCGCAGCTGAGCTCTAGGTGCATTTACGCAACCTTATCAATAAGCTTGGCATCCCGTTGTGGATGGATTCGTACCGCTGTGGCTGTTGGACTCGCTACGCTTGTGTAGCTATTCGCCTGCACAAGAGAAACTCCACAATGTCCGAAGCGAGGTGCTGAATTGGAGTCCCTCATTCGGGGTCGAACCGTGTCGATCTCAACTAGGTGCCGTTGCCCCAAAAATAGAAGCTTGAAAGTTAGCCGAGGGATATAGCCGCCAGGTTTGGCTTGAAGACCGGCGATGTAAGCCACTTGATTGTCAAGGCTTGTTTCTTGAATACTGTCGACGGCAGCAGCAAAACTGGGGACTCGTAAAATCATCAACTGCCTTCGTTGCATCGTGTCTTGGCAAGACATCAGGCCAACCGGATTAGTGGTAAATCTGCCTTCCATACTGAGGATCTTCTGTATATTCTAGTACATCTGCAGTACTAAACATGCACACCAATTATTTGCAAGTACTGTATGGCTTTCATCCATTTAAAGATATTGACTAAGCTAAAACAAACAACCAAATGCTACCCAAATTGAAAATTTAGCGAGAGTGAGCCTGATGCTTATGTCTTAACATCTTATCCTTCCGAGCAAATCTTTTTTTACATCCTGCAACGTCACATGGAATCTTTATCTTGCCATCCGTACCCGAGTGTCTTGACCGCTGGTGGCGTTCTAGATCACGCCTCGTAGAGAATCTCATGTTACACCCCTCGACAGAACATCTTTCAGGCTTGGAATGTTTCAGAAAGTGCTTACTGAAATGTCGGTTAGTATGCTAACGGCACCAAGGAAATCGAACTTACTTCAAATCACAAGCCCGGCTGAATTTGAGAAGGCACTGAGTGCATTGGAAAGCTAGGTGCCTTTCTGCGCTTAGACCCCCAGTAGGTGTTGCAGTGTCCCGCTTTTCCAGCTCAGATAGGATCCCGACAGTCTTGTTGTTGCATTTTGGTGTCTTGGAGATGCCAGGAATATTCAGATCCAAAGAGCTTTGGGGAGTCTCGACAAGCGGATCCTCCGAATGCCTTGGATCGGTATCAATTGCTGACATCTCCGAAGGAACTGAGGCACTGTCAGGTGTTGTCATACACTGAAAGCTCTCCTCTGCGCATGTCTCACTCGAGGTTTCAGTAGAGTAGCTCATGTGCGTCCCTGAATCGGTTGCCACGTGGGACGTAACGTTCCAGCTCGTAATCGCTGTCTCAGGACGAAGTATCTGGATCAATGCAGTCTCTTCTTTCCCTATGAACGACTCCTGCGGTGATATAGGTGGCGTTGAAATAGCTGCGTCTGTCAAGGGATTTGGTAATATGCCCCCGTGACCTTGACCAGACTGTATGGGCTCTTCCATTTGAGAGCTGTGAGATTTGGCGTCGTTGTCCCACTCCCTCAGCCTGGAACTGAACAAGCTCGTCTCTGGATCAAAATCCAACGGAGCTGAAAACTGGGCGAGCCTTTGCCCAACAGCCAATACTCTTCTCTCCCGAGCCAGTTCTCGAGTGGGTATCTCTGCTCCACCGGCCAGACTATAGAAATCGAGATCATGAGCAGAAAACCAATTGGGTGGAAAATAGTTTCCAGCCCAACCCAGACCTCTCATATCCCAGTCTTCGGGCAGAGGACCATCTTCCCCTCTAAAAGGGTTCGAAAACACTTCGATGGGGTTTAGCCCCTTTGAGTGGATGCGCACAGTCACATCATTGAGAGATGATGCCACCAAGTCCCATGGAACCCAGTGTGTCAGGTAAGCCATTGCGGACGGATGATCAACCACGTACAGCATGAAAACCAGCCGGACATGTAAGTAGGCCATGAAATCTAAATTTTCAGCATTAATAAAGACACATGAGTCAGATTGTTGAGCAAGTGTGCATGCGTTCTCGAGTTGCTGGATCCGCTTCGATTCGCTTTCTTGAGTTTCAGTCTCACAATCTTGCGTTTGTGGTCCGTTGATTGCTTGTTGAAGAAGACTGCTCTTGTCGCCATATGCGAGAAGACAATTGCAGAGTGTTATAGACATTTGATATCTGCTACATAGGTTAGCTTTTGTAGGATTCAGCTGTTGCCAATCGACGTCGGTGGAGCTTAATGGCCACTCACTGTCTGGTGACCCATCCTCCACTTTCTAACGGTCGTTTGGATACTAGGCCGGAGACAAAGGTTTTGACCACATTCTTGAAGTCCTCGACATTTGTTTGAGTGAAAATAATAGCATGAGCTTGCAGAAACGCTGCGTCACAAGGGGCCATGTCCCTCAATTGACGACCAATCATGAATGTCTCCGTGATTAACTCCTTTGATTGTAAGAAAGGCTCCGGCACACACAAGCTTTTGATCAAATAGAACATCTGCTGTACGACGTTGGAACCAGATAACATGGCGAGACGATGATAGAACCTTCCCGTGGTGGGCATTTGGAATGAGGTGCGACAGTACCAATGTCGAGAAATGGTTTTCCACTTCTCATCACTTGTGCTATCAGCGCTATTGGTACGTAGACTACCAATGGGTATTAGACATTAATTGATCTTCCCCTGCTTAAAGAAATGACAGAGAAATGAGTAAACGTACCGGTATCGTCCGAGATCACCGAGACACTCGTACCAAGTGTTGTCAAATCTAGGGGCCGCTTCATGGAGTCGCTCAATAGTATTGGATGCTATATCCAAAAAGCTCAACCTATGTTCTGACGAGGGTGGTAGGTGATGATGCATCAGGTCGAGCAAGGAATGAACCCCATGCCGCCACATCCTCCCTGGTAAACCACAGTCGGAAGCCATCCGACGCAAGTCACGATCGGCGGAAGGGTGCTGCGAAGTAAGTAAAAGCTCATGGTGTTTGCGAAGGAGATTCCGGTGCAGTTCAATGCGAGCTCGCCATTGATCGTCCGTTAATTGCTGAGCCCTCTCAGCTTGGATGCAGTCGGTCTCAATTTTCACTAGTTCATCGTAAAGACGATCAACTTCTGCAAAGGGCTGTTCTGAGTGAATGGAATGCGCTCCCTCCTTGCACAGTTAGGAATACCGTCGGATGCAACAAAATTGAATTCACATACATTAATTCGAATGGGGTCCATTGTGGTAATTGAATTGCGAGTAACCGGAGGCACAGTGGTTTCACCCGCTATGGCCACCTTTTCCACGAGGCAATAGGAGCAGCGTGGTGTACCACAACCCGGACATGAACTTACTGACACCTTCATGCCTCCGCAGGGACACACGCACTTGAAGAAGAAAGTAAGCATTTCTACTTGGTCACTAGGAAAGTACATCTGAGAACAGCAATACGTACACATTTCCAGATCCAGACTTTCCTCTTCCGGTTCCGGCTCCGCTTGTAAATTGGCGGTGCAAGAGTCAGAATAGCGGCAATAACACCGATGCCCGAGACATTGGGTGTTTCATTTTCTCGTTTTCTGGATTGATCATTTGTTGAATTCGTTGTGTTTTGAGGTTGATCAACTCCTTCGTGTGATATTTGTGCTCCTGGCAGCTGCTACTAAGTGTTAGACAGGTTGATTGAAGTATGCTTCATATCCACAGCATATCACACCAAGCACAGCGTGTTGAAACCATTCACAGGGGATGAAAAAAGAAACTTGCATTCGAAGGCGTTTGATTGACGTCGAGAGCTTCATCTTGAGGAGCGGGGTCGTTCTGTTCCAGTTCTGTTGAATCAGAGTGGGATGGTAAGGATACACTTGTCACCCCAGCCGCATCGACTAAGAAGAAATTAGTCATGATGTCAAAGATAAATAACATGCTTTGGCACACTTGAGTTCTGATCACGCATGTGATCGTTTCCATCACTGGAAGGTTGCTCAGAGATGGAAACAGCATCTTGAAGCTCCTCGAGGTAGAGACTGTCTTGGCGAGAGTCGTCAACATTACGAGGGAGAATAGCTTCGACAAATGGATTTGAGCTGATAGAATCATTTGAAGCGCCGTGGATGGAACGAATTCCTGGCTCGGCCGAGGGACTATCGTTGCGTGAAGTGACATCACGGCCCGGTCTGTCGGTTGGGGTAATCAGCAAAACCGTCAATTAGGTTACGATATTAGCGCTGCATACTCAATGACCGCGGGCGAACTTTTCGGCTCTGAAATCCCCCAAGTCAGACATATAAGAGTGAACACGCAGGACCAGAGCTGAATTGTGCGCATGGTCACTACCAAGAGCAACCAGATGTATGGGAGCGTCTGTCTGAGTGAAAGAGAGTGGTCAAAATGGCTCAACCAAAATGAGCTCCTTTCACGAACAGCCGGGATATGGCGACCGATACCAATATTGTGGTCATGTGTTGAGTTGAAATGATTTGAGATTTGAGATTTGAGACTATTTCAAGTCATTCGTTTTGGGTTGCATGGGCTGGTGGCCCTTTTTATGGCTATGGAAGCTTACTATGTATACTCAAGTAGCCGCAAACGCTGGTGGCCCCAATTCTTTGCTACCTCAGGCATTAAATCTCTCGTTCAATCCAAGACACGAATGTGCCTCCGATTGGCTGCGAGCCAAGGGCATCGCCAGAACCAATAATGGTGCGTTGAAGCAGCGTTTATGTCAGCACATCCCCGCTCTGAGAGTACCTGTTGCAAGAATGAATGTCAACATCTGCACATATCTAGTATGTACGTACTCGCGGTAAGCTGTGGTACACGTTTACAATTTCGTGCAGCCGACGCTCTAGCCTTGACCGCCCTAAGCGTGGGATTCAGGAGACTCTCGCCGATGGCCTCGGTAAGGGTATCACGAGACGATCAAAGTAAGCGGGTCCCCGGATAGTTTTCTTGATGATCTGGAATGGTCCTTATATCATAGCATTGAATTTCCCGCCGTCGTATCTCAGAGCTTGTAATTACTGCTTCCAAAAATGTCACCATTTTTCAATCCCTCGCCGCGGCCTGCTAAATGGTTCCAGGGCTGTTCATCTATTGTCTCTCTCATCCAAAAGGCAAGGGCAACTGATTGAACTGTTTTCTGTGTCGGATTTTGTCCGTCAATGGCTGAACCGGAAATGACCGCTGGGGCCAAGGTTGGTCAACAGAGATCCAAATGTGTATCCCAAATCATGACATGGGGTGGATCTAGCTCTCCGTCTCCAAGAGCAATCAGAATCTTGCAGCTCACCAGAACAGGACGTTTCCTTTGATTCCACTTCCTTATGCGCTTCCATGCTGCAATCAATCTCTCGGTACACGTACGAGAGTGAAGACGGACGTTACCAGGCTTATCGAGGCAGATACGGGTGTTGACGGAATTATGTTTGAGAAATGGCGCTCTAAAATATGAATGAATGGGTTGGTCTTAATACTGTTCGTAAATTGAGTTGGAATATGGTAGTGAGGGAAGAAGCTTGAATAGAAAAGAAAAAGTTGACCTGCTTTAAATACAAGTAAGCCACCTTGTAACAGTACTGCATGGCGGTCTCGATGGGTGGCCCCAAATAGATGACACTGGTGGCCCTCATGCTCTCGATACCAACCATGATTTCCCGTGCTCCGATACCGCCGCTGTAATCGCACAGCTGTATAGATATGTTTTCCAACCAGATCTTCCTATCTCGATGCTGGAACTTGATGAGTTCAACGTTTGGCTAGATTACCACGACATCAATCATCCAACCCGGGGCTCGATTCAGTCAACTGAAACTTTATGTTCTAGGACAGGTAAATTTGATTACTATTGCCCTAGGGATTTAAGAGTTAAAAGTACTGTTAACTCGCGGCTACCTGCTAACTTCATTGATTGTAGTCGGACGACAGAAGGCAGTCGATTGAGTTCACTTCCTCATACTTTGGATTATTCTATTTGAACACAAGCTCGTTTCCATTGCGATAAATCGTCTTAAGCTCACACAGTCCGCCGAGGTCGTTCTTATCGTCGTTGAAAAAACCGAGGGCTTGGATCTCCCAGTCGACGTCGATTTTATTTAGAGCTTTCAAGGGTTTCAGCAGTGTCATTAGAGGGGCGCTGGCGGCAATACTGTTGCTCACGAGAAAAGCTCCGGCAAAGGGGATAGGTTACTACCAATTCGTAGCGGCATTTTTCAACGACCCAGTAACCCCCTCGCAGGTCTCTTAGCCCAGGCTTACAGTTCTAATGCATTCTCTTAGTGATGGCAGTTTTATCCACAATTCAAGCATTTCCTACCCAATGCTTCCACGATGACCAAATATCAAGCTTTTCAACTTGTAAAAGTTAAACCTGTATGAATATATAATTAGTTAGCTCAAGAAGCCGAGCCCTAACTCTTTCCCTCCCTCGCACATCATCTTTCGTATTAAAAAGCAACACGCCTCGTTCAGCAGCAAGAACTCTAGTCGGCCTGGCTGACGCTGCAAGCCCAGCAGCAATCCAATACACAACGCATGATCAAACGACAAGCGGTTAGACTCGTATCCTCATGAGTCATCCGGGGGCGGAGGGTTTAGTCGAAGGTTTACAGGCGAAGGTTTTTTTTTTTTTGGGGGGGGGGGGGGGGGGGGGGCGGTCTTTATATATCAAGGTTACACTTCAATTCACTTCGTTGAGCAACATAATGGCCATCGGTGTAAGATTATTATCAAGAGGTTAGGGTGCCCTAGTACACACATACCCAGAGGGGGGACTAGAAGCTCAACAGTAAAAAAAAAAACACCAACAATAGTATCAACAATACAGACTATTTACCCAGTCCATTGAAAGGTCAACAGTTACTCAAACAGACTAAGGTTTCTAGTCTAACTGGTTACCTTTCCCAATTCCTCAATAAGCTGTAAGAACAGCTATATCTTGAAAAAGCTAGATCTGCTGGAAAAGCTAGATCTTGGAAAAGGCAAAATCATGATGGATATAAAAGCTCTGCAGGCCCTCTTGCATTCCAGCCATCCTTGTATCCTCACACACCTCGACCAACCGCTATCCCAACAGAACAAGATGCCTCTCCCTTTCCGTCTCACAGTGCAGACTGATGAGGTCTATCCCAATTATCGCTATATCTATAGCTTTCAATTCAATCTGGAAGAGTTAATAGGGACTAACCCAGCCCTTATTGGTAAGATTATTATAAACTCCGATAAGAGCTCTAGCATAGATCCGCAACTACAGGCCAGATGAAACTCAATTTACAAAAACACATTATGGCAAATTATTTTGAATTGGCCGGGGGGGCTATGTCATTTTCGGGCTCCTACTAAAGGTATCTCCGAACAGACCGTAAATGGAACCATGCTATTATGCCCGATACAAACGCCGCAAGCGGACCACGTCACCATCGTGGCAATGGTACGGGGCGACCGAAAGATCTACTCCGCTAAGCAGTAGTTTTGACTTAGACCTAGGTTGCATATCCGTCTCGTATATAATATACCGCAAGTGTCTCATCAAGCTTCGAGCATTTCCAGATACCATCTTCTCCCAAGCCTCATCACAACCTACACGAATACATACAAAATGCCAGCCTCCATCACGATTCTCTTTCCCAACGGGCCAGATGCACAGTACAATATTGAGTACTATCAGCAGCACCCCATGCCTCTGATTGAAACCCTTTGGAGTTCATTTAGCATCACGAGTTGGTCTGTCACGACATTTACGCCCAGCCCTGACGGCACTCCATCAGCGTTCGCCTTTGGATCCGCGGCGAATTGGGACGACGAAGAGTCGATTCAAAAGGCATTTTCAACCCCGGAAACTCACTATATCATGAAGGATGTATCAAATTTCAGCAACAAAGAGCCTGTTTTCTTGTTTGGAAATGTGTTCGAATAGCAGGAAGAGCACTGAGCTCATGAATGAGTGGGTATCTCAAAGTGGAATGACACTGGGTGAAGTGGGGAGCGATTACGGGAAACATGTGCGCAGTTAACCTAATCTAACAAGTAATACCATGGATATCGTTCTTGGTCAAACTCCTATTCAGTCATCGCATTTCTTAATGTAACCATCTTGATCTCTACTAGGACCTGAACCTCCAAACATTCTACTTAGCCATACTGCCCTGCATGAGCACACGTCGCGATCAACTCGACATTATTAGTCAGTTACGATAAGTCTGCTCGCTCTCTCACTTGAATCCACATGTCCGAAATTGCGAACAGACCAAGCAAGTTTCGTGTGACCCATGGACGCATCGGGTTCAGGAGTGACAGCTCGAAATTGCGCATCAGCTAGAATTTCATCGTGAGTCAGCATCAAGTCTAGCATAACGACACAACGGAATGCGACGTACCTCAAATACCATCTTTCCAATCTCAAGCTGTGCAACTGGCTTCCCTAAGCACTGGAACTTGCCATGGCCAAAAACCAGATCATTGGTTCGAATCATTTCCGCCAGCTTGTCAGGATCCGACTCAAACCACCGCTCTGGGCGGAACATCTTGGCGTCCTGGCCATACGTTTCCTTGCTATGGTGCATCGCCCATGATGAGTGTCCGATGCAAGTCCCGCCGGGCAGAAACACGTCCTCTCCGTTGACGGTGACAGTGTCGCCTTCAGGCGGAACATCACGCGAGAAGAGGTTTGCAACAGGCGGCCAGATTCGAAGTGACTCGCGAATTACGGCCTGCAAGTATGGGAGTCGTTTTGTCTGTTCCATGGTGATGAGATCATCTGCCGCGCTCGGAGCCTTGCCGTCACGCATGGCATCGTCGACTTCGCGCTGCAACTTGAAGTATACGCGAGGATTTGCCATGATTTGGAGGAGAGTACCACGGATGGCACCAGCTGTGGTGTCAGAGCCTGCAATGATCTGCTCGAGCGCCTCGGAGCGCAGTTCATCGCCCGTCAGCCCATGGCGGATGAACGAAGCCAGCATGTCGGAGCGCTTGTCAACGGGATTTGCCGCACGCTCGTCAACAAAGCGGAAGCAAGTAGCCATCATTTTGCCAAAGCCGCTGTTGTCATTTGGCGATGGGGCAATGAACTTGCCGATGAGCGGAGCCTGGGCCGCCCAACTCATGCCCAGAGCCAGGGCAAACGTGGCAGCCATGAGGCCTTCTTCGCTTGATTTGAGGTACTCATCTACGTCCCGGTCGCTGGGAAGCATTCCAAAAGGCTTACCCAGGCCAACAGTACTGATGACATCAAGGGTGAAGTACTGGACCTTTTTGGCCAGATCCATGGGCAGGATCTGGTCATCAGATGAGATGTACTTGGATCGGATAAGATTGATGAATTCTTGGAGTCGCTTATCAACGGATGTCTCGAGGTCGAGGTTTTCTCTGCCCGAGTACTTTGACGAGATATTAGCCGTGTGCTTGCAAGGTCTTGGCACGAATGGGAATCAGACGTACTCCCGGAGCCATCTGCTTCCTCCTTTGATCGTGCTTTACGTTATCCGTCTGGGTAAAGACATTGTCCCGCCGATACTCGACGCGGCAGGCGTGATAGTACCAATCAGAGCGTTTATATCCGGGCTTATTGTTGACGTGGGCCCAGATTGTGGGTGAAGAAGTGATGAGAAGATTGGGGGCGACGCGCGCAATAGGTCCTAGATAGCGTGTTTGTGTGAGCGTGGTAACATGCAGCAACACGGTTTAGGCGAGTTTGAGACAGAGGATAAAGAATTGAGGTTAGCACACCATATTTGTCACTGATATCTGCATACCACTCGTGGCAATTCTGTAGCAGTGCCTTGCTGTGCGGCAAGTCGGTGAAACCAGTCCAACGCGGGCCTCTGAATTGTCTTAGTCTGGCGTATACGACAAGCTTATTGACGAAGTAGACAACGACAAGGAAGCCAAGCAGTGGCACGAACCACTGCTCCGCTCGGGCCGCCAGGATCCCCATGGCACGTAAAAATGCCCAACAAAAGCAAGAAATTGAGGCCGCAATGTAGGTGAGATTCTGGTTCGATGTGGAAGCTACGACTCTGCGGGATGAATTACCTATCACTTTGTACCCCGCAGTTTTACCCTTTCCGGGGCGAGGGACATTACATAATCGTATCTCTGTCCAATCACATGAGGAATGAAGATAATGTATTGAGTCTGTAGCGAGCTGCTAGCGGTGGGCAGGAAGAGCGGCTGGAGATAACATCGTGCCGGTCACAGTGGGTCGCGGTTCCATTGTCTTTTCAGTGCTTAATTAAGAACGATATTATGGGCGAGTCAGGCACGTATCATCAAGAATGTCATTGTGAGTGGACCTACATTAGCGGCCGAGAAGGGCAATAACTAGACACCAGAAATCGGCCCACTAGGAGTTACGGAGTGACACCAGTTGAGATAAAACGGCGTGGAACCACTTTGCTTATTAATGAAGAGTCCCTATCAGGCTTAGCACGCTCCGGCTTGATTGGCGTAATTACGGGGCAAAGAAAAGACAAGCGTTCAAGGCGAGACGCTTTTCAATGCGCGATGTGTCGCGTCCGTGTTCGTCTTCCCTCCGGAACTCCACTTGGTTCCGTCGACGGCGATCACATCAGACACTAAGACTCACGGGCCGCGACACCAATAGCCCGCGGTTGTATGGAACATGACGAGCCCCAAGAGCGCTTCGAGTAATCCAAGGTCGCGCACGCGATCTCCGGCTGAGCAGTTGGACGAGCCGGATGAGCCGGTCGAGCCGGGTGTTCATCCCACGAACACGCAGATTCCCTATGTATGGTTGCCCATCGGGTGCCGGTGCCGGTGCCGCATCAAACCAGCCTGTTGACTATATTCTCTCTAGAACGAAGCAGACGATGACGCCGACTCTGCCATTGGCGACAACGACAGGTGAGTTGCCTCCATCATGACCAGATTATTCGCTCAACCCAGGTCACAGCATCGCCTCCTCCTCGGCTTCTCTCTCCGAGAGCATTCTGGACTACCGCAAAATAAACGGAAGGACGTTCCAGAGCTCGAGGACAACCGAGTACTGGGGCCCCAACGACGACAAGCAGAACAACGGCTTAGATATCGCGCACCACTTCATCACAAGGCTCAAGGGCGACCGGCTCTTCGAGGCCCCAATCATAGGCGCCCCGTCCAAGGTCCTAGACGTGGGCACCGGCACCGGCATCTGGGCCATTGATATGGCAGACGCGTATCCGTCCGCCGAGGTCATTGGCACAGATCTTAGCCCAATCCAGCCGGGTTGGGTGCCCCCGAACTGCAAGTTCTACATCGATGATGCGCAGCTTGACTGGACCTTTCCCCCGGCATCCTTCGACTTTGTGCACATCCGCGCCTTGTACGGCAGTATCGGCGACTGGACCGAGCTGTACCGCCAGGCCTACAAAGCCCTGGTTCCCGGAGGCTGGCTCGAGGACTTTGAGATGAACATCACCCTGCACAGCGACACGCCCGAGATCAGGGATGACCCGGAGCACATCTTCAAGCAGTGGGCCAACGTCTTCTTCGAGGCAATGGACCGCATCGGCAAGACGGGGCGCATCGGCATGGATGGAAACATGCGCAAGCACATGGGTGAGGTTGGCTTTGTGGAAATCGTCGAGAAAACCCATCAAGTGCCATGTGGCGGATGGAGCAGCGACCCCAGGATGAAGGAGATTGGCATCTTCAACTTCACATTCCTCGACGAGAGCCTAGAGGGATTCGCCTTGTTTCTACTAAAAGAAGTGATGGGGTGGGAGTTCACTGAGATACAGGTCTTTGTGGCCAGGATGCGCAAGGCCATTCGGAACACCAAATCCCGGCCGTATTACCTTGTGTGAGTAATCCGCCTTTTCCTTCTTTCTTGTTCCCATCTTGCCACGGCATACTTTCCCAATACGTCACTGACATACGGTAGGACAAATGTGTATGCGAAGAAACCAGGGGCACTGGCGGCACCAGAGGAACAGGATGTATAGACCTTCACATCAATACTAGAGAATGGGCCGAATCTAAAAGGAGGAATAATGTAGCTTATTTACCGTACACGCACTATCTAAATAATTGGTACTCGGTTCTGGCGATGCATGCTTGCAATATCAATACAGTCTCAGACGCCAAGCTGCAAGCAACCTTAGGAAATAGGTCGATATTGGTACCAATACGAAGAGGTGGTGCCTTAGCAATAGGTCTATTAGAATAAACATTATAAATTTCCTTGATTAGGAGAAAATTTTCAAGGATTCTTGATGAGTTGAGGATAAAAAATGTACCATATTTCTTTAGAATTCGGGGAGCTAGGTGGATATGTTGCGTTAATAGCCGAAGACACTTGGTGAAACAAGCTATTGACAAACCAGGTAGAATAACTACACTACCATACAAGCCTATATACCCTTTGTTTTATTGAACGGTCAGCGAGTCAAATGCCCTATGTCTTGCGAGCGTGTAATAAATCTCTCACATAAATTAATTGCCGTAGGGTAGCAGATGTTCTTAACGTTTGACAGGTGGACCCATCCAGCGTTAGAGCAAGCACGGACCATGATGTTAGCGAATTAGTGCACGGGTCCGGATAATCTAAGCGCCGACAAGAACATTGACATCATTCCACCTGCTACCAAAAAACCAAGTCCGTTCTACCCATCACAGGGAAAGCCATTGTATTCCAGCCATGGCGAGCACACAGCTGGGACTGAAGATTGCTTTTTATACGTATCCCTGTCTTCTATTTCTCACCTTATTCGGGGTTCAATCCTACCAGTTCTACCGCAGTCGCCGTAGAAATGCGCGTCACGACGCGTCAAATGACGAGCCACCGCAAAACGCCGGCAGCGTGCGGATAATTTATGCGAGGCTGATATGGTCATTCCAACTTGTACTTTCTGCGTTGTTGGTTGTTAGTATTGTCATCGCCGTACGCGAGGCAGTCGCTCGCCAACATGAGGTGGTCGGCACAGTCGAATTCTCCTTCAGCGCGTATCTGGTATGTCCCTTTTCGCTTTCAACACTACACATATCCTACTTACTTACATCATATCTAGGCAGCTTACGTTGGAGTTTTGCTCTACTTCCTCGCTGGTTTACTACCTGACCCGGAAGGACCGTGGTCTCCAAATGCCGCCCATTGCTGCGCGTGGGTCATTGGCGCACTCGTTGAAGCCGTCATAACAGCTGTCCTTTCTTCTGTTAAGCCCTCCCTGCAGGTGTCTAAGGGATTCGTTGACACCCTAAACATTCTTGGCCTGTCTAGAATCGCGGTATTCGTACTCATGGCAGTTACGCTTGTCCTGAGAGAGTACAAACTGAGACCCACCAAGCTCAAGCCAGCCCCGGAGGAACGACAATCACTTCTGGAGAGCGGGAATGGCTCATCAAGTAACTACGGTAGTGTCAAGGCTCACCAACCAGTGAATCGAGCTGCGAGGACCCAGGTTTCGGGTACGGGTTGGCTTGACTACTTGGCTGGATTTCGGGTTCTGGTTCCCTACCTATGGTATGAGCATGCGAACTAGGATTGACCCTCTCAAAGCTAACCTTCATCAGGCCCAAAGACTCCCGTCTCTACCAGATTATTGTCGTTGTTTGTTTGATCATCATGATATTGCAACGCAGCGTGAACGCCCTGGCTCCCATGCAGCTTGGAGAACTTGTCGATGCCCTCGGCAAGGGGCGTCTACCATACAAGGAGACCATACTTTATGTTGTTTACCGCGCCCTTCAGGGTAATCAAGGAATCCTTGGCGCCGCGAGGGCTGTCCTCTGGATCCCGGTTTCTCAATCACTCTTCCGGAGACTGTCCACTGCGGCATTCGAGCATGTGCTGGGGCTCTCCCTGGAGTTCCACCTGAACAAAAAGATCGGCGAGGTGACAAGTGCACTGAGTCGAGGTTCGTCAATCAACACGTTTCTGGAGAGCTTTTGCTTCCAAGTGTTCCCCATGGTATTCGACATCTTCGTTGCAGGCGTCGTCTTCTTCATCAACTTCGACCCTTTTTACACCATCATCGTATTCTTCATCATGTGGTCCTACATCTTCCTTACCATCTACGTGGCCAAATACCGTGGCAAGCTAAGAAGGGACATGACGATCAAAACACGCGAGATGGAGGCCATAAAGACAGATGCCCTCCTCGCATACGAGACGGTGCAACACAATTGCGCAGTCCCCCGCGAAACCGAAAGATTCAAGGACCATGTGACTGTTCTTCAAAATGCGGAGCGCCTGGTTCAGTGGTCACTCAATGGCCTGAATCTCACACAGAGCTCGATATTCACCCTTGGAACCGCCCTCCTGGTCGCTGTTTCTGCCTACAAGATTTCCATTGGCAAGCAAACGGTTGGCGAATTTGTCACTCTCATCAACTACTTTACCCAACTTCAGGGTCCTCTCAATTTCTTTGGAACTTACTACACCATGCTTCAAAACAACCTTATAGAAGCTGAGCGAATACTGGATCTAGTAAGGCCTTACTGACTCCCATTGCGGACTATTGATTTCCACGACTGCTGACCAAGCCTAGTTTCAAGAGACGTCTGGAGTAGTGGAAAAGCCGGATGCTGTCGGGTTATCCTCGCCACGGGGAGAAGTCGCCTTCAATGATGTCAATTTCTCCTACCAAAGCAACATCGGGAAGCCCGTTATCAACGGCATCAGCTTCACTGTTGCCCCGGGCACGAAGACGGCAATCGTAGGCGAGTCCGGCAGTGGCAAATCGACGTGCCTGAAACTTCTCTTCCGCTTCTACGACGTTTCTGGCGGCTCCATCACCATCGATGGTCAAGATCTCAAAGACTTGAAGCTTGACAGCGTCCGCAGCAACATTGGTGTGGTGCCGCAGGACACAGTGCTATTCAACGATACCATCATGTACAACTTGCTCTACGCCAAACCTCAGGCTTCCGAGACCGACGTCCATGAGGCATGCAAGGCGGCCAACATTCACGACCATATCCTCGGCTTCCCAGATGGCTACGAAACCAGGGTTGGAGAAAGGGGTCTCAAGTTGTCTGGGGGTGAACGCCAGCGCGTACGTTACCCCGTGTTGCCCCCTCCCCTATCTACATTGCCTGCGAGTCGACTGACCAAAATGAATCTTGTAGATTGCTATCGCGCGGGCGATTCTCAAAGACGCTCGTATTTTACTCTTGGATGAGGCTACTTCATCCTTAGATTCCCACACCGAGAGACAAATTCAGGATGCTCTTGAGAATGTCACAGCCGGGCGAACAACAATCACCATCGCGTAAGTAAAGATTATTCCCGGAAAATTATTGTTTCTTTTATGCTAGGCATTTGCTCACCGGCTTAATTTATGACAGACATCGCCTTTCCACCATCACAACGTCTGACCAGATTATTGTTCTTCACAAGGGTAAGATAGTGGAGCGTGGCACGCATGGTGAGCTACTAGCGCTTAAGGGGCGGTATCATGCTATGTGGGAAAAACAGACAAATACAGAGAGGAAAGAAAAGGAGAGAATGGAGATGGAGGCTGAGTCGTCGGAAACAGCGTCCCAAGAGTAAGGGGACGATGTCTCTCTTCCAGCGGCAACATAGCAAAGCAACTAGGCTCAGAGATTGTAACCACATCCCTATAACATCGCTTTTTCACCGAACCCTACTCTTAGCGCTCCTAGGACTTAATTTTCCAGGCGCGGGGACGATGGGTGGCCTAAGAACTGGATTTGCACTGATATCGATAGACGAACGCCACGAGAGCGATGAGCGGGGCCCTCACCGAGGGGGACAGGGCAGATCAAAATTCAAGTTCGTGAGGCTGCCCTCTGAGTCCTGCTTGTGCATCTGCCCATGTGGGAGGCATCTGTTTCGAGAGGGAAAAGAGAAGGAATCCCGAGAGGCTGCCCCAACAGACCGGATCCGAGCTAGGCGGGATCCCGGCCGAGGATCCCCGCTTCAGCTGATACATTACCACCTTTACCTTCGCCGGCAAAAGCTCCATGAGAGTCGAGTTTCGCGTCTCCGCCACCACCACCTTCAGCATTGATAGAACGATAGTCTTGCATGCCTTCCCAGCTAACCAATGCTGCACCACCATCACCACCCTTAAGTTGAAAACGAGCACCAGTGCCCGAGACATGCCCACCCAAACCCCCATAGGCCTTGGCGAACGTGTCGCTGTCGCGGTTGCTGTTGTTGACGGGCTCCCGACGTGATGGCTGAGTACGGGCTTGATTGCTGTCACGAATCTCGTCGAGGACTTTTCTATTTAGATGTTAGGTGTGACGGATGAATGACGAGAATGGAAGGGAACGACGTACAATAAAATGTCCCTCATCTCTTGGGTGACTTGAAGCTGCTGTCCGGCGACTAACAAAAGCCCCTGCATGGCCTCGAGAGACCTCTCCGCCTTCTCATTAGCTTCCTCCAGCTCTTTTCTAGAGGCCGAATCATTTATTTTCGTGAAGTCGTTATCTACAATCTTCTCGAGCTCTTTTACCCCGGATAGCATCCCTTCCCAATCCTCGACTCGGAACACATCTTTTCCAAGTTTGGCAAGCCACTTCCGATAGAATCGTACGACACTTGTGAACTGGAATTCGAGGATGCGCTGATATAGGTCTACTATATGAGACTCGAATTCATCCTTCAGGTCTTTGGGAATCGTGGCATTCCAGTCCTTATCCTTCGGCGACAGCAGAGGCTCAAGCGCAACGTAGAAGCGCATGCGGGAGGTGACGTATGCAAATCCGTTACTGTTGGCTTGCTCTGCGACGCTAGGGTTCGTGAGGAGTGGGAGAATGACGCACACACCGGCCCAGGCCAATGAGGCTTCTGGAGAAGCCTTGACAGCCTCATTAATAACAGTCTTCATCCCTTGCACTAGCAACGCGCCTTGCGCAATCTGATCCCGCACGATGAATTCATGGCCGAATATGTGGTATCTGGTTTTGTTCTCATCCATTCGCTGCAGGGCACTCTTGATTATCGTGCTCAGATGTGCTTGACGTTCGCTGGGATCCAATTTGTTCATTTGGTTTCCCGTCTCGTCCAAACTATCGTCTTGATCGGATGGATTGCTCTTTGATCTGCTCGAGTCGGAGTCTGCGCAGATATTAGTCGCTGCGACACATCACTTTATTTCATACACACTTCTCCTCGGTAGCTCCCTCGAAAGCAACCTCTCGTACTCCTCCACCAGTTTCAGATTCTCGGTTCTGAGGGCGGCATAAGCGCGATCCCAGAGTGACTGCGCGGTATCCGATTCACCGTCCGTCGGAATTGCGGTAGATGTCGCTGGTGTCTGAACAGGCACCGCCGGTCCCGCGGTCAAGGGAGTGGTTTGCTCCAGACATCGGGGTCCGACCTTGGCTAGAGTTTGTGAGCTTTGAGAAGACCAACTTCCCCTACGT
Source organism: Ilyonectria destructans (assembly GCA_020740775.1). Lineage (NCBI taxonomy): Eukaryota > Fungi > Ascomycota > Sordariomycetes > Hypocreales > Nectriaceae > Ilyonectria > Ilyonectria destructans. The sequence continues at coordinate 2,407,193 of JAHEWK010000010.1, forward strand.
TCAAGGAAGTCTCGGCGTACCCGAAGGTGGCGTCGAGGACAACGCAGAGACGTCATTCCGGTAGCCATCCTGTCCCCTCTCGGACTCCCCGGAGTCCTTTACGTCAGGACCTCCGCTGAAGAATTTCAATGCCTTCTTCAAGGTTAACTTTGGAGACATGACTTATAAACGTATAGGTCAACGAGAAGACTTGACAACGAGATTAGTGATAGCAAGGTGAAGTCGATGCCTGACTTTCCGGACGGTATGGCAGGATTGAAGCTGAAGGATGGCTCGCTTGCGCACCCAAAAATTCGGGGAGACCTAGGTGGTAATGGCACCGTTGAGTTGGAGAGGGGCCGGCACGTTCCAAATCACGTGAATTTATGTGGGTCATGTTGTCATGTTGGTTGGCCTTGGTCAGAGTCATCGCTAGCATGTGGCATTGGAATATTTAATATTTAAGTCAAGTCAGGGGAGGCAGGGTTCAGTCTAGCAATTGAGGCACCTCTACCACGTCGCTTCCTTCACTCGGTGCACCGCTCGAAGTACGACAGTGTGCCCCTGATTAACGTCAAAAAAGTCATCAATTCATTTTGTCCTCTGGCGTCTATGGTTCCGCCGTTTCCTTTGCCGTTTCCTTTGCCGTTTCCTTTGCCGTTTCCTTTGCCGTTTCCTTTGCCCTTTCCTCCTCTAGCGCGGCCGTCAGATCGAGGTCGGCGTCTCCACCCTTACCACCCCCAAGATCAACGTTTCCAGCTTTCTTTTTAAGGAATTCCAGTTGTTCCCAGGATATTGCCGTTTTGCCTCCTTGCCCACTGATAACCTTGAGGCCGTTTGGGCCGTACGTGATGCTCGCACCCCCACCACCCTCAGCAAGGGCAGAAGGCCGATCAGAGTTCGACTGTTGTCAAAGTATCAGGCCCCACATAGCTGTCAAGGTCTTTAAAAGCATTCACGTACCATCTTCGCTTGGCGGATCGCGACTTTGGAAAGAGGAGACTGAATCTATGATTTGTGGACGGGTGGATCAAGAGATGAAAAGCAGGGAGGAAAATGGGCTCATCGAGTATCGTCGGATTTTTATACGCGGTTGGTGTTGGTGTGGTCTTGTGCGGGGAAACGCTGGCTCGTATCCGCGGGTGTAATCACGTCACTCTCCTCTCTATCTGTATCCAACTGGAGTATTGTGCATCATCAAACACAACTGTCAGTCGCGGGACAGTAAGCATGCCCGTTTCTAATTGGCAACGCCCCCCAAGGACGACTGATCCAGTTGGGCCGGCAGATGCTTAATTGGTTGTGCTCATTGAGGCGTCCAATTAGTTCCCTACGAAGGGGAGGCCTCAATATGCAAACCCTTGCGGGCCCACAGTCAGCTGTCAAGGCAGCAGCCGGCACGGACCGACAGTCTTAGTACGTAGTACATATGATCGGCAGAGCCGGAGGCCGTCCCAGATACACGTATGGAGTTAATCTGGGGCGCCCACACTCTTGCCCTCAGTTGGATGGCGATGATGTGAACTTGGCAGTAGTTTGCAGATTATTGCATCACCGACTAACCTGGGAGACGGCCTGCCATTCCTGCATTTGCAAGATAAAGGTGCATCTGCGACGCCGACTCGAGCCGCGGGTGGAGATGGCGGTGATGCAGGACTTGCGTGAGGTGTGAGGTGGGTCTCATGGTTCGGCCTACGGTGGTAAGGGGGGGGGACTCTGAATCTAGGGCTAGTGGAGGTAAGGCTGATGGAGGCAAAGCGGGTGTAGTAACTGGCCCGGAATTTGTGAACAGAACTCGGGACCATGTGATGGGTTCCGCTATTTCCTTGCCGCTCTCTGTTGGGATGTTGACATTTCTCAGCCGTGGCGGTCTCGCTACAATCTCGGCCCAACCCAATACCAGACTATCAGTCATGAGTGAATCGGTATTCAACTCCCGGCCTGCGGGTGCGCCTGTCCGGGCTGCTTCGAGGGATCCAGTCGAAAACTGTCTCAGTGAAGGGGCCATGGCCGAACTGGTTACCGCCAGAATTGGTCTTATCGGGGGGTCTCTGCTCCACTCGGTATACTCTTGCAGTCGAGAGACACAGTTAGCTTAGCTGTTATTAGTTAATTAACTTTATATATACTCTATAAGAATTCTAATTGTAACTGCCTATTAAATACTAAATAAAAGTAAGCTAGAGGAATAAATAAAATAGTAGATAGAATAGGCTATATATTATCTAATAGTTTGCTCTAAACCTAATTGGGTAGGTATACTAATCTTCCTTCAGTTCAGTTCAGTCCTTACTCACAACCTACTCCACTCTCCCATCATTCAGCCTGATCAGTGACCCAACGCTATTTCCTACCTTAATCGCTGGACCAAGAAGACGTAACTGCCAAGTTGCCCAGGGAAGAACTCCGAGAAACGTGTCATAGACTAATCCACGCGCTTGGACGGAGGGACCACCCCAGCGTTGCCATTCAGGCCATTCCTACGCCTTGAACTTAGGGAGGCTACTGCATCCACCGACTGCCCAATCATTTGGTAATCTGATTTACCTCCACACAGCGTAAGTCTTTATACCAAATAAACGAATTGCATATTAAACAGCTCCTTATAGTATCTAGATAGAACCTCATTCAGACAACAGCGAGCTATGTCTAGCCTCCAACTACACGGGGGATCCAGCACGTCACTTGTATTGCTGCTTCAGACTCAGCTAACCGCCCTCAACTTAAGACTTCAAAACATCGATGGCTCTCTTAAGGAGATAAATATAAACGAGAGACTTGAGAGTATTGAGGCTACCATCAAGCAGCTGGATATAAGTATTGCAGCAACGGGCGGTGGCGGTGGCAGCAGTGTCTTGAATCTGAACAATCCCAACAGGGCGGCAAATGAGCAAGAGATTACAGACAAGGTCACGGAGATTGTGAACCGCCGTCTTAAAGAGATAAAGGAAGAACGGCGCGCTGCGAGGAAGCAGCGTGCTGGGAAACTCAAAAGGCAACGATTTTGCTGTGTCGTTCTGTGAAGTCGATTTGACCGACTGTCGACATCGAGCCCAGCGGTCATCGGGAAACACAGTCTACCGGATCCAATCTCCTCCGTTTATCATCCCCGAGATGCTGTTCGCATGGTCCTACAAGTGGGGCGTGGCACTAGTAGTACCCAACACGACCGTCCAAAGGCCTGAGCTACAGTGGATGCTCGGTATGCTTCTAGAACTTTAGACTATAGATGCTCGCTCAGCTTCATTGGGGCCGTGCGAGAAGCGACCTGTTGTTGCAGATGACTGCAGCTGCAGCGCAGTCGACAGGGACTTATCCTTGTAGTATTTGGTAGAGGAAAGCGCTAGGGGAACGACAATCTTCCGGGCTTGAATGGAGCTCTTTTCGCGGGAGTTTGCGTTGAGGAGCCAGGCAGCGTAGATGTATTGCTCCGCTTCGGAAGTGTCATCTATCTCGTCGGCCTTGGGATCGTCGACTGCGGGTGAGCGCGTGAAGTGAACTGCCTTCAAACCCTGTTCCTCATTCTCCTTGCTGGTGACGTTGGATCGGTTGTCTCGGGCCTGCTGTATGTGGTTGCGAATTGGTTCGCAGCAGGGGTGTTGCCCTCCGTCATGCGTTTGGCCTAGTCGAGGGACTTCTTGAATTACTCTTAATTTCCCCCTTTGTTCCAGCTGGTGTAACGACGCTCGGGGTTTGCAAAAGGGCAGCAGGAGAGCTTCATGTGGCTCGTGGCCTGTGTGGAGTCGTTTACAAATGTGTCTGTCCAGAGCACAGGTGGAGGGCGTCTGAGTTGCTTTAGGGCAGGGGATCTGCCTCGAACAGAAGTCTCCTGGTAGTCACGATTCTCAGAGTCGTGCATGCACTTGCTCTTGAAGGTCTGAGAGCCTTAGAGTGCTCTGTGTTCTGTTGGTAATCTCTGAATTCTGTTTTAAGAGTCTCGTCTGAAGGATAAGCTTTGTTATTTACTAGTCAACCTGTGTTTGTTATCTGCTATAGATGGATGTTTCCTTAATAAGGTAATATACTCTATAGACTGCAGAAGAGTCCCTCGATAAGGGAACCTAATATTTGAATTTACTGTATTTTTATTATGTATATTTTAGTTGCTAAGGCCTAAGTTTGGGTTTTAAGCTCCTTTTTTTCTATCTACTGGAATTCTGTCTAGACAGAAGGGTTGAAGTCAGAAGGGTTAAATTGAAGCTTAAGATAAAGACCAGTATGCAATAGCCTTACTATTTAGCTACTGTATCTTCTGGTGATAGGCGTAATACTTACTGTTTGTCTCTACTATTTAAGAATACTAAATCGCTTTAATCTATCTGATACTATTAAGTAAAGCTAAAAAGAAACTAAATATATCTCAGTATAATATAAGGCTTATACTCTAGACGGAAACAGTATACTATAGGTATAACTACCCCTCGATAAGGGAACCTAATATTTGAATTTACTGTATTTTCATTATACATATTATAGTTGCTAAAGCTCAAGTTTGAGTTTCAAGCTGCTTTTTTCTTCTTCTGCCGGAATCCTATCTAACCTTTTTCGACCTGCAGCCGTTCTAACCTCAATATCTAAAGAAACCTGTAAATCCCACAACCCGACCTAGAAGGGTTGAATTAAAGCTTCAGGCAGAGACCAGTATGTAACAACCTTATTGTTCAGCTACTGTTTCTTCTGGTGCTGGGTGTAGCACTTACTGTTTATCTCTACTGTTTGAGAATACTGTATGGCTTTAATCTATCTGATGATGTTAAGTAGAGCTAAAAAAAACAAATAGGCACGACTATAAATAACAGGTAGATATTGGGGGAGTGGGTATATAACAGTTAGAAATTAGTCTAGACAGTCGCGAAGATACACACGAGCGATGACGAGTCGGCACTACTTAACGCCGCTCTATGATTACCTTTGGTTCTTACTTCTACGGATAGCGTAACGGCCGGGATTGGGCGATGATATTACTCCATTTGGGCGATGAAGGCGCTATAGTAGAATTAAAGACTAAATGATATAAAAGCTAGACGTTGGACTGAGTAGGTTTTAATCATCGGGGATGAGTAACTGTGAGGAGCCGCCTTCTCAGTTCCAAACGAAAGTGAAGTAAAATAATGCAGACTCGTTCAAGACCACCACAACCAACTCGTTTCGTCACACTTGGGTCTAGGCAGACTCTCTGAAAGTTAGTGACGAAGGGGGAAGGAGGAAACAGCCAGTTTAATCATACCTCGCTCAGTAGTAGCCCTTCATTTCCCACAAGTATGGGACTGGTTCTGGCCGTAGATAACACCGCATTGAGAGCACTGAAGTTGCGTGTTGAAAGAGGGCATGTTTGTTGCTGAGGATCTTCGAGGGGATATCCAAGGAGGACGCTTGGGGTAGATCAAATGAAAAATAATAAGAGTCTGATTGTACGAAGCTATCGAAAAGAGGCTTACATTTTGAGGGAACTTGGAAGGCGTGGCTTTATACCTGGATGATGTCTGCTCTCGGTGTGGCCTGTTCAAGATTGCTGCCTAAGTCGGACCACCGGAAGTTGGGCACCATCCCCGCTCGCGCTGGAATAGCAGTCGAGCCGGTCTGGCCCGGAAAGGGAGGTGGCAACTTATTGGGGGTGCCCAACCTCTGTTGGTCCGACTTCTGTTGGTCCGACTTAGAACACAACCCTTGTCAAGTCAGCCAGTAAAATCGAGCGCTCCATAATGCAGAGCTAAAAAAGGAAATAATATACTCTGTACCTTGAAAACCACTATTCGGATTGGTGACAAGAAATAAGAAGATAAGGGAGTGTGACGGTAATTAGACGTGAGTGCTCCTGAAAGTGTGATCCCTCCCGCGAAATTCGTTGCTCCATCTGAGCACCCACTGAATGACATCGACTACGTTTGTACTGGACACCGTAGCCAAGGCCATCACAGAAAATGACTTTTACTATATACAAGGCCCGCGGTAGGTCAGCGCATCTTGGAGATGGAGAGGAACAAGGATCAATTTTCAACCACCTCCACAGCTGGCCTGGAATTCTATCGAGTCACAAGAGACTCAACGCAGCTTCATGCTCCTCGAAAACGGCACACGTATCGAGGTCATTCCATCCAATATTGACGACTGCACAATGTATGAGCTCTACCTCTGGCCCTTTGTGGATGCCATCAAGGCTGGAACGTTGAGTGTTATATTTTAGGGTCAGCATGAGACATCTTTAAGACCGGCTTCCGGTCTCAGACTTCCGGACCAGCCCTCAGTCCCGGAAGCTGCCGGAAACGGAGAGGTCTCTCGAAATGGAAGGAATATAGTAAAGGAGGCCTCAACCTGGAATAGACCATGCTAAATTCGATCACTTTCCCCCTGCCTTCCGCGCCCTGTTTGACGTAACTGTGCGACAAGCTACATGTAACATACATACGTGATATGACGAACATAGGGAAAGCGATGTTGACGAAAGTACCATTTAAATTCTCAAACCCTCAGGTTAAACTACTATTCGAGACGTCATTAACTATATCGATGCAAAACAACTTGACCTTTCATAATTGTTTGCCCAACACCTCGTCGCACTGCTCAACTTCAGCCAACCGCCGTCAATGTTTATGAGAAGTCATAAGTGTGTGTACTCTTAACCCAGCGCTTGAACTCGCTCCTTTAGATGTTGAAGTTCAATGACCACGTCAAGCAGGAACACGTCTTGCAACTCTTCGCTGGCCTCCAGGTCGTCCTGCGGCTCATCAAGCCCAAAGTCGCACCCAATGCATTTGCGGATGATCCGCGGGTATCTCGCGCCCATCTGGTTCATCAAAATGGCACATAATTTCTCTGCAACATGGTAATCCGTCCGCCGATTAGTGGGCAACTTCTTCAAGTTGAGAATCTCTTCGCGTAGACTGTGCCATGGGCGCGAGAACCCGACCTCAAGAAGGACAATGCCGAGCCGGAAGAGAATCTCGTTTCTGGCGCCAGACAGCGATACCTCCTCACTGTTGACCAAAGTGAGATCTGACGCCTTGGAATACTGTGACATGCTCTTTTTGATGTGATTGGAGAATTGGACCTGAAAGTGAGGATGTGACAGTTGTATCTCATCCTCTACAGATAGTTCAGTACTGAAGAAGCTGATGTCCTGGCTACGCCATGTTTCGGGTAACCATGGCGTCGAATGAAACTGTAACACGGATGCCGCGAGAGAGCCGGCAATTTGTAATGCCACAGGTAACGGTAGACATCGGTGCATAGAATTTGCGCCGATCCATGCGATTATTGCCTCGAGAGACTTGGGTTCGTCGCAAACTCGCCTGTCCGCTGGCGGGATGTAGAATCTTTGCAGGTGTTTGCCACCTAGACATCCTATAAAGCATTGCTGCGATGGACAAAGTCGATATTGAGAGTGAAGGTGCTCACAAAAGTCCGAGACTAACATTAAGTCAATGACTTGCATCTCTGATGCTGTCTCTGGAGGGGCCGGGCCACTGTTGTTGTTCTCCGAAGACGGCTTCCCTCCGGGTGATGTCCCAGAATCATTCCCTGGAATTAATTGACTCGGGACGACGTCAAAGTGGACCTTGCGCGGGACTTTCGAGACGTTTTGTGAGGATGAAGGCGCAACAAGAAGCGCTTTTGTTGACAACTTTGTGAGAGCTGTGCTCAGCTCTTCAAGAGTTTGGTGATCTCCATGCGTTTTGACGATGGCAACCTGGTCCTGACCGCTGCCATCCACGTACTCAACCTCTAGCCAGAGAGGTCCGGAAAGAGTGTCATCCTGTTTGCTACTCGCATCGACTGTGTCCTCTTGTACGGTCAAGGCAACCTCAAACTTAACCGGCTGAGCTATTCTGACCTGTTCAGGTTCGATGCAGGAGACGCTGGCAGCATGGCTTTTATGCTCGCGTGATAAGCAGGTCCAGTCCTTTGCCAGGGTGTCGTATAGTAGGTTTGAAGCTTGCCGAATTCGCTGGTAGGCTTCGATGTGATTAATGTTGGTCGCTGTTCTCTTCGGCTTCTTTCGTTTCATCATAGCCTTCTCGCCAGTATTCCGCAGATCTGCGTTTCTGATTTCACTCAGTGTGCTGACGATCTGATTTGTCATGACACTGAAATCTGAGTTGAGATTCCGAAGATCCTCGATGGATGCCGAAAGGTGAGATTTGCCCAAGGCCAACCTGAGGCGACCGCCCATCCGACTCATCCACTCTTTGCTGCTGCTCGATTGACTCATGTTGGGCTTCAATAAGTTGAAACATTAGTGATACCCTCGATAGACGATTTCTTCTGGCTTGGGCTCAAGAGCACGAACTTACCTCCGACGATTTCCCCACGACGTTTGCTATGCTTGACAACTCCTCGGAAATCTTCCCCAGTGTCGACATAATCTCATCCAGCGTACTTTTGCAGCTCGAAAATGTATCTTTTAAAGAATCGATGCGGCTTCGGTAAATATCCGCCAACGTCAAGTCTATGTCGGCCGTTGGTGAACTTGCATTATTGTTCGAGTCTGTCAATCCAGATATCCATGAGTGGATCAATTCCCGGTCATTAGTGACAGAAGAGAGGAGGTTAATGGCGTTATTTCTGAAAATTGTTCGCTGAGAGCCGACCTTTGACTGCATACGAACGATTTCCCTCGGGTTGCGAAACGTCGACAACATGGTTGAGAGCGTCTGGTATTTCTCGAAGGCCATGACAGCGATGGGCACACCGCCGAGGACAGTGCCGACGATGAACTCGACACCGCTCATCTTCACTCACAGTAGCCGTCCAGTCAACCCGAGGCGCAGACTGTTGTCAGATCGTCGAGCGTGAGCTTCATTCTGCCATCTATGCAGACTGGAAGTTCAGGTGAGGGGTCAACCTGGATGGAATCGGGCCATAGAACAGATGCAAAGTACAAGGATCTGCAGGTTCATCCTATCAGCATCGAGGTTCTCAGCCAGTTTCGTCAGCCGCACTTGCGGATTAATAACCCCGCTCAAACTAGACGGCGACATCATCCGCCTTCTGAGCGTAAATCATCACGAAATTCCATAAACATTCGCCATTCGGACCAGAGACTTTCATGTAAGCAACATGCCACTGAGACAAGAAGAGGCCATCGATGTGCATAGTTGGCTCTCGGAGCCTGGCGACTACTCTTGCAGCCTTGGGATCGTTGGCTCATTCTACGGGGCCATCTTCGACCTCTTTGGCAAACTGGTAAAGGCCGTGCAACTCTGCGAGACGTCACGAAATGCGGCTTCAGAGGCTGCTAGGCTATATAGCCATGAGCTGCGCCGACTGTATCTCTGGGGCGACGGGTTCTCCGTGGAAGAAGGCCATCTTGATGAGATCTTGACTAACGCCTCCGAACTTCGTCACAATGTCCTGTCACTCTTGTTTCAACTAAGTCGGGTGCTGTCGTCGGAATTTGATCGTGTTGTGGGGTCGGACAAAAGTCAGCTTCAAGGTCTCTCCGAAGACATGGCCGATCTGAGGCGAATGCAGGAACAAGTCGGCCTCACCTTGCAGGACTCGAGCGCAACCCAGATGAGTCCTTCAGCGGACTCGGACTCAGTTTCTGATTCGCGATCCTCAGATACGGGTCAGGAGAACCTCGAAGATATTTCCACATACATCGACTGCTTGATGGATCTCAGCCAGGCAGTGGAACACCCAGCAATGGACCTCTTTGACGACCTAGACGAGGAGTCGCAACAGGAAGCTGAATTATTTGACGTTTCTACCCCTCAAGCCCTTAGCTATTGTCGCAAGATAAGAGACCGATTTCCTCATCTTCCGGTATACCTGGTGGAAAGACTTGGAGAATTAAATGCGGAACGAGCTCTTTGCATATCGCGCGCAGAAGCGGCGAGAGACCTAGAGCCAGGCACCGTCGGGATCTCAGATAAAGCAGAAGGGGGTCTTGATAACAAGTCTATTACTGATCCGCCAACCGAGTCGCTCTTTTCGAGCACAAATCCTCGTCTAACCGAGACAACAAAGTCGACAATGCCAACCGAGTCAAGCCTTAGTGCCTCTCCCTACCCTCCTGAGGGCGTGAAAGATTATTTGGCACCGTCGGCAGCGGGGATGATTGCTAGGAGCAAGAAACCAGCTATGAAACCGACGTTGTCCCTCGATTTCGACGACACAGCGTCAGTGGCCACCTTTGCCTCATACTCTACCACAGCATCGGCACTCAGCCAGGGACGACCCAGGATACCGCCTGTGCCTGAAGCTGCCGAGACCAGTGGCACGTTCGACTGCCCAGCCTGCTGGCGGGGACTACGGGGACCTATGACTCGTATTCAGTGGAAGTAAGTTGCGCCCGATGGTTGTACCAGTTGTGTTGTGAAATGGCGCCATGGATGACTACAGCCAAGGAGAGTCATGATGAGTCTGTGCTGATAAGATGGTGATAGACAGCATATCTTCGACGATCTCATGCCGTATTGTTGCATTCATGAGGAATGCCAGGACGTTTGTCAACCATTTCAAAGGACAAAGCCCTGGGCAATGCATTTGCAATTCCACATGGGACTAATCGCTTGGCCGTCAGCTTGCCCATTCTGTGGCCCCGAATCAAAGCGTGTTGACCGCGAGGCTTTCTTGAAACATGTCAGCGGCCACCTTCGTGAGGTGTCATTAGCGGCTCTACCTCATGCAGCTCGGGAAAGCGATGAGGACGAGGACATTCGCGATGACGATTCGTCACTCCTTAGCTTAACTAGCCACCGGGCTGCCGAGATCGTTGAAGCCTCAGCGGAGGTTGAGAGTGGTGCCGACAAAGACAACGGACTATCCAGCCTCACCATTTTCCGTTCAGACTCTCTAGTCCTTCCAGCCTTGGTAAACTTGGAATATGGGAGTTCACGTGGTGCCCGATTGGATAAGGAAGACGAGGATAATGGAGACGATCCCGGCAGTTTGCCTACAGTGATGCTTACTTGTGAACTCTCCATCTATTCGAGATGTGACTTTGCCTCAACAAACAGGGAGTTATGGAAGACTCATGTGCTAAGTCATTTCGAAGGAAGAATCCCTTGGGAGGGGTCGTGGGATTGCTGGTTCTGTGACAAAAAATTCAACCAAGTGGTCGACTCGCAGAAATATGAGGAGGACATGGATGCCAGGGAGCCCTCGTACCTAAACATTCCTCAATTCCACGAAAGACTAGATCACATTGCCGATCATTTCGTCCACGAGGATCGCAAAATCGACAACGCTCGGCCAAGCATCGGTCTACTCGAATGGCTCGGCCCAGAACCACAAGCGTCCCCAAAGCTGATCATGACTCGCCTATGCATTCGTTGTGGCACAACATCAATATGGGACCCAGAAATGGTAAAAGGCTGGACGGAAACGTGCGATGAATGCGACTTTCGCTCGAAGCCGCAACTGATGGTAAGCTCACCACCGAATGACGGAATGACCTGTTACTCACAAGATTTTCAGTATCAGTATTCAGGCGAAATACCCAAAGGCTCGAGATGTGCGACAGAGCCATTCGGCGGTCCAAAGTGCGACCACAAGTGGGCGCAGGCTGGACACAAGCGCTATTGCCTTATTTGCGAGGTTGCAATTGACCCCAATGCCTGGGATCACATGTGGATACAAAATACTAGAGGTGGCTGGACGGCGTGTTGCTACTGTGGGATCATGTTGACGGAAACCTCTTCAATCAACAACAACTCGCCTCCGGCTCCCACATCAGTTGATACAGAGCAGGTTAGAGCAGGAACAGCAGAGTACAAAGACACGAAGAAAAAGGGGGTCTTTGCTCGATTAGGCGAGCGATTCAAGCGGCGTTGAAGCTCAAGGCACTGCGTAACATCAGAGAAGACGAGACAAGCTTGGAAGCTCGAGACGAGAATGAAGAGCAGACCCTGAGCTCCGGTGCTTGAGCGTCGATTACGCGGGAAGGTCGTGGCATCGCAAGCCTCAGGAATAAACCCAGCAGAGCCTTGTACAGCCATATGCGGCATAGCCTGCCTGGAGTTATTGAAGACGATGGGGAAAGCCTTGGAGAGCGACAGGAAGAACTTGGTCGGCCTGGGAAGCCTAGAACCAGCCCAAAGGATCTCCCAGAGTACCTGGTGAGGTTCCTTGAAGGGTATCTCTACGACTTTCCAGACCCCGAAATAATCACAGCGGCAGGTCTTGACTCACAGCTCCAGGCCATGAATTTCCGGACTGTCCAGGACCTCGAAATCGAGCTATTCCAGAAGCAAGCGGCGCCATGGAAGCAGAAATATATAAACTTGACTAGCTTACTGAAGAGGCTATTAAAACTGATCTCTATCTGAGTAATATTGAAGAAAAGACATCTAAATTCTAGTTTTAAAGAGAAGGAAAAGTCTAAGCTAGGTAGAGAGAGAGGGGGGAGAAATGAGAAGGAAGGAAAGACAGAAAGAAATAGAGAAGGAAAGAACTACAGAAAAAAGGTAAACAGATAAGTCTAACCAGGTCTAACAGCAAAGCTCAATCTTTACACCATAACTTATTAGACTAAGACTCAGCTTTCTTCGTAGCCTTTGTTCTCAGTTTCATCATTAGAAACACCAGCCCGTAAATGCCAATGACAAAAATGACAACAATACCGGCATTTCTCCACCCATAGTACTCTTCTTTGAGATTAATTGTTTTAAGGAAGTCTCCGCCTTCAGTATACGGGCACACGCGGCAGTCAGCAATTGCGTCCGGGTTGAGGAGATTTGTCCCCGCCCCCATGGCTTGCTGGTAGGCAGTGAGGTATTCACCGCAGGTTTGGTTGGAGGGCGGGTCGAATATAGCGAGTTCACGGGTATCGCATTTGACAGTCTTAGACCAAGTGGTGAAGACAAGCAGGGAGCTCATAAGATAGTTGAATGGGTCAAGGTAGTATATCCTGTGGTCACCGCTGTTAGTTTCTACCAAGATACAATCTTTTAGGCGTGGGGGGAAGTGGAAGGTGCTTACCAGTATTTCCAGAATGGTTCAATTTGGCTGTACGGCACCATAACGCCACAGAATGATACCAGCGTCGTGATAACGAGCGGATTGACGAGCGCGGCAAAGACTGCATTGGGGGCATAGGCGGCGATCATCTGGCCAATGCCAGTGTAAAGAAACTCGTACATCACCTATGACTCCGATTCAGTATGCGTGTTGCTAATTACCGAGCTCATTAGGGGGGGGGGGAAGACTTACCACCACGAAGAAAACGCTGCCAGCGTGCTCCGGTGCTGTTGGGAGCCCACAGGTAAAATACCAACAGACATAATACAACAATGCGCAGATGATCAAGTAAGGGATCTCTGAGAGAATAAGGCCAGCAACGAAAGGACCCCAGTGGTACATCTTGCTCTTCTTCTCACGCGTCTCGTAAATGTCGCGACGATCGATGAAGAGGGGCTGTAGCTGGGAAATAACTCCTGGTGCGACGAAAATAAAGTTGAAGACGGTGAAGAGATTTTGCTGAAGGTCTGTGAGGCTGTCGCCGATCATCCAGAATGAGAAGCCATTTAAGAGTGCGAGGCTGATATGAAGGACGAACTTGTTGTCGACATACTCAGTGTTTCGGAATAGCGAGACATTCATGCGGTGAGTTACAAGCTTGACCTGCGTCCATGTGGTAGCTGCGAACTCGAATCCGTCATCAATGGTTTTGGAAGGTTGAGCGGCAGCTTCGTCAACCATATAGTCCAGGTCTTTGATAAGCTGTTCATGTTCTGGCGATTCTAACCAAACCTTGCTCCAATCCCCATGATGCGCACTTCCTGATACCACGTCGATCATGTGCTCAGCAGGGTTGGCTTCGGGCGGGCAGGGTGCTCCATGGCGAGCAAAGTAGGCCTTGAGAGTATGTGCTTTATCGCCAATATCGCCAAAGTAGACTGTTTTTCCACCGCGGGCGAGCAAGAGCAAGGTATCGAACTGCGAGAATAACACGGCTGATGGCTGGTGGATAGTGACCAATATAGCCTGTCCGGCATCGGCGAGTTTGCGTAGGAAGCGAACGGTATTAAAAGCAGCCTGGCCGTCAAGACCAGATGTAGGTTCATCCAAGAAGATGAGAATACTGGGCTTTGCGACTAGCTCGACGGCGATGGTAAGACGCTTGCGCTGCTCAACCGAAAGGCCAGCGCCAGGACGACCGACGAGTGTGTGTTCAAGGTCATTGAGTTCCAGGAGGTCAATAATAGTATCCACATAGCGCAGCTTTTCCTCGTCTGGTGTATCGCGGGACTGGCGCAAGAGAGCTGAGAATTCAAGGGCCTCGCGAACGGTCGCGAGAGATTCATGTACATCCAGCTGTTCGACATAGCCGGCGGAGCGTTGGAAGGAGATAGGGATAGGATGGCCGTCAACTAGAACAGATCCATGGATAGTGCCTTCTGTCTTACGCTGGGCAAGGACGTCAAGGAGAGTTGTCTTGCCGGCGCCAGAAGATCCCATAAGAGCCCCGAGTGTGCCAGGCTTGATGTAGCCTTGCACGTTGTCGAGCAGAACTCGGTCGCCCGAAGGGGTCTTGACGGTATACGTCAGGTTTTTCCAGGTGAAAATGCTCTTGTTGCGGATAAGGTCGCTGCTGAGGCTCCCACCAGCAGTGTCAGACGCGGATCCAGCTGAGGGCTTCTCGGTTACTTGCGACTCCTCGTCTTGGAGCAGATGCTTCGACCTGTGCTTCAGCTCCCGGGGGATGAGCAGGCTCCGACCGCCTTCGCCTAGCAGCTTCCATCGGCTGGTGAAGAAGATGGTGAGCGAAACGAACAATACCCACCATGCGATGATGATGCCGAGATTGCGCCAGATGTGGCTGTGGCTGAATGACATTGATGCGAGATAGGCGTCGCCGGTGAAGCTCGTCGCACCAGGCATCGCGCCGCCGACACCCGCACAAGACTGCCCGCCTTGGCCAGTGGTATAACCGGGACCGTTTGGTATGATGTTTGGGCCAACACAGGGGATGTCTTGAGCGTGGAACTCGTTGCCGAGAAGAGATTCGAAGCCGTACGCCATTGGGTTGATCCAGAAGATCCACACGAACCACGGATGCATCTCAGGTTTGATGATCATGTAGCCCATGTAAACGAAGTATGAGACAATCGTGAGGCCCGAGACTTTGGTTGCGGCGTCGAAGGAAGGAAACGCGGCGCCAATCAGCCGGAACAGGGCCGTCATGGACATGGCGGTACAAAAGTTGGTGATCAAGTAAGTGAAGAAGGCTGCGGCGGTAGTCCTCAGGCCGACCATGAAATAGAAGACGAGACCGAAGTGCGTGACCTGGAATAGCATGACGGGGAAGTCTGCGGCGATCTGGGCAAGGCAGATGGCTGCTGGGCGGTACAGGGCAAAGGCGCGATGCTTGGCAAGAATAGGCCTGCCAGTAAACGAGTCGTTGACTTCCGAAAGGGCGATGAGAGCGTTGTATAAGATGGAGAAGAACAGGGCGCCGCCCTTGAGGAAGAGGCCGGTAGAGGTGTTGGGAGCATTGTAGAAGAGGGAGCCGCCGATGAGAGCCTGGATGAGCGTGGCAGCTTGCTTCATGATGAGTATTGACTTATCACCCCACATGATCTGGTATTGCCGAGTAACGGCGGCCTTGACCTGAGAAATGAAATCGGTCGTGACAGGTGAGTTCTTGGACACGCCCCTGTGCTTCTCCCAGGCCACCATTTCCTTAAAGACAGCCGTATTCTCTGCTGCCTCTTCGCTTTCTGGATAGGTACTCTCGGCCAACATCCTGGGCTTGATAGAGGACCTGTCATAGGCTGCCCGGATCTCGTCGGCAGTCCGGGGAAATCTATTCTCAAAGCCCGGGGCAATAATACGCTCGGTTGGGACCGTCACGCCAGTTAGAAAGTCACCTCGGTTGGAACCAGAGTCGCGCAAAAAGCCAAGACCTTCGACAAAAGGCACGGCCTCCTTCTCGGGACCGTAGTAGATCTGCTTGCCTCCATCAAGGACGAGCACCTTGTCGAAATGCTCGTAGATGCCATTGCCTGCCTGATAGAGAGTGACGATAGTAGTGAGGCCGAGGACGTCGGTCATGACCCTAATCGCCTTAATCCATTCAAGAGCTGTGCTTGCGTCGAGGCCTCGCGTGGAGTTGTCCCAGCAGAAGACGCTCGCTCGAGTGGTCAGGCACTCCAAGATGGAAACACGCTTTCTCTCTCCTCCAGAGACACCCCTGATGAACGCATCTCCCACCTTAGTAGAAGCAGTATGAGAGATGCCCACTGACCGCAGCAGGAAGTCTTTGTTGAACTGAGCGTACTCCTCGGCAGTCTTGATTCCCGGCGGTAGGTGATAGGGGACCTTCATACGGGCTGCGAAATCGATGGTATCCCCGACAGATAATGTTGGGAAGAAGATTTCCTCCTCCGTGTTCATGATGATCTGGCCTCGATATTGCTTGGCTTCTTGAGCGGACATGCTTCCGAACTTGACGTCGCCCGTGACCTCCGCGTAGCCAAGCCGGTTGTTTGAGAGCATATTCAGCAGTGTCGTGCATCCTGACCCCGGGCGTCCAAGAACAAGTAGCATCTCCCCGGGCTTAACGCAGCCGTACGAGTTGTCGAGGATGGTCTTCATGGGCACATCTTTGCTGCTCTTTCCGAAGGGATTGAATTGCGATAGGACGTTCTCATTAAATGTGGCGTCGCTGCTAATGCCCTTGACAGTGAGGTTCTGCCAGGTCACGCCGAGTTTTCTGGGCTTCTCTCCACCTTCCGCGTCTCTGTCTCTCATCGCTTGCACTTCCGAGGCCATGTGCCATGGTTCTCTGTATTGGGGTTCGATTTCATCCACAGATTTGGGCTTGGCATCGACATCTTGCGCCTGGTACGGCGGCTCCTCCGAGAACGTGAGGTCCTGGGACACATCGTCGTCGAGGGTTGACGGATCGATCGCCATCTTGAGGTAGGTGCGGATTATCTCAAAATGGAGAAGGAGAAAGTGAAAAAGAAGGGGAAAAAATAGTTAGTGGGTGATCAGATCACAGCTCTACCTCGAGAAAGGGTGGATATTTAGTACGACCAAGATGAGGCTGAGAGCAGGCATGTTAAGCAAGATCAATTCACGCGAATCTGTCGGGAATCTTCAATGAATGTATTATAGCTGTCATGGAGGCAATGCGAAACCCTCCGTGGCCCAAACAATACACAAAGTTAGCTAAATTACTCAGCGCGAAAAGCTTCCGCAGAAGAAACGAGAGTGGCCACGATTCGCGTCAACGCAACTTGGTTCACCCCATATCTCTACCGAGGAGTTTTCAGCGGAGGGTTTTAAGATTAGGGGATACGATTTTCGCGTCAACACAACCTAGTCCACCCCGTATCTCTACCAAGGCTTACCGGAGGGTTTTAACATCGGTGGAGGTACTGTAGGCGCGCTACTTAAACTGTCTCCTATCTCCTTAATCGATCCGGATCTGACAGGAGGGTTTTATTCGGCAATTGGCCGGATTCAGGTTGGCTAGCGCCCGATGACAAATGTCTGGAATCCGCCATTTAGTTAGATTGCATCGGAGCGTTTACATAACTGTTCTTTTTTGGATCCTTCAAGATCACTAATCAGGCACTCTAATCATTTGCAGAACTGCAACATCTGGACTAGCATAAAACTTCAGCTGGGCCCCGACAAGGGCCTCAGGCCAATTAGAATACGGCGGGTGAACGGCACAGAGTCGTCTACGTATTAAGGAGAATTCGAGGCGAGAACAAAGATCTCCACAATCGGCGAGTTACAAATTGCAATGCCGCACTGCTCACACCCACACCTTGACTGCCGCTGCCGCTTATTATCCTTCATATTCCCACTTGTCTCAGCTCAAAGCTGTCCATCCGGTTGGGGCGGGGAGTCCAGTGTCCGTCTTCGTCAGCTTCAGCAGATACGCCACCTTCAATTTGATGCTCTTCTTGGCGCTACGCACCGGTGCCGCCGCAGTGCTGGAAGCTTAAATGTCTCATCCAAATCTACCTAAGATGGCGTACATGGCGCATTGGAAGGTTTTACTACGTACGTCGGTGACCTCCGAGCCATCCCCGGTCGCTGATGTCATTTCTAGGCTTCTGAGACTTAAAAGAAAACCCTCCGGGGCCTCGCAGTTAGACGGACGCTTTCCCCTTCTCCCCTGCCGCTCTTCCGACGAATTTTGGCATTTCCATCTGGACTCTTCAACCCGTGGGCCCGGCGGAACCAAACACCATGGGCGCAACCATTCACCCAACGCAGAGGCGTCTATCCTGTGAGACCTGCAGGAAACACAAGTCAAGATGCCGCCGCCTGCACCCGAACGACCCCAAATGCTCTCGATGCACGATGCACGGTATAGAATGCACCACAGGGCAGCAGAAGAAAGTCGGAAGGCCGCGGCGAGCGGTGACTCCTGGCAGTGAAGTGACCAAGGGCTCGAAAGACACGCGTTCAATCGTCCCCGACCCTCAAGCTGCATGGACCGGAGAGTTGATTTCGTCACAACTTGCGAGCAGATTTAGTGAAGCCGCTGCTAACGAACTGAGTTGGAGCAATGTCCTGTCTCCCGAGCTCACTCCAGTACCCACACAGATCACGACATCACACGATGGATTTTCCACAATCGAAATGGACACACTAGATCGCCTCTTGCAAATGCCCGACAAAGATCCCTCCTGGGTTGCTCCCAACGACCCTGTCGAGACTTGCACATCATCCACAACATCAACCAGTCACTGGTTCAACACACCGCAGACGGGAACCACAGCGTCATCGCCTGCTGACAGCGTCTACCCTGAGGCGGAGACTCACATGCCTACAAGAACAACCCAACTCGCGACAGACGGCATCGCTGCCTCCGCAGCCATTGCTAAACTCTCCGAGATCAACCTGAACTTCCACATCCGTGTGGCGGCGGCCGAGGCCAACAGGGACACTATTGACCTCAACAGCCTTATTTACAGGGAGAGCCCATTATATATTGACAACTTAACGCTGGGCGAGTTCGTACTGGGGGAATCCCAGAAGTTCTTGACGATTCTGACACGGCTCCGCGCCAGCCGTCCCACTCGAGGACTATCATATGCTCCGCAACCGACAAGATCAACATTCCCAAGATTATTACTACTGTCGTCTCAGATGGACGTCATCGCTAAAGACGATCATGTGCCGCGTCTGGCAGCCCCCCTCGGGTTCTCAGAGTCCCAGTCCTATCAAGGCAGCCAGTACACTTCAACCTCGGTGCCGTCAATATATCCCCTCGCCGCATCAGAACCGCTGTTGGCCCCTCTCGCGCTGACGATCACGAGTATCTTCATCCAGCTCATATCCCTCTGCGAGTTGAGTGTGAAGCATATGACTGCACGTATCGAGCGAATCGCGGAGGACCCAATCTTGGCTATCCCAGGTCTGACATTCGGAGGCTTGCCGCTGGCAGAACCTTGCACTCAGGGGATGATGTTTTGCAATGTCACTGTCCATTTGCTAGAGAGAATAGAACGGTCATTGGGGATTGCTATGGTGCCTGAAGGTGGCGAAGCGGGCTTGCTGTCTGCGAAACAGATGGATGCTCTCTGGGGCGAGTTAGACGAGGGATTCAGCACCGCTCATGGTCGCGGCGCGATGAGGCCGGCGAATGTGAGGGAAGCATATGACGAATTAGGCCAAATCTTTAAGCAGCTTTCCTTAAATTAGCGCTTCAGGTACAAGTAATGAATCTTTATAGTAGACTCTTGAACCTTAAGTTGTCTTCGTGGGCCTGCTGTACCTAGTATACCAATAGGTTAAATAGCACCTAATATAAACCGGATTGGCACTTTCTTGATAGTAGACTCTCTGAGATTGTCACAGGTCAGATGAGATTAACCCAAGAGGCAATGCTATCCGATTGTATTTTATATACAGCAAACTAAATCATCCCCCATTTCCTGAATCCGGTTCAACATTTCACCAACCCATGCCTGCTCTCGATCCCAGTTCTCCGGAGCGAGAGAGAAGATAGCACGCACAACTACCAAGGGAGACAATATCGTGTTAGGCCCGAGGGATCGGTGCCTTATATGACAAAAGTAATCAACAGATTGACAGATATTACGAGCCGATGTTTGTAACGACTCCTCTTGATGCCTTAAGCGTGGAAGTGTCTCTTTAAGCGGGAATTGTTCAGTGACTGTGTTGTCAACCAGAGAATGGGACGCATCTGCTATATGTGGATGGTTACGGGGCTCGCTGTGATGTGTAGCCACGTTGGCTTGAACAGTGAGTAACTTCCGATAAATATTGCACAAACAGGAACTCAAGAGAGCTCGCAGAGTCCAATATAAAACCATGGTTTCAGCCACTCTGAAACTGGGGAAGCGCAGTGATACAGCAAATAGTCTCCCCAGTTCGAGGGTATCACTTTCACTGACCATATTCGACAACTCAGGCCAATACAAAGGGCCAGCCTCAGCTTTGTGGAATCCAGAAAGCCAGCTACCAATGTCTGCTTCGAATTGGAGGCACTCTCGGATTAGTACCACACACTTTGTGGCCACTTCCTTGGGCTTGGTCTTATCATTCGAGGCATCCATCTTATTCATAATACCGGGTACTCGTAGGAAAAGATCCAGAAGGATGTCATGAGAATCCTTAGGTATAATATTCCACGGCTTTTCGATCCACTCGGGTTGGGCTAGGAATGATGTTCGACGTTGTCGTAGGCCATGGAAAATCTAGAGCCGGTCAGGGTTTCAACGCTCATTTGGACACACTCTGAGTCAAGTGGTAGACTTCTTGCGCTCAACTTACTGTGTGCATCCTCAGAGCTTGAAAGACACCATGGGATAGACCCTGGGCATGAGCTTTTGCTCCTCTTAGCCGTAGGAGTTCCATAGCGCCGTAATAGTGGTTCATATACGCCGCGACTGTTTTCCCGGGACACTCGGTAAATTCGTACATACAAAGTACCATGCAAGCAGTGAGTGTTTGCTCATCGTACCGTGTGATGGGACTGTCGATGGCGCACTGCAACTTGCACAGGCCCGTTGTGTATAGGGTCAGACTTTTGTGCTGAAGATCCTCGTGCTTATCCCGGCGTCCAAGCCCTGCTGTACAGACGGCCAAAATTGTATACTCGAGAGCAGGCGATAGCGAGGGAAGACTACCTAGCCGAA
Source organism: Ilyonectria destructans (assembly GCA_020740775.1). Lineage (NCBI taxonomy): Eukaryota > Fungi > Ascomycota > Sordariomycetes > Hypocreales > Nectriaceae > Ilyonectria > Ilyonectria destructans. The sequence goes on from JAHEWK010000010.1 coordinate 2,428,249, forward strand.
GGAGCCATTTGCGGTGGGGGTTGGGAAGGGCATGGTTGATAATGTCTGATGGGTATTGGTCGTTGATGAATAGAGTAATGAGCTGATCTCGGAAGGCGTTGCGTGGAGATATAGAGACAAGAAGAGAAGGGTTGGCGACACTTGGGTCGAGATTGCGCTTCTTGGGCGGAACGACGAGGCTTTTGGCGCGAGTGGTTTTTTTCCAGCGAGACCAGAGCACCGGAGAAGGGTCAGATTCATCAGCTGGCCGACTCGTACTCTCAGACAATTGAGTGCTAGTAGAAACGGTATATTGGGACAGGATGAATGCGTGGCTTCGTTGATAGCCTGCGCATGAGCGGCCCGACTTGGTGCAATTACTGCAGGCGGGCTTTTCCCCAGCGCACTATAAGACAATGCTGAGTGAGTACAAAGAATATTCACCTCGGAGATGGATAATAATGGAGAAGCATACCCTGATTTTTCTTTGCTTGCATGTATGACATGCGATGGATCGTCCAGCCACTCCCACCATGATATCGCGATGTGCGGCTGAGTCAAGCCGGGCTGCCGCAAATGACGAAAAGGACTGGGGATTTGGGAATAGTAATGGGAGTGTTGTATTGTCCGGTTCTACCGCCTGCCGCCTGCTGCCTGCTGCTTGTGTGCATTACAGAAGCAAGTTTGCGTGCGTCGCCTCCATCTCAACGCTCTCATCCGCAGCAATTAGCCCGCCAAGAATACTAGCCCATGGTCGGCATGACATATCCGATTATCTACATTGGGCCAATGATCTTCCGTCATCGCGACAGACGAACCCACACTGAGATGGTGCTAAGCCTGATATAGTCAGATTCTGCGAGACGGTCAAGTTCGGCCGAGAGATCTGTGCCGTCTGCCGTTTTTGTGGCTTAGACTCGTACTAATCGTTCAGCTGCCGTTCGAAGACGTGGGGCGCTACTCCGTTTTGGTTGTTATTGTGCGAATCCGAATGAACAAGTTGAAGCGAACGAACATCTCTGTGTAGGCCTCTGGCTGAGGACGAATTATAAAACCTCGCCCTTTCCCTGGCTCCCATCACGTAGCATCTGATTTAACAGTCACATCTTTACTGCCGACTTCGACGAGTTCTTTCTCACATCTACAGTAATACAACTTATCTCTCAACACTTCGGGCGCAAAATGCTCAACCCTCACACTGCCGTTGCCGTTGCGCAAATCATCTTTTACATCCCGATTCTGCCCATTTCAGTATTCGTTCTCGTCAGAAATTGGAAAAACAGACCTCGGCTAGCATGGTATCCTCTGGTTACCTTCTCTATCGGTATGTAGTTTCTTTCATGTCCCTATGGCTGTGGCTGTGGCTAATGGTCGTCAAGTCCGGCTTGTTGGTGGAATTATTACTATTGTCCTCGAGTCTAACCCTAGCAATGTTGGTTTAATAATTGCCACCACTGTTCTTCTCAATGTTGGAATTATTCCTCTCCTGCTCTCGCTTATCGGCATCGTTCGCATCGTGTAAGATCAATTCCCTCCAACGGCCATTTTTCACGCTACTAACCTTTTGCTGCAGTTTGAAGTCAAGCATGGATGATAATCAGCGGGCAAAAAGATGTCTCAAAGCTATTCGAATTGCGTTTATAGCTGCAATCGTCCTCATTATTCTCAGCGGTGGCCTCAGTGGTACTAGCTCGAATGCCACAACCTCAAGGCGTCTAGCTCAAGCTGGCTACATCGTGCTTACTGCTGTTCTCACTTTCACTACATTGGAATTGCTTTATCTTTCGACTCAAAAACATCGCATCTCTCCAAATGGATTCATTGTAAGTGTTTACACTACAGACTAGGCTTTTATATTAATGACAAATACAGTACGTGGAATTTGGACTGCTCAGCGTCTTGGCACTGGGTCTCCGAACTGCTTATGGACTTCTTTACGAGTTTTCTATACGGAATCCCTCTACCATTTGGAACCCACTATCTGGATCGGCTGTTGCATTCGCTTTAATGTGCTTGGTTGCGGAATATGTTGCACTTCTTATATTTATTTACCTTGGGATCCATTACATGAACCACGACGTTCAACGTATATCAAAGGTTGGCACTGGCGCGGAGCTGGCATAGACATGCTACGCCTGTGAGCATGTTGTGGACGCCAGAACCGTGAGCTAGTTATATGTCGAACTCTACTTACTTAAGGTAGCTTCCATCTCTACTAGCCTCCAGTTTGCCGCAACTGAGGCGGTTGGATGCAGTCAAGTGGGTAGACCGAACTCAGACAGATGTCAACAATCTTTAATACTATTCAGTGCCCCAACCCCCTCGGTACCCTGCTCGTGTGTGTGAATAATGCATAGCTGCGCTTCATAGAGTTCTCTTGTCATTTTCAGGAAAGATGGAGTGAGTACCTTGGGCTCCAACACCTATGATGCCTGAGTCTGGAATATCTCCATCGTCCATATATGCTAGCTTTAGGGTGACATTGTCCTTTGGCCCATACCAAGTCACGAGTCCGATGTGAGCTTGGCACATGAGATTGTTCCATTTACAATCGTTGAGAGAGTTTTACTAGGCAGAAATTGCAGCATCCCTTGTAAAAGCTGTGTGGGCGTCCCTTGCCAGGTTGTTCGTGCTGGTGCGGACCTCTGCGGCGTAGGCCTTTCCAAGTGCGTACTTGATGTAGAACTCATTGACCGTTTTCCTAGCTTCTACAGCATGTAGTATAAGCTGATAGAACGCTATCTTGGCCGTTCAATCCAGCGAGTTGCAAACATATTGAGCTTTGGAGAGCAGCTGTTCCCACTCCCCAAGTGCTCTCTCAGGTTCATCGCGATGCAGGGTGCTGTACACAACCGGGGGAACGGCATCGTTGCTTAGCCTCTCCATCAGTTGAACCGTCAAGCTCGGACTTGCTGACTTTGGAAGGTCGAGGGGCGCTTGAGTCATGCCTTCGGCCCACTGTAGCCGCTATGTTCTCCAGTATTCCAATTGCTGTTTCAATGCAGGGCCTGGAAGTTCCTCGCTCAATCTCTCCAAGCCACAACACTCTTGACATTGGGAGTAAATGTGGCGCATCCGTCGGACTTGTTGTGCCTTGTCTTTATTGTTCCATTGGTTGATACAGAGCTGGTCGATCCAAAGAAACCGCGGTGGATCCGAGAGTCGTAGGTGCCGCAACGCGGCCTGCAAGCTGGCGGGAATGCTAACCGTACGGTCTGATATTTTGATATACAGAAGAGAGCCGGGTTGTTCTCAGACGTACGACAAAGTCTCATGCTTAGGGCCACCTTCCAAGGCAACAGGTTGGAGCTCGCAATGAATCGGGCCATCAATATCCCCATGGCATGAATAAAGTGTTAGAATGCGTGCGAATGTAATTTCGTTAAAACATAGTGATTGACATTTACGACATGTGTTGGTTCGCGAGTAGTTGTGTTGAAGTTTGACGTGTCAGCAGCAAGTCGCCCTTGATGGAGCTGACAGCAAATTAATGCAGGACTTGAAGTTGGACAAAAAGCCAGTCGCCAATATATGCCCATAGGAACATAACGTTATGGCCGAGGTTGATAAGACTACTCTATGAATGCCCAATTATACACACTCATCATCAAGCACAGGGAAGACGAAAAAGCCAAGGACTAGTTGATACTTGGCAGAGAAGCCCAGTAACCTCATGTTCTCAGTCAGTGCTATTTTCCGGCCGTTATAGCTTGAAAGGATACGAGACAAGAACTCACTCACTTGATCACACTTACCATCATTGTTCGTTTCGGATTGTCGATCTCCTAGTCTTGTTTAGCTTCATAACCTACTGCGAGGTGCGGAAATTACATAGCGCTGTAAATACATTATAGATATGAGTGGAATCTTAGGCATGCAGCATTTTAGAGTGCGCATGACACTGGCGACTTCACCTAGTTGAGAATTATCTGAAGTGGGGGCTTGAAAAAATTCAACCCAAAGCTACTTCCCTAGGTCCATGCGTCTTTCTACTGCACCATCATGCCAGTATATCAAGCACAGCAAAGGATTTTGAGATTTGTATTTTCAACGCACCAGGCAGAAATGCAGAAAGCCAAAAATGGAACTTGACACAACTCTCCAAATACGTCTCAAGTCTATGACATCAATGCTAGCCGGTGTAAGTGAGAGGCGGGCCTCGAGGGTCTTTTGCATTGTACTAGCTCCAATCACCATCTGAAGATCATCCAAGATACTCTCACATACGTTCCATCTCATGCACTCTACATTGTTTCAAACCGTCATTTCCTACCGACCAAGTCAAAAAAGCAGAAAGCAGATGATTAAAATAAAACAAATGATAAAAAACACCTCAGGACAGTCACAATTCGCATCCGTGGTGTTCCCAACACGCTGCTCATCTTGTACGAGCAAAGGTAAATGACCTGTACTCCTTCTAGTCTCTTGCCTTGTATCCCGGGCCGTATTGGGCAGTATCATTGTGCCATAGCTTCTAGCGTGAGCTGCAGCAATGGCTCTCATTTGGCGCTCAAGCTCGACATTGCTATATGGGTCTGCTTGGAACGCGCTGGGCGAGCTGCGAGCTGAAACGCGTGGGGGATAAAGCACGGCTCTGGTGTACTGCGATGGTAGGGTTGCGGCAGTTTGGGCGTACGTGGAAGTAATAGGAACTGGATAGACGCGATGTGCGTATTGGACCTGGTAATTTTGCCCCGGTGAAGTGAATGCAGGGCGATTGGTGGGATCCAGTCCAGAACCATTTGACCAATTGAACTCGGGACTGGCTGGAAGGCTGGGCATAGCTTGGCTTGGTGATGACAAGGGCGGTTGAAATTGCGCACTCTCCAGCAGTTCCTTATACGAAGTAGCCGTGAAGATGCAGTGGAGCGCGTGGCGCCCATGATAGCCTCGTAAGCAGTCGAGCGGGACCTTTATCATCTTCATCGTGTTGACATATGACTTCTTTCTAAGCTCCATGTCCGATTTCAAGCGCAGAAGCTTCCCACTGTCTGGATGAGGGTCGCAAGGGTGAATTGGCAAATGGCCAGCTCTGACATCTTGAGTCCAGCGGCAGTCTTGGAGCGCTCTGCCCTTCAACGATGTTATCTCGGCAAACGTCAGCGACGGAGGATTAGCCTTGGCTTGATGTTTGACTCACCAATAACACAACGACTTTGTCGCTCTTTGGAGACGGCGAGAGAACTACTACGGGATGATTGTAGCAGCCGTCATCAATACCAAGATCGCACTGCAGTTCGCCTTGCTTGGGCAGCCACATGATCTGGCCGGCGAGGAGGCATGATTTCTGGGGTCGGCCGGCTGGGTGAACCCGGTAGTCTGGATATTTAGAACGGGCCTTTGGCATGATGGTACTCAAGGGGGTTCCTGCAAACAAGGGACGGTCTCAATACTGAATGTGACGATGAGTTGCCGGCGACGCGTTCAGAGTCATGAGATTAGGCTGCGAGCGGGGTAAATGGTATCAAATATCAACAGCGCCTAATAAAGACGTTTGAATGGTGACCAACGGCTGCCAATAAGGTGTGCAGGTTGGTGCAGTAGATGAGGCCTCCGAAGCGTCCTGAATGGTGCGTTGGTCGTGTAGTGTTGGCCCGGCCTGCGGGAGGCCGACCACCTCTGAGACCAAATCAATCCTAAAGGAGCGACCGTCACACTGAAGCGGATTCATGCCAATGAGGTGAACGCGCTTTGCGCATTTCTCTATGATTGTCGTCCGACTTGGCGCTGAGGGCGCTTAATTCGGTACAGCACAGCCCCCATGATATGACTCGCAAAAAGCCTTAAACCACAATTCGCCCCTTCACATCCCATTTTGCTCCGATTACCCAAGTCCCTTGCGGAAAAGAATCTGATTTTCTTTGATATATCACCATAATTACCGGTCACTTTGCCACCAACTGCTAGAGTGTCCGCCTCAACTATGTCTTCAAAGAATGATGAGAAGGCTGAGATGGCTGAGATGGCTACCAACCTAAGCAATTTTCCCGAGCCTCAGAAATCGAACTCGACGTCTGTTCCGTATCCAAGTCCTCCGAATTCGCCCCCTCAAACGAAAGCACCTATACCCCGAGTCCCGAGAGTGTCCGGAGATGCAGTTCGTCCGGCTGGAGCCGTCTCCTCTGCTCCCCTCAGTCCTCCAGCAACCCCTCCTCGGCAATCATCAGCGCCGACGGTTCATGAGCAGCCGATAGAAGGAGAGGTCAATGCTGCAACACTGAGGACTCGTCTATGTCTTGGCAATATGCGGTGCGGGGCTATGACAAAATCAGGACGGCCTTGTGGGCGTTGGTCACCAGCAGCGAACAGAGCCGGGGTCACTTCTCAGCTCGAGTCGATGATAAGCCTTGCGCAGTCATCTATAGAACTCGAAGCCGAGCTGGATAGGCTTGTCATGCTTGTGCATTGCAAAAGTCACGACAGTGGTCTCCCGAAAAAGTCTCGAATCGAAGCCTGGATAATGGAATTTCCCATCGGAGAAGCTGGTACCAACAATGCTGCCACGTCAGTTGAAAAGGGAATCCGGAAGGCTTTGGAGCTAAAGTCTACCCAGTGCATAGGAGAAGCGGGTATGGACTTGCCCTGTCTGAGCAGAATTGGCGGGCAACGGGTGCATAATTGTGCGGTGACGATTGATGAGATTGTCAATCCAGACGTTTATCTGGATGACGCCTACCTTGACGGTTTACTAAAAGTTCTCGAGACAAATATGTACTGTCCCCAGCACATAAACGAGCAACCCCTGAAAATGGTGGCATCGTGGAAGTCGATGATTGTGGAGATCCTCGAGGAGCACCTTGTCAAGCCGGCTGAAAGCAGTGCACCCGAGCGGACCAGAGGCCCCTCCAGAGCCCCCAACACTCAAGGACCTGAGAGCCCCTCGACCAAAAGGAGCGATGGCCTTGTCTTGCGAAGTGGAAACCTGTCGATCCCCAACTTCGATCGAGATTTGAGCAAGTACTGGCCAGCCGCATATGACACTTCCCCCTTCGAGATAATCGTGAGAGGTGCCAGACTTGCTGACTATAAGTCTTCATATACCATGGTCAAAGACGAAATGGTGAAAGACTTGCATAAGAAGGACCAGATTGATGGACACGTTTATATGTATGAGGTTGAAGGAAACAAAGGATTTGTAAAAATTGGGTACACAACTCGTGCTGTGGAGGACCGTCATCGGGAGTGGGACTTCGATTGCAACAGGGCCCCCAGAGCCCTATACCCCATTCCTTCAAGCACTTTCGCCAAAGTTCCAAATGCCCGTCGTATCGAGGCATTGTGTCACGCGGAGCTGGACCATCGCAGAATCAGAATATCTTGCAATGCTTGCCTGAAGCCGCATCTAGAATGGTTCGAGATTTCGTCTGCAGAGGCCATTGCGGTAATCCAAAAGTGGTCCAATTGGATGGCAACCCGCCCATACAGGTCCACTCAGTTGAGATCTGGGGTGAAATGGACCATCAGAGAGGAGGAGAGGAGGAGAGCGGGGGATATGGACAGCTTCATGAGGGAAATATAAGGAGCCCTCGGATGGGGGAATGAGGACCGGGTGAGATGGGCAAGATCGTTGTCGGAGAGGGATTTTGCGTTCAACAGAGGCCCGCCCTGGGATTCCTCTCTAGTCTCTACCCCCCTCTACTCTATAATAGGCCTTTTATCTATACTACACCACTAGAGGGGTGGGTGGGAGGCTGAGGGCAGCAGCGTCTGGGTGGCGGGGGACTGTATGCGTATTATATATAACTGGTTGCCTCTTTCGTCTAGGGAACATGCGGTAAGACTGGGCATAATGCACGCACATGCAAGAAAGATGTAGAGATGTCTAATGAAGAGGATAGTGATTAATTTTAATTGATTCAAGGCGTTGTGGTTATTTCAAAATGAAGTTTAAGCTTAGTGTAGTTTTGTGTCCAGCTCGCTATGCTGTCCAGCTCGCTATGCATGTACGTTAGTTAGATAATGCATACAGAAGTATTCAATGACTTGAAAGCTTAATGCTTGAACCATGCCGCTCGTGGGTGGGTCAGAAAAACGCCGATAAATCCAAGCCGTGAGCTCCATCTTACAGCGACATATATTCATCCATTGAACCCTAATTAAGCTGATCCTATGTCTTACCTATGGCTATTTACTTGCACAGTACGTCCTCCATATACTCGTACCATCTTTAATATCTCACAGCCTGTTCCGGCAGATAGTGTCGCCATCTGTTCCCGTTCATGCCTGGTGGTCTCTTCAGCATCTGCCTAAAGGAAAGGCTTGATTTCCCTTTCAGTCCAGTCCCAGAACGCCTTGGACGTCCCGAGGCCACCCTCGTCTTTCGTCTTTGATGCTAATAGCAGGTCGTTTCTAATGAGGAGGAATCGTCCCCAAGGACCAACTGAAGTTTGTCAGTGTGCAATCAAGCATTATTAAGGTCCTAACTTACTCCACTGTCCAGACTTTTCCAGTGTCACCTGCGGCGATAGTCCGGCAAAGAGTTCTGTATAGGCGCCATAGATAGGCGCATGCAACACGAATGTCCTGAGAAACCAAGATGCCCATGATCCCTGGGTCCTCCACAAGTCTGAAGCCAAGTTTCCGGGGTTTAACGGAACGCTAATGACACCATCGGCCTTGAATTGTTTGGCCATCTCGACTGCATGCAGATAATTACCAGCCTTACTCAGTGCATACGAAGTAAAGACGCCCTTATCGAGGCGCTTTGCGATATCGCCCATATCGACACCTCCGTTGGGAACGGGCGGCGACTCGGCCGCAGACGACGAAACCCAGACGACGCGCACGGTGCCAGGTTCCTCGACCTTGGCAGTGGCCACGAGCGTCGGCGTGAGCAGCTTGGTGAACATGAAGGTGCCGATGTTGTTGACGCCGAGCTGGAGCTCGTAGTTTTGGGCGGTGACAGATCCCTGCGCCGGGTTCATAACGCCGGCGTTGTTGAAGAGGACATGCAGCTTGGACTCGCGGGTGAGGAATTGCTTCGCAGAAGCAGAGATAGTGCTGAGGTCTGCCAGGTCAAGGCGAAGGAATGTCAGCTGGCCTGTAGAAGTTGGCACGGCGGCTTTGATGGCGTCGATGGCTGTCGCTGCCTTTTCCTCGGAGCGGGCGGCGACGTAGACTCGGGCGTTTCCAGCGTAGAGCATCTGCGCGAGTTCTTTGCCGACGCCACCGCTAGCACCAGTGACAATATAGACCTAGGGTTGGTTAGATGGGAGGATGTGAGGTGCGGGAGATGGATGCGTGAAGGTCTTGCCTTGTCATTGAGCTTGGGAAGATGCTGCTCGGTGAATTTCGGTTTCGGCGGGTAGAGCTGTGAGAGCTGGTGGAACATGTGGGTGAGCATCTTGAATGCGAGAGGGGCGAAGATATGATGGATTGATGAAGTATGGAGTAGTGGTGAAGGATTCTGATCCTCGCGATAGATCTTGTAAGACTAGAAATGCGGCCAAGACTCTTTTTTAAGCTCAGTCGACACCGCAGACGCACAGGAAGACGCAGGCACCCGCAATGATGGCATTCACTAACTCACACCACGCGCGAGTGCGAGTGCGAGGCGGGGGTCGCATGTTTAAGAGAGCGGTGGAGGCACTCTGTTGGCGCTAATTAGAGCCGAACACACCTAATACGCACAATGTTTGTGCGGGTTCAGGGGTGCTTTGGACCTAAAGGCCGACGGAGACATGATCGGATGTTGATTGCTCCGGTGAAGCGGGGAGGCGGCAGTTGGATTAGTTAATGTGCCACGGGTACAGCGGAGAGCGACCCTGGACCTAGATCTGATGCAATAGATTGAGTGTGCTTCCAATTGGTGACGTCATTGTCTGATAGATTCGTAGTTGACTTTAGCCAAACGCCGTCGGGGGTTTTACGAATGGGCTCCGTTGGGGATGCGGCCGAGTTGAGCGCTCACGGCATGGCGTCGAACTATCAGTCCAGTCCGACAGACGTGAACTAAATGGGTCTACAGTTGTACAAGTAAATGCATGACGGGAATTGACAGACGTGGGAATCGGGCTGAAGACGCCCGCTTTGTTCGGTGCCATAGATGGTGCTCTGCACTGCACTCTGCAATGCTTCTGTAGACCTAGTTACACTTGCATGTTGATATGCTCTCCACAGTCTGCCTTGCTACCCAGACTTGACGGGGCCGAGGACATTGAAGTGGCAGGCCGCTTACGGGAGCTCCGGCGCTTGGATTTCGGCGGAAGGCTCCAGCTCCTCGTCGTCACTGATGATTTCCCATTCAGACTACGGCCTCCATACGCTAGGCTCCCTCTTGTAGCCAGCCTGCCGTACGCCTATATGCTTGCCTGGTCTGAGGACGCCTGTCTTGTGTGTGGACTTCTTAGCCATCTTAGTCTCGCCCGCCGCTGCCCGACCTTCCCGGCATGTACGGCCTGGCCGGTGAATTGCCATGCTCTCAGGGACAGGTTGTGCACCATCCTTCGGCTGTGTCGGAGGTTTATTGTGATCTTAGGGTCGAGAATTCGGCGGTAGAGGTTCCGCGAGGTAGCCTCCCTCAGTTGGGTGGGTCTTATGCCAGGATTTGGAGGGACCAGAAGGTTTCTGCCGATGTTTCTAGGTATGGGTTTTCAAAATGCGTTGATGCTGGGAGGAACACGTGAGGGGAAGCTTGAAAGGAGTCAGTTTGACTGCGGATACTGGTGCGCAGTTTAGAGCCCTATGGTGAGCTCGACCAACGCTACGCTATGCGATAGAATTCTTAGCCAAGGGTGTGTTAATTTTGTATCCGGGTTTGGAATACAAATTGTGATTCTCAAAGCGTCTAGAGATTGAGTTTTAAATTCTTTACTTTAACATAACTGCTAGGTTGTTGTGAAATGTTATGCTGATTCCAGACAGATCTGAACCTCATACCCAAATATAGCACTTGGCAACTGTAACAAAATAAAACCGCATAACATGCAAATTTTAGGTTCCCTTATTGGTGATTTTTGCTAATTACACTACTAGGAGTGAATCCCTAGAATTTCCTCTTCACTCTGATTATCTCCTGGAAACCCCCCTCTAATAGCATATGACTTAATGTCGGAGTTATTAAGAGCCAGGTCCTTATCCACCCTAACGCTATGCTGCCCATCCTTGGCGCAGGAATCTATAGACTCTGCGCGGATTCCGTCGTGCATTTCGTTGGTTCCAATGGTGCGAAGTCGATACCCTCCTGCGGTATTTGCATTGTACTTGCTCCCGTCTTTGGAAGTCCATTTGCCAAGATACCTTTTATACAAGGGACGACAAACAGGGATGCCGATGCAGACCATAGTGACGGCCATTTCGGCGGCTGACCAGACGATGATTCCAACAGAGTCCTCTGCATCAAGAAAGAAATTTATTATTATTGAAGAATGATAAGGGAGGGTTGAGAGGAGGAAAATGGCATACTCAGGTAGTTCTTGCTTAGAAGACCGGGAATCTCGGTTGCTCGCTTGATGCCGCAGACTCCAGCGCTGCTGTCGGTCAGTTGTCCATCTTGTCCTTGCGTTGGAGAGAAAATAATGACAATTCCACTTACATACTGCCTAAGCTCATGCTACCAAGAATGACGAGTTTTTCTCGTTTATTTATTTGGAGCTTCCATATGAAGATCCACGGGAAGATGGCGAAGAAGAAGTCAACGAGGATGCAACAAGCTAGTGGTAAACTCTTTAGCATGCTTGCCTATGCTGCACTATACTGCCGCCAAGGAAATAGTAAATAGGGATATCCGCCGGGAGGGACTTACCACCTAGAATGATGGAAATTGGCAGAATATTAAGTTCACACTTTCCACCAGGCAATGTCCGATCCCAGAGATATGCAGACGGCGAGCATTGGAGCCAGAAACACAACAGGCAAGAAATGGAAGCGCCCATGAGAAGCCAAAGGGCGGCCCAGATGGCGACTTTGTGCCAGGTCTGCTGGACGAGTCGCAAAAGGAAGAGCCCAAGTGACCATTTGGCGAGAGCCATGCCCAAAACGTTGAACGTCTGACTGATACACTCGAAGAGGACCGCCTTGGTTATGTTATGGGCGTTGTGGATATCGAATGTGTTCTGGCCGAATCCATACATAGCAGAGATGTTGATAAAAATGGTGAAGAGTAGCAGGCAGACCTAGAAATCTGACGGGTTAGAGGATACTCCGAGAACTGCGATAGTCTTGGGGATGGAGGCAGATTGAGTTCACATCGTCCAGGGTTTACCCACAAATGCCAAGATGTAGACAAAATCGTCCGTTCCAAACGCCTTCACCAGTATCGCGCGGACGTAGATTCGGAGGATGACGAAGATTAGGACCATGACCGTCAATGACCACATCACGGCGACGGCCCAAGGGCCATCGCCCCCCATAGCCATTGTATCGAACTGATGAGGTGGGGATATCAGTATTGCACCAGAGTTTGCTCGGAGGTTGTTGAATAGACTAGACGTTCTAGAGGCAGAGGTGGAGATGGAGAACTGGGCTGGGAGCAGATCGGCGATGTAGAGAGGGTGTCGCAGATTTCCAATTTTCAAGGACCCACGCGTCGTAGGGCAGGAGTAGCTATATAGTTCCAGAAGTAGCCCAATCTGCCACGCCTAATCATGGCTAAACGGTATGAGATGGGCCCCCCTGACTCAAAGTAGTAAGTGCCCTGAATGTCGCCAGCCTGTGTGGAAGTTCTCGTATGTGAGACGGCATGACTCGCATCTCCTCAGACGGCTCCCCGACGAGATTTCTCCCCCTACGCACCTCAATGTTACCTGTCCTGAACGTAATATTCTCACACACAACGACCTTGTGCGGAAGAAGACTTCTCAATTGCCTAGACACCAGTGTTGTGCAACATTGAGGGAAGACAATGGGCTAGATATAAGGCAATCCTCCTCCACCAAAAGGTCAACGGCCACCCCTGAGACCATCGGTTGCATGATTTAGTAACTAACGAAGTCAAATGTGTGGAAATGAACGGGCGCCAGCATGACAAGAGCAGCCAAATTCCCTAAATCCGGAGCCAATTCCGGCGGCCCATTCCGGATCCATTCCGGAGCAACGCCAAAACGCGGGGCCCCGGATTGTCGCGATAGTTAACTGGCGTGTCTGTCACCAAGCCTAACGGGTCCTGTTGCGACAGGTGCAAAAGGGAACGCTCCACAATGCGAAGCTAATAATGTACATTATGTACCGCAACAAGTCTTTGTCTATCGAGTTTATGGCTTTGTAGCATCAACGCTAGCCAATGAATTGTCAAGGGAACATTCTGACATGGAATGCAAATCGCGCATTGCGATTATCGCCAAAAGTCTACACTTAGGGTGAGTCGTGTAGCTGATACTGGCTTTCGGCTGCATAGATGCTGTGGCTGGGTGTGTCATCACGATGAGCCATACCTTATCTATCCTCATCTTTTCATTTTTCAGAGCGTTACTGAGCATAACCAGGACTACACTGCACTGATGCATTCAAGGCCAGGCTGCAATTGACGTAGCAATTGAGATGCTATGACCCTACATGTGAAAGACGACCTGCACACCTGAGCTAAGACATTTAAAAGTATGCTACTCCTTATGCTTCATACGGTGTCATCTATTTGTAAAATATAGCACAAACTTCGTTGGCCTTGCTAGACCTGCACCGACCGGACCCATCTTCCTTTAAACCATGCGCTACGCCAAAATTCGCGTTTTCCCTGGAAGCACCGAGTGTCACGGACTGAGGAAGAGAACACGTGTACTGGGTTGCGTGCGCCTCTCCGAAGATGCCATGTGAAGCTCCTGCGCAGGCAGGCCCGAACATTGTCCTTTTCTTTTCCTTGCACTCCGTCCTCTGTTGTGTCGATAAATGACTCTAGCAGTGGTATCAATCGGATACGAGACCCTCATATGCGCTACGCCAAAATTGGCTGATTCTTCCCCTTAGATTGACAGGGCGCCCAAATTGATATTTTCGCAGGGCCTGAACATTTCGTCCAAGAATCAACAGGCGCCAGATCAAGATCAAGGCGCCCCTATGAAGTTACAAGCTACTCTTAGCCCACTAGACCCGACAAGCTGTTGACCTCCCATGACAGGCAATCCATCTGATTGGCTTCCCCACACTTACAAAGCCTTTGCACTGCCCAGGGATGGAACCCCAGGTTGTTGAGCTTGGTCCCCTGCATGCGATGGTCTCTGAAACTAGGACAGAAATAAAGATCATCTACATTATGGTCTGCCTGGGGCCTCCCGGCTTTTCAGTTAATTACACTTCAACTCCACCCACACCCTGGTTTATTGTTAGAAGGAACCATATCTTCTCCGTTTACAATAGCTTTAAGCTGATATGAGTGCCTCTTTTCTAGATCCCATTGGCAAGTTCCATAATGTATCATAGCTAACATCTCCACTATTAACATTAATGCCTACCGACCTCTAGGATAGGCCGAGAATCTAACCATCTCAAGATGTCCGCCGCCGACCTAGTCACTTCAGGCGTGGATGCTGTGGGCGCGTCAGGTGGGGTTCGGCCCAACAGCAACAACAAAAACACCCGGCCCAGCACCCGCAAATCCGCGAGCAAGGTTACCGTATAATCCAGCCGGCTGCTCTACAGCCAAGAGACCGCTACTAATACACCTGTTTGAACAGAAGAAGAGGACGCAGGAGAAGGCTCCTCCTATCGGCACAGCACGTGACTTCCCATGCCGTCCTTGTGTTACTCGCGCCACAAAGAACCCCGGGCATGAATGTGCCTCTCAAAACAGTAAGTAGCCATTGTTCCTTATAAAATTGTCGGGCTAACGCTAGGACGTATATACTGGTGCTGCTTGCTGGGACTGCGCAAAGAATGGTCACACTTGTAGGCCCGTGAGTGAAGTTACCCTAGAGGAGTGAAAGGTTGCTACTAGAGGAAACAGATGGCTTTCAATGCCCCAATGATACATTGCAGCCTCAACGGATTTACCGGACTTCGGGCTCGGGAGATTCGGCGCGCGCTGATACAACGCTAACAGTCGACTAGCAAAAGATGGCCCGAACGTCCTAAGGATCCCAAAGCCGATTGGCTGACAGGATCGGTCCGAATTCGAATCTCATATTGGAAATGGTTGAATATGGACTGACCTACCGAGGGTGAAAGGGTAACGTCGACTCCGAGGTTATTGATGAACTTGATACGCGGTGGTTATGTGCATGAGACACAAGACACCGGGTTGAGGGCGTGTCACGGTCTCTAGTTGTTTAGAATCCACCTTGGACGATATAAGAGAGCTAAAGTCGCCTTTGATGGGTCACGGATTCAAACACCATCTAGACACTCAAGGACTAGAATTGTTCTCACGCCCATTCGACAAAACACACATTCAAGCCCTAATCTATTCTCAATCGAAATGGAGACCAAAGTTGAATTCATGAGCGACGGTGTAAAGCTGGTGGGCATGCTGTTTCAGCCCACTGGCGCCACTGGGAAGTTACCAATTGTTGTTGCAGCTGGTGGTTGGTGTTACACCAAGGAGATTGTCTTGCCCCACATTGCACGTTTTGTCAATGAAAAGGGCGTTCAGTTTCTGGCTTTTGATTATGCTGGCTTTGGTGAGAGTGAAGGTGCTCGTCGTCAGCACTTGGATCCCTGGCAGCAAATTTCCGATTATCAGAATGCTCTGACATATGCTGAGAGTCGAGATGACGTGGACCCTCAACGCATGGGTGCTTTCGGAATTTCGTACAGTGGTGGCCACGTCTTGATTCTAGCGGCAATCGATTCTCGAGTTAAAGCTGTGGTCAGTGTGGTTCCGGTGGTTGATGGTTACGCCAACATGCGCCGTGTTCATGGCGAGAGACGATTTGCGGATTATCAGAAAGCAATCTTAGAAGATCGCAGAGAAAGGGGCCGAGGAGTAACCGGGACCAAAATTGCCTTCGCCACGACTACGCCAGAGACAGAACTATCGGTCTGGCCATTCGCCCGCGTTAACCAAGTCTTCTTGGAGCTACAGAAAACGGAGGCTCCTTTGCACCAACATTGGAGTACAATGGAATCAGCAGAACTGCTGTTGAACTACTCTGTTCATCCGTTCCTCAATCGCATCCTGGACAAGAAAGTCATGATGGTGGTTGCAGAGGGTGACAATATCACTGCATGGGACTTGGAGATTGAGACGTTTAATAAGGTTCCATCTCCCCATAAACGCCTCGAAATCCTACCCTCGGTTAGCCACATGAGTCTATACTCAGAAAAGGCCGACACGAACATCGCCGGTCGACAAGCTCGTGATTGGTTTGCCATCGCATTTGGGTCAAGCTCAATTTAAGGTGCAAGGACATGAAAGCGAATCAAGATGGAAAAGGGGCGAGGTGGAAGGAGACAGGTATAGACAATAGCCAAGCCTACAAATACTACCAAATTGTCTAAATTCTTTGCTCCCAGTTGTTGAAATTGCGAGATGAAGCGATTACCTGGACACAAGTACCCAGTCAGAACTTCTCAACAGTTTAAACTTAATAAATGAGATGAATAGAGAGTGACCCTTCAATTTAAATACAATAAGCCTCTGCTCCTTAATCTGTCGCTGGTGTTTTAGCTCAATGTTTTACATGGAATATAGCAGTGACTATTTACATCATTGGGTGACCTTCATCTCGTTTTTGTAGTTGCTACAGCCCTATTCGTTAAAGTACTGAGCCCAGGTAAAAATAGGAGTCAAAGCAAAGGAAAATCCAGTCCTCATATTCTTGATGTTGCCTTTCCGCTGATAATTGAAAATTATAGTCAGTAAACTGGCCTGTGCCAATCTCCCCACTCAATGGAGAATAGTCGAATGTTTCTTCAGTTATGCTAGCTTCAGCCTTGCCTCTGTTTAGGCACTCGAGTATACACTGCTTTTCGTTGTTTGTAACGGCAATATTGTCCAACAACATCTCAGCCTTTTTCTCTAGTGGCAAGGTATCGAGATGACTAGAGACTGGCAATTCAGCTTTATGACCTTGGAAGCCATGGGAAGCAAAGACCTTTGAGGATGATTGGTAGCCAACTGGTGATCGCAAGCGAGATGCAAGATTAGAAGCATATCTCACATTCTGTTGGTCTTTGAGGGTGCGAACTCCAGGTTGTTTGTCTCGAATGTTCTTAGGGATTGCATCCAGCTCTTCCCGTTTTGACTTAGGTAAGTCAAGAGGTTTGTTGACGTCGGCCGAATGATATTGCGATTTAAAAAAAGCCAATATTCCAAATATCTGTATGCATAATAGCTATCTCCCTTAGTTTCATGATAGGGATGCATCAATAATTGGACAAATTATAATAACGTAGAGCATGAGAATTATTGCGTATTGTCATTGCTGATTCATCTGCTGTTTATGCTTCCTAGAGTGGGCATAGAAAATACCATGCCCCATCCAACAACCTATATTTTCTTCGTCATTCCACTTCCACATCTCAACTACATTCGGCCGAATGCTGCTTGCCAGCTTGGTTAGGTCCGGAGTCGGACTTGCAGCCCCCACCCCGAAAATCCGCACACCCCCCCGAACATTCACACAGTACATTTGGGTTGCAATTTTCCACCTTCGCCGAAAATGGCCACAGGCGCCCATTTTTGGCACCTCCTACTATCATCCTCGTGATTTCGAGTAGTAGTAGTAGCATATTTAACGTCAAAGGGGGCGCGCTGAAGAGCTTATAGAGGATGAATTACTATAGCTTTATTAGAAGGTGCAGACAGTATAAGCTGAAATGAATAAAGCATTGACTTATTTAAGCCGTCTACATCATGAGAAGAGAGTTCTTAAGATAAAAGGGGTGGATATAGTTTTACAGAGGCTGTATCCTCTTAATGAGCTGAAAGATGAGTCGGAATCACCAGGTTGGTGATTGAGAATTTCCAGTGCTCGTCACCGGTATTTCGAACAGGTAGTTTTGTTTACTTCTGCAGTATTCTATGAGAGTGTAAGCCTTAGATATCGCCTTTGCACCCTAGCCAGCTTCCCTTTTAAGTCCACGTGGCCGCTAAGGAGCGCACATCTCAGTCAATCTATTGATTACGCTTGCGGTATAGGCATAGTGCTAAATGCACTCACAATGGGTACCGATCATGTGGAGTCTATCTTATGGCTAAACCATCTGCGCTTGGAAATGTTATATAAAGTTGGATGCAATCCAAGTCGC
This sequence comes from Ilyonectria destructans, assembly GCA_020740775.1. Taxonomy (NCBI): domain Eukaryota; kingdom Fungi; phylum Ascomycota; class Sordariomycetes; order Hypocreales; family Nectriaceae; genus Ilyonectria; species Ilyonectria destructans. The sequence goes on from JAHEWK010000010.1 coordinate 2,446,348, forward strand.
TCGAGATAGTTGCTTGGTTGGTTATCGGGCACGGGATCAGGAATGATGAAGCTACATGCAATCCACGTGTCTAAGTGCTAACGTTTGCAACCTTTTAATGGTTTACGCCGGATAGCTGGGATGTGAAGAGGGAAAAGGTTCGTGGTTACTATTTCACCACTTCCAATTCTAAGAGAAAAAGGAAAAACCAGCCCCGAACTCATTCGCCTGGACTAACCCCATATCAGGAATTATTGTATTCCACCAGTCGCACTCCGATGACCCATAAAGAGACTCAGACTCCATCGATATAGCCTCAGTTGGGTCGTGAGGGCTTTGGTTCTGGACCATCAATGGAGCAGAACTGTCCACAGGAGGCTGGATTTCTGGCATGTCCTGATTCAAAGGCCAGTGTATCACTGCGGAACCGGAGACGCTTTGAACTTCTTGATGGTTGAAAGATCCCGACGTGGTGTTCTGAGAGTTTGAAGGAGATATTAGGCCAACTTCGACGTTGTTGGCAGTATCGACCGCTTGTTCCTCGTTGTCCATCCGGTTCGAATTGACAGGAGTTTGCGTTTTAAGTTCCGGCTCGATGGAGGATGTGACCGCTTTAAGAGCCTCTCGCAACTTTTCGAACTATAAGCAATTAGTATAAGACTTCTGCTTGATTTGAACCGAAAAACACTCACTGCACTGTGTAAGACATTCCAATGCGAGCAAAGAACGCCAAGGAGACGAACTATATCCTTGACGTGAGATATGCGGCCATTCTGGACATGGACCTCGCAACTTATTTGCGGCCCGGTTGTCGGATTATTTCGGGTCGACATTTCAAATGACAGCAATACAACGCCAGTCATAAAGGCACCATATGCTAAATGTGGGGAGATGGATGTGACGTCGTAATCACCATTGTAGTAGGGCCGTAATAAGGCCACAAACAAATCCGCATAGCGCAAGACTGATTTCGCACTCTTCTGCACCAGCCCAACGTCCATTGATGGGTCCTTTGGTGAGCCAGAAAATAGTGGCACCAGGGTTGAATGCAGAGTCATCTTGCACATGTGGTGTAGACCATCAAACAACAAAAGCTGATCCACGGATTCAGAGACATTGGGACTTTTCCAGGCCACAGGATTTGATTGTGGTCTTTCATCCCACAGTGACTCTAGGCGTTCTGATAAATCCGACAGCGTTTCAAATCTTTGGTTAGGTAAGAGAGTCGAGGATTCGGAACCAAATAGCTGAACCTTTGCCCTGAGCTATATGTTAGATTGTGATTTACTGGCCTCGATACCACTCACCATATACCGACGACCCTCATTACCATGGCAACCACAGGTTGACTGCTAGTTGCTTCACAGTCATTGAGGCATATGCGTTGCCAATCCGCATTCATGTGTTGTCCCACTGTGACCTGCCAGCCATTTGGTGAGTTTCGAATACGGCCGGGCAATGGCACATTGGCCACCTCAGACCATGCTGAGCGAAGGTGGGCTTGTGGTTGCGCAGCAATACACATGGATGCCCAAGTAGCCCACTGGCATCGTCGTTTCAACTCGGATTCAATCTCGGATTGGGATTCTCCATTCTTCTTCACACCCGATTGGCCGTATTGCAAAAGAAAACAACTACGGTGAGCTAGGACTAAACAAAGGTTAGCGCAAATCATTGTGATGATCGGGGGAATGAGTGTGTGCCTAAACATATATCGCCATTTCTAGATTTCCCAACACCAAACCAATATAGTACCAAGCACTCCAGAGTCTGTATCATAGTCAACGAAAGCTCCCGGACCGTCAGCAACATGGTTTCTTTCATGGAGGCTTCCGCCCAGGGTAGGCTACGGTTGTGAAAGACACTCAGAGCCTCAAGTTCTGAAAACTCAGTTGATCTCAACCGAGTTCGACTTTTACTCGGTGCGAGAAATCTACAGGAAATTAGTTCAAATTCTATACTGGTTTGTGATTTTTAAGACTTACAATGATGCCAAAGCAAAAATTGCCTTTAAAAGGTAGTCTGGTAGTTTGTCCTCGATATACTCCTGAAACAGAAGGGGTTTGTGGAACAGCAGGTGGGCATTGTACACCCGAGAAAAATATATCTCAAGTAGTAATAGACCCGCAACTCGCGGCGGTAATGCTGACGATCCTGCATCTTGATTTACACCCACTGGGGTTGAGGTTTGATGGTCGTTGCGTAGATGAACAGAATAGGGCTATAAGCATAACGGTTAGATGAACTTGGCGGAGACCAAGAGATGAATGGATAAAAAACTGCGAATAATTAACTCACAGTTGATGAAATATCTGCTAGGCTTTCAGTCATGATATGATGTTGTGGTGGATCAGCGGATGAGCGATGCTCTACGTCATCGATGCTCATCGCTGAAGAGTCGAACGAAATTGGGGTGCTTCTAGATGACGGCTGAATGCCTTCAAGAGAAAAGTTTCTGTCCTTATGTTGTGCTGCAGAAACGCTCTGACTGGTCTTGCTAGCCGCAAGTTTTCTACTCGTACGAAGGTGGGCCGGACGTGCCGGCTGCGTCGGATTATGTTCAATTCTTGAGCGTTTGCGGTCAGTCGGGGGGGGATAGAAACAGTCAGCGTGCAGTCTTCTGCATCGGACACAAATAGGTCGTCCCCGACTGCATTTTAGCTGGGGATTGGGCAGGAGTTAGCACTCTTCACTGATGAAAGGAGGAGAAATTACCTTATGGTCGCGACATCTTTGACAGGCTGTGATTGACCTGCTAGGATCGTCATTGCTGGGAGGTGGTCTTCTAGGCGCAACAGATCCTGTATCATCCAGTTGGTCATTCGGGCTAAGGCCTTTGCTTAATAGCGGTCTTGGTCTTGCCATCTTATCAACCGATATGCTGCAATCTCAACGGGTAGGATGTCGCGGAGGTTTTCCATGGCGGGCAAGTTGAACCCACCCTCGGCTTAAGTCTGGAAAGATGACTAAGCATTTAAGCCTATTCATGTGACATTTTTGGCACTGGCCCCCTAGTACCAGAAAAACCGAGAAAAGGGACTGAGAGTACGGAGTACAGCACCCACTGTGGTGTATCTAGCACCAAAAAAGTGGCTGGACGACGAAGTCGGATTTTCACAAAGTAAAGGCGGAGTATTTGTCCGAGCCTTACCAACCTCTGACTATATCACCTGATGAAGCTATTCTAAAGCTATTCTAACGCATCTTTTTGCAATTTCCCTGCTATTTCCGGTGGGCGCTGCGGTATCGGGCGAAAAAGGGGGTTGAGCCACAAGTTGACACCACGCCGGATGTTGTACACTCACTCCCCAGAAAAAGGGTGAGGAGACAGCCGAGGCGTGGTTACACATGGGAGAGGATTTACAGCTTGAACCTTTTCCAATCGGAGGAATAGTCTTTCCAGCACCCCCGTCAAATTCCGACGATGTCGTTATTGGCCATAAGAATACTTACCCGATTCGGGACTCCGAACTTGGTCAACTGATTCGGCCGAATCATCCGGCTTGCCAATTGGCTAGTCGATCGTGGATCGTCGGGCCCTCGGTCCGATTGCTGTACGATTTCCCGCTGTCAGAGACGTGACCGCGGCGGATCGGTCTAACGACCTGAATTGATGTTCGTTACGGCAAAGGGAAAATCGCGATATTAAAGGGGCCAATAGGCGATTGAAATTGATGATAGAAACAGCGGTATTTCGGCTGTTATGACTGCTGCATATGATCACTTCGTCGGCGAGGGATTTCCTCGTTACTTAAAGCGCTAGCCATCAGCCGCCGGCCCCTACTACCACTATAGTTATAGTGAGTCTAGAGGATGATAGCTGGCAACCTGTCATCACATAATGTACCATCAGGTTTCTGGCACTGGTTAAGGGATGTGGCATCCTTAGCGCGAGCGAAACCTTTTGAAATGGTCCTCCGTACATCCTGATGGATCCGATACGGTCAACTTGACCAAGGTAATAGTAGTCAATGCAGTGGAGCCCAAAGATGATGATATTGATGATGTCTGATCTCCGTGCTTCTGTCACGAGCCTAGATTGTCTGAAGTGTCTGATTGGGTAGATGCCTGTTCTTGATTGCGTCCGATCCCAGCTCTGAGTTCCTATACCTTCTTTATACTGAAGTAGCTAGAAGGATACTGCCATAACAATTACACGCCCAGTTATCGAAAATACACACCGTGACAATCACAGAAATCTGCAACGAAAAGATGTTGGATTGACCCCCGGTCCAGGTAGCGGAATAAGGGCCAGGTAGGCACAATCCTTTGATACATCAATATCCTGATCTTAGTCATAGGGTGTGAGATTGACTCAAAACCACCTCACAGAAAAAGAGGGGGCAAGAAAAAACCTAGATCACCATCATCTTTGGTCTCAACATCGTATTGAACACTATTGACCTGACTGAATTGACCGTATCGGATCCAACAAAAGGGCAAATTCTTGTGATAATATGCATTTAAACTTGTTCTATTGAAAATGCAACATAGACACACTGAAGCACTGCTGCCAAGTATTTGTCAGTATACTTCGTTCACAAGTCGTGCAAAGCCTGGACTGTCTCTTACCTCTTGACGTAATGATCTTTGTGATTTTAATCGTTGCGTTGGAGGGTAGCCCGAGTATAATGTTCATAGAGAGGAGGAATGATGTCTTCTGAGCGACCAGTTTCCTCAATATTATGACGAATCCAGTTTTCTCCCATCGTCTTCGAATACAAAAATGGAACGCAAAGCCAGTTAAGTAGCCACCCTAAAACAGGAATGTCGAGACCGATTTCAGTTTCCGCATAAAAACAAGCCCCTGATGGGGTAGCAAAATAGCGGTGGATGAGTCGAGCGACGGTAATTCCAAACATTGTAACTGTAAATGTGAACTCTTCGTCGTCGAGGCGATTCGTGAAGACTTTGACATTGACTTTGTCGTGGAAGTCATTGAATTGTTCTTGAATCCTGGAGTATTCACCAGCAGTGAAGCCAGAGTTGTTGACGCCTAGGGGTGTAACGGCAACGTGGTCACGATGATGCCAGAGGTGATAGAAGCTGACTTCAGGGCCATCAAACCCTTTACCGTCCCAGGTGGTTTTTCGCCCAAGATTCTCAAACCACCATCGCATCATTTCGGGTGTACAACCGCGAATAATGTCGTGTTCAATTCGTACGTGCATCTTCCCCGCCCAAGTACGCTCAATGTTAACCCATTTGGCCGAGGAAACTGGCTTAAAGTTCAGTTTGCCAGCACGAAAGAGAGCATTCCACGCGTTGAGTCTAGCGGCTCGAAGTTCTGATGATGGAGCCATTGATTTGAGGCTTATTTGAATGGTAGCACCGGGATCGGTTCCGGATGAAATGGTTAAGTATAATCTCTGAGTTCCCAACAATGCAGTGAGGATGGTTGGAGAGTCAGATTTGAAGCTCTCTGCAACAGCTTTATACCTTACGGTTTGATCAGGGGCCTGAGGCAAACATGAATCGCATTACTTGACGAATCAGCATGTACCTTTCTTCGGCCCGAACCGAAGTTTCGGCATCACTTGATGCTCGGGTGGCGCCAAGCACCAGAATCCCTAAATCAACCGATGTACGTTCCAAATTCGTAGGAAACCTAGTAGCATCTCAATTCTGATTACGTCAGAGCCGAACCGGTCATTTACGCATGGCCTAGAAGTTCCATAGTTTTGTCTAGCACGCCAAAACTATATGCACAATCGAAGGGTGGCAGGTTTTATTGCTTAAAGATGAGTGAAGAGTAGAATAGTATTTAAGAAAATAGAGAATGTAAGTAGTGGCGTAACCGATCTCATCTTACTGTATGCAGAGCGGTGAGATCCTCCTCGCCCTATAGCTCTGATCTTCCTCCCTGCCCCAAACACTTCCAGGCATCCAGAAAGCCTGTCAAGAGATAACTGGCAACGTTAGGTAGTTGAGGTATTGAGGCCCAAAGTGAATATGGTTTGTGCCGCGAAACGTTTCAGGAGATCTGAAGAGCTGTTAGTCATCTTTTTGGTAACTTCCGTCAAAGCATTACCTGTCATTAGGATCGGTGTGAAGCCAAAATCCACTCCCTGCCGTATCCCTGGAGCTGATATCGAGAGCAAGTCGACCACCTACTTCAACCACGACATTTGTGGGCCATATTTCGATATCAACGGCATACACTTCATTGGGAAGAACTGGCAGTACATCTGTGGAATGGTAATCTCGGTGCGGCAACCATGGGCGGTGGTGAGAATGTTGAGAATTCACCTTTCGTAGGCTAGCACGAAGAGAGCCTCTGGATACGGGCACTCCTTCTCCCATCGACCCAGTATAAAGAACTTCTGTGCCGTCGGGTGAAATATGGCGGAGACTCAAAAACAAATCCATATCGCTCGGGGTGTTTCCACAGCCATCCTGGCCAACAGAGATATTGAGATGTGCCGTAATATGGCCGGTAATCTCTGTTTCCTCTCCAAATGGCTGTGATTGGAAAGAGATGATGGTCGAATCGGTCTCATTACCGAAAGCCGCATAGCTTGCGTTTGTTGTTTGAATATCTTCCGGCTTCGTAAATTGCAGCTCCTTGTTGGTAGTGAGGAACATGGGTGTATACTTAGTTCCTCCCAACGGCCAATCGCTCTCCTGTCTTCGCAAAAACTTCTGCTCGGCGGATGGGTCATTGAACCCTACGTTTCCCTTTCGCACAACTAAGTCAACCGGTGGGATGGCTCCCTTTGTCGCCCATCCAACCCTGTCTTGATCTTTCAAAAAAGCATCCAAGAAGCTTCGTTGCACTTCAACTTCTTCACGATAGTAGAAAGGTAAGTCGTGGCGACCAGTAATGAACCGAAGGTATTTGAGCTCAGAGCCTGCCAACATAAATCCTCGAACATTCCCCCGGAGATGCAACATGATCCCGCCCCAGTTCGCCACGCTGAGTATCGGAACTTTGATATCTTCGAAGTTGAAGGTGGCTTCCGTGAAGGGCGGGTCATCTCTGTATCTGTGTTGGTGTAGCTGTGCTGGATCCGTGACTCGATTGGTCGCTAGATCATCCTCGTCCAGGTCACCGTCGATAGAATCGGGACACCAATTCCGTGCAGCCCTTCCAGGGAGTCCATACTGGTTTGGGGCGACCTGACGATGAAACCACCCCGTGAAGAAGGTGTTGGAAAGAATGCCGCCGTGACGAGTTGATTCATCGTATTTGTCCGAAAATCCTTCCCAAGGGATGCAGGCTGCCAATCCTTTGGGGTTCAGCGCTGCAACCGGCCATTGGATGCCGGCATAATAGCTGACACCCAGCAAACCGACCCTTCCATTTGACCAAGATTGCTCAGAGGCCCACTCTATCATATCATGGAAGGCTTGAACCGTGGACGTGGATTGGACGTTCAGAAGCCCCGGAGACTGCCCAATACCGGGTTCGTCGCCTCGGACGACCACATAGCCGTGATCAGTCCAATAGTCTGGTGTAGGGGTTTCCCACGCAGAATGCTCGGTTTGATGAGCGGAGTCAATTTCTGCAAAGCTGTTTGGATTAAACCTATTGATAACATCTTAGTGAAAAGGTTTGGATGCAGCAGGCTGACATACACTTTATAAGGAACATCCTTTCCATATGGCCCAAGAGTGGCGATGACTGGAAACTTTTGTCCATTCTCGGACTCTCGTGGTCGATAAACATTGCAACGAATCACTCCACCGGATTTCAGGGGGACCGTCACATGTTGCTCGTATACATACGAGTAGCTTGTCGAGTCGACAATCCGAATATCTCGGAGCTGTGGATCCATGTTTGTTTGCGCTATCAAAATGCGAAATGAGGTGACTATGTTGATGGCAGAGTATTATTTGCTGTTGAGCAGCTGGGGTATCTTGCAGGTTCTTAAATGGGTCTGCTCATTCGACTGGTAAGTAAGGGGCAGGCCATCGGCATCGGAGACAGGTGCGTCCTCCGATTCGCTGACGCTGGAACAGACCTGGCGATGCGAGACTGCTCCTAACAGAGGTGCCAAATTGAGTGATTAATCGGAGTTTTCGGAGAATCCATCACTTGGCTGCGCAGATGACGCAACACGAATTGACTGGCATGGTAGTAATTAGAGTGGGGGGTTTTCTACAAGCGAGTAGCGAATCGGGCTGGAGCAAGTACACCCAACGTTCGGTCCGAACATATAGCATTCTGGTACAGAACTTTTGCCAACAGGAAAATCCCGAGGCCTCACAGGCATTCCTTGAACGCAGGTACTTTATTGCCATCGGATTTGTATCAACAGGCACCCCGTGAACCGAGATATCAGGCTGAATAGACCATGACCACCCCAGAAGCCCACACTGTGTCGTGGGAGGAAGGCGACCAGAAGCCGGCGAACCCGAGGACGATGAGCAAAGCACGCCGCTGGTTAATTGTAGTGATTGTGTCCTCGGGATCCCTTTGTGTGCAAGTACCCCCGCCATGGTCAACCACTCATCGCATTAACATTGAGCAGGGCTTGCGCATCATCGCTCTACGCCAGTGCAGAAGAGAATTTACAGATTGAATTTGGTTGCTCGAGACAGGTTGCCACACTAGGTCTCTCGCTGTTTGTCTTCGGCCTGGGTCTCGGTAAGATCATGAAGAGTATGGAGGCGAGGCAATACAAGTTAGCTAATCGGGTCTGGAAATGCCAGGTCCCATGATTTTGGCTCCTCTATCAGAGGTGAGAGTTCTCAACGCCAGGGAGATCTTTCTTACGCATTTATTGTTAACCAAGTTATAGTTTTATGGGCGAAGACCTATTTATGTTTGCTCGTTCTCTCTCTTCGTTGTTTGGTCAGTCCAAGTCCGTATTTCTGATGAATCCCACTCATGTCCTGATCAGGCTCTTACCTTGTGCTGTCGCGCAAAACATGCCGACGATGCTCGTTGGCCGGTTTTTCGACGGCTTTGCTGGCAGCGCATTCCTTAGCGTTGCAGGCGGTACGGTTAGCGATCTTTTCTCAGGTCACGAGCTTTCAGCACCAATGATGGTCTACACTGTGCGGTTCGACGTACTTGAATCATTTTCGTGTGACTAACATGTTTATTAGGCTTCCCCTTTTCTTGGGTATGTAACGTATACACTCGACGCAAGCAATGGAACGAAGACAGCATCTAATCTAGCTTCCATATCATTCATTATTGTCTCTAACATCGCAATAGACCTGAGCTTGGCCCATTGATTGGTGGGTTTATCAACCAATATTGCCCCTGGCGGTGGTAAGGAGAGCCCCTGTTTTGATGTATGTCAAAACTGGTATTAAGGAGTGTCAGGTCCTTTTACTTCCTCCTCATCTGGGGCGGGATAGAGTTGGTCTTAATCTTGGTATTTGTACCAGAAACACACCATCCTATATTGTTATGCCAGAAAGCGCGAAGAATTCGCCTTGAAACTGGCGACAACAGATGGAAGGCACCAATGGAGCCAGATCCCAAGAGGATTGCATATGCAGTACTTGACTCATGCAAAAGGCCATTCCAACTTCTCATCTTCGAACCAATGGTAACATGATGAACTTGATCAGCTTTATGCCGCGTTGCTAAGTCTTTTGTGTAGTGCCTAAATCTTTGCATCCTGTCAGCAATCCTGCTTGGTATCTTGTATCTCTTCTTCGGTGCATTTCCACTGATCTTTTCAACCTCTCATAATTTTACACTCTCTCAAAGCGGGCTGTCATTTCTGGGATTATTAGTCGGAATGATCTTTGGCATAATCAGTGATCCAATTTGGAGCAACCATTACCAATGTTTAGTTCGACGGCGAAACGCAGAGAGCGAGGAGGTTGATAGTCGTGCGGACCCGGAATTTCGACTTCTCCCCTCTATTGTGGGCTCAGTTATCATCCCTGTTGCAATATTTGGTCCGCCAATGCACCTAAGATTGTTGTAGGAATACTAACACAATTTCAGGGTTTGGCTGGACAACTTATTCATCAGTATGTGCTATAATTCAAGTTGGTATATGTTGGCAAGTCTAAGACATACTTGGCAGATACACTGGATTGGTATGTGAAGCACGAGTGATGTTTGATTGCACCGCCGTGCCATCACATTTAGTTCAAAGAACCATTCTGACGGAATTTAGTTCCAATCATCTTTTCCTCTTTTTTCGGGTGAGTTATTCAAGATATATGCTTAAAAAATTGCTAACTTATACGTTAGCATGGGGTACGTAATACTGGCTGCTGCACATGGCAAACAACGCGGAAATCATCATGAACTAATCACTCCATCTGTTCACCACGCGCAAAAGAATCATTTTAGTATACTCCGCAATTTTTACATTTCTTGTGGATTGCGTATGTGTTCATTTCATATCTGGTTTACTATTCCTGACTTTGAATCCAGTATCCGATGCATGCTGCTTCTGGTAAGCTTCCTTTGCGTCATGCTCCATGCAAACACAGCTCACAACTATTGGTTTCATAGCTCTGGCAGCAAACAGTTTCGTCCGATCGAACTTTGCCGCAGCCTTCCCATTATTTGGATACCAAATGTACCAAGGCAAGTCGAAATTTTAACCGTCTTGCCCTCTAAGGTCTTACGTTCGGTAGACAAATAACCTAACAATGGTTCCAGGCATAGGACTTCAGTGGGCTACGTCTGTATTGGCATTTTTGGCTCTGGTCATGTCGCCGTGAGCGTTCCCGGATATGTTGTTCAAGGCTTAGAATGCTGACACCGACGGTACAATACATTTAGCTTTCCTTATATCTTTTATGTTTTTGGAAAGCGATTGAGAAAGAACAGCAGGTTTTCAGCCAAATAAGTTTGTTGAGATGGAAATCATAGACCGGTTACCTTCACAGCCCTTTTACCTATAGACAATATCCCTTATTTTAGGGGGGGGGAGGGGGGGTGGTATGGAGCGAAAGTTTAGGTTGGTGGTTCTCGAGTACGGGCTGTTCACTATGTCTCGAGATTAGTATATAGCTCCAACAGAGAGATACGCGCCTCTCGTCACTTAAAACAACGTTTTCCCGTCCGTGAAACACTTAACGCTAAAGTCCGACAGAGGGCAAATGTCTTCGCATTCAATCTTTCACCTCGGGGAGGCTTTAATCTCTTGGAAGGAAGTAGTACATCAAGAATTGCGTCAGAAGGTTCTGAGGCTTAGACGGGTCTCAAATTAGATAGTTTTGACACAGACAAGGCTGAAATTATCGGGTAAGGGGTGAGACTGAGCAGTAGGAAAGGATTTCTCAATGACCTATCATCGAAATATCAACAGTTATGCAACTGGTCAACGGGGGTCAGTTCTAGGGCAGTTCACCAGCTAAGGGTAATTGAGATTCTCTCCATGTTTCAAGACTAGCGACAGAGCAAGGCTATCGAGTTGCAGCGACAAATTCGCGGGTAGGTGCAAGCGTCAGATTCGACTTAGGGACGGGAACACCAGCAAGTTAATTTTCAACCTAGAGACGTGCAACAATCCTGACGAATATAATCTAGTCCTAATGGGAGGCTGGAAGAAAGGTGACGGAGATTAGAACCTAACTAGATATGATCTCTTTTCTCCAAAGGATGATCAGACCAACACAATAATTGCCACACCCAGAGGCATGATACCCATGCCACATTACACAATACCTTTAATTTCTTGATTCTTTTGGCCAGGTTCCTTGATAAATGGCGGTAGCTCATTTTTTCCATTACATTTCTACAGCAATATCGAAGTTAGGACTACATATGCAAGACCTGGGTCGAAGTCGTAGCCAGCATTCGTTCCTGGTCAGTCATTCCTTCGCTGCTATGGTAATTGGAGGGTGCCTTGTTTAAGTGTTGGCTAATGCCACGAGAAGGGGAAGCCAAGGAGAGATTCCCCTCAAACTATTTAGTCCTTAACCTAGATGTAGATATATCATAAGGGATAAATATTTGGGTTTATAAGTCAGAAAGAGGAAGAAAGATAGAAAGGAAGAAAATCAGTTGACCTACAACGAAGGCGAACCGACCCGAACCGAGCCGGGGCTAGAGCAGGAATACCGAGAAACAACACATAAGGACCAAGGACGAGTTCACATGAGGGAAGGGAGTTTTAATAGAAACCCGGGTTTATAAACCCGAAGAACTACTTGCGATGCGGGGAAAGGCGAAAAGGAACCACATATATGCCGGGAATATGTGCCGCATGGAAGTTACGGTCCGCGAATTTATTACCGGAACAGGACGAACTAAGCATCACCTGAGTGCGTATTTCATCATAATCGGGCCGGCTCCAACCCGCGTAGTCATATAAGGCAGCGATAGTCCAATGGGCCAATCCTCCTGTCGGCTTGTATAGGCTATCGCAATTCGTTGACCATGGTTTCTTTTCTCTCATCTCTTGTTGCGCTTGTTGCGACTACCGTCAGTGGCCGTTCCGCGAATGGCAATTCCCTCTCCCTTCAGACCACCAACGGGAGAGTACACGGGTTCGTTGATAGTAGGGCACCCAATGTGCGTCAATTCCTGGGTATTCCCTATGCCGAACCCCCCGTTGGTCCTCTTAGGTTCGCGCCGCCTCAGCCGGCCGGGGAGTTTGGCAACTTTGATGCCATGTCGATGCCGCTTAGCTGCCCACAGACTTTCTCCAACAAGAGCGGTTCTATCTACAGCCAGCTCGTGCTCGAGTTTAACCTCCAGGGCCTCAACTCCACAGCTGCCACCGATGAAGACTGCTTGAAGCTGAGCGTGTGGGCTCCCAACAAGAAGCACCCGCCTGGTGGCCTACCCGTCATCATCTTCATCTACGGAGGGGGGTTTGGGACGGGAGGGATGGATGTTCCGTACCAGGTGCCTCTCCAGTGGGTTCAGCGCACCGCCGACCACATAGTCGTGACCTTCAACTACCGGGTCAACCTCTTCGGTTTCCCCGGGTCAAGCGCCCTCGGTGTTGACGACTTCAACCTCGGCCTTTTGGATCAGAGGCTCGCTGTGGAATGGGTTCATGCCAACATCGCCGCCTTTGGTGGTGACCCGAATCGTATGATCCTTTGGGGCCAGAGCGCCGGCGCAGCGTCGGTGGGTATCTACGGGTACTCATACCCCGACGACCCGATTGTTCGGGGCCTCGTTCACGATTCAGGTACCGAGGGCCTGCTTCAATACTCGTACCCGGAGCAAGTGGCGTCCAACTTCACCTTTGTGGCGCACCACGTGGGCTGCGGTGGTCTCTCGCCGACAGAAGAATTGGCTTGTATGCGCAAGGTGCCGTTCAAGATCATTGAGGACTTCCTATTAGCCTATAGCGAATCGAGAGAAACTCCGGGACTGAGCTTCCTGCCGGTCGTGGATGAGAAGCTCATCTTTAGCAACTGGACGGATCAAGCCGCCAAGAATAGGGTCGCCAAGATTGTAAGTGAAGGGAAGGGGAGAACAATTGAAGAAGAAGGAACGACATGTAAAGACTGGGCTGACATTACGTTACCATAGCCCGCCATTATCGGAACCAACAAGGACGAAGGTGCGTTTCAACCGTACGATCCCACCGACCCTGCCCAGGTTCTCGCCTTCAACACGACGCTCCAAGCCCTCTTTCTCTGCCCATCCGTCAAGTCTACAAAGTGAGTGAAGCTAAACTCCCCCATTTGCTGCTCACTCACCCCAGTTTAGAATCCGGGCTGCTGCAGGCCTCGAGACATATCGATACCGGTATGCCGGCAACTTCACCAACATTTCGCCCGTCTACTGGCTGGGAGCATATCACAGCTCCGAGCTACCTCTGCTGATGGGAACCCATGGCAACTTCCGCGAAAAGTCGACTAGCGAAGAATGTGCGGTCTCCGAGTTCATGCAGGATGCCTGGGTTGCCTTTGCCAGAGAGGGCGGCGCTGGCCTCGAGGCCATGGGATGGCCCCGATACGACAACAGCACTGCGGAAGGCTTGATTATGCATCTTGGCAATGGGGATGTTGCACACACTGAGACTGCCGACTGGCTAGAGCAAAGGTGTTGGACGCTGGGTGGTTGAGGGAAACACCACAGAGATTTCCGACCGCGTTGTAGTATCTCCCAGGATACGGGGACAGGGTCTCGAGTGACGGAGGTGCCACGTCGTCACAGTTCATTTCCTTTTCAACACCCTGATGCCATGCCAGCTCGGCGTCCACAGTCTTCTAAACCCAATCAGTGTACGAAACCTTTTCTAGGAAGTCGAATAGTGTTTGAGTGAGAAGTTGCGTCATCCAATCTGCCATATCGCACATAGGTATTGTGTTTGTCAGAAGTATGATGGCGCTCTGGCTCTCTGGAAACAGATTGACACCAGAAAAGTTCCCTGGCATACTGCCGTAGTGTGCGATGATCAACTTAGGAGCAGACCCCTTCCCAACAACAGGAGCATCTCCTAGAAGGCCGTAATTGGGGCTGGTTTTGCACATCTGATTGGGGAGCTGGGTTCGAATCCAACCGAGTCCGTAGGAAGACTCACGAAGAGATGTGCCTGGGAGTGGGGTATGGGTCGACATGATCGTGGCGAGGTTCTTGAAGGGATTTCCGGGAGTGCTGCTTGAGCCGGTTTCGAATTGGTGAAGCAGTGCCTTGAGCATGGTTTGGCATATCGGGACGAGGTCCTTGATGCAGCTCACGACGCCGCCAGCAGCCCCCATACCAGTAAGGTAGGCTACATGTAGCCACGTGTCTACAGATGAATCGGAGTGAGGCTCAAAGATAACCGAGGGGGCGGTGCCATTGCGATCCTGATCATTATGTTCCCTTCTGCGGCACACGATTGTGATTTCACTCGACGCTTCTCAAGTCGATCCGTGTCTATCGCTATCACAGTATCGAATAGATGACTACACACGCGGACTCTTACAATGCTACGTTCAAGTATCTTCAATGGCAGGAGCTCTACGAGTCCGAGAAGCCTATTGAGATTTTAACGGACATCGCCGAAATATCGGCCGATCGGCGAAGGTCGAATTGTATTTAAGTCCTCTCGCGATATTCAAAGAGTGGAAAGTGTCCGTTCAAGAGAGCCACAGTTCGATCTTGACACTCACAGCTTTTCTCTGCATCCACATGAGACGAACTTCAATGGCGATTGGATGGATCGAGATGCCGTGGCTAGGCACTACATTCCTGAGATAGAATTGTTTCTACAGAAGCTGGTAGTAGGCGCAGATCGTGTGTACACGTATGATTGGAGGGTAAGACCTGTTCTACCTACTTTTACATTTTTACTCTAGTAGCAATATGCCGATGATTTCAGATTCGCGATAGTACACGAGTCTTCCCTTCAGTCATGGATCTGTAGGACCCCACTGAGGCGTTACATCCTGCCACGCAGCCGCATGTTGGTATGTGAAACTGTTTTCTTGTCTAGCCTTGAATATTAATTTCTGCAAAGACTGCAGCGCAAACGACTGTATTTCCATGCTACGGCATCATTTGCCCAGAGAGGCTGATGCTTTGATGCAGAAGCGCTACCGAATAATCAAGTAAGCTCAACGCTTGTGATTTCTTGATTCATTCTAGATTCTAATTTTTCTAGCAGCTGGCGCCCCCTTGAGCCTGTCCGTAGTTGGCCGCTGGACTTCTGTGACGGACGGACCATCGACTCTCGAGACCTGATTGCTGCTGATGGGGTGAGGAGAGAATTCGTGGGAGAGGGGCTTTGGTCACTAGAAAATACTACAAGTAAGTGGTATTACTGGCCAGATCAACAACCAGACAAATTCATCTTTCTGAAGATAGCGGATTCCGATATAAATGTGCCCTCTCGTCGTAAGTTGCTCTAACAACCTAGTCCCAGCGTCCCTGCTAACTGGTCTTCCAATGTGTCCATGCATCCTTTAGCACCGGGGAAGAAACCTGGGAGATCCCTAGGAGGAGTATCGAGATGAGGGTTTTTGTTTTCACGTCTTGATCACCTTGGGTGATCTGCCGACCTCTGGATTTCCTGTCGGTGGCTTGAAGCGAGCCGAGACTCTATATCCAACAGGATCGAATTGACAAGATGCACAACTTTCGGATGAGAGACTAATCAAGGGACTTCAGGCCAAGATTATGAGGTGATAAGCAGACATGAATTGCTCTCGGAAACGATCAATCAGCCACTCTCTCTGTGAATTTGACAGTAACCCTGAAAGAAATGCATCTTCGCATCCACTTGGCCTTTGAACTGATATGTTGATATGCATACCACTCGTTGCTGGGGCCCAGGGATGAAATGTCACCACAATACCATGTCGTGCGCACGTGTTGCGAATCGCTTCCATGGACCAGGTGTATGCATCCGAAGCCCGCATTGCCAGCATCGGTCCTAGAGTCAATTCATATTCATCTTGCTGTCCCTCAGCTTGGTAATGTTGAACCGGTATCCCCACACCTTCAAGAGCAGTCGAAATCTCGTCTAGAATAGGTCCCATTAACCTGTCTAGAGTTCTTGCCGATGAAGCCTGGTGAGGCGAAGGCTCCAACGGCATCAGCGCCTCCTTTGAGTCCCGCTTCAAACACAGAACTCTATCTCAATGCCAACAAGTATTTCAAGGTCCAGCCGACCAGCGGCTGTTAGAGCCTTGTGAGGAGAGTACCGGGGACAGAGCTCGTGGATTCCGGGTCCATCGCCTGACATACCGAAATAACAGAATACGAGCCCGTGACGAGAATCCCACGGACAGAGACACAGTGAGTTTAGGTCTGGAATCAGGTAGCATTGTCCAGCAGCGGAAAGAGGCTTATCTTGTGGCAAAGGAGAGGCGGAGTTGAGGAGAGTGAGGTATACTGGCGCCACACCAAGCCGCCTCCCAGCCCTCGTCAGCGATTTGAAGGGTCTGGCAGTGAGGACTCTGGATCAGAGAGTGTTGCACAAATCCACCCATTGAATTTGCATAAACTGGACACTGGGGTGTTCGATAAGAAACGCCGATAAAATGTCGTCATCGGGTAGTTGGTATCCCAACCCGGAGGATTGTGACCTCTCGCTACCAGCACCGAAGGCCTTTTCTTGATCACTCATGTTTCTTTCAGAGGGCTTACCTTGGTTGCTATGAGGTATATTTGACGATTCTGGCCCCAATAACATGAGCAATGACACATCATGCAAGATGCTGTTGATCATGTGATTTTTATCGTACCGCTGCCGAGCTCACTACCACGTCCACCTACCGCCTCCTGACTTTAAGACCCTGCATAGGAATGCACAGCCGAAGCGTGCCGCATTTTCACTAATTTCATCATACATTAACTATTACTAGACATTAACTTCCCTTCACTTATTAAGACGCATCTATCCTCTCAGCGAACAGAGACCCGGGTCATCCCTTTACCGCATCAACCTACCCTATACCATGTGCTGGTTTGATTGGGATACAACGGTCAAACAGTTGATCTTTATATTAAAAGGCATTATAAGCATTGGTCTAGCAAGTAATATAAAAATGCTCATGGCTAGCCAACAGTGCCAAGGTGTTTGAAGACACAGACCTAGGGACTAGTGCATGATATGACTGCTGTATATCAGCGGTTCTACCCTTTTGCGCAGTTGGCATTACGGCTAAATCCAACACAAGGAATCACAATCACGGATTTGTTTAGCAATTAATTCTGTGGGCTTGCTCGATCCCGATGGGCACTTTCAGCAATTTATCTCCAGACTTTCACGACTAGGGCAACGTTTCCATTCCGCCTCTCGAGTACACCGAAGTTTTGCTCCAGTTTGTTGAGGCGGGGGAAAATGTGGCTGGGGACGATGTGGCTGACTATCATGTGAAAGTGACATAATTGGGTGGGCAATAAATAAATGGAACCTCTGTCAGACAAAATGACTGGACATGGGTTAAAGCAGGGTTGGGAAGGAACCCCATGCTGGTTAATGTAGGCTAGAGCGCATTCGGAAGTGCTTTGCCGCGCTCTAATTGGTCAATTTGGCCCAGTGCGAGATCCTGCCAAGCGAGCTCATGAGTTGGTAGGGTGAGCTTCATAGATTTAAATATGAGAATATCCCCTCGACGGGAGGGGCACTGATGCTAGACCGATGGCAAACTCGAGAAATAATCTTTCATTGCAGGCGTTTTTCCCCCCTCTTTCAACTCATCTTCCTTTCTCTGTATCTACTTGCCCCCCTAATGGAGTCTGCTTCAAGCATGCCGTATGAACCACGATTGACTTGGCAAAGTCCCGCCACAAGCCCTTTCTTCCCAGCTTACGTGCTTGGAGGGGAGAGCTCTCCCGCGCCCTTGGAGATTATCTATAGATCGGTAAGCTTCTACAACCCGATACCACAAATCGCATACTGATCGAATTGGGTAAGGATGAACATACGGGCTATCTGGGGCGCGATCCGAGTACCGGTACGATGATAGCGTTCGGTGGCGAGCCGGTGGCGGGACCTCCAACACTGCCAATCGATGGCCTATCACAAGAGGGCCTGGATCGCAACCTGAGCACAGCCATGATCCGGAACGCTAAGAATGTACGTGGCCTGTCTGTCGAAGTCTATGTCTACGTCTTGACGTGCTAATACCGTACGGACAAATAGAAACGCCGAGTGCAGAACAGGGAAGCACAACGCCGGTTCCGTACTCGCAAGGATCAATTGCACAAGACGCTCCAGCAAAAGACGGACGACCTTCGCACAGAGTGCCAGGCGCTCCGCGATCAACACGCCAAGAGCACCGCCGAAGTCTCCCGGCTCCTCAAGGAGAACGAGGCGCTGCGCTCCGAGGCCAAGGACCATCGTCAACAACAGCGCCTGATGACGACGGTCCTGCAACTGCTCCGAAGCTCCCAGTCACCGTCCAAAGCCGTGGAGGATGCGGGATTTTTCGATGTCCGGAGCTGTTGGGCGGACTTGGTCGATCATCCCCCGCCCCGCGACTCGGGCTAGTTGTCTACCTTATGATTTCATTTTTGGGTACGGAGTATAGCCGATATCAATTTTCAGCCCCTCTTTTCGCCTTTGCATCCCGTGGTCGTTTCTCGCGAGAGGAAATGCTGCTCCTGCCTCAGTGACGAACGCCCCCTGCACCCAAATCTGCTTTTTCTCCCGAGGTGGACGGATTTAGTACCAAATGCAGTCGCAGTCGAAAAAAGGACAAGAGGCCCAGTTTATCTTCGTCGGGGGACCGGCGCTGACAGATAGGAAAGGTCCGGTTCGATCCAAGCTTCTTCAGCAAGCACATCGCAGAAAAAAGCTTCAGCAAAGGCACGATGCGGCGGTTGAACTAGAAGCACTGACGAAGGGTGAAAGGAACACTCGGTGCACCTGCTCTGATGAGCCTTCTCTCTTGGCAGCGCAATCTGACTCAGAACCGCGAAACACTGGATACCAAGCGATCAAGCCGAGGGCGCCTAAGTCCGGAAGACTAGGACAAGGCCAGCTATGTTCTTTCTGCGGGAAACCCCAACCTCCGCACAGCCAAGCTCCCGCCACGCAAGTGTGGGATATAGGAGCCGGCAGCTTCGACCCTATGATCCCCATTGATGATACGACCTCCCGGCTGAGGGTGCAGGATATTTTGAATTTCGCCAGCACCTCAATCTGGCCAAATTTCCGCCCATTGGGGTATACGTCCAAGTGCTATCAGTTATGGGCATTCCCGTTCGACGACAAGGTGAAGCTGTACGCGGTGCTCTGGTCAGCGGCATACCACCGGGATGTTCTCCGCCTGACCTACGGCAGCCCAGGTCATCAAGTTGGATCAAAGGAACAATTCCGATTAAAAGGGCTAGCCCTTGAATGCCTGCGAAAAGAAGTGAGCACTTACACTGGTGCGACACCCATAGACAGCATCATCATGTGCATCCTCTTCCTTGCTGTGAACGACACGCATGGCACACGACTATATCGCGACCTGAGCCCTTTCAACCCCCCTTTTTGTCGTCTGCACGCTCTACATATTTACGGTAGTCGGGATTATCACGCTCTACATTGGACCGTCATACAGGATCTGCTCGGAAGATGGGGCGGAATCCAAGTCCTTCAAGCCTTTGCGCTAGCTTGGCTGCTCTCCCTATCTGACATCATGAATGCGGCACATACCCTCCAGAAACCGATATATCCGTGTCTAGGCGTTGATGGCAAGAAACTGGTCTTGGAACCCCCTCTTTTGTTGTTTGCGCCGTATGGTTCTCACTTGGCTCAAGATGCCGCTGGATCTGGATTTGACGAGCTCCTCTTTATGGATCCCCCAGTACAGCGAAAGCTCGTTACGGCATTTTCCCACATCGGACAGCTATCGTGTGTGCTGCAATACTACTCAAGGGAGCCCTGTACCCAAGAAGCTCTGGACCTCCTGGGTGATAGTCGAAATTATGTACACCACCACCTCTTCTCTACGCCCGACGAGAATGATACCACCGAGCAAATTCTGCAGTGTACAGACCAATCGGCAGAAGCTATTGAACTATCCCGAGAACTCTACCTAGCCTGCCGTCTGGCATTGTATTTGCATGCCACTCACGTCACGTTCCCAATTCCGCGGTCAACCTTGGTGAGAGGGCCGCTTCTGCAATTACTATGCCCCAAGATTCAATTACTGGCGGATCAAGGCGTTTCCGGGCCGTTATTGCTGTGGTGCGTCAGCGTTGCGCTGATCGCGTCAGACATAGCCTCTGCTGGACAGATGCTGGCACTGTTCAAGAAGCTCTGCCGCGACCTGAAGCTAGACGGCTTGGATGATTTGCTGGTGCTGCTTCGAACGTTTGCATGGGTGGACACAGCGGTGGAGCACCACTACGAGAGGATAAGGATGTGCAAGGCTACAAAATTGTGGTGACAAGATACAGATGATATCCATGGACACGGAATGCATGTAGCCGGCTTGCGCGGAGGCATGGCGCCGTGGGCAACTATCATTAATGTGGCACCATGCAAATATACCGAATTAAGCATCGTCGCCAGGCCGTGCATAGAGTGGCCAAGAGTCCAAGACGACGATGATGGCACCGTGCGATCGAGTATCTCGCGATCTGACGACGGTGTAGTAGTTGTGACGTTCCGGAGATGACCATAGGCTACCTTGCCCCCTTGCCTTCATCCGATGCGCGAGGGTGCTTACACTTACTCTTCCTTGGTTTATGACAACGGGTTGCAGAGCGACTGCGCCGCATCGAAGAAAGTTTAGGCATAATGTAGACTGTATTAAGCTTATCCGTAAAGCTTCCGGGGTCGTGTAATAGGGGTACCGCCGGCTTCGCGCAACTGAGCCGGAGGAGCCAGCCCTACGAAAGCGACCTGCACGCGACGCTAATTATGATCATGATCTGGCTAGTGGTGGATAATTCTTACGTGCAAGTTTTTAGACGAGCCAAGTAGGGAAATCGATCGGTAATCACCAAATAGGCAACTTTGAGGGATCACCAACGGTTTTAAGACCACCTTGTAGGGAGGGCGCACACTGATTCCTACCAATACACCAAATCCTGCTTCTGTCACTCTCAAACAACCGAGTAACATCTTCAATCCGTGTTAACATAGTCCATCCAGATCCTAGCTATGCATAGGATGGGAGGGTTCTATTAGAGCTTATCACGGTGTTCATCAAGCCAAAGTAGTTGACCAGCAATTCGCCGTCCGCATAAAGATCCTGCTGCACCCAAACTGACTTAATCTCAGCCCGCAACCCTTTCATGCTGCGAACCCTAACACTCTTCTCGGTCCTGTCGATGAGTTCAAGGATAAGAGCTCTTTGCTGGTCTGTCCGCGCCTCGCAGGCTAGGATAAACAAGGGAAAGAAGTGGTCACAAGAAGGTGCCCGGACGGGCACAGCGAATGCCCTCTCTATTAGATGGTCCAACACTGGAGGTGGTTCCCATGGACTCTGTGAAGCGCGCACCAGGTATATAAGCGTAGCCATCTGGTACAACTCAACCGGTATGTGGGCTTCATCACCCATATCGCCGAAAGCCGGCGTGGCAGACACGTTTGTTACCTTCTCTTCAAGAGTTTTAAGGCGGTTTTTGTATTCCATATCGTGGCTTTCGGGTTTCAGCGGGTCGAGCACGGTGTCGCATGTCTCCGAGAGCAGGTTTAATACTTCGTGGGCAGGATTTGATGAACGTATGGCCTGCAAGTAGGTATCAGCGGGTGACAATGGGACCGTTAGTTAATGTTGCCAGTGGACGTACCCGTCTGTCTTTTACTAACGGCAGATACTGGGCGTTTGTGGTGTCCAATCTGATCGCGTCCGTGGCCTCTAAACCCACTGATTTGTGGCACCAATGATGCATGGCAAACCGAGAGAGTGCGTTGTGATAGTAGACCCAATCGAGAAGATGACCAACTTCGCTTTGGTCCGATTGCTGTTCGAGGCCAGCCCCTTGGATAATGTCCATGGCTCCCCGGACATACCAAAGCCACTCACCAGAACCTTCTGATGGTAACAGGATCTACACAAAGTGTTAATCTCATTGGTTTTATTCCTCATGTACGCTTCTGTAACTCACGTCAAAGGTCCCAAGGAGCATGCACGTGGCCACATGTTGAGCAGCTTCGGCCGAGCTGAGGACTCCGCCTCTCATGGAAGCAGATAGAACATGGAGCGCGGACACCTTGAATTGAATAGCCTCCAGATGGAGTCCGTCACGGTGGAGGGAAGACACAGCAAGCAGCGCGTAGAAAAGAGCGCGACCCGAAGCAGTGTCATGTGTGAGGGCCATGCGTGTAAGCGAATCTCGAATGTGCAATGTCGTTGAATTGAACGCCGCCAACGAAAGATAGGCTGTACTGCAGACTGGTACGTATAACTCGTGAGCTGGTCGTGATATTATCCAAAAGCACATCTTGCAGCTTACAGTGATGCACCAGGTCCATGTGCTTCACTCCTGGCTGCGGTTGCCTCCACAGCTTCGGAGGAAGATGGACCAGGTGTGGAGGTTGCATCCCTTTGAGGGTCTGAAGGGACAGATGACGATGCAATTCAATGTCCTGCCACGTCGTGTTGATGAATCGAATCTTAGTCCACTCGCGCAAAAATGCACCGTCTGACGGCGCTGACGACGCCTGCGTAACCGCACGCCTCTTGTCGTTGTCCCTAGGCCACGATAACCGTAGTCCATACCCTTGGCATTCTCGTTGAGCTCGGGCACATTTCTGGCAACTAGGCAGAGTCCGGTCACATTGGATCTTTCGGGCTGAGGGTCGGAGTTAGGTACAGTTGACTATGTCCAAAGCCACATCATGCAGGCAACGTCACCAACCTTTACAGGTCCAGCAGGCTTTCTTCGCCTTCATCGTGTCGATGGGCATGGTAGATCGGACGTAAGAAGTAAGTCCGCGCGAGTGTTGCCTAGAGTGTTACCTGAGAATGAATAATCAAATGGATGACGAAGTTCCGTGAGAGAGCAACAACTGACGTTCGCAAAAAGTTGCTTGACGTGGGGTCGTCCTTTTATCCCTTGTTGGCTCATGCCATTCCCTTCCGACTAGGCCGGTCAGACCCACCAGGTGCAACTTTCTCCGAGCAGCCTAAGTGGGCATTTGTCATCATTCGATGTTGATCGGATCAAGATGCCCCGCCAAATAAAGAGAGGACAAATTAATTCACCCACATGCCCGTCTAAATTATATGGAAATCCGGTTGTCCTTTTTTACCATACTACGTAGTAGCTGCGCCCACATCCTTGCCGAGTGGCAAAAATGGATCGGTCCCGACGCCATGGTGGACGACGACGAGGCCCCCAGTAAGCACTATCATACATCAGGTCACAGAGGAAGACTTGGGGATTCGCAATGAGTAGAAATCATGGTTCGGCTTGATTGTCCAGTACCGTACTCTTTCCTCCTTGATGGGTATAAATATAAATGTAGCCGGTTTCCCTCCTTAACCCAGCAGATCTCCAGACTCACATCACAGCATCTAGCACAGAATCACTCTCATCTCTTTCATCTTTCCCAACCCACTTATCATCATGGCTACCTACCTCGTCACTCAGGCAACTGGCCAACAAGGCCAAGCCGTCACCAAGCACCTCCTGGCAGCGGGTGCCAAAGTCCACGCAGTTGTGCGGGACCCCCAGAGAATCCCGCCAATCTTGGGGGATCCAGGCGTCACCGTGTTCAAAGGGGAAAGTGTCAACTTCGACCAAATCTTTCAAGCCGCGCAGGGTTGCAAGGGAGTTTACTTGAACACTTTTCCCATCCCAGGATTAGAGGCCCAACAGGCAAAGACCATCGTTGAGGCAAGCAAGAAAGCAGGAGTCGAGACCATTGTTGCATGTACGACCATGTACACTGGCAACAAGGCCGTGTGGGATACTCCAGCCGCAGAAGAAATCGGACTGCGCGGATATTTTCTTTCCAAAGCCGAGGTTGAGGATGCCGTGCGCGGAGGCGGTTTCGAAGCCTACACCATACTTCGGCCAGCATTCATTCATGTCGACTTTATGTTACCAAACGCCTATGGAAACTTTCCCAAACTTGCCACAGACGGAGAGTTGGATCACGCCTACAACGATGGAGCCAGGATGCTCTATACGGATGGAAACGACATTGGCAAATATGTCACGGCGGCCTTCCTGGATTCCGCTAAATTCGGCGGTCATGAGATTGAGCTTGGCAACGAAAACTTGACCATTGAAGAGGTCCGCGACATCGTTGCTAGAGTCAGCGGTAGAAACGTCCGGGCGAAAAAGCGGACTCCAGCGGAAATTGAGGAGACCAAAGCCACGCTCTTTGGCCAACGATTTCACCTATGGGCAAACGTTAATGATTTCAGTGCTGCTTCAGAGGCTGCCAAGGAAGTGCAGGCCAAATACGGCATTCCCTTTACTTCTCTCGAAATGGCTTTGCAAAGGGACAGAAACCGCCTTCTCGAGTGTGTGCCAGCTTAGTGTCACGACAAATGACATACGCGGTCGGCTATGGTGGAATGCATGCCAGACCCATGCCTTTCACTTTTACCAATCACAGTAGGAGGGACACTCCCAGAAGCGACGCGCTCCCAAGACCTATCGGTCCAACAATCATTTACGCGCATTACCTGCAATTCAGACGAGCCTTATGCTCCTAGCTATCGATACAACTTGGTTACTTAGATCTACAATCCACCATCACTGGACGTGAAGACACAATATTTGAATCAGACTGACGTCTTGACCGACTTAGTTCGAGCCCCCCACACAAATAATGCCTCCTAAAATGGCGACTCTGTCCGCCTGATTTGGCAGCTTCGACAGTGCTTTCGTTTCAATTGGGAAATTCAAACCTTGCATTTTAATCCTATTTAATAATATTCTTCTGCCTCTAACTTTATCTCTTAAAGCCTCTTGCAACTCAAAGCTTCCTTATAAAAACAGCAGTCAGTTTGCCTCTTCTATCACACTAGCTCCCCGACAGCTCTTTGACCCACAAACTCCCTCTTGATTTGCTCAAGTCGGATACAGAAGTCAACGGTTGATTCACCCCAACGATGCTGCTGCCAGCTCTTCAATACTACCTTAACAGCTCTCTTACCGCTCCATGGGATACAAGTAGCTTCATCGTTGGAGGCGGCGTTTGTCAACTTGTTTTGATCTTGATATCTCCCAACCAGTAGCCACTTGGTAACCTTTGGGTGCTGCAGACTTGCAAGAAGTCCGCTTCTGTAAGTTCCATTCTCATCAGTGTACTCCAAATTGGCTCCTCTCCTGGTTAGCAACTTGACCATTTCCAGCTTCCCACAGACAATGGCACACATGAGGGGTGTGCCAAATGATGAGCCATCCTGCTCGATGTTTGCCTGGAGATCAAGTAGCAACTCTGCTACTCGAGTGTAATTCCTGACCGCTGCCTCGCATAGTGGACTGCCATGCGACCATCCATCCCTTTTAAGGAGCAACTGCGCCTCCACTCGCGGTAGAGACAGATAAATCCTCTTTAGGGACTTGATTGCATTTTTAGCAGCAGCTTGGGCCAATGGATTGTCCGGTTTGCAAACGTTTGGGGCCGGTCGTAAGGCCACCACCAAACGGGACTGGATAACATAGTCCCTGAGCTTGGAGTGGTTGAGGGCCAGACTCAGCGCACAAGAACCAGCTCGATCGTGCTGCTGCGGGTCAACTCCCCGAGAGATGAGATACTTGAAGGTCTCTACTGGGGAATCGCCAAGCCTGGCGAGTGATGTCAAGTTCTCTCCTATCAGATTCATGAAATGTCGAGAGAAACCGCTTTTCAAATCCAACAGCTGAACAATGCCGAGGTGGCCTTTCTTAACTGCCGATGCCATTGCGGTATCGCCTTCGAAATCTCTACACTCTATCGCAGCGCCATTGGCGAGGAGCTCTCTGACGGCATCAAGTTGATCGTTCAAGGAAGCAACTATTAGAGGGGTATGCTGATTCTTATCGATGGCGTCCACGTCAGCGCCATTGCGGATGAGCAGGTTTAACGCATCGAGATTTCCGACAGAAGCTGCATGGTGGAGTGGTGTATCCCAGAACTCGCCATCGTCTGATATCTCCGGCTGATTGATTAATGCCGATATTAATGCATAATCCGAGTTCCCTCGCAGGGATTCTTCAAGGTGAGGTTTGAAGAAATGACTGACTAGTTAGAACCAAGACTACAAGAAGATCCATCCGATTGTACTTACTGATATCTCGGAGTGTTTTGCTCGATATGCGAGATGATTACTTGTAGGACGTCGACCTTGTCCCTCTTCGCAGCCAAGTGGATGGGGCTTGTGAGCGCAGGGTGCCAGCAAATTCCATGTCGGAGAGCAACAGAGAGCACCTTGACCATGCACATCGAAGAAGGCAGATTGAATACAGCGTGTTGAGTTACTTCCGGGTAGACGTTGTGGTGACAGAAGACACCAAGTGGGCTCGCTCCCTGCTCGAGTAGCCACTGGACAATGTTTTCTCTTCGAGCACGGATTGCGGCAAACAGAGGCGTACATCTGCGGCAGCTAGGCAGGGGATTGTCAAGTGAGCAACCTTGGCTAACGGCCGTCTTGCATTGCTCAAGATTCCCAGCATGAATGGCTTTTTCGAAATAGTGGTTGCGGGCAATATCCAGCCCCTCGTTGGCTGACAGGCTCCAGATGATGTCGCCAACGCCCCGAGCCTGTGTCTGTGGAAGAGGGGAACCTGCTTTCAGCAAGAGCGTGACAATATCGGTGTAGCTACCATCAAGGGCATATTCAATGGGAAGCTTCCCGCTCTTGTCCCGGCCGGTGAATACCGCCCCGTGGTCCAGGAGGATTTGGCAGCACGAGGAGGACCCAAGAAATGCGGCGTAATGAAGTGGCGTTCTCTTGCAGCTAGTGAGTATATTGACATCTGTGAATATGCCCTGCTGGAGGAGGTATTTCATTTCCTGCTGTTTATCGGCAGCCAGATGCAACAAACTTTCTCGGTCATCAACCAAGGTTTGTTTCTGAGCTGCATCTTTATGGCTGTGGGTGTGGACCATACAAGTTATCTGCCATTGCGAGGGGTCCGAAGCTGATTCCACGAGCCACTTGAGCATATCAAGCTTTCCATCACTGATGGCGTATTGAGCAAGCCCCCAGCCGTCCCCCTTCTCCTTGGCAAACACATCAGCTCCAAGACTTGCAAGACATTTTACCACATTCCATTCCCCTTCCTTAGCTGCATGCAGAATGGCCGCTTCTTCTCTGTTTCCTGATTTGGGGTCTGCGCCTTTGTCGTAGAGTGCCCTGATCATCAACGTCTTGTCCGGGCTTGACCCTTTGACCACCAGGTCGATAGGGGTATCGCCTGCTGGCCCCGTATCATTCAAGCGGCTAAGCGGAGCGGCTGCCAGCACCGCCTCAAATGTGGCGATTTCTGCTTCAGAACAGGCTGCCTCGAACGGAGACTCTGAAAGCTCACCCCAATAATCCTTGGGTTCCCGTCGATGGACATCAGCGCCGTACTGGATCAGTGTAGATACCAGAGTTGATGCGTCCTTGGAAATGGCCTTTTTGAGAAGTTCACGGCCGCCGTCAATGTCGTTCAGAGACGGTTGGAGAGTGGAACACTTCATCACCTCCGCAATCAAAGACGCAATTGGCGACGAACAGAAATGCCCCCCCTGTCGTTTCAGTAGGGCCGTGATAAGTGGCGCAACGCTCGGCTTCTTCCGAGTATCTTCATATGATAAAAGCACCCCATGATTGATAATGGTGTGGAAATACCTCGAGAAAAAGTCCTCGCATTGAACAGTGTCCGTAGAATCAGAGTCAGAGTCAGACTCGTTAGTAGCAAAACAACAGAGATCTTCCGGCCCGATAACCTCGCAGATGATTTCCCATGCGTGCACCGTCCTCGGGGGTGTGCTGTTCAGGGAGAATTCAAGACTCGCCGGAAGTAGCAATTGTAGCAGCTCATCATTCAGAGCAACTGTTTTATCCTCGTCTACTTCTCCGTTGTGGCAAATCCATCGTCGAAGGAACCGTTCAAAGGGGGGTTTGTGCCAAGCGTCTAGACACAGTGGATCATACATCATCCCCAGATATCGGACGAATTCAGCTGTGCAGGAGGCGCCCAGGTGATGTAAGGGGGTTGATCCAAGCCCTGCAGTCTGTAGATCCACCCCCTTGTCGAGCAGCGCACTGAACAGCTCCTGAGACCCAGTCCCAACCGCGTCATGGAGGGGCGGGTCTCTAGATTTGAAAAACCGAGATTCTGCAGGGCACCTTTCCAAGAGTAGCAGGGATGCCTCAACATAGCCAGCACTAATGGCAGAGAACAAAGGCGTTCGGCCATCAGCAGATGAAGTTGCCAAACCCTGGAGGACGTCTCTATCTTGTTGTAGGAGCATATCCAGAACTTCTGTGTGTCCATTAGAGGCAGCAATGTGCCAGGCTGTTCGGCTTCTGGCGTCTGCGCGGGAGACATCCGCTCCTCGTGCCAGTAGAACCTGGGCAACTTCCACGTTGCCCGACTCGCAACTGGCATGGAGGCACGTTTGGCCCTCCGAATCGACGGTATTTATATCTATTCCAGAATCGAGGAGGATGCCCGCGATCTGGCCACTACCAGGGGATGTACTCTCTGCCGCAACATGTAATAGACGGCAACCGTCAACAGAGAAACGAGGGTCCGCAATCAGCGCTGATAATTCTTCTGCAAGACCAAGTCGGGTCGTAACTTCAAGCGCTTTGCGGTAGTCCTCATCACTGTAGCGATCCAAGAGCAGGTTTGCCGTGTGATCCGGAACGGTCAGGCCTCGTCTTCGAGAAAGAATCAACGCCGGCGCCGCCATTGGTTGCCATTGAGGAGGAGCATCTACCCCAGTAGATAGTTCCAGGATAGCTTGCAACAACTGACCATCCGCGTCGTTATCATGGTTGCGACTAGAGAACGCTTTGATGGCATCCTCTGGGACTGCTGTTGACGCACGAACAAAGGGCAGAATCTCGGAACCGTTCAGCGAGTCAAAGGCGCGAGACAGATCACTCTGCCCTTCATATAAGCTAGAAGCATCCGCGCCATAATCCAGCAAAACGCTCAATGTCTGAGCCCAACGCCCAGCCCCGGGGGAACTGGAAACCCTTGACTGTTGTGGTGCATGCCCCTGTTGTATTGCCAGTTTGGGCGAGATCACCGCCAACAGCGGACTGCCAGAATTGCTCAAATTGACATTGGCGCCCTGCTGGAGAAGGAATCTGCAAAGCTCTGGCATGGCAAACGATGCGGCAAGGTGCAGCGGACTGGTGTTCGGGGTGCGAAATTCATCAAATATAGTGTCGTCATGGGACGAGGCTGTCTGGGCCCAACTCATGAAGTATCCAGACTTATCCCCGCTGAATAGCCGCTTAATCCAGGAAAAGACCGGTTCCTCTTCAAACAGCTGTGACCGAAGAAGGTCGCGACTGTTAAATGACATCAAACACTTCGGAATCTCGGCCGCGTGAGGGTAGAAGGGGTGCCTCTGATTCCTTTCCATGCAGTAGGTACGCTCCGTTGCTCGACTCAGGGTCGGCTTTCTATCGAAGCAAGGAAACAGCAAGAATCTCATAGCCGTCTCCGCCAACGAGCGAAAAGCATCTTGTTCAGAGTAGCGAAATTCTCCAACGGACGACTCCGAGTTTGTACTTCGGAGGTACTCTAAGACTGTGAAATGGGCGAACTCGAAATAATCTCCGTCCAAGGACTTGCGGAGAAGACAGCCGCACCGGCGAGATATCTCTGCTTCGTCGATAAAGTCATCTTCGTTAATCTTGTCAATGCCGTCCTGGATCGAGACGGCTTCACAGAGCGCGGGGATTTTGATCTGGGGATCTCCGAGAGCGATCCAGTGAAGGGCTTTCCGAATATAAGTTTGCATCCCGGGTGGGGATTGTCTAAGCTTTTGTAAAACTCGGTCATATGTGCCAAACAGAGTTGGGGGTAGCTCCCTCAGTGCCATTCTCCGAGCATTATTGTTGGGTTGGTCGCAGATATGGTCGATTTGACAAGCAACCCAACGAAACCTATTTTAGATATTAGCTATTAGAAGAACAAGTAGTCTTTGGGAATACTTACATCCCTCGAGCATCCTTTACTAAGGTAACGAGGATATCCTTATACAGCGCCGGATTTTTCACCTCGAGCCTCTTAAGGACCTTTCGTTTGTTTACCTCGGCTAGGGTATAGTCTTCCAAGTCCTTGGTGTGAGCTTCAACCTCGATATGCTCGAACTCGTCTTCTAGCTCCTCACGGATATCTTCCTCTTTGCGACTGAAGAATGCGGTGCTGATGGCCTTCGACCTGTTGGCTATAGACTTGAGACTTCGTGTCATCCGTGACACATGATCCCCGCACTCATCCAGGCCATCTACTACAACAAAAACTTTGTCGTATACATCTGCCATACCCTGTATGAGATCGAGAAGGTCGTCAAGGTTCGGTTGCATCGGCAGCTGGTTTTCGGAGTGCAGGATGTCGAAATACTCTTCAAGAAGATCGAAAGCATCCTCGCTTTGCTGGCCGAGTTGAACTGCCAGAGTAGCAATAATATTCTCGGGCAGGTAGGTATCCGGGTTTTTATAGTCGCAAAAGGCATAGGAAACTGCTGTGGATTCATCGCTGTCTTGAAGGACAGTCTCGATAACCAGTCCGCAGAGGACTGTCTTTCCGCTTCCTATTCCAATTCCAGTGCTTCGGTCAGCAATAACACTCAAATCAACGGATTGCGCCTTTTAAATGCCGAAATTTGTAGGCACCACTTCCTAGAAAGAGGAAAAAAGCATGACAGGTAGAAACAAAGAAACAAAGACATCAAAGACAGGGACATACCAGGAATTCCACTTAGCCATAGCTTGGAATTCGAATCATCTTTCCATTTCGCAAACGTAGCATCGCTGCTGGTAAGCCATGACCCTGTTGCTTCGTGACGGAGCTCACGGCTGATGTCGAGGTAGGCCTGTGGGTTTACACGCAGGAAGAAATTGATAATTTCTGTTCGTCTCTTGTTGAGCTGCACCCGTGTATCGAAGCTGAGCTTCCTTTCGATCATGTTGTGGAGTACATCTTGCTTTTCCAGACTCTTCAATAAAGCTTCCATGCTGTCTGCAGAAAGCGCAAGGTGAAGAGTAGCCCGGTGGCTGGCAAGGTCCGCGGCCAAGTCCTTTGTGTCGGACAATGAGAATGGCCATTTCAGGCGCCGCGAAAATGTC
Organism: Ilyonectria destructans; assembly: GCA_020740775.1. NCBI lineage: Eukaryota > Fungi > Ascomycota > Sordariomycetes > Hypocreales > Nectriaceae > Ilyonectria > Ilyonectria destructans. Next base: position 2,477,839 of record JAHEWK010000010.1, read on the forward strand.
CTCACAGCCTTGCCGCTGTCAAAATCCGCCTGTGCCTTCTCAAGCTTGCTGCTGATGGTGCCCAGTGTTTGGGCGCACGCGTCAAGATGTTGCATTTTGAGAGAGCAGTTGGAGTCCCTAGTTTCCAGGGACGATGCAAGCAGTCTGAGGTTCTCAAGAACGCCTGCTAGCTCTCTGGTCTGAGTAGCAAGGTCCTGGACCTTTGCGGGGGCATCTTTGGCCTCCTTACAGAACTTGGTGACAAGCTTGAACACGGCTCCTGTAAGCTGAACGAGTCCGGCGATGCTGGCAGCTAAGCCCACAGCTTCAGCCATTTTGAATCGTGGTGCAATAGCTCGTTTCGGCAGACAAAGAACTTGAAAGGAGTGAAGGATCTGGGGTTGAAAAGTGATGATGGCATGAGAAAAGCGACATCAGGCTACGCAAAGCTGAGTTCTGTACACCTGATTGTGACCCTGTATTACGAAACCTCTGATAGATCGATATCCTGACCCTAACTAGAGGGGGCGTGAGATGACATAAAACCCCTCGCGAGAAAAGAGACGACCGGAGTCACCCGAGATCAAAACAATCAACAGCTTCAGGATCCACACCCTCTTGAGAACTAATCCCTGGATTGAATGTGTCATACAATACACTATCCAACACGAACCAATTGTTGCGACTCGTTAGCCGGGGGCCGTCGTCTTCTCCAACACGATTGGCCTTGTGGCGTGGCTAGTTAAGCGGCCATGCATACCCTAAGCGAGTTGCAGCTAACTCATTCGTCAATGAAGAGTTGCCGAATCAGCCTCACGACTCTGCATGCGTTAGCACTGCCTCACGACTATACATGCGTCAGCACTGCCTCCACCAAGCAGCACTGCCTCCAAAGGCAAATCAGCTGCAGTCCCAACTGTCAGCCGCTGGAAATCGGAGAGGGCCGCACGCTCGGGGCGAGGGATAGTCGCTGGGTATTGGGCTGAGTATTGGCTCACCTGCGGTATTGATTGGTTAAATGCGAGTTCGTAAGCGATCCCGATTATTGATACAGCCAATAACTGTATGCTTGGTGTTCTCGTCAGATCTGGCTCAATTACTTGTAAGTACGTATAATACTATAATAAGTAACTTACTTAGTATTGTTAAGGTAGTATTGAGTGAGGGCGGGGACAGAGGACACTAAGAACACACAACCCACCCAGAAGCAGAGCTGTGATGACCACGATAGTGTTATGACGGGAAGGGTAGGTAAGGTCGGAATTTAAATCTCAATAAATAGCCCAATTGAGTAAGAGTGACGACCTTCTCAGCTGATACCATTTAATCAAATAGATCTCTGAGGGCTCTCAAAAGAATAGGCCAAAAGACTGTTAATTGAATAAGATGCTAGAATGATGATGCTTGCTAATAGACCTTATATGAGGTCTCCCAATTTATGGCCCCAATGGGTCAGGCCACTGGTCCCTATCCGGTACGGTATTTCCTGTTGAAGGAAGCCGTCAATCTTGGCCCTAGTCGCGGCAAGGATCTGATCAAATGACCTAATTCCCCAAAAGACCGGAAAACCCCGACTCATTAATAATGCTATACTAGGCAGGCTAAGTAGTAATCCTCACTGAAGCGCCGTTGCAACGCTCTTAAGAGCCTCCTTAACTCCCAGAGGCCTAATGTCCGGAAATTGCTTGTTAATAGTCTCCTCCTCACTGAAATTCATAGCGCCGCCATCAAACATCAGCCCGAATAGTGCAGAAATCCCAAGCAAGACCTCTTTGGGCACAGGAAGTAAGGGCAACGACTCTGTCACACTAGGGAGCTCGGTAATATTCCCCTTCTCCAGCTCCTCGATACTGTCATAGACGACGTTGAACTTGACACCTATATTCCCGGCCAAACATTGGCAGACGTTAGTAACTTTTTATTTACAAGATTTAGGCAGGTGTAGAGCTGATAGGGGCTTGGATACCTTTCGATTCTTCAGCAATCTTGACGAACTCGTTCCAAGTCACTTGATCTCCCACGATGTAATATTCAGGCTCCCATTTTTCAAGATCCAGCACCCTATCGGCATACTTTCCCAGGTCGAAGGTATGGGTGAAGGTCACAGGAGTGTTGCCGGAGCCCGGGATCGCGGCCGTATTATGCGGCAGGTCGACGACGATTGTTACGGAGTGCATATAGCTTTTAAACGCCGGAGTGGAGTAGTAGTCCAAGAGAATACCATTGTAGAACGCGGTGTATTCCAGGCTGGTCTTCTTCAGTTCAGCGATTGTCTGGGCTTTCACCGCCGTAGAAGGGACGCGCGCCATTAGTCTGTGGCCGACTGATCAACATTCGATTCACCCAATACAAGAATGGCGTACTTACTCGCTCTTGAGGGGAGCAACCCAATTGCTCGCAATGAACCTCCGTGTTGGTTTCGATGCTTCAGCTGCGCGAACCAAGTTCACTTCTGGGGGTGCACCCTCTGTTGGCAACGTGCCAAGGGCCGATATGACGGTATCGACGCTGTTGTCCTCCAAGACCTTTGCCAAGCCTTCGATGTTGTTGTAGTCGACAGCGATGATTGGAACGTTCAGTTCGTTGGCCAAGGTGTTGCCGGACTGGACTTATCAGTCTGTGGTAATCAGTGGGAGTATGGTTGTCGCTTACCTTTCGGCTCAGGATCTTGACTTCATGTTTGCCTCTGGCGGCAATGGCTTCAACCAGAGCGCGACCAAGGCCACCGGTTCCGCCTGCGACAGCAACGATACCCATTGTGAGGTAGTTAGAACAAGGTAATGTGTTTGGGGGAAATAAAGTGCGATGAGTGGAGTGAGAAGTTGGGAACTGCTCTGGAGGTTGAGATTGTGAAGTTGTGGTTAGGATACACGATGATGGGCAGCCTTTATACTTGGAGGCATGGAGGAAGCGGACTTGCCTGGCGATTCGCATGACCATGTCCGGTTGACGGAACATTGCATTGCATTGTGTTGTTAGGCATATAATACTATGGTTTGTCATGCCAAAACCGTCGGACTCTTGTTTGAGTCCTTCCAATCCCAGCACTAACACAACGTCTTACATTCAGCTCCACTTCGAGATGACAGAGTTGGTTAGGCGCTGTAAGTGGTTCGAGGATATGACAAAGTCGGTCCCACTTCTCGGGGTCTTCTTTGAGTCCGAACCGAAAGACCAATGATATCCTCTAATTCCCCGGACGGCTCTCCACATGTTGCGGACCTCCGCAAGGCTTACTCCGCTCGCCCTCCATATCCGCAGCTCGAGTCTGGGCTCTCCCATTCCTTACCCTCCCAGTAAGTCATTTGCTTTGCTTTTCAGAGGATTTCTCACAAACGGATGTCCACCTTCGAGCGCATGTTTTTAGCAAGGTCGGCAACGAATCGACACTCCCCGAAGTATGAACTCCACCTCCGAGACGACAGGCGTGCAGCGAAGGCCCAGTCGCAGGACCGGACAAGTACAATATCCCTTCCGACTCTCTGGTTTGCCAACAACTAATCCCCAGGTAACAGGCATGTCATCGTTGCAAAGACTTCAAGATTCGGTGTGACGACAAGCAACCGGCCTGCTCAAACTGCATTGCCAAAAACCTGGAATGCATTCGGGACGAGAAAGGGCAGAAGTCCACCAAAGGGTTGTACATGTCCAAACTCCGGTTTCAATGAGTGCTTTTCTTCTCTCATACTAACTGGTCATCGTAGTCCAACTCGGGGGCCATCGTTGGAGCAAAGGCTGATTCAGATAGAAACCCTCCTTCAAGTTTCAACAAGCCTGGACAACGACAAGAATTCCAGGCATCAGCTGAAAGGCACTACACAACTGCACAGACCTCCATGGGATGGCTCAACTTGCAAGGGCCCTGCTTCTGCCAACTTAGAATATGCAAAGGAGGCCTCAAACATCAACCGCAGCCACGTCGGGTCTGTTGCATCGATCAATCACGCCACCAGGGGTGAGTTTTTCCATCACATCGAGGAAGTCCAGTGCTTAAGGTGACCGAAGAGAAAGTCAACGGCCTTAAAGGGACAATCTCCGATGGAGCTAACTCCAACACACCGTTCATTCAAATGCTTCCAAAAGCCCAGCTCATTCCACTTGCGGAATGTTTTCTCAACGAGATCAACACAGTCGTACCTCTGTTTGATAGATCTCGCCTTGAGAGGCTATGCCATGAAAGTATCCCGAAAACTAGCAAAGAGTGTGACGAAGCTTGCTGGGCAAATCTGAACACCATCATTGCCATGACACTACAACTGAAGGCTCCGAACAGCGATTTTATGTCGATTGCTAAGATCTCCTGGAGCTATTTCAAAAACGCCTTCTCCGTGTACCGGAGCCTAACTGAGAAGGAACCAACCCTTTGCTCTCTGCAGGCCATACTCACGATAGCTATGTTTCTAAGTGGTACCACAGACACCCAGACGACGACTATTCTGCTTTCCTCCGCCATCAAGATGCTGCAAACTCTTGGGTTGCATAGGAGCAATCAGGAAATGATGGTAGGGCCCGAATCTGAGGAAATAACACGGCTCTTTTGGGTAACGTTTCTACTTGATACCACCACCAGCCTTCATTCTAGATCGCCTTCATCGCTTTTCGACGATGGCCTTGATATCCGTCTAAATCGAGATTATCCAAACCCTACAGGCAGCACCCTGAACTTCAAACTACGGCTCGAGCTGGCTATAATCGAGAGTCAAATACACCGGTGCTTGTGTCTCCAGCCTGCCCTCCGAAATCCGGCTGATTCTCTACACCACCCACTGAGGCTCCAAGCCAGGTTGGAGACTTGGATGCAAAACACACCATTGCAGATCCGCCCAGGGTGTAACGCCTCGGATGCTATTAAACCAAAGGACTTGGCTGTCACTATGCTGCATTGTACTTTCTACAGGTGCGCCAACATGGTTGCCCGAGCTCTACAGAATTCACTTTCTGCATCTTCCCAACTCAACCCACCCGATATGCGGGGCTTCTTTCCATCAACTCACTCATTAGAGCCAGCTCGGGCTACAATACGCCTTGCTCATACGATGATACCTCTTTCCTATCCCGGTTTATGGCATGTTCATGAGCTCCACTGAAACTTCCACTTTCACTAATGCAACCCAAGGCAATTTTCACAATACCTACTAAGCTCAACCATAGCTCTTCTACCACATGTCCTAGAATGCCCCCTGAGTGCCAACGATGACATAATTCTAATTAACTCATCTACTGCATTCATCCGACAAAGGCAGCAAGATGGGTGCGAGCTAAACCGTTTGTTAGCTTTTTGCGGGCTGATGGTGCAAATTGTCGAAATAGCACAAGTACAAGCAATGGCTACTGCGTGCAAGCAGCCAACTTCGCTTAAAGCTGATGGAGTATCCCCAACTGATGGGGCTCTATCGGAATTTCTAACTGACAAGCTAAGGGTAAGAAAACTTTGGGTTATCACCGCAGAGATCAGCTGACCGTATTCAAGACATTAGCCTTTGCACTGAAGAAGAGTGACCCTATGCAAATTGCACAAGGCCTTATGGGGAACATTCCAGCCATCAAAAACGAAGCTTTCGGTGTCTTTTCTGTAGTGTTAGGCGATTGGGCTATGGATCCCGACGGAACTGTCTCCATTGCACCAGCTGCCTTAAGCCCTAAAACTTATGGGTTTCGGATGTAACAAGTAATGTTGTATGTGGATTCTGTTTCTGATTCCTTAATTAGTAATTTTCCTTTCCAAGCATCTTTTCCTTAATTAACCTAAAATTAATTTACTTTAATATAATTTATAAGTAAGAAAGCTCTATAAGTAAGCACTCAGAGACACATTATTCGATAGCAAGTCGTCACCCATATGATTTGGGACGTCATAAAGCGAGCACAGAAGGAGGCAGCCAGATTCTATAAGCCAGATATTAATGCCAGATGTGTTTGTTTCATCCACCGCCAGGTCTGACCACAGCAATCCATCAAAGCACTATCATCGACGTAAAGGATCATAAAAGTAACAGGTGGTACCTTATACAAGTAATTCTAGACGCTTATCCGGGGAGGTGGGAGTATGATATAGCCACGACGTTGATGCGGTCATGTTTGGCGTTCTGGTTTTGCCGCTTTACTTAGTTGCTTGGAACGCAAACATGCTATAAAGAGATTACATCGTGTAGTTTAAGCTTCCACCAAGATAATGAACCACATGAGAAAACCCATCGTTTGTGGAAATGATCAGCATGCTCCTGATATAGTGCGTGCAACAATGGGCCGTCATTATCTGGCATTTTTAAACAGGAAGATTTGCCCCAGAGAGATTTTCGGACATTCTTCTGGTAACTATGAATGCAGATTGGAAAGGTCCGTCGCGCACAGTTCTTCAAATACACTGGAAGATCTTGATAAGCCCCAATGTAGTGCAGTATAAATTATCATGTGATTCATCATTTTATATTCTTTATTCACGGGCGAAATGGGTATAGGTATTAGGTACCATTCATTCAATCGTGGACGTTTCTGCATTACACCCCCTTACGCGAAGTAGATGTTGAAGAAGGACATGTGCTATGGGCGTGAGAAAGATCGTACTGGAAACCGGGGGGAGTGTGATGCGCGGCTGATAGCGTATCCCTTTGATGCCTGGCAGCTATTGTGAGGACTCATCTATCTTCAGCTGTCTGATTGTCTTTCGGTGTCACCATCAACAAACTACAATGATGGTGACTAAAAAAGGGTAGTAAATAGGCTAGGTCACACTATGAAGAGCAGGCCTTCACTTCAGAACTTAGACTTAGAACTTAATCTAGTAATTTATGCATTCTGGATTAACTCAATTAATAGAGCTGAGACATCTTCTGAGTAGCCACCCGTATTAATGTAAGGCAAGCGGCTCGTAGATATCAATAGAAAGGGCATCCATCTTCTGCATCTTACTTGACACCCATAGTCCACTTGGCTTCCGCATCAAAATTCTAGTCGAATGATACAAAGCTCCCGTAACGTATTGTCATTCACGCATGCAATCGTGTGATTTGGACTTTATATATATGCCTACATGGCTCTCACTAAAACCCCAGGTTTCTCTCATACATCTTCCAGCGTGTTCCAATAGGTTGAATCAACGTATAGCTCTTAGAAGTGATATTCATATCCTGTACACCATTAATCAAGTACAAAGGAGTCATATCATCGTCAAAGAATATCTTTGGTCTCTCACGCCTGTTTAAGGTCTGGAAAGTACCATCGGTGAAGTTGACTGTTGAGTTGAAAGCTTCTTGCAGCTTAAAGTGCCACGGTCCGGTTATTGATCGCGCATACATGTGCGCTCCAACACGAGAGTACTTGACACCGCTCTCTACAATGTCAATCATCCAGTGGTTAAGTGCGTGCCAATTCCCACGCTTGTCGCGCCATAGGAACGGGTCCTCAGTCCAATAGGGCTGATAATCAGATGTATTCCATGGCGCAGTGCTGATAAGTCCATAATCCCCATCATATCGATCAGCACTACGGATTTTAAGGTCCTCGGAGGCAAGGATGATTTCGGAGGAGCGATTCCTTCGACTCCATAGTGGCCAAGGTGCTGGATTTGTTCCATTGACAAGAACTTCGAAAGGACTCCACGGCCCTCGAATGTCATCGGCAGCAGAGACGGAAATATTATTTGGCCAATTGTCCCTTGGAGATTGTTAGTCGGCGTTGAATGAAATTAACCCAATAGCAAGATTGCAAGCATATTTAAAGTCAAAGATATGCCTGTTTGGCCAAGCAGCTCGGTTGAAGGCTGCGTCTCAACAGGAAAGCCTAGGCAAAGGACTTACTTCGACACCGACTTGCATGAGGATAGAGTAGCCTCTGGGGCATCAACTCCTATCGTGTAGAGAAGATACTTCTGATCGGCAGGACTCCAAAAAACATATGGGTTGTGACGAAAGCTCCTTGTAAGGTTCTGTGCGTAATGATAAGGGCCCTGAGGTCCGGTTCTCGACTCGGCGCGTATGACGAAGCTGTGCGGTCGCCAACCGCTCAGGCCGCAGCCATTAGCAAATTGGGAGATGACGAGATGAAAGAGTTTTTGTTCGTCCCGATCTTGGATTATTGTACCACCCCAAGACGAGTTTCCATAGGCGCGATAATAAGACGGGTTTGTGATATTGGTGTAATTGTACCCAGTCCATCTAGTCGCCGGAGCTAGATCAAGCCTGCCACAGTCGTCTCCCCACCAACCGGGGTCACATTTACAGAAGCGTTTCGATCTAGACTTCGTGCAGACACCGTTGAGGCTACAGTTGTCGTCGGTATCGCATGACAGGACGAGTAGAGAAAATTTGAGAAACGCTGAGAAAGCGAGCCATATCAAACCGATCCTTGTCATTGTTGAATTCTAGTTGCGAGCGATCTTTTTCATATGTCGAAGTGAAGATGGGAGGAAGTAGAAGGGTTACTCTTCATAGTATAAGTGGATACATTCGACGTGTTTATTCCTACTGCAGTCTGGCGCCATGATGTACTAAAATATAACAATCGAGCCACGGGACGTTTTACCCCGAACCCGGTCAGGATCACGCCATGAACGTTTGTGGTTGGGTAGGTTGATCACTCCTTTCGCTCACGGATCCTTATTTCAGCGTTTTCCGAATCTCCCCCCTCCTTCCCCGCACCATATGCCAAGTTTCCGCAAGTTGGATGGTCAATTAGGCTAATTAGTATGTGTTATCTCCGCCCCTTTGCCTTCAAGCCTTACGGATACCCCGTGGTGGTGATAGCCATTCAAATAACAGAATACCCGACGGCACAGTTGAACTACTTGACGCTTGGTATGACTATCAGTCCCTTCATGATCATGTTGGAGGTTGGTCTCGTAAAGTTCCGTCACGAAAACAGGAATTTGCTCACTGTTGGTGAAATCGCCCTTTGTACTTTGCGAATGAAGCCCGACACATGTGACTTGGCCAATTCCTCGGGTGAAAAATTGTACCTCACAATCTCAGAGTCGTGATTTGTGGAAATTAATAGTTCGGAATTCACCTTACTAATTGTCCGACAGAATGCCGAAGTCACCAGGTGCCAGATTTAGGCCACTATAGCATTTCCTTGCAAGTAACACTCAAGCATGGTCGCCTATCAATGGACTATTCTGGCCTTGCCTCGTTCCGACTCACACTACTGCCTCTTCCTCCTCTCCACCCTCCGACGAACCCTTACTCTCCGTTCTCTCATGCCCTTCGATCCCTCACTCTCGTTCAGTCGTTCTCCAAATCACCCATCCGCTCTTTACGGTCACTCAAACACATTCCGTGTAGCTGACTCCGAGCAGTCGTATCCTATCTAGTTCAACTTATTGTAATCAGCATTTGCCAAACTCATTGACCCTGATTCTTCATCTCCGTTCTTCCCTATCACACGCCCTCTGAACCACCTCTCATCCTCCCAATTCTCTCTTCCACCCTGTACTCGACCCTCTATTCCACCCACTATTCCACTCTCTATTCCACCCTCAGCCCCCTGCAGTCCCATTGCCACTCACTGTATCCTAGCCCATAAAACCTTCTGAACGTCTTTCTTGACACTGGCTCTTGAATGCCTGATACCAATATCTTCGACCATATCGTAGCATGCACATCTAACTGTGTCAGACGGCCGGATAGGACCGGATCAGTGCTGTAGCTGCCTTTGAATCTAGTCTGATATATTTTGGTATCATGATACGATATCTGGAACGGCTTACAGACCGGCTGCTAGGAATCCGGTCTGGATCAGGTCTCAGACCCTCGGCAGGTGGGTCTTCCGGTCTCAGACCTCCGGACCTCGGGCCCGGAGGCCGCCGGAGGCCGACTTCATCATCGTCAATAAGACCGATCCCTAGCCCCTCAATAGATAGAGAAATCAAGCTCTTCCATCGTCATAAAACTGTATCTACCAACCCATTTTCTGTCTGACAAACTGGAAAGCCACTAATTTGGCCCCTTCCAAAATAGGTCCTTCAATCCCGAACGCCATCCTACCCAACCACAGGAAGCTCACCTCTGAACTTTGACTCAAAAATATCCGCACCATAATCACCCGCTCCTTGGCCGCTTTTTTCTCCATCACCGCAAAACTACGCTGCATCCACACTCCGCCAGCGTGGCAAGTGGCAGGGATACCCTTCTCAACAAATATGGTACTGAACAGTGACACAACCCCAATCATAATACACCCTAAGACTAGCAACCGGCCCAGCTATTCGGTGAATTATAGCACACTTTCTTACTGACAATGCGACTAACCTACATAATGTAATCTTGAAGTCTATACACCATGCTATTTAAATTGAAGCAGATACACCTCGCATATCCCCCAGTTTCTCTGTAATCATCTGACCATCTACTACTAATGATGCATCCAGCAAGACATACAGCATTCTTGCCCAGGACTCGGTATAGTTGACCCACTGGTGCATGGTGCCTCGCTGGACCAAAATGTCTCCAGGCTTAAGAAGTTGTCTTTCACCTGAATCCAAGAGGCATTCCATCTCACCAATAAGGACTATAGCATAGTCACAGCTCACAGTGCGATGCATTGGGGAGCTGGCCTTGGGCGGGTAGTCGACATATCGCACGACGCTGCCTCCCTTCTTGACAAGGCCACTTTGTTTGCGTTTATTGTAGTTTGACGTCATTTCGGTGAGATCTTGGTCGTTTGTCAGACGTACTGGGACCGACGAAGTGGTATAACCGAGGCCGAAGCCAGCAGGCTCATTTTCGGGGCCGACAGGCCAGAACTCCACAGGCCCTGGCAGCCGTTTTGAGTAAACTGACTGGCCCTCTGAGTTATTTGTCGTGACAAAACGATTTGGCTTGGGCAGAGGGTTGGTGAATTGAGTGCGTTCTGGTGCTGTCATTGCGGCCGTCAACGGGAATTGATACGCAAATTGCGATTGTGAGAACTTGAATTATGCAGAATGGAGTGAATGGAGAATGTGTCAAGTGAAACGCACAGGAATGAGCGGACTGGCTTTGTAGTTTTGCATTGATAACTAATTAACTCCTGTGGGGTACCTCGCACCGAACTACCTCGCCCCGACTGGGTCGGGCCGAACCAGATCAACCCCGAACCGGGTCGCTCAGCTTCGGACTTTACTACATGGACCAGGGTAATAGCCTTTAAGCTATAGCCATAGCTTGGGGCTAACGGGGTGGCACCAGGAGAAGGACGGTCCGACTGGCATCCGTTATAATGAAATGAATAAGTGCTTTGATCGTTAATCAGGGGGTTCACAGGTTCTTCCTACGAGCTGGTGGTTATCTACAGCGCACAAATATCTTTAAGGCTCGTAAGCATGGGTCACTGGCCAATTGAAATACCGCAGGGCAGTCCATTTACACGGGCCAACGTACCGTTTGGAGTATTTAGTACATTGCAACAGGTATGCCGATTGACTCTCAACCTGATACTGTACGTCCATCAGGAACTAACCGTCTCATGTGTCATACAGCCCCGTAGGCGTGTTGGAGTCGCCATCGGCGAAGTCATCCTTGACCTCTCTATTCTCGAACGATCAGGTCGGTTCGACGGCTGCCTGCCCAGTAGTCAGAGTAGCCATGATTCTTGTTCTATATTCGGACAGGACAACCTCAACAAATTTGCCAGCCTTCCCGCACTGGCTCGTCGACATGTACGCGAGACCATTATCGAATGGCTTGGATATCCAGACTCGCCGCTGTTCCAGGATATTTCCTCCGATGGGCAAGTCGTTGTCCCCATGAAGGACGCGCAAATGCACCTGCCCTTCAGTATAGGCGGATTCACGGACTTTATGTGCGCCGATGTTCACGTCGAGAACGCATGTAGCTTCCTAATCAGACTTATGAACCAAGGAAATTTAGCTGACTCGATAATAGTGCAGCAGGCTTGCTGGGGCACCGAAGCCCGCAGGCCATTATGCGATGCCGCTGGGCTATAACAGTCGAGCATCGTCGGTCATTGTGGGTGGCGAACCTATTCACCGCCCGCGAGGAATCATCCCTACTGCGAAAGCGAGCGCATACACCTTCGCCCCTAGTTGTCGGATGGATTACGAAGCGGAAATTGGCGTTTTTGTATCGGAGGCTGTTCCTCAAGGTCAAACTATTACGGCTGATCAGGCGGAGGATCACATTTTCGGGTTTGTCATACTCAATGACTGGTCTGCCAGAGATGTGCAATTCGCCGAGATGACGCCTCTTGGGCCGTTCAACGGCAAAGCTTTTGCCACCAGTATATCACCTTGGGTCGTTACTCTGGATGCCCTGCAAAATGCCAGGTGTACATCCTCGGCCGCTGATCTGACTACAGGAGGCTCTACTCAGGCTTCCCACCTACGTCATGAAGACTTCAAATCCACGTGGAATATGCAAATAGAAGTGTCTGTGTACAGTGAGTCTGCGGGACAACTTACAGGCCAAGATCAACTGCTGACGGTAGCTAGGAACGAGATCTACGGGCGAACCTATACTAACATCAAGGTCAAATCTGCGTGATCTTCGTTGGTCGCCTGGCCAAATGCTCGCGCATCTAGCATCATCTGGCTGCGGACTGTCCACCGGTGATCTCATTGGGACAGGGACAATTTCATCCCCCGTATTTTGCCTCACCTCCCTCTCTACACATGCAACGTTCACTAACTATTTCCAGAGCGACGCCAACGACCTTCGTACCCTGGGCTGTCTGTTTGAGTTGACGGAAGGCGGAAAAAGTGCCATACAAGGGAGTGAGGGAGAAGGACTAACCTGGCTTGAGGATGGGGACGAAGTATCAATGACTGTGACGGCAGGCGAGGATGGAATTGGACTGGGAACCCTGCGAAGTCGACTCGTAGGCCCTCGGTCGGCCTGACGACTCGATGAGCTAGCTCCTGGGCCGTGCATATATCTTTGAGAGGAGAACAATAGTTTGGTGATGTTGGTTCGAAAATTGTTGAACCCCAAACTCGAAAAGTGTAGACGGTGTGAATGCTAGCGACATTTTACTGCTGCTGAAATTGAATTGCCTTTAGAAACATGGGTCAAATAGGCAGAATGCGCAGAGAACAACCCCCATGCGTATCCTCAGCACCATACTACTACTTAGTAGGAGCCAGGTACGCTATATATACCTTAGCTGAAATGTTATGTTGCATGCACTCTATTCAGGCGGAACTGCGTCAGCAGCGAGTGAAGGCTTGAAGTTTGCAATTGCAACGTGTCTTCAGCCAGAGAGGGGAAGTCTTAGCATTCAATAAGATAATGAGTTTGTACGTAGGGGAGACGAGAGCAAATTGTATGACCAGATGTAGGCTTCAAGGACCGCTTGGCCATGGTTACAGGCCCGTCACTGAGAGAACAGTAAACCAGAGCAGTCACTAAAGAAAGCCTTGCAGTTCGTCAGGCCGAGGTGAATCAATTTGATGGTATGGATAAAATGTGTAAAGCCAATCCTAATACAATCTGCCTGATAAAGAAATAAACAGTCCAGACTGGTTCCAAGATGAACATAACATTCTGAACAATATTCCGAATTACAAAATCACTTCAACCAGCGTAGTGACGCCATGGCCTTCCGAATTCTCCCATTGAAAAAGTAAAGTGGAAACAAAAAGGATGCAAGGAGTAAGAGAATGCCACCCATCATGACGTGGGTCTCGAAAAACCCAATGTCGGCTATCCATCCATGGAGCGAGTTGCCGTAGCCAAAAGCCACGGCATTCCTCCCTCCGCATGCTAAGACAATAGCTGGACCGGACATTGTTGGGAGAAGTTCTCCTAGCCACATACCAGTCATGGCAGAAATGGCACAAAACCCACAGTAGAACAAGGCAAATGCAGCGTGAATCCCAACCCAGCTGTACTTCTCTGGATGCGCACCAACGACGCCATACAGAGTCAGGCCGGCAAATGCCAAAATGCTCGGGAGGATAAAGTTGGGTAAAATGTGCTCAGGCTCACGAATGCCCTTGTTACGGCGCGTAAAGTAGCCGCTGATGGGTTCCGCAAAGGAGCCGATCAAAAGGGCAGCCAGTGATCCAATGGCGGAGCCGACCTGCACCGTACCGACACTTGAAGGAGAGAAGTGCCACGGCGCCATCTCAAGCTGCTGGCTGTATGTAAGACTAAGAACGACGATTCCGCCAAACAATATACTGTTGAGGGCCAAGACCCATAGCGTGCCGGGAATGATGAGGCAGAGGAAAATCTCCTTGTAGGCGCGAGCAAAGCGGCCCAACGGCCCCGGCCGCTGAAGATGGATGGGAGCAAACTGGCGGCGGTAAGACTTTTCAGGAGTCACCTGCGGATCGCCATTACTGCCGTCATCAACAACGAAACCTGCGGCCGTTGCGTCGTCTGCAGTGGAAAAAACCCGATGTGTTCCGTACGTGTCCGTGGCATGGATTTGGCCTCTCAATGACGTGGCACGGCGGTGGAATAGCGTCTCCGGAAGGCAAAAAGTAATGAGGACAAGTGAGAGAGCGACGAACGCCGTCCAGAACCAATATGACACGCGCCAGTTCCCATCAGCATGGTCGACGACGAAGGGCACAGCTACCAGAAGCAACGATGCGCCGACAGCTGTCGATGTCCAGTAAACCACGAGGCGGGCACCACGTCGATGGAGGAAGGAAATATCCAATACAATGATTGGTAGCTAGAGATTACTTGGTCAGTTTCTACCGTTATAATTACCACACAATCCAGGCACGCTGAGATTGATGGGCCGATTGTTTGATTAGGAGAGGCCCGAGACAAGAGTTTCAGGCCGGGAGATTAAGCCTGCCTCTGGGATTAAAAAAAGAACGAGTTACTCACTAGACAGTCTGCAACTCCAGCCGTCAATCCTTGGAGACATCGAGCTCCAAGGTGAGATTCGAACGAGGTAGACTTGGCTGCCCAGATGACGGCGCCGAGAAGGATGGTATTGCTCAAGAGCAACGCCCCACGACGACCCAAGGCCATGGATAGCGGGACGAACAAGAAATTACCGAGACCCATGCATAGCGACGGATAGCTCGCAAGGTCAGCGATACGAGCAGGATCAAAGGTCTTTGTGTGCAGGTCAGTAACTGCTGGTGAAGGCTGGGGATTGGGAGAGGAGAGCTCACGCCGTGGGTCTGAGCCATGTACTCGGGGATGAGTTTGCCAAAGAACAGGGGCGTGCTCTGAACAAGGCCAAATCCAGCCATGCCGTAGATGGTGACTGCTGCGAGGATCAAGCGATGGCGCCAGACGCTGAAATTTAGCGGGTCATTGGGGTCCGACGATGGAATTGGGAGTTTGCGCAAGTGGCCATCCTCGTCGTAGAGCAGCGTGCCGAGGTTGTCCTCAACCAAGACGGCCTCGCCCAAAGACTCGCTCCTCTTTTCCACGTCTGCCATTTTGGGTTTGTGGTGCGTGGACGCGTTGGCTTTAGTACGTTTGGGGATTAGGCCAAGACTCCTGAGAGCTCTTGCAAGCGGCGAGAGAGGCGGAGGTGTGCTGTTTAGTGGAGATGGAGAGAATAAGAGATTGGTGATGACGGACTGAGCATCTATATACCGGACAAGCTGCTAAACTTCATTGCAAGGAGAGACGTGTGCGGGAGCTAAGATTGCGGGGAGCAGAGGTGGCCTTGAACGCTCTGGCGACAGATCTCGATGCTAACTACCCCATGGGGAAAGGCGACAAGCATGTCAAGGTGACCTCAGCCCCTATCTGCATTAAGGCGTATGGATTGTGTAACAGACACTATCTTTCTCAGAGTGCCAAGCATCGCGAGGCGAAATTGCCATCAACCCCGACATCATCGGCCCGACCCCTGTTCCGCAGATGATACATTCGGGCCGACCTCGTCACCTTCTCCGTGACACGTTCTCGTCACATCTGATGAGACCCCCCGAACATTTCCTCTTCCCACATCGCATTCGCTGGACCGAACGCCGAACCAACGCCCAAAAGCCATGAACCGAGGCACTCCCTCCGTTGCGTGCCTGCGATGCCGCAAGCAAAAGGTTCGGCCAAGCCCCTCCGCGGCTCCATCTTAGACTCCTTGCTGATATCCACTCAAGCTCAGATGCACTCGCGAGCACCCAGTCTGCCGCCGCTGTGAGCGTGCAAAGGGCGAATGCGTCTATCCTTCTCCTCCCGACCGAAGGAGACTCGCGCTAGAGCGTGTTCTAGAACGGACGGGTTCCGTACCTACGTCCAACCGCTCGCCATCCCGCGAGCATATGCCACAAACCCTCGAGACCCCAGCGCAAACTTCCTCCTACGCCCACCATGCGGGTGGAAGCGCCATCATTCACTCTCAGAGCGCGAACGTGACGCTTTCGCGTGGACTGGATGCAGCACTCGACAATAATCTTACCACACGCACTCGACCTTCGCCGCGACCCGCCCAATCAGCACTTGACTCGTTGGTGAACTCAGGGCAAGGCGTGAGCCTTTCCAGTGAAGTTGCTCTATTTCTTACCGAGATATATTTCGAGAGACACTACGAAGCTGAGTTCCTATTCTGCAAGCAGCGCTTCATTCGAGACCACGTCGGAGGAACCCTTCCGAGCTATGTCTCCCTGGCCGTGTTTGCTTTCGCATCCTTGTAGGACTCCTGCTGAACTTGGACTGCGTCACCCTACTAATATGCTTCTTAGGTTCCTCACCCATGTGCCTGGTGGATTGACGCAAGGAGAAATTGGCGTTGCTGAAATTACCCGAGCAGATTGGTTTGTCATAGGGGGACGATGGGCTGAGCAAGCCGGCCAAGGCGCCTTGATGCACGCAGACAAGCCATGCATTCAGCACGTTCAAGCCTGTCAAACCTTGGCTTTGTTCTGGTTTGCCAGATCTGAAACCATTAGGACGAATATGCACACAGGTAGTTCGCCCGTCGCCACCATCGCCATGCTAAACTACCACGCTGACACATATCGTCGCTGTTCACCGCAGGCATTGCTCATCGAACTTGCCGATTGTTGCAATTCGGTCGAATCAACCAGCACGAGCTGGAAAACAACAGCATTGATCGACACCTTAAACTCGGTTGCTTTTGGGCCTGCTGGCTTACCAAGTGTGCGAGCCACCAAAACGCCCGTTTCCAGACGAATTGCTGGGCCGACGTAGCTGGCTGTCCTTTGCCAGTCGACAACGCTGAAGATTCTTCGCTTGGATTCACTCACTATCTAGACCAGGGCGGTTCAATCCTCGAGATCGGAGGTACTAGCCGTGGTCTCAAATTAGGCTTCAATGCAACCTTGGTCGTCACTCAGGGACTATGGTATGTCGTCCAACCCAGCGTCCAGATACAATGAAACTTACCCTAGGCAGGTGGGAAGTACAGCAGTTCGTTCCATCCCTTCAACAGGGCAACCGCAGCCCGTCCAACTGGGGTTCCGAATTGTTACTACTGGACCAGAAACTAGAAAGCCTCTACGACCAGATGAATGCCTCGCTTAGGTATGATCAGAGCCGTGCCGGCACCAGAAACAACCCTAGATACCTGGGCCGCTTGTTCTCCTTAAACTACCTGTACCACCTGTGTGTCTCCTACTTGCACTCTTCATTGGTACCGGTTCTTTCCTGCAGTATGCGCACTCCAAATATTTCACGCAGCATGCTGCGACTCGCTGCTGAGCAAGCACTCAAACACTCCACTATCATGACGAACATAACGGAACACTTTCTAACACAACGGACGGCAATTTCCAAGTTGTGGCCTATCGTTGGATATGGCGCGTATGTGTGCGCAGCTATCCAATTGCGCTATTTCCTTGCCTTGGGCATTCTAACCGAAGAGCGACTTGAGCGCACCAGGGTACACCTCAAGCTCGTTGGCGAGCTAAAAGAGTACTGGAAGACTCTGCAGCCACTTGTATGATTTCCAAATCATTCGTTCATGACTTTCCCCTAACTCGTGGTAGCACGTCGATATGGAGCAGCAATTTTCTCAAGCTCAGACTATCATATTAAAGCAGGAAAACGGCGATGTCAGAAATCACAACTCTGATGACGAAGTTGTGTGTCTTACTAACACACTCAATGTACCACTATCCCCTAACTATATTTCCACATATGTTAGCGACGATAGCAAAGGACAGTTGCAGGATCAAGACATCCCGTTGGAGCCCGCACCTGTGAACCCCACGGGCATTCCCTCCCCTTTAGAAACTGCACCTGCTTCTGAGGTCCAGCTTCCCCCAGCTCGCTTCCAAATGGCAGATTTCTCTAGCGCTGCAGAAATGCCAATGGTTAGTAACGATTCCGTTGGGTCTGAGCCTGCAGAGGGAGCCTTCAAGGCCAGCGTTTCAACAGAGAGAGAAGACAGTATATGGTGGAGCCAAGATCCAGATTCATTAGGTGAGGTATTTAGTCATGGCTTTTGCTTTTTGAACGAACTTGGGTTTGAAATGGATACGTATTAAGTACCTATGCATTTGGTTAACCAGTTTCGCCTTATTGAATCTTGAATGCAAATCTCTATTGTACCGAATAATATAAGGGTAATACAAGCAGAGCCCCATTTCTATTGAGAGAAGGAGTCTCCAAGTCTCAATACCTACATGGTAAGAACCTACCATGCATTGAATTCTACCACCGCCTTGGAGGGGTGCTGCGAAGACATTATGCTTCTACCACTACTTGTCGCTTGTTAAATTACAAACAGGATAGATTTATCTCCCAGGGAGCTGGTAAAGATAGAATTTAAAAGGAACTAGAGGCCGTAAAGGGACTGGGTGCAAATTCTAAGACCCCCGGGCAAGTATGCAGTGCCGTGCATAGAATCTCCAAGCTCTTATTTCATACGCGATGTGCTGCCGAAACCAAAACACAACGTAGGAAGTGTATACAGTGGTACGGCTTAGATCCTGCTGGAAGCAGTTTTGGTTGTAACCAACTTCATTGAGGAGATTGAGCTCGTTGTGAAGTTTGAAATATCGACGAGCTCTACTAGGTTTAAATGTATTGCATTCCTTAACCATTTGACATTGCAAAACTGAAACTGCACGCAAGACATGAATTTCAGACCTGAGGGAAGGTGTCTGTGCACGCGCAGAGCTTTAGCCTCAAGTTCCTAAAGAGACAACGAAGCGGAGAATGAGTCGACAGAACAGTTCCAGAGAGGTTGGAGAATCGATCGCTATGCCGGCGATTCCTGGATGTACGGTATGGCAACGTCCTTGGTAAAGACCGTGTAGACGTAGTGACAGATCCTCCCACCCTCTAGCCCCAAGACACGAGGCTACTATGTGTTTTTTTCGGTTGTGAGTGCCTCCTGACTGATGTATACTACTCTGTTTTCCGGCTTGACTTCATCAGTATTATCAGCTGGCTATATTAACTGATTTATCAGCTTAGTTATGTCTTCAATAATATTATTATCTTCTTACAGCACTGACATATATAAGATAATATAAAGTATATACGGGAGATTTATTTTAACTGAAGCAGCTATACTTTTTATATTACTATTAGTATTACTTAAGAAGCTTTATTTATTATAATATTCTTAAATTAGAGGATTTTTAGTAATAAACTGAATAGTAATTTTTATTAACAGTCTAATATAATATAAATAAAAACCACTTTAATATATAGTTGTTTAGTTTTTTTTTTTAACTTTATTTAATATTAATAAATAAATTGAGATTATATAGTATTTTAAGCTATTAAAACAGTAACCAGTTAGATTAGAAACCTCAATCTATTTAAGTAACTATTAACCTTTAAATAGACTGAGTATATAATCTGTATTTAACTTTTTTAGCTTTACTTAGTATCATCAGATAGATCAAAGCCATACAGTATTCTCAAACAGTAGAGATAAACAGTAAGTGCTACACCTAGCACCAGAAGAAACAGTAGCTGAATAATAAGGTTGTTACACACTGGTCTCTGCCTGAAGTTTTATAGTAGGAGATACACTTAGAACAGACTACGCCTGTAATAGTAAGAATCTGAAATACCCTATAGTTCACGTAGAAATAAGATCTAACAGCTAAAACCAGCAAAGAGATTTAGTTTAAAAAGAAAGAAAGACACTTAATTAAATGCTTCTACATACAATAAGATAGAAAAGAATAACAAAGAAGGGATAAGAGCTGCTATAACAGCTGGTCTAAGGGCAAAGGGATAATAATAATAAGCGTCTCGAAAGGTTCAAATTGAAGAAGGGAAAAAGCGTGCCCTTCCCACTACAGGAAGAGCTGTTCCTTTAAGTAGACTCTAGCCTGGTCAAGCTAGACCTGCTGTCATTAAACCCCAGTGTGCCGGTCAGCACTATCACAATAGCCCCAGCAACATCGCAGCTTGTAGTCTTTATTACCGATGGCATTTTATTCGCCCATGGATCAGAGTGTCTCACCCGCTGCATGCATGACCGCGCCTTTCGATCAATCCTCCGCCAGGACACCGTTTATTTCGACAAGAGAATCACCAACGAGCTGATGCGCTTTCTGGCCGCTGACGCAGCTGACATTGCCGGGCTCAGCAATACGACTCTGGGCACAATTTCAACATGCTCACCAAGTTCTAGACCCCGAGGCTTTCTATAGCAACGGGTGGTTAAGAGTCTAGATCCCGGCGGCTCACTCCAGCCACCAGAGTTAGGGGAAGCAGCTGTGTCAGGAGCACAACGTCAATAAAAGGGTCTAGCCAACTAAAGACCGTATCAGGAATAGTTTCCCAAGCCACAACTGGAGCGGCACGTTGTTATTGGTAAGGTCGCCAGCCATGGCTTCGCCTTCCAACCCTATTCAGTTATAGTAGATTATAGGATTCGGATACCGGCAAGTCAGCTGAAAATAATACGGGACATGTCCGCCATATTTAAGATTCAACCTTCCCCTAGCATCAGTGCATCTCCCCGAGCGTTCAATAGCTCTAGCACCTCCCTGATTCTGCATTCGAACTGCTATGGCAAAGCCGTTCATCACGTCGGCCCCTAAGGGAGCAGACCGGGTTTTCGAAAACCGTGATCTGGAGCCTAATACCTATTGCGCCCTTTGGTCGGGTGAATCGGGAACCAGTAAGACCACCTACACTGCCAGGAACAATATGGTACCGATTTAATAAGCTGATAGCATGGCAGTACACCTGCGGCGTGGGCCCCTGCGCTATCGCAACACAGTTTACACCAGCAGTTGCATTTTGTGACGGTATTCCTACAACTGCTATATATGGCTACGGCAGCTGGCCCGTTCCGGCCGGACAAACTTGTGGCCCCTCCACAAAGTGCTGGTGAGTCGAGAGGATAACTCCGTGAATGTAGGTAACATTGATCCTGATAGAAATGTAGTCCGAGCCCATATACTACAACCAGACAGTACATCTACGACGGAGGGAGCACTGTCCTATACGACTGTGACACTGAACCATCGACTTTGGCAGTTTCAACAGTTCTGGGCACACTTAGTATATCTCTCTCTATTTACAACGGGCCAGTGGACACTTCTGTGATGACATCGATGTTGACAAAAACAACATCCTCATCCTCATCCTCATCCCTTCAGCCATCATCTACACAGTCATCACTCTCAGTTACTACCAGCCAACACTCTAGTGGACATGGGGCCTCAACTGGGGCTATTATTGGCGGTGTGATCGGTGGCCTTTGTGTAGTTGGGCTTATTATTCTTGGGGTCATGATTATCCTGCAACGCAACCCTAAGCGGGTCATAGCAGCTGCCGACCCAAGTCCATTCCCCCCCCAGCATGATTCAGGCCCAAGAGAGACTTGGTACCCTGAATTACAGCAAGAAGGGGTCCCCAGGCCCTTGGCTGAGCTTGAGGCTCAGCAACGTGCCATTAAGGTTGATGACTATGCTGCGAAATAGGCATCAAACCGGACGCATGTCACGGCAGGCTCTGAGCTCTAAGTATTGACTATCGATTTTATTAGTACTATTGAACTTTTCTTGCTTTCTACTCCCTCAATAATATTAATTTAGCTCGTTCTTAAGTTATTTCTTCATCACGCTCGAAGGGAACATTTTCTCCCATGCTGCTATATTATTATATACTGTGTGAAGTGAGGCCTGTTTGCCAGATCCAATAGTCTTCGGGGCTTTACCACATCATTCAGCTTCGCATTTACCGTCAACGGGACGCCTTAATAATTCCATTATAAAGCAGCACCATTGTTGAAATCACTGTTCTGACTACTGTTTCAAATTCTGTACAGTCACGTGCTTGCATGAGTGTGATGAGGGACTTGGTCTATTGATTGTGAATCTAATTACAGTCTTTTGCCTCTTCTAACTACCAAGCATATAACCTCCTCCGCAATATCCCTCTATCGTTCCAGCTTTGCAGCCGCTATTGGAGGCGACTGGGTTCCCTTGGGTTCTTGTGTTAATTCTTTGGCTGCAAGTTGACTAATACTATATCATTTATCAGCTGTATAGACTATATAGTATCATATAAGCTATTAATAAATACCCTTTCTGCCGGAGAAAGTATATACCTTTAGTATTTTTAAACTAGAGCCTTAAGATAGACTAGCTCTGCAGTAACCCAGAGTTATAAAGCTATATCTTAACCCGCCAGCTCTTAAATTATATAATAGCTAAAGACTATTAGCTATACTAAATAAAGCTTATTAGGTTAGTTAATTTGGACTTCTATAATATTTTTAAACTTTAACTTTTTAGCTGTAATTTGCAGCCTTAGAATAAAAATTAAATTACTTAGGATTAAATAATAGAGATTAAAAAAAAAGCTATAAGTATACTGATAATTGGGAAAGACTATATCAGTCTGTAGTATAGAGCGAAAAGATATCTTCAGTTAGTTAAGTAGTTAGTTAATTAGTTAGTTAAGTAATTAGTTAAGTAATTAGTTAAGATATATATAAGAATAAAAAGATAATTAAAATATAAGAGAGCTTATAGAGCTTTTATATCTATTATAATTTTACTTTTTTTAAGATCTAGCTTTTTTAGTAGATTTAGCTTTTCCAGTAGATCTAGCTTTTCCAGTAGATCTAGCTTTTTTAAGATATAGCTATTCCTATAGCTTATTAAGGTATTAGAAAAGATAACCAGTTAGACTAAAAATCTTAGTCTATCTGAATAAACTGTTAACCTTTAAATAGACTGGGTATATAGTCTGTATTATTAATACTATTATTGGTATTTTTCTTTTTACTATTAAGCTTTTAATCCCCCCTCTGGGTATATATGTACTAGGGCACCCTGACCTCTTAATAAAGCAGCATATTATAGATCTCGCGTTATTAAAACGTCCCGTCACTTATTAATTTTTTTATGCGGTATTATATCCTCTCTCTAACACCCTGCACTTAGCCTTCTGTAAAACTTATTAAAAATGCAACTATCACTCGACTAATCGCTTCTTAATAATAATAATCCTTACTAACGATTATAAGGGTGAGCTGAAATGGAATATTCTGGAAACTGACCTAACGTAACAGTTATTAATATGTCTTCCCTGCCACTAGGTGTAGATTCTCACATACCTACAGCCTATAACAAAGTGATGTGTAGGGTCTGTTGGTTAATTCATTAATTGATTTAGTTCTGGCCTCTAATTCGGCTCTTATTCTGCCAGAATAAGAGCGCACATCTATAGTAAAGCAGTTAAGCGCTCAGGCTATATTCTGCCAGCACAAGCCGAGCCTTCCTCTAGTATAAGATGGAGTGAAATTGGAGTTTACAGTGGAGTTAGGTTTAGGGCAGCTAGTATGTGGAGGTATCTTATGACCTTCAAGAGACTCTTATCATTTGCCATTTTGATGCACGAGATACTGTGTATGAGCTAACATTTGCAATCCTCGTGGCCTATACGAGTCCACCGAATGAGCCCAATTATTGCCGGAGTGGCTGTAAATTAGTTGCCTCGCTTATTAAATGCTCCGCAAGAGTTTGCTAATTATGTCATTTTCTACCCTATTTCCTTTTACCACGGCGACTTTCCCGTCTGAATATTTCAAGAATAGATACAATCGTGTGTATGGAAATATAGAGAGGCGAATTGCCATTTAAAGTAACCTACTGTTGGACAGAGCCACATACCTATTCGACAAAGGATGGATTGGTTGAGACAGCTTTAGTGACGATGGATCATCTTGATTTCTCCTATCTAACGAAGGGCTAGGGATCGGTCTTATAGATGAAGATGAGGGCGGCCTCTGGCAGATCTGCACCTTATTGCTGTCATGTCTGTTTGGCCAGACACATTTGGCCTTGGCCTGAGAACAGTTGGTGCAAGCCCTGGGTTTCTCAGGGCGAGAAGGGGTTGGCATGGCTGGATGTTGCGCTTGGGAAGGCTGCAGCCACTTTAGGGATCCAGCTGGATCGCACAGAAATGCCTTGCGCCTTATGAAGCTGTCAGAAGTGAGGTGATGGATGCGAAATGACGGCAACGAGGTTGGAGGAGGATCGGCAATCACACGTTGCGGGGCTGGTCATTCATTGGATGATGTTGACCTAACGTGGTGGCGATCCAGGTTCGCCTTTTTCAGCAAGAGCCCTTCCTGTTCAACAATCCCATCTATCTGAACGTCGCTCGTGGTTTAGTTGGTTCCCAATGGGAGGGCGAGGCTGAAGAGCGGAAGAGGGAGCTTGTCAATGAAGCATGCAAAGAAGCTTTCGCTGACGAGTTTATTGCCAAACTTCCCGAAGTGAGCATACCAATCTGATGGTATCGGCGAGGGCTAATAATTAATTACAGGGCTACGATACGAGTGTTGGTGACAGCTGTTCTAAACTCTCTGTGGGCTAACGCCAACGAATTGCCATCCTCCGATCGATTGTCAGAAACCCCAAAATCCTCATCCTGGACGAAGCGACGAGCGACATTGATGTCCGTGGGGAGCGAATCGTACAGGCGGCCCTTGATAAGGCTTCTCAGAACCGAACGACGATTATAATTGCACACCGACTTTCTACAATAAAAAACGCCGACCGCATCGTTGTTTTGAAGAAGGACTAAGTCGTCGAGTCAGGCACACACGAGAGTCTGATTGCTATGGACCGTGGTGTTTCCGCCGGACTTTTCAACGCCTAGGCTCTTTCTCTTAGCGACCCGGCTGAAACGATGGCGCCGATATACTACTTGACAAACTACACCACAAAGATCCAAGCAGACTCCATACATTCAGCTTCCAGTATAAACTACATTACACAACACTGATCTCCCTCGTCTTTCCAGAGATCCTCATCCTTCAGGTCCTTAGTCACCTCAGAAAGGGGATCTCCAGCAGCGACGAGGAGGTCAACACACTCCTGGCCGCCACGGATGATCCGGGCAAGGTCGGCAGCTGTGAAACCGCTGATATCAAACTCCTCGCCGTCAACACGCTTTGGCTGTGGACCCTCATCTACCTTCTTGCCAACTTCGGCGCCGCTGTCGAGAAGCAGACGGATGACGTCCAGGTGGTGGTATCGAGCAGCAAAGTGCAGCGGGGTCCATCCGGCGTTGTCAACAGCTTCTTTGTCAACGCCTAAAGCAATGAGTTCCTTGGCGCAGGCGTCCTGGCCCTTGAAGGCAGCGAAGTGCAGAGGTCTTCGGCCGTCGTAGATGGACGCCTCGATATTAGCACCCAGGGTAGAAACGAGCATGCGTATCGTCTCGGGGGAGCTACCGTAGCCCGAGGCATTGATAAGAGCCGTGTACCCCTGGTTGTCGTGCCCGTCTACAGCGATGCCTGCCTCCTCTACGAGCCAACGGCACAGATCTGCTGCACCAGCCGCCCCTGCCAGGTGGAGAGCGTTGACGTCTTCAAAGGGACCAACGGCCGCCTTGACGTCGGCCCCATGGCTCGCAAGGAGCTTGGCCGCCTCGACGTTCTTGGCCAAGACAGAGAGCAACAGCGGAGTCTTCCCTTGGCCAGTGACTCTGGCCGCGTCGGCGCCATGGTCCAACAGATACTTAATGACATCGAGCTTCCCATCATCGTCGGCATTTTTGCATGCGAACAGCAATGGTGTAAACCCTTTCTCGTGGTCTGGCACAACATCACCCTCAAGGACAGGATCCACCAGAGAGCCCGCCTCGACCAGCGCTGCCACGACATTCCGGCCGCCTCGCTCAGCGGCATGGTGGATTGGCAGCCGACTGACCTTGTCACGCATCGACAGACAGGCAGTCCCGCCTGGTTTGCTGAGCAACAGCTTGCAAATCTCTTCCCTCCCACCTTGGACAGCGACAAGAAGCGGCGTGCCCGCCACCGCATCATTAATATCAATCCTGGCGCCGCTTTCGAGGAGCAGCTTGGCGACTGGCATATTATCGCCATATCCACAAGCGTGGTGAAGGGGGGTGACGTCCAGCTCCTTGTCTTGCTTCTTGAGATCTAATTCCTGGCCGGTTGCAAGTTTGTATGTGGTGCCGAGAACTGCTCCAATATTCTGGCCACATGTGCAGCCATCATCGTGATCATGCTGATGCTCGTGGCCGTGAGGCTCTCCAGTCGCGTCTGGTTGCCCCTTTATGATGGGCCTTTGGTCTGCACTTGGATTGGTACCGAGCTCAATGAGAACTTTGGCAATTTCGAGAGAAACGTCATTGTTCCACCTCGCACATTGATGCAGGCCGGTCCATCCATTCTCAGCCTTGGCGTTCACATCAGCGCCATGTGTGACGAGGAATCGAACGCATTCGGGGGCTTGCTTCGCTTCCTCGTCCACGACTGCCGCGGAGATGAGGTCTAGAAGCGGCGTGTAACCTTGATCGGGGTCGCTGATGTTGAGATTGAGTCCGGGGTTTTGGTTGAGGATGTCACGAACTTGGGCGATATCGATGTCCCTGCAGGCTTCCCTAAGCTCTAGGTAACACTCCGGTTCGGAAGCTTCGTTGGTTTCTTCCGTTATCGGAACCTCATCGCCCAAAGTTTCCCCAGCTGTAGATGCGTGTGTGTCATGGATGACAGCCGTCTGCTGATCCTGTTCTTCGGACATATTGACGTGGACAGAAATGCAAAATATAGTGAAAAAAGGGGTCGAGCAGGTCTGAAATCGGGGGCTAAAGAAACAGTGTGGATTTGTCAAGAATCTTTATTTCTCATCAGCGAAACTTTGCAAGTATATGTATTGCCGCCTATCCAGCTGGTGTGATGCTACTTGTATTTCATTTTTCGGGGCTGCGACAGCTGCCTGGAGCTGAAAGCCAGCAGATGCACTAAAAAGGTCTGTTAGTTAGTTCGTAAATAGAACACCATACTGCTGGCTTAACATCGACCAGTCGTTTGGTATAATTAGAGCTATGCACCGGTTATAATTAGCAACCGTCGCCAAGCTGATTGCGGGGAGTGTTGCGATGAGTTCAGCCACATAATTAATCCAGCATTTGGTTGGGTCGATGCCTAACCTACCTGTTGAGACATTTTCGTATTGACTTAATTGTGGCGGTTCAGGATGACCGCTGTACCCCCCAAATTAGACTTGTTCGCTAGGGCGCTTGAGTCCGGCGTTTCCATTAAAGCCACGTCTTCTGCCTGGATTCCTCTCTGTCGTCGTCCATGCCGATCTCCTCGAAACGTCCTGCCTCCAGAATTCGAGTCGTTTAAAGCCCATGAGCCTACCATACGTCGATAGTGTTTACGGCCTCGGGCAGTAGGAACTTGTAGTGTTCCATTTCGAATTGCACCATCCGAACTAAGTTTGAGGGTCTGTTCGAGCTGAATGAGTTCCCAAATGTCGGCTTGCTTAGCGGCTCAGCCGCAAATGAGCTAAACTAGATACCGATATACTTTTATATTTCGATTAGCATTCAAATTCCGAAACATCTACGAAAGCGGAATATTGTCAGCAGCACATGATTGATAATTCCATCATAACCAAGCTACAAGGTGACGATGCACCTACTGACAGACAGGTAGCCAAACTTGCTCTCCCACTAGCCGTAGGGAGTTCGGTGGAGTAGTACCCGTTTTAGCATAAGCAGGGCATTCTGAAGCGAACTCCACATGAAGAAAATGACACGAAATGTTGCCGAGGAGCGCAATTCCGATATTCATTCTGACCACATATATGGCCGATGATTTCTCACTAACTAATTTACGTCGACGAAAGTTGGTGCGGTAAACGTTTTTGCAATGAGAATAAAGGATAGGCTGCGAAATGTGTTCCACCGGCTCAAATGAAGCGAATAAAGCATGGCCAAAGCCTCCAAATCCTCCTCACGCCTATTGATAACACTGAACCAACACCACCGCCAGCACCTACAGCTAGCGGCAGCGGAGCCCGAATATGGAAACTAGCTCGACCCTAGAATTTACGACCAATCCGACTATCACCACTATCTAGTCTAAAATGCTTGGTCAAAATTGTGTTGTTCGCTCGTTCCAACCTCCCTCGCTTCCGCTCCTCCTCTTTGTGCTGTGCTCTGTCGCCGGCTATTCTTAACTTGGACAACTGCGCGGCAAGTATGGCCACACTGCTGTGCACGATTTCGCCGCTTCCGTTCCCTCCCCGTTGGGCGACTTCGAGACCAGGAGTCGATGAGGTCTTTGAGCGTTCGTCGAACGAGTGTACATCCCGGTCTGGTGTTGCTCGACGAGCGGGTCGAGGTTCTTGGGTGTCAAGATTCTTCCGATTTGAGATGAGCTTGCCTGATGGTAAGCGCGCTGGCATGCTGCCGTCACGTTGCGCCTGCTCAATCACGACATTTTCAGATTGTGGCAGTTCGTAGAATTCCTCGGTGTCCGGGGAAATGTCGAACCGGCAATGCCCCTTGGCCACCATGTGCTGCTGGACGCCCTCGACGGTGCTCCGCCGCGCGCCGCAGCATATGCATTCTTGATAGCCGTAGATGACAAAGTGTAGGTACCACACGACCGTCTCGAGGTCGACGGCTAGGCAATCTTGAAACGGCACGCTGAAGCCGTGTACCGCGGCCATGTGCGTCATGCTGTCGTCCAATGTGCCAGACTCTTGCGGGCAGAAGACGCATTTGCCAGGAACAAAATCCGGTGCTAATGGTTCGTCTTCCTGGTCGCTGTCGCCGTTTTGGTCTTGGTCAGAACCAACATCAGGTTCACTCTTCCGAGCGCGTGACGGTGTTGCGCTTTTCGCTTGCTCTGCGTCTGTTGAGGGAGGGGGTGGTGGCGGCGATGGGACACTTCCGGGCTCCGCTACCTTTAATTGGAGCTTGTAAACGCTGCGATCAAAACATTAGCTTGAAATGGGTCTGGGCCCAGGGAAAAAAAAAGACTTACTGCCCATCACTTTTGACATGCGCTCGCCACGTTTGTAGGCCACGCAATTCCACGTTGCAGAGTCTGCAGAAGGAAGGGGCTTGCGCAATACTCAGGGGCGGCTGGTCCATGACAACGCCCGTGTCCGTCACTGTGTCCGTCATGGTGGTTGTAAGTCCTGGTGGTTGTAAGTCCTGGTATGGGCGTGGTGTTGTGAGTCTCGAGGATTGTCAGATTGGGTATCCTTATTGGAGAAGTTACTATGTTAGTGTTTAAGCCAAATATATCACGGGCGAGTGCGACACATGATTAAATAAGTCGATAGATTCACAGGCGTCCTTTCAGCATGGTATTCTACAAGTCGCCACAGTGAGGCGGCCGATGAATCTGGTCTAGTTCCCCTCTCGCAGGCGCGCAATCTCCACTGCGGCTGGACAATGTGACTCAGCTCAGGTGTGTGACGAGCCCTGAAGTCATTCTCCTTCTGCGGCGGGGTAACAATCGATTGGCTTGTCTGACTGTGAAGCGTGATACTCAAGCCAGCCCTCCAATGAGTTGTTTGCCCTATTATGGGTCGAAATGAGTCGAAATGAGCCAGTACACTCACTGAAAGTTGACTCACCGAGGTGTACTGTACCCACAGAGTATCCCACATTTCAGCCGCCCCCATGCTTTCCCCTCATTTGCTGTAGATCTTCCTTTTCCAGGTGGACCTGATCAAAAGATCGCATCATTCAAGCAGTCACTCAAGGATGCTTAACTCAAACGCGCCATCTAAATCCGGTGTTTAACTTAAGTCGTCTTTCGGGGTCTGGTCTAATAAATGGGTCCCAGCAGCTCGGCGCCAGAGAAATATCGCGACTTACCCTAGATTGATCGCCCTCAGGCCGCATTTGGAGCGTGGGTCCAATGCTCAAGTTATCCGTCGATCGGTATTACATTAATCCGCTCCGGAACAAAGTGGCCTGGACAGTATGCAACTGTGGAACGAGTTGTGTTAATTAGCGCGTGACGGCCACTCACTGCAGTACTGCCTGCCAGGTACTAGGTACCTAGGTAGTGCATGCTTTGCTGAAATGTCAGAGGGGATGCGTATTCAGCTGGTGCATAAATTTTGGTGTAGGTATGGACTGGATTCGGCCTGATCTCACAAGTGAACACTCATCATGCCACATTAATTGTTATCCCTTCAACCAATCTGTCAACCCGTGTCACGATGCTTACAGCCCTAAGATCTGGTACCTTGTCCCACCCTTTTTCGTTTACATAGACTACTCTTAGCGAGTGCGCTTTCTGCCGCAGAGATCCATTCTGCAGTTTTCATGAGTTCCCGACTCGATAGCTTCTGGGGCACTCAAAGAGGCGCGATGTTCGAGTACCAATACTAGGAAAGAATCGTTGCCAACCCTTATCCAAATCTCCGGCTATCCCCTAAGCTAAATGTCTTCGTAGGTTGTAGCAACTGGAAAATAGCAAATCCTCCCCCAAAGCCGTTGTCGATCCTTCTCACAATGTTCCAAGCCTTTTTAAGAGAGAAGTTAGGGGTGAGTTTCATCATCTCTATCATGGGTCCCAATCTGATTCTGAACATTCCAACTCAAACAGTTGTTCCTTCCCGACGAGACCCATCATTCTTTCTTTTAGACCTCTCCAATCACTGGTAACTTTGCTACCAACTAGAATCATCTTGACAACGCAACTGCCGGATACAGTAGGAGAAGCCAGCCAACATAACCTGTCGATGCAATCTTCCCAATCACCGCGCAAGAGGTCCGCTCGATCTACGATAAAGCAGACGGTCTTGAGGGTTGGCAATATCTCAGCGAGAATATCTAGCACCAGAGTCGGATCACTTCCCCACTTTGCATCATCCATTTTCTTCCATATGGACTTGGTTTGGGTCGGGTCCAGCGGGTGTGGCATCGTCTCGAGAATCTGGAAGGTAAGGTGATTGAGGAGAGAGACGAATCTGTCCCCTTTATCGCTTGAATCGGTAAGTTGGCAGCAGTGGAAAGCGACGCATTCATTGGTTTCTTGGAAATGTTGAAACAACCTCAACACAAGTGGAGAAAACCAGCAATAGTGTGTCACACACCTCGCCTCGCCTCGAATGACTAGAAACGCGGATTTCTGGCTGCATCCCCATCCACGATACGTTTTTGAACCTTTTAGTTCAACAAGTCTACTGCACATATTTTGCCGTTGACCATCAAATGTGGCTTCAAGACGGACTTGATAGTCATTCGTCGCTTTGGTGGCGGCTTGGTGATCTGGTAACAATCTCTCGCGGATTTTTTCCAAATTGTCGGTCCACTGCTTTTCTTACGTCGCCTGTCGTCAGATAATCTGTCCCACGGCGATTGGGGGTGCAAGGCTTACTTTTCATGTCGCTCTGCGTTTCTGTGTAACGGACGTCCAGCTCACGGACAGTCTGATCCACTGCATGTAACCGTTGGCTATCTAGGATTGCACCTTGGGCTCTGACGTCTTCCATCGCGGTGGTTACTTCTATTAAGGTCTCTTCGAACCTCCTAGGAGTACCAACCACCACACTCCATAATCTGCCTGTTGGGGGTTAGACCTGATGGAAGCTATTGCAAGCTCGGTACCTACCTATACTGGACTGGAGATAGTATAAAACTGCATACCTCGCGAATTCGATGCCTATCTCGTAGGCATTGGCAAGGTGCATCTGCATTTCCGAGGTTGGGTGAATATGTTCTAAGATCTTGAACCGAGAGTATTGCTTGCAGAGCTGCAGAAGAATCTCACCGATTCTATCATCTCGTTTCTGCTTATTGACCGCAACCTTGACCGAATTAGCATAAAATACGACGAAAATTGACTTTCCCACTCACAACAAGCAGTATGGAAAGCGTACTATATGCCGCTTTGCCGTATTGGCCGCCTAATGTAGACATCAGTTCCACGACGCCTCCATATCCATCTAGGTATCTGCCGAAAGTCGACAAGAACCGCGTCGTTCTTTGATAGAACCTCCGGACTTTGCCTTGCTGTTCAAAGCGTCTTTCAGCAGCATTTGCGTCGTTGAGATGCTGACGTAACATGTCGCGCAGGGTATCGCGGTTGGCAGTAGCAATCTCGTTTGCATACTTGTCACTTAACCCTGTATACGACGATGATTTCGTAAGCCTTGTCGAGAATTTTGCACAGCTCTCAAGAGCACGGTCTGCTGGAGCGAGCACATTGCTATTGAGCCTATTTAGTCGGACACTTGTCGCTTGTGTGACGTTGAGCAATAACTGACCTCTTATTTTCGGTCTTAATTTTCGCGATACCAGCTGGCTCATGACTATGGGATATGGTCTCAGTAAATATTGTGGGTATTGTCATGTCACCGTCTGTGACCATAGTGTGCGACGTTAAATAGGGCCTTTGGGGGTGATTATTCAGTTAACGCGAGAGATGGGCATTCTTTGTGTCAAATAGCTGCTCTTAGCAAATAAGGCAAAAAGATGCCTGGCACAAGCGTCTGACATGCATGAAGACTAAAGCACAGCCTCACACCGCCATCACAGTACCATCGAGGCAACCAACAAGTCGCACCCAGGCATGGGTCTTTCAGCTTTGGCATGTGGTTGTAATTTGGCCAACACACCAATCAATGAACCTAGCTAAGGGTGCAAAACCTGCAGCAAATGGCCCCCAACTTCATAAAATGCCAACCTCTCGCCAAATCAGACTCATAGGTGTTGCATCAAACGGAGCAGCCACAGTAGGGTTGACGCGGCTTTTGGTCAGCACACACATCAGGTCACCGATTAGTTGAATTACGAGGGCGTGATCAATAACCCCTGTCATACCTAGGTAGTGACTATCTATTACGAGCTGATAGCTAGGCCTAATTAGAGCATGCCGGGTTGAAACTGAGATACAAGGCCCTCAGTATTAAAACGGCTCATCCTCCTGCTCACAAATCGCACCCAGGAGTTCCGGCAGCATATACGGCATGTTCCACGACCCCTAATCCTTCGAGAAGAGATATCCAACTACCGCAACGATGGATACAGGAGCGGATTCTGTTCTTTTGATGACGAGCAAGACCTCTTTGATTGAGAAGGCCCAGCAACGGTATATTGACGCGTTGGAGAAACGCATTGCCGCTCTCGAGCTGAAGGCCGACAACACCAAGCAAATTCACGATGTAGCTGTCGCAGAGCCCTGCAAGCCGTCATCGACGGCCGAGAAGCCTCCCGATACACTCACAGTCTGAGATCAGTCCAGTGAATCTGGGACTGCGGACAATGAAGACCAGTCAAAGCTTCTCAAATCCGCCGCGTCCGTCCAAGCCTACTCCAGATTCTTTGACAAGGTCAAAATAGTGGCGAGAAGATACTCGAAGGACAATGACGAGAGGAAAGACAAACCGATCGGCAAGGAGGAGGTCATCAGTGATGGTCAATCTGCAAGCGACGTTACAGAGCAGGACAAGGACAAGACCACCACAGACACCGGGATACAGAACCAGGGCGCCAGCGCGCCGATGACTCTCACCCTAGGCCTCGACGACGACGACTTCATCATCAAGGCAAATGTTAGGATTACCTATCCAGAACTCCAAGCGCTGCTCCAGATCGTATTTGCCCACTATCCTGGTTTCGGGCCAGACATGGTGGTCACCACCCTCGACAGTCCATTCGAACCATTCATCCAATACTGGAGAGATCTTCAGGCATTGGCCAAGGGCGAAGAGGACCATCCTGCCGTCCTGGAATTCCGAAGACGACTTCAACGCTTCAAAGAGTCCGGTCAAGACATGACTGGGTGGCCGAAGCGACTGGACGACTTTGCAAAAAGCGGCGATGGCCTTGAACGTACTCGTCAGAACCTCGCAACACTGTTAGAGTTGATCCACGAAGCCGTCAAAGGTCGCGCGGGCGACCAGAGTCTTTCGAGAATCCTCGAGGACAATTCTCCAGCCAGCCAGGAAATCGTCAACTTCGAGAATCTGTGGACCATCTACAAACCAGGCGACATCGTCGTCTCCCGTGTCTTCCTAGATGAACTGCAGGCATTCATCGTCCACGAGTCCATGGAGTCCGCCATGGAGAGAAAAGGCCTCAGCCCTCACTGGAGACTCGTCTGCTGGGCTTATGACTGGACTGGCAAGACTTTCAGAAGGATCCAGGCAGAGCTCAGGATCGACTTCTTCAAGGGAAGTCGAAAAGTCCAGTCACTCCCCGTGTATCCGGTTAAATACCTGTCCGAGGCAGAAAGAGACCATATGGAGCAACGAGGGCGGCGGTTTCATCAAATCTGCCTTAGTAACAAGGGTTACCGACTATTCCAATACACTGGAGATGCTATTCTGAGAGCCAGAGGTATTGGAAAGGTCCATTTGGTACGATGCAAAATATTATGATTACAGCAAGAGCAAAGTACTGATGTTTGATTTATAGACCCGTGTGCTGGATAATGACAAGAATGCCGACACATGGCAGACTCCCAGCGATTCGTTTGGAAAATTCCTTCACGAACTCATCCATGGTACAGACTTCACCAACACCGTTGTTGCTGAGGTAAATCATGTATCACCCAGACGTGTGTATAAGTAATCGGCTGACAGCATATTAGATCGACGGAGCAGAACAGGTCATGATAGACGCCTTGTCGTTCAGGGATTATGGCCCTGGCAAATATTATCAGCACAAGAACCAATTACCCATGGGCAATTTGCGATTCTGGAAACAAACCAAGGCCTGTCGCTGCTCCGTCTGCCAGGAAAACTTCGAACTCAACGAGAGTCAAAGATCCCACTATGACCTCGAGCCACACCAGATTAGAGAGGAGTTTGCAGATCCAACACAGTATCTAATCTGCCCACCCAGGGTTCTAGGCTATCACCTCTCCAGGAAGCGCTGGGTCGAGCTCAAAGTAACCGAGGTGAAGGATATCAAGAAGAGGGTCGACACCAGTGCTTTCGACTATCTTCAGATGGAGTCAGTCAAGTCCAAAGAGCTTCTGAAAAGTCTAGTCATGAGCCACTGGAACAGAAAGAGGAGCGATAACAAGGGAAAAATGCAGGATTTGATGAAGGGAAAAGGCGAAAGCCTCGTGATATTGCTCTATGGTAGGCAATCCTGCGCGATGAATTCCCCTTGCAAAAATTGACATCACCAGGTCCACCTGGAGTCGGAAAGACGTTGACCGCAGAGACCGTCGCATTAGCCACCGGCCGACCTTTGTTATTTGTCACCGTCGCCGATATTGGACTCGATCCTGAGAAGGTCGAGGAAAACCTTATTGACGTTTTCAGACTTGCGGCTTCTTGGGAGGCTATCATCCTCTTGTAATATTTCCAACATCCAGTTCTGCTCGAGCGTCGTTAATACTCTAACACCATTTTGCTTAGTGACGAAGCGGATGTTTTCTTAGAATCACGATCGAACGACACTGCGAGTTTGCCAAGAAACGCACTCGTCTCTGGTCAGCATCCCAATTCACTTTAAGCAATAGACCACTTACTAGGCAAAAGAACTTCTCAGAGTCCTGGAATACTACGACGGGATGTTGATTCTCACTACCAACCGACTGCGCCGTTTTGACCACGCAGTCATGTCAAGAATGAATCTCGCCATCCGCTATCCCGACCTAAACCACGAACAAAAGAAGCGGATCTTCCTACAATTTTTGGGTCAGCTAGACGAGGATTCAACCACGGACCGTGCCAGGATCGAGCAATGGATACGGGACGAGGATACCAGAGAGCAACTCGACGGACTCAACGGCCGGCAGATCCGTAACATCCTCTTCTCCGCAGCCAAGATAACTTCGGAGCAGGAGGGTGGGAAGCTCAGCTTAGAGGTGATTAAGCGGCTTGCACAGGCAACAAAGAGGTTCGCACAGGAGATTCGGGCTGATATGGAGGCATCTCGCGTCAAGAATGAGCCAAGTTACCGCACAATGTAGTTTTGAGCAAGGCAAGACAAACAACTCTCCTTTTGTTCGGAGTGCGTCTGGTTTAGCCTCCTGGATCAGAGCAGGGAATAAAAGCAGAGTGAAGGTCGCTTTCGAGCCCGTCTCCCAGGCCAAGTCTACAAATCTCTTCACTCCGTGTGAGATCAAAAGCACTCTTGGCATTTTCCCGCGGCAAAGGGTTCATCTGTCAACCCCAAATCAGTACGAACTAGAATCTCTCCGTCATGCCGCAGAAGCCAAAAGTTACTTCAACGACCCCTGTTGGCAGCACTTCCGCGATAACTTTAGTCACAACTAAGTTAGTGACTGCTTGTTTGGACTGGCAGCTCAATATAGTCTAAATATCACCGCTCTCCAGTAAATCGCCGAGCTCTTACCGTATATCCCATGCTAATTACCAAGCTGTGGCCCAATGGGACTGCCTTGATACAGATTCTTTTCAAAAGTGACCTACGGCTATCTGATCCTGCTGCAATGCCTTTCATCGTTAGGTCTTCAAATCAGTCTCCTTAAGCAGTTTCTAACGCCAGGTTGGAAACATGGTAAGCTTTCCCTAACCGCTTCTTTAATTCTCGGATTTCGTGTTACCAGTCGATTGAGCGCCTGGATAATCGGTGACAGTGAGTAAGCAAAAGCAGATATGCCATCGCTTGTCTTGTTCCCTACCTGCGTTTTCTCGCTTCTAAACCCAACATCGATCTTGCACTCAAGTCCAAGACGGTTGCATCGGCTTTTCATCCGGAGGATCGCCGAATCTTATTCGGTGGCAAGGCCTACCAAAGCTAAAAGAGCATAAGAAAGTTTAGGGTGATGCCGGATTGAGACAGGATTTCCATATTAGCCTAATGTACCTCCACAGTCTCACCTCTCGAATTCCCTCTCTCGTGAACTCCGCAACTCTCTAACTGTAACCGGAGTTAATGACGACAGAAGTGGAGTAGTCTGGCCTACTTCGTATCGTCCCCGCTCTACGCTAATAATAACTGCCGCTTGAATACGAGCTTACTTCAATCAATACGTAAGGGACAAAGCATGCTCTGCGCGGGCGGTCGGGTGGTCGGGTGGGCGGTCGGATATCATGGGGCTTGAAAGAAAGTACGGTCGGGCTGGACATTGGGTGTATTCTTCACCGACTTGCTCAGAAAATAAACATTAGCGCCGATGCGTTACGCATTCGGTATAGCACCTTGCCCTTGTCGGTCTCCTAATCCAAGAAATGTCACGAGACAGAGTTTCTCTAGAGAATACGAACAGGTCATACTCGTATAGGTAATAACATGGTGCGACTAGTGCAGCCGGGCTCGTATTCATTTCAACCATGTCATAGCGGGTCGCCGTGACATGTTTAGAGGTTGATCTGCAAACCTCGTATGTTAAAAGGCAGCTATTACCCAGCTGTACTCTGCACTCCAGACTATCTTACTACTTCTCTCTCAAGCAGTCCAACATTCGAATCATCACCATGAAGTTCAGCATTCTCACTACCCTCACCGCCATCCTCGGTAGCGCCGCGGCGGCCAACCAGGCTGTTGTCATCAACGACTGCTCTACCGCTATCTATGTCCAGTCTTATCCCTACAACGGCGGAGCGCCAGGCCCCTTGACTACCGTGAACCCTGGACAGCGATTCTCCGAAAACTTGCGCTCTACTGGCTCGGTTCGTTGATTCCTTCCTGCTGCTTTGAGATCTTTTTACTGCGTAGCATAGAACGTCGGCTAACCCTCCATTTTTATAATGTAGACTGTCAAGATCGCTACGACCAAGACCCTCACTAACCCGCTCTTCTTTGGTTATTCGTCTACCTCCAAGCCCGACTATGTTTACTGTAAGTACATTACCCTGCTCACGCTTATGTGACGTTGTCTAACATTCTTCTCTAGATGAGTTCAGCACGTAAGTCAAGATTCTTACTGTTCCGTTGAACACCTACTGGCGTATGATGCTAACTTGTTAGTCAATTTGGCAACCCCTTCGCGAATCAGCACAACATCCTGAGCCCCGGTGCCGGCTGCGAGAAGTTCGACTGCGCTGCGAACGACGCAAAGTGCTACAGCACTCCCAGCATGAAGAAGGTCTACGGTTGCCCTAGCCCTGTCACTGTGTATGCTAAGGTCTGCGCCAAGTAAAAGGCGAGCCTCAAGCAACAATGCAGCTGCTCCCAGTGGAGTTATTTATGCCGTTCACACGACTGGCACCTCAGGATCATGGGGGTCAGTCCATTGGGGAAGAAACAGTTATTGTTAGAAGACTTGTGTGGGACACTTGTGCCGATAGCAACGTATATATATAAAAACGCACATTATTCTGAATTGTCCTATTCGCCATGTTTTCACTGCGTGTCGCAGTGGAATGTGTTATCTTATGAGATGACGACTTTTCTCAAACGCCTAGTGAAGTGATACGCCCCAGAACGACCCTTCCTAGTTTGTCTCGAGCCTGTGAGGGTGAAAAGAAGGTCGACCAACCTGCAAGAGCCTCGCCTCCATATTGGCTTAGGGAGATCCTCACGAGACGTGGATCTCATACTCTATCGGGTTGATCGAACGGGGCTCGCCAGAATGACGCATACCGCGGTTGTTTAGTTCTTTCTCTCAATTAACGCTTCAGTGGTAGTTGCAGAAAATGCAGGAAAAGGCAAAATCCAATAGACTGTGAGCAGTGTGCGTTAAACTACTGTATCGGGTGTCTCCAACATCGTGTACATACCTACGCTCTCTTTATATGCGCACGAACTATCGCAAACTATCTCGTAAAAAGCCGCTCATCAACACCCTGAGCCATCTGAGCCAGCAAGTAGTAGCTACTGTCGAAGACGAAATAATGCCGGCTCCAGAGGGGGCTCAACCTGATTGGCATCTGCGGTTATGCGAGTTGCCATATTCTACGGAAGGATGGGACTCTATTGAAGGATTACTCAACCAAGAATGGTTCCAGCGTGTCTGGATCATTCAAGAAGTAAGACTTGCTGATCCACACGTCACAATATAATGTGGCTGTAACAACATTTATTGGGACCTTTTCAGAAGAGCGACAAAGTGTTTTGAACGGAAGGCCAAGCTTCCCTCCGAGGCTTTTCGCGTCAGAGCAACCTATGTTCAGAACGCAATGGAGGGCGACTATTCAGTGTGGCCTATCGCCGACATGCTCCGTATATATGGATGGAGGAAGGCTACGAATTTGCGGGATCATGTTTATGGACTGCTCGGATGTCCCCGGAATTCCGTCAACGAATCAAGATACAATACAGCTCATCCATTGGGGTCGTATACACAAACTTTACTGCCGCCCATATCGAACACACCAGGCATCTCGAGCTGCTTGGGTGGTATGAGAGTAAAAAGTAGCTTTCCTTTCCAAAGATTGCTGAGGTATATACTAACCCAACTATGGCTCAAGGCAGGTTGATTGTCCGTTGTGGGTCTTAGACTTTTCTGTCGCGCCTACGCTGAATCAATTGGGCTTACAGTTCGCGTCGCTACACTCAGCCTGCCACTCTTGGCTTTAAGCTCCCGATAGACTCGCAATCGTGGGAGTCAAAGGTACCACCATACACAGCGCCAAAAAGATGCCTCAACTACAGGGTACATCGGCCTGTGTCCTAGAGAAAATCTAAAAGGTACTATTACTTCAAC
This sequence comes from Ilyonectria destructans, assembly GCA_020740775.1. Classification (NCBI taxonomy): domain Eukaryota; kingdom Fungi; phylum Ascomycota; class Sordariomycetes; order Hypocreales; family Nectriaceae; genus Ilyonectria; species Ilyonectria destructans. Next base: position 2,517,484 of record JAHEWK010000010.1, read on the forward strand.
TGCCCCTTCAAGTTAAATAAATTGTCATAGGCGATATTATTGTAGTGTTTCTAGGTTGTGAGTCTCCGATAGCGCTATGATTGCAGCCTGGATGGAGGTACAAAGTGGTGGGAGAATGCTACATACATGGCTTGGGCGACGGTGCAGCTTTCTTGGGTCCACTGCCCAGACCCTGGATCGTCCAGGTATTTGATGATATCCACGGTCTTTCCAACAGCTTTTGTTTGTTCAACAAAGACACGGGCGAGAAGACCAAGTAAGACCCCAGGCTGCAGCCACTGTCAGGAGAGTGGGTAAGAATCGAGATCGAACGAAAATTCGACGATCCCGTATTTTTTGACAGCTTCAAACACAAGGTCACTAGCGAAGTGATTAAGCCAGGCCCTAGACTTCGACCGGAGGCGCTGAAGACATGAGGCGTGGATCTTCGAGAGTTTTTCCTTGTCTAGTATTAGATGGGTGAGTTAGGATCAGGGAGTCCTGGGCGTTAATTTAGTTGATTGAATCGTACCCGTCTGAAAAGGGGGCTCTAGGCTTTACTTCTCTTGAAATATTCCTCTGGCAGGAGTGCTTTATTAGTTCCTAGTGACTAGATAGAGTATCGGTATGATTGGTTGTAGCTTGCACCCCCGTTCGACGGTTTTATGACCCTAACCCTCACGAGCCTATCTGTAACAAGGGCGAGGTACGAGATGTGGTATAACGGCCATGCTTAACCTACATAGGAGGTATATGGCAGTCGGGATCGTGAGATTCAGGTCCCAGTAGGGATTAGAAAGTAGAGTATAAGCAATAGGTGGCTACTGTCTGGTAACGGTTAGCGGTACAGGGGCGTTGTACAGGTTACGTCTGGTGATAGTTAGCAAATGTAGTGAACTAGGTAACCAAGTTGTATTAATAACTGAGGAGCTTAGTGCTCTATTTGATGCACTAGGGGCCTGTATATATAGAGCGTGGAGCGACGAGTACTGGGAGCGCCGCCGCTCCTACATTCGAGTAGAAGTGAAAAAGTGAGGCAGGCTGTGACAAGTAGCTGGAGTCAATAATCGCTGCAAAACCAACTCTATAGCCAGTTTGTGCCATAGCCCGTTCCGTTACCCCGGACAACATCTACTTGCACCGGCTTGTCCAACTCAGCCCCCGACAACCATACACCTTCAGGCTGAGGCAGCGGCGTGTTGATCAGCTTGTGCTGTACGCCCCTGGCGCTCTTCAGGAACCTTTTCTTAACGCCATCGTAACCGGTTACTGTCAACCTGCCGTCGCGCTTTTTGAACTGGCCGTCCACAAGCACATGATCTATGTCGCCAACACTGGCATGTAGCATCACAGCCGCAACAGGGTCGACCCAACCTAGCAACCCTGGACTTGTGCCGTCCCACACCACGATGTCGGCCTTAGCACCTGAGGCGATAATACCAATATCATCCCTCCTCAACGACAAGGCGCCGTTTCGCGTAGCTAGGAGGAATGCCTGATTCGCCGACATAGCGTTGCTTACCGGTATGCGCCAATGGTCCAGGGAATCGGCGTAGAAGATGGCACGGACGCGCTGCAGCCACATCCGAGCCTGGGTGAGAATATCCGTAGAGAACGTGAAGTGTGTATCGACGCCGAGCGATGCCTGATCAAGAATAAGATGAGATGTAGGGTTTGATTGGCCATAATGCATTTCCGATTCTGGTGTAATGGAGACATATTGGTTGGTCTGACGTAGGAGCTCATAGTCGTTCAACGGGATGAAACTAGCATGGGAGAAGACCACGGGGATTGAAGTGTTCAGCAAACCAAGCTCGTGAACGACCCTAGGGCTGTTGTCAACTACAGAACTTTGTCAGTACGGTCTTTGCCCCTCAAGACGAATGCCAGAATGGATTACTTACTACCCCAAGGACCAGAGAGAAAGTGCGTTGTGATGACTGAAATATTATAATCACTACAATATGGTCAGAAAATTCATGTTTGTCGGCCATTCTCACAGCCGCTTACCTGATCAACCGGGCAAAGGGCGCAATAGTCTCCTTGTCAGCTGAGAAGAATCCGTCGTATGCTATGCCTAGAGTCGTCGGCGAGTCCTCGAAGACGGCTGATTCGGCAATGTCTTTGAAATTGCTGAGCTGTTCTTCAATGGTGTAGTTTTGGAGTTCATGGAAAGCATACGCCCAGAAGACCCTGGCGCCGCTGTCAACACTAGCCTGAAGGCCTGCCTTAGAGGTCTCATTGGACCAAGTGTGGTGGGCATGATCGAGAGAAGTAGTAACGCCGGCGTTAAGGGCCTCGTAAAGACCCGCTAACTGTCCGATATAGACATCCTCTGCGTCCATGAGCCCTTCGGCACTGAACTCGCCGTAGCGGCCGAAGTACTCCCATAGAGATGTGTTTGAACCTAGGGTACGGAAAGCAGTCTGCCAACCGTGACGATGGGTATCGATGAAGCCGGGAGTAATGATCTTATCGGTTACGTCGATGATCTCGGTAGAGTTATCCAAGGCCGGAATGCTTGAGGTCTCTTTACCAGCGGGGTAAATACCAACAATACGGTCGTCCTGAATAAGGAGAGAGCCATTCCTTATGATATCGAGGAAGTTGGTCGACGCATTCCAACTAATAATTGTACCGCCTTGGAATAAGAAGGTCGAGGCGGCGGCTGAACCTAGGACAGCTTGGAGGGCGAGACCCTTGACGAGGAAGGGGCTGAACATGGTGGCCTTTTTGAGAGCCCTGCGTTGGAGTAAAAGCTTTCTACCCTACAGTAGTGTGGGAAGAGAAGGTTGCTGTGGGAGGGTTGGTTTTCATTGAGTAAGCTTCACTAGGGGTTTATATATTCGAATGCAGTGTAAAGTTCCTTGCGATAGAACGCCCGACCACCCCGATCACCCTGGTCACCCAAGACGATGTACCACCCTGGGCTCGCCTTTACGTACTCACAGTTCCCAGTCCGTCATCCTCTCACGGTGGCCCGACAGTATCAGAGTAAAAGGCCGGTATCCGTGCCATCCGACGTAGGATTGACTAACTCAGAAAGCACCGACATCTATGAGTCACTTAGGGATAGTTGATGAGGCCTTAAAAGTAGTTAGTAAGCCTGGTAACAAGACTGCCGTATCGACTCGGTAAATTCTTACTGAATTACGGTACTTCTCCACTTATGCAGGCAAGCCCGCAAATCCCGTTGCTTAATTCTTACTTAAGTGATGCGCTATAGTCGTCCCAATAACAGATAGTGGAGTGATAAGCCACTTTTAAGTGGAGTGAAAATTCAGTACGAATTTACCGAGTCGATACAGTACTATATCGACTCGGTAAATTGACGCGGAATCTTTCCCCAACTTATTGCCTTCAGTCTTTTTTATAACCAATAATTTAGGACATCTAACCCTTATACAGCTTAGCTTTTGCCCATAAAAACCGCGTCAATTCACCGAGTCAATACGGTATTCCCAGCTGCATGAGGCTGGTGATGTCAGCATCTTGGCATCTCGGCATATTGGCATCTTGGCGGCGAGGGGTTAACGCGCGGGACGGACTTTTGTTCTCCACTGCTGGGGTTGTTCTTGGCCCTGGTAATCTTGGCAGGCGAGGGCCAGAGTCAGACGCGCGCGGGGTGGGACTATGCTCTCCACTAGGTGGGGGGCTTTTGATGGAGTCATCACGGGGCCTGAGGTCTCTTTCTCATTGACTCTTAGTTCTCGTGACGTCGAAGATCAGCCCATTCTTGTTCAATCTCGATAACGTCGGGTTGTATCTGAAATTCGTCCCGGCTCTCCGCAGGCAGTGCTTGCTGCAACTATGAGTTGCGTAGTACACCATACGGGTTTAATTAATAGCTCCGGGATATAAGTAATAAAGGCAGGGTATCACGACCTGGCCGTATGTAAGGCTTGACTTACTGATAGAATGTTTGCGGAACCTCAGGAGCTATCAGCAAGAGCACGGCCCACCGATCATCAACTACTACATAGCAGACCTCTAAGGCCCCGTAGTAGCCCAAACACAGAGTTATATGGTATCAGGAAACCAAGTGAAACATAGCAAGGCCATTTAAAGAGCGGGCACTTTGGAGTATACTACTAAATAGCTAAACTTTGGGGTGAGGACCCGGCGTTAATCGCCGTTAGTAGGAGGTGGGGTATGTCAGACAATTGGCTCCACAGGGGTCAGAGATGGCAACAGTCAATAAATGAGAATTGTCTAAAGAATAAAAGAAATTAAACAGCCATGTATTCGGGCACAACTATTTTACTCTAATTTACAGAAACTACTCTATAACTTATACCTAAACATTCTCATCCCTGCTAGAACCTAAACTCTATAATCCGCGCCTACCCTAGACCTTCAGCCTAGACTATCCACAACCGTTATAGTACTGTAGAAGATACTCCGTAAGGTTTGGATAAATGTTGAACCAGCTACACTCCTAGAAAGTCTCCGCTTGATGTAATCTATTAAAGCCTCATCAGACGTAGCGAAAACCTCACAGTCAACGTCGCGCTCCCTATAACACTCACAGATCTCCAAGAGTTTCTCTTCGTATTCTCATCGCCAACTATTAGCATTACGGGAAGGTATTCGAGACCTCAGTTAATAGAGAGAGCGCAACCAGAAAAATCGAAATTAAATGTTAAATTTGCAACAGGCGCTTGTCGATATATATATTACAAGCAGGAATGCAACTGAAGCCTAGAATCGAGATTTACTATCCGGATCTACCTCAACGTGAACAAGAAGTTGGCAATGCCCCTGTCTTCTGGAACTCGACGGCCTTTTGCGCCTTGCCGCCCAACACGATGTCAAATGTGGTAAAGTCTGTGACCTTTGTCTGCGCACGATAAGCGACCCATCCATTTTTTGCCTTCCCCGTAGCCTTGAACTGAATTGACTCGGTCTTCAGCTGAGGAACGATAACTCCATTTCTCGGTACTTTGTGGACGACTTTCAACGTCAAGGGGTTCGAGGCCTGCTGTTCGCGAACCATGGCAATAATTGAGAGGGGGATCTTATTGTTGACAATGGCATCCGTGTTGAGACAAGACTCTGAAAGTTGTAACACCACCGTGTCTTGCACGGGGTAGCCGCCAGATCCCTGGTTATCATGTATCTTGGTCTTCTTAGTCGATGGCACAGTCTCCTGGATCCAAAACTTGCTGATGCCGCTCTTAGCCTTGATGGTAGCGTCGAACTCAAAAGAAACAAATTGCTCGCCGTTGAGACCCGAGCTAGAACCGCCCTGAAAGTTCGCCCGGTTGGCAGTGATGACGGTCCGACCCTTGCCATTGTCATCGGCGTACATGAGCTTGACAGCCAGGTCATCCGGATTTCGACCGGCTCCCTTTGTGGTTCTTAGGCGGATCCGGCCTTTGAAAGATAGGTCACCATTCTTATTGACAGATAGCTCATCAATATAAGGCTTGACATCGTATGGCTCGATATCGGTGAGTTTGACATTCTTCGGAACGGTGTCAATCATGCGTGTGAAAATGTCGCCACACGTGGTGCGAAATGTTGGCTTGTTTGCCAACTTCGTCATGAACTTCCGATCGGCATTAAAGATGCGCTTGTCCGAGTTCAAGGTGTTATTCGACGCCACCACCAGAGGGTTTCTAGTCGTGCCTTTAAGGAACTCGGTCACAACACCGTTATTAATCTGGGAGACGTCCTTCTGGAAGGGCACGTTGGTGTCGTTGTTGGGGTCAGCCGGTATCTCGACAATTTCAGGGAAGTCAGCGCTGTGGACGCCGCCCAGCGAGTGTCCACAGGCGACCATGGCTATCATATCCTGCTTGCTGAACCCAGCCTTCTTGAATGTCGCCGTTGTCTTATCGAGATCGGTCGAGGGCTCCGGCACGCCCGCTGGACCAGCGTTGGAGGCATCGACACGGCCGCCGCGAAATTCGACCTTGGGTCCACCGCAAGCGTTACTCGCTGTGACGACGCCCAAGGCGATGAGATCCGAGGCAGAGGCGCGCACGCTATGGTAGCCGGAAAAGAAGCCGAATGTATTGTTGAAGGCACTGCCGATGTTCTCCCCCCGCTCCAGTTCGAAGAAGATGGAGGCATCAATGCCACCGGTGCCGCCTTTAGCATCGTGGGTCGCCATGTCGTGGAATGCAGTTCGAATCCACTCGGCTGAGTTCTGGCGGCCCTGGACGTTACTGCCGAAGGTGCAAGGATTTACCGCTGTCACGAGTTAGCGTGACCCTTTCTCGATGCGTTAGGATTGTGTGAACTCACCATCAGAGAACCCTTGTCTCTGATATCCTCCGTGCATTGTGTAGATGTCCTCGAGCTCATCCCATTTGCACGGCCAGACGGGCTGTCCAGATGCAAGGGGGCCGAGTATCAGAGCGGCGGTGACTATACGCTTCATGATGATCGACATCGGCCACTGTGCTGGCATTTATGGAAGGCGTTTGCTGAGACAAGGCCCAAGGTATGGCTTTTATATCATATGTGGTCTTCTTGCCTTGCCTTCGGCATATCCGATGATCGACCAAAAGGGTCTCGTATTCTAAATTGGGGCATTGCCAGAGCTAGCACTAGACTCTCTAGAGCGTCTACCCCGGCTTTGGCAGGGCTTCTAGTTCTGCCATTTCGATCGTCGGATTACGGCTTCATGCTTTTTATCGAGAAAGTGCAGGGGTTCATTGCTAATTATAAAGTGCGATCCAATAGTAGGCCACGGTTTCGTAATCAGCAGGGCCCTTTGAAGGCGCTATGTGCCGGCTTAGCCTAACGCCTCGTATTCACGAAGTTCTAGAAAGGCCTTGCATTTCCCCTCGTATCTTTCGAACTGCTGATTGGTGAATTGGTATGCCTGTGCGTCCCTTCGCCCCAAATGAGAAAGAATAAAAGCTGGAGTTCCCCCTACACCTGATAAAACACACTAACCTAGAGGTCTAATTTAGTATTGCTTGCAGAGGATTTAGAGTTTCAGCAGCCCACTTGTGTTAGGTATGGAGGAAATTATGTTTACTGCTTTTACCTTAGTACTACTATGCATAATATCACTAGGGCACTCTCTGTCTTAACTGTACTTTAGGGGTGCAATATTACGCGATATTCTTTTTACATCTTCAGCAGAAGGCTCTAGATCGCTACTCAGGATGTGTTTCTAGCACCCATGTCTCTTGATTTAACTTAACTCCCGTTCGCTGGATGGAGGCCTGAGTTCTCCCTAAACGGTGAAGACCCTGGGACTCCAACTGAAATCAACAATCCCACACGCCGTTGACAAGCTTTAGGCCCTGGGAGGTATTCCGGGCAACAATAACTGGCATCCCGGGGATGTACATGAAGATGGCAGGTACATGGATTGTACTGTCGTCGCCTAGACTCATTATCATCACGGCCTCTGCATTCGAGGGTTCTGCATCCTTCCACCTATCCTCAGACATAAAGACCCTCATTGGCACCTGTTACTGTTGCTGGAAAGCGATAGCACCCTCTATATTGAGATTCCAGCGGTTCTGGTTCAGGGGCGTCACTACTGTGATGCCTGTACTCCAAGGGATCTGTCGCCCCGGCTGGAAGCAGCCACGATCGAGTAGCTGGACATCGGCTGCGTCTTGCGACCCGTCTCGGACCCGACCCAGCAGCCCTCACAGCTCGGGGTCACCGGCCGCCCGGACCTGCTCGTCAAGCATAACGACTGTCGTGAACCTGAGCCACAGGGCGTGAGCTACATCATGCTCGTGGCGCTGTTCGGGCTTGAATGGGGGGTCTGGTGCTGGCCGCTGCAGTATTGCAACGCTGAACTTACGGACAGAGTGGATAGTGATGCTACTGATGCGTGCTGTTGCCCTTCTAGATATTGCCGTTACTCACAGACGATATGAAATATCCCTTTTGGCAAATAGAGCGGCTATAACCTCGATTATATATGGCTTGTCTGTGCCGCCTTTGCCACTGAGGAACGGCAGGCTGTAAAGGCCTAGAGCTGCCGGTAGTGTAACCGTGGCCTTCTTTAGCATCGAGTTGACGACAGAACAACAGCAGGGCAATGGCCTGATACCTATTGAGTTTGAATTCTGCAGCTAGCTGCTTCCACATATGTAAAAACAAGGCCAGATAGCCTACTTCTACAGTCGCTGTGGGCGCTGCTAATAGAAACATTGCTGCTGCATTAAGTTCGGCGGCCGTTGTATCAACAGTCTGCTCGCCAAACCCTATAAGAGCATCTGCTACAGCTGCCGTACGGCCGACGTCGTTGACTACAGCCTCCGTTGCGCCTAGATGTTGTATCCCCTGGATCCTTTGCTCGATTTCACGTGAGGCGCTTGCCTGCTGGGACTTGATTGTTCGAACCTGCCTTTGGCCAGGGGCCAGGCCTTGCACTTGCTCAGCTGTGCACGGAGGCGTGGGCAAGACAACTGCTATTCCCTCAGGTGGTGCCTCGACTGACAGCTCGGGCGCCTCTTAGAACATCTGCAGTTGCTGTAATATCCCACTGAGCTCCATAGAGCTAGCAGTAACTTGATAATTGGCGCAAGCGACTTGGAGGACACTAATTAGCTGCTCAACCTGCATTAAGTGCCTGAAATCCTCCACTACTTGAAGCGTCAGGGATATTCTCGTCGGCGCCGTCGAATATAACCTTAGCTTCAACAAACGTAGCAGCCCGTTGCTCAGCATTCCTCTTCGCATCTTCAGCAAATTGCTGCAGCAGCTGGGTATTATCTGCCATAGATGCAATCCGCGGGGCTATTGTCTTGACATATCCAGATATCGTTGATATCTCCTGTATCTCTCTCTAGAAATAGCTCACACGATAGAAAGTGGCCGAGATCCTGTACAGCTGCTCTACGAAATTGCAGCCCTTCTTCCTCCGTGGCAGTAAAGTTTGTGTTGAGATAGTAGTCGAGGCTGACAGCAACGTGCTCGCTCGTCTTCTTCTGTCGAATCTGCACCCATTGGCGGCAGGGGGGCCAGTCTGCGTCGAGGAAATTGCAAGAACTGATCGCCGGGATTGTATGGCCTTCATCTAGACTCGGATAAAGCTCATGTAGTCATTGAGGCAAAGACGCCGGAGGAGGGGTCCGCGATGTGGATATATATCGCTTAGTATAATACGACTTCCGCCTTCTTCTACCATCACTGCCTCCCCAGCATTATTGTTAATACCTCTAATACCGCTGACACCCTGAAGGTATAGCTACTGCTTTAATATATACCAGTAGAGCTGGTTTGTATTCAAGTATATCTATCGGATAGTATTCAGTTTTTTCTTTTCCTTTTAGCGTTATTTAATATTATCAGATAGATTAAAGCTATATAGTATTTTCAAACAGAAGAGATAAATAGTAAGTACTACACTAGCATCAGGAGAGATAGTAGCTGAACAATAAGGTTGTTACACGCTGGTCTTTGCCTTAAGCTTCAATTCAACCCTTCTGACTTCAATCCTGCTGTCTGCAGTCAACAACCTTACTGTCTCTATGTAACAAGCTTAAGACGGGAATCTTATTTCGAGCAATAAGATAAAAGAGAGACTGATATCTCCCGTCGTCGAGAGGCCAACTCCCTTCCAACAATCATCTAATTTAGGTCCGTCTATTATTCTTTATTCTTTTTAGCCGTCAATGCCGTAGTTCGATCTGATACAAAGATTTCCGTATTTTGGAAGGAGTGGACGTACTGTGCTAATCCTTCTATCTAATGGGCCAGTAGCATTCTTGCACACACCTGGAACAACGAACGGACCGGTGTGTTGCGATTCGCGAGAGACGGCGAAGTTCCACGCTCTACCAAACCAGTTAAGAATCAGGGTCTTAACAAAGAAACTTGAGACTTAAATTCAAAGATAATTAACTATATATTAGCTCTCTACTTAAACTCCTTGGTCTGACACATAATAGCTCCTAAACATGTGCATCAAGTTCCTTCTCAGTCCACTCCCATAACTGGCTACAAACCTTCTCATCCTTGCTCAAGTTTGAGCCCTTCCCAGTAACACCAACGGGATGATAGAAAACCCCGGATTTTGCACTCTTACTCGTTGCAGCCCAGAGCGAGTTTAAAGCGCCCTCTTCCACGCTTACCGACATAAACTTAAGAACAACCTTAACAATACCTGCAATTAAGAAGTTATTGCTACCAAAGAACGAGTTGCCGAGGTTTGTAGCAACAACTCCAGGGTGAATTGAGATGCTCTTGATATCCAGGTTCTGCTTTGCAAGTGCCTCGCTATAATGTACAGTAGCGAGCTTAGACATGCCGTATCGAGCCCAGGTCGAGAGCTGCGGCATTGTTGTTTTGGCCTTATTGAGATGGTAGGAATCCTTAGGCGCGGCGCTTTCCAGCTTGGAAGAGAGAAAGATAACTCTCACGTCTGATGGCTTGTTGGCTGCCGTTGCCTTGAGAGTCGGCAGGAGTAGTTTTGTGAGGAGCGCCGGCCCCAAGTGGTTGGTTCCAAGTTGGATTTCGTATCCATCCTCAGTAAGACCTTCTGGTGTAGCCATAATCCCGGCGTTGTTGATCAAGATGTCCAAACGATCAGAGGAAGCAGTGAATGACGCGGCGGCTGCTTTGATGCTCGCGAATGACGACAGATCGAGTTGAATGAAGGAAATTGGCGGGGCGTTTGGAACCTTGCTTTGAACCTCTTGGATTGCGTTCTTCGCCTTGTCTTCCGATCTGGCTGCGAGATAGATGTGTGCAGGATGGTGTTTGGAGAGCTGCAGAATGGTCTCGAGGCCTAAACCGGTGTTTCCTCCCGTAATGAAGATCACCTTTCCAGAAAGGTCAGGTATATCTTTGTTCGGGTTAAACGATGCCATGGTGAGATATTGACTGATGAAAGTATGTAGACACAGAGATGGATTGGGTAGCTGGAATGAAGCAAGTTTAATACGAGGCACTTATAAGCAGCTGAGAGGAACAAGCCCCTTTTATGATAGAGAAAAAAACTTGTCGGGCTCTAGACTATTCCAGAATTGCTCAACTCTGTCCGTAGGTAAATGATGTTTTTGCGTCTTCGAGTAATAATTCCGTTTGCATTACTCATCAGCCACGCATCTTCGGCGCACGCAGCCTAACACCGAATCGCGAAATTACAGACAGCTAAGGAAACCCAAGTCTAGCGTCAAAACGGGATTCGGCGGATATGAACAAGTCGCCATTCAACAGTGGCGCTATCTCCAGCGTTGGTACGGAGTAGGGATGCGACTGACAAGAGGGTTTCAATTAGCGCGCAGATAAGCTTTTCTTAGCTATCGGCCTCGGATACAGGTGGCTGAAAGTGGAAAAACTCACCGAATAGGGGTTTCTTCTCCGGTCACTTACAAATCACTTGCTCCACATGAAGTCCAGTCCCTCCGCTTTAGATTTGCGAAGTACTGCGTTCCCCCCACGCCTTTTTCACCCAGGTCCCCGAGCCTCGTCTTCTACACGCTACAAAATTCACTAGGTCCCTCCCTCTAAACGTTAACAGCACCTATACGGAGCCTCCAATTGCTTCGCCTTGCATATTCTAGAACAGCTGAGAGTCCGGCTTTTGGGTCCAAGATACAGACCCTCGTATAGATATGGTGTAATGGCTGTGCAGATCGTCTTGAAAGTAATCCCCACCTCTACGCTGTCTCCGATGTAACTTTAACTTTAGCGAGAAGCTTAAAGCGACTCCATTTTTTCTTACTCTCTGGGTGGTAATCTTCCTCTGTCGTGAGCGTTATCGCTCGGAGCATGATATCTCCTTTGGCTTCTTCCTTGGCCCTACGGGCTCTAACACTAGTGAGATGGCACCCAATAGCAATCTGTTCCACTGCCCGTAATGCTACTCAAGAGCTTGGGTTTATTTCCCAGATCCCATACAGTATAACTCAATAATTAACGTCTCTGTATAACTATTGCATTTTTCTTTGCTAGGTCATTATTGGTTTCGCCTTGCACTTGTTGTTTGGTCTTGGTAGTTTGTTATCTAGACGTTAGTGTAGGGTAGCCGGAATATCACGACCCAGGTTACGACCATGCAGTCTAGCCCGGCAGAATGCCACAGGCCAGGTTATATAGATACAGATATCTGTTTAAAAATTAAGCCACTTAAGTATAAGATTTTCGAATATTAAATTATTGTACAGTAAGGACAAGAGCTGATAATCTGTAAATAAGTTATGGAAAGTATTATTATTGTTATTATTACAGTTGTCTATACGGCTAAGGCTACGGGTCCTTGACTTAGTTAGGCTACTCAAGGCAACTGCAGTCAGGGTGGCCTGGTCAGCGAAATTAGAAAAGACGAGATGGGTGGGAAAGGAAGCTCGACACTGAAGGTGGGCACTCGGGACTTCTTAGCAAATTATTAACCCTAACCCATCTTTTTTATGGGTCCGTGACAAGGCCCAACCGCCACTAAGGAGCATCAGTAGGTTTGCTTATTTATCAGGGTCACGGACATACGCGCCCATGTCTCCGTTAACTCCGCGAGTGGCCGCTGTTGCTGCGCTGGTCTCCTTAACTACCATAAGGCTACGAAGTATACTGAGACGGGGCTTGGCTGAAGCTTGGGCGTAATGCCATAGGCGGGTGATGGGACAGGGGGGTGTTTATTTGATAGGGAGTGCATGTTACGGCCCTGGAGACAGTGAGTGAGCCCGCCACTCGCGACGCTATTCATGCGCCATAGATAACCCCAGAGAGAAAAGCGTCAGCGGAGTTCAGATAGAACGCTAAGTTATGAAATGAAAGGCTTGATCTTGATGTCCGCAGATTTGTAATTGTCGCATTGAATATACACTAGTATGCCCTTGTAATAGCGGAGTGATCATTCCCTTTTGACGTAGTGACAAAAGTGTGACAGTAATCAGGATCAATGTTGGTTGCAATATCACGTTTGCGAATATAAATGGTTGCATCCCATGAGCGAGCTGTTCCGCCATCTTCAATCCCTTTTCTTATTTCAAATCTGCAATCACGGCTGATCAGTGCCCCTTTGTCACGGCCGCACCTACAATTCTGACTCGCCTCAACATGAGCAGCAAGACGACTATTGCATTTCTACTCGTCCATGGGGCTTGGCATGACTCGACCACCTGGTCAAAAGTCGTACCGCTGCTAGAAGCTCGACTGCCGGGCGCCATTTCTGTCGTCGTTGATTTGCCGTCATCCGGAGCAGTGCCTGGCATTGATAGCTGTGAACCAGACTACGCCGTCGTCCACGATGCAGCGACAAAACTGGTCGAAGAGGGCAAAAACGTTGTTATCGTCATGCACTCCTATGGCGGCTTAGTTGGGACGAATGGTTCTCAGGGGCTTAGCAGGCAAGAGCTGAGCAGGGAAAGGAAGACTGTCGAGGGTGCCGTCGTAGGTATGGTCTATTGTTGTTGTTGTTGTTGTATTATTACCGTCATGAAGATATCTACAAGAGATGTCTACAGAATCCCCTAGGGGCAAGATGACGTGCTAGGCTGGTGTCAACAGCAGAAGAGACCTAAGTACAATAACCCGGGGCCGGAGCTGTAGACACCACTGGCCTATAGCTCGGGCCTACAGTCCTAGACTGCAACCCTTCTTCCTCTTCCATCTAGCAATTAGGCGGCCCTATTTGACCTATGATTTCGAGCCCGATATCCGTCAGCGGATTTTCAGGGCGGGTGTCGGCATACCCATGTTTATTAACCAGCTTGGAATTCTCCAGTATTCCTATTCCTGCCTGCCGGCATTCAAAACCTCCAGAAATCGAGATCCGTATGATAGGAATAACTGCAGATGGGAAAACCTCGCGGGAACTCAGAGGGAAAAACCACTGCAGCTAGCATCCATTGATCAGGGCCATCAAGCCAGAACCCTGATGCCTACAAGTAGCCCGATTCTGTGACCTCTTGTAGACCTGGATTCACAGCCAAGATCCGTAGATCGAGGCATCTAAGACCCAGAGGTCATAGTAGCCTAGGCCCGGAGGCCAAGGCAGGTGCTAAGACGCGGTGGCCTTATGCACCTACGTGCCGAGACACAGAGGTCAGGGCAGCTTAGGCCCGGAGGTCTAAGCGGTGCTAAGACGCAGTAGCCTTTTGCACCTAGGTGCCTAGGCCTGGAGGCCAAGGCAGCTCAGGCCCGGAGGCCCAAGCAGGTACTAAGACTAAGATATAGCCTTATATACCTAAGTGCCGAGTCGTAAAGATCAGGGCAGAGGTCGACGCCCACCTAGGTTGAAGCTGGTGTAGGTATGGTCTACATTTCGGCTTATGTCAGGTCTCTTGGACAGGGCCTCATCGAAGAAGGAATGGCCTTCAGACAAATCGGTGTCGTGGATGTAAGTTTGACCCTCTGGACGAGTTACCAGCGCCTCCCTCTGGAACAAAGAGAAGGAACCCGTGTTTTCTCCCAAACAGATCTACGCCTATGCTGACAAATTGATGCACAGAGTGAATTAAAGACTATCTCCATGCCCGCCGACGACGCTCGGGAAGCCTTTTACCACGACCTCTCCGAGGAAGAAATAGCCCACCATATCAGTAAATTGAAGCCACAGTCCTTGGCCACGAGCTTTGGAGAAGGTCGCTATGAGCCGTGGAACCACGGCGTCCCATGTCTGTTCGTCCTCACTGCAAATGATGGCTCCATTCCCCCGCTATATCAGGAGAAGATGGCGGCGAGGGGTAAGATGGATGTTGTCCGCGTGGAGGCAGCTCACACAGTGATGCTGAGTCAGCCGGAAACAACCGCAGATGCTATCATTGATTTCGCTAGAAAGATTCAGATTTAGTAGAACTGCACTCAGTTTCTGTTTATAGAAGTAGAATATAAAATTCAGATCCTATATATTATAGTACTTAACTTATAAGAGAAATAACCTTCTTGAATCTCTTCAGACTATTGTTATAGCTTTCAGTAGTAAAGGTGAATTACATAGTAACATTGTCCCCAAATGACGCTTATTGGTATCGTTGAGAGGAGGAATTAATGAGTCGGGGGAATCGCAATTAACGAATGAGATAGCAATTTGCCGCTACTTCGTAAAACGCGAAATAGTCCATGCGTCGAGGTCAAATGACCCTCCACTTTGGTCTACCGCCTCCTTCTAAGGGAACTTATCGTTTAGGATCGGAGGGTAGTTGCCCGAATCAGGCTCAAGCCTTGCACTTGGACAGAGTTTGTAACAGCAAATGACGTAGCAGCAACCCATGATAAGTTAGCAAATGAGTCGACCAACGCTAGGCTGACTGACGCCTGTCGCTTGTCAGGGGCTGAAAATTTTAAGTCTCCAGCGCATTGGAGAGCAACAAATAAACAAGCATTTTGTAACTGAGCTAATGCAGAGAGGGGTATTGGAAAGGAACCGAAGCTACTGATTGGTAATCTGCATATTACTACTTGGGAATGGGCATGGCGTGTCTTATCACCGGGTCAAATATATAGTCCATCAATAAGCGGTTGAGCTTCCGGGGCTCGAGGGAGACCATAAACTGCTCTGTACCTCTCTCTTTTGGGACTTGTTCTTGGAGTGCAGCTTCATCTTGGCCAGATCCGAAACAATCGATGACCGTGCCCAACAATGGCTCCTTTCGCAACCCTCCATACTCTTGTCGGAGAGCAGCACCTGCACGTGCTGAAGGTAATTGAATACTCCGTCGCGACCTGAATCCCTTTGTATTAAAATGCACTCCGCGCAGATCCAAGCCGCCGCCAATATTAACAGCCTCTTGATCGAAACCCCGTCTCATTTCGTCATGCATGAGTCGAACAAAACTGCAGAGTTCCTCGCCAAGTTTCCCCTCGGGAAGATTCCTGCCCTTGAGACAGCCTCTGGATTCTGTCTTACCGAATCCTCGGCCATCGCATACTTCATCTCCGACAGCGGCCCTAGGCGGGAGCAGCTCTTAGGCTCGGATGTAGAAGAGCGCGCCCTTGTGCAGCAGTGGATTTTCTTCGCTGATGAAATGCTGCAGCCTTCGCTGTTGCCACTCCTTCTTCCACACCTGGGGCGTGCGAACTACGACGAGAACATCGAGATGGTAAAGGTGAAAGAGCTTCACAGGTGGCTCAAGTATCTGGAGGAGCATTTGGAGGGACGCGAGTGGTTGGTGAGCAATACGACTGGACCGAGCTTGGCGGATTTGAGCGTGGGCAGTTCGATGGCATTTGGGTTCAGGCATTATATTGACATGGATATGAGGAATGACTATCCGAGGTTGGAAGCGTGGTACAAAAGGCTAGTAAGGATCCCGGAGGTGAAAGACGGATTTGTAGATGTGACCCTCGTGGAGAAGAGGCCTATACCAATGGGCTTGCACGACGTTTCGAGAGTTCCTCGTCATTGATAGTATCAGGATAGATCGTCACGCAGGTAGAGTGAAGGGTATTTGGAGCTCTCTAGTAATCTAGCTAGCGGTGCCTACAGGTTGTGTAAGACTACAAAATAGCTTAACTGTAGTAGTATTGTGATGCACTCCTCATATTACAGACGTAGTTATAGCACCTTTTCCCCGGCGGGAACAGGTCGATGGTTGGATTACAAAATATGTCGAGGCAGCAAGTCATGGAACGGTGGTGTCAGATTTTAGACGGGCTGCCTTGGCTCAGCTACATATACTCTGAGTGTTGCCCCTGATGTAAAGCCCGACGGGTGTTGCTTTGGTGAGTAGCCGAGGAGCGGAGAGGGACGGAATTCTTTTTGGTTTGGTGGGCATTTGCCAGTACTTAGCAAATGCCAAGGGAAGGGCGGGGCGGCCTCTGAAAAATATAGGCCCAATCGGAGACGTTTGTTACTAGGAATTAGTGCGTGGCTTGCAAGATGAGGTAATCCACTGAGATTGCGGACATCAACCCGGGATTCGGGATTGGAAGTACATGTCCTTTGGTCCAGTCGTTGCCCGCCCCTCATAGTTTACCGTTTCAATTTCAATGGATTTTCGTATCAGAGGCTCAAGTTTAGAATGTGATTTGTCACGGCGGTGTATCTTTCCTCCTGCCAGTGTGATATCTTTGTAAGCTTGTAGTGTTTTGTCCGCATCCTCAGTTGATGATGTATTGATGAGATCATACGATATGGCCGACCATGTGTTTCCACGCGTAGCCGGTTGTTTTCTGGCGAAAACTAGCATGTTCAAGCTAGGCAAGCCATGAGAACCTGCAGCCTTGTTATTTTCCCAATTTTCATAACCGATTTCCTATAAGTAATTCCTCGTCACGGCAGATCCAGTTTTAGTGTACCCAGCTCAGAGTCTCACTTCTCGCTCCGAACTCTCAAGGCTTATATCAAGTACCGGTAGTCACGTCGCCGGGAGCCCAGCTTGGTCCTGCCGCCGCCATGCGATTGAAATATCTGATTTCGGGCGCCACTGGCAACATGGGCGGTGGGGTTCTCTCATATTTCCTTAGGAGCAATGTTCCCTCAGAGCTCTACGCTGTGACGTCTTCGTCCCAACACAATCGCCAAGCATTCGAATCTCTGGGTGTCCAATTCAGACACCTTGACTACAATTCTCAACAGACTATAGAAAGCGCATTGGATGGGGTGGAGAACTTTTTCTTCGTTGCTAGTAACCTGATGAACCATGAGCAGAAATGCGCCCAGCATCGACAGGTCGTTGACGCCGCGGTGAAGATGCATGTAGGACATGTATGATCACCTTGGAAACTGCAAGCAAAGTGATTCAACTGACCCAAGCCTAGATATGGTACACGTCGCTGGCATTCGGAGGATACGGATCTGATTCCAAAGTCACAATATATCAAGCACATCTTGAGACAGAACGGATGCTCCAAGAGTAAGTCAGCGGAAACGAGAGCTCCCACAGGGCATGACTGATATTAGTAGGTCTGGACTTAACTATACTGTCATCAAGGAAGCAATCTATGCAGAGACCTGGCCGATGCTTATCGGGTACGATCGGAATTCCAAAACCATTCTTATTCCTGCAAAGGATGGCCAGGTGACGATGACGCCTCGAGACGAACTCGTCGAGGCCAACGCTCAGCTACTTCTCAGATGCGATGAGTTCAAAGACAAAAGAGTAATCGTCCCTACGGGGCCAAAGGCATACACCTGGACTGAGATGGTAGAAGCGATTAACGAGGTCACGGGAAAAGGGGTCCAAATCATAAGAGTGACGGCCGACGAATATATAAGGGGCCGTGGAGGTCTTTTCGGCCGACTGAACCCGCACCTTAGAGCCCAGTTAAGTTGGTTTATCGGAATTGCAAATGGCGATTTGGCGACTGTTGAGCCGATAATGGAGAGCATCTTGGGTCGGAAGCCAACGGATTTTCTGGCATATATTAAAGCCTCACTGCGGGAAGGACAGGGAAAAAAAGCTGTCAGGGACGAACTGTGATGCAATTGTACAATATACACCCTCAATTACTCGTTAAAGTCATTCGGTACGTGTAGAGGTGGGGTGGAAGTGGCAGTGCATGTTAAGGTCACCACCCGTATCGACATGGGATCTTGATGGGTGCTAATTGATTTACCTACAAATGCATTCTCGGCAAAGCGACCCCATTCGGTATATCGTATCAAGCCATGAGCTACGCCGGCACGGGAATTGAGTTCTGTGATCAAGAGATAAGACGTCCTCCGTCTTCAAGCAGTCTATTGCTTCCAAACTATGTCAGCACCCCTCTGATGCTCCACAGCGCGTTTGCATCACTCGTTCCAGCAAGAGCACTCGACTAAAGATCGACCTCACAGTATTCCCTGACGATGTACTTCCACCTGAATCAAGTTAAATGTCTCTGGTATGGAAAGTCCGAAGCAGCGTTTCGGGATATACATAGGCCCGCATAAACCTACATTTCACTTCAACCTGCGAATGGCTGGTGGTCCACATTTGAACACGCTCCTAGAATAGAGTCTAGCTCAAGGACCATGTTTTGCTCCAACTGAGGGCCTCGAGTATATCACAGCGGCGGAGACTCTATCGTAGTCACGAGGCTGGTAAAGGTAACCACTTACGTGGAGGCAAACTTCCTATTATTCAAATCGACGGCGTGGGAATTGTTCATACTCTCCCAGTCCCAGCACTCTTAGGACTCGTCTCTATGGCACAATCCCGCTGATCCTCCCCATCATGCAACTTTGCACAGGTCTTGCAGATATGGAGGCGCAGCCGTCCCCTGATCATGGATCCAGCTACAGGTACATGACGCTACAGGAGAAGGGTAAAGCAATGCGCTTTCGCGTCCTGACCACCTCGTATTTGAAGAATCTGGGCCAGAGAAAACAGCTTGTACCCAGGGTCTCAGGGAGGGCCAAGGATCCTACCTACACTTTCTCTTCCTTCATACATGTTAGCGGCGTGTTTCTAACATGACAGCTATCCACACCAGCATTCCGAACTCATCGACCCTCTCACACCAATGAGCGACGTCAGGGACCGTAGCACACTCCTTCCAAGACTCGGCCGGGTCTGCTTCTAGCGTCTGTCGCGACGATCTCAGGACTTCAATATTCAAGCCGTTTTTCCGAATCCCACAAGGGTTGGCATCTCGGAACCGCTTGGACCACTCAACATTTGACACAGGCTCCCAGAGGTCACCCACGCATGGTAGCGGAACATGGGAGTATCCGCCACATTGCGGCCGGGCGAGAGGACCGAAAATGACGTCGAGAAGAAGCTCAATTCCGAATAGGAGACATATTGTTCTAGTGGAAAGTGTTAGATGGAAACGTAGATGCCCCCTGCACCGTTAAGACGCAAAGGAAATGTGCGAGGGGACCATGTGTCACCTTCTGGAGCTTTCTAGTAAGACCCAAGTTTGCCTGTCGAGACAAAATGGTTCTTCTGGCTCCGACCTATAATCGAAGGTGGAGTGCAGGAGTCTTGAGAGTTCCTTCAACTGAATGTTAGTCGTCTGCTCGACTTGACGTCCGCAATGGGGTAGGAGTACCATACCTCCATTGTCTGAACTAGCGATAGTGTGTCGATAGGGGACACAGATTCTAAGTTTTGTGCGTGTAAAAGCAAATATATAGTGGCGGCTTGGAGAGCCTCTAGGAGACGATTTGTATCGTACGCTGAGCACTAGAACACACATCAGCTTTAGGGTCGATAATATGAAATATAAACGCACAAGGCAGCATAGGCAACCATGCCCAACCCGTATTGCGTCAGCCGTGTGAAGTTTGACAACTAACCTCGCAGCGCAATCTCGCTTGTTCAGCATTGATGGCTCTCCACACGAAGGCCTCGCTGGCAGGCGTTCTTGACTCGAATGACTGAGCCAGGCTGCAGCAGATGGCCAGCGTCTCAGGCAAGCACTGATGTGTACCCGTTGTTACGCACTCCTGGGATATCGGACCCTCCATTGCACACCTCGGGAAGATGAAGGGCGGGAGACGCCTTCCTTGGGCCATCATCCTGGGATAAGCCATGATCTGTCCAAGTAGGACCTTTGTTGTGAGGTAAGCCTCGGTAGTCGGAGCCCACCTTGGGGACAGGAGCCTGTTTTGGAATTGCCAACAGGCTCTGGGTACCGGGATCAGTTCCTCTTGTAAACCCTTGCTTGAGTTCTGAGATTCATCTTCTTGGGCAGCCCGGGTCAGGTCACTCTGTCCCACATCTGGGGCCATGTTGGGATTAGAAGGCAACCAGGAGATGTCTCCTTGATCGGACGCATTCTGCTGTAGCTCCAGCACCCTCGGGACGCAGGTTCCAAGGTTCTGCCCCTGACTGTCGTCCAAACAGCTACTGACGGCAAATTCTCTGTGCACCATGCCAGGCTCTAGATACGGCCAGGGCGCGGGTGGGGTTCCGAAAGGACCCCAGCTGACTGTAGTAGGGTTGAAACTCTCCAAAGCGCCCGCGAGTGACGCAGCTTCGCCTCCGGCATCAGCGGAGGCGATTGCTTCGGGGATTATGACGGGTTCAAGGTCTGACGGCAGTAGCCCGAGGGGAGGCGCGGCTCCGGGCCTCGGGCTCCGGGGAAGGGCGGAAACCGGACGCGGATGGTGTGTCGAGCGTTGCTCGGTGCGGGGGGAGGCTGTTAGCCTGTATTGACAAGGGATGTTGCGGTCTCGACACCTAGTGCAAGGCACTGAAAGGGAACAGCGAGATTTTGCGGTCCGGCATTGGTCACAGGACTTGACCCGGGAGATAGGCATGATAGCAACCGGTCACGCTCAAGTTGCGGCGGATGTCATGTCGGGGAAATCAGGACTGGCGGAAACGAGAGACGGTGGAGGAGTGGAGTTTGCGGCGTTTGTCAGCAGCGCCGGAGTTGAGATGGATACCACCGAATAGATTGGAACCGCGCCGGAGTTGGAGTGGATCCGGCCCCGGAGTTCAAGTGGATCCTGGTCCCGCCGCACTCCAGCGAATAGCGTGTGTCAGCACAATAGCGCCTCAGCGCAAGTGGGAACTTTCTCGGAGTAAATTCGTACTGACTTTTCACCCCACTTAAAAGTCGCTTATCACGATTTACGGGCTTGCCTGCATAAGTGGAGAAGTACGGAGTCCCGGTAATTCAGTACGAATTTACCAATTCGATACGGTATTTCCCTTGTCACCTGACCAGAGACTTTGAACTGTGCGAATGTATGTGTACTTGATTTGTTGGTTAGACCCAAGGGCCTTCTGTGTCAAGTATACCTTCAAATGCGGATCAAAGCAACTTGGCCGTGTCGTTTTGGTTCGACACTCTGACGTCAACGAGTTGCACCTCACCCACACATCGCGATGCAGCCGTTCCCAAACATGTCACATGTGAAAAGTTTGAGAGTACAATCGTTCCTAAGCAGTCCTGGCTGAACTATATAGTCTAATGGTGTTGATGAATCACCCGGAATCACTGCCTCGTTTCCATCCATCACTCACCGAGTTCTCTTCTACCTTCTAAAACCTCTCAACTACACCTAAACACGAAATGGCACCCATCCGCGTCGGCCTCATTGGGCTCTCAACTGCTCGCGACCTCGAGCCAGGTTCCTGGGCCGTCTCCTCCCACCTCCCCAGCATTCTGAACTCGCCGCACTACACTCTAGCCGCCCTTGCAAACTCGACTGTCGAGTCCGCACGCAACTCAATTGCGGCTCATGGCCTGCCTTCGTCTACCAAGGCATACGGCAGTCCGGAAGATCTCGCCAATGACCCGGATATTGACCTAGTCGTTGTTTCCGTACGAGTGAAGAGGCACTTTGAGCTGACGCGTCCTGCAATTCTTAACAAGAAGGATGTGTTTGTCGAGTGGCCGCTTGGCGTCACGGCGGCTGAAGCTCAGCAGCTGACCGAGTTGGCTGAAGCCAATGGCGTCAAGACCGTAGTCGGCTTGCAAACTCGAACGAGCAAGCTCACCTTGAAGCTGCAAGAAGTCCTCAAGGCCGGGAAGACTGGAAAGGTCGTCAGCTCAACTGTCCTCGCATCTGCGAGCACTCTTCCTACTAGCGGGTGGCCGGAGGCTGTCGAGTATTACCTCGACATGAAGAGCGGCGGGAACGAGTTCTTCATATTTTTCGGGCACTGTGAGTCTGATGCCTTTCTTTTTGACTTACTTTTATGCGTTATTTCTAACTTTAAATCAGTCTTGGATACATTTGTCGAGGTCCTAGGCGGCTTTACCGAGCTGCAGTCCCTTTTGAAGACGCAGTTTCCTACCATCCCGCTCCTTGCGGCCGACGGCAAGGTAATCGACCCGGCGCACCCCAAGACCGCCCCCGATCACATCCTCATCCAGGGTGTTTTGGAAAGCAACGCCGTAGCGTCCATTGCGTTCCGCAAGCCGCAGTCCCCGGTCGACGACCTCGGCTTCCGTTGGTTGATCACCGGCACCGAAGGCGAGATCGAGGTGACGGCGCCCCAAACACACTGGCAGATGACCCACAACGATGTTCGACTTAGAATCAAGCTCGGGAGCGCTGGGGAGGTGGAAGAGGTGGATCTGGGCTCAGATGCCCCAACCGGAGTCCCTGAAATTGGAGCCAACATTGCACTTCTCTATGACGCTTTCGCAAGGGGGGACACCGCCCACTACGCAACGTTCAAGCAGGCAACGAAGCATCATCAGCTGTTGGAGGATATTGTTCGCAAGTCACACTTTGGCGTGTAGTTCAAACAAAAGAGGTTCCAAGAGGTCAGCTCTGTTACCTTGAAGAAGTCCCTCAAAACGTCGACAGAATAGGCAAAGGATGACCCCGGTTGTATACAGAGATTTATTTATACCGTATGGAATTTATATGAATCTACTCCATCCATTTTGGCATAATTCACAAGTCATGACACAATGTGAGGTTAATTGTCACGCTTTGCCACTCGTAACGGGGTTGGGTTTATGTCAAAGTGAGTAGAAGATGTAATAACTGAGCAGAAGGTTGAAAAGAGAGTTGGATTGGTCACTATGTTGAGAGTTCGGAGAAGCTATATGCAGGAAATGGTATCCTTTGGACAGGAGCTCTTGTTTCTACGGAGAGAATCCTTCCCGTTGTGCATCTACTACGTCTCTATTTGATCTCGTGTATAACAAAATCAAAACCAAAACCAAGCCCCTTGGGTCCATGGGTCTGTGGTTGAGCACAGATCCATCCTCCTGGGCTGGGGGATAGGCTCCCCACACCCACCCATTCTCAATAGATGACCACTTTTCCTCGATCCAGAACTTGTGAATTTACAACTCCTTATCCGCCTCGTCAGGGAAGCCCGCCATCTTAAGGGAATCTGCCCATAGCCGCTTGGCTTCCGCAACATCGTAGGTGTGAGGTACATATCCGACGCCCAGAGGATTGTGGTCGTCCTCTCCGGGCTGGGTCTCGGCGCAGTTCTCCAGGTACTTTCCGCCCCTACCCTCCCACTCCTTGCTTACCGCAGCTAGAACAGTGGTAGCAGCGCCCTGCTCGACGCTCTTCATTTGCTTGTCCAAGCCCGGGACCTGAGCGAACATAGCTGCGTCGACGTGGCGCGCGAGTGGCGTGGAGATAGTGCCGGGATTCAGGCTGACAGCATGCAGACCCTGGCCGCCAAAGCGGCGTTCAATCTCATTCGCCATATATACGTTGGCGGTTTTTGACTGACCGTAGGCGCTCCAGGCTTCATAGCCTCCGTTCTCAAAGTTATAGTTGCCTGAAGCGTTGATACCCTTTACCCGATGACCGGAAGAGGCGACGATAATAACACGGGATTGGAAGGCCGAGGTCGAGCTGGAGAGAAGCGCGGGCTGGAGGAGTTTGAAGAGGAGGAAATGCGAGATGTGGTTGGTAGCGAATTGGAGCTCGTAGCCATCTGCCGAAAGCTGGAGGGATGGAATGGCCATGACACCAGCGTTGTTGATGAGGATGTTGATTTTGCCTCCGGACGACTCAAGAATTTTCGCGGCAGCCTTACGCACGCTTTCCAGGGACGTATTGTCCATTTCGACCAAGGTATCTCGCCCTTGCTCGAAAATGCCTTCTAGAACTGTTCTAGCCTTCTTGATGTCGCGGGCGGTCAAGAAGAGCTTTGCACCAGCGGCCTTCATGGCACGAGCCGTCTCGACACCAAGTCCAGAAGATGTTCCAGTGATGACAACTACCTTGTCCCTAAGTTCACCCTCGAGGCCCTCGTCTGCGATGATTTGAAGCGCCGTGGGACGGGCATCGCCAGGTCCTTCGGGGTTGACGTGGCTTTCGGCGTATCGCGACATGGTAGCTTGAGTTCCCTGAGTGAAACGAGCTGAAGGTTGAAAGTGTACGAGGAGTAGTATGAGAGTTGGTGATTCGATCTTTGGAGTGTGATGACTTGGACAGGTCCCGATTGGATTCGAGGCAAAGGGCTAGAGGTTATATACATGATCTACGAAGCACTTTACTCCCACCTCACACCACAGCTGCTTACAGATGCTGTTCTTGTCATGAATCAGGTGCTTGAAGCAGGGACCTTGACGCGTTGCTCTGCGTTTGGCGGAGTTGCATGACATGACGAACCCCGACATTTGTCAGCCCCATATGGCGAAGCCTCGAGACACGCGATATCTCCGTGTCGCGAGCCTTAACTCCTTGGAGACCAAGGATGTGCGGGGACCACAAGTCTCGGCTGTTCTAGCCCGTGCCATTACAAAGTACTGACACCGGGCTTGGAAAACTCTCCTTGGAACAGAAGCTAAGAAAGTGGGGCTTCATATGGGCATTTTGCGAAGTAGCTGCTGCCACCCACAATTAACGTCAGCCTTGCTTTCCACTGTTCTTTCTCCTTCTTGTTACCCGGAGGGCTGTGGAGCATGTAAAGTTGCAATACGGCGTACGGAACCTAAGCCTCTGGAACCTTGGCACGATTATACTTCAGATTGGGCGCTGGTCGAAGATAGAAGCAGCAGACGATGTCCTCAGCGTTCGGAAGCTATCGGCCCAAGTCCCAAGTCTGGGACCAAGATATCAAGTGACCAAGAAATGCTTGGAATGTGATTTTGGGTACGGCGAGGATCTTTCCAAGCCGCGCTTGCAGCAGACAGTGTACGAGGGTCTAGTTTGCGAGCTGAGTGACATGATAAGCTGTTTGGATATAGGCGATGGTTGATTAGTTATGAAGGATGAGTTTATCTCTAGATATACTAGTATATCGTAACTATATTGAGCCCTTCTCATGAACCTAAGCTATGAAATACTACCCAGCGCAATTATATGTTGTGGCAGGCTGATATATTAAAGCAACTCATATATTAATAAGTCTGACTCATGCCATTATTCCAGCGGTATCCTTATGTTTACCCTCGTGAGGTTCAATAACTAAATGCTTAGGTACATACAGATCACTTGCTACAACACAGGAGTAAGCAAATATCCACCCTTTAGCGCCACCCTTTAGCGCCAACAAATTGCATCACTGTGGAATCAACCCTTTCATCCTTCCTAACAGCCTCAATCACCAGTTCTCCGCCCAGGCATCTTCTTCTTGCAGATTTTCCTCAGCCACACTTACCCTAAATCGCCCTATGATATTATTAACCACAATAATAGACCCAGTCTTACTAAGATTTACTGTATCGTCGAAGTATGCAGTACTATTCAGCTTGTCTGCATCAATAAATACAAACTCAAATTGTTTCTGTAACCCTCCTACAATCTTCTTCTCAAGCGATACCAATACATCTAAAGCTGCTCCTGAGTGAACCCTAACTTAATTTGCCATACCGGCCGAGTTAATATTGCGGCGTGCCACCTCAGCATACTTAGGTAAATACTCAATAGTATCTAACAATAAGTATCAAGAGGTCAGGGTGCCCTAGTACACACATACCCAGAGGGGGGACTAGAAGCTCAACAGTAAAAAAAACACCAACAATAGTATCAACAATACAGACCATATACCCAGTCCATTTAAAGGTCAACAGTTACTCAAACAGACTAAGGTTTCTAGTCCAACTGGTTACCTTTCCTGATACCTCAATAGACCAAGTCCCTCATCACACTCGTGCAAGAACGTGATACAGAATTTGAAACAGTAGTCAGAACAGTGATTTCAACAATGCTAACAATAAGTATATAACCCATATTACTATCAATACAGTGCTGTAACCAGCTAGTATGCTGATTTCTATGGTATACTTGGCCTTAATGGCGCAAGCCTAAAGAGTAAAAAACTTACCCCAAGCTGGAGATATATTTCCAGGTGGCATGTTTGCCTTCTTATTCGAAGAAATAGCAGCATCAAGAGCTTACTGAACGACCGCATTATTTCCGCCCTTCGTGGGGAACGTGGGTTGCGTGGGGTGGAGATGACCTATCGTGTACTCGTCGATGGCCTCCTATTATTCCTGAAGATGCTGGAGAATGTTGGAGGCGGGGTGGTTCTTGAGTAAACCAGTGGCTTGGGGCGCCGCCATTATGGTGTTCCTTAAATAAGAAAGATGTTGAGAAAGATCTGATACGATAATCGTTTTTTATTTCGAAAATCCTCTTATTTAGATCGGGTGGTTGTGAGGGATATTTCGCCATCGAGATACATATATTATATGGAGCGGAACGTGTGTCTTTTAGGCACTATTAGCTGTTGGTTCATGACTCGATGAGTCGATGACCCAGCGCGTCATCTATGAACCACTAGTGTATTTCCATCGCATTTAGGTCTTATCTTTGATGCTGCACCTTGCCGCTTAGCCGTTGTGGAACTCTGACTCAACTTCGGCTCAGCCCGTAGTAGCCATTTGCTCATCGCTTGAACTGATCATCTGCTAATCACCCTTGGCCCCAGTTTGGACCGTTATCTTCGATTATACAAAATATCGCCAGGGTCCTAAAATATCTTCATCGTCTTGGTCGGCAGGCTTTCTCGCCATGCTCTGAAAGACTCGTCCCTTGCCTTAGCCAACCTCATATAATCATCCGCCACTATCTTAACCGCCGAGTTAGTTGGGGGCTGATCTGCCATCCCATGGAGTGTGAAAAGTCCTGCTCTGACAAAATAGCTAGGCCTCACCTCGCGAAGGAGTATTCCCCAAATTTGAGACCTTTTTTTGTCCCAACAGACGCACAGTGCTAAGGCAGGACATCTCATGCCATCAAAACCCTCGAATGCAGGGTCAGGAATAATTGAGTAAGACACTGACAAGGGGTAATGTCCTGGAACATCGAAGGAATGTGTCGTAGGATTGCCCGACGGGGTATCTTGGGACTCTGGGCCGGGAATGCTCGGCAGGCATTGTTCTGGTAGGGTGCGCCCACGGATCTGAAGAAATCCAGATTCAACTGTGCCATATTGCAGTGTTTGATAGACTGGTTTGACCTCATAGTCTAGCACTTCAAAGCCTCCATCAACGCGACAGGATCTTGTAGAGATATAGTGAAATTCGCAGAAAGGGATAGAAGCCCAGGACCAAGACGGAGCAAAGTACCCAGGAGGTCGCCTCCGAGAATTACCGTTCTCTTGCCACCACATTAGGTCGAGCCAGATGTGACTTTTCCAGCAGCCAGCAACGTATTCATCTTTGGTAATGGCGTTGAAACGTTGCGCAATACCTGCCAGCGCTGGGAGGCGGTCGGAAGGAATCGTCAATGAGCTACCCATGTAGCATTGAACCAGGGCACTCCAAATTTGGTGAGGTGGCTCCAAGTTTGCTTCAGGCGGAGGAGATATTAGCTCGTGGAATCTCTGTCGACTCCAGCACGAAATGGGAGACGATAGGAACCCATCCGTGGGCTTGTCCTGGGCTCGACAAATCCAGGTGGTTCTCAGCTCTCCGAAGTCGAGAATCCGGGGCGAGAGAATAAACTCTTGAAACGCCCACGCACGGGTGCTCAGAGGATCGACGTAGGTCTGAGAAGCGGACTGTTCTATCAGAACGACAGATCCTGTCTTTCCATCTTTGCACTTGTACGGAAGACGGAACCCGGGAGAAGTCCCCGCACCAAAAGGAGCCCGACGTTGTAGGAAACCGTCCTTTACGCCCTTCCCCCTGCTGGTTAGAATTGCGACATATGAATTCTGGTAAATGCTTGCCATTTTGCCAATCTCAATGGCCTTGTCCTCTGAGTCATCCTGAACAATGCATAGAGCATCGACCCAGAGATATTTGAGGCCGAGTTCACGACAAACAAGGACAGCATCTTGAAAGGTCTGAGGTAGCGTGGCGGTGGAAAAAGATAACTGGAACTGCCGCACTTGAGATTTCGTGAGAGTGATCTCCTGTGGACCACCCCAGCAATACGACAAGACTGCGTAGGGAGCTGGAGAGGCATCTTTGCGAATATGGATGCTGCTTCCCGAAGATGATATTTCGAGAATCCTCGTTGGCATGAACTCGTCAAGCGGGTTCGCACAAGACGAATGATGTTGTAGACATTCCTGCACCCAATCCCTCGCGAGACTGAATGCCTCGACAGATGCGGGATATAAGTTCGGAGGGCGTTGAGGCACCTCATGAGCTACAGTGCTATCTGTAGGCGTATGTTAGGCAATGATAACGAAATAAATAGGGAGTCTTTGATCGAACCTTCCTCCGTCATATATGTGAAAAAGGCGTGCGAATTGAAGTTATTGTCCGTCGCCAGTGAGACAACGACGGAGTTGGGCTCGGTGTCCTCCATGTCAGGAGGGATGCGACTAACGATGACATCGTCAGAATACTCTGCCGTACCAGCGGTGAGCTTTTCGTAAAGGTATTTTGCAAAGGCACAACGATCTTGAGCCATTTTCTTGAGTTCTGAGAGGGTGATTGGCGCCTTGTCGGGAGGCCATAATCTCCAATCTCGATCGCTCCTTGGGCTGTTGATGGAGAGGAGGGGGCGGGGCTCATCGCTGTCACGAATGAGGAACCTCCTCTGACAGTGGGTGCAGCTGTGGGCCGTCTTGGAAGAAGGCATTCCGAAGAGAGTTGGTCGTTTTCTTTGAGAATAAAAAGAGACGAAGGAACTGAAGTTATCTATTAATCAGATGAGGCTGCTGATGGAGGCCTTATTGTTACTGACCCGCATTTGTTAGTGCTGATGCCTAAATGAACTGGTACACTACACCAAATTCTCAGGTCGATTGCTTCAGCACCGGAATGAACCTAACCACGAGGTTTGCGGTATGCAGCGCCGGATACCGCCCGGTTGCCTTCCTCTCCGTTCCCTGCTTTTACTGCCGCCGCATCGCGACAAAAAGGTTGGTATTCCGTTGCGTGCACCGCGCTGCTTCCTCTTCCGCCGGCCGTATTGCTATTGTGTCTGTGGTGCAGGCGCGATCCCTTAACCCAACTTAACTCAAGCTTATCGACGGGTTCTTTTATTTAGGGTTATATAATATATAGCTTATACGCCTCTTACTTCTGGCCCTGAGTTTATATTAATTGCTATTTGGCTTTTTGCTTGCCCTTGTGAGCTCTATTTTTCTGTGCAAGAAAGCAAGCTCACCTCCCTCTCGTCTGATTAGCAAAGCCCACCCAAGTACCCAAGTTTAGTTAGGGTACCTACTTAAGTAAGTAAAGAGTGTAGCATTTTTGGCCAGATCTAGAACCATTTCCTAATTCTGGGAACACGAAGTGAGGCGCCGCCACAATCAACTAGACAGCGACACATGTCCAATAGCTGGACTGCAATTCCATGCTAGCCCGACACGCTTCAGCTGGCTGAACAAACCCCGCCTGTTGCCTAAAATACCTCCGTAATATAACGGAGTATATCATTTGCGAAATCGCTCTCACTTCCATCATTTTCCTTGGAGAATATGCACTTCAGGGGATCGAATAGACAAGGCATCACATCCACCAGGACACAACCTCGTTTCCAAGACTGACGTGATTACGCCATGGACGCAGAGAAAGACCCCAAGTCTGAGGACTTTGTCTTTGTGGAAGATCCAGGTATGGTTCTATCTCAGCAGGTCGGCTGTGATGGCACAACTGACCCAGTTCAAGACCAGTCCCGGACCCTGGAAGCCACACTGAACTGGCTCACGCCCACCGACTACGACGGCGATAGTAGCGAATACCGCAAGCACGTTGGAATCAGGGCGCCTGGCACCGGAGACTGGCTTTTTGAGCACGACAACTTCAAACTGTGGCCCAGCTCGACGGATCGAAACCTCGTCTGGATCAAAGGCGTCCCGGGCAGCGGCAAGTCCATTCTCGCATCGTCCGTGATTGAGCGTCTACGCAGCATCGATGGATCCGTCGTGGCTTATTTCTTCTTTCGACGCATCATTCCTAGCAACTGTACTTTTGCCTCCATGGTCCGCGACATCATTGCTCAGATTGCTGTTCAGGTCCCGGACACAAGGCAGCTTGTTCGGACATTTATGGAAACGCACGGCAGCGTCGACTCAATCCCAAACCCAGAGCTTTGGAAACTCTTTGTCTCGGTTGTTGGCATGCTTCCCCGAGTCTATCTCGTGGTAGACGCGTGGGACGAGATTCTCGCTGGCCAGGAGTCATTGTTGGCAACAACGCTTCACGAATTGGTGTCTGCAAGTGCGGGATCGGTCAAACTTCTGATTACCAGTCGCCCTCTTTTGCTGTTGGAGAATTTGATCCGGGACTTCAAGCCCTCGACCGTTCGACTTACAACCACCATGGTTGGCCCCGATGTCTCAACCTACATCAAATACCGACTGCGGACACAATCCCAGAGACGCCATACCCCTGATGAACAGAATTTCATTCACGAGACTCTCTCCAAGTCCCTGTTCCTTCATGCCTCTCTTACGCTGGACGAGATTGTAAAGAACTCGACACCAGTTCACGAGCTTCTCCAAAAGATCCCGAGCTCACTCGCAGACCTGTACAGCAGCGTCCTTCGCCAATACGCAGCGGAGCTTGAAAACGGCGAGAAGATGCAGCGGCTTCTTCTTCCGTGGATCCTGCACTGCTTCCGCCCTCTCCGCTTGGTTGAGCTTGCACACGTCTCCCTCTTCTACGAGTTGTTCGACGACATTAGCGTGGCCAAGGCAGCCATCAGAAGGTGTTGCGGCCCGCTTCTCGAAATCCGGAAAGACGAGACGGTTCATGTCTGCCATCACACTTTTGCAGAGTTTCTCCTCGGTTCCGACTTTATTGATGTCGAAGATGGCGAAGGCGATTTTACTCAGGTAAATGATGTCGGCTCGCAGAAGACGCTAGCCACAACCTGTCTCCGGTATCTCCTCTCCGGCGTCTTGGCCTCTGTAAACATCCGAGACCATTGGGGCCGTGTGTCAAGGGATCAACGGGAGAAGGACCCTTTTCTACAATACTCTTCCCAATACTGGCAAAACCATGTCGCCCGTGTCTCTGAACCGGATGACGAAGTCTTCAAGCTATTAGACTGTTTGCTACGAGACGATAGCCACGAACTAAAGGCATGGACAAAAATATCCAAGCTAAGCAAAACATTCAAAGCTGGCGACTTGGGGAGACTGCACATTGCCGCTCACTTTGGACTGACGGCGTACGTCGAGTACTTGCTAGGCAGTGGGCTTGATGTCGACTGTCAAGCAAATAAGCTTGGCCGCACCTCTCTCATGTTTGCTGTTGAAAGAGGACATGAAGAGACAGCACTTACACTACTTGCCAATGGCGCTTCGACAGCGTCAACCGACATCCGTGGGATGAGCGCTGTCCACCTCGCCGTCGTGGGAAACCATGTGCAATGTCTTGAAGTGTTAATCGTCTCCGGCGCCGATCCTGCCCGCCTTATTGGCCCTGGGAGTGATGACTCTTTGCAGTCTTTTCTTGGATCTGACAACGATGAGTCCAGACAATACACCCGCAGACTTCACGATCGTCCCAGAGCGCGCGTTACAAACCCAGGTCTTGCGGGGTGTTCCGCGATCCAGCTCGCCTGTATAATGGGCTTCGATGAAGTCGTCAAAGTTCTTCTTCCGCTGTTTGACTCCGAAACAAGGGCTTCCATCTCGCTTAACTGGGCCGCTGAAGGCGGGCATGCCGATGTTCTGCAGACGCTTCTGGAGTATCCAGAGATTCGAGAGAACGTCGACAGCAAAAACCAAGAAGGCAACACGGCGCTGTTGGCAGCATGTCGTGCCCTTAAGGTAGAGGCGACAAAGGTCTTGCTTAGTTACGGAGCTGATCACCGAATCGGCTGCACGGATTCGGCTGGCCGTGATGAATTCTCCCTCAAGAGAGCGCGGAACGACGTTCACGAAGGACTGACTCCTCTGCATGCCTGGGCTGGGCTGAGCTCTGTTACTGCAGAATGGACTGAAACATCCCAGCGAGCAACGAGTTCTGAATCGCTCAGTTGCCGAGACTATATCGCTATCGGAGAGATGCTTCTCGAGAGAGGCGCCGACCCAAACGTCGCAACTTCCCAAGGCCAGACAGCGCTTTTTCAGTGGCCGAAAAGGACAACAGGAGACGGCTGCCAGACTGCCTTTGTCTCGCTTCTGTTGCGTCACGGAGCCGACTCATCTGCGAGAGACAAGCTGGGCGCAACTCCGCTCCATATGATGACTGGGCTGGAGGAAGAGCTTCCTGCGGTATCGCTGCTCGCTGCAGATGGAGCGGACATCAATGTGGTCAGGACTGACGGAAGAAACCCTCTTCACATGATATGTGGTCAAAGGGATGCTCAACCCACGTCGCTTCACGGCCTCCAAGCACTAGGAGCCGATTTCGACAAACAGGATGTGAACGGAGACACACCGCTTCATCTTGCCATCAAGACCTGGAACAAGCGAATTGGGGCTCAAGACATGGAAGTCAGTTTGGTTGACCTTCTCAAACACAGTAACTCGACCATTCGGAACAGCATTGGCGAGACAGCCCTCTTCGGCGTTCTATCTGGAGACAACTGTCACTCGAGCAAAACGATGATTGACAAGTTGATGGAAAGCGGAGCCCGGCTTGAAGCACGTAACAACCATGGCCGGACGGTATTCTTGGAAGCTTGCAGGTTTCGAGACCCGGCTATCTCAGAGTTTCTCAGCCGAGGTGCTGATATCCAGGCGCAAGACGAGGAGGGAAAAGGCTGTGAGTAAACCCTCGCGATGCGACTGTTCCTCTCCATCCCTCATAGCACCAGCGTCGGAACTAACTGGACTCAAAGGTTTGCATCTACTCTTAGGGACCCCAGCGTATGACTCCAATGTCTTTGCTCCCAAAACCCGCGAACTGGTCCACCTTGTCTGGCTCCTCTGCAGTAACGGCGCCAGGCTCGACGCCGTTGACAACTTTGGAAATACAGTATTTCACGAGGCTGCCAGCAACACCGAAACAACTTATTTCAAAGAGACTGAGTCGTTGCGCGGCCTCAAAGCCCTTCTTCAGCTTCGCTACATTGGCCCGGACAGGTTCCTCCAAGATAGTGTAAATCACCTTGGCCAATCCCCTCTCCACTCTGCAGCACGCCGGCCTAAAGTTGAGTCTTTCATGAGTGATACGGATGTAGTAGAGGTGATTTGGTTCGACTTTCTGCTCTCGCCAGAAGTCGACCTGCAAGCCAATGCGGCTGACCTCTCAGGGGTGACGCCTTTGCACTTGTCAGCTCCCATCTGCGAGGCTCGGGTATGGCGGCTTCTAGAGGCAGGGGCAGACGCTGCTTGTCCAGCCAATAACAATCGAGTTCCACTTCATGAAGCTGCCACATGCAACGTCAACTCTGTTGCGCTTCTATGCCAGAAGATGATGGAGGCCGGCTTAAGCTTAGACTTGACTGACGATAATGGCGAGACGCCCCTCCACGAAGCCGCTCGAACGGGGAGCCTACAAGCCGTCAAGATGCTCGTCAAATCTGGGGCGGATACCGCCAGAATCAATAAGAAAGGCTTGACGGCATTGGAAATCGCGATATCGAAACCTCTTGAAGCGTCGGATAAAAATGTCGAATCAAGGGCAGCGCATTCGGTCTTGGAGAGCTATCAGCGTCGACGGTCTTTCCATGCCCATCGTGGTAACCTCGCTGGATACGACGACAAATCTTTTGACATTTTCATGAAACAGCTGGCGAGGCCAGATCCCTTGGGCATTGCAAGCTTCCTCGCCAGTTACGGAATGCCTATGATTCCCACTCGATCTAGAACCAAAGCTAGTGAGACGGTGGAAGCAGCTGATGAAGGAGGATCAAAGAGCCCTGCAGGAGGCCATGATCAAGAGAGCGGTGAATCTGATGATAAGATGTACATGCTCTTGGTTGCCATCCTCAAAAGACAGTACGACTTGATGACAGAGATTCTGAAATCTGGGGTCGACTTGACAGAGCCAATTTTCCACCACGACGAATCGATACTCCACACGCTCGTCCGGGGCGGTTGCCACACCGTACTTGAAGTCATGGCTCCATTTATCGAGGATATCAATGACATAAAGCCCCCACTTCTCCACGTCGCCGTGGACCGCAGAGAGATCAATGTCGATGTCATGGATCTCTTGCTCCACATGGGCGCGGACCCAAACATGACATACAAGAACGTGCCAAACGCCAGCAGAGTCGTTTTCCCCTTTTTCAAGCCTCACGAGGACCACACAGTCTTGCAAAAGTTGGCTACAGGCTACTTCTCGTGGCATCCGCGCGCACTTAAATTGCTCGCCAAGAGAGGCGGTGATCTGACTACGGCTAACAAGCTGGGCTATAAATGCGTCGACCTCTGTGAGACTGACGAGAGACGCAACATCAAGGCTGGACCCTATGGACGCCTCTGCAAAGAGGTCATTGCCGAGATTGAGCCCGTACCGGAGCCGGAATACAACCCCGTGACAGACTTGATGCCCGCCATCACGCGGGGGGACTTGGAGGCTGTCACAGCGATGCTCGAAGCAGGAACAGACCCGAATGCAACATACGAAGCAGCTAGAGGATATGATATACTTCCACTGAAAGCCTGCGCCGACGCATGGGAGCAAAGCATCTTGGAGCACGAGGGGGGCCACGAGGAGATTCCTGCTATCATGGCGCTACTTCTGAAGCACGGGGCGAGGCCGAACGAGGACGACGCGTTCCACCATGTGTGCGCCAACAATGCGCCCGTGAAACCCTTCTTGGATGCTGGCGTTGACATCAATGTCAGGGGTTACTCTGACATGACTCCCCTGCTGTCAGCTTGCTCCTGGTACGGCTACGTGCCCCAAGGTTCACGAGACATCTTCGCTTTGGAACTGATTGGAGCTGGTGCAGACGTCAACGCCCAGGATGCCAACGGCCAGACGCCCCTTCACAAGATAATTCTCTCGGAATGTTACATACACACGCCTCAAGTGGTGGATGCGCTTCTACGGGCTGGCGCCGACACATCACTCAAGGACGGCGAGGGTCACGATGCTTTCTTCTACCTGATCCGCCAGCATGGCGACGATTGCATGTGCTACAAGCACGAGATGGCCCAC
Source organism: Ilyonectria destructans (assembly GCA_020740775.1). Taxonomy (NCBI): domain Eukaryota; kingdom Fungi; phylum Ascomycota; class Sordariomycetes; order Hypocreales; family Nectriaceae; genus Ilyonectria; species Ilyonectria destructans. The sequence goes on from JAHEWK010000010.1 coordinate 2,553,112, forward strand.
GATTTCCTCGACCGCGGTGCTGACGCGCTCGGTGTAGAAGACGAGGATGGACAGAACAACCTGCATGTGGTGCTTCGAAACCTCGGCTTGCTAGAGAGCGAGTCCAGCACAGCTAGTGAGCTCGAGTACCTGGTCAAAACGTTCCACGTCTTGCTAGACAAGGCGAGCGACCGAAACATTCGAGACGCAAAGGGTAACGCGCCCGTCTTTTGCTTCGTCGAAGGCGCAGTGCAGAGAATGGCCTGCCCAGAGAGGGGGGATGTCGAATGGAATCGCCAATTCCTCAAGGAGTTCGACCTTGCGGCCGTCAACGACGTCGGGGACACTCTGCTTCATGTTGTGGCGCGTGGTGGTCTTAATATGATGGGACGTCGTCAAGATAAGGATGAGGCTGAGTTGTTTGGTCTCCTGGTGGAGATGGGAGTAGACCCGACGGCTGAGAATAGGGAGGGTCTGAGTTCGCTGGATGTTGCGGCGTCGTATGATCGACAGGGTATTTTGAAGCTGTTCGTGGACAACAATTGAGGCCATCTTTGATGGCTATACAGTATTTTCAAACAGTCGAGACAAACAGTAAGTACTACACCCAACACCAGAAGAGACAGTAGCTGAACAATCAAGTTGTTGCACACTGGTATTTACCTTAAGCTTCCGGCAGATAGAAAAAGAGCAACTTGAAACCCAAAATTGGGTCTTGGCAACTGTGATGTGCATAATGAAAATAACGTAAATTCAAACATTAGGTTCCCATATTAAGAGCTATTATTGCTGTATTTCTATATCTTTTATTTAGCAGTAAATATAGTAGAAAAAGGTAAATACAGCCTAATGACAGAAGAAAAACTTATATATATACAGTAGATAAACCAGCTACAATATTACTGCTATATAGCCTCTAGAATTAGAGAAAGGATCTTCTTTATATCGGGCTGGATATTCACCTTAGCTTAGGCCTAGCGAAGCTATATAGCTTTCCACCCTCCCAGCGCAACCAATTAACTGTTGAGGGAAAAAAAAAAGAATACAAGCTGCATTAAGAAGCAAAGCATACGTTTATTACCTTCTCCAACAACTCACATTCCCCATTTTTTCGTCTCCGTTCGCATGTCAGGAAACCCTTCCCAGGCAGGCCATCAGGGAGATTCAGAACAACTTCATGAACTCGATGCCACTCCGGCACTCTCAAGCCAGCTAATTGGGCATCGCCCGTATCGTGACAGAAAGAGTCAGGGCTTATGTCAACGCAGGACGGATCGCTCCAGGGCCCCTGCTCCTCTATCTTGATCACTTCACGGGCAACTTGTGCCGCAATAGCCCCATTCCAAATGCTTTCCTTGTGCGTGGCAGTCTCAAGTAGCTTGATGGCCCGACGCCTAATAGAGGGGACCCGGCACTTGAGGGCTGAGTAGTATAACGGCGCAATCAGTCCGATGTCAGCCGTGAAGCTGAATCCCTCCGAACAATATCCCGCCGCTGTGTCTGCTACTATGACCTGAACTGCGGCCCTCAAAATTTCCTCGCAAGTGGACACCACAGAAGCGAAAGCGGCCTCGAAAGAGTCGAACATGGATTCGTCCGGCGTGAGACATGTCGTCGCCATGACGACGGCCATGGTGTGATACACTGTCAGAAGCGGGTAGGATAGCGCGTCTCGGAGATTGAGCTGCGAGATCAGGGTGAGACGGGAAACCTTGTAAGCCTGGCGCCAGAGCCGCAGACATGTCTGGATGCGGCTTTGTGTGTCGAGCAACGCTTTCGGGGCATCCCGGACGACATTTTTCTGCGGACAGCGGACCGTGAGGCAATGGATTGTGTTGAAGAGCCCGTCGAGATGCTGTCTCGCTTGGTTCATGGAACTGAATAGGGGAGGCGGGGCTTGGATGGTTGAGTCCGGAATGACGGTAGCGATAGCGTACGGTTTGCGGCAAGCCCCAGGAACTTGTCCAAAAAGTGACGACTGGGTGTAAAGGCGGGAAAATGCCTCAAGCAAGTAGCCATCGCTGACAGACTCTTGAGGGTGGCCCATCACGAGAACACCCTGGGTCCCAGGAGTATGTAACTTGGCTTGGAGCTGGCTGAGGAGATTCAGTCCGCTATGGAGGTGAGTTTGGCCCTCAACATACCTCCCTCGAAGCAGCTCCAGGCAGACAAATACCACACATGTAATGAGAACCACACGAGCCGACTCGCCGTCCCGGTCAGTCTGGGTAAAATGGGGACGAAGACAGACAATAGCCTTGTTGTAATGTTCCAGTGTAAACCGTTCGTGTTGTTCGCGTTCCGCCCGGCTCCCCCCGGTCATCTCCGCCTTGTGGGCAGAACTCAAGGCCAACAGTGCATGTAAGACTGCCGGGGTCGTCATACACGCCTGCAAGACCAACGTATCCCAGAACCGCGACCCGAAAACACCGCACAGTTTGACAGCCGCTCGATTTCTGAACCAGTCGAAGCCAGCTTGCTCCAGGCCATTGCTCGGGCCGAGTCGACGCCGCGTCGACATATCATGCAGGTCGAGGGTCACCTGGAAAGTGTTGGGCATCAATGCGCTCATGCCCATTCCTCCTCCCCAGACGCCGTAGCCATCGCACACGCGGCCGGTGGAAAGGCATCGTTGGCAACCAGGTCTCCCCTGGTCACATTTGAGTCGTCGGATCCTGTTGGCAGAGTGGATCAGATGCGCTCGGCTCCTCGGAAAGCATGGACGGTCATTGGCCGTCGCGGGGAACTCTTACTTGCAAGTATGACAGCCAGATTTCGAGTAGGTTCTCTTACTGGAGCTGTTCAGAGGGCTAGGTGTTGTCTTGTCCATTACGCACGCAAGACTGGGGAAAGCGAAGCCTGTGTCGGCGGTCAGTCGTCACGCGTGCCCTCCCTTTCAGCTTCGTATGTACACGGCCGGGATGACTAAGAACTGGACAAGCCAAGGTGGGATTCTAATAGCAGCGTCCCTGATTGGTCCAGTCGGGATTGCCTTTAGTCTATTCGCCAGCCTGTCGTACTTGATGTCCGGTGGGTCGGCCACTCTAATCCTTTAGCTGAAAATACTACCGGTACATGCAGCAAAGATGGGGCTCACTTGTGGAAATAAGAGTGGCACCAGACCAGGGTGTTTATTGGCTTGATCGGGGTTTATGCGATTTTATTGGCTATAGTTCTTCCTTGGCTTCGGCCATTTTGCGATGCACTTCGTGATGTTCATAGATTGGCATGTAGTTGAGGTAACAGTTTCCGCACAACATGTTAGTAGTTGTCTCTTTCCAGGACGACACCTGAAGAACCTTGTTGCTTTCTAATCTCCGCAAAGTCCGCCGGCAACGATGCCACAGTTTCCAACACAGACTCCAACCTGGCTCCACACTCCTGCATGACTTATTATTGAGGGTAAGGATGACGCAGCTGCGGAGTCATTCCGGCGGTACAACGGGCCGGACTTTGCGTTGACGGTGCAGTCGCGGTTTGCAAGGCGTCAATCGAAGAAGAGAAAGCGGACCTATAGCTGCAGAAGGCTAGCGGTTGGTATGATTGTTTCCGCGGTACTAACCGTCGTCGGACCATGATCATGTCTTGCCAGCGTGGAACTTCGCCACAAGACCTTCAGCATCAACATGATGGCGTCGGCCACCGTTTCGACCGTCCTGGGGCAAGTAATGAGGCATCTTATTAGGTAATAACTAATATAAAGTTCCTTGCAAAGTGAAAATGACGAAAAAGCTAAACCTTTGGACTGGCTTAGTTGCAGATTGGGGGCCAAATATAAATGGTTCAGCAAATCGATTGCATGTATAATATATTGGTAGAATATCATCTAAAACTCGCCTTTTTGTGTCCTGCGATCATAGCGTGTTGTAGACAAAATATTGCCCTAATATCTTGAGCGCAATCCTGGCATCCAATGCTTATCAAGCCTCAAGACCCGGTGTGTCCTTAACTCTATATACATACTTGGTTGCGCTTGCCTCTCCAGCCTTCATCTTGCGTAGCCCTTCTTCTATGCCGTTTAAGCCGCCGGGCTGTACCTCAATTGGGTGTGGTCGGAGCCAGCCGTCTCGGAGCCCTTTTGATAGGTATCGGGAATAGACGTACCCAAAATCCCGATTTCGTTCGCTCGAGGGATCATGGAGCACGTTTACCCCAAATGAGACCGTCTCGATACCTGGAGGCTGGCGAAACTCGGAGTACTCTACATCTGTAATGCGAGCTTCGTTTGCGGCAGGGTGAGATCTATCCTGCAGGTTTGGAATGGGAAGTGAGGTAACAAGTTTTGAGGCCTTGGTACCTTCGGCCGTGTCGGATTCTAGGACCATGCAGAGATTAAAATAGCTCCCGCCAGTTCTGACGGCGTCAAACGCATATTTCAGCTTGGCGCCCTTCAATGCTGCTCGTATGCCCGCAACCACGGCTTCGCTGCCAGCGCGGTAGTCCACAACAGCATCGCCTTGGTCAAGGTCTAGCAAGGATGTTGCAAAAGAGATGCCGCTCCCGGCGACGGCAATAATTGGGCCGAATCCGCTTCGCTTGGCGAGTTGGATTGCGAAGGCGCCAACCGCGCTGGCTCCACCGTACACGACGAGGGGACCCATGTGGACTGCGTGCTGATGGAATGAGAATGGCTCAGGCGCGCCGAGGCCTCTATGAAGCAGCACAGCGGCGGTAAGGGCTGCAAGTGGGATCGTCGCTGCCTCCTCGAACGATGTCCCATCGGGGATGTGGAATGTTGTATCAACCGGGCCAATGGCATACTCAGCGTAAGCTCCTGCCGGTGTCGCGCTGTTGTGCATCGAAGCAACGCGGTCGCCGGGTTGGAACTCAGAGACCCCAGGTCCAACAGCATGCACTACGCCTGCAATATCATCACCGCTGTTGAATCGCTGTAGGCCATGGTATTCAGAAACCTTCCTGTCGTCATAAACGTGTGTCAGCCTATTCTGGCTCATTCCCTTGCATGTGTAGCTCGCCTCTCAAGGAACGCAGAGGGATAGAGAAACCACTCACCAGTCTTTAGGGTTGCTCCCGGCGACAACAACCTTTATCAGCACATGGGCTGGGCCAGGCTCTGGTACCACAGAGTCGACAATTTCGACAGTTGGTCCGGTACTAACAAAAGCTGTCTTCATCTTAGCAGTGAGTTCCATGTTTCGAATGATAACAATAACTGCCAGGACCTTTTTTGGAAGTCAACTCTGGGGCAATATGAGCTTTTAAGTCGCCCTTCTTCCCTCAGCTGATAAACCCAACTGATGGTGATTCTAAACCCGGACTAGCGATACCGGGTCGGGCTGATAGCAATCCGTCTAGTCCCGTCTCAGAATGTTAACGGACTCCGTGGAGAATAGGATTTGTAATCGGCGAGGGCGGTCTCTTCGGTTCGACAGCCTCTGGAAGTTATAGTCTAAGGCCATGGCTGACTCCTAGGTGAAAACCTACTTAGACGAAGCGCTAGATTGGTAAGGCACTCCGCGACCCTGCAGCTTATGGATATCCTGTCAACTAGCACAACCAGCACCAAGGGTGACCTATTACGGACCCACAAGCGGCGTTAAGTGATCTTCGAAGAAAGTCGCTCTGCCGATCTATCACCAAACTGCCGTTGAGGAACCAGAGGCGGATTTCTCGTTTCCTCCCCAAAAGCATCAGCTGCTCGAGCTGGCACTGAAGGCATCGTACTTTATATACCACTGGGAATAAGGCCAAATGGGTTTCCGTACTCTCTTTACATTGGTGGAACACCAGCCATCAAATAGTACGCCCCTCAACCTCGAAGGGGTTGTGTTTTCCCAACTTACAGTTAGCCAGGTCCGGGTGTCAGACCACAGGCTTGAGAGGGTAAATGGTAGGCCTTGATTTGTCGGCTCGGGATTTTACCACGTTGATTGGCCGCCCTAGAATCTTATTCCGGCTTGGCTGATAGTGTACGATCGGGTCAGGACTGAGTTACCGGGAAATCTCAGTTCTTTGGCAAAGCCTAGCGCGACGCTTTTAGGGTCATCCCTCACTCCGGAGCTTCTTTCTGGTGGCCTGATAGGCCTGGTCATGCACTAATGCGCCGCTAGACTTTGCCAACGAATTGAGATTTTACGGTAGTGGAAGTGAAATTCACTGTGCAGTGTTGCATTGGACGGGATCCATCTGTAGCGATACCCAACCGGTTTAACAGTGGATAGTCGCCTCCAGGGTTTTCTGCACTTGCACGGATATTGTGATATTCTCTGGATTGCGTAAGATTGCCTAGATCAGTATGTGCAATCTCGTTTATTAGAAGCGGACAACTTAGTTTCTGGATTAACAGCTAAGTGGAAGGGTTTGTCTTCTAACCCTTGCTTGCGCTTGGACCTTGCAGGTATTGAGAGAACCCGGAACCTTCATGAGCTATCTACACTCAACAGCACACTATATTCTTGGATTAAGTCGTGATATCATGTCCAGCAAGTTCCTTCTCGGTCCATTCCCAAAGTTTCTTCCCCAGTTCCTCGTTCTTGGATAGCGCGTTGCCTCTTCCGGCGACCCCAACAGGCTCGTAATATTCTCCGGATTCCACGCTTGCCGCGGTCGCTGCCCAGAGCTGGGTCTTGACGCCTTCTTCGACCTCAACCCCAATCAGTGGAACCACGAACTTCTGGAAACCTCGCATGAGTAGGTTTCCTCCTGACGTTTGAAGGTCCGTCTTCACCGTCCCCGGATGGATAGACACAGATGTTATCTCCGGATGGTGCTTCGCGAATTCCCTGGCGTACACGAGATTTGCCAGTTTGCTCTGACCATAAAGGTTGTTCGGCGATTCGGCTTTGCCGTTCGTCTTGACGATGTCGAAATTAATCCCCCCCGAAACGGAGTACTTATGTGCAACCGAACTCACGGTGACTACCCTCGCCCCCAAACGCGGCTGCTCGGTCGCGGTTCTGACCAATAGAGGAGTCAGGAGCTTGAGAAGCAAAGCGTGTCCGACGTGATTCGTTCCGATATGCATCTCGTACCCTTCCTTAGTCTTGCCCGGGGGGCAACCCATAACACCGGCATTAAGGAGGAGTATATCGAGGCGAGAAACGGCAGATGTAAAGGTACGAGCAGCCCTTTTGATGGATTCGAACGAGGCGAGATCAAGCTGCAGGAACCGGACAGAGACGTCAGGTGCGTGGCTTCGGAGCTCCGCGAGTGCAGCGTCGGCCTTTTGGGCATTCCGTGCAGCAAGCCAGATCTCGGCCGGGTTGTGCCCAGAGAGATCCAAGGCAGATTGTTTGCCAAGACCGATATTGCCGCCAGTGATCAGTATGACCTTGCCTTCCAGGCTTGGGATGTCCCTCGAGGGATCGTAGGCGTGCGGCATGGTGGCGTTGAAAGTAGTGAGACAGATGAACTACCTGAATACCGTCCGTTTCAGCAGGATGGTATTTATCGGTGGTAAGAAGGGTTTGTTGAGGAACTGCGGGTCATCAGATTAGAGCTCCCTAGATCATGGAACACTGGTCTTATATATTACTGAGTCCATTTGGCGGACTTGGCGGAGTTTGAGTGCGCTTGGGAATGATGTCCCGGTAACAGCGGCATCCAAGACCAGCATTCGCGACAAGACGAAAACATGCTTTTTAAAGAAGAGGGTCACAAATATCACCACCCAATCCCGGTACGTAATTCCCGATTAGACCAATCAGGCGCCTAACCTAGGTGCCGTCATTGTTTAGGCAGCTATTACAGACGTCTAGACGCACGTTTCCCTGAGTCATGACGGACTGACCTAGACCCAAACGCTAGCTAGGGTTGATTCCATCGTTGTACTACATGGCTCTTAAGTGTCGACCCCCTTTTGTCAGGCGCTGGGCCATTCGGCTGCTCGAATTTGCCACGCACTGGGAAGAAGGCATCTGGAATGGAGCTGTTGGCACAGTTAGCGCGTGAAGTGGTTGATATCGAGGAGGAGAAGTTTTACACCGGTGGACTCTATCGTGGCACTGATTCTCACGATCCACGCGATGCAGAAGTGGTTGCGTCAAGACTGTCTTAGTGGAATCAATTTCACAAAGTGATGGTTGATTTGTGGAATGGCTTATATCGGAAGGCTATTCTGATATCTGAGCGAATAGACGGAACGTGTGATGAGGACCTTAGGGGATGATGTTGAGAGCTGCTGTTTAGCGAAACTTCTCCCTGCCTAAATAGCGGATGGAGGGCTATCTATGCTTCAATCGATGCTGCCGGGCATCTACGGACAAGACACCCGGGGCACATCCACTGTGAGAGGGGTCCAGAATTTAGTCTTGAATTTACACCCTGGGACATTGCTTGAAATACAGACAACAACTACTAAAGACTCACTCCGTTGACGCATCTGGTAGGCCGATGTTATGTAATGTAGGGTAAGGAGAGCGGACAACGCTTCAGGGACCTTTCCAGGGTCTGCATGCTTTGACAACGTTTTAATGCTGGATCTAGCCATCTCATCATTATCTCCAGCAGATAATTAGCACCCAGTCTGCCTGAGCACGTGGTAATATCTTCAGCAAAGCCAGCTTCTAAAAGTGCTGCTATTCAATTGGAAACGATGACTCTCCTGTTTTTGAACTCGTCCCTTTTCATTCCCATGGCAACATCCACCATCCATTCTGCACAGCTTTCACGACTAATAAACCAGCTGGCCCCAGATTCCTGAGGGCCGAAAGTTCTCACAGGTAAACGGCCAGAGTTTCTCAACCCTACAGCCAGGGCCAGTGTCCAACAGACCTCGGCCCCGCAATTTTCTCCGATCTCCCCATCGAGTGCATTGTGGTCTTTGTATATCATTGCGGTGCTACTATGATAGTCGACCAACAGATTGGAAAGCCACGGCGCTACCTTACGACTCTCACCCACGCCGATCGCGCTCATTACGACCAAGCGTGGCAGGACTCCATCTCTGCGGTATCGGTGTTGTCGCAGTGCACGCGTCACGTTGGCTGCAGCATCCGCCATGAGCCTTGGCGGGCTGAGGTTCGAGGTGTTGAGACATTGGACCACAGCGTCAATAGGTTCCTGTGCCGACCTGAACACACTGTCCATGTCTTGTTCTGACAGTACGGAACCACGAACGATGGTGAGTTTGTCGCGCGGGGAAAGGGCGGAAAGATTTCTGACAATGGCGGTAACATGATGACCTGGCAGATGCCCTGTTAGCTACCAAGATTCCATTTGTGTTTACCAGTTCCCATCAAGATTGAGGGGCTTGGTTTTGGTGACCGACCTTGCTCAAGAGCATATTGACAAGCGTACACGCCTGTTCTGCCCGTGGCCCCTAAAACAAGCAGATGCATAGCGCCCGCTATTCGACTTGTTGGCTCACAAAGAATGGAGATCGATTCTAGCAATATGCCGTTCTTGTTGATGGGGTATAAATAATGGTGAACTTGCGGAGTGGCGGAGGTTTGCGGCGGACTTTAGGTTGTAAGAGGATTGATTGGTCGCCTCGGGAAGTACGTTATTTGATTGGCTTCTAGTCTATGTTTACGTCACGCCAGGAGATCATCTCCGCTTTGACAGTGAGGTCATGCCAGACCCGTTGCCCGGCGCCAAGATGCTAGTTAATACTTGCTTACCAGGGAACACAGTTTCCCCCGTGTCCTTTCTCAGCCAGGACTATTGTGGGAACTGAGAGAACCACCCGGGCCCAATTTTAGGCCACGAGGTGGCCTAGATCCGTGGCAACTAACTACTTCATTCCCTAGATGGCCGTTCCCCTCATCACCAACCACGCCGTGGCGAGCTTATTCCCGCTGGGCTAGCTGAAGGATGGGCGGACACCCGAATGAGGTCGCCGAGGCAATCCCGCTGTTGCATACACCCTCGCCCTGTTCTGCGGGGGAGCTGAAGCCTTCCAACTTGGACGGAAACTACGGTCCGGAGCGCCGGTCAAAGACGGGGACATAATAGCTTCAAAAGCCCCCGACATCCTGCCCCAGGCACCATTCCTGAGTTTCCACACCATACCCTTCTTCTCCCTCGCCAAAACCCCCCTCCTCGCCTGGTTCAATACCAAATATGGCCGCTGCGTATCCTCATCTGACCTGGCACCAGGTCGCTCCAGGCGTCTGGCAGCGCGGGATCGACGAGATCGAGCAGTTCTACTCCTCCATGGTCGTCCTCTACGAAGCCAGTGGCCGCATGTTCTTTGGTATGACCGGCTTCCTGTCACTCTCCGTCAAGGTGCCCAAGGACATGGGCACGGGCGCTGTGGAACAGGGAGTTGACCAGGCGTTAGAGAAAGCATGGCTAAGCCTGAGGTATGACCACCCAACCCTCGCCTCTCAGGTCACCCAGAACATCGCGAAGAACGAGTGGACCAAGTCTTACACCCAATTCAATGACGAGAATGACCGGATCGCCTGGCTTCGGAACACCTTTGTCCCCGTCTCGACAGGCCAGACTGGCCTTGAATGGGCGAACTCTGACCCCCCTGCCCCTCGTCTCCCGACACTCTTCGTCGTCAAGCCCTCCATAGTCTCGACCCATCCCACTGTCATACGTCGCGATCTTGTTTTTCGGTCCCCTCATGACATTATCGATGGCATTGGAACCTTGATCATGCTCAACAACCTGATCGGCCATGCCTCGCGCGCGTTTAGGCAAGGGGCGACCTTCGAGCTGCCCATATTCGACGGGTCCGAGGTCGCCAACTTGAGTCCTTCCTACCGCATCGCTGCCAATGTTCCTGTCGAACTCAACCCCGAGCAAAAGGCTCGTCTCGAGCGCGTCATTGCGCAGAAGGCCAGGGTCAGAGCCGCGACGGATGTCGAGATACTCGCCCTACCATATAGGAAGGGTGCCTTGGTCCCTGGAAAGCATCAACGCGTGGCTCTCACGCTGCCAGCTGAACAGACTACTCAGCTTTTGGCTGTTTGCAAAGCGGCTGAGGTAACCCCGACACACGTCTTCCACGCCGCCGCTGCCATGGCCGACCGAGACATACAGCCTCCCTCCGCCGAAGCGAAGCGTGTCCGATACATCAACTATATCCTCCGCAACGAGCGATCGAGCTGCCTCGAGCCGTACAATACCACTAAGCACCCCGCCGGGCTGTACCACTCGGTTTCTGGGCCGAGTCTTATCGTTGACATGGATCTGCTGGAGGGGGGCAAGACGGCTGATCCCGAGCTTCGTCAGGAGGAGTTCCACTCGATTGTCCGTCTGATAAAGGACTTTTACCACGACGTCCGCCACGACACTGAGCATTCCGTCTTGGCGCCAGATCTTTGGGCCATCGGAAACCCGACGGTGCCCCCCGTCTCCTCGGCCGCTTCCTGTGCCGCCGCCAAACCCTCATCCGTCAGTGTCCATCTCCAGTATGGGTCGTGTTGATTCCATTGTGGCGCCGAAGACCGGGGACTTCAGGGTCCACGATGCCTGGGTTACGGGGGAAGAGCTCGGGAACGGGCTGGGTCTGTTCTTGGGTACATTTGATGGGAAGCTATCCCTTAGTACTGCGTACAATGATGCATGGCATACGGAGGAGGATGTGTCGGGCTTTTTGCGTCGCTGTAAGGAGATTGTATTTGATGGAATGGGTATACCTGCAGCTTGAGGTCAGGGGCATCCTGCTCTTCACCCAAGCCGTCCAGTATGCCAATTTTTAATCCCGGCAAAGCCGTTTTGGGCCAATCTCCGATTCTACGTGACTCGCCAGATTGAGTAGTACCGTTCCTGGCTTTCCATCTGTAACCTATTGGCCCTATAAATTCGAAGAGAATGTCGTGGTCAAGGTACGGGAGCAGGTCAGCAACAGACCGGAGTCGGATGTCGACCTGGAGGCCACAGTGTGGTCCGTCGCTACGGCACTAAGACAAGAGCTCTCCAAGAAGCTAGAGTCAGGCACGAAAAATGACATGATGGGGTTGATGGCGTTCGTCGGAGACTGGAGATCATTCGTAAAGGATCAGGCGAAGAAATCTCGGACCTATTCTTGGGAGATTAGCAACCTCGGCGTGATCAATGGGGAAGTGCTGAAGGAGAAGGAACCGTCGCGCGACGGAGAGAGGTGGACGATTGAGCGTGCCGTCTTTACTCAGAGTGCGGTGGTCGCCGGTCCTGCGATATGTCTTAACCTGCTTGCTGTAAAAGGCAGGGCATTGAGTATAACATGCAGTTGGCAGACTGAAGTGGTTAACGATGGACTGGCTCGGGCTATGATGTCGGATCTGAAAATGTGGCTTAATAGACTGGGAGAAACTGGATATTGTTCTAAGTAAGAAGGCAAAAGTTGTCAAATTCAAGGCATATTAAAATACCAGGGCATCAAGTTATATAAGTTTAAAGATATCTTTAATACTAAAATAATAAAAGCTCAATAACATTTTTACTAGCCAGCCTTTCAGCCTTCTCCTACTGTTGCTTGCTTTTTTGCTGGCCTAGGCCACTTAGCGACAAGAGAAAGCGCGCGCCTACCTTCTCTGCGCCCGGTTGACGAAATACAGGAGCCTACTTAGGACGTCAAGACCATCCTTCTCTCCGAGCTTCACGAACGAGATCGTTTCGGTCCTAACGATAATCTTGGGGCGTACCCTTCGGGTTCTAGTGAAAACTCCAGATTGGCTGTGTTCAAATACTACTTCCTGGCCCAATTTATCTACTTTGTTTGGAACGAGATGAACCTGTGGATGCGACTCCCACCTCACCCCATCGATGACACACGAGTCTGCGATATCAATGACGAGGAAGGCGTGGGGAAACGCATCCTCGGACTTGACCCCGGGCGGGAGGTTGACACCGTTTGGAGGTCGAGGGAAAACTGTTGTCGCCGTGGCCAGGACGGCAAACTTGGGTTGGCCGCCGAGCGTCAGCACAAAGACGGCCTGGACCGCCTTGATCCCTAGCCCGGCTACTAGCCAAATCCTTGGTTCTGCTTTAGCACCGTGTCCATCTGCTCCATCTGCTCGAGACCGGACCTGACCGGCCCCTAGGCACGATTCAGCACCACCAACGGGAAACTCGCAACACCCGAACTGTCCGCAAGACACTACTGCAGGCCAGACTCATGCAGAGAGCCGATCGAGGAGTCTCCATCTCCCTTCATGAAGTCTATAGTGGCGTCGTTGGACCCGTCTGACGCAAAGAGCTCGTAAAGATTGGCCATCTTGACATTTGACACTTTGCCGGCCTGAGTTAACAAAACCTTAGTTTAAAGATAGTCCAGCATATAATCTGAGTAAATAGCCTATAAGCACTGTTTATCTATAGAAGTAATATTATTATATAGAGCAAGATTAGGGGGTAGGCAGTCGCCCTATAGACCATATTAGAATGGAATGGAATTTATTACGCCCGGGAGGACTAAACATCATAGGGCCCTAGCTTATGTTCTGTATACCCTTCGTATGATTCTTCGTGTTAGAAAAAGCTCTGAATCTATCCAGATGCCAATGTTTCCATGTCACATTGTCCTTTCCTCGGCGGGGTCTCGTGGGGTTAGTAAGTAGTGGCAAGTGCGCTTGAAGGTAATTCTCCAAGTGTTCAGTTTCCTATCTTCGGCCGCTAAAGCAAGACCTGCTGTTGTGCCACGAGGGTACGTGGGGGGTTAGTAGAGAGTTAGTATTGTAGGGGGGAATGTTATCGCATCGGTCGTCCTACTCGCTCTAGACGGGGTAGAGCTTCAGGCAGTTCTTGTTGAACGATTCGTGTGGGCCTCCGCAGGGAACACACTTCACTATCTTTTTGCCACAGTTATTGTGCCTAGATGAATGACGCCGAGGCGTAATGGCTCGTTCAGCTGAAGTAGTGCTATTTCCGCTGTAGTTGCAGTTGTCTCTAAGATCCAGCCGTTTGGCGCAGTTCCTACAAGCCGTGACGAAGTAGAGTCCCCTCTAGTAGCCTAATTTCTTTTCAACTAATCCTCTAGAAGCGTTTCACACACCATGACTAGGACCAACAAAACCCCGGATTGAGGAAGTCTTACTTGGATGTATACCATCACACTTCACCTCTCTTGATCGGCGAGTATCACAGGCCGCATCAATCTTAAACCGCTTCCTCCGTGGCTCTGGGGCCATTATGCTCCGAGATGAGTCTTCCCCGTCCTCTCTCATGTTTATTGGCGGCTTCTGGTCGATAATGGGGCGTGTGGTGCATATGTTCCGCCAGCTACTCTCTTGCTGGCCCGAGACGTTCGGAATGCCGTCAAGGGTGGAAACAAGGCCAAGGGTCATAACAGAAATACGCAACGGGAGGTCGAGAATTAAGAATCGAGGGCCTCAGTTACCGCGATCTTCCCAACAAAGAGCAAGGCATGAAGCATGCTGTGAGGCTGCGCTGGGGATATTACCAGGCACCTTCCGCTGGAAATACAGGAACCAAAGGTTTCGATTCCATTACTCGGGCATAACCGGGCCCGGGAAAGTTGACGGCATCTTCTCGATATGATATCATGCGAAACACAAAGGGAGTTGGGCTAGGCCCAATCTCCAAATCGGGGTAAAGACGGCGAACTCCACATTGTCATGCACACTGTCACCCGAGGATAGCCAAGAACATGCGATAGGCGGTAGCGCACTTCCTTAGCACGTCAACACCGAGCCTTGGGGCCCCAGATTCCCGTCGGACAAGTGGCGGAGTACCAGGGCGGTTGAAATACTTGGGAGGGAACCGGTGACAGGAGTGCCTGAGCCTGTTTAGAGGCAAGGTATCGACGGCATATACCGTGGTAACTAATCACGGCTCATCTCTGGAATGGCCTCCCCATAACCTTGCTGCGGCCTCTGTAAAGGCTTGACTTGGGGCTTGACGGACGAAATTTGGTCCTTTGGCTAACCGTCTACCTCCGTTCACGAGCGTGGCATGCGGTCCGCTAGGTCTATCGAAGGTTGCATGGATCTATTAGCCACGGACCCTATCGCTTTGAACCGATCTGGGCATGTTGAAAATCTCCTTGCCGGCCAGGTCTGGTCCATAGACTGGGAGGGCCAGTGACCCGCCGCCTAGAGTGTCAGCCATGGGGTTCCAGGTTACTTCCAGCGCCAAGCTTCGGCGCATGACTCCCCGAACCCCTGTTGAAGTTCAGCAGGCCCAGGGCACGGATGCTTCGAGCCTCGGCTCCCCACAATCAACCAGAGCCAGAACCTTGGAACTCCTGCCTTCACATATCTCAGGTATATTGATGGAACCCCCACCGCTTTCGCTCGTCTCCTGGCGAGCCGCTTATCCTCACCCGCATGCCTAACTCTTTTCGAGATTTCGCCTAGCAGCTATTGTGAGGTGAGCTTCCTTAGTTACGCAACCACCTCCGCCGCCGCCGTTACACCGTCACGATGACATCTGCAGCGGAGGTCAAGGCGCGCCGTCGGCAAGACTATCGTTACCACCTCGACTACCGCACACAATGGTAGGTTTACGCCCGAATGCTTTCTGGTGCTTCAGGTTCGATAGCCTTTTTTGGAAGCTCCGCGGAGATCAGCTGCGTTGGGAGATTATTCGAGATACAAACTATCGTGAGCCTATTTGCTGACGTACAATGTCTAGGAGCGATAACGACATGTATGACCACATGAACAAGTCAGTCTATGGGTCTTTGTAGGGACCCATTCCACGATTCCGAAAGCAAGGAAGCTCCCTTTCCTTTCTAATAGAAAACTTCAGGGTTGACTCGGTGATATATGCCTATCTCATTGAGCACTGCAACTTTCATCCGCCGACCTCCGAATGTGCGGCTTGGCCGCGCACGCTTATACAGACTTCTTCTCATCGATCGCGTACCCTGCCGTCGCCGAGTTGGGCCTGCGCGTGCTGTAATAATGACAGGGAGGGGGTCGATCTTTACCGTATTAAGTAATATGACGAAGTGACTTAACTTAAAGCCCAGCTGAATTGGGGTTTAGCTTCGCTGTTGAGAAATGCAGTTGCAATTTGGAAGGTCGTCTTATTAGCTGTTATGTTGCAAAGGTTGAACAGCGGCATCCTCAAGCAGTTAGTCTTATAAGTAGAGTCACATAACAGGACATCGGGATGTTGCTGAAGAAGAGAAATCCCAGACTTTGGTGTAATAAAGAGGCATAAGATGTAATTCTTCTCGTCCCTTAGATCCTCGAGGATAAAGTCCTCTCATCGCAACTGGCTATACAGCCATTAAAGCGGTGTACAGCCCGCAGGTTTCTCCTCACGATGTCGATTGAGGAGGTTACGTAAGTTGTGTCGTGAGAATGCCGGTTTCACACTCCACCACCCAGCTGTGTCCACCCCCAGGGGTGCCGCCACCGCGCTGTAGCCGAATGGCGAGTCCGAAGGGGCAGTCTGTCATCTGGGTGCTAGTCTTCCTCTTCTTAGTCATGTACCTAGGTCCCTAGAGATGACTGTGAGGCAAACTTGAGGCCCTTACAGCAGTGGAATACCACTCTGCGAGGCGCGGTGGCGTTAGGCTTCTTAGTCTGTACGACGAGACTGTAGCCAGCAGCCTTGGCGGCAGAATGTACTTCCGCTTCACAGCAGCAAGGCTGGGGAATTCACATCCGAAAAGAGACTTCATTGCAGGTGGTGAGGGCTTGTGGTGATGACTTCAAATTGGGGGCTTGTTATGTATTCAATTGTGTGGGTGGACAAAGGAAACGTAGGCTGGACAGAAAGTGAGGGGTTTTGGTGTGAAACCCCGATCTCGGTGTCCAGCCCCAATGACGTGGGTCCAGCCACAAAAAGGTTGCCCGTTAAGCCAGAGTAGTTGCTTTTTAATCACAGCCTCGTATTATATGTTCAGAATTGACCCGTTATTCAAAGTATATAATGGCCCCCGCCGTCTCACTATATGCATTGCAGCCAGCCTCATGCTTTCTAACAAATTCCATCTCAAGCGTTCTCAGGGGAAAGCAACTATAACATTAGAGTCCTTCAGTCAGATGACGGACTACATTAATACATAAAGTGGGGTTCCAAAAGTCTCGCAATAGCCCCTTTTTACACAACGGGCCGCAATGGCGAGTGGATGTGTACGGTCGCACATTCTGTTGCGATCGCCAAGAGTTTCCCCGCATTGAGACACAATGTCTTAAGTTGGCTAGCGTGAGACGATAGAGAAACACTACATAGCGACTTTGCCACTGCAAACATCTTCATCATCGTCCATAAGTACACAAAGAAAAAAAAAAAAATCCATCTCATGCACCAACCGCTATCTTGAGAATCAAACAATTGGTTTGCCGTCGAGATTGTGATTTGCATGGCTTATTCAGCTTTACCGAGGCTGGGAATCACGTCACAACGATTACTTGATCTAAATGTTTCTAAGTGGGCCGCCAGTTTTCAGACAAGCAAGGAAGGACCACATGGGTGGAGTGTGCGTAGTTGCCACTAGAGCTGAAACTCCTGAAAGATGATGTCAGTTGCGCTTGTTATGGCTTGGGTGGGTCGTATTGATCCCTCTGCTTGGGTAGAGAGGCCAGCTCATCATTTGACAGCAGGCTGAGAAAGAGTTGGAGCACGTAGTACGGAAAAATACGGAGGAATTGGGATCTCGCCAAGGGAAGTGAATAAATGAGGAAGGGGAGCGAAGATTACACCCACCCGAAATGACGCAACCAAGGTTTAACCAGGCCTAGAGATTAATGGACAGCGTTCGGGCGTCTTGCTCTTTTGGAACCAACCTTAAACCGCCAAGCTTTTTTTATTTGACACTGCCAAGTTGCCAAGGTTTCCGAGTGAGTGCCCCGTACTACGTAAACACGATGTTGTGATGTTTATTTCAGTTTTGGTTCGACAAGCGTCTGGCTTTTCATGCACTGCCCCCTAAGTCCAAGAGGCTAGTGGCTGCCGGTGCGGTCGCAGCCTCAAACGTTGAGATATGATGGCTAAGCGCCCGGCGCGCAGAAAAAGGATCCTGCAGCTGGAAGTCCAGGAGGAAGGGAAGCCCAGCAGTAAGATCATCGGGAAGCTAGACCGCCATAGGTGGGATCGCTTAGGGGAAGTTGTGGCACAAGCGCTATTCCAAGGAACGCCCCTCCACCCTCTACGAAGGATGTGCCCCGAGTAGACGCTGTGGACCCCGAGTGGTTATCACAATTCGCATTGCCGATCAGGGAGGGCAATGCGTTGATTTGCCTTCTGTGTGAGGCAGTCTATTTCAATTCCCTACTTCAAACCCGACCGCCTTCCGTCACGCCAGCTCGCCCTCCATTTGTCTTTCGCTCTTCATCCTCGACCATACGGGCGGTAGACGGTCTCGACAACTGGAATCACCGCCTACAATAGGCACACTTTACATCAAATGCGACCACAACACGTTCTTTTCTCGATATAGTGCTCCTGTCATTCGTTTGCCACCCTTGGTATACCATTTTCCGATTCTTCGCACGCCCGTGGATTCCAACACACAACATCACGACTCGAATCTGCAACCATGATCGGCCTCGCGCAATCCCCCGGGAGCGCCCTCAACCGTGTGATAGCCCTCTGCTCGATGCTGGTCATCATCTTGGGCATCACTATCAACCACCTCGACCTCAGTGATGACCCTTATCGCTGCAAAGCCCTGATGCAAGAGGGTAGCTGGCTGAACGCGCCCGACGCCAATGGAAGCAGGGCGCCATTCACCGAGTGGCAACCTCAGGGTTGCATGCTACATGAATACCAGAAGGAAGAGATTGTCGATTGTATGGAGGGACGCCACATGCTCTTTTTTGGTGATTCCACCACGCGACAGATTTTCTATGGCATGGCTCGTCTGGTAAGTTGGCACCGATCTCATGATACTGACCAGGGTGGTTTTTCCCGCCACGTGCAATTACCGACCGAGTGGTTCGGCGGTCGAGCTTGGCACAGGCTTGGCGCAGCATTGTGCCACAAACCAACACATTGAATCAACACGATCGCTGACATGAATTCCCCGCAGCTCGATGAGGAAAAGGCCAACGAGGTCCGTGATGACATCAACACCAAACACAGCATCCATGACATGGAGTTTGGCGGGGTCCGCCTGATGCAGATCTGGGATCCTCTCATGCAGGCTGGCAAAGCCAGCACTGTCGTCGAGGAGCAGCTCGAGCTCTACCGCCAAGAAAGACTGCACCCCGTTTCTATTGAGGAGCAGAAAGGCCCTGCATTTGTTTTCATGGGCGTTGGAATTTGGTTCGCTGCTAAGTTTGAGGAAGGCGTCTCACTCGACAATTTCAAGACCGTCTTCAAGAACGTCTCCGACATCGTCCAGAACAATGACTTTGCGCCCTTCGGTACTCAGCGCATGGATCCTCGCGATGGTGTGGGCGCCGACATGTTCCTTGCTCCCGTTGCCGTACCGTTCTATGATGAGATGCCCGACTACCGCAAGACTGGCATTGCCTCCAATCCCGGTGAGATTGAGGCCATCGACGAGTTCCTGGAGACTGTCGAGGAGAATTCTGGCATCAACATGCTCTGGTCGTATCCTGCGCTCTCTCATGACCAGATGGGTGTAATGGAGGACCTCGAGAACGGATTCCATGTCATCGACTCCGTCTCTGAGATCAAGGCCCAGATTCTCCTCAACCTTCGATGCAACGCCAAGTTGGATATTCGGAACGGATATCCCTACAACCGCACTTGCTGCACTGACTATGGCCAGAGGTCTTTTATTCAGCTCATCGTCCTTGCTCTCGGCATCATCTACCTCGGTGCTACTGCTCTTTCTGAGACCATCGCCCTCTGTTCCAAGCAACCCCCGACATCGTCCTTCTGTAACCTCGATGTCGCCACCTTCATTACCGCCTTGCTGGCTTGCTACTGGGCCGACCGTACCCAGTCCTTTGCCAAGGGCTCCAAGGACTATATCACATTTGACTTCAATCTTCTTACCGCCCTTTGCTTTTTCACCGGCTTCATTCTCCTCGCAAAGTCGACGTCCCCACCTCCACGTCCCGGATCGCAGGCTGCGCCTGTACCAGCCACTCTCGAAGATACCAAGCCTCTCTCCCGCGACCAGACAGACGAGTGGAAGGGCTGGATGCAGGCCATCATTCTAGTTTACCACTGGACTGGCGCCTCCAGGGACCTGGACATATATATCGGGGTCCGTCTCCTGGTTGCCGCCTACCTGTTCCAGACCGGCTATGGACACGCCGTCTTCTTCAGCACCAAGAAGGACTTCTCCTTTAAACGGGTGGTTGCGGTTCTTTTGAGGCTCAACTTGCTAAGCTGTGCTCTTCCCTTTGTTATGAACACTGACTATATGTTCTACTACTTTGCGCCCTTGGTCAGCTTCTGGTTCCTTATCATCTACGCCCTCTTCGCCATTGGCCAGAAGTACAACGACAACACATATGCTCTCATCACCAAGATTGCCATCTCCGTGGTCATTTGCCCTGGAGTGATGCTCTATACGCCCTTCCAGGAGTGGGTGTTTGACGTTTTGCACCTCGTTTTCCGTATCGACTGGGACCTTGACGAGTGGCAGTTCCGACTCGGTTTGGATGGCCTTGTCGTTTATGCTGGTGTCCTTATGGGCATTGCATCCGTTCGGACAAAGATCTTTCACCAGATCCTCACCCAGTCGTATGGACTGGCCGGTGTAGTCGGTATTTTGTCTTTCCCAGCCTACTGGTGGGTTGTTGTGAGCGGTACCGAGACGAAGCAGGACTACAACTGCATGCACCCGATCCTTTCTTTCATCCCCATCATGGGCTTTATTGCTGTGCGCAACATCACACCCCTCGCTCGAGCCTGGTATTCTCGCTCCTTTGCCTGGCTTGGTCGATGCTCCCTTGAGACATTTACTCTGCAGTACCATATCCTCCTAGCGGCCGACACCAAGGGCGTGCTCCTCCTCGACATCTTCCAAGGCGATGGCAGCCTTCTCGGCGATCGCTGGAGAGCCCTTGTCGTTATTGTTCCCCTATTTTTGTGGATCAGCTCTCGGGTGGCGGATGCTACCGGCGGCATGGTGAAGCTCTTGACCAAGGATTGGACCTCCAACTCGGAGCAGGATGAAGAATTCGACCTGGAGCACAAGGCTGATGCCGAACCTCTCATGGGCAGCGGATCATGGTACTCGAGCCTGAACTTCGAGCCAATCACCCGACACATTCCCTCGAACACTTCCTGGGTCAACAACATCAAGATCCGGTCGGCAGGTATGCTTGTCATCCTCTGGGTATTAAACTTGGTAAGTTCCTTCCACTCCATCTGCCTGTTGAGATAGATGCTAACGCCTTTTCAAGCTTTATTAGAGATGTTCCGCTAGGCGTTTAGAATAGAGAATAACATTGGCGACCAGGTTCGTCGCAGGATATCAAGGATGAGTATGTAATTTAATAGTGCAAAGTAATAGCTATAGATTAAATATAGAGCTGTTTTCTATTTTCAGGGAATATAGATCGGATTAGTGAGATAATAGGAGAGAATATTTAAAAGCTAAAGTATAAATCTGAATAATATAAGATATAGATTTTAATCAGTTAAAAATAAATTATTTATATTATATTAATTCTATTAACTTATCTTAATATATATATAGATTTATAATATAATTTTATATATAGAGATTTACTAAATATATATCTAAACTGAAATTTAAAAGTAAATAATGAAATAATTTTTTAAGTTATTATATTTAGTTTTTTTTAGCTTTACTTAATATTATCAGATAGATTAAAACTATATAGTATTATTAAATAGTAGAAATAAATAGTAAATACTATACCTAGTATTAAAAGAAATAGTAATTAAATAATAAGATTATTATATATTAATTTCTACTTAAATATAACAATTAGTATACTACTCTATACTTATAAGTCTAAAGTAAACTAATTTTAATTAATTTATATAATAGAAAATCAGATATATTAAGATTTAAATAAATTAATTATATCTAATAATAGTAGAGTAAAAGATACTTAATATAATTAAGTGATATTAATAGCCAAGGAGCTACCCGTTACAGAATATATACTTCTCAGATAACTATATATAAGGGTGCTTACTGTACTGCAGTGCCCTTTGCTTATGATGCTTACCCTTAGGTGGGTTGTGTACGGAGTAAGTGAGCGTCCTTTGTCCTGCTTACCTGCCTTAAAGTGGGTCTGCTCAATCCGGTTCTAAGTAACGCCGTACTTCCGGTTCTGCCGGTCGCAACCGCCCTGGTCTTCCAGAAGGTCGCTCAGGCCGTAACAAAAGGTTAGTGTACTAAATATTGATCCCTGGCCTCTAACGATTCTAAAAATATAGATACCTTCTATTTTGCTGTATTATGCATTAGGAAATATGTACCTTTATTACTAGGGTAGTTATATAGGAGGGTGGTCAGATTGCGCTTTTAACAGACTTTTAGAGTGGAGCTTTACTAAGCTTACGTGAGAACTTATGCTCTTACAAGGACCAAGCAAGGGTCGCTTATAACCCCTGTCAACAGCTGCTGTATGCCTAACCTTCCCGCCTGCAACTGATATAAAGTCCTAGCATTTGAACCTGGCTATCACAACTCTGGCACCAAGCCAATCCTAGGAATTGGACCTATGCACACGCATCTTGATGACCAAAAGTGACATACGATGGACAAGTTCGACTGCGTCGTCGTTGGCGCGGGTGAGTAACGCCAATGCTGATCCCTATGCCGCTGGCCTAGTATCCTTTACGTCTAGGTAGCTGGATAGGGCGAATCGAGTGGCTCCTATAGAGTATAGTATGGGATGTTAATTTGGACCTCTCTGTTAGGATGGTACGGCTTAGCTGCTGTAAAGCAGTATTACTGCACTTGCCCAGAGGACTCTCTGGTGGTCTTTGAATTAGAAGCTATGCTTGGTGGTATATGGGCAGACTATTGCCTGTACCCAGGCCTTAAGAGCAATAACCTCCTGGGAACCTATAAATACCCTAACTTCCCTATGGATAGCGCCACGTTCAATATTAAGCTGGGCGAGTATATTCCCGGCGGGGTTATTAATGTCTATCTTAAGGCCTATGCAGCTAAGTTTGGGATTAACGACTTGGTTTGTGTTGAGATAAAAGTACTTGTGGCTGAGTATTAGGATATAGCTGAGGGTGGATGGGTGTTGATGGTTGCCGGCTCTAAGAAAGAGGAAACTAAAGTCTGTGCGCGCCGGCTTATTATTGCGACCAGCCTGATACGTGAAATCACGTGAGGATCATCAGTCACGTGAGCAATGCCTCAAAAGGGCCTGCAGGGCCCTTTTGACTTTGCTTCTTCATCATTCTTCTTCATACAACAATACAATCCATCACCTGCTATTGCAGCTCTCTGGCCCTTCGTGCCCCCTAGGGCCTCTGGCCCTTGGCCATCGCCTCTTTTCGTATCAAATGGTAGCAATTATACTGCTGCATCTTGGTCACCAGCTTTGACAGCACCAGCTTTGACAGCACCAGCTTCGACAGCACCCGCTTCAGTCGCCCATGGCTTTGCGATACCAGCTTTGATGGCACCAGCCTCTGTGCACCAGCTTCTTCAAGCATCGCCTATCTTAGCCGACTCGCCTTAGTTGCGCTCCTGACACCGGCCCGTCAGCACCAGCTCTCCCGAGCACCAGCCCGTCTCAGCACCAGCTCTCTTCTGAGCACCAGCCCGTCTCAGCACCAGCTCTCCCGAGCACCAGCTCTCTTAAGCACCGGCTCTCTCTCGAACACCGGCTCTCTCTTGAGCACCCAGCCCTCGCGGCACCACAGCCCTCGCGGCACTCTTTGGATCCCGTTGGTTCAACTCCTTTGGATACCGGCGATCCCCCTCAAAGCTGTCCCCTTCGCTGGGCCTGAATAGCAACACCAAGCAGCCGACCGACCGGCCGACCGACCAATGCAGACAAGATCGTCTTACGGTATGAGAGGCATATTTCTCGCGGATGGATTTGGCAAGGAACTTTGGAAGGAAATGGATCTAGGCTCTATCCTTGTCTTGCCTACTGAGGACAGTAGAGTCTCTTTTTGTGTGCGGCATATGATACGTGAAATCACGTGAGGATCATCAGTCACGTGAGCAATGCCTCAAAAGGGCCTGCAGGGCCCTTTTGACTTTGCTTCTTCATCATTCTTCTTCATACAACAATACAATCCATCACCTGCTATTGCAGCTCTCTGGCCCTTCGTGCCCCCTAGGGCCTCTGGCCCTTGGCCATCGCCTCTTTTCGTATCACAGCCTGACTTTTGAGGCTTTCCTTCTGCACTTTGATGGCTAAGAGGTGTTTGGCGGTAAGATATTCTACGGTAAGTATTTTTTGCAGAATAAGGATATGATATAAGTGGGTAAGTCTGTGATAGTGTTTGGTGGGATAAAGTTCGCCTGGGATGCAGTCTATGTATATATTACGGCTGGTGTTAAGGTTAACTGGGTAATCCGGTGTATATTTATGTCTTGGTGTTTGTGCTTAATTACTTGTTAAAACTGACGCGAGAAACTAGCATCTGGATATGGTCCCTGTTGGATGGTACCGGCGTATGTGATGCTGCTTAAGAAATGGCTCGAGAAGCTGGCGAGTATGTGCTGCTTAGTCTCCCCTCCCCGCTCCAGCTTCTAATAGGGCCGAGCAGATATTTGGTTCCTCACTTGGTTCAGCCCTTGTATATGGGGTGGGGTTGACGGCTATGGAGGTATTTACAGCTTCTTATACAGTACTGCTGTGGGCCGAGCAATTGTGAACGGCTTCTGGAGCATTCTTGACGGCGATGTTGTGGCCCTTAATAAGTATGACTCGCACCCCAATACGGCCAAGCTGAAGCCTTGGATTGAGGTTATGTTCGCGGGCACCAGCTTCAGCATCCTCAACTATAATACCGACTTCCTCGAGCTTGTTAAGGGTGATATGGTTAACATCCATATTGGCGAGATCGACCACCTCAGCCCAGGAAAGGTCCACCTATCAGACAGCACTGAGTTTAAATCGGACGCTCTTCTTGCCAATACCGGCTGGAAATATATACCGCCTATGAAGTTTCTACCTGAAGGAATCGAGAAGGAGCTTGGTCTGCCATACGTACCAGAGGAGGGAGCGCCAGAAGAGGACCTTACGAATCAGCATCCGCTCATTAAGAAGGCCGACCACGAGATTATGCAGTGCTTCCTATGCCTTAAGTATCAGCCTATCTGGAACAAGAATTACGTTTCCCTGACTGACCAGAAAGGTATTAGCAGTAGTGACGACGTGATGCTATATAAGTCTCTCACTCTGTATATGCTCTATCATTTCCTAGTGCCGCCGTCTGAGCGCCTCCTTCGGACTCGCGACATCGCTTTCATCGGTATGGTTAGCAACTTCAGCAATATTATCACCGCCTACCTCCAGGGCCTCTGGATCAGCGCCTACTTCTTGGGTCGACTCGTAAAGGATCCCGCTGCTGCCGTTGGTGATGAGGTGTCGATGTCGAAGCTGCGATACGAGACGGTGCTATATAACTGCTTCGGCAAGTGGCACTATCCTATTAACTGGGGCAATAGGAACTCTAGTTTTATCTTTGACGCAGTTCTGTATCTTGACCTGCTGCAGCGTGACCTTGGACTGGAGCCTCACCGTAAAGGCGGCTTCTGGTCCGAGATTTGGGATCTGTATGGACCTGAGGATTACTGGGGAATTAATGAAGATTGGAAGGCTAAGTACGGCAGCGATAAGCCGATCGACTAAGGTGTACTTCCCTCTTGTCTTAATTTCTCCTACTTAGTGTAATATAGGGGATACTGTAATTTGAGTAGGAAACCTATCCTTAGAGGATTACCTATAATATACCCCTATGTTCTTATAGTGCAGTTTAGCTATTTAAATTGATTTCTTTACTGAGGGGCTGTTTACTCCTAAGAGAACTGCTTTTTATAATTAGATATATATTTATTAACTATTATACTTAAGTCTTTTAAAAACCTTAAAAACTTATAATATTAGGAAATTATAAAGAATAATAGGCTACTAGTAGACTTTATAATAAAATCTAATAATACCTTCTATACTTTATATAATATAATAAGGATTTAAAATTACCCTAATAATTAGCCTATATAACTATATAAAGTTCTAGAGTTTTACTCTCTTATTTATATAGATATATTAAGAGTTTACTTTAAGAACTTTAAGTTTTAATTTTATAATATAGAATATAATACCTTTTATAATATCTAGCTGCTTCTCTTTATAATTACTTTCTTTTTATATAGAATCTATATATCTAGTTTTATATAATAATAACTTTAAGCTTTATTAAAAAAACTTCAGACTTTAAAACTTAGTATAAATAGAGGTTAAGTAATTTAAGCTTTAAAATTTAATTTCTTAAAGTTAGATATATATACTAATTAGTTATAATTTAAGGTTAATCTTACTATAAGTTAAAAGTTAGTAATTAAACTATAGTTAATATATATAAGATAATCAATATAAATAGAGAAATTTAATAAGTTTTATTTTTAAACTATATCTATATTATATCTATATTATATAGTATATAGAATTTTAAAAAAAGAAAAATAAGATTTTTATAAATTTACTATATTACTAGAAATACTATAATACTATATTAGTAATATATAAAAATATAAAAATATAAAAATATAAAAATATATAAATATATAATACTTATTAATAAGTACTAACTTTTATTATATTAAATATATTAATATATTATAAATTTAAATATTAATATTAAGTTTTACTTTAAGTATATATATTAGCAACTAGATTTATTACAGAATATTAAGAAGGAGTATATAATTTAATAATATAAGACTAATAGCTATAGATTAAATATAGAGCTAGCTTTCTATTCTTAGGAAACACAGATTGAATTAGTAAGATAATAAGAGAGAAAGTATAATAACTCAACTTTAAAACCTATAAAGATTTGCGTATATTATTAACTACTTATTATTGGAGATAATCGCAAATATATTCGAGATATCAGGGACAGACATAAGAGTCACAAGGCTTATAGACAATCCTCCAGGCAATTGCACACATACACTCGAGTACATATACCAGTCAATAGTTTCTTGATAATTAGGCTACTCAATTCAGTCTAGATTTCGTGAGAAGTAATATTGTGCAATACAGTAGATATTCCAACAAAGGGAAGTTAGTAAGCAATAAGATTAAGGTTCAGGACAGGCCATATTGATTATACCGCCATAGCAACCTGGAAAAAGCAAATTAAAATAAGAAGAAGTGGAATAACAGAGACTACAGCGGGGTTCCAAAAGTCTTGCAACAGCCCCACTTACACCACCACCCTCACCGGAATGTATGCAATAAAGATACCAATTAAACAGGCCACAGACTAGCTGTAATAAAAGTAACTACATTTTTGGATTCCTCAGAGGCGTGGCTTTAATATTTTGTATACCAACCCCTAGCTTTACGGCAAGCCTCCACCCTACGCGGCATAGACTCCAGCAGGCCCCGAATGAAGTCTTGAGGGATAGCTTCCCACGCTGCTTCTAAGCATACTTTAAATTTAGTAATATCGGCTGCATTTTTCTTCAATTTGGAGACCTAAGGGAATATTCTATAGAGATCTCTCTTTAGTCTGGCCTAAATATGCTCGATGGGGTTCAGATTGGGGCTGTAAGGCGGCCAGTTAATAAGAGAGATCCCGTACTCGAGCAGAAAGCTTATCGAGACCTTTAATGTATGAATTCCGGCATTATCCTGCTGAAAATGCCGGATGCTGTTATAATCAGGAAGAAGCCCAGAAGTTAGAGCTTCAATATAGCTCTTTGATAAGTAGCCTCCGCGCTTAGAGGCTGTATCCCGAGTTATAATAACCAGCTTGCTTCGGCTTCTCTTGCAAATTGCACCCTATACTATTATCGTTATATTACCCTTACTATAGGCTATTTTATTGACGAATTTTGGGTTATAGATCTTATGGGTAAACCTCCAGACCCAGGTACCTGGATTGGCGCTGCTATTTACAGCAGAATATTTATTAGAGAAGATAATCTAAGGGGTGTAAGTAATAGGTACAGTAGCGGATAGGGATATCTTAAATACTTAGCCATACCTCACTTAATTCTTCCTCTTTTTTCGCCCAATTGCATATAAACTGAAGCCGTTAAGCTGTATCTTCCTTTCGTAAAAAGATCCTCTTTCTAGCTTGCCATTTGCGTAAGTTGACCTCATTTAAAGCCCGGCGTACAGTCGTTGTGCTCACCCTAAGACTTAGGTCATCCACCAGATCTTTTCTTGAGACGCCTTCGTCCTGTCGTACAGCGTGAATAATAGCCCTTTTCGCCCGAGGCGTCAGACTTAGGGGACGCCCGGACTGAGGGTTAGGATCAATTGATGCGGTTATCTCGAGCCGTTGAAGCAGACGGCTGATTGTGGCTGTCGTGACCCCAAAACGCGTCGCAACCACACTCCTTTTTTCTCCAGCTTGCACGGCCGCAATAATAGCCGCACGAAGCTCGGGGCTAGTTCGTTGTTTTCCTTGGCGATTTCCGGATATTATGGTCCCAAAAGATCGTAAATTGGACGTCATAATAAAAAGTTGTGAGATGTTGAAGATGAAGGAGCAAAAAACGCGGTTCGGATCCTTGACGCTGGTCGCGAAAAAGTCGCGTGGCGTTGCAAGACTTTTGGAACCCCGCTGTATTGATAGAAAGCCGGCTTAGCTAAGCACGAATCCTCTCTGGCATTTGGCGTGTTTTCCCCAGACCCATGATATGAATGGAAAAAGAAAAATAGGGGAGGATTTCGCCCTTTGGGAGTCAACACTTCTCGAAATCTCATTATTTATCTTCTTTATAACTTTTGAAATACCCGGTAACCGCTTGGCGGAGATTCAGGCCTTTGGCGGATGTCTGGTGTTGCGAACCCCGCTTCAGACGTCATTGTCGTCATGGAAGGCGAACCGGATGTTCCGGGCGGGGGATATCATCGTCCCCTGCGTAAAAGGACCAGAACGACGAGGGCATTGGAATCCGAACAGCAAAATGGTGATATGGAATGGCAGGAGGAGGAGAGCAGTGAGGAAGCTCTGAGTCACACCAGAACTAAGAAAAGGACCATGCCTAAGGCAGCTGGCAGCATGACGGAGGCAATCCAGGGTCTGGAACGACTCCTAGAACAAGACTTCAATAAGAGAATGGCAACGATGAAGGCAGAGTTTCAGCTCGAGTTTACAAAACTTAGCGACCGCATGGCTGAAGAAGTCACTAGGACCACGGCCCAGATGGCACAAGAATTATCTCAAGTCCGAGAGCAGCTTACCCAGGTTTGCAGCGAGTTGGAGCAGACCCGGCTACAACTGGACACCTTAAACAATGCTCATGCAGCAAGGTCGCCTGGTCAGACATATGCAGATGCTGCTAGAATGACGCCTGCTAGTATCACCACTCAAAGCCCATCCACGGTCCGATCAGCAACCCCGGAACCGATGTTCTGCACAGTAGACACATCTAGGGTGCCCGAGGATCATATTGGAGATACTGCACCAGCAGTCATTCGCAGGACCATTGAACAGGAAATGCGAGCATCCAGCGACCAACCTAGCTGGCGATGTGTTGCGGTAACCAGAGATGGACGAAATACCAAGCGCCTGAGGATCATCGGTAGGAATGAGGAAGAATTGAAGAGGATCAAGATGATCATCGAGGCCAAGAAGGCCCCAGGCACGAGGGTGCTCCGAGACCAACTGTACCCCGTCAAAGTTGACAATGTGAACCGTACCGCCGTCCTTGACCAGGAAGGCAAGGTCCTCCCTGGAGCAATGGAAGCCTTGAGCCAAGAGAACGAAATCCAAATTGCAAAGATCGCCTGGTTGAGCCGAAAGGACAGCGCAAAGGCGTATGGATCCATGGTGGCATACCTTACCAAAAACAGCGATGCTAGGAGACTCCTACAGGAACGCTACTTCCTTGCAGCCGGTGAATCGGCATACACCAACGCGTTCGAGCGGAGAACCGGACCGATACAATGCTACAACTGCCAGGAGCTTGGCCATAAGGCCTTCTCGTGCAGCAAGAATCGGGTATGTGCGAGATGCGCCGCCGAAGGCCATCATCATAGTGAGTGCCAGACGCAGGTACCCAAGTGTGTGCCCTGTGGTGGACCGCACGAGTCGTTCAGCAGAAGCTGCCCGAAACTCTATCCTACCCGGCATGAGTAGGATGTTTCAGGTAATCCAACTGAATGTGAGAAAACAGGATATGGTACATGAAAGCCTAATGAACGATAAGCGACTCCAAGATTTTGCAGTTATAGCGATCCAAGAACCACAGGCACGGAAAATTGACGGCAAACTTCTCACAGTCCCCATGGGACACCCCAAATGGATCAAAATGGTTCCCACAATTTGGAGAGATGGCAGATGGCCAATCCGGAGCATGTTGTGGGTGAATAGGGATTTGGAGGCCGAGCAAGTACCAATACAGTCCCCGGACTTGACAGCAGCAACCATACGACTTCCGGACCGAATAGTGTTGGTCGTGTCAGTGTACGTGCCGGGGGGCAAGCCTCAGACTCTTCGACACACATGCCATACCCTGCACCAGGTGATCCTCGACCTCAGGAGCAGGACAGGGATGGTGGTGGACGTCTTACTGGCAGGAGATTTTAACCAGCACGACCGGCTATGGGGAGGAGACGACGTGCCATTGGCAAGGCAAAGCGAGGCCGAATCGATCATCGACCTCATGAACGAACACGGTCTTTGCAGCCTTCTCCCGAGAGGCACAAAGACATGGCAAGGCCCCGACAAGGAAAGCACAATCGACCTGGTGCTGGCGACGGCGGAAGTGGCAGACGAAATGGTGACGTGCTCCATACACCCGACAGAACACGGATCGGACCACCGGGCGATCCAAACGACGTTCGATCTCGCGAGGCCTGATCGGATTGCCGCGGAAAGACTGTTGTTCAAGAATGCACCATGGACAACAATCAGAACCAGGGTGGAGGACAATCTCCGAGAGCTTCCCTGGACTGTCGGCGTGCAGGAACAGACAGACCAGTTAATGAGGGTTATCCTCGAGGCGATCCACGAGCTGACGCCCCGAGCACAACCAGTACCGTACGCGAAGCGCTGGTGGACGAAGGATTTGACAAGACTTCGGCAGGTGTATACGTTCTGGCGGAATCAGGCCAGGGTACAGCGGCGAGCAGGTCAGACGAGGCACGACCTGGAAAGACGGGCCAAGGAAGCATCCAAGGAGTACCATGATGCCATCCGGAAACAGAAGAAACTGCACTGGGACGATTTCCTGGCAGAAGATGTCAACATATGGAAGGCGGCCAAATACTTGAAACCTGGAAAAGACATCATGAACAACAGGGTACCCCCTTTGAAGAGGCAAGACGGTTCCACCACGAAAGATAGGGTGGAGCAGGCAGAGGAGCTGTTTAGCACGTTCTTCCCGCCGTTGCCGGCCAGGATTGAAGATGAAGGTGACCGACCGCAACGGAGGGAAGTGCACATGCCAGACCTCACCATGGAGGAAGTTGAAGGAAAAGTGCTAGCAGCGAAACCTTGGAAAGCGCCTGGAGAGGATGGTCTGCCAGCAATGGTGTGGAAACAGCTTTGGCCAGTGGTTAGATACCGCGTCTTGCACCTCTTCGACTCATCCCTCAGGGATGGTGTGGTACCCCACCAATGGAGGAGTGCGAAGATCATCCCGCTAAAGAAAGCAGACAAGGGAGACTACACAGTGGCCAAGGCATGGAGACCGATATCGCTGCTGTCAACACTGGGCAAGATACTCGAGGCAGTCGTTGCAGAGCGGATATCCTATGTTGTGGAGAGCTATGGACTGCTGCCCGCAAACCACTTCGGGGCAAGGAAGCGAAGGTCAGCCGAACAAGCACTGATACTGCTGCAGGAGCAGATCTATAAGGCATGGAGGGCCGGCAGGGTGTTCAGTCTAATCAGTTTCGACGTCAAAGGCGCTTACAATGGAGTGTTCAAAGAACGACTACTGGAGAGGCTGAAGGCGAGAGGCATACCTGGTGGACTGGTGAGATGGATTGACGCCTTTTGCTCTGAACGAATGGCCACCGTGGTGGTAAATGGGCACACGTCACAGCTACGGGAGTTGCCACAGGCAGGTCTCCCGCAAGGATCACCGCTGTCGTCGGTGTTGTTCTTGTTCTTCAATGCAGATTTAGTGCAGAGAAGAATCAACGCAAAAGGTGGTTCGATGGCATTCGTAGACGACTACTCAGCCTGGGTAGTGGGACCAACAGCGGAGGAGAATCGAGCCGGCATCCAATCAATTATAGACGAAGCACTGGGCTGGGAAAGACGGAGCGGTGCGACGTTCAACGGAGACAAAACGGCCATCGTGCATTTCACGCGAAACGCCGCGCGTACCAGCGACAAACCGTTCATGATCAAAGGAAAAGTAGTCAAACCAAAAGCGAGCGCCAAGATCCTGGGAGTGGTCATGGACGCGAAACTGCGGTACAAGGAACACATAGCTAGAGCCGCCGCAAAGGGGCTCTCGGCTGCTATGTGTTTGAGAAGACTGAAAATGCTGTCACCGCGGACGGCGAGACAACTGTTCGTAGCAACAGTAGCTCCCACCATGGACTATGCGTCCAGCGTGTGGACGCACTCATGTGGCATTAGAGAAGCTGCTTGGCTGGACAAGGCACAGATGGTCGGAGCACAGGCGATCACGGGAGCTTTCCGGACCGTCGCAACGGCGGTGGCAGAGGCCGAAGCTAGCATCCAATCGGTGCAAGAACGGCATGCGCAAGCGGCAACAAGGTTTTGGATCAACCTCCGGACCCTTCCCAGGACACACCCGTTGGCGACACTGAAAGTGAAAGTGTGTCGCCGATTCGTATCGCCGATGCAGAGGATTGCTCAAGTACAAGGGGAAACAGCCACTGAACGAATGGAGATCATTCGGGAGTACGCGTTACCACCATGGCGAGACCGTATCCCGGTGTCGTGCGACCCTGACCGGGAGAGAGCGGCGGAAGAAGCAAAGAGGGTGGATGGCATAGTCATTGCCACCTGCTCCTCACAGAGAAGGGGCATGGTAGGCATGGGAGGTGTCGTACGAGACACGGCGATCAATAACGATGACGAGGTAGTGGCCAGCTACTCCATCACTCTCGGATTGACGGAGGAGCTGAACCTATACATCGCCGAGCTAGGAGCTATAGAGATGGTATTGAGATGTATGCCGTCTGGACTCTGCCGGCGGGATATGACTGTCATGACGAGCAGCCGCTCCGCACTAGAAGTCATACGGCGGCCACGACAACAATCCGGCCAACAGATCATACGGCAAATATACGACCATATCAAGCGTCTCGAAGACGAGGGCCACTCTCTCCGGATGTTGTGGGTTCCAGCAGGAGAAGAGGATTTCGCGCTGGGAACAAAAGCCAAAGCAGCAGCGCGGAAGGCCACAGAAGGAGAATGCAGACCAGACGTGCCACCACATCTAGCAAGATCCACAAGGATAAGACTAGCGATAACCAAGCAGCGGCAAACAAGAACACTACCAGAAAGAGTCGGGAAATACTCGAAGCAGATAGACACGGCACTGCCAAGCAAGCATACCCGTACTCTATATGACCCGCTGAAGAGGAAGGAAGCAGACGTACTGTCGCAGCTCCGCACCGGAATGGCGAGACTTAACAGCTTTCTGTGCAAGATAGGAGCAATGGAATCGGACACTTGCGAATGCGGGCAAGCATCAGAGACAGTGGAACACCTCCTATTCCGCTGCACAAAATGGACCGCGCAACGAGAAGGCATGCTGCGATGCTCACAGACAAAGATGGGAAACCTATCATACTTCCTGGGAGGAAAGGCGGCGTCTGACGGTGACAAATGGGCGCCAGACATGCGGGCAGTACGGGCGACGATCAAATTTGCCATTGCAACGGGGAGGCTTGACATGGACCAGAAGCCTCAGGCACACTAACTATTCAGATTGAATCCTACTAACATCATACAGTCTCATTTTGGCAGACCGTGCTTCAGCTGCTGAGGATAGGATGCTGAACACTTGGAGAAATTGGCCTTCAAGCAGGCCTGTCACTGCATATACATCAGATTGGAACAGTCAGTAAAGTGAAATTGTGGGGCTTCGGGTGATTATGGAAGAACCGTACGAAACGAAAATAGCTTAGCGCAAAGGCCCTCTGGGGTGTGTCCCCCCGGGCGAAATAAAATCCATCCATCCATGATATGAATGCACAAAGCTTCTACTTACATATATACTCCGTTTCGCACCTCTGGTCGTGTTTTCTGTCCTCCAACAACGGTGCTTACATCAAAGTAATGACTCGCTCGTCTTGGCGAGCTACCTGGCCAATCCACGAGCTATAGTCCTCCTTTTCAGCAAAGGATACCATGCCGACCCCAACGCGTCGGAATTGGTCCCGGATTTCTTCTGTAAGAAGAAGGAAGACTCGAGATGGCTCACGTCCGTCCAGCCACCGTGGGTATCCGTAACCGGTTGGCTCCGGGCCTTTCTCAAATTCCAACATCTCAAACACCTGACAGCTCTCCATTGCGCAGTCTTGGTAGTCAAAAGACCAGTTGCTGTCAAGCGGCAACTCCTGGTTGGAAACCACATCCATAAGGGCTTGTGCAGGATAGAGACGGCTCTTCAAAGTCAGTGAACCGCGTGGTTGATATGTCGTCTGATCAGTCCCAGCATCATTTGATACTAGTGTCGCAAGCGGGACAACGCCCGGCGCTCTTCCCGTCCTATCGAGATAGTCGAAAGAAACTGCACCTTCAACCGACACCCAGGTCCAAGATGGCAGGGCGGGTTTCTGAAGCCCAGATGCCGGTTTGTTCCAGCAGAGACTCTCCAAAAGCTTGTCGCCTAACCAGATGCCGCCGACAAACTTGTTCTCGAGAACTGTTTCCATGGACTTTGAAACGGCCCAAAACGCAGCCAGCCGGTCCGATGGGTTGGAGAGTTGGCGTTTGGTAAAGCCCTCCAGCTGCGACTGCCACGCATTATAAGGCCTCAATTCTGGCTCTGGAAGGCCCGGTATGGGCGGTTGTCCTGGTAAGCCCCGAACGGCGAGTTTAGTCTGAATACGCTCTCTGCTCTCAAGAGAATACCAGGGCAAACACTTTGCAGGATCGGCTTCCGTAGCAAAAGTACAAGCGCAATCCCACTGCAAGATTCCATGGCCGAAATACAACATTCTTTGACTCAAGAGCTGCTCTTGCAAGGTCCACCCCCGCAAGTTGATGGGACCCTCGATGTCGGAATTATCTTCCAGCCAGTCGCGGTACAGTGCGTGGCCCTGGATCTTCCCAGCCTTCCATCTAGGACGCTTACCCTTTCGCAGCCATAGATTGAGAGGCACTGGGTAGGGCGATTGGCCAGTTCGGCTTTGGAACAAACTGTCTTTGGAGCTTTTCGCGACGAGGCTCGTGATAGTCAGTTCCGCGTGCAGGTATATGGAATGCATACAAGCTATCTCGGCTGCCCAGTCATGCGGGTCGTCCTGGACAATGCACAGTGCATCGATCCAGATGTACCGAAGACCCAGGGCTTTCGTTGCCAATACGGCATCTCGCACCGTGCTTGGCAAAGTTGAAAGAGCAATTTCCTTCCTGTGCAACTCAAGAGTAGCCTTGGTTGTCTGGAGCGTTTCGTGAGGCGGACCCCAGCAGTATGACAGCGCCGCATATCGCGCAGAGGCATCCACATTGTCTGTCAGAAATGGGTACTCTCGTTCCACGTCTACAAGTCTCGATGGATACTGTTTGTTGTTTGTGGCCTGGGACATTCTCTGGCAGTCTCCATGCGATGCTTTGCACGTTTCGAGCCACTCTTTTGCAGTCCACATGGCCCGCGACGAACCGGTGCCAAGACGGTTATCGTCAAGCACAGTCGAATTGGGAATTGAACATTCGTCAATAGCAGTCAGCATGAACTTGCTTTGCAAGCTTCCATAACGCAGAGTGAGGTACTGGAAGTCAAAGTCGGAATTTGATGCAGCAAAAGCCTTTGCGGGAACCTGCAGTTGTACCGGTGTATCTCGGAAGCCGTTATCGACTTCATCTGTGCCAGGGTTGCTTTCAATAGTCGTTGGTGCTGTCTTGGCCAACAAATCAGCCAAGAGTCCGCAAAGCGAGCAGCCCTCAGATACAGAAGCTTCAAGCTGTGCCCGATTTGTGTGTACGAGATATTCCAAATCGCAGGCTTCGCCGCTATTAGAGTGATGGTTGAAGAGAAATTGAAACCCTAAGCAGCGGTCACATAGATTCTTGGTGAAATGGCGCTTATCAATCCCGGCAATCTCATACACCTGAGCGTGAAGAGAATCAATGAATTGTTCAAGGGTCGTTGTATCCGTCGTACCAGTTCTCGAGAGGTCTGTCTTGCACAACGCGTGACAATACGCCGCATGCATATCCGCCGGTGGGATGAGGCGGTTGCTTGTTATGATCGCAAGAAGATCCCGAGCTTGTTGCTTGGTACAGGTCGAATCCGATAAAGAAATGGGTAGTGGAATTCCGTGGGACATGAGCAAAGACGCGGTTTCACAATCCCGGGTCAAGATGGCCAGGTCTACCAAAGTCCATGGGCCCATCTCAGGGTAAATGCCAGCTCCACCGTTAACGAGGAGTTGAATGACCGAAGCACCGCCGTACATCATGGCCAAGTGGATTGGCAGAAAGCCTCCGGCCCCCTTAACCTTAGAATCACTGTCTTCCCACCACAGGTTCGCTTTGTGGGAAGGAAGGTCAAGATGGGCGCCGGACTGGATCAGAAAAGCCACTACATCATGGCGGTCCCAACGGATAGCTTCATGAAGAGGAGTTTGCCCAAAAGCGTTGAGAATGTTTGGGTCAGCGCCAGCCTGGAAAATCTCCTTTGCCAGATCTACCTCACCAAGCCACAATGCTCGATGCAGAGGTGTGTTCCAGTGGAACCATGCTTCATCCTTGCTCGTTTCCGTTGGGACGACACAGCCACCTTGGGGGCTTGGTTCCATCATTTGTTCCTCTGTCCATTTCACGTCTAGGTCAAGCCCAGCCGATATGAATTGTCGCATTATATCTGAAAATCGGTTCGTGGTTGATTGCCAATACCGCGCCGGCCTGAAATCACGCTTTGGTTGTGTTGCATTTGCCTGTCGATCCGGACCACGCTGGTTTTGAACGAATGGTGTCATAATTGAAGCTTCTTCTGAACTAATATTGCCTCTTACATTCTGCTCATCTTGGTTCATGAGCGCGACCTGATCGGTCGAGTGGGATACAGCATCACTGCTCGAGCAGTCCGTCGTCTGGCTTAGTGGGTTCCGTTTGTCGGCCATTGATCAAAATCGAAATTGGAGAATACGACATCAAGAAAAGGGAAGAAGACTGAAAATTATGAGCATTGAGGGTGAGATGTATTGTGCAATACTCCATGCGAAAGCCGGAGCTAGCTATTTGTGAAACACCTGTTGTGGCTATGCTCGCACTGCCCCCTTTGCTGCATGGTGAGGCAGATTCCCAACCGTGCTGTGGGAAACTCAACCGCACATGTAACAGTGCAATAACATACCAACACCTAAAACCACTTTAGGGATGAAAGAGAGAGAGACAGACGAGCGAGAAAAGACAAGAACGCACGAACACAGACCTATGCGTTATGTTGCAGCTCTTGTGGTGGATGCAAATTTGGTGACGTGGATTGATGCTACGTCAGCTCGGTCAGAAGCTGGCAAAGAGATTGAATCTGATGACTAAGGGGATACGTGTCTGAGCCTGAATACCGTCTCACAGTCGTCTCCCGGGCGATAGGCATGAGTGGCACTCAAATGTGACAAGGCATTGTGTATAACCTCAACGTTCAACATCAAGACGTCCTAAAGTTACTCACGAAGGTATTTGAACCACAATGTAGGCCTTATCAATTACATCCTGATTGCCTTACGACTAGTGCCAAGGGTTCAGTAATGGAAAATTGAACCGTTATCCCCTGGTTTGTTTTATCGCCAAAAGCGTCTAGATAATCAAAAAAAGAAAACGCGATCGTCTTAAATCACTACTATATAATAGAATTACTTCAAAGGCACCGAGACTTATATCAAGGGCCTTTAACTAGTATATAGCTAGGGCAATCGTTCTTAAGGTGGCATAAGAGGTGATAAGTATATCACCTAGTTTTCTTATGACTCTCGGTACCTAGACAATCACCGAATGAGGCCAAGCTGTCACGTTTTGCGGGTGCCAACTGTATCGACAGGACACTGGAGCGGCTGAAGTGGGAGCTACTCCAGCGGAACCTCAGGACCGCCTGCAAGTATATCCTTCCATTGGGATTTAAATTATTTAAATCGTGAAGAAAGCTGTGTTTTTTTTACTTTGCGCTAGCAGCAACTCGCCCGTGATGGAGCGGACAGCCTTAACAATTATATATCATATATTACCAGACCTTCACTATCATTGCGCAGAAGGCCGGGAAAATCTTCCACCCTAAATTTATGGTCAACATCATGCATAAGATCGCTGTTGTATCTGTTCCCCGAAAAGCCCACGGCGTTGTCACGCAAGTGATGATCGGCTTTATACCCTATACCTTGGACGATATATTGTGTTGGTCATGTCGAACTTTAGGGACATAAGACCCGCTCTTCGCTATGTAGGGCTACCCTTGCAGGTAGTGGCGGGGGCTTCCTTTCCTTCCTATTATAGCAGTGGGTAACCTCTATAAAATAGCTGTATCCGTTAGACGGTAGGTACTTAAAGGCTGTCAGCCTGCTGCTCTTAGAACAGCTAGAGTATCTTCTAATATCTATCTACCTATCTTCTTCTTATCTTCTACTTGCTACTAATTCAGACTTAAAATAGCTCTTTAAGATATTACTGAATAGTTATCTATATACAGTCTGGCAGTATAGATAAGATTTAAAGTCTTACCCAATAGAGAGATTAATCTATCTATCTTTAACCTACTTATTAAGGTAGCCTTT
Source organism: Ilyonectria destructans (assembly GCA_020740775.1). NCBI lineage: Eukaryota > Fungi > Ascomycota > Sordariomycetes > Hypocreales > Nectriaceae > Ilyonectria > Ilyonectria destructans. The sequence goes on from JAHEWK010000010.1 coordinate 2,591,895, forward strand.
AATATTAGTACTTTCTATTACAGCTAGACCTATAAGTTACTTAATAAATATATATTTATTATTATATAGAAGGCACTAAATATATATATAAAGTTTAAAGAATTACTGTAGTATAAGAAGTTAATAGCTAATATAAAAGCTGCCTTCTCTTTTAATATTACTACTATAGAATTAGAAATATAAATACTGTTATTTTTAAGAAGGATATTTTAGCTTAAGTTTAAGCTTAATACTGAGGTTATATTAGTATACCTACTAATCTTATTATTACTGGAGATTCAGTATACTATCCCTTAATTATATACCTCTACTATAACTTTTAAATAATATTTTTAAAGAAGTATATCTATATAAAACTGTCTAACTTTATATAGATATAGGGGCTTCTATAGGTTTAAAATAAAGAGTAAATTTTAAGAGCAGTTTAAAATAATTTATAGAATAATAAGAAGAGTAAGTAGGGTTTTAAAATAATAAAGAAAAAATATAAAGTTAGAATACTACTTACTATAGATATTTTTAAGTAGAATTTAAAAAATCTTAAGGTTATTAGATTTAATTTATATTATATTAATTTCTAGCAGTATAAAAAGATCCCTTATAATATATAAAGGAAATATACCTCTAAAAGAGTTACTCTTTTTATTTAAAGTATCTATAATTATATTATATAAAGTCTACTTAACTATTACAGCTTAAGTTAAAATTAGGCAGTTATAATTAGTAGAATTATAATATACCTACTTTTTTATATAATATTAAGAATTTAAACTTATTCTATATAAATAAGCTAGAATATCTAACTTACTTATCTATAATAAGCTATAAAATTAAACTTACTTTTATTTAGTAAGCCTATTAAAATAACTATAGTATATAAGTATACTTATTTAGTATTTTTATAGAGATAGTCTTACTAGCTATTAATATAACTTAGTTATCTAGCTTATTATACTAGCTAAATATTACTAGATATAATATTCTTACTTTATTATTTTACTTCTATTTATAGTAACTATACTATAACTTATATATAATATTTTAATTTCTATTAGAACTTAAATTTCTATAATTTATACCTATTCTATACTAATAGTTTAGAATAAGTATAGCTATTATATTAACTATTAAATTCTATAAACTCTTAAATTTATATAAATCTCTCTATTATAGAAGCTTAAATATTAAGCTGGTAAATATATATATAGTATTTCTTCTTTTTAACTTATATATCAGTATAAAAAGAGTAAATAACTTTAGGTTTATTTAAACTGCTTAAAAGTAATTTACTTTTTAGTTAGCTTAGCTATATTTTTTCAGATAATTTTACTTAGTTAATTTATACTCTTATTATTAGTTAATCTATATTATATTATATTTAATATATTTTATACTTATATATAGTATCTAAAGTATACTTATTTAATAGAGTAAAATAAAATATCTTATAAAATAAAATAAAGCCTTTAGGCTGAAGTTTCTTAATAAAAAGATTCTTTTTAATTATAATAGAAATAATATTAAGGCTTTTATATTAGCTCTTATTAATTTAGTTCTTAATATAGAATATAATAATATTAAGCTGGAAATTAGTATTAGTATTAATAAGGTTATTATTTTAAAAGAAGTAATCTTTAGTAATATAAAAAAGAGTAATAGTAGAATAAAAAAAGAAGAATAAAAAACAAAAAAGAAAAATAAATTATAGAATAAAAATAAGAAGAATCTATTAAAAATAAAAATAAGAGAAATTTATTAAGAATAAAATACAATCTAATAAAATACTATTAGTAGGTAGATTTATATAGTAGAATTAATATCTAAATATATTAAATTTTAATATTTAAATTAATAATAGATGTTACAGCTTAGGTTGGAACTAAGCAGTTATAACCAGCAGAACTATAATATACCCACTTTTTCTATCTAACTATATATAGAGTATTATACTAAGGATTATACTTATAATTCTAAATTATTACAATTTAAGAATTACTGCAATCTAACACCTTATATAATCTATAAATTACTACCTAGTATATAAGTATATTTATTTAGCACTTTTATAGAAATAGCCTTACCAGCTATTAATATACTTAGTTATATTAAATTTACTATTCTACTATTACCAGACTGTAATCTATATTACTTACTATAACATCTTAATCTACTAGATTATATACCTTACGCCTAAATTTACTCTATACCCTTAGGTTAGACTTAACTGTTATAATAGAGGTAAAAAGATAAAGTAAAATAGTAGAAAGTTAAAATAGTAATATATAAAAATAAAAGAAGGTTAAAATAATAAAGAGAAATAATATTTAAAGTTTAAATATTAATAGTAAAAAGTATTAAAGTTATTAAGAATCTACTTATAGATATACCTTAAGGGCTATAAAGAGTAAAAAGAAAGCTATTCTATACTATAGAAATTATTTAATCTATTAAATAGCTATTTAAACTAAAAGCTATTATAGATTAAATTTTAAGCTTAAATTCTAACTTTATTAAAATCCAGCTAATTAAAAAGTAGAGTAATTTATTAATAAAGTAATAATAAAGCTTTAACTTTACCTATATTTTTATTTATTTTATTTTAGTAACTATATTACTATTTAGCAGTAAGAAAAAAAGCTTACTTTCTTTTTTTTCTTTTTTTCTTTTTTTTCTTTTTAACTTTAAATAGATAATTCTATAGTAACAGCCTATTAAATAAACTTCTATTTAGCTTTTTATAATAAATTTATACTAACTTTATAGAAAGTTTACTTAAAATATATAAGAAATTTAGCTAGAGGCTTTAAGTTTTACTATAGCTTTTATAGCTATTACTCTATTTTCTTTATCTTATTAAAGTTATCAAAAAGTTATATAAGGGATTTTATTAAGGTAATTAGATTCTATTTATATTTTTATTTAATATACTATATATAAGCTAATATAGAAAATTAAATCTCTAAATTTAGTAAACTATATATATAATAGAATTAAATACTTATACTACTAATTGCTGTTATTATTATTATTATTATATTATTACTATTATAAAATATTTATTAGAGATATCTATAGAATTCTTTAAAGGTAAGATAATATATTAAGCTGATATTAATAGTAAAAAAAACTTAAGTATAATAATTTAAAGCTAAAGCTATAGATACTACTAGCTTCTAGCTTAAGCTTATAATTTTAAATTATAATTCTTCTTTTTTTTTTATTTAATAATTAGGTAGCTCTATTTAATCTATTATTTTAAGCTTAATATTTATTAGTAGATTTTTAGCATAAGAGTTAATATATCTATATTTATTAACTAACTTAAAATTCTTTAGTATTTCTATTTCTATCTATTAGTATTTAAAACCTCTAAAAATTAAAATTTATATAATAGAAATAACTATAAATAGAAAAACCTTATAGAAACTTATAAAGGGAAAAATTACTATAGTTAGTATCTATTAATTAGAGCTATTAAATTAAAATTCTAATATCTATAAGTAGCTTAATTTTATAACCTCTTATAGATTTAAATTATTAAAGACTGTAAATATATAACTTTATAACTATTTTACAGTTTAAGCTTTAAGCTTTAAGCTTTAAAATATAGCTTATAAATTCTAATAAAAATCTTATAATTATATACTAAAATACAGTATATTATTAATGTTAAAGATTATAAGGCAGTAAAATAAGATAATATTATTATAAAAGAAATATCCTAATAAAGAATATAAGGTTAAGGGGTATATAAAGATAAAAGGTAGATAGTATAAAATAGTATAAGATAGTGTATTAATAGTATATAATATAGTGATACTTCTATAAAAATAAGTCTGGAATTACCCAGGGGGTCTTAGCTTTTTTATAGATAATTTACTTAAAGTCCAGCTATTATATTAAGGCAATATATATACTATTGGAAAGCTTAAAGTTCCAGCTTTATTATAGTACTGTATCTATCCTTATAGGTACTTTTCTTATTAAGTAATATTGATTTTAAATAGTGTATACTTTAAAATTAACTGATTTTAAAGTGCGGATAGATTAATAAGCTAATTCAGGCTGATTAGTTATACAGTATGAATATCAGTAATAATACTGTATTTTAGTATCTTCTTATAAGAATTTTTATAGGATTTTTAAGCTATATTTTAAAGCTTAAAGCTTAAAGCTTAATTTTATAAAGAAGTTATAAAGTTATATATTTATAGACTTTAACAATTAATATATACACTATATAACTAATCAGCCTGAATTAGCTTATTAATCTATCCGCGCTTTAAAATTAATTAATTTTAAAGTATATACTATTTAGAATCAATATTACTCAATAAGGAAAGTACTTATAAGGATAAATATAATACTATAAGAAAGCTGGAATTTAGGGCTTTCTAATAGTATATATATTGTCTTAATATAACAGCTGGACTTTAAGTAAATTGTCTATAAAAAGGCTGAGACCCCCTGGGTAATTCTAAACTTAATATATATCACTATTAATATATTATATACTATTAATATACTATCTTATACTATCTTATACTATTTACCTTTTATCTATATATATCTCTTAACTTTATATTCTTTATTAGGATATTTCTTTTATAATTATATTACTTTATTCCACTGCCTTATAACCTCTAATATAAATTAACAGCTAAAGTCTATAGATTAAAATATCTAAAATCTAAAGGTTATAATAGCCTAAATTTAAAAGCTAAAATAGATATTAAAATATAGTAGCTTTATATATCTAAATATTAAGATATAAAGATTAAAGTAGCTTAAGCCTAAAGGCCTAAATAGATATTAAGAGGTAATATTACAGGCTAAATTTAAAGGAAAAGCCTAAATATAAGCTTAAGCTAAAAGTATTATAACTTAAAAGTATTACTAATAAGTAGAGTTTTTACTATAACCTCTTAATAAAATCTTCTCTTTTTTTTTTCTTTTTACTTTTAAATACTTTTAAATATAAGAATTCTATTATTAGATAAATTTAAAACTTACTTTTTATATTATTTAAAGCTTAACTATTTTATATTATTCTTATAGTAAGTAGGCAGTAATAAAAAATCTATTTATAGAATCTACTAATTAAGCTATTTAGCTATAGTAGGTAATTTATAAAGCTATCTATAACTAAATTATATTACTGTAGAATTAATTAGCTTAATTAGATATACTATATTCTACTTTTAATATTATAGTAATTATATTAAATAACTTTAATACCTCTATTAAAAATATACTATTAGTTATATAGAAGCTGCTACTTTTAGAGCTTATAGCCTCTAATAGAAGAAAGCTACTTTTAAATCTATTTAAATTTTTAGGTATCTATAGTAACTATATAATATAGATATAGTAAATATAAGATAAAATCCGAATTAATAGCTTTATTATTAATAGTAATAAGTATATATAGTACCTTATTAATATCTACTTATTAATTAAGCGCTAATATATTATAGCTACTTTTTACTACTTTAAAAGCCTATAGAAACTTTATAACTTTAAGTAATTTATAATCTATTTTAATTATAACTATAAAAATGAAAATATCTAATAATAAGCTATAAAGTTACTATAGAAGCTATAGTAGAGTAATAATATCTTATTTTCTATCTTTCTTTCAGTTTTTAAATAGTAAATCTTTAAAGCTAATAATACTAACTAAAATAATAATATAAAAATAACCTTTCTTAAGGGAGTATTTAAATTATAGCTATAATATAATTTAATTACTATAGATCTTCCTACTAACTTCTTTTTCTAGCTAAATAAAATATAAGAAGTTACCTAAAGAGTAGAGAATCTTAAGGTAAAATTAAATTAACCTTACTATAGATATAATTAATTTAAGAAATAGAATTAGAAGGAGATATATTAATAACTAATATTAATTAAATTTAAAGTATTCTAAAGAAAGCCTAAAGGAATATAGTAAAAATACTATACTAAATAGAGTAATACTATTATTATATATATACCTCTTTAAACTATATAGCTTAAAACTACTTAAATTGCTATATTAACTTTTAAGTTATAATTACTAAAGTTACTTTCTATAGTAAGAAAACTATAGAAAAATAGATTAATAGCAGTAAGAGCTTATTTAATAAAAAGTTAGAAAATAAATAGCTTTAAGATAAAATTAGATTCTAAAGTTTTATAAGATACTATAAAAAGAATAAATAAAATAAAATAAGTAAATAGTTAGTAAATTTACTATAATAGAGATTTAAGTTAATAATATCTAAATTTAAGCTTTTATTAATAGCAGCTATAATATCTATATTCTAATTAATACTATTTATACCTAAAAATTATACCTTCTATTTATAGAAATTAAATTATAATATTTTAATAGCTTTACTAAAGTAACTATATTTATTACTATTAGTAAAATAATAGTAATAAATCTTAAGATTAAAGATTATAAATAAACTGCTTTTACCTATATTATATAAAATCTAAAGAAAGAATTCTTCTTAAGGAAACTTTAAATAGAATAAAATAATATAAGCTATTTTACTAAAAGAAAGTAGATATACTATAGAGCTACTAACTTAATCTTATAGATAGATAGTAAGAAGAAATTAATTTAAATCTAGAAGATTTATACTATTTAGCTAGTTATAAAATCAGTAATAGTAGGATTCTACTAGTAGCTTTACTATAGGTATTTTTATAGAGATAGTAAAATAATTCTTATAGAATATATCAGTCTAGCTAATATTAACTGAGCTCTTTATAAAAAATCCCTATTAACTTAAGCTTATATATACTTATTAATATCCTTTAGAACTTTAAAAAACTATTTTTAGCAGTAAAAATTAAAAAGCTCTCTCTCTATTAACTAAATATTAACTATAAAGTAAACTTATAATAAGATCTTAAAAGGGATAAATCCCTTTTACCTTAGGGACTTTTTTATAGTATATTTTAAGAGGAATTACTAATTCTATAGAAGATTCTTATTAAACTGCTTAATAAAAGGTATATATAAGCTAGTAGCTTAATTATAGCAGCCTTTATTTTATTTATTAAGAAATTAAAAGGCAGTTTTTACTTCTACTATAATTACTACACTCTTAATATAATTATATAGTAAGACTGCTACTTTTTTTTACTTATTATTAAGACTTTTTATAACTTTATAGAGACCTATTAATTTATTAAATTAAATATAGTTACTATCTTCTATAAGATTTAAATAGCCTTTAGCTATAAGATTAAAACTGCTTTCTATATCTATTTTAGCTTTTTTAAATAGCTTATATATCTATTTAGACTTAATAGTACTCCTACTATATTCCAGTATTATATTAACTATATATTATAGAGGAAACTTAATAACTTTATTATAGTATACCTTAATAATATACTAATTTACTTCTTAGGGATCTTAAATAACTATATAAAAAAGGTTTAATAAGTATTTAGCACTCTTATAGCAGTGGTATTAAATTTAAATCTTAAAAAGTATAAATTTATAATAAAAAAAGTTAAATACCTTAGATTTATTATTATAGTAGGAAAGATTATTTTTTATAACTTAAATAAATAGTAAGCTAGCTAAAAGTAATAGGTATCTATAATAATAATAAAAATATAAAGCTTTTTAGAATTTACTAGTTATTACTGGGTTTTTATATTGAATTTCTTTAAGGTTATAATATCTTTAATTAATCTTATAAAAAAGAATATTCTTTAATTTTAAAGTTAGTATAAAAAAGCAGCCTTTTAAACGCTATATTAATACTTCTATAAGATACTAGCTTTAATTTAATAGAACTCTAACTAAAAGATCTTTTTAAAGTCTAACTTCTCTAGCTATACTCTTAATAAAGCCCTCTTATAAAAGAATTTATAGAGTATTTACTGCTCAGTTATATTCTACTTATAGTAACTAAGTAAATATAAGTATAACTATTTAATTTATAACTAAAAGATACTTATAATTATAAACTGCTTAAAGAAATAAAGAGTAAAGCTATATAGCTATAAGTTTTTTATAGTAATTATAGACTATAAGAATCTAATTTACTTTATAAAAAAGTAGTAACTTTCTAAATAATAAAGCTATTAGGCTAAAAACTTATAGCTTTATAATTTTACTCTATAATATTAATTTAATAGAGAGAATATTATAGCTAATATACTTAGTTACTATAAATAGAATATACTACTGAAATTAGATAACTACTATAAATAAAAATATTATATCTAATTAATTCCTAATATAATAATTCTATAGAAGGCTTTTATTTATATTATAGCTATTATAGTATAGCTAACTGTAATATTTCCCTTATATTTTAACTTTTAAGTACTTTAAGAAGAAATTATTAGTTAAAATAAAATCTATTAATTTACTCTTATTATAGTTATTTAAAAAGGCTATTACTTCCCCCTAAAGCTTAAGCTATAAGTAAATATTATAGAATATTAAATAAGCTTTTAAAATAGCTAATCTATAGAAAGTAACTTTAAGTCCCTAGGGGTTATAATTTAAAGAATTCTTAAAAGGTTATTAAAAACTAGCTGTATATTTATATTATCTAACTAAAGTATAACTCTATTATATTAAATTACTCTAGCTGAATTAGTATAACTGTAGTTATAAACTGATATTAATTTTAATCTAGCTACTTATAGCTAATTTATATTTTTATTACTAATTATAACTATTATAGAAGGAACTATATCTAAAGAAAGAGAAAAAGAAAATCCTTAAATTCCTATTAATTCTATTATAATTCTATTATAATCTTACTATAAACTTTATTATTAATTTACTTCTAATTAATACCAGTAGATTTTATTACCTTTAAGTTATTATTAACTAACTAACTTATATAATAACCTTAAAAAAGATAGCTACTATAAATACTAAAGTATATATATAGCAATTTATTAATTACTACTGCTAATTCTATAGAATATCCAGCTTAATTATAAGTAATAAAGAAAGTAATTAAATTAGCTAATTTTAATAGGCTTTTTATAAGCTAGCTAAAGTTAAATAGTAACTTAATACTGCCTACTACCTTTAAATAAATAGTAGGCCTAAAAGATATAATTAGAAAATTTAAGTTTATCTTTAAGTTTATATTATCTACTTCTAAAAGAATTAAAGTTACTATTTACCTATAGTATAGCTAGTACTTAATAATAGAGAATACTTATTAACTAAATTAAGCTTTTTCTTTATTAAATATAGCTACTATATTTATATCTTAAAATAGAAGAGATTAAAACTTACTTACTAGTAATAAGTAGTAAGAAAGTAACTTTTTAGCTAGTTAAAAAGCTTTAAGATATCTATAAATTTATTTAAGCTACTTTAATAGTAGTATAATAATATTAAAAAGATAATATAAATAAGAAGTAATATCTTACTAAAAAGCTTTAAATTAAAAATAAAATATAAATAGACTTTAAAAACTTTAAGACTTTAAAGCTTTTAATAAAGCTTAACTAGCTATATTAGAAATATTAAATTATTAAGATTATTAGCTTATATATAGTAGAACTAAATATCCTTAATATAATCTATCTATAATTCTATATTAATTTATTAAAAAGAGTATAAAAAAACTCTCTCTCCAGCTAGAAATAGAATAATATATAACTCTTATTTATTTATATAAAAAATAGCAATAAATTTAAAATTAAAGAAATTCTCTATATCTATTAGAAGCAGTAAGAGTATAGTATATTCTATAAGGCTTTAATATATTAATATAGATATAAAAACCTAATTTAAAAGCTAATTAATAGTATATAGAATCTAAAAGTACTAAATAAATATAAATACTGCTACAGTTTAATTAATATAGCAGATAGACCTTATAGTAAATATAATATCTTAAAAAAAAGAATTATAAAAATTACTAGCCTATAAGTTTTTATAGAGAATATATAGTAAGAGAATAATAACTTATTAATTTAGCTTTAGCTTAAAAATATAGATATACTAACTATATAAAAATCTATAAATTAAAATAAAAATACAGAAAGAATACAGTAGAAATATAAAGAGGGTATAAAGTTATTAGAGGTTATAAGGCAGTAAAGTAAAGTAATATAATTATAAAAGAAATATCCTAATAAAGGATATATAGTTAAGAGGTATATATAGATAAAAGGTAAATAGTATAAGATAGTATAAGATAGTATATTAATAGTGTATAATATAGTAATACTAATATATTATAAGTCTGGAATTACCCAGGGGGTCTTAGCCTTTTTATAGACAATTTACTTAAAATCTAGCTATTATATTAGAACAATAGGTATACTATTAAAAAGCCCTAAATTCCAGCTTTCTTATAGTATTATATTTATCCTTATACGTATTTTCCTTATTGAGTAATATTGATTTCAAATAGTGTATACTTTAAAATTAATTGATTTTAAAGCGCGGATAGATTAATAAGCCGATTCGGGCTGATTAGTTATACAGTATAAATATCGATAATATGCTGTATTTTAGTATATAATTATAAGATTTTTATTAGAATTTATAAGCTAATTTTTAAAGCTTAAAGCTTAAAGCTTAAACTGTAAAGTAATTATAAAGTTATATATTTACAGTCTTTAACACTATTTAAAGATAAAGCTATAATAACTATAATAACTATAATATATTATAATAAAAAGAATAAAAAGAGTTAAAATTAAAATCTAAATAAATAACTTAATTAATTAAAAAATAATAAACTTTTTAGCTAATAATATTTAATTAAATAGATTTTTAAGAAGTTTTAAAAAAAATAAACTAAAAAACTATTAATTAAAAAAGATATTATATTAATAATACTTATTTATTCTACTAGATTTTATATAAGATTTTTTAATTTATAGCTTTAATAGGTTAAGCTATTAATACCTACTTAATATAGTATTTTCTATTAAAGAAAGCTATTAATTTTAACTTTAATTATAATAAGAATTTAATTAAATAACTTAATTTCCTAAAAAACTGAAAAATTCTAACTTAATAGTATTAATAATATTAGAGGTTATAAGGCAGTAAAATAAAATAATATTATTATAAAAGAAATATTCTAATAAAGAATATAAGGTTAAGAAGTATATAAAAATAAAAGGTAAATAGTATAAAATAGTATAAAATAGTATATTAATAGTATATAATATTATAATACTAATATATAATAAGTTTAAAATTACTAAAGGGGTTTTAGCCTTTTTATAGATAATTTACTTAAAATCCAGCTATTATATTAAAATAATATATATACTATTAAAAAGCTTAAAATTCCAGCTTTCTTATAGTATTATATCTATTTTTATAGATACTTTTCTAATTAAGTAATATTAATTTTAAATAGTAGATACTTTAAAATTAATTAATTTTAAAGTATAAATAGATTAATAAGCTGATTTAAGTTGATTAATTATATAGTATTAATATTGTTATTAATACCGTATTTTAATATATAATTATAAGACTTTTATTAGAATTTTCAAGCTATATTCTTAAGCTTAAAGCTTAAAGTTTAATTTTATAAAAAAGTTATAAAGTTATATATTTATAGACTTTAATAAATAATATAAAATCTCTCTTAAGAAAAAAAAGAAACTAAGGAAATTTAAGATTAAAATAGTTATTATCTTTAATTTTTATACTCTATTAAGTATTATCCCTTAGGTTAAATATACTATTTACTATTTAATAATTAATTATTCTTATTTTACTTTTTAATAATTTATAATAGAGAGTATAAAAATTATACTTACTGAGTATTACTAAAGTTATAATATTATATAATCTAAATTTAAAGTAGGAGTATATTCTTTAGGTACTCTTACTTTTATAAATAGCTATTTAATATTAGTAGCTTTTTCTTTTTAAGTATAAACTGCTTTTTTCTGAACTTTATTACTAAATAGTATAGAAATCTCTATATAGAAGGTCTTTTTACTCTTAATATTATTACCTTCTATAATATTCTTAATATTAAGTTCTATTTTTCTATTAAAAAGTTTATTAATTTCCTTTAGTAATTACTTACTTATCTCTATCTAAAAGAAGATTATAAAAATAAGCTTTAAAATATTAAATAAGATATTAATAATATATATCTTCCAGCTGATATATTTAAGAGTAATAAATATAATAAAAATAGTAAAAACCCTTTATAGCTATATTAATAATAACAATATTAAATAAAAAAATAAGTATACCTTAAGGGATATATATAATAATTGAGTATATATAGAAATTAATATTAATCTTACTATAGTAAATATAAATATATAAATAGCTATACTATTTATATAGAGTGAGAAACTTAATACTTCTAGCAGATATATAATAATTAATATAGTTTATTTAAAGCTAAAACTACCTATTACCTATATTAATATTGGATATTTCTTCTTATTTATATATCTCACTTTATTATTTAATAGTATAAAAAGAATAATTTGCATACTTCTAAAGTTACTATTAAGAGCTATATAGATATCTAAGGATATAACTATTACTATTATTTATAAAAAACTTAAGGACTAATAATAAGAAAGATATAAAGCTATTAAATAACTTACTATTAAACTTAAGGACTATAAGGCAGTCTACTAAAGTAGAATTTTAGGCGTAAAACCTGTTAGATTAACTAGCTGTGCTATTTTATATAAAAGTGTAGGATACCCCACTTATACTTATAGCTGTTATTATAAGCCCAGATTGTCTGAGACATCTAATTGGGTAGATATCTATTCTTAATTGCATCAGGTCCCCACTCTGAGTTTCTATACAGCCTTTATACTGAAGTAGCTAGAAGGATATTGCTATAACAATTACACGCCCATTATGCAAAATACACACCGTGACGGCTGTGATTATCCAGATATATCATCTGTTGGATTGACCCTCGGGTGACGACATAAGGGCCGGATAGGCACAATCCTCTGATATATCAATATCCTGATTACAGTTATAGGTGGCGAAATTGACATCATAGGTGGCGAAAAGCCCCCATAGAAAAGAGGAGGCCGGAGACTCCGGGGATCATAAAGGAGAATGATGATAAATTAATACAATCATCGTCAAAAACACTATTGCCCTGATTGAATTGGCTGTGACGGATCCATCAGTACGTACTAATCCGATACATCAACATGTCGGGGCCCAATCCGAGCCTCCACGACACGTATCTACTCGCTGGAGCCAGGAGACTTGGTTCAACCTTAGAGGTCATCCGCTTGAATTCTAACTAACCCAAGCAGTATCTGGTCAAAGGTACTCATGTTATCTGCCTTACTGCTTCAGCCCTAGCTCCTGAATAATGATATCCGCAGCCTTTTCGCCGATTACCAAGCTTGCATTTTGTGTATTCGCGCCCATATTCGTAGGTGGGATACTTAGGTCGGCAATCTTCAGCCCCTGAGTGCCGTACACGTTCAGCTGATGATCTACGACGCCGAAGTTCTCGCGAAGCGCCATCCTTGCCGTGCCGAGCGAATGCCACGTGGTACTAATTTTCTCGCGCAGCCATTGCTCGATAGCGTCATTATCTTCAGATGAGTATTGGAGATCTTGAACATCTCTGAGCGGGGCGTCTGTCTCGATGCATGCCGCTGCAGACCCGTCAGGGAAGCGTGGGTGTCCTAGGGCCAGCTCACCACGATATATAGCTGTGCGCCGCATAATCTCTCGCTGCTTCTTGTACGCCCAAATCTGCGTTTTCAGGTCAACGTCGTGAACGTCTGTGAAGAAGCCGACGTCGAAGTCTAGCGGATCGCTCAACTCGGGCCCAGTAATGTGTATATGCCCACGTGAGTATGGGTAGGCCGTGACATTGAAGACCGTGACATACTGCCCAGCTGGGATGGCTGAATGATCACCGAGGAAGCTGTTATTATTAGCACTGCTGGAGCAAGGAATGATCATTAACGCTTGCGAGATCTTACAATGACATTAGACCCATAAGCATCAGAGGCTTGTCAAGAGTGTGCTTGAAGTCTCGGTCCCAGGTGGCTTGGAATTCAGGGCCAAGAGCGGTGATATCAGCCTCTATCGGCCGAAGTTTGGCGGCGATGTCGATGGCATTCCAGCCCAAGATCTTGTCGTTCTTTTTGATGAGGCTTGTCACGTCGGCGCGACCGCTGAGGATCCCATCGATTGTCTCATGTGGCTGAAGGTTTGTCTTGTAGGGGTAGGCGCTTGCATTATGGTCTTGGTATTCATGACCAACACCAGGCAAATCTACCACAACTGGGACGCCTGCGCGCTTCAACACCTCTGGGTCGCCAAGCCCAGATCTCTCCAGAACTGATGGCGTACCACAAGCGCCACAGGATACAACTACCAGCTTCCTCGCCTTGACGGTGAGCGGGCCAGTGGTGGCCTGGAAGTCAGGGTTTGGGGTGTATTCAACGCCAACTGCACGCTTGTTTTCGTCGAACAAGACACGTAAGACCTTGGATTCAACCAAAACGTGTAGATGGGGATGCTTGCCGTCCTGAAGCTTTGGGTGGAGGTAGGTGTGCGCTGTATCTTGTCGCTTGCCATCAGGCGAGACATACCGCAGCCAGCGGCCAATACCATTATTGGCGCCCAAAGACTGCAAGTCTGTGATCTCTGGCCAGCCGACCTTCGACGAAGCCTTGATAAAGTCGTCTTCAGAGGTAGAGGCGCGGAATGTGCCATCGGACACATGAATGGGCCCGTTGTAGCCGTGATGACATTTTTCGCCCTTCCCGTGGAATGTTTCGAGCTGTGAAAATGTCAGCTAACCTAGGTACATGTAGTTAACGCAAATGCCCTCGGCTCACCTTCTTCAAGTACGGCCAGAGGTCCTCTGTGGACCATCCAGGAGTCTTCCACGAGTCAAAATCGGACCGCTGTGCACGGGTGTACATCATGAAATTAATGGATGATCCGCCGCCTAGGGTCCCTCCGGACGCGACGATGACCTCACGATCGGCGAGTTGCTTTGCCTTGCTTCCCTTATAGAAGATGGCTGTCTTGCTGGTTGGTAAAAGATGCGACAGGGAGAGCGCTGGGTGGATGACGCTGGGCACGTTATAGTTGTTCTGGCCTCCCTCGATGACCAAAATGGACAGGCTGGCATCGGCTTCGGCTAGTCTTCCTGCCACGACACATGCCGCTGTCCCACCTAGGATCCAATTTGAGCATCTGGCTTGAGGCCAATTCATCGAGGTCGTGCTTACCTCCAGCAATAATCACATCCACCTCCTGGATTTCTTCAGCGAGCTTGGTGTATAAGCCCATCGTGAATTTGGCTGTTGCGACAACAAACAAAAGGTACGTAGATAATTATGAGAGAAAATGGTGAGAGTGGTTGTCAGTATGTTGCAGATTGTCCTTCCTTCCTGGGACTTTATATTGGTGTGGCCGCCATATTGTTGCTTAGGGCTTACATTCACAAGTACGCTGTATCGCGACGCAACCGCACTCGCTCGTATTATAGCCCTTCCTATTGGGTAAAACTTGCTTGCATAAAGCCCTATGAAACCGAACTCGCTCGTCTTAGAGCTCTTCCTATTGGGTAAAAACTTGTTAGCATGAATCCCTCACTGAATCCTACATGGACTCTCTCGCATTATGGTTGTTCCTATTGGGTAAAGATGCTGTGTCTTATTAAATGTTGAGACATAAGGTCCACAGATAAAGAGGTGTGGCATTTGTTCATGTGGGATAGTATTAATATCCGGGAAATATTAAACATCTAAACGCACAACTAGTGAGATTAACCAATTAACAGTCTTTAAATGCGAGCAACGCGACAGCCCAGTTTAAGTCGCACATAATCTCCCCGTCGTCCCATTATCGAATCTTCAGACCCGCCGCAATTAAACCAGCTGACACGCAATCATGAATGACGATTGCTACACTGCCTCACAAAGTAGCGGATCTGTAGTCTCCTGGAGTATCTATTGTAGGTACGGATATACTTCATACAAACTCGCTATCGTAGTTGTCTTCCCCATACCCCGTGCAGTATCATTCATCGCCCCACTCAAAGGGGCGGTGCTAAATCAATGTGATAAGCCTCTGTGTTGTCAAATGCAGAGAATTAGGGACCAAATGTCGTTGGCATGTTCAATTTGCTCAAGATGCAGACGGTATTTAAGTACCACCTCTCTCCCCGTTATTCGTCTCTCAAACAAAAACCTCCATCCAGCTGAACAACTGACAAGAACCTCCCTCTTGTCGTGCATTTAATCATCCGCACTAGAAACGCTCTGCCGGAAGCACTTCCTCGACTGCCTGACTTCCAAACCACGTCACGCTCGCGAACCCATACACAAAAATCTCCGATTCCCGAACCAACACGAAATGGCAAGAGAATACTATCGTTACGACCCATCCCTCCCGGCCGCTATCATCTTTACCGTACTCTTCATACTATCAGCGGCGGTCCATCTCTTTCAGCTGGTAGAGTCGAAGACGTGGTACTTTATGCCATTCCTTGTTGGCTGTCTTTGTATGGTTCCCTATCCAAGATGGTTGCCGAGGACAGGAAGCCAGATCTTTTTTAGGGTGGATCGTAGCTAATAGAGATTCATACAGTTGAAGCAATCGGGTATATAGGAAGAGCAATCAGCGCGGCACAAACTCCTGACTGGACTCGGTCACCGTATATCACCCAGGTTCTGCTATTACTCCTTGGACCGACTTTCTTCGCCGCGTCGATTTATATGATTCTGGGGCGATTGATCCAACTTCTGAATGCGGACAAGCACTCATTGATCAGGCCAAGCCGGTTAACGAAGTTCTTCCTTATTGGAGATATTGCATCTATTGCAGCACAGGGGTTAGGTGAGTGACCAACAATAAGGCAGAGACAGTAATGCGATTTCAGGAAGAATAATGACTAATGACTACGAAGGTGGCGGAAAGCTCGCAAACGCAGAGACCCCCGACGAGAGAGACCAGGCACAAACGATAATCATCGTCGGGCTTGCCATACAAATTGTGTTTTTTAGCCTGTTCATGGCTGTCACCTGCGTCTTCCACTACCGAATCAACAAAGAGCCCACAGCGAAGAGCTCTAGCATCAACTCTCCCTGGGAAAAGCTTCTTCTAGTGCTGTATGCATCGAGTCTCCTCATCCTGGTACGGTCCGTCTTCCGAGTGATTGAGTATGTCACAGGCCACGATGGCGAAATCCAATCTAAGGAGGTCTATATTTATATTTTTGATGCTTTGTTGATGGCTATTGTGGTCGTGATTTTCAACATTTTCCACCCATCTAAGGTCCTCAGTATCCCAGGCAGGGATCGTCTGAATAACTCGGATAGTGGGGTCGGATTGTTTTTGGTTAATGCACGCACATAGAGGGTCGAAATATGTCGTTCAAAAGATGGAGTCACTTGCATTGCCTGTTGGCAGAGCTAAGAACCGCCACGGAATAATCGGGGTGGACGCAGATATGGGGGGAACCAAACAAATCAAGGCCCAGTTTCTTGACGCGGATCCTCACCTTTTTTTGGTAATTTCCTACTCCATCGTATTTTAGGTACAAGCTCGCATTTAAGACGATTTAATTGGACATAGCGTAAGCTCAGGAGGCCGGCCTGGGTCCTCACATAGCCAAGCCACCACAGTCGTCGTCAACAAGCTCCACTTGCGATACGTCGCTCCGTCCACCTCCGCAACTCCGAGCATGCGTAAATAAGGCGGCGTGCGGAAGAGAATCTGCTCATCAGTGACGGCTACATCGTGCGCCAAGACCCTCACCTCCCTTGTTCGTCGCATACATGACCCTAGGCCATTCCTCAGTCGCGGCATGCACTCCCGAGACTTCCGTCTCCAATGCCGCGCCAAGCGCCGAAAGTTCCGGCCCATTGCGCCGGCCACATCGCAAGTCCCGACAAGGGTGCCGGCGTTGTAAAACGAGGAGGGTGAAGGTCCGTAGACTCCGTCCTGCCGCCTTAGGGAGTGTAGAGCAACTTTATTGAGCAACACACTGACTCAGACTGGCATCAGTGCGACGAGAGCCGACCGGCATGTGGGAATTGCTACAGATTGGGTATCTTGTGCGATTACTTCAACACCGCCTATCCTTCAAACAACCATCCCAGGGGGCGCGTGAGAATCGTCCCACTTCGACGCTATGCTCCTAGAGACGTTTCCCTCACTGCTCCAGTTCCAACGCACCAGCATGAGCCAGAACCACCAGCGCCAGTGCCAGCACCAACAAGCGCTACATCCATCACCTCCCACAACCCCTACGCCTCCTACACCTCCTACACCTCCTACAGCCTTGTGCCTGTCACGGTTGGAACGCCTGCAGATCGTCTCCTCGAGCTCCGGCTCTTCCATCACTTCCACACCATGGCCACTCAGTTATCACAAGCCCAAAACATCTGGTCCACTTGGATCGTCGAGGTAGCATTGAGAACACCCAGTGTCATGGATGCTGTTCTTGGCTTCTCGGCCTTCCATATTCGGCGGTCCAATGACTTCGACCGGGCCGTTCGCGAGACCTCGTATAAGTATATGGCGCGAGCTATACGCTCCCATACAGAACAGCTGCATAGCGGCATTAATGAGAGTAATGCCGCACCTATTATCGCGGCCTGCGCTATCCTCCTGTTTCACGGAAGCGTGAACCAAATATACCTGAGTGCTGAGGCTGAGCATCAGTTGCCTCTGCACTGGTTCCGCCCATTCCAATTTGTCCGTGCTGTCTTCTTCGTGGCGTGGCCATGGGTCTTGGATACTGGGAACATTGGCCATAGGCTCGAAGGACTATCGACAACGCAGCAACTCATACCACAAGGAAGAAACCTCGACAAATTTAATTTCTTGCTTGATGATCTACACACCGAAGGGCTACTCGATCAGGAAACCATGTCCGCATATACCGTTGCTGTGGCTAATCTTTCCTGTATTTATTGCAGTCCGCAGTATACGAATATCCTTCGATTCCCAGCCGTCGTCTCGTCTAGGTTTACTGATTTACTAGAAGCTAAGGATCCGAGGACTTTAGCCATCGTTGGCTATTTTTTCATGCTGTTGAAGATTGCCCGTCCGCTCTGGTGGGTAGATGGAGTGCCGGAGCGGGAGTTCACTGCTATTATGGCGTTCTTGCCTAGAGATTGGTGGCCCCTGATGGGCTGGGCAATTCAAGAATTTGGATGGAGTGAAGTTGGCTTGGGCTTAAAGATATAGATTGACTTAATAAGAAAATGCGTCTTTATTGCTATTATATTATCTTAGTCTTATCTATAAAATATCTCCAGTAAGTTTTATTGCTCTTATACTTATAGAAAACCTGGTATTTATATAATAATAATTACCTAAATAGACTTTATATTTTATTAAGTTTATAAAGAATTATTAAGATAATTATATAAACTTTAAGCTAGATATATACTGCTAGTAAAAAAGATATATAATTAAGTTATATTAATTCTATAGGATTTTATAGTAAGTATAGTATATATAAATATTAATTATAAATTAAAAATTATACTTAAGATTTAGAAAATAAAATAACTGCTAATTCTTCTAAAAAAAGATGTAATCTATTATAGTATAAAATACTTTATACTATTTAATTTCCCTATTAAATTATATTTATCTATTAGTTATTAAGATTTATTTATTAGTAAAAATATTATTCTAAATACTATTAAAGAAAATTATATTCTAATTATAAATAGGTATCTTACTTTAGAGAGTATTAATATTATTACCCTCTAGCTCTATATATTATTAATTAGCTTTTTATTTTTAAATAAAAATTAATTTTTATCTCTATTTAAATTTATAATTCTATATTATTATCTACTTAAGATTAATAATATATTTATTAAACTTATAGTAATATTAAATAGAAAGCTTAAAAATATTAAGGTTTTTAATAAATATACTATCTATAATCTTATAATAGTAATTCTATATATATATATATTAAGCTAGCTATCTTTAAAGATATTAATATTTTATATTTATAATATAGATATAAAAATACTAAAAGTACTTATAGCTATTAAAAATCTAAAGCTAAATATAATAATAATCTTTCTTAAGATATTTAAATATATTACTTTTATATAAAATAGTCTAAACTATACTATCAGTTAACTTAATACTATAAATATATAATTTACTATTTTAATTATTACTACTATTAATAAGATAACTAAAAGAATTATTAGAGCCCTTTTAGAGTATAATTTAGTTCTTATTATTCTGCTACTTAATTATAAGAGTGCTATTATAAGAAAGTATAGTAAAGGTGCAGTTATTAGCTAGCTTCGTTATTAAGGACTTTCCAGCGGGAAGCTTAAGATACTTGCCGTCGGGGGGCGGGACGAGGTTGCAGCTGCGGTCAGCTTGCATCCACCATTCGGCCTTGGTGAGGTTGTAGAGAGGGTTGACGACGAGGTTGGTGTTGGGATTATCGACAGAAGAGTCGTTTCCTCCCTGGAATTTATTAGATGCAACTCGCAATTTTGTGTAAGTAGTATGTATTTACCTTGCAGTACATGCCCTCGTTCCATGAGGCAATGTGAGCGCTCGCAGAATCGGCGAGAGAAAGAAGAATAGCGGCAGAAAGCATTTTTCCTGTTAAGGGATGATTTGACTTTTGATCAATAAAGAGAGTGATTTAAAGATTTGAAGATGATTGTGCAATGCTGGGTTGCAATGAAAGGACGGTGCTAGCACCAAAAAAAAAGAAGCGAACGAGGTTGAACAGAAAGTGATTGTGAAGCTGTTTCTAGATATAGACACTGACCATGACTTATATATCTAACCATTGTGCGAGGCCCGTATGGAGTATTCATCGTCGAGTCAGCTCGTGAGTCAAAAGACCCTTCATCTCCCTTAGTCAAGCGCCTAAGCGACAGCCAAGGACCCAGCTTCCGGGAGCGGCTGCCCGGCAAGCAGGGATCACCATCTTTTATGGGCGACACTATCAGTGCCATTAAAAGCGTGGAGATGAAACGACGAAGCGGATGCCGAGGTCCCGAATGTGACCATTCATAAGATGGGGGTTTTCGCCCCTTGAAGATCCTCGTCAGGTGGATGATGTCGTAAGCCTTAGAAACGTTCCAAACAGATGAAAGCGGCGTCGCCCATTGAATCGACGCTGTTTGGTGTTGACACATTGGCACTTTGGACAAGGGGGGGCTTACGTTGGCTGGGCTCACATCGCCGTCCGTAGGCTTGCGTAGAATTGCTCCTTTGTCCCTAGCACCGACCTATCTCTCAGCTTGTAATCAAACCAAAAGCTACCGGAAGAGTTTCCGTCTCGTGAAGTAATTAGCTGTCGAGCTTCGCTGAATCTGCACCTGCCGAACGGACCGCCCTCTATTGCGCTTTTCCTACCCGAACCCTATGATCAAGACGCGGAGGCATATGGAAGCAACAGTCTACCCTATAGAAGCTCTCTTGGGTCCTCCTCGGGTGTGCTTTCCTCCTCCATCCCACCAGCCGCATTCCCCAGCTTATGTTTAAAACATCCGACATGACTGCCATAAGCGCACCAATAATTGGCACAATCCTCATGGGCTATGCAGCCCGTGTCCAGTGGAGGAGAGTTTATCGGTACCCAGCTCAAGCACGTTGGATTCTCGACGCATACAGAGCCGTGACCCACGCCCACATAGCGACACGTTGTCACAGTCGCTGTCGACACACAACTGCTACCTGTCGGGGACGTTGTCGTTGATAGCTTCGGCATTGGCGGACTGTTGCTGGGCCGTCCATAGATCGCAGTCGTTGAAGTGATCTGGGGGTCATGACCCATGCCTTCACAGAGGGCGCACTGTTTAGGCGGTCGTTCGACGTCCTCTGGAAAGTCGTTGAAAGGGACCTGGCCGCCGTACTCCGCTCTGTCGTAAAGGGAGACAGCGGAACTGTCCTGGATGCCGGGGATTTGGGAGTCCGTGGGGCCGCCAGTCTGGCCTGCCTCGCTAGGAGGCGCTGCTGCGAGGACTGCACGCGATATAGTAGATGCTGTAGCCCTCTCCTGGAGTGGAAGGAAACCGGCTTTAGTGAGTGTCCCTAGCAACGCGAGAGGAATAAGGTTCTTGTGCATGATGGAAGTGTTTATTTGGGGGAATTGGACAAAAGTTTGTAGCGTAATTGACATTGCTAGATCGGGTTAACGAGTAATCACTTCCGGCGGGAATCCTTTATACTGTCGGCTTTCTCAATTACCTCCGGCATATAGATGCCCTGACATGACAAGACAGCTGCGGCACATCTAAGACCGCATCCGACTGGTAGGCGAGTATCAAGGGGGGGAGAGCGT
Organism: Ilyonectria destructans; assembly: GCA_020740775.1. Taxonomy (NCBI): domain Eukaryota; kingdom Fungi; phylum Ascomycota; class Sordariomycetes; order Hypocreales; family Nectriaceae; genus Ilyonectria; species Ilyonectria destructans. The sequence continues at coordinate 2,614,175 of JAHEWK010000010.1, forward strand.
CTTTGGGTGTTTCCAAGTCCGAGCCGGGATGCCAATAGCCCCTTGTCACGAGAATTCCCCGTCTCGTTTATCAGCGGTTCCCCTGGTAAAGTTTCTCGTATTGTAGTTCTTCCTATTGGGTAAAACTTGCCAGTATGAACCCCTCACTAAATCCTATAAAATCGAACTCTCTCGTATTGTGGTTCTTCCTACCGGGTAAAGATGCCGTGCTTATAAAATGTTGAGATGTAAGGTCCACAGACAAGGAGGTACTTCAAACTGTAGGATTTAGCTTGTATCTCAACATTTCCAGACCCCGCGTTATTGACCGCCCCAGAGGCGGCAAGTCGCTGGAAATGTGGCACTAAGTCTTCTTGCAGCAAGGGCTTGTTGTTCTTTCGCCAATCCAAGAGCGAGACGGGATCTAGGTTGAGCCAGATCACTACGTGGGTCATAACTTGCATCTTCATCCGGCCATCATCTTTGGTTGGCTAGAGTAGCTTGTAGACATCAGAAAAGGAGATAACTAAGAAACTCAATGAGAAACTGGTAGAACTCGTGATAGGCTTTGTTATCGGTGCCTGGAGGAACCCTCTGGGCCGTTTTGACCTTGGAATGGCTGTATGAGAAGATTCCTCTGTCTGCAAGGGGTAGAAGAGTTAACACACTCGGACGGCTGGAACGGCCGCATGCTCGACAGGCAGGATCGTGGCTAGCTTCTCGCAATCTGCTGCTATGTGGAATAACCCGGCTTCGGGAAAGTCGGATATTACAGGAGCCTGACTCTCACCTGTTTCGCACCGCTTTTGGTTAGATCTTTTGTCATGGAGGGATTCTTCACCTGAGTTTCAGATGTCGACAAGTCAAATAACCTCCAAGGCTCCGATTTGCATTGCAGTCACTTGACAAGCAGAAACCTCAAACCGAGCCCGAGCCCGAGCCCGAGCCCGAGCCATGAAAAAGCCTGGCACTAACCCTAAAATGCTAGGCTACCTACACTCTTTAAAATAGTTCTCCCATGCAATTTCCAATATTTCTTCTTTAGCGTTGGTTTTAAACAACCCTCGGAGCAAAAGAGACGGCTCGTGGAGAGACCTCTGAAAGACCACTAAAACTGGCACTGGAAGAAGCCACTTGCAGCCCAAATCTAGAAGGCGGGCGTCAACGACGATGATTGGTCGCGCCGGCACGATTTGGCGGCGGCTCGTCTCCACGCCGCCCGCAACGCCCCGTATTTGGTCCCGAGTCGCCGCGCGGCAGTCTCTCGTCCCACATTCACACTGTAGGCCGCCCGTCCCCGCCGCCCCAGGCTCCTAAGGTGGTAATGGTTCGTGAATCGTGCGCGTGGGCTTTGCTTGTGCTTTTAAAGCATGGTAACAAATTGGCCCGGTCTAATGGGTTTCACGGCGCCGGAACGTATGTAGGTCTTAGACATGGGTACATGGTTGGTCTTCGCCGTCCGAGCCTATATTTGCAAGAGCAAAAGCTGGTTCACTGGACCTAACTCGTTTCATTCTCACTTCTCATCAACACATACTTGACTCTTAATATAGGGTCGATTGAATCACCTTGGACCTTCAAAGTGCCAACTAAACAACTCACGCACACACCATCCGCCTTGTAATTAGTCACCGCCAACGAGAGCTTTCATCATGACTGCTTCAGACGTTAAAACCATCGTCGTCCTCGGCGCTGGCCCTGCTGCCATGCCCGTTGTCCGCCAGACCATGGTCAACAACATCCTCAAGCGGGACAACCTCAAGATGGTTCTCGTCAGCCCTACCTCCGACTTCTACTGGCCCATCGCTATACCTCGTGTTATCGTCCCTGACCAAATCCCCGATGAGAAGGTCTCGATTCCTCTGGCTCCCACTTTCGCCGACTACCCTCCCAGCAAGTTCGAGTTCATTCTGGGCAAGGCTGCGTCTCTCGACCCGGCTTCCAACACGGTTGGTGTTAAGCTCAATGCTGGTGGTACTCGTGAGATCAACTACCACACTCTCATCATCGCTACTGGTGCTCGTGCTAAGGATGACATGCCCTGGAAAGCCCTTGCTACCACCGAGCAGACCAAGGATAAGCTTCACTGTCTACAAGAGCAGGTTAAGAACGCAAAAACTATTGTTGTTGTTGGTGGTGGACTCACTGGTGCCGAGACGGCAGGCGAGCTTGGATTCGAGTATTCTCAATATGGCAAAAAGGAGGTTATCCTCATCCACACTGATAACCTCCCCCTCTCCGACCCCGTCATCACTAGCGTTCGCCAGGCCGCTAAAAATGAGCTCGAGAAGCTTAAGGTGAAGCTCATCCCCAACACGACCGTCATTAACACTACCGTTAATGGAAATGAGACGGTCCTCGAGCTGCGAGCTGCCGATGGTACTACTAGGAGCATCACCACGCAGGCCTCCCTCCCTACGACTGGTATCATCCCCAACACTGAGTTCGCCCCCAAGAACCTGCTCAACGCCCAAGGCTATATCAAGCAGACGGCCCGCCTGCAGGCCGAGGGCGTCAAGAACATCTTCGTCATTGGCGACGTCGGAGCGCTGGAGCCGAGCACGGCTGCGGTCGCAGACGCCCAGGCGATTTGGCTGATCAAGAACTTGCCTCTGTACATTGATGGTAGCGTGCTGCCCGAGTACCAGGCTTCCACTAAACCCATGTTCGGTATTTCGCTGGGTCGAAGCCGCGCCACGGGCCAGATGGGTAACATAAAGTTGTTTAGCTTCCTGATATGGTACCTGAAAGGACGATACTTGGGTACGGATTACTCGCACCTTTGGGCTGCGGGTAAGCGTACCATCAGCACGACTTTTGAGAAGTGAGGTGTCACCTCGGGAGGATGTATAATTTCAGGGTTGTCTTGTTATGCCTAGAAATGTCTGGCGGATTCCCTGGTTAGTTGTTTAAGGAATGATTCAGTTGCATGGATGAATAGCTAGTACCCCGAACTGGATGATCTTGTTTTGTGTTTCTTTTCGCACTATAGACTCAATCAAGTTGACTTGTTACAAAACCCCTATTAAATCCATTATTCGTCCTTTGCTGCATTCAAGGCCTGCTGTTGGTTATCCTCATTGAAGCCCTTCACAAACTCGGAGATGTAACCAGGTACATCAACGCGGTTATAAGAGCTTGCTAGAGGTTCTCCCATAGTAGAGTTGATAGGTAAGACTCCAGTCCAGATAGAATCTCTCATAGCCTCATTCTCCATATCCTTTTTATCATCATGGGCCTGCCCAGCATTGATCTTTGCGCTGCCAGAGGCGATCTGAAGCCGAAGAATACCAGTGCTCTGGAGCTCGGCCTTAGTAGGCGGCAGACGAGTGTGCTGCCAGCGGTCAGGAACGACACCGTCAGTGATGAGCTCCATGGCGTATAGCTTCTCCGCCTCATCTGTCACCAACGTGGCATGCCCGAACAGCATAGCGGAGCGGTAGTTGTAGCTGTGGGAAAAGGCCGAGATGGAGAGCACAAGCCCGTCGACGTGGGACGCGGCGACGCACATAGGCATGCCCTTCTCTTCGCCTTCAGAACCCGCGCGGCCAAAATTCATGATGCGCGACGAGACGTAGCCGTGGAGATAGAGGTTAAGCGGGTCACCGAGGTCGGCGCTGGGACGATCAAAGGAGCCCATCTGACCGATCATGGGGAGGATGACGGGGAAGGGCTGGGAGGGCGTGTTGAAGGAGACGTGGAGGATCTGGGAGGAGTTGATGATGCGATGGATGGTCTCGAGGGCGTAGGTGCCGCGTTCGTTGAGACGCTTGACCGTGTTGGTCGCCTCTTTCGGGTATTCGAGGTCGTAGCGGCCCATGGTTATGTGTGAGATAGGACTCTCGTGGTGCTGGGTGGGGTTGGGAGCTTGTGTGTAAGACAAGGTGGTGGCATGTGCAATTTTATGGTTTGCTCCCTTGTCTGATCTTGTTGTCTCTGTCTCACGGTCGGTTCTACTCGAGCGGAGGTGGACACAGTCTTACATAGAGATAGAAAATCATGCCATCATTTCGGAACCGAAATGTCGTGACTCGCGCGACACGTTCTACACGGCGGGGCAACGGTCCGAAGGAGGACAATGCAATGCATCTACTTCGGCAGATTACTCCGGAAATTCAAGTTCGCAAGCATATGTCCCCGTACGGAAGGTGAGTGTCATGCCGTTACCCGTTCATGTCATCCAAAAGTGAACTGGAAGTGTGGTGATGCGATGCGGCTGGGCCGGCATCTGACCATGACGCGGGCCGGGCTTGCTGAACCACGAATCGCCGGGGACGGACCCGAGCTACGGTGCTAAACCCCGAGCGGCATGGCAAGACATAAGTTACTCTCCTTCCATGAGCTCACCGCGCGAAGGAGTGCGATGTCTTAAGCATGGGCCCCTCCGAACATGCAGTCATGCAGGCGTGCACGGATGCGGGTGCAAAGCCACGGAGTAAGGGAAGGCCAGACGGAAGGCCCATCCCAAGGATGGCTGGCGAGATAGACTACTGTGTTTAGGGCCAGTCGAAGTGGTGATGGGCAACCCGGAAGGACTGGCAGGGAATAGAAGGGGACTGTCCTACACGAACGCCAGGCTTTTCCCCGGCTCCTCCCGCGGGAAACAACAAGACAGCACGCTTGCAAACTCAGGTGGATCGGGTAACAATAAATCAGTGTAATTGCGCTGCTCAACCTTTTTGAGAAGCCATGTACTCGGACCTTTCCGCCGAAGAGCGAGCCGCTGCTAGTGCGGCCAGCCCAGCCCTGACTGAAAGAAAGGCCCCCTTGTCGCAGAAGCTCATGCCTGGAAATTCTGGGGGTCAATAGCGTCTGGCCCTTTCTCGAAGCTTGAGTAAGCATTTCCGCAAACCACACGTTTCTTCTTTTGATCTGACGTGGCCTCGCTGGACATGGCATGCAAAATCTGCCGCATTCGGAAAATAAAGTGCGATGGAACGCGGCCTGTATGTCAGAACTGCAGGCTGCGATCGATCCAATGCACGTACATTGGCGAGAGACGAACGCGACGCCGTACTGACGGTGGCGCCCGGCCGTCACTCTCTACCAGTTCTAGACATCAGCTTGCAGATGGGGACGACTTGCAACATTACCACGTATCGACAGCTCTGGATATAGCTCCGCCACCAATATCGATGAGCGAGAATAAGGACCGACATCAACCTATTTCCAGCGGCAATATGTCCTTCTGTTCCCGAGTCAATGGGGCGGCCATCCAAGGACTGTCTGCCCAGCCACCGAATGACCCTAGCGCCATCCTTCAAACTCCGACCAGCTCAGATGGTGGTTATTCGGGTGCACTTCTGGACAGGATACTCCAGGGCGACGGTGCCGAATGTCTCAAAGAGAGAAACCCGGCCGTATGGATCCGAGCGACAAATGGAGATGAGTACACCGGGCCCTCATCTGGAATCGCCACCATCTCGGACCTAGGCTTCAAGTGGGTTCGTGATATCGTTCCCGATTCAGACCGACTTTGCAAGACGGTCCAAGATATTCGAAATGGCCTTCTCAACCATCTCAGACAGCCCAAATGGATACCACCAAACCCGCTCTTGACGCCTCCAGGATCGTCTAGCTTAAAGCATGTTCCGCAGTCACGAGTCAAGAGATACGTCGAGGCTTACTTCTCGACTGTGCAAAGCATCTTCCCGGTTCTGGACCAAGAGAAATTTGAGACCCAACTAGCCATCCTCGGCACTGACCCGGACGGCGAGTTGCATTCGTGGAAGGCTTTGTTGAATGCAGTTTTGGCATCTGGCTGTCGTGCGGCACTCTCAGAGGAGACGGCAGAGGCATTTCAAGAATCCGGCCGTGAATCATGGGGCTACTTTCAAAATGCCTTGTCTTACGAAACCGACATCATTCACGGTGCGACAGATCTGATGGCGGTTCAGGCGCTGGCCGTCATGACCGTCTTTTCTCAAGGGCTCTCTAGTCCCCAAAGGCTCGAGTACACGCTCTCTTCCATTGCTTCTCGGCTGGCCCAAAGTATTGGGCTCAATCGCCACCAACAGCCAGGGTGGAATTTGTCTGAAGGCGAAATACGGGAGAGAAACCGCGTATTCTGGGTAATATACTGTCTTGACAAGACGATCGCTTTGCGTTGTGGTCGACCCTCGATGATCCAGGATGATGAAATCAGCTGCTGTTTTCCTCGTGGCGTGCAGATAGCCCGAAGCCCAGGAACCAGCCTAGACCTTGCGGAGAAGAGCCAGACGTTCGACTTCTTATTGTGTTTCACGAGGCTCTCCCGTATCTGCGGCATTATATCGCGTCGGCTCTATTCAGCAACTGCGCTCTATTCGTCCTCGAGTCAGCTCTTGAGCATACTGGATCAGCTATTGCAAGATTTAGAATCATGGCGGCGGATGACCCCAGCGGAAATTCAACCAGGCAAACCGTTTAGACGGAAACATGACACGCGAGGACTATCGCGGATGCAACTTGTCGTCTTGCACTCCTCTTACTACTACGTTTTATGCGCCGTCTGTCGTCGGTTTACCCCCTTGTTTACCCATGACGAGGAGAACACCCAGCACTTGATTCCTCCAGAGACACACACAACACACATTGAAGCAGCCAGGTCTATGGTCTTGCTGACTAAGCTCCTTGATGTAGAGAGCTTCACTCCTGGCTGGTATGTTCATACCCCCGAGCAATGAGCGACGATTCCAAATCGCGTTTTCCCTACCCCTTCTCATCTTCCTCCTTCAGCATTGATGTTCTATACAATCCGGGAGTTTTTCTGACCAACTCCGCTAAAGGCTCGTGTTCTATTACCCTCTGACGGCTCTCACCACCATTTTTCTTCACGTGGTGTCCAACCCGTTTGATGAGTCAACTCAAAGCGATATTGCCCTAATGGAAGTTATTGTAGGCTTCTTTGGCCGCCTGGAATATGTCACTTCTGGGGAAGCCGCTTTTACGAAAATGACTGAGTTTGTTCGCCAAGCACGTAGCGTTGCGGACAACGCTGCCCGTGCTCGTTCAAACACCACGAGCCCGGAGCCTCGGACAAACTGCAGACCAGGTCTGGCACTATCACCAGAGGATGGCATGGATACGGAGGAAACACCACTAGAGCTGGCGGGTATTAGCGCTACGCGGAGCTACCGCATGTTGTCAACTCACACCTCAAGTAACTGTGCCCAACCCGCTGTCCCTTCTCCAGAGACAGAATCTGCCGGGACCTATGATTCATGGAACGCGAGCGCGAACCTCGGATTAGAGATTGTCAATGAAGAACCTTCGTCTCACTCAATATACAATAATGCGATGGGTCTATTGGAGTCACCGTCGGGCGAGGTGTCGGATGACAGCTGGTTGCGGAGTTGGGTGCCGCCGGGGTTCTAGCATGGCGTGCACTGTGCTATCTACTCTCAATGTATCATGCGGGCGTCGTAAGGGAAGAGTTTCGCAGAGGATAGACTTTTTTTTTTGTAATCTTGAATGTTGCGCGCAGGTATTGCATTGTATAGTTTTCATATCATTATTAGGATATCCACGGCGGCGTCTTGGTGGCTGATTCAGCGCTTAACGCCACAACGCCGCCAAATCATATATGCCTAGCATCGGTAGTCGTGTTCCCCGTAGGCGTATTACCAACCCTCTTGCATTGAAGAGCCTCGGGACTCAGGGACTTGCCATAATCAACTGACATTATACACGAATTCGATAACAACTGAGTACGGATCATGCGTCGCTGAAGAGATACAATGAATCCATGTATTGAGACGTCAATCAAAGTTACGGCAGTCCGATGTTGACAACGCGTAGCCGCTCACCCCATTTGTGGGAGTAGTATCTGAGTACCTTTGGATCCTGAGCCCAAGCCTCAGCCCGACCCCGAAAACGAACCCGAGCCTGAGCCCGACCCCGAGCCCGACCCCGAAAACCAGCCCGAGGCCGCGCCTGAGCCCGAGCCACTAGGCGCCCAGTACTAACCCCAGAACGCCGAGCTAATGAGATCATGAGAAGCACCGACCGCACTGTCACTGGAAGGAAGGCAACGCAATTCGCAATACTGAAGCCGACTCCGTTCGCGAGAAACACAGGGTTAGCTTTGCCAGCGGGGTTCCCAGTGAACTTCTAGTAGTTGTCTTTTCTTCCCACCACATGAACACTTGTCCTTCTGTTAAGCATCCATGGCCAACTTTTCTACGCTTTTGCTACTATACTCACGCTGAACACCTCCATCCTCTTACACATGCATTACTCGATCGAAGGTGCCCAGTGGCTGCCTGACAGCGTGGGCCAACACATCAAGGACCTAGTTGCAACTTTCTACGAGCTTGCCGATTCTAAAGAGCTAGACGCGGGCACTCGAATGGCTACAGAGGTGTTTACCAAGGACGCTGAGTTAATTACGGCGAATGGAACTTTCCAAGGGTTCTCGGGTATCTAGCTTCTCTCACGCCACTCCTTTTTCCGGAGAGATGGTCTAATTTCACAACAGAAATTTCGAAAAGCAGAGAAAACGCATGGTCTGTAGTGGAATCGAGAAAGCACCGTGTCCTCAAGGTATTCTCCGGCAATGACCAAGTACCGGAACTCTCAATTCTCGGGACAGGAGAAATGGAATTCAAAAACGGAAAAACAATAAACTCTCCCTTTGCTTGCCATGTCAAGCTGGACTCATCAGATCCCACGGCGGGCGTTCGTATTAGTTTTATGCAGGTCTTTGCGGTAAGATTCCATCCTCATATAACACTATTTGATCATTTGACACTAATTTATGACCGGCGGGCAGAATACGGCCTCACTTTCCGCAATGTTGGTGGAATGATTGCTTTGATAGGCTCTTGCTGGAAAAAGTGTGTGGTACGCAAGTATTTTGATGAGCGATTGCCCCCGAAGATGCTCAGCGATGGTTAAGTTTTTCTGCTTAATGTGCAACTAAATTCCAGAAGGCTAGAGTTACATAAGAATGCACACTGTATTGGAGATACTAAGGTAGCACTGTCTTTGACTAACGCAGAATCAACCAAGCACTCATTTCACTTTGAGACATTCGTTGCCAATTGAGATGAACAGTGTTAATGAAATGAAGATTGCATTGAGTGCAAAATCGTACAAGACCGACGATGACCGGACTGGTTGAACTATATCCCATTCACGTATGTCCACGATCCTTTTTCCTCAGATCCCACCTGCTAATGGCTGCAATAGAGTATACTCTCAGGGAGTGGTGTTGCATCACGCTGGAGTTTTAGTTGTATATTGCAAGTTCTTTATTGCTCACGAGTGGTAGTACCCGCCTGTCTTTTCTTGTGGCGTATCTAGACTCAAATATGTTCTCGTCTGTAGCCTCCACGCCACCGTTATTTTTCCCTTCTGGATCAGGTAGCATAATCTGTAGAGTAATCGCTGGCGGTCGCAGAGTCATCATGCGCCCATCCAACGCGGCGTCCCATTCGATGTCGTAGAAGGAGAACTCGCGCCAGGTCGACTGCAGCATGTAGGCGTCCGGCATATTGCGTATCAAATCGTACAGGTAAGTGCCTTCCGTCTTGAAGACGGCTCGGCACACGGAGGGGGGTCGACGCCCGCTCAACGTGACTCAGGATCCTAGGTGTTGAGTTTGTGAGGCGCTAGAATTCGTGCCGGCACGTAGTCCGAATTGCCCATATGCATTGATGAGTACTACTATGTACACTAGACTTGAGATTCCTTGGCTAGCGGATACGAGCCGCGCGGTTCGGGTTTCATTGAACCACCCCGAGCAGGCCGTTTTAACTCCGCGGGACTATTCCAACTCCGCGGGGCCATTTCAACTCCGCGGGGCCGCCTCAACTACGCATCAGCTCCACCTAACTCTGTGCTACAGAATCAGTGTGCCTTACATGGACGTGAGTCAGCTATTTCCTCCCCGCTCCGGATACCAGCGCTTACAACAACTCGCTAGGGACTGGAATGTCTCAAGGGAATTCATGGCCGTGAGACGTGCCCTCAGTAACCTTGAGGGAGTCCTCGGGGACGATAGCGTTAGAGGCGAAAGCGCCGCCAGCTCATACATATTAATTATTCCAGCACCTCAAAGTTGAGGTTCAGTTAATTTTCATACCTTCGCGGATTAACTGGGGAAGATGCTACGCTGACGACAATAAAGCGTCGAGGCTGAGAATGCGGAATCGAGCCCCTGCAAACTACCATGTCGTAGTCATACCGACTTCCGGCCGCCTCTTTTTTCGGTAAGGGAGGCGCTCCCTGAAACTTACAAAAATTTAAGGCTTTGTTTAGCATCTCAGCAGTCAATTGGAGAAGGGATGATATTGGTTGTAGCTGACGACGCGCGTCCTGACCCGGACTCCACGCGAGTCCTCGTTTCCTGACTCGGAGGACTGCATGCTGAACTTGAATATCTATGATGACCCTTGCAGAAAGTTTTGACCTCGGAATGACTATTTCAGAAGACTCCTCTGTCTGCAAGGGGTAGAGGGGTTAACGCACTTGGACGGTTAGGACGCCCGGATGCCCGGCAAGCAGGATCGTGACCATTTTCTGCAATGCGGAATAACCCGGCTTCCCGTGAATGGTTCGCAGTTTTTCTCTTGCCGGGATTGCCGCTCTCCGCGTAACTGGAACGAAAGGCATCGTTGTGTATTACTGATTAGCTCAGATAAGTTACGCCCTGAGAGATTGGCCCACTCAGAAATGTCAACATGGGCTCATTCCAGATAAATGGCCGGAGAATCACGTCCAGTACACCGTGTAGGGAAATATACCACATTCTTTTGCTAGAGACTCATTTTCAGTGGCTGAAACATTGCTGTTGGAGGAAATAGACTACCAATGACTGATGACACACTCCCGTAATCTCCGACGTTCCCGAAGCCAGGGTATTCAACATAATAACAAGCGAATATAAAAGCAGCCGTGGGAACAGTCGCAAGGTAGCTTATGTAGGTTCAATTCAAATCCACTTGGCTCTGCCGACGTTGTGCCACTATTGTGATAACATCATTACTTTGCAGCTTCCATCCCCTAACCTTGGACGCATTGACTCACGACAAAGCGAAATACCGGACACAATGGAAATGAAGGGAGAATGCAACTGCGGCGCAGTCACGGTGATATTTCGATTCCCTGACGGCCAACAGTTGAGTTCCATTCTTTGTCACTGCATTAACTGCAAGAAATCGAGTGGCTCTAGTACGCCCCGACTTGTCTCGGCGATGGTTCCTTGAATCGTATATCTAACATAATTGTCACTAGTTGGATCAAACTTCATGATCGTACCAAGAGAGGCGTTATCGGTGGAAGGACAACTCACTACGTATTTGGATAATAGCTGTGAGTCTGGAAATGTTCTCGAGCGCCGGTTTTGCGGAGTTTGCGGAAGGTGACAATCCCACATCGTCACTACTCGACTAAATACCTCCATCACTAACGCCTCTCCCAGTCCTATTACAGCATATACAAAAGCACTTGACGACTCACTGTGCAGTAAGTGGATCGACATCGCAGCGAAGAGTGACATGGATAATCATCACTGAATTCAATGTATAGTCGTGCGCACCGCCATCTTTTCGGTCCCTATCCCGCCTATGGCCCACACCTATTTGGAGGAAGCACCAAGTTGGATGCCTCGTGTGGAAGGAACGGCGTTTTACAAGAGAGGGTTTGGAGGAAATCAAGTGTGAATACCATGGTTGCATTCGGATACGAGCACTCGCATATTTGAGCTTTGTGGAAATGGAACCTCTGATATTTGAAGCTGATAAAGTCATGACTTTGATGATGCCACACGACCCCTTGGTGCCCCAATCCCTCCGGTCGTTACAAAACCGGATTAACGATGAAATTTAATGCGGTGCCACGACAAAGACTGTTTCTATAGTAAGAAATTTGTTGATGTCATCGCAAAATCCGAGCTAGTATTGCCAACTTTCAGACTTCTCCAGGCGCCAGTGCCTTTCGGTACGAAAGGTCTTCTTAAGCTCTGGGATTTTTCACCCCCGAAATTTAGCCCCCCTCTGGTAAAATTACCGGACTAGGCGATATGCAACTGTACCTCCTAATTGGTTCTAATCCTCCCACTCTTATTTGGCATAAATCCTCTCACTCTTATTTGGTATATATGTCACGGCCCAGGTTGGGACCAGGCGGTCACAACCGGCAGAACCATGTCGTACCCACTTTTTCCGTCCAATCACCTGAGGAGCGTTACGCTAAGGATTATACCTACGATCCTGGACTGTTACGATCCCAGGATCGCTACAATCCAACGCTCTATACAATCTACGAATTGTCACCTAGTATATAGATATAATTATTTAGCACTTTTATAGAGATAGCCTTACTAGCTATTAATATACTTAGTTATATTAAATCTACTATTCTACTATTACCAGACTGTAATCTATATTGCTTACTATAACGTCCTAATCTACTCGATTATAAATACTATACTACTGGACCTACCCTATACCCCTAGGTTAGACCTGACTGTTATATATTAATAGTTTTTATTCAGTATATTACTATATTAACTTGAGTAATATCTTGAATAAGCTAAGATGGCTTCTGTAACTTTAAGCATCTTATCTGAAACTAGAAAAAATCCTATTACTCTACTTAAGGTTGACTCTATTAATGATATTAATATGGAAAAATCTGAATCTAACTCCGATAATAAAGAGGTTACCCAGAAAGATCTTAAGAAACTCTAAAAGTAAAATAATTACCTTAGGGCCAAGCTTAATAAACTTGCCGATATTACTAATAGAAAAGATAAGAAGAAAGATAATAAGATTAACTAACTGCTAGAGAAAATAAACTAGCTTGTGGATTATAATAAGTAACTTAATAGAGATCTTATCTAATAAGAGTTACTCTACTGTAACTATATTATCTACCTTAACTCTCTTATAGCAAAAGGAAGAAATATAGGAGAAATCCTCAAACTAAAATAACCCAAACTATTTAATAGAGTAGCTACCAGTCTCTAAGGATTCCTTATATAAGTTAAAGTATTCTAAAGCTACTACTCTATACAGTTTGCTGGAGAAGAAGCTAAAGTCTATTATACTATAGAGCTTCTTAAAGAAAAAGCACTTTAATAGTTTAAATTAGTTATAAAAGACTACCTTAATAATTCTTATTATATATAAAAAAATAAAACCAGGACTATCTATACCAGCTATAAAGTATTTAAGAAAGAACTTTAAGATGTATTTAGCCTTATTGACGAAAAATAAGTAGTAGAAATATAACTTTAGAAACTCTCTTAGAAAGCCTTAGTATCTAGCTATATAGCCGAATTCTATAATAGCACCTTATATCTGAATTGGGGAGAAGAAGTATATATAGCAGCCTACTATAGAGGGCTTAAATTAGAGGTTAAAGATATAATAGTCAGGTGCAAGCCAACTATATTTAATACCCTTATTACTCTCTCTGTAGAAATTAATAACTAATAGTTTGAAAGATAATAAGAAAAGAAGATTAAGAAGTTAGAAGGAATAATCTATATACTGTCTTAAAAAGGCAAGAGGAATAATACTAACTACAGTAAGAAATAATAAGGTAATACCTTCTATAGAATAGTATTAGAATCTATAGAATTAGAAGCTATATAAAAGGACTATTTAAAGGTTAAGTACTAGAACTACAGAAAGATAGACTACTTTAAAAGTAAATATTATACCTTAAAATCCAACTAAAAATATAAATCTATACTAGAAGGTAAGTATATATAATTTACTAATTATTAGCACTCTAATAATAATAAACCCCAAATTGCTATTTAATTTAAGATTATTGCTATAACCTAAAGCAGTTATAACAGAGGGTTTAATAGAGCCTATAAGAATAATATAAACTGAAAAGAAGAATGCCTTAGCGGTATACTTATTCTTAAACTATATATCTAAAGAACCACCAAAATAATTAAAGATAATATAGCAGAGAAGGTATAAAAATAAGCTGTATAGTATAAAAAAATAGATACTAAGAGAAAGGATAAGTAAAATACCAGACTGGAAAAGAAAAAATAAAGTTACTAGAGGAATAAATCTATTTGGAAACCAGTTCCGGAAGATTATAATACCACCCTAAATACCCTCAATAAAACATCCCGCACTATAGCTATAGTATAAAGGGAAGATACTATTCCAGACAGACAGCCCAGACCTATTATATTACCTCTAACTGATAGGAAATAAGAAGTAAAGATATCTAAAAAGCAGAAGGAAAAGGACGAGCTCTACTAATACTTCTACATCAGGGAAGAAGGCACCCCCTGGGTATATATAGGATAAGAAACAAGACTAGCAAGGAAGCTAGGACTTATAGTAGCCGACTAAGATATTATTGCCCCTGCTGATAAATACTTGGAAACGGAGGATGAATAAGACTCTGAACCCAGCCATAAAGGATACTGAAGGTACAATAACCTCAGGAATTAAATATGGAAGAACCCTATAGAGATATATAACGACCTTACAAATAAATAATAAATACCTACTGCAACTAAACCTATCTATATCCGCGCCTATAATATATAATTAGGCTGCAATCTATATTATGTAACCCTAAAGGAATAAGAAGATAATAACCTAAGGATAACAGTAGTATACCCTAACTACAAGGAAATCTTATAGGTATTATATATTATCTATAAATACCTAATATATAAAGAAGATAAAATCTATTATAACTATTTTCCTATATAAACTAATAATACCTCTATTTAGAATCTATACTTATAGGATAAACTTAAGTATTTTTAAGTTACTAAATAGTATATAGAAATAGATATTATATAACTAAAAGATAAGGGAGACCTTTTCCTACTAGAATATATAAACCCAAATAGTACTATTAAAGACTGTAAAACTGAAGAATACCGTACATATAAATAACAGAAGATAAGAGAATAGTATGAATATAAAAAAGAAGATATCCTTAAATATATTGCTATAAAAGTACTAAGATATAATAAACCAGACTGTATAGAATATAGCTAGAAAAATCAAGATAAATTCTAATATATTAAGTTTTTAATTTACCGGAACTATAACTTCTCAAATTACTGAGGAATAAGCAGTCTCAATTGAGCCTGGAAAAGCAAGATAGAAGATTGGGAATACAGAGGGATAACCCCTAAATACGACGACAAAGAACCTATTTGGAATACCCAACCTTATTCGGCATAAAATATAATAACCTGCAATAAGCCCGGATACCCTAAGTACAGTATAGAGGCATAAGAAATTAATGTATACATCAAATAGATATATAATAAGGGATTTAACTTCCCAACTTAAACCGGAATAAATTAAGCAGACTAAGTCTGGTACCAATAGGTTAGAAATAGCTGTAATGAATGTTCCGAGATAGAATATTCAGCTGATAGCTGCCCTATAAAAAACGATATATACTACCTATAGAGGAGTAACAGACAGGCGATATCTATAAGGAAGAACTACCTCTAATAAAAGCTCTATATATAATAGAATTAATAAAGAAAAAAAAAGATACTTAAGTTATAAGTGCAAGTTAAAAGAGTATAGCTTACTGTATTAGTAGATAGTAAAGCTAAAGCTGTATATATCGACCTATTAGTAGTTAATAGGCTGAAGCTACTATAGAAAGATAAAAAGGACCCCTATATGGTATATAACCTTAAAGGCAATAACTTTAAATATAATAATAGATAGATAACTTAATAAGTTAATTACCTAAAGATATTTATTAATAGATAAAATTAAGAAGTTACCCTCAATATTATACCGATAAAGCACTATAATATTATTCTTAGGTATCTATAGCTAATAAAATATAACCCATAATTCAACTAGAGAATAGGCCAGATATATATTAATTATAATAATATACTCTCTAGTAAAGATAATAGCAACTCAGAAGATAAAAGATCTCTAACCCTAACTCCTAAAGACAGTAAGAGTGAGGATTTATATAAGGATATAATAGATACCTTAGTACTACTAAAAGGAATATAATATAAATACCAGAAAGGCAGAAGAATATAACTCTAAAGAATAATTAGATACCTTTAATAACAGTTTATATAGATAAATAAAGACCTTAAGAATTATAAGAAAATACCTAAAGAAGAATAACTTAAGAATATATCAGTATAGTACTATATCTATAAAAAACTCTTTATAGAAGAACTTAAGATAGAACTACCTGAATTTAGTTAATAGAATTATAAAATTATACTAAAAGATAGAATAATATCTATATTTTATAAAATCTTTAACTTTAATAAAATATAACTTAATATACTTAAAGAATATATTAAAGATATACTATAGAAAGGATATATTAGGATCTCTAAGTTATCAGCTGGATATTCAGTTATATTTATTCCTAAAAAGAATAGCAAACTCTAACTTATTATAGACTACTGATAATTAAATAATATTATACTTAAAGATTGAACTCTATTACCTCTTATTATAGAGCTTAAGGACTGACTTTATAGTAAAAAGGTATTTATAGCATTAAATCTAAAGGGAGTATATAATCTTATCTATATTAAGGAAGGATATAAATAGAAAACCGCCTTTTAAATTAAATTCGGACTTTATAAATATCTTATTATATCCTTTAGACTTATAAATATACTGGCTATATTTTAATAAATAATTAATAATATACTATATAAGTATCTGGATATATTTATTATATACTACCTAGATGATATTCTAATCTTCTCTAACTTAAAAGAAGAATATATAGAATATATCTATAAGGTACTATAAGTGCTATAAGATATAAACCTACTAGTTAAACTAAAGAAAAGTAACTTCTATACCTTTAAAGTAAAGTTTCTTAGATATATTATCTTATATAATAAGATTAGAATAGATTTAAAGAAAATTACTACAGTCAGTAAATAGCTAAAACTAATAAATATTAAAAAAGTGTAATTATTTCTTAGATTTACTAATTACTACTGAAAGTTCCTTAAAGACTTTAGTAGCTATACTATACTACTTATTAAACTTACTAGAAAAGAAGTAGACTTTAAATAGGATACTGCTATAGAGAAAGTATTTAATACTATTAAAAATCTTATTTTGAGTGAACCCATACTAGCTACCTTTAACTCTAAATAAGAAATCGAACTTAAGACGGACTTATTGGACTTTATATAAGGTGCCTAAATTAGTTAAAGGGACGATAATAGACTGTTATATTTTATTGCTTTTTTTTCTTATAAAATATATAGTACTAAATTTAACTACTCTATCTATAATAAAGAATTCCTTATAATTATTAACTTATTTAAGGAATTCCAATACTACCTTCTAGAAAGTAAATATAAGATTAAGGTCTATATAGACTATAAGAATATTATATACTTTATAACTATCTAGGAACTTAGCAGATAATAACTATAATATACTAAATACCTTTTAGAATTTAACTATATAATTATCTATAGAAAAGGATTAGAAAATAGATAAGCTGATACTATTAGTCGACAATATAACTTTAATACCAGCAAAATCAAGATTAATAAATAACTTCTATACTTTACGCCTAAAGGATATCTTAAATAGAAGTTTATTATAATAGCAACCCAAATATAGATACTGGAAGAATTAATAAAGCTTCTTATATAACCTAAATAGAGCTTTAAGAATTAGATGTATAATACTAACTCTAGACTATAGAAGATCCAGTAGTATAATAGAAAAATCATATCTATAGGATTATAATAGTTATATACAATATTCTACTATTATAGAGGAAATTACTATAGAAACCTCTAGTTATTAGTAAGGAAGCTTAACCAGTACTTCTATAGAAATATTATAGATATATATATAAGCTATATAGGAATATATAAGAAATACCTATAATATATCCTTAGAAAATATATATATATATATAAAGAAGAAATAGAATATAAAGATTATAAATCCGGCCGACTAAGATAACCTGAATACTATAAATTCAACTAAGTAATAGAAATGCTATACTGGACTCTTATAGTAATATATATAGTAAAATAAGAAAACCCACTACTTAAATAAATCTAGAAGTATAATAATATACTACCTGAAGGAGAATATATAAATAAATAATAGGTTCCTAAAGAACTATAGTACTAGCTAGTATAGGAAATTTATGAATACCTATTATATAGATATTAGGAAGTTAATAAAACTCTTAAATAAGTCAGAATAATATATTAATTCCCTAAGATAAAGAAAGTTATCTAAGAAGTCACTAAGTAGTGCCTACTTTATAATAAAACTAAGGCTTAATACTATAAACTATATAGAAAACTGCAACCCCTACTAGTTACTAAGTAACTATAGGATTCTATTACTATAGATTTTATTATTAAATTACCCCTATTAGAAGACTTTATAACTGGAGTTATATATAATAGTATTCTTATTATTATAGATAGACTTATAAAATTCTCCTATTTTATACCCTACTAGAAATCGATAGATATAGAGCAGTTTGCTTATATCTTCTTACAAAATATTATTAGCATTTATAGGCTCCCAATAGAGATCCTCTCTAATAGAGGACTACTATTTACTTTCAAGTTTTAGTAAAGCTTAATAGACTATATAGAATTAAACTACTAACTCTTAATAGCTTTCTGACTACAGACTGACAGTTAGATAGAATAAATAAATTAAATACTGAAATAATACCTTTAATACTATATTAACTATAAACAGAACGACTGAGTTAAGAAGCTTCTGACTGTATAGCTAAGCTATAATACTTCAGTATATAAAAGTATAAAACTCACCCCAGTATATACCAACTTTAGATTTACCTCTAATATCTATAGAATAAGCTAAGATAGATTAATTATCCCTAAAGCTATCCTTATAATAGAAAATCTAAAAAACCTATATAAAGAAATTAAGACTGAATTTGAATTTATTAGAAACCAGATAAGAAAATATTATAATAAAAAACAGATAAAGGGACTATTCTTTCAGGAGGGAGATATAGTCCTTCTAGCTATAAAAAACATTAAAATAAAATAATAAAATAAAAAACTGAACTATAAATATATTAGCCCCTATAAAATTCTCAAAAAAATCTTAGAAAATAACTACTAGTTAGACTTACTACCAAAAGTCAGACTTTACTCTATTTTCTATATCTTACTCCTTAAGAGTATAGAAGGAAATATTATAACTAAGTTTAATAATAAATATAAAATAGAGGTTAAAGGCCCTAAGGAGTATAAGATTAAGAAGATTCTTAAGATATAAATAGTTAATAATAAAACTAAGTACCTTATTAAATAGAAAAACTACTCTAAGAGTAATAACTAATAGAAACCAGCTAAAAACCTTATCTATATATAATACCTCCTGAAGAAGTTCTACTAGAATTACCAGAAGAAGATAAGGAAGGATCAATCAGTAAAGAACTAGTATTTATAAAGTTATCGCCCAAACCGATAGTAGACCAGTCGAATTCGTTTGGAATACCTTAAACCTAAAGGTCCTAAACGAGATAATGCTCATAACCATCCAGTATACCCAAGAGCTCATCCTCTTCTTCTAGCCCCTATAAACCCCAACGAATAGCTTCGGAATGCCGCTTGAAGATCTTGTTATGGGTCTTATGAATACACAACAAACAACCAGCTGCTGCAGCTATTTCCGCCTGCAAATAAGCTATCTGCTCGGAAATCTCTAATAAAGCCTTACTTGCCTGATCTTTATCTGCTTTTAGAAGCTTCTCCTGCAATAGAAGATAGTTTACTACTAAAAAATTAGATTACTATACTAGAAAAAACTACAGATAGAAGACTTATATAAAGATACTACTTTTATACTATTATAACTGCAACTATAATATATATACTTACTGCAATAAGCAGAATTATCGGCTATAATATACGACTTTTTATTTTAAAAATAATAAGTATAAGGTATATCTATAAGAGCCCTATTAAACTTGATATTAGCCGCTAAGAAAAGCTTCTTAATTGTCTTTTATAATAAATACTTTTTAACTCTACTTAATATCATATCAGCAGAATATTATAGATATTTAAAGGATTAAGTTAGACTAACTAAGGAGAAGAATAAAAAAAGGCCTACTTATATAGCCTTAAGGATAAGACTACCGAAGGGGAGATATTATATTACAGCCCAGGTTAGAACCAGGCAGTTATAATTAGCAGAACTATATTATACCTACTTTTTCTGTCTAATTACCTAAGGAGCATTATACTAAGGATTATACCTATAATTCTAGACTGTTATAATCCCAGAATTGCTATAATCTAATACTCTATATAATCTACAAATTATTATCTAGTATATAGATATAATTATTTAGTATTTTTATAGAGATAGCCTTACTAGCTATTAATATACTTAGTTATATTGAATCTACTATTCTACTATTATCAGACTGTAATCTATATTGCTTACTATAATATCCTGATCTACTCAATTATAAATACTATGCTACCAGACCTACCCTATACCCCTAGGTTAGACCTGACTGTTATAATATATAGATAAACTTTAATTTTACCCCCGCTCCCCCCCCCCCCTCTCCTCCCTCTCCTCCCTCTCCTCTCTCTCCTCCCTCTTCTTTCTCTCCTTAAGATTAAGTATAAAGAAATTTTTCTTAGCTGGGATTTTTCTGTTAAGAATTATATGGGATTTATATAAGCTTTTAATTTATAATAATTATATTACTCTTATTATTTACCTTTTATAAGATTTCTACTTCTACTTAAGTTAGGTAAAATCTATTATATTAAATCTGATTTTTAATATATATAGAAAATAGTAAATTGATTTTTCTTAAAATCTTATTATTATTCTTCTTTATACCTTTTAGAATATCTAGTAGCTATTTAATAGAGATTTTTAATCTTTTATATATATCTATACTGTAAAAATCTTACTTTAGATATTATTATTATTATAAAATATAAATTGGATATTCTAAGTAGAAGTTATTATTATTCTTTATATAAAAGTATTAGAATAATAAGAGTAATAATATTAAAATAAAATACCTATTATCTATTAATATATATCTAACTGTTTCTTAAATTTACTATTTAAATTATAAACTATATTATTACTAGTATTATACAGATAGATATAATAATAATAATTAAGCCTTATTTACTATTCTCTTATATAATTATTCCAGCTTAATCTTACTATTTATTACAGACTGAGGCCTAGGCTTAAATTCCAGCTTTACTAAAACCCAACTAACTAAAAAGTAGGGCAACTTATAGATAAAGTAGCAGTAAAGCCTAAACTTTACCTATATCTTTATCTATTTTATTTTAGTAACTATATTACTATTTAGCAGTAAGAAAAGAGGCTTTTTTTCTTTTTTTTCTTTTTTCTCTTTAGCTTTAAATAGATAATTCTATAGTAATAGCCTATTAAATAAACTTCTATCTAGCTCTTTATACTATTAAATATTTTTTATTATAGTATTTTATTTCTAATTATATTCTCTATATATACCTTTAATAGTAATATAATACTATTTAGTAATATATACTATAATAGCTATATATACAGGCTATATAGATTATACTTTTATAGCTTAAGTTATTTAATTTTAATATTCAGTTTTATTTTAATTTATTATAGCTTTAGTATAATTTAAAAAAGAGTTTTACTGTAAAAAGCTAAATAGAAGTTTATTTAATAGGCTATTACTATAGAATTATCTATTTAAAGCTAAAAAGAAAAAAAAAAAAAAAAGAAAAAAATCTCTTTTCTTACTGCTAAATAGTAATATAGCCGCTAGAATAAGATTAATAAAGATATAGGTAAAGTCCGGCTTTACTGCTACTTTGCTAATAAGTCGCCCCACTTCTCAGTTAGCTGGATTCCAGTAAAGCTAGAACCTATACCCAGGCCTCAGCCTGTAATATTACCTCCCTTCCCAATCTCTAGCGGTTCGCCGGCATCTTGCCGGCGTCTTAAAGCTTTCTTACAGTCTGTCCGCTATTAAGATCGACCTATAATGTCCTTCGAAGCATTCTAATGCTACAGTATCAGCCAATATTGCTACTGGCTCCTACGTTGGGCTTATATAGCCTTACTATTGTATTAGAGCCTTCTGTCTCTTGCTGCAACCTTGCCGCTTAGTTCTTATATATAAGATCTCCTTAATTTCCTACTTATCCCCGCTTTTATCGTTCTGGACTGGCAGAAATTAGAAGTTATCTTACTGTTATCCTGGGGTGGAGTCTTCTGGCGCCCTATATAGTAAGTCGATATAAAATTACAGGTATATTGCCTTTAGTATATTAAGCTCTATAATATAGAAGCTTAGGACCTTTATTACTGTATATTTATAATATAGCTAATTAAGCTTTTTATAAGATCTCGGCGAGTAATAATTACCTATTGCTAGCTATACCTTATCCCCTACCTTAAACCTCTTAGAAGGGTATTACTGTATATTTGCTATATATTTATTTCTCTGCTATATAGCTGCTGCTGCTACTTAAATATACTTAGTAATCTTATATACTCTCTCTATCAGTTTATCTGCTGCTATTGCAATATTATCTACTAGCTTTCTTACTCTTTTAACTACTGTAAAAAGGTCTATATTATAGCTATATTATATATAGAAGGGGCTTATTTTAATTGCTATACTCTTATAGTTATTTAGTGCTAACTGTATTACTGGTAATTAGTCTTTTTAATCTATCTGAAGGTATAAGATATAGACTTATAGATAGGCCTTAATCTTTTAGTTAGTTCTCTCTGGCCTACTATCTATTTAAGGGTAGTAGGTAGTATTTAGTTACTGCTGGATACCTACTAATTTACAGAACTGCCACTAGAACCTACTGGTCTAGTTGCTCCCTCTATTACTTATAATAGACTGAGGTATTCTATAAAACTAAAAGTAGCAGCTGAGAAATTGCTATATATACTTCTGCCTTTATACTATTTATTATCTTTAGTATTATAGCTCTTATAAGTTAGTTCTAAATAACCTATAGATATTTTACTGCTTCTTTACTAATTAGTAGAAAGTCTATAATAAAGTCTATTATAAGGTAATTATATAGTCTCTTGGGAATTAGTAATAGCTTTAAGAGTTCTCTTTTTATCTGCCTCTAGATATACCCCCTTCTGTATATATTGCAATTATATAGATAGCGGTAAATTAGCTATAACTGCTCCAGCTAGAAGAACCTTCTGCTTATAATAGCTAGTGTAATAGGCGATTGGGGACGCTTAGGCTAGCTGGTTGTTAGTAAGGGTGCTTAAGGAAGGTCTGGATGAGGTTAAAAGGGGAGGTTAGAGACTGTATAAAGGTAGACATCGATTTTTACTTCTCTTAAGATTCTTTCTAGAAGTTAGAGAGGCCGTAAGAACTTAAGACAGCTAGAGAGTCTATTAAATTGTTACCTTTATTTTTGAGAGATTTATTTAAGTCTATTTTAACTATTACTACCTTCTTTATTTAACTTCTATCTCTAATATCCCCCAGATATCAAGCTGCTATAAATTCTATTAAAGTCTTACTAGTGGAATTTTCTATAACTAACTTGAAATTCTATCTAATAAGATACTTCTTTATTAGGAGATATAAGCCTTAAATCTATCCGACCTTATATATATAGTCTGGTGTAGCTTCAGGCTGACTATTTAAGATACCTATATAATAATCTTCTATATATCTCCCCTAGGGTAAGTTAATAAGTTAGATATTATTTTTATCTCTTTCTGCTGCTAAATTTAGAGGTTATAGTAGGGCGGTAAATTAATTAATCCTACTTATTAAAGTAATTAATTAATATACTTTTATACTATAAGCTGTCAGACTTAAGAAGAGTGGAAAAAAAGGAAAAGGAAAAGATAGAGAATTAAGACCTCCCTAAGATTTCTATAAGCTAAGAAAAGTCCCCTATTAACCCAGTTAAGAAGTAAGGATTTCTATTTAGAGATATCTGCTGTTAGAGGAGATATCTATAATAAGCTAAGCTTTAAGCTATACTATTTATTATTACTCTAATTTTTCAGCTTTAAGAGCTAAATTAAAAAAGAAAGTATAATCGGCTTAAAAAGTATCTTATAAAATAATATCTTTAGATAATTATTTCTATAGGAAGCCTATTTAGGGCTCAGACTGCTAGTTTTACTTAGTTAGCTATTAGCTGGATAAGAAAGTATAGAAGTTAGAATAGAAAGATATTACTGTAATAATTATAACTTAGTATCTTATAAAAGATTAAGGTTTAGCTATACTAGCTTTAATATTAATTAGCAGTATTAAGATTCTAAAGCTTATAGGGATAGATATAAGAGAAGGAATTTTAACTTTAAAACTAATAAAAAAGATAAGCTATAAAGAGGATAGAAAATAGAGAGAGAGTTATCTTAATAATAATTACTCTATAAAGAGAGATTCCACTAGAAAATATAGAAGAAAGTTAAGTAAAGACCTTAATTATTAGTTAAAATCCCCCTTTATTATTTCTAGCCTATTTTCAAGAGATTTTTATAATTATTATAACTTTTATCTATTAAAAGTAGATACTTAACCCTCCTTTTAGTTTTCTTTATTATTTATTTACTACTTTTTTATAGCTACTTAATTCTCTATATAAAAGAGATATCTTTACAGTTAAATATTTATTTTAATATAGTTAGTTAAAACTGTATTAAAAGAGAAGTATTATTCTCTAAGAGACTAAAAATTTACTAATTTCACTTATAATTCCAATACTACTATAAAGGCAAAGAGAAGAAAGAGAAAGAAGAAGGTATTTAATTTAATACTTATAAATATAACTAGCTACTCCCTAAATTGCTATAGTAAACTAACTTAATTACTGCTAGCTCTCCTCCTTAGTAGTATAAAGTTATCTTTATAAGACCAGACTCTACTGGAAATAAGCTTCTATTTTAGGATAAACCCATATAATAGAGGTTTTATTAAAACCGATATAAATAGTGAATTAGGATTCCTTATCTCTATCTATATATTTAAATGTAAGTTTAAAGAGACTAATATTACCAGCTTTCTATAGTTATTTAAGAATTATATTAAAAGTAGGGTATATACTGATAAGTAGAAGAAGCTGCTTATAGTCTATTTCTTCTATAAAGATATTAGGTTAAAGGTAGAAAAAGCCTATATGTACAATACTTAGAAGGAAAATAAGATAAAGCTTCTAGAGGACTTTAAGAAGAGTAATAAAGAATAATAGCTCTAACTCCTTAAGAGGATTCTAAAGATAAATATTCAGTCTATAAGGAAGGTAAGTAATATTAAGGTACTTAACTGGCTTAAGATCTATAGGGAGCTATATAAAGCTCTTTAGAATAAAGGGAAATTTAAGGAGGGAAATTCCTACTCTATCTTCTATACTCTTCTCCAGAAGGTTATTATTTAGGTATATTAATAGAAGAATATTACAGTTAATAAGATATAAGCTAAAACCTATAATAATATAGTTAATTTTATAATATCCTTACTTAAATAGAATTAATCTTATAAGGACCTAATTAAGAAACCTTAGAAGAGAGAATATATATTAAAAGAGAGAACTTTAAAGAAGGATATAGAATGTTTCTTTTAACTACTAAGTTAACTAAAAACTAACCCTACTATTAAGTTCCTTATTAAGCTAGTTTAAGACTTAAGTATTAATATCAGTAAGTAATAAGAGAATCTAAAAGTTAGGTTGGAGGCTATAATTCAGAATACTATAGATAAATAGAAGTACTTTAACCAGACTTATAATAACTATATTCCTATACCTAAGGAATTCTATATAGACAACCAGAACTTTATTATTAATACCAGCTATAGTTAGAGGCAGATTAAATACTTCTACTGCTATATTGCTAGTTATTTCCCTAATTAGTACTATAAGCTGCAGTAGAATTAAGATACTGGCTACTGTAACTTTAACTTAAAAGCTAGAATAGCTTAAGTAAGTTAAAGGGAAGTAGATATCTCTTTAAAGTTAGTCTAAAAGATGGAACTTTTTAGTGGTATTAAGAAGTTAGTAGTAATATAGATAAGGAAGTTCCTACAGTCCCCTACTGCCTATTTTCTAGATGGGATAATATCTGGCTTTACAATCTGAAACTGGACTTCTAATTAGAAAGAGTAAGATCTAGTTATAGACTTTATAAAGAGGAATTAGAACTTAATATTTAAAGATTTAGTTATTAGAAAGATAAGTAGTAGAATTGGGCAGTTAATTAACAGCTAAAATAATAAGCTTATTACTAAGGCTAATATTATCTTAATTGATAATAATAATACCTAGAAGCCTCTAATAATTCTAAATAATAATATTACCTTTAATACTGCTATTAGTAAAAGGGCTAGAGTAGAGAAGCTGCCTAAGGAGCCTAAAAGAGATTATTTAATTCCTCTTATAACTATACTAAGGATCCTTCAGCTAATTAATCCTAAGGACTGAAAGCTAGTAGAAGTAATTACTAAGAATAACTCCAGTAGAAATATCTATCTAACTACTTTAATTGAAAATAGAGCTTTTTTAAGGCAGAAGGTCCTAAGTATAAAGATTAATATTTCAATCCCTTAGATAACCTAATATAACCCGAAATTTAGCTGTTTAATAGCTAGGGAATTAATTTATCTAGCTGATAGTATTATTAATACTGTCTGGCTAGACTTAGCTTCTTTCTATAAGAAAAAGTTGCCTAAAGAAGTTAAAATAAATCTTATTAAGGGATAGAAGGAACTAGAGCTTATAGTATGGAATAACTTACTTTTTACTGATACCTACTTTAATAATTTAGCTTGATATTATAGAGTTCTTACTGTTATAATTAGCTAAGATAAATTGCCTTTAATACTCTAGGTTAACTCTCTTCTTACTTTAGAAGACTATCTTATAGAGGAAGATAAAGTTATAAAGAAGGTCTCTTATAGAAAAGAGTAGAAATAGTCTGACTGGAAAGTACCTAATAAGATAATAATAAGATTATTTATAAGTTTTATCCAGAATATAGACTTAAGACTATAGTTAATATATTAAGACCTTTTAAGGCTTTAGATAAGACTTAAGTATCTAGATAGTTATATCTAGAAAGCTATTCTAAATATAGATACTAAAGGTAATATTATTTCCGATTATATTATTAAGACTAGCAGGCTTCTATTTAAGTCTAGCTCTATTAAGACTATATTCTTCTTAAAAGACTCTATTTCTATAGCTGGAGTTATTAGTATTAGAGTCTATTTAAGTAATATCTTTATTAAATAATAAATATATATAGCTCTATTCTTAGCTGTATCTATTCTCTTTATCCTAGGGATGCCTTTTTTCTAAAGTATAAAGATTACCTTTAACTATAGCTCTATCTCTAGAGAGATATTAATAAGCTGTAAGTTAGGTACTATTAACTTAATATTGCCTATTATAGGTAGTATATAAAGAGTTAATTTAGTTGCTAATAATAAAGTACTGGAGGGGTTATTATAAGTATATTAAAACCTTTTAAACTAGCTATTAATAATATTTACAGTTTAAAGGGAGATAATATTAAGTATCTTATTAGATATATTAATAAAAAGATAGTATAGAAAGTCTTTAAGATTATTCTTAAAAACTAAATAAAAAAGAATAATTTAATACAGTCTAGAGTTAAGAAAATATATACTTAAAATAGCAGCTAAAAGGATATAACAGTCCGGATTAATATAATATATAAAAGAAAGATAGAAAAGATCTAGCCTAAGGATAATATCCCTTCTAATAGATCTATACCTAAAGAAGACTTATACTAATAAGATAAAAGATAGAATAAAATTAAAGGGAATCTAGAAAAAGACTTACTTTATTCTAACTATATTACCCTTAAGTTCTTAAAGATTAAGAAAGAATTAAGGCTTTTTAATAAGAGACTAAATAACTTAATAGAGTAGATAAAGAATACCCTTAATAATATAGAGAGGGAAATCTTCCGTTAAATTATCTTTAATTAGAAAGAAGCTCTAGCCTAAATCTTTAAGAAGAAAGAGAAACTTAACCTTAGGATTACTCCCCTCTAGGTTATTAAGATTACTTTTTATTCTACTTAGCAGTATAGTAATATAGTAATTCTATATAAAATTAAAGCTAAAGTTATTAAGCTACTAAAGAAAAAACTGAAGAATAAGATTATTAAAGAAAGTTATACTTTCTATAGAAACTAGTGGATACTTATAGCTAAGAAGAATAGAGGCCTGCATCTTATTAACTCAGCTAAAAAGTATAATACTTATACTATTAGTGTTATACTGAATGTAGAATCTAAATAATACTAATAAAAGCTCTTAATTTTCTATCTAATAAAGGGTTAGGGAACAGTCTTATAGATAAAGTTAAGGGCGGCCTCTAGCAGCCTTTAGAACTGAGGTCTAAAGGTCTAAGACTAAAGGACCTACCTGCCGGGAGTTTAAGACTGTAATTCAGACTGAGTTTCTAGTATTCAGTCTGAAAGCTATTCTAGGCGTCTTATAATAACCCCAGAATATAACAATTAGGGACGGAATAATTCCTCTAGGAATAGAGAACTTCTCTGCTGAGTTTGGGATATATTTTATCCTTTTAGTTCTTAACTTCTTTTCTGGATATAATTAGATTAAACTGGATGTTATAAGTAGAGATCTAATAACTTTTAATATATCTATCAGCCTATTCAGACTATATACCCTTCCTTAGAGAGCTATAAATTCAGTAGCCTAATTTATTAGAATTATAATAAGGATTCTATTCAATTTAATACCTGATAAAGCTAGGGCTTTTCTAGATGATATTGGTATTAAAGGCCCTCTAGAAGATTATAATAGGGAGGAGTCTCTTTTTAGTGTTAGAAGGTATATTCTGGAGTATCTTATAAACCTTAATATAGTTCTTATTAATATAGAGCTTTCTGGCTATTTAATTACAGTAAAGAAGTTCTTCTTTTACTAAAAGGCTACTCCTCTAGTAGGATATCTTTATAAAACTTATAGCTATAAGCCTATAGAGAATAAGGTCCTGAAAATCATTAAATAGAAGGCTTGCTAAAACCTAACTAATATAAGAGTCTTTCTAGATATTATAGAGTACTATAGAATCTAAATTAAAAGGTATATTTAGATTGCTAAGCTTCTTACTGAGCTATTAAAAAAGGATACTTTCTAGAAATAAAAAGAAGCTTAGAAGAAAGTAATAAGGATACTGAAGGAAAAGGTTATTACTGCCTCTATCCTTATATCCCTTAATCTATCTAAAGAAGCTGGGGAAGTTATCTTAATAATAGATACTAGCATTCTAAGTTGGAGTGCTATCTTAATATAGATAATTAAAGGAAAATACCACTCTATAAGATTTAAATCTGGCGTCTAAATTAATACTGAGAAGAAGTATAATATAATAAAGCTAGAGTGTAAGAGAGCTCTTTATACAGTTAGATATATAAGAATATAGATCTATAGATATCCCTTTACCTTAGAGACTGACTTTAAAGTCCTTATTAACTAACTTAATAGTAAGGCAGATAATATACCAGAATCTATAGTAGTTAGATAGATTAGCTACCTCTTACTTTTTAACTTTACTATTAGATATATTCTAGAAAAGAAGAATATAGTTACTAATAGTCTTTTAAGGAAAGAGAAGAGCCCTTTTAACCTCTTAAACTAAAAAGCTAAGAGGGATATTAAGAATAAAATTAACACCTACTTTAATTTTATTCTTTTTAGCTCTAAAGATAAGAGCTTAAAAGATAGCTATAAGGGTAAATAGCTAATTCTAGAGAATTACCTAACTTCCCTAAAGTAACCTAAAGGGCTTTCTACTAAAGACTTTATATAACTAAGGAAAAAGGCAATATAGTTCTATATCTACAGTAGTTAGATCTAGAGATAAAGCTTAAGACTAAAAGATAACTTTACTCTTATAGTTAATAATAATAAGCTTTAAAAGTATCTTATTATATTATCTTACTATAATAGGGGTTATAAAGGCTGGAAGGTAACTATTAAAATTATTTCTTATTGCTATTTCTAGTAAGGCTTTAGATATACAGTAAAGTTAGTTATCTGAATATACCTAATATATTAGATTTATAGAGTTTAGAGAGCTATTAAGATTGCTAAGCCTATAGCCCCTTAATATTCTATAATAAAGATTTATATAGACAGATAGTATCTTTCTGATAATAATAAAATAAAGTTCCTTCTAGAAGCTAGGTGTAATATAATAGAGTGAATTAAAGCTATACCTTATAGAGCTCTTAATACTGTAAATATCAGAAAGTTTATTAAGAGGATTATCTATTACTATAGTATACCTTTAAAGATTATTATAGATAATAGAGGTAAGCTTATAAAAGGAATTTCTAATAAGCTGAATAACCTAGGGATTAAGATAGCTAAGATCTCCTTCTATAATTCCAAGTTAAATAGGCTAATTAAAGTTAGTTATATATCTATAGTTAACTATTTTAAGAAGCTTAGAAGATTAGGAAAGTAGGTATCTCTAGTAGACTAAGCCCTACTTGCAGATAGGTTTACTATTAGAGGGTTCTATAGTTACTTATTTTTTTAGCTTCTCTATAGGTAGGAATTTATTCTTTCTATAGAAGTTAAAGTTTTAACCTAGAGACTTATTAACTGGGAAGAGGTCTATAGCAGGAAAGATATTATCTTAGTTTAAATTTAGATTTTAAAAAGATAGAAAGAGGATTTAAAAGCTGCTAAAGTAAAAATTAAGAAATATTATAAGAATCTAGCGAGAAAGATAACTAAATCTAATACCTTTAAGCTGAGGAAGATACTGCTATTACTAGGGGATCTTATTCTTTTCTATAATATTAAGAACTACTATAATCTTTCCTCTACAGCTAAGCTTAAGCTAAGATAGTAAGAACCCTATAAAATTCTAAAGATTCTTAGAGAGATTAAAATCTATATTCTTAAGACTCTAAATAGTATAAAGATAGTAGGAACCTACTATAGAGATTAACTTAAAGTCTTTATAAAGAATAATTAAGATTAATAGGCTAGCTCTAAGGATACTAAGGTTTAGAGACTACCTACTAATAATAAAAATAAGGAATCTAATAAAGAATTATCTTATAATAAGATCTATTAACTTAGTAAGGCTGGAGATTTATTAGATAACTTTAATATTAAGCTTATTACTTATCTATAGAGAGAACTTAGGGGGGATTTCTAAGTTTATATCCCAAAGATAAATAAGAAAGCTAAAAATCAGTATAATAAAGTTTAGAATATCTTATTAAATATTTAGAGATATAGTATCAGCTAGAGATAGCAGTATTACTATATAGGGAGGCAGATAGAGAAGGTAAGAAGTAGGGTTACTAAAGAGACTTAAATATAATAAATCTTAATAGCTAAAACCTAACTAAATAACTGCCTAAAAGGAACTAGCTGCTATAAATAACATCTTACAATAAAGAGAAATAGTATAGAGGGAACCTATCTAGAAGAGAAGAGAGTAATACCAACTAAGTAGTAATATTATTCTCTAGGTATTTACTATTAATTACCTATACTATAAAGAATAGAAGAAGGGACTGTTTTTCCTCCTTTAATAGGGGAAAGAAACCTATCTAGACTAACTAAAGAGCTTAATATCTATTATAAAGAACCTAAGTAGAGATAAAAGCAGCCTGGCGGCAGATTTTAAGATTAGAAGTACCTTCAGCCTTAAAGGGATACTCGCTAATAATATAAGGGTAAAAGTGGGGATTAAAGATATCTATAGTATAGAAAGTTAATATATTTAGATTAGTAACTTTACTACTAAGAGGAAACTTTTAAGGATCTCTCTAATAACTTAAAGCTATATACCTATAAAGATATCTCTAATTACAGTTAGACTAATTATACTAAATATAATTAGTATAGACTCTATTTATATATTCTGGGACTGAAATATAGATATAAAAAGAAGTTAAAATATACTTATTAAAGTGGGTAGTTATTAAGAAGTAGCTATAAATACAGCTATAATATATAACCGGATTAATAACCCTAATAAAGGTAATAATAAGAGCCTTAATAAGGTATAGATAAAAAGGAAGAATAGTAAAGAAATACCCTCTAGGGTAAGCTTATTCAGCTAGAATAAAGATCTATTAGAGAGGGTGGGTAGCTAGCAGTTCTATTTTAGTAGTAATAGTTATATTATAAAAAGAAAGCTATTTAAGAAACCAGATAAAAAAGCCAGCTTAGCTGTTACTAAAGAGAAATTAGATATCTAACTTAATATATATTAGCCAGCCCAGTTAATTAAGAGCTTGAAAACTGTAAATCTAAATATAGAATATCTTTAGAATTTAAAAGATTATCTTATTAGATAACTTAAGCTAATAGAAGAAAGATAAGAAACCTTATTAATATAGAAGCTAGATTAAGCTTTAATATAGAAAAGAGATAAAGAAGTATATCTTAAGCCTTTTAGTAGGTATTAGTCTGATGTAAAAACTTAGTGGCCTTAATACTATATTTAACTAGATAGCGGATATTAGAAAGCTTTTCTTAAGGAAGGCTAGAGAGAATAATAAGCTTATCTTAGAAAGAAGCTATTATAAGGTAGTATAATAGTTATAATAATAAGGAAAAAAAGGGAAGTTTAAAACTAAATAATAAGGAAATCTTAATAATAGTAATATAGAAGAGAAAGAGGCTTTAAAGTATAAGAGACCTAACCTTAAAGCTAAGCCAGCAGAATTTTATTATAAGATATAGAAATTATAAGAAGTAAGTATCTTTATTTACTATAACTTAGAAAGGAAAAATAGTAAGAAGGTCTGGAAAATAATAATAGCTGCTACTGTAATTTACTATTATAAAGAGAGCTAAGCCTCTATAGTATAAAAACTCTTAAATACTCAGTCTCTTAAAAATACTAATATATATATACTCTTCTTATACTCTAGCTGCTATAGAAATTAATATTATAACTTAAGCCTCTATACTATATTTCTTTTTTAATTAAGCTTAAATCTTAACTACTATCTTATTTATTATTTTCCTTTTTACTAACTGACTTTTAAATTTATTACTACTCTATAGAGCTTTATATATAATAGCTACCTCTAATAAGGCTATAAAGAAGAAGGTATAATTCTACTATAGTATAAAGTTAGTAACTCTTTATAAAGAGACTATCTATAGAGAGAGAGAAAAAGAAAGCTTTCTTTACTATAATAAGAACCTTATAAATATACCTCTTATTAGTAGGCTCTTTTAATAACTAACCTTCTATTCTTCTTAACTAAATTAGACCTATTAGAAAGATAAAAAAGCTAACTGCCTTAAGCTTAAAGGCTTTAGCTTAATTTAAAGCTAGGTTAAAACTGTTAAATTACACTCTAATTTTAATATAAAGAACTTTAGAGTATAGAAGGATTATTATATTAATCTTTAGAATCTATTAATTAAGCTTTAAGATAGTAAGATATTAACTAACTTTAGTTTTATTGCTTTTCTATAAATAATAACCTATAGAATAAGAAATCTTATAGCTATTATACCTTATAGCCTAAACCTTAATAACTAAACTCTTAAGACTAATAAATAGAAAAAGAAGCTCTATTTATTTAAAATTTTAAAGAAAGATATTCTAGTTATAAAGAACTAATTTATACTAGGCTTTTAACCTATTTAAGAGACTATATTTAACTATTACTACCTTATTAATATTACTAACTTTATAAACTGAAAGTATTAAATTACTTATATTTAGAATGCTATAAAGACTTAACTTTTCCTTTTTAATACTCTAAATAACAATAAGAAGAAATAATTTAAAACTCTTAGAGTAGCCTAAAGGGAGGTTATAATTCTTAATAGTATCCTCTATAATTTTACCGTCTTTAGTATACCAGCTTTAACTCAGTCTAGTAGATAGAAGTATAGTTATCTTATAGTCTTTCTTATAACTCTTACTATTTAAGAAATAGTTAGCCTGAATAAGTAATAAATAGCTAGAGGAATCCTAAGGTAGAAACTTATCTTTAACAATAAGAATAATAAGCCTAATAGAGTCTCTTTTAAGTTATAATTTTACAACTAAAAGCTGGATACTTTTAAGCTAAAGCCCCTTTTAAAGCTAAAGATAAAGGGAAAGATAGCTAAGAAGAAGAAAGCTATAGAGGTTAGAGAGCCTATAGACCTAAATCTAGAATATATTAAAAGCTTTATTAGGTGTACTATTATAGAGAAGCTTAGAGTTTAGAATCTAATATACAGTAAGAATTAAAATAAGAGTAACTAGAAGATTACTTTATTCTATAACTACACCTATTAGCTTATACCTGCTAACTAGAAACTTAAAACTATAAATCTCTATATTAATTTTAGTGGATTTATACTAATTAACTGGAAAGATCTTAAGGAAAAAAAGCTTTCTAACTCCTACTAACTTATTTAACATCCTGCTACCTCTTTTAGCCAGACTTTTTACTATACCTTAATATATCAGTCGGACTGTCACCAGACTAAATTCACTATATCTAATAACCTAATTAAGATATTTACTAAAAGGGGATATAAGGTTTAGAAGGGTATCCTTAAGCTGCCTGAAACTATAGAAGGAAGTATTATATCTCTGGATTTATCAGCTTTAAAGGAGATTACTGCACCTATAACTGTATCTATATTAGCCCCAGCTTCTATAAAAGCACTCCCTATTATTAAGTCTGTTAAGCCTATTAAAGCTGTTATTAAGCCTGCTAAATCTATTATTAGATCTATTA
Organism: Ilyonectria destructans; assembly: GCA_020740775.1. NCBI lineage: Eukaryota > Fungi > Ascomycota > Sordariomycetes > Hypocreales > Nectriaceae > Ilyonectria > Ilyonectria destructans. The sequence goes on from JAHEWK010000010.1 coordinate 2,648,881, forward strand.
AGAGTGCCTTTAGGGAGGAGATAGAGTAGCTATTATTCCTAATAGAAGGGGTTAAGACTATTAAGACCTCACTAAAAATATTACTAACTGCTCTGCCTGCTGAGTCTAATAGAATTACAATAGCTAGAGTTTTCTCAGGATATTATAACAGCCTTAAGTTGGATATATTAATAAGAGATACTTAAGAGGGATCTACTATAAGTAATATCTCTATAAGAGATACTTCTAAAGAGCCTAATACTTTAAAGAAGTTCTTAATAAGGGATTCTTTATTCAGCCTACCTTCTTACTATTAAAAGACTTAAATCTATAGAACTCTAATAGTCTCTACTATTTAGTTTATTAAAGAGGCTACTCCCTATTATATTAATAATAATATTATTACTGAAGGAAGAAGGAATTTTATTAGTATTACTATTAGTAATACTATAAAGAAGATAACTATTAATACCAACCTTATAAACCTTTCTTATATCTTAAACTAATCTATATTATTTATGCCTAAGTTAAAGATCTATATAACCTATATTTAGAGGGTCTAATTTCTCTATTTCAGTAGAATAACCTAATTGATACTGCCTATATAGATATTATTCTGCCTGCTATTATACAGATTAATTGTAAAGAATACTACTAATAGTATAAGGCTTATAAGTAATAGCTTTCTAAAGTGTTATTTGGCTTTTTCTAATAGACTGAAAAGATAGTAAATAGAAAGGCACTTTAAGAGGAGGTTTTTTATTACTAGAAGAAATTAGTCTTCAGATATATCTAATAAGATATTTCTTTAATACTTACTGTATTTCTTTAGTTAGATTCTTAAATAGGGAGGTAGTTTTATTATAAATACTTCTAGCCTAATTAAGAATAATTATCGGACTGCAGGAGAGAAATATAACAGGCAATTAGGGATACTTAGGCTAGCTGGTTACTAGTAAGAGTGCCTAAGAAAGATCTAAATAAGGTTAAAAGGGGAGGTTAGAGACTATATAAAGGTAGATATTAATTTTCACTTCTCTTAAGATTCTTTCTAAAAGTTAGAGAGGCTATAAGAACTTAAGATAGCTAGAGAGTCTATTAAATTATTATCTTTATTTTTAAGAGATTTATTTAAGTCTATTTTAACTATTACTACCTTTTTTATCTAATCTCTATTTTTAATATCCCCTAGATATTAAGCTACTATAGATTCTATTAAAGTCTTACTAGTGGAATTTTCTATAACTGACTTAAGATTCTATCTAATAAGATACTTTTCTATTAGAGGATATAAGCCTTAGATCTATCCGACCTTATATATATAGTTTAGTATAGCTTTAGGCTGACTATTTAAGATACCTATATAACAATCTTCTATATATCTCCCCTAGGGTAAGTTAATAAGTTGGGTGTTATTCTTATCTCTTTCTGCTGCTAAACTAGTATTATATTGCAATCTAGGTATTCTGTAACTGTAAAATTATAGGATAGTTAGATAAGGTATATTTATAGTGCCTCTCTATTAATCTTACTGTTAGCTAGCTTCTTCTTTATCCCTAGAACTTAAAAGTAGTTTTAAAAGATTAAGTAGTTCCCCTTATTAATATAGCACTCTAAAATTTATAATTACAGCTTAAATATAGTAGGAAAGCTTTTAGCTTCCTACTATACTATAAGATATACTCCTCAGTATATTTTATCCTCTTAAGCTATATAATACTATAAGTTTTATAGAGAGGTATCCTTAAGTACCTCTATCTATAGTAGTAGGAATACTGCTAGCTTAAGTTTATCTAGCTGTAATTTCTTCTCTTTAAGCTGTTTTTTTACCTCTTTAGGGACTGCTTTCTCTAGAATAAGCTAAAATACTCTATTTTTCTTCTATTTATTATTCACTCTAGCAGGTATATCTTACTTACAGTAAGATAGTATATTAAGTGCTACTATCTTATTACTAAATTGATATTTAATTATAAAATTTAAGTGGTATAAATTTAATATCTAGCAGCTTTAATACTCTAAGAGCTTTCTTTAGATTATAAAATACTCTAGGTTTTAATAATCAGTAAGAATTATAAAGCTCTTATAGTTACTTAGGTATATATTCCAGGTGTATAAGTAGCTAACTACCGCTAGTATCTTCTTATTATAGATAAAGTAATTATACTTATACTTATTAAGTTACTTTAAGTAATAAGTAACTGCTCAGTAATATCCCTATTTATCCTTCTATAAGAGGACTTCTTTTAGTGCTGCTCTAAATAGTCAGACTCTATAAAGGTAATTTTATCTGAATTTCAGTCTTATAGAATAGGTGCTTTATAGAAACAGTATTTAAGCTTCTTAAATACTGTATTCTTACTGGCACTCCAGTAGAATCTAACTTTCTTTTAAGTTAAAGCTAATAGTAGTTCTATAATAGCTAAGTAGTCTGAAATAAAAATACAGTAGTAGTTTGTAAAGCTAAGATAGCTTTATACTCTCTTTACTATTATAGATACTGCCTACTTATAGATAGCTTGCTATTTCTCAGAATTATAAGTAATATCTTCTTTAGCCTTTATAATAAATCCCAGGTATTTAATACTTATTACAGAGAATTTATATTTTTAGGGGTTTAAATATAGCCTAGCAGCTAATAGTATACCTAGTACTTACTGAATCTTTACTTTATAGTCTTTTAATATTTTACTTAAGAAGATAAAAATATTATCTATATATACAGTAATAAAGTTATCTAAATAGTATTATAGAACTCTATTAATATATTACTAAAAGGTTACTAATACCCCACTGAGATTAAATAGATATACTAGCCACTTAAATAACCTATAATATATATAGAATACTGTATATTCCTTATACTCTTTCTTTATATAGATTTTATTAAAGGCAGCTACTATATTAAGCTTAGTAAACTACTTTACTTTTACTAGTAGGCTAAATATCTTTAAAATTAAGAGTAGGGAGTAGTAATCTTACTTTAAGATTATATTAAGAGCTTAATAGTTGCAATAGAAATATAGTCCCTCTTTAGGCTTCCTAATAAATAAAATTAAAGCTGCTACTAAAGAGCTACTAACTTAAATAAACTCTTTATTAAAAAGGTCCCTTAGGGTCTTCTATAAGATAAGTAATTTCTTTCTTATTATACTGTATAAGGGGCTCTATAGTAGTTTAGGTTTTTATCTCTTGCTATCTAGCTGTAAGTTTATCTTATAGTTAATATCAGATTGATAGGGAGGTAGCTAATTGGCCTTCTTTAATAAGAATAGCTCTTTAAATTCCCTAAGAAGCTTCTTTAGTATAAAGTCCTCAGGCTAAATATCCCTTTTTAGTTATAGAGCTTTTTTAATATCAGCTAAGCTAACTGTAAATAGTAATTCTGCTGCTCTCTTATAGTACCTTTAAAGATACCTTCTTTCTGCTCTGAATATAGCTGTAAAAATAAGCTATCTGTAATAAATTATCTTAATTCTCTCTAGTTTCTATTTAGAGGCCAGTTATATATCGATATCAGTAAGTCTATAGTAAATTTACTATACCTTTATATTATATATAATACTATTTACTTTAAATTAAGGTTTCTTAAGAAATATATCTTACTTAAGCTTAGGTATAATATATATATTAATCCTCTTCTTAAATCCTCCAATCTTAATTAAGAATACTATAACTCCTTTAGTAGTTAGCAGTAATATCCCTTTAGAGAAGCTATTAAGCTTTTTTTCTTTTTTATCTACTAGTGGGATATATAATCTTTTAACTAGATTCTTATTAATAGCAGTATAATAGTTACATTCTATATTAAGTAAGGCTATAGTAATATTCTTACTATTTACTCTAATAACTACTAGCTTGCTGCTTATATACTGCTTAAAAGCAGTCTATCCGCTGAGTTCCTTCTTTATTAGCTTTAGGGTATACTTTTATATTAAAGCTACTTATTTCCCAAGTTATTATTATTACTTAACTATAAGATTAAAGCTTTCTTACTGCTTTTCTTAAGTATAATAGTAATTTTAGTAACTTTCTTCTTCTTTTTAAAGCAGTCTGCCCTAAGGTACTCTATCTTTTTATACTGGAAATAATAGTAAGTTTCTATCTGGAATTCTTTATTACTAAATTATACTATATTACTACTTTATTAAGCTTTTACTGGTTTTATATTCTAATATCAGTTAGTAGTATAATTAACTCCTTCTATTTTAATATTATCTTTATAGTTCTTTTTATTTACTGATAGTTTACAGTAGGCTTATTAGTATCTATTCTTTACTAATTACTTATTAAATTATTTAATCTTTTAAGTAACTTTTTATACTACCTTTAACTATTTACTATAAACTATAGGTAAGAGCACTATTACCAGTATATATACTAGCTATAAGTTAATTACTCCCTTAAGAAAGTATATCTTAATTTAATTATCTTAATTAGATCCTCTAAATTCAGCTAGTAGTTATTTAAATTTAGGCAGAAAGAATATAAATACCTAGCCTTCTTACTGCCTAAGACTTTATAGTAAGGCTGCTACTTTTCTTATTCTATTATAGTTTTTATACTGTTAATTAAGGTAATCTATAAATACTATTAGTATATAGATATATTCCGGCTCTACCTTAATATAGAAGGTATAAACTAGCTGCTAGGGGTCTATATCTAAGTATTTATTAATTAGATACTATAATTTATAATTATTATTAAAGAAATAGAAATTAAGTAATAATTTATTATATATTTGCTGCTACTATACTGGGTATTTACTGTATTTTCCTAAGAACTTTAATAGATTAAGTAGTAGCTTTCTTTAGGTAACTTATTAAGGTAGTTTCTATAGTAGTAGCAGTATTAATATAGGGGTTATTTCTTTAGTTATTAGAGTAGTTAATAGTGTAGGTACTATTAGCTCTAGCAGTATTTAGTCTTAGCGACCTTATAGCTTATTTATTAAAGATACTACCTGCTTCTATAGTAGCTTTAGGCTTATATTAATTACCTTTTGGATTATTTAGGCGATAGTGGGCTCTATATATTCCTCTATAGTAAACCTCTTATAAGCACTCTATATAGAAGCTTTAAGGCTGTTAGTAGGTTTAAGCTTTAGATATATAAAAAGCTGGATAGAAGTTTATTTAATAGGCTGTTACTATAGGATTATCTATTTAAAGCTAAAAAGAAAAAAAAAAAAAGAAGAAAGAAACCTTTTTTCTTACTGCTAAATAGTAATATAGCTGCTAGAATAAGATTAATAAAGGTATAGATAAAGTTTGGCTTTACTGCTACTTTACTAATAAGTTGCCCTACTTCTCAGTTAGCTGGATTTCAGTAAAGCTGGAATCTGTACTTAGGCTTTAGCCTGTAATATTTACCTTAAATTTTATAATTAGTATATATAAATACTATAGTATAAGAAAGTTTTTAGCAGCTTATATTATACTTTTACTAAAGTCTCTTTTTAACTTTTTTCTTCTTTTTAATTAATATTTAGGTATTTATTAAAGTAAGTAGAATTATATTTAGTAGTATTTTATAAAATTTAATTTTTTAATTAACTTAAATAATAGAATAATACCAGTAGGTAATTTATAGTAAAGAATAATATTTAGAGTGAGTTAATAGCCTGAGAATCTTTTACTATTTAATATAACTTCTAATATTATATACTTAATACTATTTATAAGCTTAAAGCTTAAATTTATATTTATAGTTACTATAATTAGTATATTAGATATAAATATAAATATAGCTAGTATATAGATCTTACTGTTATTTTTAATACTAGCTATAAATATAGCTTCTTTTTTTATTATTAGTAATATATTAAGTTTACTCTAATAATACTTATTAGAGGTTATAAGGCAGTGGAATAAAGTAATATTATTATAAAAGAAATATTCTAATAAAGAATATAAGGTTAAAAGGTATATAAAGATAAAAGGTAGATAGTATAAAATAGTATAAGATAGTATATTAATAGTATATTATATTATAATAATAATATAGAATAAGTCTGAAATTACCTAGAGGGTCTTAGCCTTTTTATAGATAATTTACTTAAAATCTAGCTATTATATTAAGATAATCTATATACTATTAGAAAGCCTAAAGTTCTAGCTTTCTTATAGTATTATATTTGTCCTTATAGGTACTTTTCTAATTAAGTAATATTAATTCCAAATAGCAGATACTTTAAAATTAATTGATTTTAAAGTACGGATAGATTAATAAGCTGATTTAAGCTGATTAGTTATATAGTATAGATATTGCTATTAATACTGTATTTTAGTATATAATTATAAGATTTCTTATAGAATTTTTAAGCTATATTTTAAAGCTTAAAGCTTAAAGCTTAATTTTATAGAGAAGTTATAAAGTTATATATTTATAGATTTTAATAATACTTAAATAGAAATATTCAGACTAACTTCTATTTATTTCTTTAAAGTGCTAAAATAGTATCTATATTTAGATACTATTTAATACTATTAAATAGTATAACTACTATAATATTCTTATTCTATAATATAGCTTATTCTTCTTTAAAATACTAACTATTAAGAAGTATTATATTAAGCTTATTTTATTCTTTCTATTAAATTTAAGTTAGTAGTTACTATTAAAGTGTAACGGTCGTGTTCTCTGGACTGCCGTATACGTGGTATAGGGTAGGCGAGAGACGGGTTGCTGGTGGATAAACCGTAGGTTTATGTTAGCAGATCGGTTAGGGCGTCACTTACTGGGTAAATGTTACGTCTGGTAATAGTCAAGCACAGTGATGCGTAGCGAGTCAAGGTGATTGAGGTAACCAAGTTGTATTGATAGCTGAGGTAGCTAAGAGTCTAGGAAAGTGCTAATGAACGTGTGTCTATATACTAGAATGATAGGTGAGGCTCACGGCGGTGAGCCTTGGAATCGCAGGTGAGCCGGAGAGGCTCACGCGTGAGCCGTAGAGGCTCACGGGTGAGTCCTTTAGTACGGCGTGAGCCGCAGTGAGGTGTATTTGATTGGGGGAAATTTGTGGGGTGCACGTGACGCCAGGCGTCTACGCGGCACGGGTCGTAACACGATGTCTCCCCTCCGTTGGTCCTTGTCCCCAAGGCCAGCTACCAGGCCTGTTTCAAATTTCCTTCGTGCGTTCGCACTTAGTCCTGTATTCCCCTCATGGTTTGCTGACGACATGTCTACAGCTAAATCCACGAGAAACCGAAAAGCGCAGGCAGTCTTGATTGCTACTACGGGTTTCGTCGTCATGCCTTGTTCCTACTGTTCGCCGCGGAACTTGAAGTGCGTAATGAAGGAGGGCCACTCGAAGTGTGCCGAGTGCACGCGTCGTGGTCGCCCTTGCGACGGTCAGGGCATCTCCCTGGTGGCAGGTGAGGCTGTTCCGAGTTGTCCTGGGGTTTTGTTCGTTCTGATTTGTGGTGTAGCGGATCGTCTGGCGCTCGAAAAACAGCGTCTGGAAGCTGCCGAGGAGGCTACCGAGGAGGAACTGATCCAGCTACAACAACAACTGAACGAGCGTCTTTCTCGTTTGATGCGACTTCGTCGCCAGAAGCGACAGTTGGTCGAGAAGGGTACTCAGATGTTAAATCGTGGTCTCGCGTCCATGGACGAGTTGGACGAGACCGAACGGTTAGAGTCGGAGGCGGTGGTTTCTGCGCAGTCCGTCCTGGTGACGGACCTTATTGACTGGAACGCCGTAGGTTCTTCGTTTGACTTCTCGTCTGGCGTTATTGGTGAAGGTTCTTCGGAAGGCGTTGCGCATGGTTGAGGTCCTAGAATCTGTCCCAATGCATATTTCCTGGGGTACTTCTTCGTTTGAGGAAGTCCTTTAGTTTGGCTTGACAATGCGTGAGGTGTTCGTAGGGTTCCCATGTATCTTCTGAGGGGTCGCAGTCTTCCCATCTCACAAGATATTTCGTTTTGTTGTTTTCTCTTTTCATGTCGAGGATTGTTTTGACCGTGAATTCCTGGTCATTCTCGACTTCCGTTTCTTGATTGTTGTCCCATGTTTTGACGTGAATGGTGTCTGCTGCTGATTCGAGTAATGAAATGTGAACGATTGGATGGAGCTTGACCTTTGGTGGTAAGTCCAGTTTGTAGTTGTTTTCTGAGATTTTTTCCAAAATTTTGTAAGGTCCGATGAATTTGAAGTCCAATTTGTTGTTCGGCCTTTTTGTCTTGATGTTTTTTGTTGCGAGGTAAACCATGTCTCCTCTCTGGAAGATTGGTCCTTTCAATCTTTTCCTGTCGTAATATTTTTTCATTTGTTTTCTGACGAACTCCAGTTCCGTCTTCATTTCTTCGTGTAGCTGTCGTAGCTGGTCGGTGTTGAGGATTGCCTTAGCGTTCAAGGGTCCTTCTCGTGATGATCTGTAGGCGTCGGGGGTGAATCCGAAGTTGGCGTAAGCTGGTGTGAGCTTCGTTGTTCCTGAGGTGGATGTGTTGTAGGCCAGTTGCGCCGTAGGTAGCTTCTGGACCCAGTTGTCTTGCTCATAGTTGACGTAGCACCGTAGGTACTGTTCGACTATTTGGTTGAGTCTTTCCGTTTGTCCATCCACTTGTGGTCTCCAAGCTGTCGTGAGCTTGTGGTTCAATCCCATTTGGGCCATCAGTCCTTGCCAGAACTTGGATGCGAATGTTGTTCCTCTGTCGGAGACAATCTCCATTGGCAATCCGTGTATGCTGACGATGTTTCTTAAGAATACATAAGAAAGTTGTTCTGCGTCGGTAGACTCTTGGTAGGGTAGGAAGTATGAGAACTTCGTAAGCCTATCCACGATGACGAATATGCTGTCGTAGAGTACTCCGGTTGTCGGGTCTTCAGATAGCGGGAGCTTGGTGATGTGGTCCATGGTGATGGATTCCCAAGGCCGTTGTGCTACTGGTAGTGGTTGTAACTGTCCATAAGGCTTGTGTCGTGGTGATTTTGACTTTTTGCACAAATCACATCCTTTGATGGTGTCTGAGACGGCTTTCTTCATTCGGGGGAATGAGTATGTTGTCCTGAGCCTCTCAAGGGTTCCGTTGATACCCTGGTGTCCGTGTACGGGATGTTCATGAACGTCCTGTACTAGTTGTTGTTGCAGTTCTTCGGGAACCTGCAATCGTTCCGTTCGTTCTTCCTCAGGTAGTGCGTCGTTGTACCCCTGGATTTCTTTTAGTAGTGGGTTGTCTGGTTCCACCGTGTGTGTCGCTGCGAGCGTTCTTCTGTCGAGCTCATCGACGAATCGTACTTTCTTCGCCGGTTCTGGGGGCTGTTGGGGTCCCATTTCTCTTTCTTCACAGATGTCGCATCGTCCAAAGTCTGCTGGGTTGGTGATGAATCTCCAATGAAACCTAGTGTGTGCTTGGTTGAGTGTGAGTCCTTGTTTCTGGTAGTCCTTTATGCGTTCCTGGCCGAATTCAGGCATGCATTCTGGGGGTATGAAGGCTCGTTTCTCGTGGGTAGGTATTCCATGCTGGTAGTCATACTCGTGGGGGTGGATGGCGTCGTTGTTATTCTCGTGACGATGGTACCGTCGTATCTTGTTTCGCCATTCTTCGTTTGGGGTTTCTAGCAGGTCTTCGTGTGCTATTCCGAGTTTCTTGTTGCACTCTGGGCATGCTGTCCGTGGGTAGTCGTCGTTTTTGGGTATCATGTAGTTGCGATGGAATCTTTCGTGGGCTTGGCTTTTTGTGAGCCCCTTGCTTTGGTAGCATTCCATTCTGTCCTTCAGAAAACTAGGTACTAGTCTCCGAGGTATGAATACTTGTTTGTGGTACGTTGGTATCCCACAGTCGTAGTCGAATTCGTTAGGAAACACTTCATCGTTGTTGTCGTAGAATGAGTGTTCCTTGCGGATCTTCGTCTGCCATTTCTTGCTGGGCATTTCGTTCATGTCGTGCCATTTTTCCTTGTACTTGTGGATGTTGGCGATGTATCTCTGTTTGAGATGTCCTTCCGGGGTCAGCTCAAGGAGTTGTTCGTTTTCCTTAGTGATGCCGGTGTCGAAGTCGGGTCGTCGGCTGATGGCGTCTGCTCTGCCATTTTCCGATCCTTTCTTGTGGATGATGACATAGTCAAATTCCGATAGGTATTCCGCGTAGCGAAGTTGCCTGCCACTGAGCTCTTGAGTGGTTGCAAAGTGTGAGATGTTCTTGTGGTCGGTGTAGACCTTGATCTTATGCTTGCTCCCTAAGAGGTAGTGTCGGAATTCTTTGAATGAGTTGACTATTGCGAGGAATTCTTTGTCGTAGATGGGGTAGTTGAGCTCCGCTCCGTGGAGTTTGTGCGAGTAGAAGGCGATTGGGTGCAACTTCCCGTTGATGTCTCTCTGTCCTATTTGGGATCCCAGACCAAAATTAGAGGAGTCTGTCTCCAGCTCAACTTCTTTGTCGGGGTCGAACATGACTAAGACTGGTTCGCTGAGAATTGCCTTTTTGATGTCGTTAAAAGCCTTTTGCGCCTTGGTGTCCCATCTGAAATCCACTCCTTTCTTCGTGAGTTCTGTGAGGGCGTGTCCGATACTTCCGAAATCGCGAATGAACTTTCGGTAGTAGTTGGCGAATCCCAGGAAGCTCTGTACTTCCTTGACGTTTTCGGGTTTCGGCCAATCTTTGACAGCTTCGATTTTCTTGCGATCCATGCGGATCTCATTTGGACGGATGGTGTGTCCAAGGAAGTCCACTTCGTCCGTGTGGAACTTGCTCTTCTCCGGTTCAACGAGGAGGTTCGCGTCCTGTAGTTTCTTGAGTACCGCGTGGACGTGTTCCGTGTGTTCTTCTTCCGTGTCGGAGAAGATGAGGATGTCGTCAAGGTAACATACAACGAAGACGTCGAGGTGTTCCCGTAGCACATTGGTGATCATCCGTTGGAAGGTCGCCGGTGCGTTGGTGAGTCCAAAGGGCATAACTAGGTATTCGAAAAGTCCGTATTTCGTGCGGAAAGCAGTCTTCCATTCGTCTCCTGGTTTGATGCGGATGAGGTTGTAAGCTCCTTTGAGGTCGAGGGCCGTGAACCACTTTTTGCCATGCAGTCGATCCTTCAGTTCGTTGATGAGTGGCAATGGTGTTCGGTCCTTGATGGTGATGTCGTTGAGCTGTCGGTAATCCACAACTAATCGCAGTTTTCCGTTTTTCTTTGGGACGAACATGACTGGGTATCCTGCGGAGGACTTCGATATCCTGATGAATCCCTTTTTCAACATGTCTTCGAGGTATTCTTTCAACGTATGGAGTTGAACTTCGTTGAGGTTGTAAATTTTGTAGAACTTGGCTGTAGTCCCGTCTTTCAGCACTATCTCATGGTCCCATTGACCGTGCTGTGGTAGGCCTGTTTCCGTTTCTTCGGCAAACAGCTTCTCGTAGATTCGATAAGCAAGGGGTACGTTCTTGAGTCTGTCGTCTGCCTCCTTTGCTTTCTTCATTTCTTTCAGTTCTTCGTCGAGCTTTGTGAATTGTGCTCGTACTCGTGCGATGGTGCGGCGTGTCTTGTGTGTGTGGGCGTTGCGGTGTTTGTGTCTGGTGCCTCGGGGTGGCGAAGTATCTGTCGTGTCGTCGCGCGTTGCTTCGCTGGTGCCGTTGCCAGTCGAAGTTTGAGATCTCGTGTCGTCGTCTGAATCCTGTTCATAGGAGGAACGATCGTCGACATCGTCGAAGGTCATTTGGCCAGTCCTCCAATTGATCAGTGGGTTCACTCGTTGCAGCCATGGATAGCCTAGAACCAAATCGTGTTGTGCCGAGGGAATGATATCAAAAGAGATACCTTCGTTGCGTTCGTTCACAAAAACTTTGAGGTGATCAATCTCCCTGGTGATGCGTCCGTTGTCGTAACTGAAACTCGTTCCTTCGAGGTTCTGCACTCGGTACGGGTTCGATTTGTTCCTCCATGGTAGCTCCAACTCGTTCACCACTCTCGGGTGAAGGTAGTTGAGTTCTGCACCGCTGTCTACCAGCGCGGTGTACCAGCGTCCCTTGATTCGTACCTGGATTTCCAAGCAATCCGTTCGTGTGCTTCCTGTAGCACGTAGAGCTCTTACTGGGAGTTCCGCTTCTCCTAGCTCTTGGCCCATCTGTTGCTCCATTACAGAGGGCGAGTGTGGTTTTTTGTCTGTGTTCGAACCACCTCATACCATTCTCGGTCTTCGGCCTGTCCGCCGGTTCTTCGTGGAAAGTTGAATCCATCTTCGTGCATTCTGCGCATTCGTTCGTAGATGGTCCTTTTTTCTTGGCTGTGTTCTGCGCAATCTCTGTTGCTGCAATCCATTGCAAATGTTTCTTCGCAAACGTCGTTGGGCATGGGGACAGGTGTGTGTTTTTTCTTTGTTCTTCGTGCATGGAGAGAACTTTTCTTTGTCTTGTGTTCCTCCTTTATTTCCTGTCTGCTTGACGTTGCGGTAGTTTCGTTTCGTTGGTCGGGTGTAGGTTTTTCTTCCCTGGTCATCCCGAGCCAGTTTTCTATTTCCTTTCGCTGAGTGTCGTCGTCGGATGATCCGTCGTGTCCGGATTCTCCTGGTTGGAAGTATTTTCGTCCTTGCGGGAAATGTCTTCGTTCTTCCCGTGCTTGGTGCCAAAGATGTACCTTGGTTTTCATGTGGATTCGGCATTCCTGGTGTTGGCAATCCTGAGGGTCCTGTGATCCTCTTACGCACTGTTGCGGGAATCTGGTGATTTTGGCCTCTAGGATTGTGACGCGGTACTTCGGGTAACCATTGGTGTTTTCGTAGTACTCCGTGTCGTTCTTCATGTGTGGTTGAGTGATGGGGATTCCTGGTAGTCTCAGGGGGTAACAGTTGTGAGTCCATTTGTCCTTCAAGTGGTGGTGGCATCGTGGGTAGTAGCACGAGATCCATGAGATCTGGTCGTGTCCTTCCACACTGGGGTGGAGAATAGGGTTGTCCCTGAACTCTCCTCTGGGTTCCACCGTGCAGTCTCTTGCTTCATATCTTGTCATTGCATGAAGGTAGATGGGTTCATGTTGTTTGGCGTTTTGTTGTTCCCTCATGAGTTGTTGGTGCATTGCTCCCTTGTTTTCCCATTGTCGGTTGCCTTGCTCATCGAGCGTGGCTTTGTCCCACCATGGCTTTTCTGTTGCCGATTGGCTTGTTTCTTCGGGGGTGCTGGGTACGCGTTCTTCTGCGTAGGGGTCCAGTCTTTCTTCGTCGCTGGGGTCAGGGTATTCGTTCCTGATGTCATAGTCGTCCAGCTGTCTGTCGGGGATGTCGTTCTGGGTGTCCGGTACTTCCAGTGTTCCTCTTCGATAGGTTTCTGGCTGTTTCTCCCGTCGTACCATGGCAATGGTCCTAGGCCTGACTGCCAGTGGTTGAATGGTCGGGGGTTCCGGCACTGGTGTCCACTCCTCCGGTTTCCTCCTCTGGTTGAGTTTCGAGGTAGGTTCCTCCGGGTGGGGTGCTTCTGCTTCTTCTTTGGACAAGTATCGCTCTAGGCTGGGTAGGTACACTGGGCAATTCGTGCCAGTGTGGTCGTATGCGCCTCGTGTCATGGCGATGGTTCGCGTTCGTACCGCTGTTTCGGGTTCCTCCTGCCTCTGGATGGTGTTCAGTGACCGTTGTCCCGTGGGCACAGGTTGGAATTGTCGTTCCCGTTTGGGCTTGCGGCATTCTCGTGCGAAGTGTCCCTTTTTGTCGCAGTTGTAGCATGTGACATCCTTCTTGTCTCGAGGCTGCCTCTGTGCAGCTCCGAGTTCCATGGGTCCGGCGTGCGTTCCCCAAGAGGTGTTTCCGCGAGAGTTGCCCTGTCGGCCACCTCTCTGTCCTCCACCGTTCCCTCGCTGGTTGGGATAGTAGGGATTGTACGGAGTGTCTCGACCTCTCTGGCGTGTCGCAGCCTTCTCCCTGCGTCTTTCGTACTGTCGTTCGTCGATTTTGACGGCCATGGTGATGTATTCCGTGAGGGTGTCGGGTCGGTCAGCTTTGTAGAGCTCGTCTTTGACCTCGTCCTTCAGTCCCTGGTAGAATATTTCCATGAGTACCTCATCCTCCCAGTCCAACTTGGAGGCGACTCGTCGGAGTGCGATGGCGTAGGCGGCAGCAGATCGGATTTGTTTGAGCGTGTGAATTTTTGCGGCTGCCTGCCTTTCTTCGTTGACCATTCCGAACGTGTCTTTGAGGGCTACTTCGAAGTTCTCCCAATCCGCGAATAGGTTGACCGTGTCTTGGTCCTGGTCGGCCTCGTCGTTGTCGAGGAAATCTTTGAGGATGGGTTCGAACCAGTTCTTGGCGTCACCGGACATCAGATTGCTTGTGAACAGCAGTCGTGATTCCGCGGATGCCAACCGTCGTGGGTACCATTGGAAGTGTCCTTTCATCCTGGTGATGAAGGGTACGACGTCGCTGGGCGTCCCGTCGAATTTCTCTGGTAGCGGTGGTTTCATCACTTCCCCTGGGTCGCGTTCGTTGTTTCCGGCGACCGGTGCTGGTGCGTTCTGCACTTGCTGCTGCAGAGTGCGGACCAGGTTGCGCAGCTGTTCAACTTCGGCAGCCATGTTGGCATTGTTTGCCGGAGCCGTGTAAGCTGGTGGCGCAGGTGCGTTGCTTGGGGTAGCGGGAGTTCGGTTGGTTCCGGACATCTTGACAGTACGAGATATTGCTCAATGGTTGACGCGAGTAACCGTTCTGAACAAGAGCTATCAACGTGTAACGGTCGTGTTCTCTGGACTGCCGTATACGTGGTATAGGGTAGGCGAGAGACGGGTTGCTGGTGGATAAACCGTAGGTTTATGTTAGCAGATCGGTTAGGGCGTCACTTACTGGGTAAATGTTACGTCTGGTAATAGTCAAGCACAGTGATGCGTAGCGAGTCAAGGTGATTGAGGTAACCAAGTTGTATTGATAGCTGAGGTAGCTAAGAGTCTAGGAAAGTGCTAATGAACGTGTGTCTATATACTAGAATGATAGGTGAGGCTCACGGCGGTGAGCCTTGGAATCGCAGGTGAGCCGGAGAGGCTCACGCGTGAGCCGTAGAGGCTCACGGGTGAGTCCTTTAGTACGGCGTGAGCCGCAGTGAGGTGTATTTGATTGGGGGAAATTTGTGGGGTGCACGTGACGCCAGGCGTCTACGCGGCACGGGTCGTAACATAAAGTCTATAAATATATAACTTTATAACTTCTTTATAAGATTAAGCTTTAAGCTTTAAGCTTTAAAATATAGCTTAAAAATTCTAATAAAAATCTTATAATTATATACTAAAATACAGTATTAATAACAATATTAATACTGTATAACTAATCAGCCCAAATCGGCTTATTAATCTATCCGTACTTTAAAATTAATTGATTTTAAAGTATCCGTTATTTGGAATTAATATTACTTAATAAGGAAAGTACCTATAAGGATAAATACAGTACTATAAGAAAGCTGGAATTTTAGGCTTTCTAATAGTATATATATTATCTTAATATAATAGCTGGATTTTAAGCAAATTATCTATAAAAAGACTAAGACCCCCTAGGTAATTTCAGACTTATTCTATACTATTATAATAATATTATATACTATTAATATACTATCTTATACTATTTTATACACTCTACCTCTTATCTTTATATACCCCTTATCTTTATATTCTTTATTAGGATATTTCTTTTATAATAATATTACTTTATTCTACTACCTTATAACCTCTAATAATTAGTAAATTAAATTATCTATTAAAAATATAATAATATATTAATATTAAATAATAATAATAATAAAATTATCTATAATTACCTTAAATATATTATTTTTATATAAAGGAGCCTAAATTATATTATTAATTAATTTAATATTATAAATATATAATTTACTATTTAAATTATTACTACTATTAATAAAATAACTAAAAGAATTATTAAAATCTCTTTAGAGTATAATTTAATTCTTACTATCTTACTATTTAATAGTAAGAATACTATTATAAGAAAATATAGTAAAGGTATAATTATTAGCTAGCTCTATTATAAAGGACTTTCCAGCGGGAAGCTTAAGATACTTACCGTCAGGGGGCGGGACGAGGTTGCAGCACTAGAAAAGACAAGCGGCAAGAGGACCGCTATAGACTTCATCCCATCTACAGCCCCTGCAGTCAGAAGTTCGTCTGGGGCCGGCGGACTGTCTCGAGGCGAAAAGCGCAAAGGCGGATGGAAATGAGACTGACTATAACTAGAAATGCACTGCACGGATTCACGGTGGATACATTCGAGATTATGGGAAAAGATGGACCAGGAATGAGACCCAAAAAATGAGAGAAAAGGACGATTTCAACATTCGATTTCGGTAGCCCCTTGGCTCGACGTGATGATCTCCATCAACAGGTATCGTTTGAATCAGAATGCGCCCGCTGCTTGGCCATCGCCTGCCCGATATTATCTCCCGACCTCCGCCGTACCAGCACGCGATACACTACAATATGCACCGGCAAACCATATACAAAGCCCGTCCCGATGGTCTCTTCTACTGTCCCGAAAATCAAGACGAAAATAACCAGAATTAAGATAGATAGTGTCCGACACGCCTCATCACCTTAATCATCTTAATCATAACTACACTTAACCGTCGTCCCCAAGTTATTCTCAATGATAGACCCGATATCGATGTTAACGGTCTGGTTGATACTGGCAAGAGCAGCCGCAAAGTAGGTTAGATTCTCGCTATAATTCACCACCGATTTGTCTAGCAACTTGAATAGGAGGATACCTATTTTGCAGTATGGCTTCTTACGGACAGCAGAAAGGATAGCAAGTTTATCTATAGTTGCCATTATATTAAGGATATTATCGCCGGGCTTAAGGAGCAAGTCTTAGATATTAAGAGTACCGACCTTTTCGTCGCCAATAAAGTTAGTAAATAAGATATTTCCCTGGAGGTATAGTGAGTAAAGAATAAAAAAATAACCACTCTTAGGCAGGCAAACTTATAATATCCAGAGTGAAGATAGAGGTATTAGGGATATTAGCAGTACCGTTAAAGTTGCAGCTATTACTATCCTCCTGGAGCGAGATATATCCGTCGGTGACCTCAGTGCTATTGAATTAATTCAGACTATTAACGGTTAATATTTTCTTAAAGGTGACGCCATACTTGCGGTTCAGGCTATATAGCTTGATCTTTATCCTGCTGTTAATGGTAATCTATATAGTCTCCTTATTGTGGAACGAGATATTGAAGCGGGTAAAAGCCTCTATATCTGTGATGGTAACAGACTGGCTGATATTAACGACCTGATGCTTATTGGTATTAATTTCCGGGAACTTAAGCGACGCAAATACAGTATGAGGCTTATAGTCCTTAAGGTATATCTCGTCCTTAAAGCTATCAATTTCGGCCTTAATGGAGCTGCTAGTTGTAATAGTGGAGTTAATCTCTATATAGTATGCATCGCTCTCAGTCTGGAGGATATTAACGCCTTAGATCTTAAGTTCGGCCTTATTTATCATCTTCTGAGTAATCTTGGGGACAGCAACGAAGATACTACATTAACGCCCAACTGTATCAGTCCTCCTGAAACATCGACCAGCCGAGTCACCAAGGGATTGTTTACTTACATCACGGGAACGACTATTACAACGATAACGACGAAGACGAGAAGATAAATCCACTAAAACCGCTTACAGTGTCGCGCGCAATTCCTCTTCTTGCTGCTGGTGACAACACCATTCTCCGCCTGGGTATGCTTCGGCTTGTCCGATATGGTCGCGATCACGGGGGTTCGATGTCAGTCGTGTCTGGGAAGGGTTCTCGCGCCCGAGGGATAGAATGAAGCGAAGGGAAGGGGCAAAATTGGGGAAACTACAGCAGAGATTGTGACGGACGGATATCGTGGAGTCAAAAGGAGGCAAGCCAAATATCAACCACACGGCTGTAAAAGCAAGGGAACAACGCCAGAGTTTAAGTAGCACGACGCTGGACGCTGCGCTGGCGTTGCACAGCAAGGGGAACCAGCTGCACCGCAAGCTGCACCGCAAGCCCGCCGATGGCACGGAGGCTAGATCACCATGATCTTCTCGCCCATGCTCCTTTGCATCTCTACTCTGGCATCGCCTGCCAAAAGAGGCAATTGGCCGAACGAGACAAGACGGCGCTATTCCCCAGGTTTGCCCCGCGTGGAGCCCATCTCGCGCCCATCGGAGCTCCATCGCCTTCCCGGTCATGGCAACACCCTAGTTCGTCCCCTCGCCCGCTCTCCCCTCTGGCGATTTTCAAGGTTCCTCGGCATCTTGCGATGGCCCGCCCACATGAAAGGAAAAAGCAACCATGGGTGGCCCATTCCTTCATTTCGCGACCGCAGCCGTTGCGGAGGTGGACGGAGCGACGTATCGCAAGTGCAGCTTGTTGACGACGACAATGGTGGCTTGGCTATATGAGGCTCAGCTTTGTGTGGACCCAGGCCGGCCTCCTGAGCTTACTCTTTGTCCAATTGAATCGTCTCAAATACGAGCTTGTACCTGAAATATTACTAAGTAGGAAATTACAAAAAAAGGTAAAGATCCGGGTCAGGAAACTGGGCCTTGACTTGTTTGATTCCCCCCATTGTCTGCGCCCACCCCTGATTATCCCGGGGTGGTTCGTCTGCACACGCGAAGGAGCGGGAGAAAAAGAAAATAAACGAGGGGCGGAGGATAAGGTTCATGGAGTGGCGGCCGGCCAATACCACGCACGTAGGGTCCAGGGTTTGGGGGCCTTGGATATGGCCATTGAGGGCCGGACATGTGAGGGAGCAATCTCGACGTTTTTACGGAGCAACACCAGAGCTCATTTTGCAAGCTCCCGCCGACGCCGCCCAAATCGACAGTTGTGCAGCTTTGTTGATCGGCTTTCGCTGGATGTTGGCGACGCCAGCCATTCACGATGTGAACGCACGGGCCTCCAGTTTTAGAGAGACGCCTCGGACGCCTTGTCGCTGGCTACATACAGGGGTAGTCCGCCCAGGGCTTCTAATAGTGCGTGCTATTAACTGGACTACTAGTTCACACTGCAGTGCAGACTATTAGTGCATGGACTACTAGTTCAGTTTACGTCTCGAGCTCTATACAGATGGTTCAGGGCAGGTCTCTCACACTACACTGGTAGTTCAGTGTGACTCGATCAGACGGACCAGGAGTTCAGTGCTGGAATCGCACACTAACAGCCTCACTCTGAGTGCGAGATGACGCCGTGCTCACGAGTCAGCGGTCATTGAGGTGAGCCTAATTGGGAAATTGAAGTGGGGGTCTAACTTCGATTTTGGCGCGTTTTCAGGTCGACATAGGCTCACCAACTGTGCTGTTGCTTCACTGACAGCGCTGGGTGACAGGCGGTCCAAGCGGTCCAGGCAGCCTAGCCCATTTGAACCGCCAATTCGGAGCACTGAGAGTATATAACTTACGGGGAACGGCCTCAAGTAGTCTTTGAATTTACACTAATAGAGCAGACCATGATTTGCACTATGGTTTAGGGTGAAAGTGACAGACGAACTAATAGTGTAGTGTGGGCCTTGCAGGCACACTGGTAGTTTAGTGTGGCCATTTCAACGCACTGGGTGGTTTAGTGTCGCCCAGTCACACGCACTAAAGGAGCAGTTTGGGGTGTCCACACGCACTATTTACACGATTAGGAGCACTGCTGCCTGTTTGCAGTGTCGCATGACTGGAGATGATGGAACTTCTAAAGTTAGCGAAACTCACGCCATTGCAATCTTCAGACACGTAGGGAACGCGTCTTACGCGCATTGACTCTACTCGTGTAAGGTAAATGAAGGCGTGCAAGGGAAGCAGCCAATCAGGAGGCTGAGTCTCCACTTTACAGTGAAAATGGGGCTAGGGCGTCTGTATTGAGAGTTCTCTTTCAAGTTAAAGGGGACTGCGGGGGTTCTAAGCCAATGAGAGCGTGTGAAATCCACTTTCACTGAAAGTGGGAGGAACAATAGGGATGTAGGGCCAGCCAATGGGTAGAGACCGTCGTCAGATTATTGTGAGAGAAAATGAAATTCGGTTGCCCATTCTATATACTTGAAGAAAACACTGTCTTATTAAATAACTTGATCTCTACTCAGCCTTTTTAGATGTCTTTGTCCTCATCTTCATTAATAGATAGACCAAGCCATAGGAACTGCAGATGAAGATAACAACAATCCCAGCGCCTGCCCATCCGTAGTGGTAATCGTTGAGGTTAATGGTCCGGAGGTAGTCGCTGCCCTTTGTATAGGGGCAGACCTGACAGTCTGAGGTGGCTGCAGGATTGAGCAAGTTTGCGCCAGACTTGGCCAGGTATGGCTCAAGGTACCCACGGCATGTCGAGTTCGATGGAGGGTCGAACACGGCGAGCTCCTCCTCTTTGCAAGTAACATCGACGTCGAAGGTAACAAAAGTTAGAACGCTTCCCACTAGATATGTAGTCGGATTTAGGTAGTACATCCAGTACTTCCAGAAGACAACAATCTGATCGTATGGGACAAGAATGCCGCAGAATGAAACGATGACGCCCACGAGCAACGGGTTAACGAGGGACGCGAACACGGCGTTGGGCGCGTACGCTGCGATAAATTGCCCAAATCCCGTATAGAACATCTCGTAAATGGCTACCACGAAAAAGGTGGCACCGGCAGTTTTCGACTCGGCGGAAAAGCCGACAGTATAGTACCAACAGGAGAAATAGAGAACGCCGCAGATGAGCAGGTAGGGAAGTTCGGACACGATCAAGGCCGTGGCCAGAGCTTGCCACGAGTAGATTCGGGCCTTCTTCTCCCGCGCATCGTATAAATCACGTCGCTCGATGAACAATGGCTGCAGCTGGTTGATAACGCCAGACGCAACAAACAACCAGACGAATACCGTGAAGAGCCGTTGCTGCAGGTCACTGACAGCGCCACCGATCATCCAGTACGTGAACCCGTTGAACAGGCCTAATCCGATGTGGAGGAGAATCTTGTTATTGATGTACGCTACATTCCGGTAGAGTGAAATGTTCATGCGCCAGAGGACGACTCTGATTTGTTCAGGGAGAGGCATGGCGTACTCGTGCTCGTCATCGTAGTTGACTTCCTTCAACTTGGCTTCTTCGATCATCGATTCAAGCTCTTTGACTGTATTGGTATGCTCTGGAGACTCCAGCCAGACCTGATTCCAGTCGGTATTGGATAAATGGCCTGAAACTACGTCGATGATGTGTTCTGCCGAGTTAGTACCCGGCGGGCAAAGGGCGCCATATCGTTCAAAGTACTGCGAAACAACCTTGCCATTGCACCCGATGTCTCCAAAATACACGGTTTTGCCTCCTCTTGCTAGCAGTAGGAGGCGATCGAATTGCGAGAATAGCTGTGCAGATGGTTGGTGAACCGTGACCAAGACTCCTTGACCAGAGTCGGCAAGCTTGCGGAGGAATCGGACCGTATGATACGCGGACTGTCCGTCCAAGCCTGACGTCGGCTCATCCAGGAAAATCAAGATCTTGGGCTTTGCGACCAGCTCTACCGCGATTGTGACCCGTTTTCGTTGCTCGATGCTAAGAAAGTGTCCGGACCCAGGTTTTCCGATCAAGGTGTCGGCTAGGTCGTGGAGCTCCAGCAGGTTGATGATGACATCGACATACTTCAGTTTCTCCTCCCGAGATGAATCACGAGACTGGCGTAGAAGAGCCGAGAACTCGAGTGCCTCTCGAACCGTCGCGTACGGCTCATGGACATCAAGCTGTTCGCAGTAGCCGGTGGACCGTTGGAAGGAAATCGGAAGCGGTCGGCCGTCAACCAAGACGGAGCCCTCGATCTTGCCCTCAGTTTTTCGCTGGGCTAGCACATCCAACAAGGTGGTCTTTCCAGCACCGGAGGAGCCCATCAAGGCTGTCAGAGTCCCCGGTTTGACCCATCCCTGCACGTTGTCCAACAAGTGCCTAGGGCCGTCTGGCGTTTGAACCGTGTAGTTAAGGTTCTTCCACGTGAAAACAGCCTTGCTCCGTGCAATCTGTTCACCGATGGCGTCCTCTCGAACCTGAAGGGCCTCCGGGACGGAGCTTGACGTATCATAAGGCTTCTCCGCGGGCCCAGACCCTGCGTCAAGCACGCGTCGTTTGTGGTGCTGCGCCAACTTCTCCCGGGGGATAAGCAAAGACGCTGCAGACGATGAAGGGTCGCTCCAGCAGACGGTTGCGATGATGGTCAAGGCCACATAGAACACCCACCAGGCGCAGAGGATGCCAAAGTTACGCCAGACGTGGGAGTGCTGATAGGACAGAGAGGCCAGGTAGTCGTCACCAGACAAGAATGCCGCCCCCGGCTTCGCACCGCCGACACCGGCGCAAGCCTGATGCTCAACGCTTGTGTAGCCCTCGCCGTTAGGAACCAAGTTTGACCCCGCACAGTTGATGACCTTCAGGTGCAGTTCATTGCCCAACAACGCCTCGAACCCGTATGCAAGGGGGTTGAGCCAGTACAGCCAGCCAAGCCACGGGTGCATCTGGGCCTTTGTGATCTGGTAGCCCGTATACATGGCCATGACTGAGATGACGTAGCCCGAGATCTTGGACGCGCTGTCAAAGGTGCCAGCTGCCGCGCCTATGGCTCGGAACATGGCTATCGAGCACATGTTGTTCATGAAGAGGATGACGAAGTAGGTGAAGAACGCACTAGCAGAGGCGGATAGATGAACCATGAAATATACGACCAGGGACCAGACGATGATTTGCAGGAAGACGACGGGGATGTCGGCCGAGATCTGGGACACGCAAGTGACTGCTGGATGGAAGAAGGCAAATCGTCTATGCTTGAGAATGACGGGGCGGCCAGTGAAGGAGTCAACCACTTCGGACATGGCTGACAGACTGTGATATAGTAGAGACCAGAAGAGAGCACCCCCCTTGAGGAACAGCCCTGTACTGTCACCCGGTGCGTTGTAGTAGAGTGACCCAGCTATCAATGCCTGGACCAATGACCCACCCTGCTTCATCAGAAACGTCGCGAGATCGCCGCCAATGATTTGGTACTGACGAACAATACTGGCCCGAACCTGCGAGATGAAGTTGACTGTGTGCTGGCTGTGGCTGGAATGTCTCTCGTGATCGACGGATGCCTGGAAGTCTCGTGTGCGGGCCTGGGCGAGTTGGCTGTCCGGGTAGTGGTCCCTGTCCGTCATGCGGGCAAAAACGGAAGAATGATAGTACCGTTCAAGGATGGCATCGGCGTTGCGCGGAAAGGTTGCCTCAAAGCCGGGTAGGATCTCTCGTTCGGTAGGGACAGTCGCTCCGGTCAGGAAATCGGCAACATTGGCGCCCTCTTGACAGATGAAGCCCAGTTCCTCCATGAAGCCCCGAGCTTCCTCTCTCGGGCCGTAGTAGATCTGGGATCCTTGGTCTAGCACTAGTACCTGATCGAACAGATTGTAGATGTCGTTGCTGGCCTGGTAGAGGGTGGCGATTGTCGTCAGACCATTAATGTCAGTCATTGCACGCATGGCTCGAGCCCACTCCAATGCGTTGCTAGCATCCAGGCCTCGGGTGCTGTTGTCCCAGCAGAAGACAGATGCCCGTGAGGCTAGACATTCCAGTACTGAGACTCGCTTTCTCTCGCCTCCCGAAACGCCCCGGATATATTCATTTCCCACTTTGGTCCCTGCCGTGTGAGAAATGCCGAGGGTATCAAGGAGGAAGTTCTTGACCTCGTCGAAAAACTCCCCGTCCGAGTCAAGGTCGTGGTGGGCGGGAACCTTTAACTTGGCGGCAAAGTCCATGGTCTGGCCAACGGTAAGAGAAGGGAAAAAGATCTCTTCTTCGGTGTTCATGATGATTTGGCCCCGATAGGCCTCGGCTTCCTTTTGAACCAAGCTACCGAACCAGACATTTCCCTCCACTTCTGTATAGCCCCCCCGCAAATTCGAGAGCATCTTGAGGAGTGTTGAACAACCCGACCCAGGACGGCCGAGCACGAGTAGCATTTCACCGGGCTTCACGCAGCCATGACTCCGGTGGAGGATGGTTCGCATCGGTGGTTGGTGTCGAAGTCGCCCGATGCGTGACACAATGTCAAACTGAGAAAGGCAGTTTTCATGAACGGCAGCCTCGGAGTCTGGAACTCGGACCGTCAAGTCGTTCCAGGTCACTCCCAGCTCGCGTCTTTTGAATCCAGCTGCGCGCTCTCGTTGGTCAAGCTCTTTGAGTTTGCCTGTCAGTCGCCAGTCGCTCGTGTTGGCTCGGGCGCATTTTTCCGCCACTAGCCGCGATGCTGCTGCCTTGGCATCTGGTGAGGACTCCATGGCTGGCTTTAAGTATGCGGTGCTTTACGATGTTGGGAGGGGGTCAATGAAGTGATGTTGGGATTGAGCAGGGAATGGTTTTGGGGTATGAACGTTGGAATATATGATACAAGAGAGAGGATTTTGGGAAGATGAGAAGAATATTGGTTATAGAAACTAAAGATCGGAAGTTATATAATGGCCTTGTCGTGGCTTACTGACCTTTGAAGTCCGCCATGTTTCCTTATTTTCCGATGCTACTTGGACCAATGCAACAGTTAAAACCCGAAGTAGCCAATCAAAGCTTGGCTCTCTTACAGAGTGGAGATGCAGCACGTTAGACCCGGAAACTCGGCTCTTCTAGAAATTTTATTAGTGGACTCGCTCCAGTGCCCATGCAACTTGGGAGACGGCCAAGAAAAAAAAGGAAAAGAAACAAAAAGGATCTAGTTCTCGAGACGATTCGGCAGTGGCTTCAGCCAGGAGTTATAGCCGTAACTTGCTTGAGTCCATCCGCCATTCCTTGAGAACACTTGACTAACAGGTCAAGATAACCAAACACACAAGAGATTAGCGCCTCGCTGTAGCTATCTCTAGTCTAACGAGAGAAGCCTCCTCGAAAGGGCATAGCAACCCTCTATCACATATACCTAATCATCAATGCCACTTACAAGCCCCTAAATCTCAAGCACCCTCGATTGACGCTATGGCAGTGACGAAATGACTGCTCTCTGATTGGTTCGCATTTTCGGATTTTTTCTCCCCTTGGGGTTCCGAGTGGATCCCCAAGATGGGTCGGTCTTCTTCCGGTCGGCCCGTGGTTTCGTCGGACAGTCAACCTTGCCGCCCCGTGTTCGACCTTTGGTCGTTTAATTTCCCTTCTCTCTTTCTCCCGTACGGCACCGTGGACAGTATTACTTGCCCCGTCGAGACTATGTCTCCGAGCATAGAAGCAGAAGGCCTTGATCTCCCAATCAGGAAAAGCCTGCAGGCGGTAAGTTAATCCCCGATGTACATTCCGTTTCCGCATCCATAGACTACACGGTACTAATGCAAACAAGTGCGACTTATGTCACGCGAGGAAGGTAAGCACTCGATACAATGCCTTTCAATCTCCCCATAAGGCCATTGGAACTAACTCATAACATCTTGGTTAGATTAAATGTGACCGACAGATCCAGTGCCACAACTGTACCACGATTGGGGCTCGTTGCGACCGCTTGCGACCTAAGCACAAACGCCGCCGGCGAAGGCCACAGTGAGTGTACCCGGGATTATATATCTCTTCAATCAAATGGCACCAGCCTAAAAATGTGCTGCACCAGGGTGACGTCCCTGGGTACCACCGCCACACAGTCATGGCCACAGAGTGAAGCGAACAACTCAGGCCGCTCGGTGTCCAGCTCACCGAGAGACGATGGGCACCTTAGTCGAGCATATCCTGCTACGGCACATCCCAGTCCCAAGTCGAGGCCGTTGCCCACCCCTTCCAACCAAACTGACTATACAGGGAATCTCATACAACAAGAACTCAGCACCAGGGCCAGCCTATCACCAGATCGCGTCTGGGTGCTCGAATCAGCCATCTCGTTCGTAGAAAACCACGTTAACTCGTCTCCGCACGCAGACGAAACCGTGCCTGAGCCAGTATTGGACCACGTCGTCAATGTGACTAACAAGATCCCGTCGGAGCTATTTTATATGATGTTAGTTGGTGAGATTCCATACCCAGTTATATTTTGCTCACGATTCCGGCTAACACAAGGTGATCAAGGTCAGCCTGGTAGTTCTACGACTCCACACCATTGGCCAGATCACATATCTTCCCAACTTCTGCAGCAGATGTGCATGGCACTCGCCAACGACACAGTCAGCGGGCAGAATGCCGTTCAGCATAAGGTTTGCGTTTTTTACAAAGCGGTAATGTACATCAGCCGTCTATTGCGCTTCTGCGATCCCGGATTCTTGTGCGACGCTCTGGAGGTATCCCAGGGAACCTATGCCGCAACATGTCTAAAGCACCTTAGGGAAGTTAACCTCATCAGCCATCCGAGCCTCGGCACGCTCCAGGCTCTTCTTTCGGGAGTATGTAACATCTATGTCAACGGATATTTGCATATGCTGTATAACCGGGCCTCGGGGGCATAATCTGACTGTTACTAGGCGAACTTGGTATTACTCCTCGGTCGTACATCGCAAGCCTGGACCTTGACGGCCCTGGCTTCGCGAATTTTGGTGGCTTTGGGGCTTCATACTACCAAGCAGGAAAATCTGGACGACGAGGGCAAGTCTGCCATTCGGCACTGCCTTTACTGGTGCTTCTACCTTGACAAAACGTTGAGCATGCTTCTCGTCCGTCCCTCATCGTTGCCGAACCTGCCGTGGGAGCCTGCAGTATTGGTACCCATGACCATCGACAACCCCCTGGTCCAGAAGGTCAAAATCTCTGTCAGAATTGCCCAGGTGCAAGACGGCTGCTTGCATCTCCTTGCCAAGCCGTCAGAAATGCAAGACTTTACTAGATCAGGTTCAGTGAACTCCTTGGAGTCGGAACTGCTCAATATTCATCGAAGTATCATGGAGGTACGTCAGCGCGTATTCTATCAGCTAGGTCTCCTTCTCAAGGTTGATGCTGATCATGGTGGCCACTAGCTACGCGATGAATGGATGAAGACCGCCGAACTCAAGCTCGAATGGAACAGCCTCAACTTTACCATCTACGCCGTTCTCACAGCTGTCCTCCGTCTCGATACAGCTTCATTACACAATCGCAGAAAGCGGGAGGAATGCCTCCAATATGCAAGGAGGGCTCTCTTGGCAATGCAGAAATTTAAGGCTAATATTTCTCGCAACGCCACGACGGACTTTTTTTCATGGTACGCTCCGAACAGTGCGGCGAGACATGATACACGTGATTAACTCCGTATGCCAGGACGGTTCTTTCTTATCCCCTGACACCATTCTTTGTTGTTTTCTGCAACGTCGTTGCTACATCAAATCTGGAAGATCTAGAGCTTTTAACCAAGGTGACCACTGTCATGGCGCAGATCAAAGAGCAGTGTACCTTGAGCATGAATCTCTTCAAGTTGTTTAGACAATTTGTGCAGCTTTGTGGGCACTTGAATGACATGCAGGTGATGCGGTGGCAGCCGGACCAGGTTTGGACGGGGCATAGGGATAGACTGGGGCTTGATGTTCCTCAGCCTCAGTCTACAGTGCTTGGGCTTGGATCTTTTGATCTTTTGCCGCTGTCGCGATCGGAGACAGCCCAGCCGCTGATGGCATCAGCCGCTGAATACCAGCCCTCCAAAGCAGCTAGTCAGAATCTCAGTCGGGCGGCTAGTCTTGAAGGGGGAACAAATGGGGCAGTCTGGGACGATGAACGTATCTGGCAGTTGTTCAACCTGCAGCCGTCTATTGAATCATTTGATCTTGCTTCATTTGATCTCGACTTGGATATTCTATAAGATGGTGACTCTTCGCAGTTGTTGCGAAAGTTCAAGGGGGACGTATTTCCTCAATAGCCTATCCCAGACATTGTGCTGAGCTAATATAGCTGGTACCTGGCCCACACATCTTAATTCATTAATCATTCATCCCATTGTTTAACAGATTCTTTTGAACAGTTTAAATATCTGCTAACAACTTGTCTTACCCGGCGCCGCCAATAAAGGCACTGATGGCGGAGAAAGTGAGCCGTATTTCTGCCTACTTACTGAGGGGCACAGTATCTATAAGAGCCAGAAAGATCCAAAACTGTTTTGATGAAAAAAATTCAGGGTTGGGTTTGAGTTGGGGTTTATTTATCTATCTTCTAGCTAATTTGCCCTATTGTTTTCTAAAGAAAGAGAGAAAGAGAGAAGAAAAAAAAGAAAAGATAAAAAGAAAAAAGAAGAAAGAAAAAGAATAAAGAAAAAGGAAAAAAAAAGAGGAAAGAAAAAAGATAAAAAGGGAAAGAAAGATAAAAAAAAAAAAAAAAAAAAGAAAGAAAGAAAGAAAGAAAGAAAAAAAAGAAAAAAAAAGAAAAGAAGAAAAAAAAAAAAAAAAAAAAAAGAAAAAAAGAAAAAAAAAAAAGAAGAAAAAAAAGAAGTAAAAAGAGAAAAGAGGAGATAGAAAGAGAGATATAAGAAAGAATAAAGAGAGAGATAAAAAGAAGAAGTAAAAGAGAGATAGAAGGTGGAATAGAAGAAGGAATAGAAGGAAAAATAGAGAAAAGCTAAAAGAAGAACAGTTAGTTATTTGCCGGTATAGCTTATCTCTAAGTCCTAGAGGTATAGATACTTAACTCTAGGCCTATTCTTAAGCTACTAGTAGTAATAGAAGCTGCTGAATTTACTCTAAACTTAGCTAATATTAAGCTGATAGAGGTATCTAGCCAGCTAGCTGCAGTAGGCCCTATTAAGCTTTATAGCTACTTATAGATCTTAGCTATTTCCTTTTCTATTAATCCTCCTGTTAAGAAGATTAAAAAATAGAAAAAGGGGCCTAGAGATAAGTATTTCCTTCTCTTCTCTGCTGCTGCCTCTATTAGTATTTAGTAGGAGTCCTTCTTTACTAACCTAATATTAATAGCTACTATTTTTATATTGTAGAAATAGCAGCTATTTTCTAGCTTAATAGAAAAATCAGCTCTTTTTTCTGCTGAGGGGCTAATAAAAGGTTTAACTTCTGCTTCTAAATCTATCTGGCTAAAGAGGGTATTTATAAAGGTATAGAAGATTTAGTTATAGTATAAAATCTATTTTCTTTTAGCAGCTTTATAGGTATTCTTATAACCTAAGCTAGTCTTTAAGCTATAGTAGCTATAGAAAGATCCTTAGGTCTTAATTAGAAGGAGAAGTTAGCTTCTAATAGCTTTAATTACCTTAGAGTTAGCTAAGGTATATTGTTTTTAAATATGTTACGGCCCGGCTACATAGGCTGGCTGACCCACTTTTCTTCGGTCACGGATCCAGGATGATCCGTACCGAATCACTACACGCTACCCGAATTACTAGTGATTCCTGGATCACCCAGTGATTTACAACACCACAGTAATCCAGCCCAACGCCTAGAGATCCCCCATAGACGGAGCTACTATATAACTTGTGCCTTCTGCACAATTAGACCAGATACAGCTCCTCGGCTATCAATACAACTTGGTTACCTAGCTTACTGCACCAGCTATATATTACCAGACGTAACACCCTCACTCTACTGTATTACCCCGTTTGCAGTAACCACACTACGACTTACACATGATATCCTGATCCCTACTAGGACCTGAACCCCACAATCCGCGCCTACCCTGTACCGACAGTCCAGAATAAGTACGGCCGTCACAAAATAGATATAATTCTAAGCTACTTTCTGCTAAAATAGCTAGTATTTTTCAGAAGGGCTTTTTTAGCTGGCTCTTCTAGCTTCTCTATTAGCCTTTTTATTCTAGCTTTAGTATCTTAAGCTAGAACTTCTTAAGCTCTTAGAGGAAGTCTTTCTTTAGCTTCTTTAAGTTACTAAGGGGAAAAGCTAGAGAGATTAAAGCTAGTTAGGCTAGAGGCTAATTTAATCTAGTTGAGGATATTCTAAGCTGCCTTTTTAGCTGCCTTATATATCCCTTAAGTTAGATCTTAGAATATAGGGATTTTAAGGCCTCTCTATCTTACTGAAAGAGTAATTAAGTTCTTTCTTAATATAGATAGCTAATCTGCTAGCCCTCTTACTATTATATATTAAAGGGCTTTATAGAGAGCTAAATCTACTCTTTTCTAAATCTCTTTTAGTTCTATAGACTATAGCTAGTAAAGGAGATATCTTAGAAGGAGGTAGATACTGCCTTTTAGCAGTAGTAGGGTATACTATTTAGGTAGTGTAAAGGCTAAAGCAGTGGAAGGATGTAAGAATATAGAATAAGCAAGTGTAACTTGGCAATTGTGGGTCGAAAAATTGACCAATCAGAAAACAGATTAAGGATTTGGAGAGAGCAAAAAAAGGTAATCACAATAGTATTAGGATTGATGTAATTGGTTAAGAGATGCTTGTATTAATAGCGATGATTCTCGAAGACTAATTAGGGAAAAGCCCCAGCTTTATAGAGAGATTGCTGTCTAGCTATACATCCGATCCAACTGGGGAAAAGAACAGCTTGCAGCTGTATGTTTGGTATGTATGCGTTATTAAGCCCGAGGAATCCGGACTTAGTTGGGACGTTGCATTCCAGTCTTTATCTTTACATTCCACTATATAAGTCCACTGGTATTCTGATAGATAAGGAAGATAAGCTTAAAGGCAAAATATATACCTTATAAAAGCTAAAAGTTTAAGGATTCTGAATATATTATTCTTATCTTTATTAGATAAGAGATAAGCCTATTATCGGCTTTATTAGTTATAGAGTTTTTATATAAAGGCTTTACACTTATCTATAGTATACTTAGTAATACTAATAGTTTTCTCCTTCTAAAGGTAAGTAGGTAAGTTTCTTTTATCTCTAGCTATATATATTATAAGTTATCAGTAGAATTTATTCTTTTAAGCTTTATACTATAGAGTCTATAGTTCTTAATCTTTAAAAAGCTATACTTCCTCTTTAAAGTTAATTTCCTTATATTTTACTAAAGCCTCTATTAATATAATATATATATTCTTAAGGTATTCAGACTGAAATATCTTTATAAATCTAGCTTTTAACTGTTTATTACTACTATCTACTAAAAGGTTCTACTCCCTATAAGATAGAATATTAAAATACTTTAAGCTTTTATTTAGCCTTTACTCTAAAGTAAAGTTAAATCTAATAAGATACTTAGATTAATATACTTACTTCTTAGTAAGTTACTTCTTAGAATAAAAATACTTTAAGTTCTTATAGTTTATAAGAATTATAAAGTACTTAGCTGTCTATAGCTTAAGCTTTTATACTTTAAGGCAGTATATAATAGTAAGAAGCTTCTTATTATAGATAGAGTAATTAGCTTTAGCAGGAGAGTACTTCTTTAATAGATAAATAATAGGGTGCTAAATATAATAGTTATCTTTTTATAGTATTAATTCTTCTGTTATATAGCTAGAGGAATCAGCTTTAACTATAGTTTCTCTTTTTAGATTGAAATATATAAGAATTAAAGCTATAATAAGTATTTCTTTTAGCTTTTTAAATACTTCTTTATATTAATTATTCTATTTAAACTGAATATTCTTTCTAATTAGCTTAGTTAATAGTTAAATTATATTTAAGAAGTTTTATATAAAAACTCTATAAAAGTTTATAAAGCTAATAAACCTATAAATTCCTTTAATTAAAGTTAGTATAGTTTATTCTTTAATTAACTTAACTTTCTTAAGGTTAACTTAGATATTAACCTCTACTTTAATTAAAAAGCCTAAATACTTAATAGTTTTAACTTTAAATTTATATCTATTAATATTAATCTGAAGGTTAATATCTATTAATCTCTATAGAATT
Source organism: Ilyonectria destructans (assembly GCA_020740775.1). NCBI lineage: Eukaryota > Fungi > Ascomycota > Sordariomycetes > Hypocreales > Nectriaceae > Ilyonectria > Ilyonectria destructans. Next base: position 2,680,483 of record JAHEWK010000010.1, read on the forward strand.
CAGCTAATCTTTCTTCTATAGTTCTTAAGGAACCCTAAGGAATATATTAAGATATTATCTATATATATAGAAGTAAGATTATCTAAGTAGTCTTATAAGATACTATTAATATAGTATTAAAAGGCAGTAGGAGCTTTAATTAGCTTAAATAGTATAACTTAATACTTAAAGAAACTATATCTTATATAAAAAGCTGTTTTATATATATCTTTCTCTGATATCTGTACCTTATTAAAGGTAGTAATAATATTAAGTTTTATAAATTACTTTACTTTTATAATATTTCTTAAGGTTTTACTTAAAAGTAGAAGAAAGTATTAATTCTTTTTAATAATTATTAGAGGTTATAAGGCAGTGGAATAAAGTAATATTATTATGAAAGAGATATTCTAATAAAGAATATAAAGATAAGAGGTATATAAAGATAATAGATAGATAGTATAAAATAGTATAAGATAGTGTATTAATAGTGTATTAATAGTGTATAATATTGTAATAATAGTATAGAATAAGTCTGGAATTACCCAGGGGGTCTCAGCCTTTTTATAGATAATTTGCTTAAAATCCGGCTATTATATTAAGATAATATATATACTATTAAAAAGCTTAAAATTCCAGCTTTCTTATAGTACTGTATTTATCCTTATAGGTACTTTCCTTATTAAGTAATATTAATTCCAAATAGTGGATACTTTAAAATTAATTGATTTTAAAGTACAGATAGATTAATAAGCTGATTCAGGCTGATTAGTTACACAGTATTAATATTGTTATTAATACTGTATTTTAGTATATAATTATAAGATTTTTATTAGAATTTTTAAGCTATATTTTAAAGCTTAAAGCTTAAAGCTTAATCTTATAAAGAAGTTATAAAGTTATATATTTATAGACTTTAATAAAAATTAATTGATTTTAAAGTACCCGCTATTTAGAATTAATATTACTTAATACAGAAAGCACTTATAAGGACAAATAAGATACTATAAGAAAGCTGGAATTTAAGGCTTTCTAATAGTATACTTATTCTTCTGATATAATAGCCAGATTTTAAGCAAATTATCTATAAAAAGGCTGAGACCTTCTGGATAATTCCAGACTTAATCTATCTTAGTATTAGAATATTATACACTATTAATACACTATCTTATACTATCTGTTAGATCTATTACAGTTAATTTAATTAAATGGATAGTGTTTAAAGCAGTAATAATAATATTGATAATTACTTGTTTCAGTTATCTGAACTGATTAAAAGAGGGGTTATTAGACCCCCCTTCTAACTAAGGTTAGAATATCAATCTATTAGAGGTTTTATAATACAGAGTTATATTCCAACACTATTTTATACTATCTACCTCTTATCTTTATATACCCCTTAACCTTATATCCTTTATTAGGATATTTCTTTTATAATAATATTACTTTATTCTACTTGCCTTATAACCTCTAATAAATATTAAGAATTAACTGGCTGCTATAGGCCTTATTAGTATCTTACTGCAATTATATCCTATAACTGACTCTATAGTCTATCTAATTTAATATTTTTCTATCAGGCAATATAGGCTTTAGATTAATCTAATAGTAGATACAGTATTTAGTATAGCTTTAGGCTGACTATAAAAGACGCCTATATAATACTCTTCTATATATAGATAAGGGTATTAACAGCCAGCTTGGGATAATAGCAGCTATTACTAGCAGGCTGTAACTGCAGTCTTAAGTTACTATATATAGGTAAGGGTATTTCTATTTAGCTTGAAATAGTAGCAGCTTGTAATAGCAGTTTTAGCTTTTTACCTAACTTTAATTTTTAATTTTAATAATTAACAGACTGCTATAGGCCTTATTAATATTCTGCTATTAATATTAAAGTAAAAGAACTACTAACATTAAAGTAGGAATAATTATTAATATTAAAAATAAAGATACCTACTAACATTTAAAATAGAAATAACTACTAATATTAAAGATAAAGTTAGAAATAACTATTAATATTTAAGTAGGAAGAACTACTAACTACTAAATAGAGAGAAATAGAATTAAAATAAAGAAGATTATAAAGTTTAAAAAGAGATATAAAGTATAAAGTAAGAGTTAAATAAATAAAAAATAAAGAAAAAAAGATATAGAGTAGGAGTTAATTAAAAGAGTAAGTAAAGAGAGTATAAAGTAATAATAAAATAGAAAAATAAGTAAAAAGAGTATAGAGTAAGAGTAAATAAAAAGAATACAAAATAAAAATAAAATTAAAAAATAAGATAATAAAATAAGAACTAAATAAATAAAAATAAAATAAAAGAGTAAAAATATTTTAAAAAGAGTTAAAATTTAAAGTTAAAAAAGAATAAAGAAAAATTTAAAGTTAAAAATTAAAAGTATTAACTAAAGAGAAAGAGAATTAAATAATTAAAAAAGAGAATATTTAAAGATTAAAATTAAGAAGAGTTAGAGATAGAAAGAGAAAGAGTATATAAGAAGTAGAATTAAATAGTTAAAGAGAGTTTTTAAGAGTTAGAATTAAAAAGAGTTAAAAGAGTAGATAAAAAAATAGAGAAGAGGTTATAAAGTAATAATTAATTAAAAGAATAAAAGAAGAGAGTATTTAAAAAGTAAAAAGTAAAAGTGAAAAAGAAGAGAAAAAAAAGAATAAAAAGAGAAGAAGAATAAAAAGTAGAGAGTAAGAATAAAAGAAAAAGAATAAGAGAAAAGTTTATAAAGTAAAGATTAAAAAAAAGAGAAGAATTAATTAAAAAAAATGAAGAAAAAAGAGTATAAAGTAAGATTTAAGATAAAAGAGTTATAAGTAAGAATATAAAGTAGAGATTAAAATAAAGAATTAGAACCGCGTTCCCTCGCCTCCTTCCCCCGGTCCCTCTCCCGTCCGCCCTTCCTCCCCGCGCCGTCCCCGCCCTCTCCCGTCCGTCTTCCTTCGCCGCCTTCCCGCCTCTCCTCTCCCGTCCGCGTTCCCTCGCCTCGTCCCTCCCCCGCGTCTCCCTCCGCCTTCCTCCCCGCGCTCCGCGCTCGTTCCCGCGTCCCTCGCCCCGCCCGCGTTCCCCCAGCGCCTCCTCAGGGTGTGCTTGGCTGCCATACCCCTCTTCATTTTTTTACCGTAAGAGATAGTTAAAGAGTAAATAGAAAAGAAAGAGTTAAAAAGAGACTACTAAGGGTGTGCTTGGATGCAATAGCCATCTTCATTTTTTACCGTAAGAGATAAGGACATAAAGGAGGCTTTTACTCTCTCTATCTTGCCTGATGGAGTACTCAATATCATCTAAGTATTGAGAGACTTAGCAACTAAAATTGTAAATGCTATCGCTCGCTAAGTAACAGTGACTACATATGCTTCAGACGTCAGCGCTAACCGTGTATGGGCAACGGGCTATGGAGATACTCCGAGCCCCGAAACTAATCAACAGCCTACGGAGTACTCTGTGCGTTCTCTCTCAACTTTACAAACCTCACCGTCGTCATGGGACTCAGTCACCTTCCGCCAGAGATTCTAAGTCAAATATTGGCATATCTCGTCGAGCCCAGCGATTTCCCAGAAGCGCCGGAAATCCCAGATTTTGTCTTGGACCTCTGCGCAGCTCGTTTGGTCTGCGGGAAGTGGAACGGGCTTGGCACAACGCATCTCTACCGAACCCTTGCTCTCAGGAGGGTCAAAGATGCCTCTTATCTGGAGCGATGGCATAATTTGTTAGACCTCCAGACTGCCCGACAGGCAGTGCAGCATGTCATCATCCACGCGGGACTGGATCATATACCACACAGGCCTGATTATGCCCTCTGGGTAAGGTCGGGGCGGGCAAAAGATGTCGCCTTCACTTCTGCCATTGATCGCATCGTCGACCTGCCGAATCTGAGCGGGCTCAGTCTGCAGTTTACCGATGACGATTGGATAGTCCTGGATGACTCGGATTGGGACGGCCATCTTATTCTGAAGGGAGCGCGTATTAATACATTCAGGGCCGTTGTCAACGCCATGGTCAGTCGGACTGCCAACCCGAATAATGTCGCCATTCGCTCTCTCACTATTGTTAACTTGCCCGGGCGCCCGATTCCAGATGTCACTTGTTCAGATTTTTTCAAGAAGGCAATCAGAGATATCAGATGCCTGCACCTCCATATCACGTCTACCAATACTACGCTTTCTCATCATTATCATGACCGTTTCAACAAGGAGCTGCGGCAATTTGTAAGGAGTCTTGATATACCAAGTCAAAACATACCCATACTTATCAACTTCCCAGGAACCTCATCTACAGCTGGAGCTTCTTCCACCTCTGGCTGGACAGCTTCGGGCTCTGACATTGGATTTCAGAAGTAAATAGGGCATTTGCTCCGGATCCCTCGACGGCCGTGGCCTCTTGTTCCCAAACCTCGAAATATTGACATTAGGAAGCTATGCCATTGGATATCATCGTCAATTCGATTGGGTCCTTGCTCAAAAGTCGCTGAAAGCATTGCACTTAGACCGCTGCTGCATTGTTAGCCATACACGCATGGGTGATCACTCGGCGGAGAAATGGGGCCTAAAGATAAATAATTGGAAGAGATAGCATCCATTTGCCTTTAGATACCCTTCCGACGAGGTGGAGATATTCACGTTTCCAGGGACATAGGAGACGACTTTCGACGGTATTTGCTCTGAGCTTCCGAAACTTATCGACTTCCAATTTAACTGGGCCAGGGGGGTACTTACTTCTGTCGTCCGGAAGCGTTTGTGACTGAGCTTTCGCCGATGCGATATATCAGGTTCGAAGAGGGGAAATACCCTAGTCCTTGGATTGATGCGGACCAGGAGGATGGCCATTCGGACTTTATGTGGCTCGGCGTTCCGGTTCCGGACGACGCTCTCTTGACGGATGATGAGGAGCGCGAGCAGGCGTCGACTTTGAATCCTGCGCGAGACAGGGAGGAGGGAGATGGTCGGGCATTGTGGGACTTGCTTTGGGTCACAGAAAGGCAACAATATTGCGGATTTTAGGATAATGGCCGAGATTCAGTCGTATTACTCAACGGGAGTGACTGTAAGATTTTGAACGGAAGTGCGAAGAAGCTTTATAGATGCTACGGCCACAAGAAAACATTAGAATGAATAGGTTGGGGAATCAGTCATCTTATGAGGAATTTGAGTTTAAATACCAGACAGAAGCCCAGGGTTCGAATGAGGTGAGGATTATGACAAAGACGCAAAAAGTGTGGAAGTTGCTTTCTAATGTAACAGGATCAGGTCAGATAAGCGAGGAGGATTGCAAGAGCCCACCTCTCCAAGGCATCGAAGGATTCTATCACACACTAGTCCTCAGGCTGGTATCCAAGCGGTCCAAATTTATAATCCCGGGTCCCAAAGAAGGCCCAAGACTCCCTCTTGCTTGGAGTTGCTATAATTTTCAGAAGTTGGGCAGGGTGACGGGAATAAGCTGAGAGTTGAGGACCCAGAAATGGGATCAACAAGATGCCTTGCTTTTTCTTTTTCCTTCTTCCAAATTTATCCAGGTGCCCCAATTCGGCATCACAGTTTTTACCCAAAGCTATCAAGCATCTATAGCGACGGGGTAGTCTGCGTCAACTGCAAAACCTGTTAGCAGGACGGACTCCTCTGCCGGATGGACGAGCCAAATTTGATGGATACGAAAGGAATCAGCGCCATGATCAGTGTCAAGAACGCCAGAAGCGAGCATGCTCATTGAATCCCCAGATTTCTGTACATAGGCGCGGCTGCCAGCGGCAGGCAGACGGCTACGATGGACCTGGTCGTACTAGCAGCCGCTTGCGCTGATGCCAAAAATTGCTTGTATGCGTCGCCGAGATAGTTCAGCATGGCCATAAAGATAATGAGGTAGCCAGTGCCAAACAGCAGTCCGGATAACGCAGGTACAGCGGGGTGGATGGACGGATATGACGTCCAACCAAGCCAGAATAAAGACGTGACAACTCTGTGCAGTTTTTAGTTATTTGGCCAAGTGGAATCACCCTCGAGTTGGAAAATGCACAATGGACCTCCACCACATGCTAGTGGAAGACGACGGTACTCGTTGCTGTTGCCCCATGCGGATCCTGCTCCCAGAGCCTTCGCGTGGTGAGAGCTATACCAGAGAAAAAGGCGCAAAGCAACCACAGATCCGGCGGCGACTAGAGGCTGGTTAGAACGGCTCGGTTATCACGCGGGCTTGCTCACTAGGTAAAAGAGTCAGGCCGACCTTACCAGGAGACAGTCCGTAGACACCTATTTACATTAGTTTCCCGGTCTAGAGTGTTAACTGTGGGCGTATGCTGACTCACCCTGGAAAATGATGGGATATACTTAGAAGAAAAGATACAAAGTCGCGTAGAATAGTACGAGGTATAAAGATGTAAACAAAACGAGGGGCTCCTGGAAAATCATTTTGAAAGGCCTTAAGAAGACGACCTTAAGTTCATCCAAGAGACAACTTTTGTTTCCTCGAGTTAGTACTTCAACCTCTTCGGACCCTCGGGCCTCTCCGTCTTTCATCAACCGCCTTTTGATGACGGGGACATACATCTCCGGAACCGCAAGTATCACAGGCAAGCAGGCAACGGCAATACCCAAGCCTATCCAGAAGGTCAAACACCATAAAATATTGGACGCATATCCCGAGATGATAGGGCCAAAGGGAGGCATCATCGACGTCGAGCACATAAAGTAAGCCATGGCTCTCCCCCGCGGGCCCGGATCGTCATAGATGTCGGCATACAGCGGGCCAACAACGGCATTGGGCGCCCCGGCCGCGATGCCGCACAGCAGACGGAACAGCAGCAAGACGGCAAACGTCGGGCTGAGGGCGCAGCACATTGTGCTGACGGTGTAGCCGAGATACGTGCCGATGAGCACCGGGCGGCGGCCGACGTGCTCGCTAAGCGGACCGAAGAGCAGCGGGCCGATGGCGAAGCCCACGAGGTAGATGGAGTTGAGCAGGACGAGCAGCGTTGGGTTGGCGACGTTGAGGTCTTGAGCGATGGCGGACGTTGCGCCAGAGGGGAGGGATGAGCCTAGGCCACTGTTGATGATGGTGGCTATGCCGACGGCTACAACGAGTCGTTTCTTACGCTATAGTGAGAGTATGTTGGTGTATAATCCATTCGATACAAGCAATCCGTTGAGTTGAACTTACAATAGAAAGTTTGACAGGGTTGTTCGAGTCCGGCACATCAAGGGCACCCGTAGCCCACAGACTGGAGCGCGTAGTCGCCATCTGGTCCAGACAGCTCCAACGAAGTTTCAATCGCCTTGCCACAGATCAATGATTTCCTTCAAGTAACTGAGAGTCTGTCCGCCCGATTCGGAATATCTCGTCATGGGCAAAAGACAAAACCAGTCATAAGAAGAGCGAGATCGGCGACACCCTAAGCAGAACATTTCCACAGCTATAAAACTGGGGCTGTTTGATTCCGAGGGGAGGGTGAAGGGCATAGGGCGTAAAGAAGCGCAGCATGACCAATCACCATGTAGTCAAATGCAAGCCTTAGTTAAGTTACCCTACATCTACGTGGAACACAGCATCGGAAAGTATGTAGCTTCTTAGTCTTCTCTGCTCTACTGGCATTACAGCCAGGCTTCTTACTCTGGGAAATATCTCTGAAGTTCGATTGTAAATCACCGTCATTAGGATTGCCCACTTTCCGTTTTTCACTACATCTACCGATATATCCATGAGGCATAATCTTTGTCATTTCCACGCAAACGTCGGCTAGAGCCAGTAAGCTACATTTGGCGTAGCGACTTTGAAATCTCTAATAATTGGGTTCAGGGTTCCGATTACTCTATCAACTCCACGAATTGCGTATATAGAGTGGAGGTGTAGGTCCACCAATCCGAGCGCGTGGAGTGTAGTAGATTGATTAATATAAGGGTCAAATGGAGTGTATGTACACCGTGGAGATAGCGATGCTATTCTAGAATAAGAAAAGGATAAAGGCTGAAATTGTATAGTATTAGTATTACAGCTTTATTTTCTGGAGGTTGATATAACTCTACTAATTACAACTGTACTTCTTATTCAGCTATATAACTATATACTGCTTTTATTGTAAACCTTGCTGTCGTCCTTCTTATTGCTGTTGCCTGCAGTAATAAGTTATGAATATTCTTTTTCTTTATATAAGGGTAAAAATAATAGGTCCAGCTTGTTAATTAGCTCTGCCCTCAGCTAACTCTATAATACTTAGGCTATTAAGATAGTAAGTGAGGGCGGGGACAGAGGACACTAAGAACACACAACCCACCCAGAGGCAGAGCTGTGATGACCGTAATAGTGTTGTGACGGAAAGGGTAGGTAGGGTCGGGATCAAAATCTGGATAAATAGCTTAATTGAGCAAAAAATGACGAATCTTTCAGCTGATACCATTTGATCAAATGGATCTCTGAGGGGTCTCAAAAGAATAGGCCAAAAGACTGTTAATTAAATGAGATGATAAGATGATGCTTGCTAATAGACCTTATACGAGGTCTCCCAATTTATGGCCCCAATGGGTCAAGCCACTGGTCCCTATCCGGTACGGTATTTCCTGTTAAAGAAAGCTGTCAATCTTAGCCCTAGTCGCGGCAAGGATCTGATCAAATGACCTAATTCCCCAAAAGACCGGAAAACCCCGACTCAATAGTATATACGTCCAGTCTGTTTCTATATAGTATCACTATACACCCTGCCCTAGAAAAGAAGTACTTATACTCTACTGATATTAACTATATTGTAAGAAAATCGTGGGCTATTTAGAAGAGGTATAAATATTAGAGTCTCTTCTCCTGCTAGTATATAATTAGATAGATAACTATACAGTCTGTCTTTTCTCTTATCTATTACTATATTTTATATTTATTGTTAAACTTAAAGGTATTATTATTATTGCTGGAGTCTTATAATATAGAATGCTTTCTGCTGCTCTTACTACATTCCTAGAAGCTATTAAGATAGAGCTGCTATCTCTTTAGAGGTAGCTCTTTAAAAGAGTCCCTTTCTGGCATATATCAGTATCAACTTATCTTTATAGTTATAATACTTATAATTCTATACTTTCTAAACCTTCCTTTTAGTATTATTTACCTAACTGAGCTATAATTTCTACTGCTTTCTAAACTACTCTAATAGAAAGCTAAATAGAGTATTAGTACAGTATAATATATAGAAGTCTTATCTAATATATTATAATAACTATCTAGCTTTATCTATATATTATTAATACTAACCTTAAAGTATTCTAGATTAAGAAAACTCTATACTATAATCTTTCTATCTTCTAATTTATTTAATAGAAACTTAAACCTCTAGATTATATTCTATATATTACTATATAAGCTAGTAAAGCTATACTTTCTCTTTCTTATAATACTATTACCTTTTAGGACTTTAATTATATTCTTATAGAATTTCAGGAAGGTATAGATATATTGGAGTGCCTTTTAGTCTCAGCTGGTAAGGAGGTTCTTAGCCTGATAAATTTGCAGCAATATAGCTAACTTCTTAAGCTAATATATACACCCCAAGATACTCTTTCTGCAAACTGCACACTATACCTAACAATAAGGATATTAAGATAATTATAGAGATCTAAGGTGCATTGAATTATATAGTATTAAGAGAGCTACTATATATTATTGTTAACTACTATAAGAGAGGCTTCTAATTGAAATTTTAAGGTATTAGAGATTTTATAATATCAGCTAGTTAAATATCCTAAAGAAAGTTTATCAGTTTATTACTTTTATAGATATTAACTACAATATTATATAACTTACTAATAGAATCCTATTATCTCTATAGATCCCACTCTACCTGAGATAGTACTTCTATACTAAAGAGCTACTCTTTAAAAGCCTTAGAATTCTTTTTAAATAGTAAGATCTTAATAGAGAGATTAAGAATATAGCTAAAGTAATACCTTTATCTAGAGGGTTTATTAAAGTTATATATATTGCTAATTATATATATTGCTATATTATTATTATTAGTATTATCCAGAGTGAAATATCTAACCTTCTATATAAGCTTATATTTATTAATTAATATAATAACCTTATCTGTAATATTATTATCAGTATAGTATATTATTAATTTTAAAAGGCTTAGAACTACTTTATAAGATTAATTCTTAATATTATAAAAGAAGTAATATATACTAAATAGAGACTTTCTGTTATTAAACTGCTATCTATTAAAAGAAAAGTATATAAAATCTAGTAATATATATATTCTTATAGTAACTTTCTCAAAAGAAAGCTTAAATTAGAAGGTAATTCTTAAATATATAGAATTAGTAGAGATAAATACTTTCTGTACCTTAATAAATAGATTAAGGTATAAAAATATAGCCTAAAGTTTATTATCTTTAATAACTTTAAAGAACTAATTGGATATAATAACTTACTCTAGTAGAAGGTACTAAAATTAGCTTTAGTTAAAATATTTAATATATATATTAGTGATATATACGTCAGTGCCTTAAAGACCCTAATATCCTGTGTAACTTATAACTGAGGCACAGGTGGACCTTTTAGTGTAACAGCTTAAAGCCTACCTCTTTTTTTCTGTATTAATCAGCTAGTAACTGCTTCTATAGTTATATAATATCTAGACTTAGTTTAGTGATAATAGTAGTAACTACTAGCTATTAACTATTATACTTAGAATATATTTACTTCTGTAACTTTATTTTATCTTTAGATACTGAAATATAATAGCTTTTAAATAGATAATCTATAGTATTTTATAGTTCCTTTTAGGCTATACTCTTTAGCTTAAGGTTATTCTATATAATATACTGGTAATAAACCTAGATATACTTTTTTATATTCTAAATATATTATACTTATAGTCCCACGCCTAAAAGAGGGTATTCTTAACCTTCTCCATTTAGATATACCTATAGAAATAGCAGAATAGATATTTATAATAGATAGCTTTGTCAGGAGACTTTATAGGCCTAGATATTATTAAAGAAAAAGGCAGTATAGAAGATTAGAAGATATTAGTTAATACAGAGAGCAATAGCAATAGAGGTAGTAATTTAGAGGTAGAGAAGATATTAAATATTATAATAGTCTTTTTCAGGGAGTCAGAAATAGCTATTTTAAAAGGTTAATATAATAGACTTATAGGAGATATTATGTGGTATGCAGAAAAGTTATATGCAGGCAAGATTTCTAGGCGCTTTTTGGAAGCTATATATCTCTGATATTTGTTAATAGTAGGGATGTAGCAGTAGTGGCAGTAGTGGGATCCAACCCCCTCTAAAACACTAAAATATAGCTCAATATCAACCTTTCGAAAGGCTGGGAATAGCCTCACTTCTGGGCAAAAACTCGAGCCTAAATACACCTAGATATATTAATTACATCAATAGAGGCCTGAAATTGAGTGTATTAACGTATAAAATTATTCCAGTGGAGTGTACGTAGATATATATGTAGCGTACACCTATATCAATAAGTATATCTAGTGTAATAGATCGGGACCCTGATAGTAACATTAGGATAGTAGTAATATGATTCCTTTTTGTAAATTTAACTGCCTTCCTCAGTAGGTACACTATAGAAAATAAATTTGGGTTTAAGTCTGTGAATTCTATCTGCAAAAATATACAATACTAAGGTTACTTATTTTTTATTCTATCTACTGCAGTCAGTATAGCTAGAAATATTCTTTAAACCCTATATCTCCTATATTAATTCATTAAGAAATTCAAAAGGTATTAGGGTCTTGGTGAGGTTAAGTATAAGGTATTCACGGAATTATCTTTTTAGCGAGTATAATATTACTATAAAGGCACAATATTGGGATCTAACTGATATAATATATCTGATGAATTATAAGAACTTATTCACTATATTGATATAGTCTTCTGAGCGTTTAGTTGACTGCTTCGTAATCCGACGCTTTACGATATTGTGACGCCGGAGAAAGCTGCGATACCAACGAATAGAGAATATAAATTAGTTGGGAAAATTCGGGTATAATTCGGATATAATTCCTTAAAAATTAACCGTAACTTCATATAGAACCACAAGGTCGTCACAACCTTAGATTTTAACCTGCACTCTCGGAATAGCTTATACAGCTCTCCCTCAAGCCCTGGCTATTAAGGGGCATAACTATGGGTTCTATCTTCAACATGAGACTTACTGTAAGCTACCTTCTATCCATAGATCGTATGATGCGGTATTTTAAAGTAAGCTTTAGCATCTCTTGCCGTAGGCGTAACCAATATACCTCGGACTAAGAGACGATAATAAATTAGCTATATAACGACTTCCTCTTTTTTCCTCTTTATATATAAGCATTACTGATGCAGAGCCGGCTTTGTGACCTTATACTGACGATTCTTAAGCGGCGTTAGCTTGGGACTACGCTTCTTGGGCCTGGCTAAGATATCCTAAGATGAGATATTAGGATTAATCTCTTGAAGGGGCGGCATTATGCGAAAAAAAAAACGGCTTAATTTGAGCTTAAATTGAGGAAGAATATCAGGAAATATAAAGTGTGGGAATTATCCCAATGGAGACCGTACAACTTTTTGATATTCTATCCCTCAGTTCTAGCCCTCACACTAATCGTATGAGGAATAGATCTGCATTACAGTAGGGTGCTAAGTCTTTTAGTCTCACGCTACTTGGGCGAGATAACTGAGTTTTTACGGTACTGTTCACCCTCCGGCCGGCGACGACTCTCACCTCCTCGCGGTGCCGGCTGGGAACCTGGGAATGCCTTTTGCCTCCGAGGCATTTGCAGAGCTAAGAAGAGTCATCACCAACCAGCACTTGTCCGCTGGTTTGGGCGGTGGTTGCACAATAGGGCTCAAGAGCCCTACCCTCCACAAACAATAAGGGAATACTTTAAAAACCACCCGAAATGCAACTGCAAAATCGAGCCTACAAACGATAAACATATAGGTCGTAGAAGAGGACACCCTTAGGGTACTTCTGGGCTGCTCTATTGTAAGGACATCAAGACGCACCAGATAAGCAACAGGAAGTATAAATAGTTACGGCGAAAATAAACAAAAAGGAACGGCACTCTTAAACCTGCATAGAGAACGATAAGGCACTTTGGTTAGTAGGAGGGGCGATATTGCGTTGCTCGGCTGTTCTGGGTACAGAGAGGTTACAAGTGGACAAACTCCTGCGAGATACAGTCGGCCTTATAAGAGAGATCTTATAAGGTAGCGCGAAATAGAACTGATAATCTGAGGGGCGCGGTATATAATAGAAGCAATAGAAGGCTAGATGGGCGGACTGCAGTTACGACACTTTCGATATAGCCCAAGAGGATGGACGCATATATCGGTCTACCGAGAGGATAGGATCCTAAAGATAGCCATTAAGGATAGGGCTTTAGGTTGGCTGTAGAGGTGGGCTTAAGGAGTAAATTGGTATTAACTTGCAAACCGGCAGTATTCTGCATAAGGAGCGGAATAGGATCTAAGGGGATATAAGGTAGAGGGTCTATATAGGTAGATATACTATGCCTCTACTAGTTATTTTCTCTGAAAATATAAATCAATACTTATATTGCAGTATACCGAGATATAAAGAGGAAATATCTCATTCTTCCTGGAAGGAAAGTCACCTTCAGACGATATAAAATGGGCGCCAAATATAGAAGCAGTCTGTATAACTATACGATTTGAGATAGCCACAGGGCGACTGGACAACACACAACATTAAAGATAGATTGCAAAACCTCACCTACCCTTTCTTACTAACCCACCCTATATCAAACACCTCGTGCCATGGACAGCAGGCACCGCCTTAGCTGCTGTAGATAGGACTCTGAACACTTGGAGAATAGCCTTTAAGTTTGCTTGCTAATAATACAAACCCCACCAGACCCGCCGAAAGATTGAAAAAGGAGAAGTAAAAGCAGAAATTGGACGCTGTATGGGCTTTTACAAGATTATAACAAAGCTTAGGAAACGGAAATATACAATAGCAACTAGTGCCCTATTGGTTATAAGCCACCGGGCAAAATAAATTGTGTGTGTGTGTTCCCCCTCCTCAACCGTGCTCATATAAGCAACGGTGAACATCCCAGCCTTACAGGGACAGTCTGGCTAGAATTTGTCAGGAGTTCTTACGGAGCAAGGCGCAACAGCTGATAGCTCCTTTATTCGAGGCGGGCTATGGCTCACAGGACTTAACAACTACAACATCAATGGAGCCAATTTGCAAACACTTGACAGATAACTTGAAGAGGACATTGGGATGAGCGCAGGCTTGCCTGTTTGACGAGTATTGACCGAGAAAATAGGAGCCAGAATCTCGGCAGGCTTTTATTATCCTGATCTTAAGTCTTTAGCAGTGCTTAAACCAGACACCCACGATACATGGAGAAGCGAGGTACGAGTAAGGTGTACGAGTAAGGCAATCAACGTTTTCGACTACCTAGGTGGCGGACTAAGACTAGATATGAGAAAGATCCTGCCCAAAAGCCTCTTAACACGTAACAATCTTCATTCCAAAGCCTTTTTGTCTCCCCCACCATTTTTGGTTCACCTTTTCTTCATTTTCCCCTTCCATTCACATAAAGTCGTGTTGCAAGTGCCAACTCTTCCACGTTGATAAAGACCGCGATTTTCATTGTCTCGGCGATAAATCTCAGTCCCCATTTACCTCGCTGGCCGCACTCACCTGCCCACCTTCCAATATTCACCAGCAGCTGCATCAGCCTTACTAAATGAACGAACCATGTTATCACACAAAGACGGTAATCAAACATGGGAGAGAGCCGATCATAGAAGTTTGATATAAGTGTGCGACTGTTGGCTTAAAAGTCATGGGTGACTTATTTCGCAACACCCATGTAGGAGAAACAGTGCTTGAATGCCTCTGTCTCCATGGCGAAGAGGCCACCGTGGTCAAGCAAGGAAGCTGGGTGCCACAACTGAGGGTCAAGGCGCTCAAGCAGCCCGGGATAGCTGTTCAGCCCAATTGGCTCAGTGACGCCCCATGGGTTGCGGAGAACGACGTATTGCTTGTCCCCAAGAATGGTGTAGCCAAGAATGGAGTATGTATGATTGGCAACGATATTGCTGCCCCTAAAGTTGTTTCCATTGGCGTAGGTCCAGGCCGCCATCGGATTGATAGTCTTGAAGTTGACGCAGTTGGAGCGGACGAGTCCCAAGAGGTCGTGGGCATAATGGTTCTCAGTTCTGAAATAGTGATGTTCCCGGCTATTTATCTGTGCCATGGCCTTGATGGGATCACCAGAATGCGTCTGGGTAATGTCAGGCTGCTCCGAGGAGCTGCCAGTGATCCACTTAGCGAATGCCTTCTCGTACAGCGCAGGCCAAATGTCAGCACCATCGCTGGAGCGGCAATATACAGGCATATTGTTGGAGTTGTTGATGGGGATCTCATAGTCGACTTCCACACTCTCAGTGCGGGCGTTGTTGTCACCGCCCTTGTTATGGAATTTGATGGAGAGGCGCTTCTTCTCGTTCTTCTCCTGGTGAACGCGAGTAGCGCGGTTGATGGTGTGAGGATCGGCCCAGAAAACCGAGAATAGCGCGGCAATCAGCCAGCTGTTGCTGGCGCAGCCTTGAGTCGGATCATCGAAGTTGTGCATGGTCTCGCGCCGCTCGCCGATCTGGAACATGGTGAGGTCGCCAATGAGACGCTTGTTGACGGTTTGGAAGAAGTAGTCATACATGCCGCGCCACGAGCTGTTCAGCGGTGTCCAGTGTCCCTTTTGCATTCTGAACGGGCTGACGAGTTCGTTGACAGACATGGTCACCTCGCGGTTGGACACCGTCTTGCCCAAAGAGTGAGCATGAAGACCCAAGTGGAGCTTGCCATTCTGCATGCGGGCCCTCTTAACATGAGTTTTGCCCAGATCCTTCAATCCGATCCTCTCGAAGTCATCAAGCTTCCTGACCTCCGACAAATCGGGAGTCATGAGATCGCGCTCATTCAAGATCCTCATGTCTTTCTCAGACAGCTTCTCGACCTTCCTGTCCTTTTCGTTAAGTCTCAGTCCGGTGAAAAGCACTGGGTCATGCTTCATGTCGAAAAGCTCATCATAGTCCGTCTGCAGAACATTGGAGATGATCTGGGCCGACTTCGTCGAATAGGTGTCAATGTTTCGGCCGAGAAGCGCCTCGACCAGTGCGTATGGGTTTACAGCACCGACTCTGACATCCTTGGGTGGCGAGTCAGGGCGAATATTCCCACCACCTAAGGAGACTCGGGGCTCGAGTCTCATGTCGGGGTCATCGTATCCAGATTGGAGGCTATCGGAACCAGCAGATCCCTGCTTTTCAATCTTCTGCCCCAAAATTGCTTCAACCAGGGCGTACGTGTTGATGGAAAGGACTCTTCCGTCCTGGGAAGAGGAATCAGGAGTGGAGAACCGAATGTCACCCATGTTGTAGTGAAGTATTGTAAGTTGATTAGAGGAAATGGTCAAGTGAAGACTTTGTTGCTGTCTTGTCGTTCACAGCATATCTAGGAGGACCGGTGAATGGGGTTTTATAGACATCGTGGCACATATCTTCGAATTCTCCTCTGCTTTTAGCTCATGTTACCCTGCTGGAGATGATTCAGGACTGCGTCAACACCAAGCTAAACCTGCATGTTGCTCCCACCTCACCCGACTTCTGGACCACTCTCACATCATCGGCGGCAGACGTATTTTGCGGGGAAGCCTCCCTCAACTACGGGCGCCTGTCTAACAACGAAACTTCACTGGTGCTAAAGTAAAAACCAGTTTCCAGCCCAAAGATCCTATCTTCAGATCGGTTGCATTTCTACAGATTCTTTTAGCTTCTTGGCTATAGTAGCCCGTTCATTACCCCGCTCCGAGTCAAAAGAGGCGAGACAAGATGATGACTTGTGTGAAACGATGGAGGTACAAGAAGTCCTAACCTAAGGGATGACCAAAAGTACATCCCCATTGAAAGATTTGCAAGCTCCAGGATCCGTCGTCTATCAATGCTACGCTCAATGCTGTCCGCAGCAGCGGGTAGACCTGCCTTCCGGAGGGTTTGAGTTCAGCTCCCCATGGAGCCGAGAGGCCTTGCAAGAGGACTGGTTGAGCCGCGAGGCGGCAGCAACTTCACATAGGTCAGCCCAGCACGTCCTGTGCCCCTCTAGGGGACTTCCGCGGCCTCACGGCTGCCCGGACAAAAAATACATAGACAAACAAACAAAGTATATGTGGTTCTGTTCTTGACTGTTACATTGGTCTCGGCCTGAACCGCGAAGCTCTTGTGTCGTCTTCGGGAACCCTCTTTAGCCATTGTCTCGAGTTTTAACGACGTCGAATCTAACGCCTCCTGCTGGCTGGAAGGTGACAAACAAGTCCAAAACGTCCATTTCACTGGCCATTGCATCATCTTAACGATGATGTTTATATGCATCCCTATCCTCATATCCGTCAATGAAGTAACACTCTAATCAAAGAAGACAGATTAGCAAAGGGTGCGATAGACCTTCTTCCACAGCGGCCAACCACGCCTCTCATCTCGTTCTTGCTGGTTTATATAGACTCGGTAGTATCGTCGGCCTGTGTCGACATCTATCTCGTGGACCCGGAGGACTTTTGTCCGGAGCCAGATCTTGTGGCAAATATAGAAGATAAGCACGATAGGGATTGTCATGAACCGAAGGAAAAAGGTCTTCAGCCTGCCTGACGGGCTAGTATCTAAGCCAGGCGTCTCGATGGGCGAGATGGCAATCCATATCTGGGAGAGAAGCACTAGGATATAGCCTATAAGTGCGAACCAAGACCCAATGACGCCGACGTTTGAGCGGAAGGGAAGCTTCTCTAAGGGATACGACGCGTACGCCCAGGCCTTACGGAAGCGGATATGACAGAGGGAGATACTAGCCCAAGTGAAGATCGTGCTCAAGGCGCTGATAGAGACGAGCAAGTGGAGGATATTACTATAGGCTTTCAGTTCGGTCAAGTAAGCCATCAGCCTGACCAAGGCTGCAAAGAGAATAGCCATTAGAGGCCGACCCTGTTTATCAACGTAGGCGAAGATTTGAGGTGCGTGTGACTGCTCAGCTAGGGCGGCAAGAGTTCGGGACGAGCCAAAGACGGCCGAATTGCCAACGCTAAGAACAGCAATAAGGATAACAGCGTTCATAACGCTCGAGAGGAACGTAGTACCTGCACTCTCGATAGCGATAACAAAGGGGCTAGCTGAGGCATCTGTGTTACTCTTGCCATAAATAAGATGGGGCTCATTTGAAGGGACAAGGAGGCCAACTAGCAATATGGCAACAATATAGAAGATAGCGATACGCCAGAAGACCTGCTTGATAGCCAAAGGGAATGACTTGCGGGGGTTGGCTGCTTCAGCGGCCGCGAGGCCGATAAGCTCGGTGCCGGCAAAAGAGAAGGCAGATGTCACCAAGCAGCTACTAAAGCCCTTAAGGCCGTTATTAAAGGGGCCGGGATCGCGCCAGTACTGGCCGCCAATGTAGCCGCTCTCGGGCCGGCCACCGATATTGATGACAATACCAAGCAGGCTATGGTCTTTATTAGTTATTGCTTTGGTGCCAGCGGCAGAGAGGGAAACTTACATAAAGCCAATAATAGCTATGATTTTAATAATAGAGAAAATAAACTCAGCTTCACCGTATGCCTTCACGCCAAAGAGGTTGATTGCAATAATTGCAAGGAGGAAGATAGTAATAAAGATGGCTTTGCTTAGGTGCTCGTTCCAGTAGGTGATGATGCGGGCAGCGGCGATGAGTTCTAGGGGAAGGGCGAGGAGCCATTGGAAACAGTAGCAAAGTTTAGGAGACAAAGTTAGCCTCGGCGGCATAGCCAAGAAATCAAGATAGCACTCTATGTATATCGAAAGACTATGGCAGGACTTACTTCCAGCCCATGGCGAAGCCCCACGACGGATCGAGAAATCGAGTCGAGAAGGCAGAGAAGGAACCAGCAACAGGGAATAGAATACAAAGCTCGCATAGGGACTGCATCGTGCAGTATTGCAGGGCGCCGATGAAGAGGTAGGAGAGGAGGACCCCAGCTGGGCCGCCCTTATAGAGGGACGATCCAGAGACGACAAAGAGACCAGTTCCGATGACGCCATCAGCAACAGCTTCTTTCTCCTAGGTACCTCATATCGATCCATGGGACTCACCGACGGCTCCACCAAACGCAATCATCTGTAGATGCCTCCCTTTCAAATCCCGTGCCAACGCTGATGTGGCCGTCTTCCTATTCGCTGCTCTCATGTCATAGTACCGTTCTCCGGGCCCGGCGGCCATAGCCGGCCTCACAGTCGGTTCATACCCGCCGTCCCGGGTCTTAATGGTCCGTCGCTCGGCGAGGCGGAAGCCGTCCATCCAGTCGGCGGCGTCCTTGGATGGGACTGGCTGATTGGCCGAGATTCTCCAGGCGGCGCCCTTGTCGTCTGCGCCGCTGCCGCCGAGGTCTGTCATCTCGACGACCTCGACGTCACGGGTGAGGACGATGCCGCTCCTCATTTTAAGTGGGGGATCTAGGTTTCGACCTGGAGAAAGAGGGAAGGGAAAGAAAAAGAAAAGGAGAATAAGTGATCCCCGATTAGGGCAAGTAGTTATTCTAGGGAGTTCGATAAACACGAAGATCGATCTCTGGAATGTCGATGGACACGGAGAAGGATATTTCGATAATGCTTCTAGAAATCCCACGGATCGGAACGGCCAGGCGGACCCCCCTAGTACTATACTTTATTGCCTCACCGCACTCGAAGGCATAGCCTTGGGCCCGGTCCCATCCTCCCAAACCTCACGAGTGACAGCTCCGGGTGGGCCCTCCCCCTGTCTCATGGAGGGACGAGCTCCAAGCCTCATACTAGACTGGTATCTCTCTAAGATCGATAGCGGCGTTAGCTTCGCTCATTTTCTCTCAGATCAAGGACAACCCATTTCCAATTGGCAATGGCGCCGACACCATCCTGAGGTTCATCTCGGCGACGTCAAACGGCGATGCAGTCTTGACTCGCCATCTAATCAAAACAAGAAGGACTGATCTAGTGATGGTGGCTCTGTTGATGTATTTCGGCTTTCTGAGGATCAAAAAAGCTCCAAGTCCTGCCCATTTGATTCTAAGTTTTCGGTCATCCCTCCGAAACTTCCTGGATATCAAGCAGCCTGCCGATCACTCCCTCAAGGATCAGGACCCTCCCGTTAGGATCGGAGCTCTGGTGCCTCGACCACGTGCAGCGGGGTACTGACAGCTGATGGTATCGATGTTGTCCTGCCCTTGAGTCCTTGGGGCAGGTGTTGTGAGGGACTTTACTGATTGTCAGGATGCTCCACCCCGCATGAGTCAGTGCATTGAGCATGCTTCAGCTGACAAGGGTCAACAGGACACTAACCACCAATCTATTCATCCCATCACACCCTTTGCTTTTGCTTTTGTCGCCGCCTTGGATGTGGCTGACATCTCATTTTCTCGAACAGATTTTGACTTCCCCGCTAAGATACTGTCTAGCCAGTAAAATAGCTTCGGCATATCGCTTCGGCATTGGTAATAGGTCGGCCACATATAAGCCGGGCGGACACTAACCAACCGCGTCAGAATCATTCATCAATGAGGCCAAGCGACCCAAAACAAGCTTCAGCGAGCGGTGTGCTGACCAAGCAGACCTTAATCTGATCATTTTGTCATTCCGCGTGGCAGTATCGTGCGCGACAGGCTAACCTCCACCATGTGATCACTTACAAGCACTTCCTTTCCAGAACATGTTAGCCCCTGGGTCGCCGCGCACCTCGCCCTCGTTAAGTACCGCCCATGACGATGCGCCATCTTCGCCGCTAGGTTTAGCAACCCTGCCGTCACCGCCTCCACCCCAACCCACAACATCAGCCACATGTGGCCTGTCAAGGTTGATGTTCCGAAGGCGAATTGGAGTAACCTCCTCTGGAGCCGCTCCAGCCGCGAATACACCCAACCTTTGCACCGCAGATACCGAATCGTCATTATCGCTGTTCGCTCTCCGCGAAAGGATAGCTATATCGATCTAGTGCTAGCTTGAGGAGCGCTCCTATTCCTGTATTCCGTTCATCCTTTGCCCAAACTTTCTTTCACCAATCGTCTCTTGCGAGGATTAATTTCCTTAGCAGTGGCCTGGCCAATCAAACGCGAGAAGGTGGTAAGTCAGCAAATTTCCTAAGATAGCTCATGGCTTTACGCGAATCATTACTCAGTCCGCAAGAGTAAACTCTAATTTACGCGGTATCATGTAACTACAGATAAGTCAACTCTCTCCTGTAAAAGTTTTTCCCGACTAGCGGCTGTTAGCACTAGGATAGGGGAAAATTCTTTACAGGCCACAAAAGGCCGCAATAGCTACTAGCGCCCATCAGGGCACTAACAGCAGCAGATGAGGGGTTAAGCGAGTTGACCTCATCCTGTACTGCGGCCACGGCCGCAGTGTGATAGCTCTGGCTATGATTGCAGTCTGCTATCCTGATCAGCTGAGCGGCTGCAGTAGCAGCAGGGAAGCAGCACGGCTCAGAGCAGCCAGCGACACCGCTGTAACTCTTGTATCTGCTGTTTGAATGTTCAGACTCGGAGCGGATACAGCTATTGCAACCAACAGCAGTCACGACACCAGCTTTAATCTAGACGGACTACAGCTCCAGCCACGGCTCCCGGTCGTCAACTGAAGCAGCGACATACCCATGGCTGCACCACCACATGGGATCTGCAGCTTCAAATTGATACTCCTTAGTGACTCTGGAGCGGTCCAAGCCACTGCTAGGAGGGAAGAAAGAGATGTCAATCCCTCCATCCTTGCCGTAAACAGAATAATTAAGAAGAACTGGTAGCCTTTCTCCTTCGCGCTCCCCAGGCTGATATATGTTGCTTAGTAAAGTGGTCCCGTCCCGGAGAGGGACTTTCACATTCAGATACTTGACGAGGGAGTCTTCCGTCACGACCTTGAGGGTAGGGAGCCCACCGTCCATCCTAGCCGGAGGGGTTGCTAGAAATAAGAGTTAAGAAAGGATTCCAGTGTCCAATTGAGGGTATCTTGCCTTGGATAAAGTTTCCATGTCGCTTAGTCTCAGCTAGAGCTGTTTCAGTGACGCTCCTGTGATCCATCCATTGGGGATAGACGTTAAGTAGGTTGGTTTCAGAGTTAGACGAGTTGCACGTGCGTAGTGTGATGTAAGTCAGTCAAACATATCCAGAGCTTGACTGAGAAAGTGCATCGAAGGGTTATTTGTATCTGACCCAGGGAATGTCATCATCTCCTCGGCGTTCAACTTGCTCCATTCCCGCAATAGTTTCGGGCTACGAATGAACTCCGTGAAGCCGGCGGGGACTTGCCATTGGGTACAGATTCAATATAAATAGCTAGTTTCGTGGTTCTTAAGGGTGTGGACAGGGCCCGTACGACGGCTATATTAAAATGTGCGGAGTGTGAGCTGGCAATGGGTATGCATGTGGCATTTCATAGCCCGTCGCCACCACTAGTGCCCACTCCTGCTAAATTGGACCCTGTTAGAACACCTGGGCGGCAGGTAGTGATATGACATTAAGTTGTCATTTTATTAAATCGGATTATATTAAAACATGGTGGAATTAAGCACATCTACCTACGTATTGTCAAGTTCGCTCGGATTGCAGTGAGGCAGATGTGGATCTGGCATTAGTTGGGGTAGTTTCACCAGCCCAATGCCTGAACGCCAGATTCTCATGACAAGAAAATGCCTTCTAAATCACAAAAGCCTTGTCGATGTGAACTCATAACGTGGAGAGTTTACCACACGTTTCCTCGACCTATGGAGGCGTTTCGTGTTATCAGAACAACGAACATATCCCGCCAGTGAGTCGTGTATTCCATAAGAGGTATGGCTGTCCATCATCTCGTCCTCACCACCCCTAATACGGGTCGTTCCCCATTGGCTATGTCGTAAGGGCCTTGTCAAGCTCACAACAGTGGGTCTGTTAGACTCACCTCGGCTGCTCGGCTCGGCATGGGGACCAAAGCAAGAATATCGATCTTCTGTTATTGAACTGAATCGAGTTGCAATAACCCGATATGCACATTGACGTCCACCGTTCCAGAGGAAGGGGACTGATGAAGGAGACAAATACGTTGCCACTTTTGGTGCCCTGAGATTGTGTCAACTGCTGGTTTCAGTCGTATTTTGCAACTCTCGCTGTTATTCCATCGCTGCTACTTCCCCTCGAGCTGTGGTTCTGCACCAATGACTTCCTGGATCCCAACATACGACCCATCTCTGTTCATCCGGGGGTATGACAACCGCACCCCATCTGCCCCAAGAAGCGCTGCGGACACCCAACGCACTCTAGACTGTTCGGGTATGTCACTACATTCGCGGACTTCTAAAGACCTTCCTCAATCTCAACGATCCTTTGGAGAATTCGCGATGCTATGAACCCGGTGAGAGGCCCTTCGGCTCGAGGAAGTCGGCGCAATATGTCGATCCCAACCCTCCGCACCAATGGATGACGACATCTCATCACAAACCTGAGAATAGGGGAGAGAACACCACCCGTCATAGTGAAGTGTGTCGACTCCATTTCGGCACTTGCGGCTACAGCTGTGGCATACCGGGCTATTTCAGTAAATGCGTCCATGTGTCGGTCCCATTCCACCTGTGCTCCCTTGTCAGTTGGCCCGTAGAGTGCGAGATACGTGTCGAGTCTCCGAAGATGAATCAGGGAAATCCGGTACTGGTACCCTGATAGCGAGGCCCCCTGTGCAGTCATTGGCGTTGCGTTGAATGCCCGCAACCACCTGTCGTACGAGTTTCGACACCTAGCTCGCTTGCACTGGTCGTGTTGGCCAATACCCAAACGTATGCAAGCATTCCATAATGCCTCAAGATAATCACTGGCCTCTTGCAGGCTGTCTAGAGGTAAAGGCATCTCATCGAGTGGGCTGAACATGGAAGGTCTGATTTGGGTGGGGTGTATCGTCAAATCAATCTAAGACGCCCATCAGCGAATGTTATCTCAGTTGCCCGAAACACTGCGAGTCAGACAACAGACCTCCGCAACTTGAATATCTAATCGTAGGAAGAACGATCGGAACGCATCCAGCGGCTTGCTTATTCCGGCGACGCTGTCGATTAACCCATTCTGGACCATCATCTTCAACCCGGACATGATGAGGTTAATTCCGTCCTCGAGGTTGCCAAAGAGGATCTGCTCTGGTTGGTTCGCTGACTGTCCAAGCGGGGGCTCGAAGACTACTTTCCTCTAAGCTTGCAAAAATCACGGACGATGTTAACAGAAGGTGGATTGAGAACCCGACCCATTCAGATGATGCGACAGCCGGCGAAGGGCCAAGCGGTAATGCTGAATCGAGAGCCTCGCTTGGTCATCCAAGGGTGCAGCACGAGGTATCGGCCACGAAGTTGGCCAGTTTTGAATGTCTTTGAAGAGAAGGCCCAGCGCAATCGTACCATGGAATATGGCATCGTTGGCGACGGTCAGCTGCATGACGAGTCTTTCCCAGAACTCGAACCTGAAAAAGCCGCTGGACAGCATAGGTATGCGCCGGAGGCGGAAGATATCCAAAGCCCTATCGGTGTCTTCATTTCTGAGGGGAAAATGAAAGGCATCCGGAGTTCGGGTCATCCGAACGAGCTGAGACTCATCTCCTTGATCTAGATGGGCTTGCAATTGCGGCCACTCACAAGCGAAGCCAGAAGCCGAGCCTAGATATGCATTGAATGAGCCCCAATAGCGGATACGAAGTCAGCCATGGAAGTAATACCCACATTTATGACAGACTGGGAATTCTTCGCCGCACTTGACATGTCGGACTGTTGATCACGGGTCAAAATCACATTCATCGAGTTGGGGTTCACCTTTACCCCTGTATCCAACTGCGTCAGTTCTGCGTGTCACCGCTACCTGAAAGCCGTCACATACTTGCATGTCAGGCATCCTGATCGCACCTTTGGGGCCCACGCCCTTTTCCGGTGGCCGCGTTTTACTTTGATCATGTTGTACGCACTCTTTATCTCGAGGCTAGGGTGACGCTGTGTAAGTGGTAAGGAGGCGACGCATGGGAGGGGAGCAAGTGGGAGAAGGTCTGCAATTTGACGGCGCATGGTGTCACAGGTCTTCGCGCCCGACGACGGGTCGTCCGGTCGCCGAATGACCGCACGGCCCCCATACGAATCCCTGTTCAAATCTGAAGGCCCGGTCCTTCAGAATTCAATAGGGATTCGCTCGGATGACCGGCGTTTCAGGCCGAAATTGAGGGTCCGTGGCCGCCAAAGGCGGTGCAGGGCCTTCATTTTTGGACAGATCACCATCATTTTGGCAGGAGCATCAATTATCCCCATCACCGACCAACCATAACCCGCCACCACAACGCAATGGAATCTACGGATTCGAACGCAATTAAGGATCCCAGGGTTAGGGCGGCTATCGAGCACTACCTACTGGATCTAGAAAGTACCACGCCGCCGAATACGTTGAGGAATTACAAGCCTAAGCAGAAGGAATGGCAGGTTAGTACATGCAGATAGATGCAGATGCATCTGCAACACCTATATACACAGAGGAGGCTCTATTTTACCTTGGATTTTCCTAGTAACGATAAGCAGGGCTGGTGTAAGCAAAACTGGCCTGCTATACCTGCAGGATGGCCTCCACAGGACCCGATTCCATCTGGTCAACAGCTGCCCGGAGATCTCGTCGATGAAGGCAAACTACTGCTCTTTATGAAAGAGGCTGTAGTATCCCGGGCTCCAAGGAAGGGAAAGAGGGCCGCACATGAAAGGAAACATCACCTCGAGGAACAGGAAGCGAAAAAGGCTGCGAAACGACGGAAATATGCACCAGGTAAGCTAAGCAGTTGCTGCCGTGGAGCAGTCTGGCCCTCGGGACCCCAGCTCATTCACATCTATTTTAGGGGACACCATCTATGTTGGTGGTAAGGATGGTAGTAGTAGCAGTAGCTCTGACTCTGACTTCGAAATATTCGAGTCCCAGCTTAAACTGCAGTATAATTCTGTACGTGGGTACGTCTCAGCGATCCAAAAGCTCTACGATGAGCAGAAAACTAGGGGGATCAACCCTGCGCCGCGGCCACAAGGCGTGGCGTTGAAAGCTCTCAAGCGCAGTATCCTAGCCACTACGTGGTCTAAGAAGCGAAAAGAGTATACCGATAGAGGCGTGGGGACCTTAAGAGATGTATACTCGCCGGCGCAGATACCAGACCACACCGCCGTAGCCTGGGCTGAACGAGATCGGATATCTATCGGCAGCGCCTTACGGACCCAGGTCGACTTTCTGTTCGGGAATCACATGTTGCTACGGTCGAGTAACCGGCTCCCGATGGAACTGGCGGACTGCTTTTGCCTCGGCCTTCCAAACGAAGGTCTCAAAACTGAAGGATTTACTACGAAGGCACTGATCGTTGTGATGAACGGCGGGAAGACGAACCAACACGGGCGGATGGAATACGGCGCTGCCCTCCGCCACCGAGATCCGAGATCCTGTCTTATCGGCGCATTAGCATTCTTCTTCTTCTGGCGTTGGCAGGCGGAAAAGGCTGAGAAATTTCCAGTCTTTGGAAAAAGCGAAGACTGGTACGGGATAAAGGTCCTGCGGCGGTCAGCGAAGGAGCCGAAAGGTTAGTGTTGTGTTGTGCCACCGCGTAACTTCGCCCTCCGTCCCCAACACTTCCTGACTATTATATAGCTCCCCTCTCGTATCAGACTGCTCGTGACTGGACCTCCCGCTTCTATGAGAAGGCAGGTATCAAGGTCAGCAAAGTCAGCCACGCGCCTCGGGTAGCCGGCACGCAGAATGCAGATATTGCAGGCGTGGCCGAAGGTCAGGTACGTAGTGCAACTAGGTATAGCGGATGTCAGTATAGCACTGGGCATATCTGAACTGTGGAAATTTGTATGGAGGAATTGCAAATTCGGCTAAAGTCAGCCAAAATTGCATATTCAGCCCTAGTAAAGTGGCCACGCTTTACACAACCCCCTGCCTATTACACGATCCTATCTACTTTTACACCTACTCTAACTAACTGCTCACAGATTCGCCGGGCGGGCAGGTGGAATAACGGGGATCAGATGACTGGCTGTTACCTTACCTCCCTACCGTTCGAGTTTATGCGGGCAGTGGCCGACTTTGACCCAGAGTGGTCAGGAACCTACTTTGTGCCACGTGCTACTGTGCGACCGCCTGCCTCCCTATTAGCTCTGGTCTGGCCTGAACTAGATAAGTGGAAGGCAGCACACGATGACCCTAGTTCAGAGGAAGCCGTGAAGCTCGGCGTTGAAGCCAATATGGCTGCTGGTGCTTTTCTGGAACTACTGGAGTGGCTACGAGAAGTGGTCCTGCAGGACGCGGTTTTCCTACGCGAGCACTACCCTTTCCACCCCATCTTCGAAGAGCCGGTCTTTCGCTGTTCGGAGTTCGCAGCGTTCGCGGTCCAAATCAAGGACGCTTGCAAACGTGCGCAGGAGGTATCACACGTCACGGCCATTCAGAAAGCAGTCCCGGTAGTCGCAGCTCAACTTCGAACCGTAGCCGCCCAGCAGTTGGCGGCTGAGCAACTAGCTCAACAGAGGTACACTGAGCTGATGGCGGCTAGTCAGATCCTAGCCACCAAGATGGACGACCTGACTGGCGGTTCCTTTACAGTCACGTGGACCCCTGGAAGGTCTAAGGCTACCTTGCAATGGGAGGTGCACGCCGGCCATGAACCGCGTCAGCAGAGGCGCCGTGTATCCCCGGAAACTACTCCCACGCCCTTGGCCCGACCCGTTGATACTACTCCTCCCACACAAACTGCGGCTGCGCCAAAGCAGGGTCAGGGAAATGGGGAAGCCAGTCAGTCAGTTGCAGAAAGATCTCAACCCCCGAGCTATAAGCTCCCGCGAGCCGTTAAGACGGTTCAGGATCTGCTACGTTTGTGGCGCTACGGCCTAGGCGGAATGCCCTCTGTGGATAGCCTTGAACGCGACTGGGGAACCCACTGGCGACCATCCTCTGAAAAGCAGTATTTCTCTACTAGAAAGATGATCATTGACGAGGTTACTCGGCGGGCTGCAGCAGAGCATATCGCGGAGGACGTAGTAGCGAAGCAAATGGATGCGGAACGGAAATCTAATTCGCTTGACAAAGTGTTCAAATCCATTAGGAACGACAGGAAGGCCAGGAATTGGTATAGAAGTCTGTAATTAGGTATTACTGTAGATCGAAAATCAGGGGTTTATTGACTGACTTGGTGCAAAATGTTTGTTTTTTGTGTGACCTGGGGCTAGGCCGGTGCAGGCGGGTGAAATTTTAAACCACCATAACAATTGAACCAAGCGACTCCACAATATGAAAGAACGTGCATTTGATCACCGGAATAGGCGCTATCGGACGGTATAGCTTTCACCCTCGTATATCCAGTATTTCGGTCGCAACGGTGTTGCGGAGTTGACATCCGTACTTTTGGGGTGATGTCAAGGGCACGGCGGTAATCTGCGGGGTCGGCGGGCGACCCCGCACCAAAAAAGACCTGTGACATCCACTTGATGTCCATGGATCTCAACCTCGTTAGATGAACTTTTTTTCTTCGCTTAATAAGTGCGCCCCATCTCATGCACTTTGCGAGGCTCCCAGACCCGCCACTTAGCTACCATAGCCATAGGAAGGATATTAGCAACAGAATGAAGATCCAGTCTGTGGTATACGGTGAATTCGATCCTAGCTAGGTATTGGCGTTCTGCTCCATCAAGGTACGCTTCCACGATGTCAAAATAACACATTTGGTGAATTCGATCATTGGATTGATGTTCAATAGGGTTGGATCCCAAACCAAATGCGACAAGTGTATTGGTCCAGAATGATTCCGTCCTTTCTTTTCTTGGGAGGGGGATTGAGTTAATCCCGCTCCTGTGGCTAATAAGACCAGCATACTGGGGATCAGGGAGTGGCAACATTGGTACCCCGCGCTCAGCTGAAATAAGCCGCATATGCGGGCGTTCTGGAAAAGATGCATATGACCACATATGTACCTCACAATACCAACAGGTAATCAGTAAACCCTGCCCATATCAGCTTACATATATACCTCACAATGCTAACAGGTAACATAATTAGTTTCTTAGATAGCTGCCCGACTAAGGAGGCTGTGCTCAGATACAGTCAGCATCTCACTCACTTAACCGCAACTTTCCTCTAACAATACAAGGCAATCTTAAACTATTTATAAATAATGCCACGATTATAAAAATAACGCAGTATTTGAGAGTTCTTAAATACATTGTTCAGTCTACCTGGTGCTGTTATCGCAACACATTTCGCAGCAACCGTTATCAAGCCTTCGCCCTCTACATAACCTTGTTATCTATTAACTTCCCACTCGAATTGTCAACATCATGGCCTCCTCCAAAACAACGCCAGAGGAGTTCGAAGAGTGGCTGAACGGAGCCTTTATCGGAGATCCAAGCGAAGCCCGCGCATTCTGCAAACGCACCATGAGCCCCAACTATCTCCGGCTCCAGGCCGGTGATGGCCGAACGGATTTCGAAGGCGCTGTTCAAAAGGTGACGAATTTCCGCACCATATGCCGCAAGTGGGTGGCGCCCGTGCAGTTTCTAGTCCAGGAAGGGAACAAAATCGCAGTTCGACTTAGCTGCGAGCTGGTTATTGGCGACGGCCCGGAGCAGAAGCTAGAACTGATGTTTATGGCGGAAAAGGATGAACAGGGCCGATTTGAGACTGTGTGGGAGCTTTCTTCACCTATTGCGGAACCTGCTTGATGGTGGAAGCACATAGCGTTGGAGTATAACTGGACGCGTGTCAAGTTGGGCTCTTGTGTTGAATTGAAGGCATGTTGGAACACCAGGGCTCCAGGGGGTTACGTGAGAATAGGAGGCATTTCGGGACCGAAGCAGCGAGGGCTCGCCGAGCCTTCGGCTAGCTAGACTGTATTAGGAATAAAGGAAAAACCCAGACGGCCATGCTTCTGAAAGTTATGGCTATGCATTTTTATGTTTATATGCGCTGTATTGTGAGGAGCTGCCTATTGACATATAGCATATTCCTCATTTCGTTTTTGTTAACTCAGTTCAATGCTGTCTGCGCCCTCAAGGTTGAGCAAGTTGCAGGCACAAAAGCCAAAAAACACAGGCTCTTTTTTCACGATTTAAGCATTCGAGACCCAATGGTGCTGATCGTCACTCTTGTGGTATCGGATAAGGAAGTCACCTGTCTTTCTCGTTTACCTGTAATCGCACTGGTCTAACATACTGCATGACAATGTTGCGGAAAGCGCGTCACTGGGGACGCAAGTTTGGGGTTACCCCGATCGGGGCATCATCTTCCAACTCTTCCCACAGGCAGAGAAGCATTCTTAGCCGGGCCTTGTCCTCCATCTACAAGACGTGGGTTTTGACCACAACGTCTTCTGTACTGCCATCAATCAATTCGTCTAAGATGGCCTTGTCATGCGGTAACTCCGTGTCGTATCTGGAATCTTGGTATTCCCTTATCCATTTCACGACCTCTTGAGTTTTGGTCTGCGAGTTGATCCTTTTTAGGTGGGTGGGAGCTTAACTGCACTACGTCGCAAGCATAGCAACGTGGGTGCAGAGCCTCAATTGATCCCAGAGTATGGGGGGTTCTAACTGGTGTAGCTGCGTTGAGTTCAAAGAATCAGGTTCCTCTGAACCAATCACCTTTTTCCGCCCAACTAAGTCGTGTATACAAAGTCGGGTCGCTTGTCGCCAGCAACCCATCTCTCATCTTCCGTCATGGCATCCCACTTCTCGTTCATCTTGCCCTCTCTTCGGAGCTTATTCTGTCTCGCCAGAGCGAAATGCATAAAAATAGAGCCGCCAAGGAGGAATATCACCTGATATCCAAGCACCACACTGTGACCTGTCCAAAATCGAGGTGCCTGCTTAACTAAATAGATGTTCGACGATACGACACCATTCAGGTTTCCCCATCCAACAACTAGACCAAGGACGACAGCACGCTTCAACGAACCTTCGGTGTTATTAACGATCCAGGATAGGGTGTTGGGGATGGTGGGATAGATGCCAATCGCTCCGAAGAAAGTCCCAGCATACTGCACTTTGGGATTCGACGTAGATATTAGCATAAGGAAACCGGCAATGCCCACAGTGACGGTAACCATATTGAGATATCCACGCCAGCGGGTTCTATCCGCAAGAAAGCCGATGGCGACAGTAACCGTTGCAGCAGCTGCATATGGGGCAACGCTCATTAGTTGTGCGTGGGTCCCCTGGTACCCCATGCCTCGGAGGATGGTGGGGAGGAAGAGCGAAAAGGCATAGAGAGGGACGAGGCAGCCCATATAGATAACCATATAGCCATACGTCTTCCAGTCCTTTAGAGCCGCAAAGATGTGTCGCTTATCAAAGTCTTCGGCAGTCCGACCCTGCCTATCGGCGATGATACGACGCTGGACTCGAATTCGATCATCTGGGGATAGAAAGCGGGCATTTTCAGGCCAATCGAACACCATCCACCAGCAGAAGATGCCTACAAAGGCAGTAGCGAGGCCTTCAATAATGAAGATCCATGCCCAGCCTGGCTTACCGCCGATGCCGTCCATCTGGGCGATGGCAGCTGCGAGCAGACCGCCGAAAGAACCAGCGAGGGCGGCTGCAGAGAAGAATAAGGCAAGTCTTACGCCGATCTCCGACCCCTTATACCAGCAAGAGAGGTAGTAATTTACACCTAGTGTGCAATAACTGGTTAGTTGTTGTCTGAAGGGAGGGAATTCAGGACTCTTTACCAGGGAATAGACCGGCTTCTGCAATACCAAGAAACCAGCGTGCAGCAAGAAGGCCACGAAAGTTCGTCACAAAACCCATGAGTGTCATAATCAAACCCCAGGTGACAATAATGCTAGTAAAGAATATCCGGGGCGTAAGCCGTTTCAAGAGGGCATTCGTAAGAGGCTCGAAGACGGCATAGCTGATGAAGAAGATGGTTAAGGAAAGATTGTAGTCGGTTCCAGACATGCCAAGGTCAAGTTCCATGCCAGCAAGCCGAGCATTGCCAATGTTGGTTCGATCGAGAAACGAGAGGAGGTACAGAAGCGCGAGCCAGGGGATGAGCCAAAGATCGACCTTCCACATGAGTTTGCGGTCCTAGGGGTCACTATTAGCAAATGCACAAGGGCGGAACCGAGTACGCGAGAGGAGTTGTACAATTTCAGCTTGTTCCTCGTCGCTTTTTCCAGCGTCCGGATTGGGCAAGTCTGCGAGTAACTGGGTGCGTTCTTGGTGCACGTCAGTGGACTTCTCATTTGCTGAAAGGTCGCCCAGTTCGACATGCTGCGGTTCTTTGGCGTCGGCCATAATTAACGGTTCTACCACAAGATGGCTTAAGCGGAAAGGGAGCTGCTGAATATGATGGACTATGAGGCTCTGGGCAAGATGCGAGCTAATGACGACTTAAATTTCAACACCAAGCACAAGAGACTCAGGTCTTTTATACTCGATATTTTTCCGTACATACAGAGAAGATCGTCCAATCCTGTCAGACACTGGAGTTGTCGGGAATATCGGCGTTACGAGGTCTGAGAGTCCGAGCCCATTTCCGTGGATTGATTCGTTTGGATGTTCTAGCTAGAAATGGAAGGTCGAGGTGCTGGGGTATGGGACTCCGAGCGGACGCCCGGTTTCAGTCTGCTAGGGAGTCTGTGGGAAAGCCCCCTTTGCTGCACCAGCTTGTTCTGTGAGGATGCATACAGGGAAGAGGCTTTGGAGTCATGGTTCGAGGGCGAGTACGCGGTGGGCTAAGCGGAGTCGACCCTAGGCAGGATGTGGCCAAGAGCGAAAGGCAATATTCCAGACGCGTTGCGAAGAGGGGAACCCTGGTTGCCGGAGTATGCTAGACTAGGTCTCTGGCGAATCACCTTCGGCCCCGATACCACAGGGTTCCCCGCACTATGTTAGCGATGTGGGTGAAGGGGGCGACGATCGGGACAGGATAAACCGGGACTTGTTTGAAAGGCCACTGCCGTGTCATAGGAGAAAGGGAGGGACATCAGGAGGCACCTCTTCTGTCCAGGAGGTGACTAACCTGGGTCCAACAAGCCGCTCCTCAACGCCATCTTATCAGAAGGATCTCCAATAGCAGACGAGGAAATTTTAGATCCTAAGTACGAAGTACTACGCAGTATGGCACTTCTTGCCTTCTAACCTATGGCTTAGGCCTAGGCCAACTAGCGCCCGAGCTAGACGCTTCTCGACTCGGTCCCCCCCTCGTGAGACACAAGCATTAGTATATTTATTGTATTATGTAGTCTGTCGAAACCGGCTTTAGCGACGGAAATCACGAGAGTGAAGGTAACGGGGCGCAGGAAGGGCGGGTCCAGCCACTTAGGCGTCGAAGGAGTTGAAAGCTAGCCCTGCGGCTGAATCTTAGTTTAATACCTTCCCCTCATACAATTTCAGATGTTTGTCGCGACTCAGGGCGACCATGTGGACACTAGTCACACTACTCCCGGGCCGGTCGCCTCTCTTCGTCCGGGGCGACGCAGTATTGTACGTAGTATGGCCAGGCTGACGTCCCTCACTAGCGGGAGCCCTTAGGGAATCGCCGTTGCACAGGGGAATGGCGTGGCGAAGATGGCCGCTGCAGTAGCTGCTAGGGACGGTTTGAGGTTCGAGAGGTGGAGACACCTCAACAGCGATGCCAGGCTCGTGCTTGATGTGGAGGTGGATGTGAAGGATATCCACCAGCACGTGGCGGTACATTGTGCTAGAGTGGCAGCGCAAGTTTGCCATGAGGAATCCAAAGTGGTATAGGGAGGTGGAAGGTTCATTCCAAGGGAGAGACATGAAATAGGTAGTACGACATGAACGAAGAGGTGGGGACGGAATGAGAGCCGGTCACAGTCAGAACTCACAGAGAACCAAAGTCAGCATAGGTAGCTCCACGCACGGTGGTCAAACTTTAGGCTCATCTTCCTCCAGCAAGGCTTTACTCAGTTGGAAGTAGTAGAATTCTCAGCGAGCGTCTTGCTGCTGGCGCCGCAGCCTTCACACATGCAGTACTACCTCGCTTAGGCACGAGAAATATTACAGTAAATAAGTTTGTGGAATTGATCCTTGTTCCTTCTCCTCAGAATGGTCCCCTCGTCGTATCTTCTAGAAGCCCATCCAAGATAACCGAGGCATCTATGCATGCAAGTGATGCCCCAGTGCCCAGCGATCCCGTGCGGTCAGGTGTAGGAGACTTCCAGGTACGTCGTAGTCTGTTCTCCATCAAGTCATCCCATGCTATCCCATCTATGAAGTACGCCACAACTGCTTCCCCCAGACCCCATGCCCTAGACCCCGTGTCATCAGCACTCGCCCTAGCACTAAATGCTGCTATGCTTACTACCTCGGGTATGGTACACCTGTGTCCCCAGAACACAGCATAGCAGCCTAACCCAAAGCTGGCCCTGATCTTGCTAAGCCTCCCCCATGCGCCTTTTGCTATCACGCGCTGTGCATGCCATTGCCTACCTATAGCTAGCTCACCTCCAGAGCAATTACTGTTCCCCTGAGCCGATTCTCGCCGTTGGCCTCGCCTCGACTTCTTTGTTCTCATTATCGAGACCTCAAGTCTGCCTTCCTATGGCTTCCCCTCGCATGTCTTCACCTAGGCCACCGCATAATCTCCTTTTATACTTTCATTGGAGTGCGCAACGCCCGCACTATCCCTCGATCGACGAACACCTGGTCACGACGCCTCTGACTATCCTGTGGCCGCCAGCCTGGGCTGCTTGAGATAGATATATCCCCCTGGTTACCATCGTCACTTCTAGTCCATCACCCGACTACCAGTTCGAAAGTCAGATTCCCAAGGTCGTGCTGGGCCTCTGGTCTATCCAACATTTCTTTTCGAGGCTGTCCTTAGCCACCAACCTCCTCAAATGAAGATCGTCTTGATCCATACACCAGCCTAGCTCGAGCCAACCTTACCTTCACATTTGCGGTCCTGTTTTAGCCCTCCTCTCCTTCTGTCTTGATCATTGTTGCTATCTACCGTATCTGCGTGACACGCCCTGTCCCGACTCGACTCAACACTGCCCTCACATCATCTGTCCAACTACTAGGACCCCTAATACCCTTGTCCTCAGCTTATGCGCTCGATATTTCGGGCCAACATACCTTGCCCCATCTATCGAATCGTCCCGCTGTCTGAACTGCATCTCAGCTGTTGCCTCACTCTCCACAAGTATGCTTCGCGCTCTCTTCTTCCCATCCTCCGACTTCTCCCTCTGCAGATATCTGCCCTCATCCTCCCTATAATACATCGCTTACACTGTTTGCCGACTGATCCAGAGATTGTCCTATTATTCTCTTGGCTAGGAAAATATCCTACCTAGCTTCAGTAGCATAAACAATTGCCGATTGAAGTGTAACAGCCGCAGCCATGTCCCTGACCGAGCACCAGATGCACATTCTCATCGCCATCGAGAGAACTGGCGCTTCGCTCTCTTTGGTCGGCGTTACGTTCATCTTCATAACCTATTGGTTCTTCAAAGAACTGAGGACCATGCCCAACCTCTTCATCATCCTCGCGTCCATCTCCAACTTCGGCGCTAGCGTTGCCTGCCTCATCGGGCAAGATGGAATTCTCGTAGGCGATGATTCTGCCCTGTGCCAGACTCAGGCTTTCCTGTTAGAAATGTAGGATGCCTTCCCCTATCCGCCTTTTCTCATATTGAACAGCCGCCCGCCGCAGATTCATGCAATCTGACCCTTGGTGGTCGCTAGCCATGGCCATCAATGTCTTTCTTGTCATCTTCCGCAGCTCCAGTCCCGCCTCTTTCAGACGTTATCTATGGCTGTATTGCCTCATCTGTTTTGGCGGGCCCTTCATTCCAGCTATTATCCTACTTGTAGCTCGACCAAACGGCCAGACGATGTATGGAAATGCCACGGTATGTTGGGATTGGACATCATCTTAGGCCCTGAAGCACATCCAACTGACGAAACGGTAGCTCTGGTGCTGGATTAGCAACGACTGGGGCGCACTTCGCATATACACCTACTACATACCCATCTGGATTTGTATCTTCTTCTCTGCTATTATTTACTTCGCCGTCGGCCGCCACGTCTTCCGTCAACGCAATCAGCTTCAGAACTTGACTTTCCACTATTCTAGCAAGGAGGAGAATTATGCTTCGCAGTTGGAATGTGCTAGAGACTCGGCTGAGATGGTATCCCGATCCTGACCAGCACTACTTTGGGACGGGACTGTCAAGCTAACGCATTTACTTCAGGACTTGACAACTCGGGTAACAGATTGGCAAGTCACCGCCGTGACCGAAGTGCAGATAACGACTGTCACCCCGGCCAAGTGTACAATACCGCGACCATCGACGGTGCCCTCAACGAGCATGGCAAGCCCACCCCATCACGGAAATTGGCAACATCCGCAGTCCAGTTGTGGAAGCGATGATGACACAGAAATTCGACCAAGCTCTACGCCTGCCAAGGCCCCCTGTTTCGAGACCATCATCTCATCCAACCCACTGCCGCCTCAATCCAAGCCAAAGCCTCCCATCATGACATGGATACGACCCCGAACAACGTATTCCAATTCTTCGTGGCTTAAGGGCCTCGACCCGATCAAGCTCGCCTACCTTCGCACCAGTTTCATTTTTGCTATTTCCATTCTTGTCACCTGGACTCCAAGCTCTATTAACCGCGTCAACAGCCTCATCAACCCCGATAACAGCAGTTACGCATTGAATATCGCCACCGCCGTCGTATTGCCCCTTCAGGGTGTCTGGAATACCGCCATTTACTTCACTACTAGTTGGAGTAAGGTCAAGGAGGGGTTCCGTGCCTGGGTGTCTAACCAGTCAGCACGCCGCCGCCATAATCACGGAGAGAGCGGGCTTGGCGGAGCGAGGATTGAAGTTCCTCGGGGTGGTCAACGAGACCGTTCCAATATGACGCGATTCGAACGCCATAATCGTCTAAGCAGCGACCGGACGAGCGAGCTGGAACTGACGGCTCCAGGGGGCATCAGTAATGACAACATCAGGGTCATGCCGGGGACTTTTGAAGTTTCCCCAGCACCACCGTCGTGGTATTCTCAAAGTGTTACCAGGTAGCGCAAGGCTCGTTAGGCCCTGTGGCGGGCAAATAGCAATTCAAGCACATCTACTGCACTTGACTTGGCTTTCGTGACTGTTATACAATGAGTGTTCATGACTGGGTGGAAACCGGTCCACTCCCCAGTGTCGGGGGATTTAGGTCGAACGGAGAAACGGTATTGAAGTGGTTCAAGAAGCTGGGCGGCTGGTGCCATCGCGCTTTCCCGATGGAGGACGACGATAGGGCCGTACCTGGTTAAAAACATCACATAACAAATCGAGCAGCTTCAGCCACAGGGTCTTGTCACTGAAATCAGGTGGGTCCCAGCGCATATGTGAATCTATTGCAACGAAGATGCAGACTTAGTAGTTAAGGAGGCCATTGGTTTAGAGAGAAGAGGGCCCTATAGGACCTACAGCAATAGAGCCACAATAGCGATGTCTACTTCGATTCACTTTTTATAACGAGACCATAAGATCCGAGGGCATCAACGAGGCAACCGAAACAAGCTGCCGAGGATCCTTCAAATATATGCCAGCCCTGTCCCAGAGATCATGCCAGTTCCCCATTTTCTTACCGAACGGAACCATACACGGAACATAGTCTTCATCACAAATATGATGAACAATATGCATCACGATTAAGCTTCAGTAATTATAATCAATCACCTGCAATCATAATCACTATGACTGCAATCACCTTACTAGACTGTGAAAGACGGCGTCCTCATCACATGCTCCACGTTACTGACCTACCCTATACCCCTAGGTTCGACCCGACAGTCACAGAATGTGACGCATCTCTCTTACATCAACATCCTGCAGCTTGTGCTGTTAAGGGATTCGCTGCACAACACATACAACCACCTAACACTGCATCAAACCACCAACACTCCAACCCCGCGATGGCCGACGTGCCAATCGCCCCCGATCCATTCGACCTCGGTCCGCGCACGCCCAAGCGCTTGAACAAAGGAGCCCGCAGAGCGCTACTTCGGGGCTCCGAACTCGACATCGGCGAAGACACTATCCCGCACCCCGCGCTGGGGGCAAAACTCTCACACGCCCTCCGAAGCGATCACCGAGAGACGCACCACGACAACAACAACAATGGCATCGAGAATAGCGACCCGTTCGCGCCGAGACCCGCGAGCAGCACCATCCCCGACGTTCAGAACCCCCCGAATGCCCCGATCAACGTAACCGCCACTGTCTCGGGTGTCGCGCAGTGTTGAGACCGTATGACTAAGGTGGTCCGATCTGCTGGTGGCTGGGATGTGGATACTATGTAGTGAGCTGTGTTCCTCACCCAGAGATGTAACT
Organism: Ilyonectria destructans; assembly: GCA_020740775.1. Classification (NCBI taxonomy): domain Eukaryota; kingdom Fungi; phylum Ascomycota; class Sordariomycetes; order Hypocreales; family Nectriaceae; genus Ilyonectria; species Ilyonectria destructans. The sequence continues at coordinate 2,718,860 of JAHEWK010000010.1, forward strand.
TACACCTTACAATATGACCTGTAACCTTTTCGTTTCATCACGCAGCACAGCCGACGATCCTCGAGGAGTGCATCACAGTGTACCAGACCCTTCTGCAAAGTTATTGACGAGGGTTAGGGTTGAGTTAGGGTTTATTTATCTATCTTCTAGCTAATTTGCCCTATTGTTTTCTAAAGAAAGAGAGAGATAGAGAAGGAAAGAGAGAAAAAGAAGAAAAGAAAAGAGAGAAAAGATAAAAAGGAAAGAAAAGAAAGAAAAGAATAGATAGAAAGAAAAAAAGAAAAAAAGAAAAAAACAGAAAGAAAAAAAAGGAAAAAAAAGATAAGAAAGAAAGAAAAGAAAAAGAGGAAGAAAGAAAGAAGAGAAAAAAAAGAAAGAAAAAGAGCAAGAAAAAGAAGAGAAAGAAAGTTTAGTTAGTAGCTATAGAGCTAGTAGGCTGAGAAGGAATAGGGGAGAGGTTGCTAATAAAAGCAGCTGTTCTCTGTCTGAATCCGCTGGTCTCTAGCTTTCTAGCTGGTCTAGCTGCAATAGAAGCTGCAGACTGAGCTCTAGTCTTACTAAGGATTAAACCTATAGTAGTATCTAGGTGGGCAGAGCCTGTAGGGCTTAGTAGGCCTTATAGGGCTTTATAAGCTTTAGCAGAGTCTTTTTCTAGCAGGCCGCCAGCTGAGAAAATCAGAGGTTGGAAATAGGGGCCTAGGGAGGCATATTTCGCCCGTTTCTTTGCAGCTGCCTTAGCTAGAGTTTCCCAGGCTTCCTGGTGGGCTGATTCTGCATTAATAGCTACTACTTGGATATCGTAGTAGGTACGGCTGCCTCCTAGAAGGATAGAGAAATCAGCTCTCAGGCTAGCACTAGGATCCACAGCAGGCTCCAGCTCCAATTCCAGGTCAGAAATACAAGATAGGGCATTTTTAAAGGCATATTTGATCTGGTCATAGCGCTGAATCCACCTTCTAGCGGCCTTCTTACAGGTATCTTCGTGGTTGATATCTGTAAGGTCTCCGCAGTAGCTGCAGGGGGTGCTGAGGGTTCTAGTAGGCAAAAGCAGCCTATTTTGAAGGGCCTCAACAGCTATAGGGTCCGGCAAATTGAAGGGTTTTTACGTAGGCAGGACCTGTAGCCATTTTCGGCTGAGATAGCTACTGTTTTCCAGCAGGGTCCGCTGGAAGCTAGGGGCTAGGGCCTGTAGCTCTTGCAGTCATCTAGTTCCGTTGATAACTAGGACTTCTTAAGCTATAGGGGCTGTAGCTGCTATAGCTGCTGTAGCTGCTGTGGCTGTTGTAGCTGCTGCAGCTGGGGTAGGTTGCAGGGTGTAGGAAAAGGCCAGGTTGATCTTTCTGATTTGCTGGAGGGCGGCATCTCTAGCTGCAAGGTAGATGTCCTTGGCGATATCCTGGTAGATTGGGATTTCTAGGCCTCTAACTCTAGCTGGAATAGCTATAAGGTTAGGGTCTAGAGTCGGAAGGGGGTCTCCTTTGCTTCTGGCTGCTAGGTGTTATAAGACTAAGTAAATAGCTTTATCTGCTTTTCCCTATAGTATAGCTAGGCCCCTGGGGTCTAGCTGTTTAAGTAGGTGCCTTAGCAGGAGGTGGATACTGCCTCTTAGCAGTAGGATAGCCTGTTACTTAGGAAGGTCCTTTAGATCCTGGATAGTTTGATCTAGAAGGCTGATTTTCCTAGTGAGGAAGTCTTTTCTAGCTGCTAGAGGTCCTATAAAGGTTCCCAAGGTAGCTAGGCCTGACTTTTAAAGGTCTTCTAGGCTGGTTTCCTTACTCTTCCTAGCGTTTAGGGTAAGAGGGGAGTTCTGAAAGACTTCCTCTGCTGCTACTAGGCTGCTGGAGGTGCTGAGGCTCTTTTTGCTTAAGATAAAGATATCATCTAGGTAAGCTACTAAGGTAGCCTTGGGAAGTTGCTTTATTAGGGCCTCTAGGGTGAGCCTTACTGCAAGAGAAAAGAGGAAGGGCCCAAGGGGGTCGCCCTATCTGACCCCTTATATAGAGGCTAGTATAGCGCCCTTTAAGGTAACGAGGATAGAGGGGCTATTATAAGCCCATCTTGCTGCCCTATAGAAGCTGGGAGTATAACTGGATGTAGCTGCTGCTATACTAGCTCGGTCTATATCGTTGAAGGCGTTACGGAAGTCTAGGGTAGCTAGGGCTTTGTAGTTGCCCTTATTTTCCCCAGAAATAGCCTCTTCAAGCATAAAGATAGCTGGTTCGACCCCTCCTGGGCTCTGAACTTCTAGCTGATTGGGTAGAAGTATAGATGGTTAAAAATGGGTAGTAAGGATTGCCTTCATAGCTAGCCTGTAGACTATATCGCCTATAGCTATAGGGCGGATTCCTCTGTCTTCCTTTTCCAGGCCTATTAGCCTAGAAGCGCAGAGTAGGTCAGATCCTGGGGCTGTTCCCTGCCAGATTATATCCGTCAGTAGCCTTAGGAAGGTTAGAACCTGATTTTCCCTGCAGGCTAGGTCCAGTAGGGGCCTTATCCAGCTGGAGAGGCCTGGAGCCTTTTCCTTGTGGATGGATTTAAGGGCTTTCCGGATAGCTTCTACTTCTATTGATTAGTCTGAGCTTAGTCTAGCTCCCTTAAAGGGGTCCTTGGGACCTATAGGGTGTTTTTCCCTAAATAGGTCCCTAGTTTCCTCAGTATCAGGGGCTAAGGGGGCTGACTCATAGATAGCTCGAGCAGCTCTTCCAATAAAGCCCTTTTCTAGCCACCTAGTTGCCTATTCGATTGGGCTTCTTTGGCTGCTGCTAGAAAGGTCGGGCTTTTCCTGGGTAAAACTGCTGGGGATGGGAGGGCAGACTTTAGGGTAGGCGTTGAGGGTGGGGACGATTTTTCCCTGTTCGAACGCTATACCTAGAATCCTAGGAAGGAGGAGAAAATTGAGGAGGGTTTTTTCCCTAGGCTTACTAAGGAAATCCTCTGCTATAGCGAGCTATAACGACACAGCTAGCTGTGCAAATAAGGCTTACATAACCGCGCACAGCTAGCTGTGCAAATAACCTCTGATTATGTAAGCCCGGATCCATGTGAGGCATTTACGCCCTTTGAAGCGGGGTGCAAATTGCATTCCAATTCAACGATTACCAGCTTCTACGAGATCAATTCAACTTGCGGTGCCTTTCTTCGGCTAATATGGACCCAATTGACGTCCCCCGTTGCTTCCCTGACGATGTTCTTCCCTCCGAAAATGAATTCAGCTCATGCGAGCAACTGTATACTGTAATTCAGGCTTGGGCAGCCCCACGAGGCTATATCTTTATCGTGAAACACTCTTAGAAGACCTCTAGTGGAAGAACTGGAGTTATCTTTACTTATAATTGTGGAGGAGTATTATATTCCTCACTCTCTTTAATAGAATACCAATAGAATACTATATTACGCTATATAGAATGCTTCTTCTCTATTATAGTAAAGGAAAGCTTATATAAGACTATATAGAGTCTAAAGTATTATTCTGGAGCTAGTTATAATTAATATAATTATAAATTAAGCTTCAGTTAGAAGTTATATCTATTGCTTTATTATCTATTAAGCTAGAAGGAATTAAAAGTTAAATAATTTACTAACGTCAGTATTACGCTAAAGGAAATTAGATTCTATTTGAGTAAAGATACTGAGATACTTACTATAAAGCAAGATATCTACAATTTAGTTATATAGGGTAAATAGAAGCTTATATAAGGTTAAAGCAATATATATACTCTTGCTGACCAGCTTAAAAGTAAGGGCTTTTAGAGTTAATTTCATCTTAATATAAGTGACAGAGTGATAGCAGTAATATTTGCATATCTAAGGTTACTGGGATACCTTAAATTATATCCTGAAGTCCTCATTCTAGACTGTATATATAAGACTAATAAGTTTAAGATGCTACTTCTTGATATTATTAGTATTAATACTTATTAATAAACCTTCTATATTACATTTGTATTCCTTAGTGGCGAGGAAGAAGGTAACTTTATCTGGGCTCTTTAATAGCTACAGGGTATATATAAGCGTCACGAAATAACCCTTCTATTAGTAGTACTGACAGATTGCTGCCTTACTTATATAAATGCACTTTCCTCTTATTTCCCTAAGTCAATCTCAATATTGTATTTATAGTATATTAATAAAGCAGTTCTAAGCTATTACTTGCCTGTATTCACTTGAGATAAAAATAATCCCTAGGGATATAAAAAGTAGGAGAAATTCTACAGCTTTTGGTATAAGGTTGTAGCCTTACTGACTGAGGATATCTATAATAAGAGGATTGAGAAGTTTAAGGAATAGTATATTCCTGCCTATATTAATAAGGTGGGCTATATTATGGATATCTGGCTTAATCTCTATAAGGAGAGGTTTATTAAGATATAGGTTAACTAATACCTTTACTTTAAGCAATATATTATATTACGAGGCGAAGGTATTTATCAGCTTATTAAATCTCACTTAAGAACCTTACGAGCTGACCTCTTTAAGGCCTAAAGGACTATTAAGCTTATTCTGGGAAATCAGCTTAGTGAACTTAAGGCAAATCAAGCTAAGTAGTATACCAGTATATCTATTCAGATATCTGGGGTATTGTACAGTAATATTTATAGCTGGATCTTACATTAAGCCCTATATAAGGTTAATACTTAACGGCAATAACTATTGAATAATTATCCTGCATACATAGGGATCTTCACTAAGACTCTTAGTCTTCCTTATACTTATTTACTTCAGCTCTTACTGGAGTAAGATCAGCCCCTTTAGCTATATTATTTCCATTCACATTAGCGTCTCTAATGCTTAGGAACCCCTATGCTTATTATTGAGCCTCAAATGCAGTTCGATTATCTAGCAGCTAGTTTATTACTGCTACTAACAAGCATGTAGCGGGAGCTCTGTATATTTAAACAGATTGAGAATACAGTATAACTAAAGGCTCCACCAATATGTTCGAGATGTTATGAGCAAGGCCACATAATAAAGTCTAAAGTGTGCCTCTTATGCTACGAACATCTATTACAAGCTCCTGCCTAAATGACTGCAATAATGCAAGCTCCTGCTACTGCAGTCTCCAAGACTATAACAATAACACACATAATAACTCATTCCGTAACCCGCTCACTGTCTCCATTATTACCCGCAGCTGCCCCTGCAGTCTCTAAGACTGTAATAACAATATATATAACAACTTATATAATAACTTATAGGTCTCCCCTAGTAGCTAGACTAGTAACTGTAGTAGTAGTGCCTGCATTACGAGTTAATAACCCCTGTGCTATTTTCCAACGATATAAGGAGGTATAAGAGACTTAGTTTACTATAATACCTTAAGAAGCTCTTAAGACTAATTAATAATACCGTAAGGCTATGGGGCTGCCTCTATATTACAGCAAAGCAGAATATAACTGGTGTATTAACTACAAGCAAATAGGGAGTTGTTATAGGGCGGGAAATTATATTAGAGACTGGACTAAGGAGGAGATAATGAGTTATCTTAATTGGGATAAAGCTGAGAACGAGCAGGTTGAATAGAATATAGGAATAGAGATAGCAGAGCGGCCTTTCTTGGGGCAGCGAGGTATACAAGATATCTGGGATACAGCTGCAATAAATCTTTAGTTACAGGAGGGATTATATGGCGATAAGAACCCCCCCTGCTGATACTTAGAAGAGTAATAGAGGATATAATTAAAATATATTATTAGAAAGAAAAAGAAAAGGGGAATCTCTAAGTATAGTTATAGTAACCTAATAGCTTAATTTAATCGAGTTATTACTAAGTTCCAATATAGAGTTAAGTAGGCTTAGTAGTTATATATAAGATAACTAGAGATACTATAAAAATAATATAATAGTGTATTTATTGAGCTACAAAATAATATACTGTATTCCCTGCTATATCCACTGAATATATCCATTTGGATTAATATTCCAAATAGGAATCCCTAATCCCTCTATTGCCCGGAGATTTAATAAGTTTGATATTATCCCTATAGCAGCTATTAGCTATACTATACCTAGGACTGTAATATTCATACCGCAATATGAATTATTAAGGGTTTAAAATCGATTTTAAGTCCATATAGAAGTTATATCAGGATGAATATAATACTGCCATTTATAAATAATATTATTAAAATACCCAATATGCCACTCTCCTCTAACCTGATACTCAAATAGCAGTAACTGTAAAATAATAGGGAGCCCTTAAGGAGGGTATTAAGTAGCTTGAGCACTTATAAGTGCCTATAGGTCTGTATAGAGCACAGTGGGAGAGGTTGGATCTATTGGTAAGGTTATAGCAGACCTCTAAAACCCAATAGGGAATAGAGCTATTGATATATAAGGGAGGGAGGCTGGCAACTGCTCTTGTTGGTTATTGGCAATCGGCTGTAGAATAAACGGGTTGTTATTATTTACTGGAAAAGGCCCAGCTGGGGTTGCTGAATAATCCACAAAGATAGGGATGTCTTGAGGATTCTAATGCTGGCTTTAATAGCAATTGTATATTTTGATGACATTCGATATAGAAACAGATAGCCTCTTTCAACAGGCAAAGCCCTGCTATATATATCACACGATATGAAGTGATTTATTTCCGCTGTGACAGCTGTAATGATACGATGAGGTATTATGCGTTCATCACTGCCTTGGGCAGATTGGTATGTTGCCACGAGATCACACATTGTATATTGAATAGCTGCGTATATAAAAAACTATTTTTCTCTTCAATTGGATGAAGAAATGCTATGATGCGTGTGTGCAAGAGATATCACACGGATCCGGGCTTACATGATCAGAGGTTATTTGCACCAGCTAGCTGTGCGCGGTTATATAAGCCTTATTTGCACAGCTAGCTGTGTCGTTATGGCTCGCCGACCGTGTCGCGCTCCTTATGTAAGACGGAGAAAGGCCATGATTGGCGAAAACGAAATAGAACTCTACCCCTGTCATTTAATTGAACTCTACCCCCTGTAAAGTGGGTCACAAAAAAGAACTCTACTACAGTCCCAATAGTCATCGTACAGTAGCCCCATTTTTACTGTAAAGTGGAGACTCAGCCTCCTGATTGGCTGCTTCCCTTGCACACCTTCACTTACTTTACGGAGCAGACCGACGTGGCTCGCGACACACAGAAAAGAGAGCATGCCCGTCTCTTTTAACCATCGTTCCGTGCTTCTTTTGCCTGGATGTTCCCCACCCTCCACCCAGTTGCAAATACTAACTTCGCAGTGAGGACATTTTCCCTAGACGACTTCTGCCGGTAATAACCTTATAGAGACCGAGATGTCGACATTCCTGACTATATTTCGAAGATCAGACTATTTGAAAATGTTGAGAAGATACAAGTCGAACAAAATTAAGAGGCATTCCTAAAATTTCATCATAGTGATGCATAGGTGGTATTGGCTAATTTCCTAGCGTAGAACAGGCAGTCCCATCGTCCGGGCTGAAAGCATGTGAAGTTCGCAACGAACCTGTCAACATGTGCCCTAAATCTCGAAGCACCCGCTCGCCTGACGGTGTTTAAGAATCGCTGTGAACGAACCCCGCTAACATATGGTAGCTCGTGCGCTTAGCGCCCATATCCCACGGCGTCGCCGCCCGACGTCCAGGTTGACCCAGCCATGGTTGTGCCTGCAATGATTCTGGATCTTATGGGTCTGCCAGCACTTCCAGGACAGATGGCCGTGGTCTGTGCAAAATCTCGTTGGGACCTCGTGCCTTAGCTTATTTTCTGACACTTAATTTAGCACCCAGCAAACTCTTCGGTCAGGTATCTCTCGTGCGCCCCTTGTTGATCATTTTAATGTGGCGCACAGAATTCGGACGCTGGCGGCAGCTGGCATGCCGAAAAAAACAAGAATACCTGGCGAAATTGAGGCACATTCTCGGCAGCTATAATGGCGGAAATACGGTATCTTTCTTGGCTTTAGTCTCAAGTGACAGTATTGGTTGTCTGCGGGCAAGCTAGCGACAGGATAGCCCAAGGCGAAAGAGGGACTAAGGTTATACGGTGTTGCAGTGCATGTACTAGTCAGAGGTAGGTTATCCCTTTGACTGTCGTAAGCCTACACTTGACCCAGTCCCCACAAAGGCCGGGAAGATCAGGGTACGCTGATTGACTTGAAAGTGTTAAATGACTATATGAAGGATCATGTACTTTAATGTAGACCCCTAACACTCGTGACTTCTGATGCCTAATAAAATAGGTGGGATTCATTGTACCTTGTTTTACTCGCCTTTTCGTTGGTTCGAGTCCCTGTTACTTGCGTAAGTGTAGGCTTACGACAGTTGAAGGCATAAGGTTTAGTGTTCTGCACTATGGCCTTGTTCCTGGCCCTCCTGGCGATCACCATAACTATCACAATACATTATTTAGAACCCTATACCTCAGATATTTAGAATCATATTTCGTCTTTCCCTTCTGATCGCTCATCAGTTGATGCTCCTCTTGACTGCTCCAGCGTGCCGTCATGAGATTATTCAGCAACCCGGCCATTGCCCTCGGGCTCGCTATCCCCGCTCTCGCGTACCACATCAAGAAGCGAGGCGGCTTTCCCCTCCCGGAACCCGTGAGAGTCGCTGCTGTCAAGGAAGCTTTTAAGACTTCCTGGGAGGGGTATTACGAATATGCGTTTCCTCACGATAGTTTGCGCCCCATTAGCAACATGCCGGTGGATGATAGGTTTGTCCTGCGAAATGACCTCCTCAAATACTTCCACTAACCCGAGTCCTAGAAATGGATGGGGCGTCACGGCGATAGATGTGCTATCGACGGCCATCATCATGGAAGAGGCAGCTACTGTCAGGCAGATCCTTAAGTTTGCCCCTACGATTGACTTTTCTACCATAAAGAATAAGGATGAGATAATCTCTGTCTTTGAAAGCACCATTCGATACCTCGGTGGCCTTGTTTCTAGTAATCCTAACCCCGGTTGTTTCCCCAAACGCTTCAGTATCGTCTGACAATCTAATAGGTTACGACCTCTTAAAGGGTCCCTACAAGCATCTCGCCCCGGACTCCAAAAGCGTAGAAGCTCTTCTCGACTAAGCCAAAAGCCTCGCTGACAGCTTGAGCATCGCCTTTAACACCACAAGCGGGGTTCCGGACGGCGTCATCCTGCTAAACCCGACGCCCCGCAAAAGTGGCGCGAAGGATAACTCCATCGCGGGGATGGGCACCCTGGTTCTCGAGTGGATACGTTTGAGCGACCTAACGGGCGATCAGAAATACGCCAAGCTTGCACAAAGGGGCGAGGAGTACCTCATTCGTCCCAAGGGAATTCCTGAGTCGTTTCCCGGACTTGTGGGATGGTATGTTAGTACTGAGATGGGTGAGTTCCTGGATAATCGGGGCGGTTGGGGTGGAGGCACGGATAGCTTCTATGAGTATCTGATCAAGATGTATTTGTATGACCCTGAGGCCTTTGCGGAGTACAAGGATCGGTGGGTTCTTGCGGCGGACTCGACCATCAAGTACCTCGCTTCACACCCAACGTCGAACAAGAACTTGACCTTTTTGTCTGGGTATTCGGAAACCACTACCTACCCAAGCTCAGGACACTGTAAGTATCACCTCCCACGCGACGGGTACATGATATGGAGTTAACAAATTCGTTAGTGGCAAGCTTCTCAGGCGGAAACTTCATCCTGGGAGGCATCCTCCTGAACGAGGAAAAGTACATCAAGTTCGGCCTTGAGCTCGCAGAATCTTACTGTCATACGTACCAAGGAACTCCCAGCGGCATTGGCCCAGAAGGCTTCCACTGGGTCGACAGCGTGCAGCCGTCCGGCGACAACAACCCTCTTCCTCCCAGCAACCTTGCTGGATTTTACGAGAAGACGGCCTTCTGGGTCTCGTCCCCAGGCTACATCCTCCGTCCTGAGACGATGGAGAGCTTGTGGTACGCGTACCGAGTCACGGGTGATCGCAAGTGGCAAGACCTAGCTTGGGAAGGTTTCCAACGGATGAAGAAGCTGTGCCGTGCAGGAAGTGGTTATTCGGGGATTCGGGACACGACAAAGGAGGATGGTGGGAGTAAGGATGACTTCATGCAGAGTTTCTGGTTGGCTGAGACGCTGAAATACTTGTATCTCATCTTTGCGGGTGAGTCGGAGGTGCAGCTGCAGGCGATTAAGAAGAATGGGTTCGTATTTAACACGGAAGCGCATCCAATTAAGGTGCGTGGATGAAGGGATTCTAGTTTATGTGATTCGAATTTAGTCTATCGGGTAGGAGCCATACGAGATGTGGTAATAGAGAGGCGAGTTGAATATAACATTAAGGGGCTATTTTGTATAGGTAGTTAATAGAAGCCCAGCTTACTGAGAGGCGATTGGCCCGGGCCCAAATGGGTGAAAGAGAATTTCTGTAGGGTGAGCACTATAAACTAAGAGTAAGCCTCGCCGGGATTTTCCAATCCAATTGAATAGTTAATGTCTCCAGAAAATTGAGCAAATGTGAGTAAAGTATGCCATGTTTACCTAAACTCCTTACAAAAGAAGTGATAACTGGCCCATTTACAGATGCCCGCTCCTCGGATCGTAAAGAGGCCAGATAAAGGATCGTCCACCCTCCATTTGCAAAGACCAACCATATTCAACTTGGTATCAATACGTGCGCCCTAAGATTGGCATCCCAGTCACCTGTGACCAGAGCTCCTAATAGTCCAGACCAAAAACTGGACTATTAGTCCAAACTGCAGTCCAGACCAGTAGTCCACGGACTATTGGTCCAGTCTGCGTCTCTCAGGCTAGACTGACGGTCCAGTCCGCGTCTCTTGGACTAGACTGACGGTCCAGTCTGCATCTCTCGGACTGGACTGATGGTTCAGTTTGCTTCTACCAGACCGACCAGTAGTCCAGTCCGAGGGTCGCAGACTAACAGTCTGACTATTAGTCCGTCCAATATTCGGGGTGCCTCAGGTAGGTGGCATGCACAGTATCCCCTATCTGGCGCATGTAGGGTAGGTTCGCTCGCAGTACCTCAGCAAACCAATTGAGATGCTAGTAAAGACGCTGGTCTCTGCGTAAGAATCATATTTCATACTAGTTACGATATAGTCACCGAATCTACCGTGCTGAGAGCTTCTGTGTGGTATCAATTCCATCATGATTTGAGATATATTCCCCAATCGTCGATTTACAGTCGAAAGACCGATGTCAGTGACGCGGCGCAGTGAGCCTATGGTTACGGTCAATGCGAGAGAACGACCCAAAGCCCAGATTAAGCTAAGTCCAGTCTGCTTGAAAGATGTTTGTCTCTCAAGCATTTTCTTCCACTCTCGCTGTCCCATGTCATATAGGGTTTGCCGACGAAGACGGGAGTCCGCTGGTCTCGTGGACCTGCGCCCGAGCCAAAATACGCCCCTGGACGGATGTGCCAGCGACTTCCAGGTCCCCCGCAAACCTTCCAGAGGGTGGCCGAGGAATCATTTCGACGATGGCATTGTGGGGCTTGGATATCACACACGAGGGAGGATAAGTGGGGCCATCGAGTGCTTGATTCTATGTAGAAGAGTATAAGAAGTTCATTCTTTATATTATGATAGCTTCCGTATAGCGACCGAGTTGCGTTATGTGGTTACGGAGGTACTCCGTGGCCTTGGACCACTATCATCGTGATGCCTTCAATATTGGAGGCAGGCAAGGAGAAGGGCCACAAGTCACGTATCTGGACTATTAGTCTTGACCGCAGTTTGCACTGCAGTCTGGTCTGACGGTGACGGACGGACCGATAGTTCAGTCTGCACATCTCAGTCAGACTGCTAGTCCAGTCCGACCAAAGTGAGACGGACTGCTAGTTTAGTCTAGCCAAGTCAAACGGACTAGATGGGCAGTCTGAGGCGTCCAGACGGACTGATTGCACTATTAGGAGCGCTGCTCCTCGCATTAAATTCATTTTTTCATCTAAGACAGGGAAATTGTTCTGCGAATAATTTCGTAATAAGTCATGTCTTCGACAATAGTAGAGCTTGAACCTGTTAGCATCAACGACAGGCTTTCTAACCATACGCCATACGCCATACGGACCTAAATGGTTTATGGTGTATAATTTATTCTCGTATGGCGAACTAAACCATATATTGCCCATACGGCAAATGACGTCAAACCGGTCAACGGCCCATATCTTCCTCTAGAGCGCTGGTGCTTCCCTCCTCTGCCATATACTCGTAGTGTTCAACCTCGTCTGCTTGTAGCCCTGCCGTTATACCGCTGCGAATCCAGCTCTTTAAGCACTCCCCCTTTTCAATTGTCGAAGCTCCAAGGAGCATTCGAACCCACGAAATTGTACGCCGTGCTCTAGAGAACGTACGCTCAAGGTCAGCAGACATGGCGGGTATTGAGAGAATGTCTATTACCATCTTTAACAGTCGGGGAAAGCGCTCCTTCTGCTCATCGCGGAGCCACCAGGCAACGGGGGAGCAGTCGATTGGAATGGGTGGCTGGGAGGTGTAGATTTCGTATTCGTTAACGTCGGGCTCTGTGCTTATGACATTAAGCTCCTGTGTAAGTAGGTCATACTCATTCAGTTCCAGTGCCGGAATAATGGAAGGAGTAGTATAAATAGTTGGCAGGTTCTTGTGTTCGTCTTCCTATAACTTCTTCACTCCTGTGGAGATCTTCTTATGCTATGCCTTTTGATGCGAATATATCGCGGAGGTCACATAAAGTAGGTTGCCATGTAGATGTAGAAAGATGGATGACGAGCCAAGACTACATTTTAACAAACCCTCTAGAAATTGCAAAAAGCTAATTATAACCCTTCACTTATATATAAGCAAATATAAGGCTAACTATAAGGCTTTTAAGCTTAGTAACTCCTAAGGGTATAAGTACACTCTTCTCTTTCTAATGGATATCTCTCTCCACTCCTTAACATTAGAATTATACTTCCATTTTATTCTTCTATAGGTAGTATATTTATATATGTATATGTATTTTCTTATCGTTATTATTATAATCTAGCGTTTTATACTTAGTTTTGCTTTTATTCATTCGTTACCTGTCCCTATTTTAGACTAATAAGCTTTAACCCTTTTACTTAAATTACCTTTCACTTTACTCGACTGCCATAAGCTATTAAGCCATGTTATTTCCTACGCAAATTACGCTCTGCAAGGTACTTACAAACCTGACTGGGGTCTGACCTTTTACTGAAAGGTCGTCAAGCAATAGTGGCGAGAGAGATGAGTCCTGACACACCAGTGGGAGTGGCCTGAGAATGAGGATTGGTGAATGCATTCGCCCACCCAAGAGCTCCTCCTGGTTCTTGGTGGAAAGGTGCATTATAGAAGTTCGCATGCAATATATCGCGTTGCGCGGAGGCCGTCTCCTGTCGCCTCGCCCGCCGCGGCCTTAGCTTCAGATTGGGATATTTTCGAGGCCTACCACGATTACGTCCTTTTCCTCTCGTTTCCTTATCTATCTCATTTCTTTCCTTACATTTATTGGTTGATTTCCGCCTCTAGAGTTCATGGAATCTATGTCATATTCAACCCATGTGACTTGGTAGCATCGAGGAATATCCTCTGCGCATTGGTCAGGGGCTATCTGCCGCTGGGCTCGTCTTCTGGCTCGTCTTCGGGCAACATCAGCCGCCGCCTTTTCTTCTCGATTTGCATACTTTGTAGGTCGACCTTATTTGTAAGCTGGTCGATGTCTATTTTCTATGCAGTGAGGTAGCTGTTGGTTGGTGCAAGTTATATGATGTATTTGCAAAGTTGGTTGCAGTAGTCTCGAGGTAATTTGTAATCCCGGAATAAGGGGTAGCTATTTAGGTAGTAGTGGCCTTGGGGCAAGTTGCGGTTGTACAGTCGGTGGCGGTCTATGGCAGGTTATTATACCTTTATGTATTAACCGAGGCATGGTGACTTATTGCGACTTAAAAGCTTGTCTACATCCATTTGCAATCTGGTTCCGAAAACTGGTTATATACCGCTCAACCTGTTGATATAATTAAAAGTCAGAGTCGGGTTGTAGTTGGCTGGTAATTACTACTCGGGCACTCGTCGATATATGTGCTTTGCTTTTAACACCATATGGATTTGAGATTGAGGAGTTGATATTATGGCTATTCCCAGAATCCTGAATAACAGAGTGATGAGTACTCCGTAAAGGATTCCGCCGTATGCCGCTTGATTTCTCTGATGAGCTGGAGATAGGGTTCTCCTGATCGCGGCGGACTTCCCGTGCCTCGTATGGCAACGCTTGACCGATATGGCGATCAATCCAAGACTGCCATTGATCCTGGCTCCAATCGAGGTATTGAGGGACGGGCGCAGGGTATCCTGGCCGCCAGCGGGTTCTCGCCCAGCACCAGCTTTCCGAAGAAGCATTCTCTACCGTGAGTCCGATTTCGCCCTGGATATCTATCGAAAACCACCAGCGCATGCCATTTTTGGTCCTTGACGCTAGCCCTCCTGGCGAAGGGTATGGTAATACCCAATGGTATGCAAAAAGGTAGCATTAAAGTCGACGTGCGAATACCTGTAATAGCCTACACTCTGCTGGAAAGTGCTGCAATGCAGCACATATCCACTGATGAAGCTTTCGAAAAGGTTTATTTTCCCAATAGTCTCGAAGCCGACCATCATTAAACCCGAATAACACTTGAGCAGCCTCTTGAGGGCTCTTGAAATTCGCATGATTACCTGATGCCGCAGTCATACCATTGATCAGGGCAGCTGAAAGACCTTTGCGACAAAAGGGGACACCATCGTCCAGGATCACAGTACGAACCCCAGGGCGGAGGTCGTGCTGAATGGAATGCAGAACATCAACCCTCATTTGCTGTAGACAAATGTGACAAAGCCATGATACAATTTGATCGGTGATAACTTCTTCCCCAGGATACCGTCGGAGCCACTTGAGGCCCAAGTCAGCACGGCGACTGAGGTTAAAGAAATGCTTAACATGGCCGCCACGTTTTAGATATCGTTATTGGAGAGTGCCATTCCCGAATAAGACTGAATCGGTAATGTCTGGAAGGAACCTCAACAGAGCCCAGTCGATACGAGGCTCAATCCAGCAGTAGCCATACTGCTCTAATGTTTAACCAAAGCCAAGGCCGTAACGCACTTGTGGCAAGCCGACTGGTTGTGGCAGTTCCCGTCTACTCCACCATAGCGCCCCTTCTCGGGAGTAATCATATCCCCTAACCGCAACTCGCAGACATCGGAGAAACACATCCATCATTTTAGTCTGTTCCCATGTCGTCAGACCTGGGGAACACTGGGCTCGAACCAGCTCAAACCCAGTTGTAAATTTGTTGATGTTATGCCAGAGGAAATCAACAAAAACAGGACTGCGAACTGCCCACAAATAAGGTAGAGGCCCTAGTGGCTTATTGGAGCGGATTTCGGGGATCAGAGAGCGTAGGACTGTTAGGACGCTTTGGAATAAGGTCCACGAAATGCGATATTCCTCTCGGACACCGAAGGATCGTTGCTTAGAATCTGTTAGGCTATAATAACAATGACGCTTGCTGGCTAGATACGCTCGATCTGTGATACTCTGTCCCGATGTTGGCTTGCTATAAATGTTCTGCGCACTATGATGGAGCTGAGGATTTAATGCTAAATGCCGTAGATTTGGGTTCTGAAATGGAAACGTACGAGCGGCGTCTATGATCTCCTTGGTAAGACTGTACATCTGACCATAGAGGATGCCTCCGCGACGGAGTCGAGAGCTCGGAGGCGTCAATGTAGTCATGCCTCCAGCATCCCGAAGCATTGATTCATGGTAGAAGTTTTGGCCGGACTTTGGAATATTCCCGTCATAGAGCTAACTAAGGTGATGACGGATGCAACAACGTCGCCAGAGGTATGTCTGAGCTTCGGGTGACGGATTGCTGTTGACTTGTGTTCCTGGGTCGCTGTGCAGTGGGCAGGTCTCTTTGCCCACATCGACGTACAACCGGTCACTGCATATGTAAGAGAAGTCTAGAATGCAGTGGAGTTTACAGTCGAAGTTCTCCATGACCGCAAGTAGATCAGATGGCGCATCCGGGTATTTGAACAGAAGTTTGGTGCCTTTTGCCTCAATGAAGAGCTCTGGATCGCGAAAGTCTTGCAATCCTGGCTGGTGTACCGCGGTGAGAACATGGTCCCACAGTTGATTCAAGCCTTGCGGTGGCAGGAAATAGGACATCTGTAGTTGGGTCCGATAACTAGGGGTCTCGAGCAGACGATCCTCCACCTGGGGAGCACGGCAGGTAGCTAATGCATGACGATAACTTGCCGGCAGGTGCTGGAGTCGATCAACGCCATAAACTTAACGAACGGCGGGATAGAATATATCATCAAACCACCGCGAGAACTGCTCGTCAGTTAGCCGATAGAAATCGCGGCGGCATGGCAAGTGTGGGAAGAACAGGTAGAGAGTGATAAAATCAGCGCCTTTAACCTTTATAAAGGTGAAATGTGGCACATCTTTAAGTCGGGATGGAAGTAGTTAAGGTCGCTCTGTATTGGGAGCTACATGATCAAAGGTTAGGTGAACATCTGTCTGAATGTTTTGGCAATACTGTAGAGCAGAATAAAATCGTATCCCATGAATCGCTGCTGCCGGAGAATCCACAAAGCCTAAGAGGCTGTCGACATCAAATGAAATAACAGGTGGAGTCTGGGGGGCCCGTTCGAAGTGGAGGCAAGCCTGCTTGGGCTTGCCATCAAAGTTTTGGGTTGCAGAACCGGAGAATAACGCCTGCCATTGATCCGGGGTAAGCTCCATTGTCTCGCCATCAATTTTGGGGGCGAGAAGATGCTGTTTATCAAGTGTATGAGGTACATTGTGAGGGACTAATCGATTAAGCCCATAGTGGTTATCTGCTCCCTCAGCTTCGATGTGCGCTGTTAGAGATTCTCGATAGCTTTGGGCGTTACAGCTATATATCCCGACAAGAAACTGCTGAATAAACTTCTGTATAGTATATTCTATAGTAGTGTTGGTATTATCATTATCTAGATCTGCTCGCTCCTCGACATAGATTTGTGGACTTTGGGGTTATCTCTGATCTTTGCGCCCCTCAGCCGAGTAGAGGCCGACGGGTTCCTCCTCGTAATAGGGATCCGGCTCGATAGTATTAATAATAGGATCATCAACTTCCTGACTAGAGATAGTAAAACCGTCACAGGCAGAAATGTTATTTTCTTCAAACTCCCCGGTGTCGGGTAAAAGATTAGCTTCTTTAAACTCCTTAGTGTCGAGTATTGGGTTACATCTTCAAACCCCCCTGTGTCGGGTAATGAATTGTTCTCCAGTCCCGACAGCCCATTCCCTGCCACTAATTCAATAGCGTCAGACAATAGCTCAGCCTGGTGGTTTATCGTGGCAGTATCCTTTCTTGCTTTCTGGCGATTTCGGTAGTTTCGTGTACGATTCGCTTGTAGGAGACGCTGACGTATGATAGCAATATCCTGTTTTTTAGCGCCAACAAATCGGATCTTCATTGCTGCTCGTACTGCAGAATCTCTCTAGAATGGTTCTATTATGATAGTGGTAAGTGGAAATATAATTTATAAAGTAATCGAAATCACTAGTTATAGAAACTGACGTTTGATGATCAAAATGCCTTATTTTGCAACAGTGCGCGGGGTCAAACGGGGGATTCTCTCACCCATCAAAAGCCCGCACCTAACAACAGAGTGAGTGGGACGGCTAAACTTCGCTGAACTTAAAGCGCTAGCCATATTAGGAAATGTAACGCTCAACCTATGAATTGCACTATTCCATAACAGGAAATATAACGCTCGATCGATTGTCACTATGTCGCGACATACCGTAATATGCCGCGACAGCAATATCGATTTAAAAAGAATAAAACTTCTCTTTTTATGTTCTTTAGACAGTAAAGTATATATTAAAACTGCATTTGGCTATAAAAATTGGTGGTGGCCTTGAAAACCTAAATGCAGTTTTCCCACTGTAATGTAGTGTACGGCCGACGCATACGGCTTGCCATTGGTAAACTCCGAAGGGTTCTTAGATTAGTTTTTGTCATTTCGTTAAATTTGAAGCTTAGATTCGATTCTCACGTAGCTGCATACCTGGGCGCTTCTCCGGCGTTTGGCACGGAGTGCCAACTGACGTCTGTTGCGCTCCAAGGAAAGCCGCCGTTCTTCATCGAAGGGTCTGCGCTCCAAGGAAGGACTCGTGCTCCATGGAATGGTGTGGAAGCTGCTGGCGGGAACACAGTGGAGCGGCAGGGAACGAGCACCACTGAGCAGGGGACGAGCGGCAGGGGACGAGCCACCATAGGGAACGAACCCTACAGGGAATGAGCCACAGCCCGGTTGCGTGGGCTGGAGGTGGCCCCCCCAAATTGCCAGCGCCACTACGAGCGCATTACGCTCTCCTCGGTACGGAGTGCGCCGGGATATAGCACGAAGACTCAAGCTTGGCTAATTTGTCAACACGAACTTCGCACGAAGACATCCTGCTAATAGTGGCTAACCGGGCTAAATTCGCAGGAAGAATATCACGCGAAGACTCTCAAAGCTATGCTAATTTTAGATAGTAGCATGGCCAAATTCGCACAGAACGTTGCACCTAAGTCTTCGTACGAAGAGTCGTATAAAGGCACCACAAGCGCTTACACTGCGGCCATTTGTCAATGACAAAACCGTCTGCGCCAGATGACGAACTATCATTGGATAGGTACTCTGCAGTATGTGGGTTATTGCACAATCCCTCCTGCAAGTGACTGCTGTCTAGGAGGATACAGGGACGGCAAACCTAGCCGTGCAGTGGCTCGTACCCTGTGGCTCGTTTCCTGGAGCTCGTTCCCAGGAGCATTTCCTGTGGTCGCCTGTGCCTCCAGAACTGGGCATCCTACCCACCACTACATTTCTCGTCTCAGGCGGAGAACGACAAGTGTGTGCAAAGATATTGCTATAAAGAGGAGTGGTCAGGGAGCGGAAGGCGTTTTATGATAACCTGGGCTTGACCTACCCGGAAAGATAGACCCGGCTTCAATTATGTCCAAGAAATGGGCTTTGACGCATGGCCCTCTCCACAGCTTCGGGTTGGAGAGTAGGGTCTTGCGGCCCCTCGCAATGGATCAAGCACCTAGCAACATAGTTCCACCCATGGCTCCCATTAATGTCCAGTGGTTGGAGGTGGAATCGCGGGATCAAGACACAATTATAATAATACTGGTAACAAGTTAGCAAGTTATGTTTCCTACCATTTGAGGAGCCTTATGCTGTATAACTCTCTGACGTGATTCTGGTTCAAAAACGATTGGTGATGGTGTACAGCTCCTGGAACTAGTGGATGTACACCTCGGACATACCCCAAGAGCGGACATTGTAGGACTCGTAGATGAAGAAGGAAAAGTCCATGATCAACTCGCGGCCTATGCTCTGGATCGAGGGTGGGTCGATAGGACTCGGTAGGGGGGGGGACGCGCGCAGAGCTGCGATGCCGCCAAACCCAGCGGGAGGAGAAGCGCCGCTACGATTAATATCCTGTTACAAAGATCAAGGCGACGATGTGGCGAATCCCACTAGGGTTCCGATGAACTTGCTTGGAAAGTCACAGACTTTTGGAGGGCAGTGAGGAGTTTTGTCTGCGTTACACGTACAAAGGCATCTCATGTAGGGCGACATGGGACGCGATTTACCAATACTGCCTAGTAACAAGGGCTCGGAAAGTACGTACACGGCACCGATGTCTTTTACTAGCAGCTTAAGCGGAGTCGTAGACGGTGGCTCTTCGCATATCCCTGACGTACTGTCCATGGTATGATCCTCCGTGTGACCGGTGCATTACGCATGTGTTGTCCTGGGCAAATTAGCTTCTCGCCGTGGTGAAGCGGGTGGATTGGTACTGCGCACCCAAACGATCAGATCCCCGTTATTCTGCCAGTCCACTGTGAAAGTATATTTGTCTTGGGCCGCATGCCGTAACAGCGCCTCGATCACG
Organism: Ilyonectria destructans; assembly: GCA_020740775.1. Lineage (NCBI taxonomy): Eukaryota > Fungi > Ascomycota > Sordariomycetes > Hypocreales > Nectriaceae > Ilyonectria > Ilyonectria destructans. The sequence continues at coordinate 2,738,780 of JAHEWK010000010.1, forward strand.
GGCTGACTGGCTGACTTGGTCTGCCCATGGATCCGATACGCATGCGCCGCAATGTATAGGTTCATCCGGTCGCTGGGCTTATGTAGTTGCACCAGCGGATGAGCGGCGCGCGCCGTCAGCGGTTTGGGCGCCAGGCGCATCAGAAGGACCCGTACAAGACAGAATAAAAGCATTGAAAGCAGGCTGATGTCCGCTGGGCGGACCAGAAATCCCATGGAGCGCGTGGTGAGAGCCTGCAAATCTAGATTTCAGCAGTGTCTTTGTCTCGGTTGACCAAGGTGACAACCTACCAGAATCATCCAGTAGGAGAGGAGATAGAGATTATCTATGTCCAGGACCCAGTCTATGGCCTTGAAGGCCCAGCTATGCGGGACAGCCAAGCACCGACTATGCAGTATGGAATGCCATAAGACAAAGTCTTGGATTTGCGCCTTCGTCGCCTCATCCAAGTCGGCATACGCGGTGCGAGTGTCGGCGAACACTGTGGCGCCGGCTTTGCCCAGAGGGGGCAGCTGATGTGCGCGGAGGAGGGAGTAGCCCGCTCGACGTTGGTGAAAAGAGCAGTCTACGTGGAAGAGACCGTTGCCTCGAAACGCTTGAGCTCGCAGACTCGTTGCCGACTCAACATGGCCCTTGTTGTCGATGTTCCCAACGTCCGTCAGCTGGCTGTGAGGTCCCAGCCTGTAGGGCGTCCCCGGCCACGTGATGACAGTCGAGACATCTAGTTCGCCAAATTGAGCGGCGAAGGCTGTGTGGCGCGCATCGTCGAGAGCCGTGGCGCGGAAGACAAGGACCCCGTATGTGGCCATGGTAATCCGGATCTGGGCGATGGTGTCCGCAGGGACAGGCTGAGAGAAGTCGACTCCATCGCACTCAGCGCCGAAGGTGGGATGCAGCGGAATGAAGGTTAAATTGCCTTTGGTGGTGGACATGGCGCAGGAGAAAACAAGTTGCACCTTGAGATCAGGCCAAGGACGAGGGAGCAATGAGCTCCTTTCAGGTCCGTACCTTCAATAGTATATGTTTTGCAGGGCGGGCCAGTATAAGCTGAAGCCAGAGTTACTGTAGAGATGGCAGGCAGTCCAAACGGCGGCGTTTTTAAACAGACTGATCCAGGAGTTAGGGAGCTCTTATCCGCATATTATGAAAAGCATTTGCATATCTTCGAGTGGATGTTGTACGCGAAAAAGAAACCCCTCACCCCACGGAATGGGATTTGACCAAGCAGGCTCATGTTGTACCGGTACCCTGCTCCCCAGACATGATTAGGCCCCAATTGTAAATAGTGCTGATTTCGTGACGTGTCACCGTTCAGTCAGTGTCCGTGGATCAGCGAATTCTGATCATCATCGATCATCATCCCCGCTCTGTTTCATTGCCAATCCGATTTCTTATTCACATCACAGTCAATGCGACTTGGTCTTGGAGATCTTTGCGCACAATGTCCCGGTTTGACCCCTTCACGCTCGTCGATCTTCCTTACCGCGTGGTACAGAACCAGGCGCTTGAGGCCACCCTCTTTATTCCCACACGTTTGGTATCCCGCTCCCATCGCAGGCACGAATGTCCGGTGATGGTCTATTTCCATGGGGGCGGGTTCGTCCTCGGTCATCGTCGCTACGAGCCCTGGTTTGCGCAGTGGCTCCTCGATCTCGCACTTGCCCACGACGCCATCATCATCCGCCCTGACTATCGGCTCCTCCCTGAGTCCAGCGCGGCCGACATCTTGAGTGACGTGGACCATTTCTGGCGTTGGATGCAGCGCGACTTACCCTCGATTGCAGAGGAGGAAGCTTCGTGGGGCTTCTCGCCTGACCTCTCCCGGATCTTGTGCTGCGGGGAGAGCTCGGGTGGCTGCCTGGCCATGTACTCAGGCCTTGAGCTGTCGTCCATATTATCAAACAGGGCTGTCCCGGGACAAGACGCGGGAGCAGGCGGGCATCCGCGTGCCGTCATCCAGGCCGTCATCACAACCTACGCACCGCTTGACCCTGACGTTCCAGAGCTCAAGATTCCACGTCCGAGGACGATCATGGGCATGAGACCGCCCCCGCCGAGAACGGCTGAAGCACTGATCCGGAAATACATGCAACGCTTCCAACTGTCTGGATCCATTCGAGTGAACCAAGAGCCGACCCCCGAGATGTGGGAGTTGTTCTTGTCAATGGCGCAGCAATGCTACTTCACCCGGCTGCTCAAGGGGAAAGAAGGCGCCAGCAAGATCTTCAGCATGGTGGACAGGGTGGCAGCGAAGGCTGCCGAACTGTCGAAAGAAGCTGGCATGGGCCAGAATAGGATTGTTCCAGCTTGGATCATCCATGGCACGGAGGATACCCTGGTAATTTGCTCGTCCCCTGCTGATCTACGCAATATATGGCTAATGCTGGAGGACAATGTAGGCGCCTTATCTTTGCTCGTCGAATTTTGTCCAGCGACTGATGGAGGTCTCGCCAGATACGCCTTTGAGATTCGACTCACCGCCTGCGGAGCATTTATTTGATATTGACATGACAGCGAATGAAAAGTGGATAGCGGAAGGGAGGCGTCTTTTCTTGGAAAAGTATTGGCCGTAATCTTGCTCAATGTCAGTCCCCACTTATCTGTGACCAAATCTACGCAGCAATGTCAAAACAAGCAGGAGAGAAATACAAAAGTTAGCATAACATTTTTAATTAGCTGTAATTAAATTCCAAAGCAGGAACAGCTCGCGAGAGCTGAGAGTGACAAACGATCGACGGCATCACAGCTTAGTCACTATTCCACATCTGGCATGAGGCAAGCTAGTCTTTACGTTTGTGCCAATCAAATCCTGCATTCAGCTCAGTCCCGCGCCGAAAAGACATGAAATGTGAAACTCACAAATTGTATATTATGCAGCTACATATTTAGGGCTTATATTACCGTATGCAGGGATAAGTAATCCTGAAATTGAAGGCTGTTTGCATCCGTTCTCTCATTATGACATGTGAGTGCCGCGCTATCCGTACCGTAAGCCACAGAATGCCAGAGCTTATGTCTTCTGTTGGAAGATGACCCTGTATTACGAAACCTCTGATAGATCGATATCATGACCTTAGTCAGAGGGGGTGTCAGAAAACCCCTCTCTGACCGGCGGAGCCCAACGGAGCCCAAGCAATCATCAACATCATCATCACTGCTTTGAACACTATCCATTTGATCAAATTGACCGTTACGGATCCGACATCTTCCATTCACATGCATCCAGCCCGCAGTTTAACCCAATTTTGAACTTACGTCGGTGACTGGCCATGGCTGTGAGTATGGTCTCGCTGGCAGATTAACCAAGGTTGGTTGCCCTAGCTCCTTTACGATCTGTAGTGTCACCAAGTTTGCCCATGGGCGCCCTCAAGTTCTCTCGACCAGCTGCTCTATGTCGCATGCTAGAACTTGATTCTATTTCACATGCTAAAGGTTTCTACTGGCTTTGGCGCAAATATCGTTTGATGCGTTGGCAGTCAGTATCGAAAGTGACGGCCAAATTGCGCGCACAATACGTAATTCTCTTCAGCTCCGGATCACTCGACCCCCCGGCCATCATGCACCGGGTAGTCAGATCTGCAGTAGTCAGATCTGCAGCCCTGTGTTGTCCGTTGACGATTTGTTCACCGCATGAGGTATCCACTTTAGAGTGAGACATCACGTATGTTGGAAACGCGCTACTCCCTCGTCCCGTGGTCAGGCTACAGAGGCAGTGAGCTACTGGGTCGATTGGCTCAAAATGTCTTATCCTTGGTGTAATGAAATAATGATTTGCATACTGCTTTCTGGCGAGCGAGGGTGTAGGATCCCACGGCGCACAAGGAATAGACTAAAAAGGGAGGGTTCCCCGAGTGATTACCCATAGCTACGGATCACGACCTGGCAAGATTCATGAGAACGTGCCATTTGCTGCACTGTAGCCTGCGAACATGCGCCACCAACCGAGTAACCCACCGGATGGCTCCTCCGCCGGCAACTCGATCGATTCCATGGGTGGTGGCCCACGCTACGACCGTACAAGTCACTGTGATGAGAGCCCCGGCGACTTTCGAAAGCATGAAGAAGCGCTCCCCAAAATCCAGCCGGTGCAGTCTGAGCCCCCTGCACCCATTGCCATCTGCGGTATGGGTATGCGACTGCCGGGTGGGATCCGCGACGAGCGAGCCCTGTACGATTTCCTTGTCGAGCGGAAAGACGCTCGCTCCGTCACACCACCCAGTCGATACAACGTCGACGCCTACTACAGTCCTCATGGAAAACCCGGTACGATCGTCACGAAGCACGGGTACTTTCTCGACTCAGATTTGGCCAAGTTCGACCCGACGACCTTCAGAATCACGGCAACCGAGGCTGCTCACCTAGATCCCAATCAGAGGCTTGCGCTTGAAGTAGTCCGAGAGGCTTTTGAAAGAGCCGGGGAGACGGACTGGCGGGGCAAGAAGATCGGGACATATGTTGGGGTCTTTGGGGAAGACTGGTTGGATATGCGGAACAAGGACGCCAACTTTGCTAGCCCTTACGACCTGCTCGGCGCCATAGACTATGCGATTGCTAACCGTATCTCATACGAATACGATTTGAAAGGACCCAGGTTCGCCAGAGTTTCCTACCCTTCGCATACTCTCAAGCAGCGCAAACTAATATGCCCGCATACAGTATGACGGTGAAGACGGCCTGCTCGTCGGCCGCCGTTGGTCTGCATGGCGCCATGCAGGAGATCCAGAGTGGCAACATCACGTCGGCAATCGTCGTAGGCGCGAACCTCATTTTCGCACCAGGGATGACTGTAGCCATGAGTATTGAGGCAGCGCTGTCCCCCGAAGGCTCGTCCAAGTCGTTTGATGCGGATGCGGACGGCTATGCCCGAGGCGAAGCCGTGACAGCATTGTACATCAAGCGCCTCGATGAGGCGATCCGGGATGGGAACCCCATTCGGGCTATTCTCCGCGCATCATCAAGCAATTCTGATGGCAAAACAGCTGGGTTCAGCACCCCTAGCGCTGATGCACACGAGGCTGCCATCCGTGAAGCCTATTCCATGGCCCACCTGGACTTTTCCCAGACTGCAATGGTAGAAACACATGGCACTGGGACGCCTACGGGGGATCCAATCGAGGCAGAGGCGATTGCTCGTTGTTTTGGGGGTGCAGGAGTGTATCTGGGTGCAGTACGCATGATCTGGCTGCTTTACATCTTCCCCTGTGAGACTGACAACAGTCACAGGTAAAGCCGAACCTGGGTCACAGCGAAGGCGCGGCGGTTATCACGAGCCTCATCAAGGCGGTGATTTCGCTCGAGCACTCAACCATCCTTCCAAACATCAAGTTCAACACGCCTAACCCGGCCAGTTCGTCACCCACCCCTCTCGCATGTCGGCCCTCTTCGTTCCCATTCCCTGCTAAGATGCGTTCATATAGTCCCGTGGGATAGAGTGAAACTTACGGTTCCGGTGACGCCGTGTCCGTGGCCCAAAGACCGTGCCGAGCGAATCAGTGTGAATTCGTATGGGATTGGCGGATCCAACGTCCATGTAAGACAAATGATGGGTCGTTATCCCTCGCTGACCGCGGATCCAGTTCATCCTTGACTCAGCCGCCTCTTTCGGTCTCGGCACACCAAATCCAGTTCCATCGATCGTCAATGGACAGATGCGGAAGAAGACGTTATTAGTCTTTTCTGCTGAGCATCCGGAATCGATCAAGACTACGATTCGAAATCACGAAGAGTATCTGTCGAAATATCCTGATCGGCTGGAAACGATGGCCTATAATCTCTCCGAGAAAAGAGAGCGCTTAAGATACAGGTCATTCTGCATTTCCAGCGGCAGTGACCCTCTAACCCCCACTGCACCATCGTTGTGCCGGAATCTCGACCAGGTTGCATATGTTTTCACAGGACAGGGGGCACAATGGTACGTGTTGCTGCTCAGTCCTTCTTTTACTTATGTTATGGGCCATTTGTTAATAATAACAGGACTCATATGGGAAAAGAATTGATGGCCGACTTCGATTCATTCTTGGCGAATATTCGATCAATGGACGGTATACTGCAGAGTCTTCAACATGCCCCGTCCTGGTCTATAGAAGGTAAGTTGGCATCTAGGTGCTCTCCACTGAAATGAATGACTTTGACTCATAACAACCGACAGATACTATCAGCCGTTTAGATGATGCAAGCATTCTTTCGCGAGCAGAGTACTCCCAAACAGTCTGCACAGCCCTGCAAATAGCATTTGTCGACCTTTTAGCCTCTTGGGGCGTTAGGCCATCCGCTGTCATTGGTCATTCCAGTGGTGAGATAGCTGCGTCCTACGCCGCTGGATCTCTGTCCAGGGTAGAAGCTATCATCGTTGCGTTCTACCGTGGGCAAGCCTGCAAGGACCCGCCACAGAAGGGTGGGATGGCGGCCATTGGACTAGGAAAGTTAAATGTCGCTCGCTTCTTAGTTCCAGGAGTGACTATTGCGTGCGAGAATAGTCCTTCTAGCACGACTTTGGCAGGAGATGAGGAGACTTTGGAGAAAGTGATGGCCGACATCAAGGGGAGTGATGAGGACATCTTTGTCAGAAGACTGCAAGTGGAAATAGCGTATCATTCTGGTATGTGTGCTTGATATTTCCCTCACTACTACATTCTCCCATGTTCTTAAGATGCTCACAACCAGATCCTAGATCACATGCGTCGTATCGGAGACAAGTATCGCGACCTTATCGCTGGCCAACTCGATCCGCGTCCGCCCACTGTCCCATTCTATTCTAGCACCTACGGCGGAAAGGTCCTTTCGAAAGCTTCTCAGTTCGGGGCAAGCTACTGGCAGGAGAATCTGGAGAATCCTGTTCTTTTCAACACTGCCGTTAAGTCCATGGTTTCCCCCTCGCCGCAGTTGGCGCTTCTGGAGGTTGGGCCCCATGCGACTCTACGAGGCGCTTTGCGCCAGATCACTCAATCCATGCCCGCCCCTCCACTTTACATACCCACGTTGTCCCGCGGGAAGAGCGATACAGAATCGTTTCTTTCGGCGATGGGCCAGCTATTTGCAGCAGGAATACCTATCAGAGTCCCTTCGGATCCTTCCAGTGCCACCGTCCTGCCGGATCTGCCTACATACGCATGGCACTACGACCAAAGCTACTGGACAGAATCGAGGGTCATGAGCAACTGGCGTTTCCGCAAACACATCCCCCATGACTTATTGGGAGTGCGCACTCTTGAGGGGACGGAGCTGGTTCCGACATGGCGAAACAATCTTCGACTCTCAGACGTTCCTTGGCTGGGGGATCATCGAGTGGGGAAGGACATCGTATTCCCAGGTGCTGCTTACATTGCAATAGCTGGCGAGGCCGCTTTGCAGTTGGCTGAGAGCGGTGTGCAAGACTATTCCATCCGAGCCATGGATCTCCACCAGGCGTTGATTCTCCAGGACGACGCTCCGACCGAACTTGTCACAACTCTTCGCCCTCAGCGTCTGACATCAAGTCTCAGTAGCAGCAACTGGTATGAGTTCCAAATCTCATCGTACGGTGGAGCTCAAACATGGGTCAAAAACTGCTCTGGGCTTGTGCGTGTCGGGCGTACACCAACGGTCCCTTCAGCTTTCAAGACCTTCAAGGCACTTCCGCGGCACGTTTCATCTTGTCGATGGTACGAGACCGGCGCCCGAGCAGGCTTGAACTATGGCCCTCGCTTCACTGGCCTCTACAATATAACTGCTGGCGTCACCGAGAAGATATCAGCGGCGGATGGCATTGATAACCAAAGGTGGCGGGACGAGTCCGTCTATCCCCTGCACCCTGTAACTCTGGATTTGGCCTTGCAGGCATGGACTGTAGCCCTCTTCCGGGGCGATTACCGTACCTTCGACCATGTCCTGCTACCCAAATTTATTGGAGAAGTCTACGTCGGCAACGGAACTGGCAGGAAAATCCGCTTTTGTTCTGCCACCAGTGGTTGCGATGCCGCTGGCGGTCAATCTTACGGTCTCGGAGAAGACGGTACTCTACTGTTCTGGTTGAAAGATCCTGTCAGTATACCACTAGAGCAAGATCGCTATACGCCGGGACCCATGGCCATCGCCTTGGAATGGAAACCCGCATTTTGTTTCATGGACCACGGCAAGCTGACAAGACCATCCTACAACATCCAAGAACAGCTCGCCTTGGTCGAAAGACTCTATGTACTTTGTGCCCTTGAGTCTCATATCGCGATAAACGGTATCTCGGCAGCCCAGCCACATCTAAAGAAATATCAGGAGTGGCTGGGAATTCAGTGCGCTCGCATGGCGCTACCAGGTTACATCTTGGTAGAAGATTCTGTTGAGCTAACGCAATTGTCCTCTGCGGGTCGCCGAGACATGATTTCCAAAGTCCTCGATCAATGCAAGGCGAGCGGCTGTGAGGCTATCGGAGTGGCCATCTGGAAGACACACAACCAACTAGCCGACGTGCTTAAGGGTGAGACGGACTTCCTGAATGTCATGCTCAACGACGGCACGCTTTCCAACATTTACGATTGGATCAACGACATGTGGGATGTCAGCGACTTCTTCCAGCTACTCGGCCATATGCAACCCCAAATGAGGATTCTAGAGATCGGGGCCGGAACGGGTGGGCTGACTGCCAAGGTCCTCCGGCATCTTCGCTCGACGTTTGGCGAGCGGCTGTATTTCCAATACACATTTACCGATGTGTCATCTGGATTTTTCCCGGCAGCGAAGACGAGGTTCAAGGAGTACCAGGCTATGGAGTATAAAGTGCTCGACATCTCAAAGTCTCCTTTGGAGCAAGGATTCCAGTGCGAGGGGTTTGATCTCATCATTGCCTCCAATGTGAGAGATGGCGGCCCCGAACCTATTTGATTTGTCCTCCAGAATTGCTGCTAATACTATCCCAAGGTCTTGCATGCAACTCCAATCTTACACGACACGCTCATTCACGTCAGAACGTTACTAAAGCCCGAAGGGCAGCTTTTTCTGCAGGAGCTCTCCCCAGGTTGGTCTTTGACGTGTCTTCTGGGTGAGAAGATAATGAAACTCGCTGACAGCCGCAGTGACCAAATGCATGGGTTATATCATGGTGAGAGGCTCTTCTCAACTCATGTCCCGCGCCTTCAAGGAATGCTGACTTGCAAAGGGACTCTTCCCGGGCTGGTGGCTTGGGGCACTAGATGGCCGCGGCAGCGAGCCTTTTCTTTCTCCTGAAGAATGGGACTCAAGACTTCGGGCTTCAGGCTTTGGGGGTTGTGAGATGGTCACGTTTGACAATGTAAGGCCCTACCACATCAACGCCAACATCGTGGCTCGACCAGCGGCCGCGCTTGAGTTCGAGTATCCCCGAACGATCCACCTCCTTTCGGGCCCATCGACAATTCACCCGCTAGCTCTCCAAGTGGAGGAAATTCTCTTCCAGAAAGGTTATCGGCCACAACACTACCACTGGGGGGGCGAAGAGCCACCAAGTCCGGACCAAGATCTCATATCCTTTCTGGACCTGGAAGGTTTAGGGTTAGGGTTAGGGTTAGGGTTAGGGTTAGGGTTAGGGTTAGGGTTAGGGTTAGGGTTAGGGTTAGGGTTAGGGTTAGGGTTAGGGTTAGGGTTAGGGTTAGGGTTAGGGTTAGGGTTAGGGTAGGGTTA